>SRSE01000649.1:5520000-6804633 GCA_005024645.1 Planiliza haematocheilus | reverse complement strand
AAGGAAGGAGGAGGAAGAAAGACAAAGCCAGTCACAGATGAAGAAGGACAATGAGTCATGAGCACACGCTTTGGTGCAAGACAGAACGATGCACACACACAACAGAGAACGATAGAACGCTGGAGATGGAAAGACTGCGGTGGTACCAAATCAGTCAGTGCAAAAAACTGCCAAGACTATGTCAGTCCCAATACACACATACACACAGGCCTTCGAGTGTAATTGTGCGTGGAAACATTCATTAAGGTTATTATGTCATGCAGTAGAAGTTTTAGCAGCCAAACTGTTGAAGAGCAGAGTAGTGAAGCAGATGAGCTGTCAGAGTCTAGTGAACAAATTGCAGAGCGATGTGAACAACTAGTTCACCTCTTGCAATAAATACATAGACAGAAGAGTGTGTGTGTCCTTGTAATCCTGACTTAGCCTTAACTCACAATGACACTCAGACACTGACACACTTACCCCTTTTTTTCATCATGTCTTAACTGTTCTGTTTCTTGCCTGTTTTTCTCCATCATTACAGGTTAAACCCTCTGAGTGTGCGCGCACATGCAAGTGTAAAACATCCATGGTATGGTGCTGACACATAATGGGGCTGGTGTGACTGGCTGTCCCTGCCTCATCTGTTAATGCTGACAGTCACTCATACAACAAGACACAAGAGCTATCAAAACCACAAACTCTCTTCCTTTCTTCATTCTTGCAAGACTTTATTTACACTTTATCTCAATCACCTTCCATATTCTGACACCTACTTCTAGATTTCCCATATGACTTACACAGCATTTCTCACCAGAACCACATCATTGTCAACTGCTGTACAGGTATCATGTACTGTATGTACGGGTGACCTGTGGTTAATTGTTGATTCCCTCTCTAAGCCTAGTAACATATATCCAACAATCCCTCCACCCGGTGTCTCCCTCATCTTAAAATCAAATGGCAAATGTCCCTGTAATATTTCCAGGGAACTTATGTCATTAACCCAGGTTCATGTTTATTTTGTTGTCTATTTGCTGTGTACTGGACAGTCTGTCTTACCAGATGTTCAGTGCAGAGTAGGGCTGGGCGATAAAACGATAACGATATATTTCGTGATAGACACGTGGTCGATATCAATAGAAAATACGTTTGACACAATGTTCGATAATTTCACTTGAACTCCGTTAGAGAAAAATAGGAAGAAAACCCCGAGCCACAACTGATCACGTTACCAGTTTGGCAATATTTTGGTTATTTTAAGTCAGACATTAGTCAGACCGATGTTGTCTGCAAACTTGGTGGCAAGTGAGCATATTAATTGCCTCTTGTCTCTCTTGATTAGTAGTGTAAGAGTCGGTTAAGTTAGCTTAGCACAGTTGAGAAGTCTGTGTAGAATAAGTTAAAAAAATGAATCAATAATTATCGATATCGACTGATATGAAACACTTATATCATGATACATTTTTCAGCCATATCACCCAGCCCTAGTGCAGAGTTGTGCTGTTTGTCACTTAAACAGAATACGAAGATGCTGTACGAGTGTTTTAATAAGGACACAGCTCTCAAGGTGTAGTCATCCTGATATGGGGGTTTTATGCATATTGTGCCTTAACAACAAAATGCTTTAGCTCCAGCTAGTTGTTATTCCTCATTTTGTGATCTGATAATTAACAATCCACTTAAAATGTACAGTGCCTGAGATATAATTGCCTTATTTTAAAAATGATGAGATCATTCTGTCAGGATGTACAACAACCTCTCCTTCAGCTGCAGCAGTAGGGGAGATGTTTTTGTATGGACAACCACTAATTTGTAATATATTTGGGACATAAATGCACTAAGAGGTGAGTCCTACATCAGACAGGCTGCAGCTATCACTTAACTACACCGAGCCACTTCCTTCACTCTCCCCCTCATCTCTCCCCCTCTGTCAGTCCCTCCCTCCCCCAGGCTACACTTTCCTCCGCTATTCTCTACATCGTTACCATAATCAGATAAGACAACTACCTAGGGAGCAGCAGCATCCCTACAGCACCTTGCTCCTGGCACCATGTGTGTATGTGTGTGTGAATGTGGGTGAATTGCTCCTGGCACTTGGAAACCCGTATTCCTTTTGACTGTCTTTTTTCTGCGTTTTGATCTCTACAAACCGACAGATGACTGGTGTGTGTGTGTGTGTGTGCGTGAGTGTCTGTGTGTAACACATGTGTGTGTGCTATATGTGCGTAGGAAAGGTTTCTAAATTACCCAGCTCCTTCACAGGGTAATGTCTGTATTGTGGCTGACAGACTGCTACAAATTACAGCTGAACTGTGAGTGTGTGTCTGTGTGTATGTGTGAACAAGAGAGCGGATAAGTGTGTGTGCATGCATCAGAGCGGAAGTATGCGAATGGTGTTTGAGTGTCAAGGATGATTATGTTATTCTTCTGAATGGTCAAAGCAGATCACATCACCATACCATTAAACAAAAGGCAGACTGAATCACGGGAAAGCACAAACGCACAAAGTTTCAAAATATCTCCACGACACACCAACTTAACACACTTTTAGCAAAATGCCTTCAAGCATTACACTTTTTATGCCTACATGGACATGCACAACACATGTATACAATATACTGTACAAAGACACGTATGACAACCTTATCCCTATGAGGCATACATGCTTTACACAGTACCAACGGAGCCGTCAGCAGCACTACATTTAGCCAACAACATGTTGGACTGCCAAATTGAAATACCAGGCATCAATTAGCCTTGTGAAGCCAGACTTAGTTCTTATCAGAACATGAGTCTGGTAAAACACCATTTGAAGTCTATTATGGGGCATGTTTCAACCAACACGGAGAAAGAAAATATCTCCCACTACCAACCAGACCATTTTGTTGTTTGCTGAACAAATTCAACAAATTCAATGACCAGATGATGTGTATGACATCAGCGTTTTTACTCTTCTATCCATCACCAAGCTTGCTCAAACTATTTTTGCCAGGGCAAAACCCGACCCCATAATAATCCAGACAAGGCATCAACAATTGACCAGCATATAAACTAAACTGTCAAGTAAGATGTTCTCGTTAGGCACAATGATTTGCTTTTGAAGCACTGAGAAACATGAAAAAATATCCTCATAACTTCTGTCTCTGCAACTTAGCCTTCAAAACATTTACTCACGCAGTTGCAGTTGACCCTCCCAAACCTTTACTTCACTTATCATAGGGCAGAATATGAGTGTTAAGAGAATACAGGGAATTTGGTTTTGAAATATCTTAACCAACCACAACCACCACTCAGTATATCTAGTATTTGTGCAACTATTTCTTTTACTATAAAACCTAAGCATGAAAAGCTGAGTTTTATATTAAAATAATGGCAATGCAATTTGCATAAGGTCAAAAAAAAAAAAAAGCAGACAGACAACTTAAGTTACAAGCACTTATAGTGATAAGGCTTGTCATAGTGACCATATTTTCTCCCCTTTTTGCCCTGGTGTTATTCAGAGATGCTGAAAGAGAGAGACTGTCTACTGGAGTAATCTGTAAAATGATACTCTTCAACAGACCAGAAACACACACACTGATTCATTTGGGGCCTCAAAACTCTCTCCACTTCACTAGCTGCCATTTTAGAATGATAAGAGCTCATGAAAGGTGTTTTTTGTCCATGACGGTCTGTATTTCTAACTTCTGATGACTTTCTACAATTTCTACTTGACGTACCGCTTAGGTCAACTGATGCTGAGGAAAACCAAACACATTCTGTACATAAGCTAAATTACACACACGGCACAGAGAAAATGTTCTTTGCAAAGCAGCAGTTTTTTTTTTGGTTTTTTTTTGTGGCTTTGTGACAATTGACAACTGTTTTCTGGTAAAAACAACAAATGTTGACCTAAGTGCTGAACAGAGTAGTCAAAGCGTGTAAAAAAAAAAATGAAACATGCAAACAGTCAAAAACAAAGACAATGAAGAGGAAGAGGTAAACAGAAACAAGAATACAACATAAGAATAATACACAATAAAAAGTCACAGTAAAAAGAGCAACTCTCAAACTGAACCAGATGCCAAAGAGTGAAAGTTTTGGTTTGTTTCTTCAATTATTAAGTTTTTCCTACATTAAACTTTATTTAGATACCCAGGTTTTCCACAGCAAACTAAATTGAGTCATATTTAGCTGTTAAAATGTTATTTGTTACTGTTAATTATCCAGCATGTTATGAAATAACACACTTACTAACACCAGTTTCCTAGCTGAATATAGCAAACCACAAAGGAAAACACAGCCTAGTAGTTTTCCGTGTTTCTGTACAGGACACACATGCTTCTGAAAGACTGTGTTTAAAGTGTGTGTCTTAAGTAATGCGTATGGCCCTGGACCCAGCAGCTGTTAGAAAACACGTTTTCCAGTATAATTACCCCTAGTTCACAAAGTGAATACAAAAAAAGATGGATGGAATGAAAGAAGAAGATACACTAAAAAAGTCACAGATAGCAGAGACAGAAGAGATTGTTCTGCTTTCACAACCCTGAAGACAGCAGATAAAAACAAACCAAGTTGAATTGTTTAACATTATACCCAAATGCACCTTTGGGTGCCTGTAGGGATATACAGTAAATGTTCAAAACTGGTTGTCTGACTACGGCATGTTTAACAGGGTAGTGGTCTCTCAGTGAGACCCCCACAGTCTGGAGATTTCTTACCTGCAAAACAACATGTGTCCACTTCTCTGGGCCTAGCCTGCCTTCTGTTTTGAAGCTGATGGACAGAGAAGGCCGGCTATTGGACTGACCATAGCGCAGAGTGATGGCTTCTCCGGACACGGTGAGAGAAAATACCAACCGCGACCCTGAACTCTTCTCTAGTAGCATCCTGAACAAACAAAACAAAAACATATATATATATATAAACAGGAGGGACTCATCATTTCAGCAATAGCCCACAGTCCACAAAGGCCATCTGAATATTTGGCACTAAGAAGATGTTATGATTAACTGAGAAAACAAGTGGACGAACGGATGCCAAACCCCATAGAGTCCAGCACCACTACACACAGTCTCTCACCCTGACATTTTCACATGGAATATCAATATTTTACATGACTGTGAGGTTTCAGCTGCTACGCTGGGGGCAGACACGCACACCCTCCACGTGTCATATTAACCACCATCACTGACATTTTATGGGAAATCATAGCTTTTATGAACCCAGAGCAGCATACCCTATAAATCACAGATACTGTAGATGCATGCAGAAGAAAAAGAGCATCTGAATATATGACTGCACGTGCATGTACAGTATGTGTGTAAATGTGTGCCTCAGAGACAAAGAGACTGAAGGGTCTACTCGAATTACTGAACTATTGTTTTTATTCTTTGACAGCGATATAAAATGAAAATTCTGCTTGCAAATACTAAGATAAATTTAAACAACTTGTTATGTCTTAAATGCAAAGTTGTCCAGTTGTCTACCACAGACACCAAATAAGGCAATTGTTAAAAGAAATAATAAACAGATTATTCTAATTTTTAATTAACGTAATGGTAGTAATGGTTGCAGAACATAAAGCTCTACTTTCCAACAATATATTGGCTTTCTTTCAAGAGAAAGTTAATGGAGAAAAAGTCCATGTGCATTTAAAAACTAAAATATCCATTTAAAATGTTCCCACATAATGTAAAATAACTTCATAATCAGTAAAGTCATGCTGTAATAAAAACTAGCCTGTAAGAACAGGTGGCTGCCTAGCTCTGTCCATTGTTCAGATGAGGGGAGGAATATGAAATCAGAGGGGGACAGACAAAGACAGTGGGGTGAGGAGGGATGGACAGAGGTGAGGACAGAGACCCCCTTTCATCTGGCTTCTTTGATGGCAGCCATGATCGTCTCTACAACAAAAGAATGATAGCCAACAACAGCAGAAACCAAGGGAGGGAGAGAGAGTGAGTGGAGGGGGGTATTACGTCCATTCAGATGTACTCGGCCATACAGGTGTCATGTTCTGCAGACCAAGACAACAAGACTTGTCTGTCATCTGAATCTCCAGACAGACAGTTTCACAAACAAAAATCACTGCCTAAAATTTAAAGGACAGACAATCTCAGTCGGATCTCAAAGTTAAACTTAACAGACAAACATTTCACTGTACATTTGACGACTTACTAAAGATGCCTGTAACCTGTCTATTGCTGCAAATCTTCAAACCTGTCACCAATGTAAAGTTCAGTAAGTTTATCTTTTTAGCAAACAGCTGGACCCATACAATCATAACAGCTTATTTAAAATAGTTTCAAAAACACAAAGGAATTACAAAGAAATGTGCAATGCCACATTTGTTAAATCCTCCTTTACTTTCAGTTTCATGACATAGCACATGTTGTTCAAGCACTCTCCCTTAAGTGTTGCTGTGTGGAGTAAGAGATGGGGTTGCCAAGAAAAGTCAACTGATCTCTTTTTGAGTGTGCATGAGCCTTGTGTATGTATGAGTGTGTGATTGCAAGCTGATCTGAGTGTGTGTAACTCTGCACCTGTCTGCAACATACCAGTACATTCATCCTCTGTCCCTCACGCACAACATGTCTAAGTAGGACATGACAGCTAGTTGTTTCCTGATGGTGACACTGACCTGACCAGACCTGACCTACTCCTTGTTATTAGATCAAAATCGCAGGATTTCAACTTCCTTACCAATACTTGAAAACCACACTCAGATTCATAACAGAACAGATGTGTACCCAAACATGACAGCAATGGCATTTGTCTAACGTGGAGTTACATTTCATCAGTGGGACAGAATTGGACAATTCTGATGCTGTATGACAGTGCAGTAGTTGTGATTTTTTTGTGAATGTGCTACAAGTAGCACTCAAATACAGGAAAAGAGAGTGCAACAAGCTAATATAAGCAAAATAACCCCAGTCCAAACTCTAACAATGGAATTACAAATAATTCAACAAGCATTTATGTAGAGTTTATAATGAATCACATTTGACTCTTTTAACCCATCAAACAAGATAACACTCACCCACATCTGTCAAGTATCAATACCAAACACAATGAATTCCCTTTACCCTAAAGAATATACAACTGTAATGCACAGGACACTGTACATACTGCAATTTATTCCATTTACAGATCAGCAGAGAATGGCTGCTTCTATCTATCTCCAACAATGCAACAGAGAGATTTTATATTTTAAAATTAGAAAACTTAAACTCACATCTCTCCAACAGTGCTTGGTTTTATCCACAAGGCCAAGGTGAGGGAACCCAATGCTCCAAGGGCCTGTGACGGGGGAGAGACCAGACATCCATCCTGGCCTGGCAGAAAGAGCAGACTACCAGAACCACCAGAAACCCCATCTGAACCGGTAGTGGTTCCAGTCTCAGGACGAGTGTCATTGGTGTCTTCAGTTACACAGATGCCCCTGGTGAAATTAAAATGTATCAGCATGTTGTCTCCAAGGGACCTTAAAAGTCATTTATATCACTTGTACATTCTGTATACATAAATGGTGCATTCGACGTGTTATTTTAAGTTCATAAAGTTCAAAAGATCAGAAATGATTTAACATTTTAAAATAAAGTATAAATATGAATATATATTTAATGCTACCTGTGAGCAGCTAGCAGCAGCGGGGCATACGGAGGAGTGGAGGATCTATAGGGACACTCCTGGACACAAAAGGCCTGATAACATGTCTGCAGCTCGGCCTGTGAGGAAGGTGACTGACAGTAGCTGCTCCGCTCTGGAACACCACAGGTGGAACGAGGCGGAGAGGTGGACACTGGCTTAAAGGCAGCAATGTTCTCCATTCGTGGAAAATTTCCCTGTGAAAGATTTAACAAGTGTGATCACTTCATTCTGTCAGGGTCTTCTGACAGTTTTACTGATATAGGGACAGATGCAATCAGAAACATTTGGACATAGTTGTAACTTGCAAGACAAATCTTATTCAAGGCTTTATTAAATAACTTTAAAATTTCTGGGTTATGATGTAGTACATTTGCTATTTGTACACAAAACCTATTGTTTTCAATAAAAAAAATAGTGTGATTTGTTTTTATAGCCACTCGTGATTTTACAGTAGCCTCTGACACTTTTTACAGCAGGAAAAGTACAGTTGTACATAATTAAATTGTTAATTTAAAATTAAAGAAACGTGCATATCAGTGAATTGCCATGACTTAATGGGTAACTTGTATAGAACACAGCCATTGTTAATGTTAATAGATGCATGTGTGCTTTTCCTTAGACCAGGGGTGTCAAACTCATTTTTTCAATTGAGGGGCCACATGCAGCTCAGATCGATGTCAAGGGGGCCGGACCAATAACACAATAGCGTATTAACCTATAAATAATGACAACTCCAAATGTTTCCTAAACCCCACATTTATTAAGAAAAAGTAATGCAATTTATGTTTGGTTCTGGGTCTCAGTTGTTATGTCCACAAATGTGTGTGAACCCTTGGAACAGCAGTTACTTTTACTGGAAAAGTTAATGTCTTCAATGTAATTTTTGCACTTCGCAAATTCATCCCACAGGCTATATTAGACCCTTTGGCATGACGATCTAACAGTTGTAGTTTGTAATGTTATCAAAAACATGGTATTTCGATCAGAATTAAAACTGACTCTGGAAAGGCACACTTACCTGTGATGAAGCAGATTTTGCACAGAAGCTGAGGAAGAAGAGAGGTAACCAGCGGAATATACAACGCCACTTCATCCCCATGGTGCTGACCTGCCTCCTCATCTTCTTTTCGTTGTTGTTATTCCATACAAACTGATTATTTTTCCTCATCCTTTTCTCCCTTTTTGCGTCTTCTCTCTCCGTAACTGGCCGTCTCCCTGAGATATCTATCTTACTCTTGTCTTTCCAAGTTATTCTGTTTTTTCCTTGTGCAACTTTGCCTGTTTCCATCTTGTCATCATTCCTTAGCTTACACAGCTCTTTCCTTCCTCCTTTCATCTTCACTCTGCTGACTGCTTTGCTTTGCGAATTTTCTCCCTTAGCTCCTGACTTGGTGGTCCAGTCTTCAGTCGGTCTCTGGCCTTTGACCTCACAACATTTCAGAATCGAATTCTCTGATATTTTCAGAATGGTTCCAGGTTCCAGAAACTCAGAGAGAACATTCCCGTAGGCAGAGGGATGTTCCAGAACCCGGATTTCTCTCTGAAGCCTTCCAGCAGCGTTTGAATAAGTGATGACTGTCATGGTTTCTTGGTTCCAGGGTTACAGGGACATTTTTTAACAGGCCAGTGCCCCTGGGGTGAAGCTGCAAAGCTTAGCTCTCTGTAACACTGTCTCCGTCCCACACACACGCACACACAAACCACAACCATAGCCTCCACATGATAGGTAGGATTTCACGATCTAGAGAGGGAAAAGAGAGAGGGAAAAGAGAGAAGGAAAGAGAGCCGTGGTCAGACCAAAATCCAACATGAGACAAATCTGAGCAGAGTGAAATGCCATGCAGGCTATTCCCTAGCCAAAGCCTACACTATCATGTACAGCTTGATGGAAGCACAGCTCAACTGATACTGCTACATTGCTTTTCACCTTTTCTTCATTTTCCATTGAATTAAACATGCCCCTTTTCCTCTGGCACCTGGCCTCCAGGTTATATCCAACTGAACGGCTTTTCACATAAGTTTGTTGGAAATTGAGGCTTAGGCCAAAGCTCTCTTCATTACAATACTTAGCAGCTTCAATTTCACATTTTGACACACGAAAAGAGGCCAGCCCAGCTCTCGTCTTTAGTGTTACAGGTCCAGGCTCTTGCTTGTAACGTCCGTTAGAAAATAGGAAAGCTTACAGGGTGTCAAAGGACGGCTAATTTGCAACTCTATGCAGATAAACACCCTAAATATGTGTAAGCTCCTCGAGGGTTTACCTGTCGTTGTGGGCTCCCCGGACTAAAGCTCTGTCCCCATCACAAGTGCAGCGTCAACAAACACTTGTTGCTCTGGCATGAGTCGAACAAAACAAGCTACCTGTTGGTCCGCACACCTGTCTGTCTGTCAGCGAAGACAGACTCGGCTCCCGTAGAAAAAATAGTCCTTCTCAGACATGACTTGAATTGTTTTGCCCCTTGTTGTAAGAAAGAGCTGAGAGGGAGAAAAAAAAAGGCTGAATGACAGTACCGCTGAACTTGACAAAGCTCCTCTTCTTCTTCCTCCCTGTCTTACATCTCTCATTCAGAACATGCGGCGCGCGCTGCTAAGCAGATTACCGCGAGCTGCCATCTGGCCAGCAGCGCTCGAGGCGGCAGGATACCGGGCACAAAGTAACGGCGGCGAAGCGTTACACTTACGAGCAAAGTAACGGAAACTTGAGAGTCCTGGAGGCAAACACCGCGGCGACGTATATACCTTTAGCTTCTGTTACAAAACACCAACGATTGTCTCTGACAGCGAGGCATTAATATGCGATTTAAATAATTACCCCCTGCCTGGTAGTAATGCTTGCCCCCCTCCTCCCTAAGAGGGATGCGTCTCAGACAAGTGGCTCTCAGAGAAAAGAGGAACGCTACCGCCGTCGCTAGGCAACGGTGATCTGCTCCGGCCACTGACAGAGCCTAGGAAACATTTTATTTATTTCTTATGGTCTAATCAACTCAGTGATATTCATCACCAGCACATCAAATTAAAAGCGGGAAAGCACAGATGGGATCAAAAATGCGTTCAAGACCTCTACAAGAAAGTGCAGTGGCATCTTCCGTTCACACAAACTGGACTGTTAAAGATCACATCAGCTCAAAATGTATTATTTGTCTCAAGTTGTGAAAAATATATCTGGTTTGTGTATGAGGAAGAGAAGTTAAAACCAAGACAAAAACAAAACATAAATTCCTAATTTAAGCCAGGGATGCCTTGAATAACTACTCTCCACATAATCCTTATTTAAAGGAAGACCGGTGCAACAGATTCCAAAACATCAATTCTAAGTGAATGGTTAATCCCTAATTGGGCTGCATTTGACAAATACACAGTTTGGGGTGTGAAACACCTTGCCCAAACAGTGCTAAAAGGGTATTGAGACATGGATAAAGAGGGGATTTGAACCCCTCACCCTTCTGTTGTGGGTGCAGTTCTCTAATCGCTACTCCACAAGCTCGATGAACCCTGGCAGCTCAAGGTGAGTTATAGGGCCTCTGAGGCTCCAGCTTGTACAGTTACTCACAAAAAAATTGAAATGAACGAAGCAACATTTCATAATACTGAAATATTGTCCATTTAATTAGGCAGGGGGTCGCAATTTCATGCAAGCCACTGCTGTGTCTGATGTTAATTGGGCCTCTGTAAGGATTGACAGTGACTTACTAATTATAGCATGCATCCGTGATCGAGCTGTGTATGTACTAGTAGCCAAATGAAGCATTGTATATTACTATTGTGAATGTCTAATGGTACATGGCGGACACATTAGACATGAAAAAGTGTTTGTTTGTAGTATTTCTGGTTTTGATTTAATTAGCCCAAGATGAAGGATATTATTCTGACAAGACAAGCACCACTACCACCTCTTCTGGCCTTTAAAACAAATCTTCATTGCCTAATCTGAGCCAGCAATGTGCATAAATCCAAACTATAAACAACTCCTTTAACACACAAACAAAATCACACACATCAGAAGCTGAGGCGCGAGCTCAAGTACAGCAGTTCAGACTTCCACTGTGTACTCAGGCGCTCTGCATTTAAATTGTGTAAACATTTCTACCAAAAAAAGGCCCTCTCTTACATTTTTCCCTGCCGACAAGTTTATACGTTATCATACTAATCGCGTTTGAACAGCTGCAATTTGCTTTGGTTGAACAAAGGCATTCTAACTAGGTTTTAATTAAGTGTTCCTAATGACCTTAAGGAGATTAGAGGTTCGCCTTCTAATCAATACCAGGCAGAGAGGAGCAAAGGGAGGGGAGAGGAGGAGAGGGGAGGCGGCTAGGGGCTGGGATAGAGGTGGGGAGGAAAGGGGTGGGGAAGAAAATAACAGGAAGATGGAGGGAGGAAGAAATGGAAAAATGCAATGCTGGGAGGGTCAGAGAAAACTCAGTAAATAGATCATAGTTATTTTATGAAACCATCAAGAGAAGGCGTGACAGAATGAGTGACATTAAAGGTATCCTCTGCATCACTCTACAAGCAAACATTCACATATAGTTTGACCATTTACCCAGAAAACGTTCATCTCCTTTGTATCCCTCCTCATATAGTCTGCTTATTTTTCATCGTTCTTTCCTGTGAGAGGCTGAAAATGACGTTACACCACAGTGTCAGACAGACTATGATCATCAAGAGCGTTGTTAGCCGAGAAGAGTTTCTCTTATCCTCTCCTTATAAGACATTTGCATAGATTTGCACAGAGTGTGTCCACACGACAAGGAATCTAGTCATACATTGATTGTACTAATTTATTCAGCCAGTCGCATTCAGTTCCACAGACTGAAGCGTTATCACACAAACGGGATTAAAACCGGACGACGATCGCACAATTAATATTGCCTCTTTTACTAAATTACTTGTGTATGACTTATATTCGCCAAATTGTATTTGCTGGTCTAATAACATTAAGTCTAACATGGTAAATGCAGGCTCTAAGTGTATCGTCTCTCCGAGTCTTCAGAGCAGCATGAATATGTATGGAGATATCCTTGGCCTCGCTGCTGATTAGGAAAAGTGGAATAAATTGGAGGGTGGGTTGCATGTGTTTCTTAAAGCAAAATACAATATTAGATTTTCCATATGGAAATGTTACACAAATGCGTATCTGTCTCTCTCTCCATCATTACACACATACAGATTTATTTTTAGGCTTGATGAATTCAAGAGCACTTTTTAGCTCCTGAATAATATGGTGAGAGCGAGGTTGTCATTTGGCTGCCACTGATTTCTGATTTGTTTCCAGTGCCTGTGTCTGTGAGCATGTTTATACACTGAATGTGGTCTAAGGTCTAAGAAACCTTAAGCATGCCTACTGAGATGTGTTGGTTTGGGCAAAACAAGTAAATGTGGGCTGACTTCACTTAAAAAATGTGTCTCCATAGCATTAGAAGGGTTCAAATACGTCACAAGGTGCCTTTAAAGCTGGATTGCAGGAAAATATATGTAAACTTTTGTTACAAGTTCATACAGTGATGATTAATCTAATCAGTAAATTTCTCAGTCTCTTATTGCAGTGGAGTTTTAAGTCACGCATCTGTGGCGACAACGTGGTTCAACAATGATTTACATCAACAATGTCATCAGTGTCCACGCCTCTCGCCTGATGACAGCTGGGATAGGCTCCAGCAGACCCCGCGACCCTTAACAGGAACAAGCAGTTACAGAAGACAAATGAATGAATGAATATCATCAGTGTTAGCAATCATTGGTTTGTCAGAGCTGAAGAGGAGCTCAACCATAGCAGCAATCAGTAGCCAAAAGCAAACAACTCGTATACAAAGCCACAGCAATAGTAGAGCCTATTATGGGAAAATGAAGGTTATGAATGTAACCAAGGTTCTGTGAATGTGCAACTGAGTCAATTCATAAGTGAAAATTCTAAAAATGTAATGTTATGTTATTTGTTGTTTCAGTTATTGTACAAAACAAAGCATTCCTTGTACAGGGAGCTGGATAGAGGTTGCCACTGTACTTGCTCTGACCGCCTCTCGCTTTGTTAGACATGAACGAGTTGTGTCTGGTGATCAGAAAGAATGAAATAGAATATAGGAAGGGTCCAAAAAACTTTTCTGATAGATTCATTCATTCATTCATTCATTCATTCATTCATTCATTCATTCATCTTCTGTAACAGCTTATTCCTGTTAAGTGTCGCAGGGTCTGCTGGAGCCTATCCCAGCTCAGATGAGAGGCAGGGGTACACTGTAGACAGGTCGCCAGTCTATCGCAGGGCTACTTTTCTGATATTTCAGATAAAAAATAAATTGTGTCCAGAGGAGGAACTGTGGCCTAAAAAAGTAAGAAATTGATGATGAGGACAGGTTGGTGACGCTTTTCTTTGGATGAGGCCAGGAGGGGGAGACAAAAGTTCTGCACTGCAGCTTTAAATAACAGCAGTTTTCTCCACAATAGTTTTTTTTCTTATACTTTCTCAAATAGGTTTGTTTATTTCTTTTTTAAAATTCTTACTATTACTTAAACTGCTCACTGACATGTAAAAAAAAATAAAAAAAATCAGTAGTATAAACTGAAACTCTGTGTCCTGTCGTCACTACATGAGCCATAGAACTCAAAATGATCATGTTTAAATAAAAATTCCTGACCAAATTTTTTACTTGCCTGTGCTGTCCATCTGTCAGACCTAATTTACAGCCGCTGTCATCTAATATGCACATACATCAGAAACAGCTCAGCAACATGCGTGTTTGACAAATGTGCTGCTGCGAGTGAGTTTGCTGTGCTGATGTAAGTCTTATTTTAGGCTATCTCTTCCATTTCCCTCTGACACTTGCGTCACCCTGCTGTCTATACTCTCTATTTTGGTCACTTCTGTCCTCCGCTTATACACCTCTCCCACACGCCCCACTCTCCACAGGCACCGCTCGTTCTTTTCTCCGCTCACTCCATTCCCTTCTCCCCTCCCTCTGCCCTCAAACCCTCTGACCGTCCTCCATCACCGCCTCTCTCTAAACGTCCTCTTCTTTCTTGTCCTTGTTTTATGCAGCAGGTTCTATAAATAGACAGATATATATATTTTAATCTATGTTCATCATTTATCCTCCTCGGCTCCAAATGAAATGCACCAGAAACTAGATATAAAAACAATTTGGATTTTCCTAGGCTTCTCAGATTTTGTACCCTCAAGTCACATTGTCCATACCGTATATGTGTGTGTGTGTGTGTGTGTGTGTGTGCGGGAACGCTTTCTGCCCCCTATTGGGGTTGAGGCCAGTGACACCCTCAGGGCTGTGCTGTCCAATCCCCTCCATGCTGCGTTTCTATAGGATTGAATTAACCTCCTGCCTCTCTTGACAATGCACATACACATAATCATCCATTCACACACACACACACACTTTGTCTATGCCAATCACCTTTCCCCTGTCAAGGCTGTATTATTAGCTTGGGGCACTTCAGAAACTTATCATCACTTACATTCACTCATGGGAATCAACCTACAAATGCACAGAATTTGTTTATTTATTTTCTTAAAACGAATCACAATGAGTTTCACATGAACAGCTGAGGGGAGAACAATAATATGGAATAAAGTTTTCAAAGATCTGCAGATCAAATAAAATGTTCTGCACTGATTGAATTCTGTCTGCAACATACATTAGACAATATACTGTACCTTGATTAACCAGAATAAATACATAAATAAAAAGCCAAAAGACATATTTTCATCCATTGTCCCAGGCTCATTGATAAAACCAAAAAAAGTCTCATTCCTTTTAGGCAACAGCTTTTCCCTGCCAAACCTCACCTCAGCTCCACAATCAATTGTCTATGCACTGTAGGTGTCATAGGTTTAAAGGGGTTTACAGTCGTTATGCCCTAGTTTTTCCTGCGGTGTGCCGCACCATGGAAACTAGCAGGACTCCATTTGCTGGCCTTTTAGCTGATACGTTTGGATAGATGGCAGAAAGTAAACAAAGAGACAAAGTTCAGGGAAAAGAACTGATGGCCTTTTACGCTTTTATCTATGCACCAACTTGTCAGCGTCTTCAGAGAGACCAATTGCTCTTCCTAATTTTAGGAGTTTGTGTGCTGTGTTCAAGTAAAATACATTTTCCCAGACTCTGGCAACGTGAGGTGACGTCACAGTAACTGTTGCTAGAAGTTGTTTGATGTCGGCTTTGTTTGTCCGGACATTAAAAAACACACGCCCAGTCCCGTAGTAAACTGAGATAAAACCGTTTAACCACCCAGGTAGGGGCAGGGTTAGCTTAGCCATGCTAACTAAACACTTTTAACTCTCTATAAAGGCCTGATCCCAGCCTCCGACTCTAACCAATGCTGATTTCCTCCAGATCCAGTTTCTCTCAGTCTCGTCACCTTGATATCCACCTAGTGAAAACAGGAAAACAGCCAAAGGATTAAAAGGGAAGAGAAGCTGATTTATTTCCACTACAACCAAAATGAAAGGGCCAACAATTAATGGGAATAACAAAATGAAGCAGAGCCAGACTTCTCAAGGCATGCTCCATTTCTTGAGGGCCTTGAATGATGATTGGTCAAGCTGAGGTCTGAAGGAACAGATGAGTAGCATGACTAGACTAAACAGGCGGAAACTAATCAAGGTGTTAGCACCTGAGAGGGAGAGAGAGAGAGAGAGAGAGAGAGAGAGAGAATAAAAGAAAAAGCCAATACTGACAATATCGGCTTTGAAATTAATCAGCTCTGAATATTAGAAGAGACACTGGAACACTACATTAAGATAATGCTGGACTGCTTTGATCATTAATGCTGCAGCATTCTTGTTGGTTACTTGTTGACTATGTGAGCTGTCTCTGTGATTGTTTTGAAAACAGTCTCTAGTTTCTTGCAAGCAGAGATGAGCCACCAAAACAGTTTGTAATATTGAAACACGTGTCATTAACATACATATTGGCCCTGGTTGGCTCTAATTGGTTTTCTGAGAATGAGCGGCTGCAGCATATCAAACCTTCCAGCTCTCTATTGGCCACTAGTGGGGGATTTAAAGTGCCACTAATTCACTAGCCAGTGACACATCAGACTATTTATTAAAGTACACTAACTTAATGAATGGCCCATAGAATGGAGAGTTAAAACATTTACTGTCCTAAGAGAGAGATAGAGAGCAATAGACACTGAAAGAGGACAGGAAGAGGGAGCGAGAGAGGAGCGAGCGAGAATAAATGGCCCATCGTATGGAGTAAAGACGTTAAAAGTGCAAATAGACAGCTGACCCTCTTATAGCTCGCGCAGGCATCGCACATGCACGCAGCCACCGAGGCCACTTTACACCCCGTGTGATGGAGAGAATGGGAAAAGAGAGGGAATAGGATGGAGAATGGGATGACACAAGAGGATGAGATGACGGGCAAATGGAAAGAGGCGAGGGCTAGAAGTGAGGCGGTGGTGATTTATAGTCATACTGAATAAGATTAAAAGTGAATGACAAAAAGTAAAAGGCAAGATCAAAAAAAAAAAATGATTGACAGAGAGATAGTGTCAAATAGAGAGAAAGAGGAAAAGAACACGGCGCAGGTAAATCATCTAACGTTTGAGCAAATGAGGGGCTATAAATTACATGGGAGTGGTCTGCTAGTTAGCATCCAAGCTAAGGCTATATGTGATTTGGTGTACAGGGTCAATGGAGGGCAAGGGAGGAGAAAAGAAAGAGAAAGCCATGAGAATGACTTGGAGTCAACGTTTGGTTTCATTTAAAGACATCTGTAGTACATTTTACATTTCTGAAACATTTATCAGTCTTCAAAATATTCCATCTGCACTCATATATGTGCACACGTTTATTCATCACCGCTCACTGTGTTATTCTCCTTATCTGTGTTTCTGTGGGTTTTAGACCGCGTGTGTGTGTGCCAGCGTATGTGTGTGAGCTTGTGTCTGGGGAGCTAGATGCTGTGAAAGGCCATTACCACCGTGAGCCTGTGTCACCAGGTCTGTGAAACCCGAGGGAACCCCTCCACTGATACAAGGGGATACAGAGATAAAACACACACATGTAGGGATGCAACACACACACCTACAAAGACACACACAGGCACAGCCACACACACACACGCACACATAAAATAGGGGTTAAATAGCTCCAAACCAGACCTTTGAAACACTGTTGGTGCCATCGGTGTGAAGCTGCCACACATTAGCACTTTACAGGTCACATAGCCTAAAACAGATACGGTCACCCTTGGAGACTCACCCCGGTTGGCACCATATTAAGAGGTGAAAATCACATCCTCATTCTGAAGAATCCTGCAACATCTTCCTCCAGCACCAGAGAGCAGCTGCTGTAGCTTTTAGAGCAACAGAGCAAACTGCTGGTAACAGGCCACGATCATTGCTCTGCTCCATGCTGCACCTCAGATATTGCTCCCCATTTAGCGACAAAGTGGATGTAACAAAGGTGTGTGACCTGTGACAAGTGCGCCGCTCAACACATCGGCCATACAGGCAAGGCTTCTATTCAAAAGTGAAGTTAAGTAAAGGAGTACGTTCCCAGAAAATGAATGTCTGCGATGAACCTCAAACAAGCTAATGCCTCAGGAGAATGATGTACAACTGTGTTTTTAGGTTTCATGTTGACAAATGTTACATTTTTCTAACAAAGCATACATTTTTTGCGTCATTTCCACCACAATCACCTTTAGAGACATCGGCGCCATACGTTACATCGTCATCCTCTGCAGGCTCAGAGCAGATGCTGCTAAGTTTAGTAGATCTGGACACTGTTGTTGCTTTTTTTAAATAAATGCACAAATTAAAGTGAACATTAATTGTCTGCTTTTTCATTAAAAGCCAAATTGCTAACAGGTTTTCCTTGAAATTTGACCCCATTTACAGTAAACGATTATAACAGAGCCATCAGAATGGAAGGTGGGACTTATCGTTTGGATTGGGATTCATTAGGTTGTGCAAATGTTGACAACCTCCAACACCTCATATCTGCAAGGCAGCTTCTACACGACCAGACTAATGGTATCATTAGGTGTTATGAGCAGCCATAACTGTGTGTCACTGGTATAACAGTCAAACTTTATGTATGTAAATGGAGAAGGAAATGGGGCTGAAACTTTGACCCCGTGGGACCCCAAAAATAACGGTCGCCGTGGATGAATTAACGGCCGCGTAGAAAGAGTCTCATCAGACAGCCGAGCTTTAAACCAGCGAGTAACTCGGCTCATCACGGTTATCAACAGTGACAGATCAGGGTTATATCCTCTTTTTAGTTAAACAGTCACTATTAACGGCGCCATTGTTTAGTCAGTTATGCTGAGTAGAGTGAAACAGACCTGTGCATATTTCCCTGCACAAAAAATGTGAGCAGTACTGAACTGAAAAGTGAGAAAAAAATATAAATATAGTAAGAGGAGATGAAGACAGGAAAGAAGAGATACTACAGGAGCAAGATAAAGAGAGAGAGAGAGAGAGAGGGACAGAGATGGAGGGAGAGATGTAGATGAAGCCAGAAGGTGGAGGAGGAGAAGAAGGGAGTTAAGTTGGCCATTAGCGATGCGGCGTGTGGAACCCACTCTTAGACGCGTTCCACAAGGTTAACGATAAGAGCCCCTCGGCAGCTGAAATGCTCAAGTAGCTTTTATCGTATCATAATAATGAATCAAAGATAAAATAAAACAAATGAACTCCAAAAAGGCAAGTAAAATAAAACATCTGTGCAGAGGGCTGAGTGGCCAGGCAGCAAACCGAACGGAAGAGAGAGCGAAGAGGTGTTTTAGAGAGAGTGGAGAAAAAAAATGAAAACATTGCACTCTTTCCACTAATATCTTCTTATGTCATCTGGTTGAAAAATATTTGCCTGCAGGTCAGGGCTCCCCCTGTTAGAAAAAGGCTTCTTAAAACGCTTCACGGCTCTCTGCTACATTAAATATCTGGCCTCTGCATCCCATTTACTGCTGCTGGCTATTAGAGGGGACAGAGAGGGGGACAGAGAGAGAGACAGAGAGAGAGAGAGAGAGAGGGGGGAAACAAGGAGGTGTGAATGTGACTGTGAGAGAGGGAATAAGACTAAAAGGAGGCGATGGCTGGGATGAGAAAGAAGGAGGAATGTCTGAGGGGAAGGAGAGCAGAGCGTTGTCATTCACAAAGAGAGCGATGGAGTCTTCTGTTTGTGTTTTTACTCGTGTATGCTTATTCTCCACAGCATGTCTTAATCTGTGTGTGTGTGTGTGTGTGTCTGTGTATTTAGTGCCCTTGGCAAGAGCAGGAGATCTGGCCATTGAGAATGGACAGTAGTTAGCCACCCACCGGAGCAAGCTGTTCCTATTTCCTCTCTCCTCTTCCCTCGTAGCCTCCCCCTCTCTCCTTCCCTCCTCTCATTCTTTATTTTCATTCATCTTTGTACATTTCTCAAGCAAAACCGTCGATGAAAGCAGCTCTGTGATTAGATAACAATATTCTAAATTTTGGGAAGAAAAAAAACAGTCTGACCTGGCTGCTTATGGTACAATAATGATAGAGAGAGACTGGCGTCTAATTAAATATCAGTGTCAGTCTTGCCTTGACACTCACTCGGATGATTCCTTTTCACAAGGCACCAAAATAAATAATGAGACAAAGCATTACTATTATGACAAGAACAGAAATATTTGCTAGTGGCTGTTTGGGCTTTTCAAACAAATGGACTGGCCCCGTAGTGAACCAGTGAATGTAGACTTCATCACCAGTTCCACACTCTGGTCCAGTAGCTGGTTAAACTTTGACCAATCACTGACAACTTTCCAGCAGGTTCTGCAAACAGCTGACCCAATGTTGTCCTTCTGATTGGTCGCTGACCTCCGATTGGAAAGCTCCTAGCCTTTGTACCCCTGACTTCCTGTGTTACTATTGCTAGGTTAGACCAACAATATCGCTGTGGTGGCTCTTCCCAATATTTTTTGATGATAAATGTGTTTACTTGACATTTCACCCCTTTTAAAGATTCACAATTACCAGTTTCAGTGCTGAGTAAGTCTAGAGTTTTTCAAAGTCCCACTCTCTGGGAATAGACCCCACATTGCTACTGTTTGTCTAATAGTAACGTGGGAAGTCAGGACAAAAGGAAGGAGCCCTCTGATTGGCGGTAAGGAGACCAATCAGAAGGCCAAGGCCAAAGGGTCTATTGTCAGTAGAACTTGAATAGAAACCTTCTGCTGAAGTTCACCAGATATCTGTATTCACATTAAAAGTTGAGTTTCTTTCTTAATTATTCTTAAGTCATAATGCTGAAACTGTCATCAATCCTGTTTGCTCTAACTGGCATCTAGTTGGAACAAATATTTTAGGGTGTGAACCAACATATTTATGAGTCAGAATTCTCTGAACTATGTTTGTGAACAAGTCTGGTTCTATTCTGGTTGAATATACTTTGTGATTCCTTGTCACAGTGGCTTTTTAAGATCATCCAGAAACCATGAATATCTGTTGGAAATGGCTGACTAACACTGCTATCGCTAGAGTCTGCATGTGGCTAAAAATAACTCATCAAGTTTGTAACATGTGTTGGACGTCAACTCCAGTTCACGAGGTTTTGAGTCACACTTTGGAAGGTCGGTTGCCGTCAACCATGTTTGATATTGTCTGCACTTGGCCTCGTGATCAGAGAGGTCGCCTTTATGTGTCTTACTGCTCTCTTCTCCACTTACAGGTGATTTTCAAAAGAATCAGTGATGTGCTGCCACTCTAAAAGAAACTGTGATAGTGGATACAACCAGAAAAATGTGAAGAATCAGAGACAAACAAAGGATTTCAAAACTGGAAGCCTGGTTTTAATTGATATTGCTCTACTGTAATAATCCTGAAAGGCATAGTCTGGAGTAACACATGTAATGTTTCAACCCATAGTAGTTTAAGTTACAGAATCATAGGTCTCTCTTTTTGCATTGAACAATATATACAATGTGAAATAAATACATTTACACAAATGGACATTATTGTTGGAGCACACTTGTATGATACACGTCACAAAAATATACAGGTAATTGTCTTTTTTTTTTTCTTTTTCTTTCTTTTACTGATGTGAAGCACATCTAAAATCTACGGACATGTTTTTAATAACACTACAGGGTCGTCTCTCGTCCACCACTCAAGGGTCCTTTAATCCTTAGGCATCGCTTTTATCGAAATGTTCCCAAACAACGCCTCTCTCCCTTACATATTTTCTTCATATTTGCAAATTCAGACTGCAGGGAAGGCTGCAGCGCAAGTGGCAGTTACATCTGGGGATTAAATACAACTAAAGGACTAAACACTGTAGAGCTGTAGATAGGCAGGTTGGCCTTAGCGGTTTTCAGGGGCAGCTATGGAAGATGGACAGTCCTGCTTTGTGACTATGGCTCAAAAACTCGTCCTGCTGCTCCAGCCGATCGTTACGTGGAGTGTTTGCATCTGATGGATCTAATGAGGATCGATTCACATGATGCCCAAAGTGCAACCTGGTCAAACTCTTTGAATCAGTGTCTCTGCAAACAAAAAACTAAAAGAAAACAGTTCTTCTTCCACTGCTCCTCATGGAAATACCAGTTCAGTTTGTCGTTATTTATGAGGTCTTAACACTAAATGCAGAATCAATCTAATAGATACATCAGTATTTGGATGTAAAATCCAACACGAGCATGTGCAACTCTCGCCTCATCATTGTACACTCTTCAAAATATTGCTTTTTAACAAGAAATACAAAAACAAAAGTACAAGGTAAAACGCTTCGTCCTGTACATCTAAAATAATAAAACTGTGCCTATGAGCAGAGTTAAGTCAAAACCTCTGAAAGAAACAAACACAACCTCCCTTCTGATTTTAGCTGCTCTGATGTTTCTGTCCGCTCATTTGAAATGGCCCCAGCACGCTAACCAACGTGGCACCGTAGCGAACCATTCCCAGTTTCAAACATGGCTATGAGCTCAGCGTTCTTCACCCCAGGGAGACAAGGAACACCTCTCACTGTGATGAACTGCTCAGGAGTACGCAGGATCGCTTTGACCACTGACAAATAAATAGGAAAAGAAGTAAAACGATAGTAAGAAAAGAGTCCCTTTCTTCCAGGAGTTCCCCGGAGAATAAAGTGCAGAAGATGGTACTAAACACCATCGTTCTGACTATGGGGCTGTAATCTACGTCAAAATAGGAACTTCAACTTGACCTAGAAATGTCTTGCATGCAGTTATAAAAAATCTTTCTATGTATTTCCTTTTAAAAACAACAGATTGTAAAACCTTTGATGAACCGTTTTAGGCGGGGAGCAAACCCGAACTTCCCCCGGCCACAACATTTTTGTGGCGGTGGAAGCTGGACTGCAGTCCCTCCGTTGGGAACAGATTATGCCCTGGCAAAGATGTGCTGGGCCAATCAAGCTGTGTGAGCAGTGATGGACAGAAGAGTAACAGTGACGCTGTCGTCCACGTCATCTAAGAGCCGTGGAGCTGAATTGGATTGACCGGTTGTAAGAACTATCCAGTTGCGCACAGAGGTATTTTGTTTCTGCGTATCGGCTGAAACACGCCACTGCCAAAATGGAATCTCAGTGGCGAGTTAGCGGAGTCATATTCTGATAGAGAAGTGAGCCCGGCTACGTCAGGCGATAGGATATTTGAAGCGACGGCGTTGTTAGTGCAGCATATGTATCTATACTGTTAATTTGCGTCAACATGTACAGCGAGATCATTTTTAAAGTTGGTGAAATTGGAGGGGTTAATGCCTATTTTGTGGTTTAGTTCCAACAGAACGCAGAACCACATCTGCATGATGTAATGGATGCGGGGTGTAGAAAAACAGCAAGCACAAACTAAACACGTCACTTAACTTCTCTTTCCCATACGGGCGGGTTTCACTGTTTGTAGCAAAGGAAGAGCTGAGACAGGAAAGAAAAAGGTTTGTCGTTGTATTTCCTCTTTTGGCCTGCTGAAACAGTCAGTATAATGACGGAGCTGAGCTGCATGGAAGGCGGTTATATACAGCGAGGTTATCAAAAAAGAGTCACCTACAGTTCTGAATTACTCAAATGTCCTTTTCATTTTAGCTTTATTTAACCTAAAGATATACAGTATAGTGTTTAATCTACAGGAAAGTTACACAAATGATCCCTTTTTAAATACTTGTTAAGGTGTTTCTTCATTTAGATACTAAATATTTCATTATTTATGTATAGTTTGGTAAAGATGATTATTGTAATTTGATCCTGGTGGTCTTAAGTTTCTACAAGAAGAGCCTTGTATCCGGTTCGGTTCATTGTGAGAGAATCCGGTGCCCGGACCCCCAGCGGACTGATCCGACAGACAGACAGAAAGACAGACAGCATGGCCTCTACTCTACTCTGTGTCGTCTAAAGAAGAAGCACACGGCACAAGAACGGGAATCACCACAAGAGAAAGTACACAGCAACGCCTTAGAGGACTTAACAGAGGAGGAAAGGATCAAACTGAAAGAGGAGTTTAGAACGAAAACAGAGAAAACCCAAAGAAAGGAGTTCTTTTTCTGGTAGAAAAAACAGCAAACATGAAGCACACAGGCTGAACTACATTTTTTTTTCTTTTTTTCCTCCGTTTTGTTTCCAATAAAATGTCTTATGTTAGAATTATAATCTGTATAATTTACAATATACAATGTTTAAGAAGGCTGAGAAAATACCCCTTACTAATAATACTGATGTTTGATGTTAGAGATCAACTAGACTTAAACTGCTCCTCGACTGTGACAAGTTGCCATTTTATATTAGATTACACTGTCGTCTACTTTACACGTTTTGGCATTCTTATTCAGCTTTAGAAAATGCATAAACAAAAACTAGAAAGAAAAAAAGAAATCCCTCCACTGTCTACCCGTTAAAGCTGTGATCAGTGAACCACTGCATTTGACTGTAAGACTGTTTCCAGTCTGCTCAGCTTCTCCACTTCCTGTTTCTAGAGAATCCATTTGAAGGTTGATGTTGATGCTGCTAACAGCTGACATGATGTTAAAGCTACAATTTAGTTAACTTTAAGACACAACACCCCAGTTGTCCACTTTAAGGCTATCAGATTTAAAGGAGCAGTGTGGAGGTTTTAGAGCTATCTTCACAGGGAGTGCCTCCTCTTCCACAGTCGCCCAGAAGAGTCAAATCAAACAGTGTCTCTAAAGACGGCCTTTAAGCTTCTTAGTCTGAAGAGATGACCGATGTAGTTGCTCCTACACCACTGGTAAGGTAACAATGATGGAGGGCTATTCAGTTGACTGCAATGCTCAACCTCACCACCAGATGTCACAAAATCTTATGTACTGGTCCTTTAAAACACAAGCTAGACAGGTCAGTAACAAGATAAGAAGATAGCATTTGGGAATATCTGTGAATCAGCTTTTTCTGTATTCCTCTTAAAGCCTCTTTAGTTGTTCAGATGACTCGTGGTAAATAGGTTTAACCATTACGACGTCTAATTTTTCTTTAAGATTCAAAATGTTTAACAACAGAGAGGGGGCGGCGAGCCAACAGGAAGCGGCTAATGTCATTAGATTTAGTTGACATTTAAAATTTTGCCAGAACCATTTAAAGTACCTCTAAATTTAGTCAAGTTCTTCTGATGGTCCCCACACTCGGTCACATGGCCCAAAAAAAACCAAACAAAACCAAAAACAAAAAAACAAAAACACACACCTTGTGATGCAAAAACCAAAACCATGTATCGTCAGTTTGACTGTTTTCAGCAAAGAACTGAGCCTGGACACAAGGAAGGTGCAAACCTCACAACATGTGATGACTCCAAATGGGATCTGTTTGCGTTTTGCTGCTTCTCGCCAACACAGTCTTTATCTGAAAACATCTCATGCTGACATTCCTGGTCCACGTTTCTCCTGCCTAACTGTAACTAACAAAGGAAAAGTTGACCGTTATCTAATAGCTTATGGCAAGTTACACAGAGATAAAGAGAAGCTACAGATTCTCCTTCAAATCCTCACCCCCGCTCTCTCCCAAATTTAAGACTGGCACGTAATGTTAATATTGCAGACTTAGTCCATATGCACAAAACCCCTCCTTTAAAAACAACTATTGCTCAGAGTTTCTAAGATAAACGCTGATTTGTTAATACATTATTACTTGTTATATTTTTATATATATATATATATGATAATTGCTGAACGTGGTCAAGCTGATAGAAAAAAGGAACGACATATTGATTGATTCCGTTTTAAGAAGACAATATTAATAACAAAAACAAAGCCGTGTTATATGTCATATACAGGATGACAACTATTTACAACCCTAATATCGGTACCATCGCTAAGATTATTTTCAAGGTAGAAATTAAGAAAGAAAGAAAAAAACGGGGAGTTTCAAAGCAACGATTGTTGTTCCTCAGTCGTTTTTGTCAGCACACCTTTCCTTCTGGTTCATATTGCGTTAGGCTCCCCCTACACTGCCTGAATGAGTCACAAAAACATCTCGGTACTGGTGAGAGAAGAGATGAGCTGGAATTTGTGGGAACAACGGGGCGAAGAGGGTGGTGCCGAGGTGGAGTTTGTAGAGTGCAGGTAATGAGCGTGGGCTGGACTATTCTTAATGGCACATTGACGGACTGAAACCTACTGACTGGTATGTGAAGAGCTGCAAACCCGGGCCACGAGAAGCTAAAAATGTTCCAAACAGATGTCCAAATGCAAGAGGTTTGATAGATCACGGAGTACTGCAGACAATGTGAACCGAGCCCACATCTGTCTGAATCCAGTCTTGACAGTATAGATTGAGGTTTATTGTGTTGATTAGTAAGTTTGAAGTAACATTTCTACCGCCAATCAGACCTCAAGCGTTTAGAAATCTAAGACCATTTTTAGCTTCATTACGCGTATAAACGCTCATACTGTGGTAATACTGACAGGTTTGGGAGGCCAGGATCACAGGCCCTCAGAGAACACAACAAATAAGTAAAGTTGTGGTTGAAGTAAGGGGAGTCATGGGAAACCAGGAATTGAATTTAGGGAGAACCAGAAAGTGTTTGCAACAGTTGTTTCCAATCCTGGTCCTAGAAAACACTGCTGGTTTTCATAATAACCAGATTTTTTTCTTACAATTACGGTTAGAACAGAGAACCAGCGGTACTCTTGAGGCGCAGGACTGAAAGCCACTGACAGACCAAACCAGAGACAGTTTTGGGTTATGACAGTAAAGTTTGCTGGCATCCTCTGAATGGATGATTCCATTCTTTGGCAGGGCAAATCTCCTCTTCTTTTCTTTCCGTCCATCCATCCGAATCTGTACATGTACATTGACAACAAACGTCATTAATCCTTCCCAAGTGTTATTTTCCCCCCGCTCGTTTACTTCTTGAACACTTAAAAAACTCTGTTGGGGGAAATAGGACGGGGAAAGGAGACACGGGTGCAGTCTTACAGTCTCTCAGAACTAAAACTGAGAGTTTCTTTTGAATGTGTCCTCATTTAAATGTTTCATTAATAACATTTTAATTGTTATTAAATGCATAAGAGAGTTTCCGTCATCAGTGTCTGGAGTCACTCTGTGGTAACTGTTAAGTAACTGTGTTTAAGTAATTTCAAGGAAATATCTTTGTCCCTTGGTAATGGGGGGAGGGTTACTACAGTCTGTCAGCATCTTCCCCAAAGCAGAGGGTCAAGTGGCCGCCCTGTTGTCCAAGACAGTGGTGGTTCAGAGGTCAGGAAAGATGTTCAGATAGCTTCTTTAGTCACAGAGGGGTGTGTCAGCAGACAAACTTCAGTGTGTGTGTGTATGTGTGTATGTGTGTGTATAAGTGAGAAAGAGAAAGAGGTCATTCAAAGTTGTTGTTCAGCGTCAGATTGGAAGCGCAGGTGGTTCAGACCGGCGTCTAGCTGTCCTTCCATCTAGTCCCCGTCCTCAGACCTTGGCTTCCAGCAGCTCCAAGAAGAGTTTGTGCATTGGGACTTTGCCATCCTGCTTGATGCTGTAGAAGTGCTGCACAGCCTTGGTGGAGGTCTGACGGAGCAGGGGGAGAGTCATGAGCAGCTTGCCCGCCCGGCGTGGATCCTCCTGGTGCTGGGAGGCCTCATAGTCCTGCAGGGCCTCGTGGAGCACGTCCTGGAGCTTCTGCACCGCATCCACATCTTCAATATGCATGGAGTCTGAAGACAGAGGGCGCACGACATGTGATTAAACTTTCAAAGCAAACATTTGATCAGGTGTTCACAGTTCTATCCACATTTAACATTGTTGTCATTAACATTAAAGTCATTTTTCAATAGAAAGAAATTATGGCCTGATGGTTTGGTGAAATGCATTTTGTTTTTTATTAACATGAGCTCTACGGCCTTTTTAAAATAAGTCCAGCATTATGTGTGCGTGCTTCTATGAGTGAATGGGTAGATGTGTCCCTGACTGTAAAGCGCTTCGAGTACCAATAGGTAGAAAAGCGCTATATAAAAGCAAGGCCATTTACCATTTACAATTCTGTTGCACAGCAGGTGGTCTATGTCCCAAGTTGTGCTTTATTCAGAGTAACAGAGAAAAATTAAACTGATGATTCAATCCAAAATCCAAAATCCAAACAGAAACAATGCAGTGATGATCCAGAGAGACATCATTTCAGGTTGGAAATTCTACAAATGTAAATTGTAATGACATCCGCTGGTTTCTACATCTGCTGCATTTACTTCTGCACTTGAAAATAAATCCCAGAAAGACACTGTTATTTTGACTCTTGAGATCTTAGCAAAAAAATATTTCTTATTGTAGTAACGTTAAAACAACTATGAACGTACGACTGCTCTTCAGTTCATAGCAGCACTATAAAAGCATCTGTTCTGGTTGAAAGTAAATCTGGGAATGGTACTCTCTGTCCACAGCCAGCTCTATTCTCTGTCTTTAAAGTGTGGATCTGTGGGTGTGATGAATGGACAGGCAAAGAGACGAGTGGGCGGAGAAAAAAGACACAGACTTGTAGAATGATGAAGAGATGCAGGAACACCTGAGAGCTTGTGGCTGCACACACACACACACACATCTGTATGCCTGTTGGAGCGGGCGTGTAAGGTGTGTTTCAGCCTATGTGGCAGTAAAGGCTGAGAATGTCCCTCAATAATAATGCTCTATATTGCCCCTTAGGGAGGCAAAGTCTTAATGTGAGCTGGCCTTTAGCTCCCAACCTCCGATCAATGACTCCGATCAATGGCTACATGCATGTTAAATAATAATCACAAGACAACTATTGATAGGCCACCTCCGCCCACCACACACACCTACGCGCACACACACAAAAAAGAGCTGCAGAGGTGATGCGGCCTGTTCACATTCTGAAAATGTGTGCGCGCACAAGGACGACAACACAATGTGATGTATGCACTACATACAGACGCTCTTTAAAGTGACTACAGATCTGAAATAACACGGTATGTGTGTCTAACAGTAACTTCTGTCATGACGTTTTAATCACAGAGCCACTTTGTACTGTCTTCACCAGCCCTTTGAGGACTATTAGGTAGAAACACGTTTTGATAAAAGACACTGAGACACTTTTACTTCAGAATCGACGAGCACAAAAAAGAAAGAGGAGTGAGAAAAAGCTGTTTGGGCAAAATACAGTCAACACAGACACACACACACACAGATGCGGCCACTAACAGTCAAATACACAGTGCTGGATCTATTGAGTGTAATGCATGTATCAGTATGCAGGGCCAGACCAGTCAGTGCGCTGGATTCTGCTGGGATCAATAGAAAGCTCAGCTTCCACTGGATCTCATTTTTTTATTTTTATTTTTTTTTACCTGTGCTGCACAGTTCTGCATTTTACTTCTCCGTTTGATGACATTTTGCTGAGCAGCAGTGATCAGGGGAGAGACGTCCAATTAAAGTCCACATTTTTGTCTAGACATGCAGAACATGCAGTCTGATACAGACAATATACACTCACTTGCCAGTTTGGTAGATACATGAGTGAAAACGCATGCGTTCTGATACAACAGTCCTGCACTACATCTCTTTATGATTCATTTATATTGAGACAGCGACAGAAAGATGTTAATTCAGCTGTATGATCATTTTGGAGGATGACATCATTATTTTTTTGTCATTAATTCTAGGCCAAATATTTAAGTATCCTTTATTAGTATCTCTTGAATTAATATATCATAGAGTTATCCTGTTAAGTCACAAGCAGAGTAAATGCAAAATGAATTACTCATGTCAGTCATAAAGATAACAAGATTTCCACTTCTCCTCTTTATTCCTGGATTTGTTCTTTGCTGAAGTTAAACTGAAGTTTAATGAGTTTCACATTGTGTTTTGCGTTTAGTATTTAAGCTGGCGGACGTGGCTTCTGCCTGTGCTGTGACCCGCGGTACACTCGCAAGTAAAACAGCAGACGTTAATGAGCACAAGCACACAAGGCTGTTAAAACGCACATGTTAACATGGAACTCACAATACATGCACGCTCATAAATGAATGCACACACACAAGCACAGACACACACGTGCCTCCCGTTTCCCATGGCTAGTTTAGCTTTCTTTACATGTGGGGCACGTTTGCTAACATTTCTTAAGGCTTGGCTTCATTAATGCAGACGATTAGCATCCTGTGAATTAATTAGTGTCAGTGCCCTTCAAAATGCTAATGCTAGCATTCTGTTGTCTTGAAGAGCAGTTAGAGAGCCTGGGCAATGATACAAAGTACTTATCTGGGCGTCAGCTGTTTCGATTTCAGTCAGATAAAAGAATAACTGTTTGAAATGTGAGTTTTCTTTTAGAGTGATGTAAGCTTTTGACACAGTTTAGCAACATGCCATCACAATGAAACACCTATTTACAGTCTCTGGCAGTCAGCTACCCGTCCAGCAGTTCTTTTGTCTTTAAGGTGAACATTCATTCTTTTGAGATAAAATGTTATTGTGCCTGATATAGTTTATTAAAACGTATATGCATAAACAATAAGATAACTACTAGAATCTCAAGGATTCATTGATAAGAAACGGGTGTACTGTGTACAGAGTGACCTTTTTTTAACCAGGCACACGTGTCCACCTCCTCTGTAGACGTGGGTGGACACAGTATTGGAGACACGATTCAATATAATGTAGTCCAATACAAACCCAGCACTAACTCAGAAAATGAGTTCACTCTAGAGCTTCTAAAAGGATTATTAGTCGATGTGCTATCAAGTCTTCATCAATATCATCTTTAAATCCAAAATACCAAACGTTTTCAGATCTCAGCTTCTTAAATGTGAGCGTGTGCTTTTCTCTCTTGATGCCGCGGTCTATTAAATCATTTTGGGGTTTGGTTATTTGACAGAGCAGAGCAGAAGACATCACCTGAGAGATGCCCTGGGATTGTTTTCTCACGCCACATGATTAATAAATGACTTGTGCAGATTAACAACTACAATAAATTAAATTAACAACAATAAAAATTTGTCAGATCAATACCTTTTTAACACAGTGAAGACACAGCTTTGCTGCAGGACTGTTGTTTTGTATTTTATTAAACTGCACAAGTGTCACTAATAAAATAACTCATTCTTATCTGCTCCTTCAAAGATCAGGATTATATTGCTATTAGTAATTATGGCTGTTTGCCAAATTATTTGTCATTCTAATCATGGTCACGGTCGCCAACACTGTTGTCCAGTGGCTGAAACAGTGGGTTTTCTTAACTTCAGTCGACAGCATAAATGCACACACAGACACACCTACACACACAGACACACACAGACACAGGCAGAGGCAAAGGATTGATTGTCACACAAAGCCCACAGGAAAACAACATATCAATATTTTCTGCATGTGCATAACAGTATGAACTCTGAGTGTGTGTGAGCAAACACTTTTCAGTGGTTTCTATTTAGGTACACACTAAACTTCTATGTTTGACTGTGTGTTTATATAGTATAGTATATATGAGAGAGATTAAACTGACATGTTTGAGAGAAAGTGTATATGTGTAAGAATGTGTGCGTGGGCTGACGGTGGCAGAACCAGAACAAAAGGCCCCCTCCCTCTCTATTCAAAGCTCTCTCATTGCATTCTCCCATTTAAACACATTGTATTGACAGCTCCCCCCTTGTAATTAAAGAGTACTGAAGAGCTGGCCGGCATCCAAGACAAAGTTCAAAAGACGGGTCATGGGAGGAAGAAGGCGTGTGTGTGTGAGAGAGTGCGGTGCGTGTGTGTCAGTCAGCTGTCGATGCTGCTGGATACATCAGAGAGGGGGCTTTATCGACAGATTTTGGGTTCTAATGATTTCACCTTATTTAACAGGCATCTGAAGAGACGACTATGCTAATTGTAAAAGGGATCGCCACTTTGTTTGGGGGTGGGATTCAGGTTGAGTGTGTGCGTGTTTGTACTGCCTTTAACGTGTGAGCATACTCGCATAAAATATTTTTCGGTCACAACTAGTATGTATGATGTGTATGATGATGATGATGGTGAAAGTGGGAGTCTTGACAGGTGCTTGTGTTTCAAAAGAATAAATATCTCCCCGTGTGTAAGCGTGTGTCACGTGTAGATGTTGTGTGTGTCTGGATGCAGAGTACTGAAATCAGTCCTTTGATGCTTCAGCTTAAATGAGCCCCGTGGGACCGGAGATTCCTTGGATTAACTCTCTTCCACCAGGCAAACACAGATGTGCAGACAGAAAGAAAATCAGTGGAAGAGGAAGCATTTCATACCTGAGTTAGCCAAAGCTATGGCCTTGAGAGTGACAAATTCCTCCTTCTCCAGTTTCATAGATTTGTATTTCTTGACCAGCTGAAGGATGGCATTGTTCAGGTCCAGAAGTCCTGCTAGTTTCGACTGGTCCTCGTCCATTATGTAGTCCTCAGCGTACACCAACTGGAAAACACACAGAGGCGGAGAGGTTGGACATGGAATCGGTGTTCGTGTAATTTAGGAGCACAAGAAACAAACAATTACCTTGTCTTCAAACGACAGTGAGCGGTACACGACGCGCAGGATCAGGATCTCCATCCATGCACTCTGCAGTAGACTCATCTGGTCTGCCAAAGACAGCGTGGAGAAACCTGGAGAACATGGAAACAGAGACGACAAGACACACAGGGTTTAAAAAGTCTGTCTTTTACTGTTGTTTTGCTGTAGAAAAAAAATATCCAATGCACAATCATGTACGTAACGTGGAAAACGTAGTGTTGCTTTGTAAAGTGAATTAAAAGCGAATAAAGCTTATTTTGAAGCCACTGAGAAAGTAAAGATCGACTCCATCTCCTCTGTGCCTACCCTCGATCCATCCACTTGACCAGAGTCCTCCTCCTCATCCTCTTCTTCCTCCTCCTCTGCCTCTCTCCCCTGTGCCCAGGGCTACTCTCTGGGGAAAGGCAGGCCTTATCTCCCCCTTACACAAGCTCCATGGATCAATGCTGGCCATCGCGGCTGCGCTGCTCAAATACACACACTAATTGCTGCTACGGCCTCAAAACTCCTGCTTTCTCCGGTGTCAATGCATGTCCTTCTATTTGCCTATCTGTCTGTCTCTCCAATCACAGTCCAGGGCTTTTTGTCTGTCAGTCTCCGTCTATAACATACAACCCTTCTTTTTCCCATCCATCTTGATACACCCCAGCCTGCGTGCCCTCTCTGTTTGGGCATACCTGTTAAATATTTGAACCTGCTGCTTTTTTTCATTGTAACGTCACATCTAATATCGTTTCATTATGGTCTTAATTGCAGGTCTGTCACTTGTTGTCTGTCCCTCGTAGTCTTTCTCATTCTGTCTATCTCTTTAATGGAACACCTGCCCACTCACACCTTTCCTCACAGCTGTCCTCTGCTCACACACCTGTCCATTCACACCTGCCTATCTGCTTATGTGTGGTGTGTGTGTTTTGCGATCGCAAGGCTTCATAGGAAAGGCAAAGACAGTGGGCCATGCGAGCGCACCTGTCAGACCTCGCCGCAGCCCTCCAGTGTGTGTTTGTGTGTGTGTTTGTGTGTGAGTGCCTGAGAGGAGCATCCTGCCAGGAGAAGCAGGCAGATGAGAAGGGAGATATTTCTTCAGCAACATCTGCTGCGATGTGCCTCCTCTTGAGATGCTAGGTGTGCGAGGGTGTGCGCGTCGTCGTGCTTGTGTGTGCATGTGCGTTAGGGGCTCTTATCTCACAGTGTGTTGATGGGTAATGGCAGGCGTCTCATTATGTCCAGGTTGCGGGCTATTGTTGTTTGTAATGTGCTCTAATTCATTCTATCTACCACTGTTAACATCTCTGACACGCGCACACACGTACACGCTAAGATAGACAGTGCGCACGCAGACACAATATCACGTATGCATAGACATAAATGCATAGGAACGCACTGGAATGAATCCAGACGTGTATGATTGATAAACACACACAAACACACACGCACACACACACACGGCACAGTGAAGGGAGCAGTATCGTTGCCAACTGGCAGTGTCTTCTTCTACTTAATGAAATCATCAGAAGGGATTAGAGGTGAATTTCTTAAGGGGGTCTTTCGTGCACACCCACACACACACTTCTCATTCACGGAGGCAGATGTCTTTAGGGGGTCCTCAGGACTTCAGCACTCATTGTAAGCAGGGGAAATGTGCACTGGCATTGCTAAAATTAACACACACACACTTATTGAATCAGTTCAGCCCCAGGGTCAAGTGAAGAGAAGAAGACATGAGTGAGGGGTTAATATCATTTAATGGTGTCACTGGTCGTGTGTTTTAACTCGTCTGTGTGTGTGTTTTCAGAGCTCGGGCACTGGGAGCAGAGCTGGGTTCAATCAATTCGCACACATCCCTCTGGTGGAATTTGATCCGGGACCAATGAGGGCACACACACACACAGACACACATACACACACACACACACAACAAGTCACAAATACACGTATGGTGAAGAAGAAATCTGTAGACGTCATCTAAAAAGTAATAACAGAGTTTGCACATACAGCCATCAACAAACACCTCCCTTCTAATTACACAAGTGCACACACACACACACACACACACACACACACACAAAGAGGAACACCAATAATTAAAACCCTCGTGATTAATTTATTGAGCTGAAAGTGCAGCTTTTCTTATTGAGGCACATCAATGATTTTTATCAGGATGAACTCTGTGTGTGTGTGTGTGTGTGTGTGTGTGTGTGTGTGTGTGTGTGTATGTGTGTGTGTAGGTGCGTGCTATGTATGTGAAACTCTTTTGTGTACTCTCCTACTCTAGGTTTATATTGTGCATCTGAACACAGCGTCCATGCGTGACCTGTCCGAGTACCGGCTTGTTGCTTCATCAGCATGTTTGTACTCTGTGTGTACGCAAACATTCCCATATATGTGTTTCCGCGAGCCTCTGCATGTGCGTCTCCATCTGTGTGTTGTGTGTGTACATCTCCCTCTCCCCTCCCCACCAGCCTGTCTGCGCCGTTCAGCCATCCAATGCTTCTTATCTGTCTGATTAATAGGCGGCCGGCTTCAGGACAAATTAATTAACAGATAACGCCATCTCTCCCTTCTTCCCTTCCTCCCTTCCTCCCCTCCTTCTCATGAAGCGATCGATACAACAGAAGAAAAGAAACATCAATGGGAATTTAGTGCTGATGATGGAGAGAGAGGGGTATTGATGGAGAGAGAGAGAGAGAGTGTGCGAGAGAGAGTGGGATGGAGGAGAGAGGAAAGTTAAAAGGGGGAGAGGTGTTGGAGGGAGAGATGGTGGTGGTGGGAGGGATGGAGACCTTTCTTTCATACCTGCGATTTCACTTGACAAAAGACGGTTCCTTAGTTGGCTCTAATTACATTTCCTTTCTGCCCATTGTTGATAAGGCATCTCATACTGTGTGAGGAAGTATGGGTGTGTTTGTGTGGATGTTGTACCACCTGTGTGTTGTTTGTTGTGGTGCTGTGTTGAATGAAATGCAAAATGATTGAAAAATTAGGAAATCGCATTGGCAAACAACCAGTTAGCTTTGATAAAACCATGGTTTGTGCTGATATTAATTTCATTTTCGCAAACACAAGTGTACATAATTTTTGGATGTGGTGAAGAAGTGCGTGATAGTTGGCTACTGTACGTTTGTCTGTGCTGTGGCTGCGTCAGCTCTGAAGTCGAATTGCAGGACACTATTGTATCTATGAAAGTACAGAGAGAGAGAGAATGTGTGTGTAGGTATGCCTGTGTGCGCATGTGTCACGTCTGACAGAAAGAGGCTACAGTGCAGTCATGCAAACTTAACCTCTACTGCTTGCTCTCGCGCTCTCTTTCTTTTTTCTTTTCCCTTTCCTCTATCAGGTGCACACATGAAAACAAACACACACCCACAAACGCACGTCGATTCCCCAGCCACCCTGCGGCCTGTTTGTCTGCCAAATGAGTCCTGACTGCACGTTTACACCGGAGACCGCACAACAGTCTGCCACAAACACACACACACACAGGATAGCCCTCTCTCACGCCCCAGTTGCTTTACAGATGCACACGAACACACATATCCAGGAGGCCTATATTTGTTTTCTTGTGGTTACGGGGCAAATGGGAACCAGTGAGGAGTGATTGTGATGCTTATGAGTACCTGTGCGCTTGTGTGCACACTTGTAAAGATATTTCTATTTGTGTATGACTGAAGCATCAAATGAGGCTACTCTCGTTGTGTGTGTGTGTGCATTGATTAATGTGACAGGTGTGAAAACTGGTTGCGATGGTGATCTGGTCCCAGTTATTATCACATGACTAGTCTGCACATTCTGTAACTGAGGTTAAACACTGGATTTTGTCTTGGTGATATTTTAAGTTAATGGGTTAAGTCTTTCCTCTAAGGACAGATCAATGTTGATCTTTCCTACAGTCATGCAGTTGTCTAAATGAAGCTAAACTTAGCAGATAGATCAAATAGAAAGGAATATGTGGGTGCCAGAGTGCTGCCAGTAGAGAAGCAGGTCAGTGTGAGACGGCAGTTTGGACAGAGCAGGACAACGTCACAGGGTCGGTCTCTGTTGTCACGTGTATCTCTGAAATATGAATATTCAAGAGAGCAGACATATTTGATGCTAACTCAACAAAAACCTTGAGAAATTGGTCTGGTGACAACTTAAAAAATGTAATACTATTGCCAAGTGGTTAACGGCAGCTGGCTGCATGCTCATCATGCCCTGTAATAACCACAACATGTCTTACCAAATGGAAGGAAACATCAACTAAAATACATGTCTCCCAAAGTATTATTACATTATTATTACAGAATACCCATTAAAACATTATAGCTAATAGAATAGCTTACAAATATTTCAAAATATGTCCGGTGGCCGGCCCGTCTGCACACTTTAAGCACCTGCTTGCTCTGTTACAACCGACACTGTGTTCTGTCCTATTTGATCATGGCCTCAGGACACGTTAAACAGGAACCTTCTCAGTCTGTCTCAACAATGTAACAGCACAGACTCACACACTGATCAAGAGTTATTCTCACTGAAGTTGTGAGAACATGCTTCACGGGTTGTCACAGAAATGTTACACAATACGGCGAAGCTAAAGCCACACTAAGCACTTTCATGGAAACTATGTACCGCAACACTTCTTGACCTATAGCTTGTCATTTTAACAAATGACTAAGAAGCTAAGTGTGCTGCACATGATGCGTTATTCAAGGACGCTACAACAATGTAGCAAACATGTGTAACACACCTATTACATGACAATTCATTATATAATTTGTTCCATTTCTTTGAGCAATAAGAGGTTAAGGTTAAAACATCTAATATTAGTTTGTTAAACACGGACACTACACGATTTTGATAGCTGTCATAGTGTAGCATTTTAAAAGAGGTAATGAGAACTGTGACATGAACTGTTTTCTTATTGTCAAGTTGTTTATTGTGAAGAGAACAGTTGTCTATGGTCACCATGTGAACGTATTGTGTTCTGCAGGGGACAGATTTAAGTCTACTGGCCCACTGAGATAGAGATTGCATGAGGACACGTGAAGTTTCCAACAGCTACCAGCACACCGCTGCCCTGCATGTGTTTGTGTGTTTGTTCTGTATACACACTGTGTTACGCGGCTCCACTGCTCTCATTCCATTCCACTTTCTGTATGTGTTTGTGTTTAAATGCGTGCATATTGTTGCTTGCTGTGCGACGCATGTGCTCCCTTGTGGTACTTTGTGAGTTTTACTTTGTGTGTGTGTTCACGTCTCAAACTGTTCTGTACCATACGGCCAGACGCCGGCCAAAATGAACACGGACCCCCTGTGATGGCTTTGGCCGAGCTGAAACAACACACACAAGATATACGCACGCGACAGGCACACTGGCAAATGCTGTGACGTGCACGCACGCGCACGTGAACACACATCCACCAGCTGACCCAATTACACAGAGATGCGCAACGAGATGGAAACAAATCTACCCAGAGAACCAGCTAATTTAGAAGGGCTTAAAGACACACACACACCTACTTTCACGCAAATACGCAAATACATATTATAGCCACTTAACCTATAAAGGGCATCATGTGCAAAGTCGATCCTACATGAATGTGCAAATATATGAAATAAATACCATGTTTTACTAAAAAATTAACTGCTCTATCAAAACTGTTGCACTGTATCAGAAATGTATGCGTACAAAGAGAGTGCACTCCAGTCAGACATCCACCTCAAGGTGGACTAGAGAGACTGAGGATACTGATACCAATAAATCTAAAGTCTGAGATGTGGGCACACAAGTGCTTTGAATACACTGTACAGTGAAGATGAAGTTTTCATGTGTTCAGCATTTTAAATTAAAATGACAAAACACATCTGACCAGCCGAACCGCGTACACTTTTGTCCTCACTTTACAGAAGGTGCCGCCGACTTGTTGGGTTTTCTGAATTGAGAATTCAGCTCTGAGATACGTCGCATTTAAAATTGGGTTGTAATGGTGGTTGATCTTAACTAAAAGAATACCTGCATGCTTTACAGTGCATATTCATTTGATTTAAATTAATAAAAGATTAGCATGACTTAGATCACTTATTTATATTTTTCTGTAAACATATATATGCGGCTTTTATAATACATACATTACACACACTATGTACTATCACCTTCACCTTTATCCCCTGTAATATTGTTGGCTGAAATGTCTTTTTTTTCTATTTCTTTCCCCTTCCCCCCGCGTCCTCTCTTTCCCCCACACCCCTCTTTTCTCTGAGCGGCCTGGGGGAGAGTAGAGCAGTCATAGGGTTGCGGTAGCCTCTAATCAGTGTGAACAGCCAGCTAATTACCAAACCCTCAGTCCTGGCTGACTGTTAATTGCATACATTAGACACCATCAGCAGCACTGCAAGATTAACACTTAAAATCTTCCCATTGCTGTAGTGGAGATGAGTGCTCTGTGAGTGTGTGTGCGCCAAAGAGAAAGACGGAGGAGGAGAGGCGGATTGTGTGTGGTATTCCCTGTGTGCATGTGTGTGCGGTGTGTGCTGCCTCTGTGGTTGCGGGTGCTAATATTTAACACTTAATTAGACCCTAAATGGAAAACGCAGCAACACAGAGATGGCTGTCGCCAGTTATAGCTGTTGCCGTGGTGGGGTTGCTTGGGTGGGGGCAGCTGGTCTTTGAGGGCAACCCCAAGTCTCCGTGGAGATGACAGATGGAGTGACATTAAGAGCATTGCAGAGGAGCCATTTCAAATAATAAAATATCAATATTTACATTTTAATTACCCACTTCTAGCTCCGCCAGGGCTGTGTCAAGGAGTGTGTGGGTGAGTGTGAGTGCGTGTGTGTGTGTGGGCTCCACTGTGGCCATGTCTTCTTGACTCCATATAGCGTCAAGAGTAATGCTCAAGTGACAATAGATGACTCCGCTTGAGAATTACTTGTGTGAAATAAACGCCACTACATGCTAGTTTCCAATGTTATATTTGTAGTTTATTGATGCTCTTCTCTTTTTCTTTTTTACTTTTTCTTTCACTCAGTCCATCCATCTTCCTCTCATCCTTTGCATCCTGCCCTTCCCTCCATCAATATAACGCTGATGCAGGCAGGAATGACCACTCTGTCTCTGTGTGTGTGTGTGTGTGTGTGTGTGTGAGCATGGGCATGTGCACAAATCTGTCAGGGGAATTAACCATGTGTACACTCAGCTGAGCAGCTTACACACCAACCTTGTCTGTGTGTCTCTCTCTGACATGCACATACAAAGCGCGTGCAACATTGCTGACCAACAGTTTTGGGGCCAAAAAAACATAAAAGGTGAAAACTGTAATGACCGCTAAAGAATAAAGATGGCTTAATGCTGTCAGTCCTCAAAGGAAAGGGTAGAGTAGATCAATATTTAAAAAAGCTAATATCTATCTATCTATCTATCTATCTATCTATCTATCTATCTATCTATCTATCTATCTATCTATCTATCTATCTATCTATCTAGCACTACAAATGAGTTGTCCTAGTCGCTAGACTATTGGGCTAGAGGTCACTACATTAAATCATCATTGCTGCTGCATATTTCACAAACCATATTTGTAATAAAAAGCGGTGCTAAACACACCATTTGAAAAGTAAAAAGATACCGTTCAAATGAAGTAAATTGCGAAATAGGTACAAGACAGATTCTTTTCCCCCCTTCAAAGCACTATTGATGTATAAGTAGAAACTTGCTGATTATGGCTTTACAACAAAACCCAATGGGCCTGGTCCAGGCCTAGTGTCTGTATATGAGATTATGAGGCTGTGTTGATTCTATCTTCCTAATCCCCGTAGCTTTCCATAGAGAGACGACCACAGAAACTCCACAGGGATTAATTTACCATTCACAGATTAGAGATATGGTTCTCCAATATCATCATCGAGGACAAGCATCGAGAGGAAGGGCTCAACAATTGGAGCAATGAGGAGAGAGGGAACAGAGAGAATGACGGAGACATAAACAGACTGAAAGAAAGACAAAGATGAAAACGAATGCGCCCACCGAGGGACAGTCTTCCTTTCCTACGTGAGCCATGCCTTAATGTTGTAGCTTCAAGTCAAGAACATTAGACCTCATTCCACCTCCTCATCTGGGCCTGAAAAAGCCTGGGCTGAAAATCTTAATTAATTGTCCAATAGTGCTGCAGGGTCATTATGCATTGCAATAAAGAAGCGTGTAATTATGAGATTTAACAGCCATTACCAGGGCCAGGAACTCATATGTCATCATCAGCAACCAAGCCAATGGTTTGGTGCAGCTATGTGTGTGGCTTGATGGACAGCACACATACACAACACACACATGCATATGTACATATTGCAATGTGGGTATAGGATGGTTAGATATATAAAAGGCAAATGGATTTAATCTTCTGTAAGCAATAAACTCTTGATTATTGGCATTAAAGACATGTACGTAGTTGCAGACTAATAGGAAAACACAAACTGTAGAAAACGCATACAAACAAGTGCACACACACACACAAGCAGACACACAAACCCATCAGTCTGTCCCAGACAATAAGGCAGCCAGCTGTGAGAGCAGCCTGCAGATGAAACAACCCATCAAGATTAAATAGACACAAAAATACACATATTATTACTGCTGCACAGGGAAGCACTGACACCACAGGCCACAGTGCTTTGCCACATGGCAGGTGGGAAGTGACATACTTGTGTAAAGATGAAGTGTTGCACACAAATGAAGGCCAAAGAATCCACATGCAAAACACATGGACGCGGACACCTTTACTCTGAAGCTGGATGTGAAGAAGATAAACTAGTTTACCTTCATCAAAGGCAAAATACAACAAGCTAATAGAAATATTAGACACATTTTATATTATGCTCCAGTACTGTCTGGTCACACATTGGCAAAGGGGCAGGCCCAAAGCGTTGCCCGTCAGCAGGTGTTTTCTTTTGTATATGTGTGCGTGTTGTGTGCACAGGCCATAAGTCGTCCCCAGCTGGTGACAGGCACGCTCCAATCCTATTTTCCCACCTGCTTATTTCCTGATGGAAAGGATGAATCCTCTGGTCTGTTATTTAAGAACGATGGATGGAGGATGGAGGAGAGAGAAAGAGAGAGAGGAGAAGAGGAAAAGTATAGGGGGAGAGAGAACAGGAGGGTAGAACAAGCGTCACAGAGAAAGGAGAGGCAAGAGAAGGATAGTCAAACAAAGTCACAAATAAATACATACATGGAAGGGACGGAAAGGAAGAGAAAAGAGAGGGAAGAAGGTGGAGGAAACATGTCAGGACAAGCACGAGAGAGACAGAAGAGGGAAGGAAGTAGTAAAGGGATTAGTAGCAGTAGGAGAAACAGAGAGGCTGGGCAGAAGCAAATAAGAAAATGAGAAAAGAGAAAAATGAGGAAAAGCAGACAGAAACCGTGAGAAAAGGTAGATAGATAAACAGAGAGCGAAGAAGTAGTCCGGGAGAGAATAACTATTTCATGGCTGTCTGTGAACTTTGCATGAACCGACAGAAATAATGTGATGCCATGACAAGTCTGTCCCTCCTTCCACTAGATTTGCGGCACGCATAGGTGTGTGATATGTGAGTGTGGATTTCTGTGAATCCATATAGGTGTGTGAACTCTTTATATTGCTTTTGGGGTGTGTGTGCTTTGTGTGTCTGTGTGTGTGTGTACATGTCCGCTAGAACAGATAGAATAGGATGATGATGATGATTTGAAATGGAGTTTGGCCTGTGCGTAATTATGATCATCTATCTTTATGCCCCGCCAGCATATCATATCACATCACATCATCTCTCTCTCTCTCGTAGACAATCACACACACAGACACACAAGCACACCTCTCACACACATGCACACACAAAAGCAAATTGAAAGTAGTAAAAGCTGACTGTTTGCTAGTAATGACTTAGATGATGATGGGCTCAGATGGTGTGCTGATTTATTTGTTACTGCGCGTCTGATTTCACATATTATAAAACTGTGCACGTGGGTGTATGTGTGCATTTGTGTGCATTCACTGTGTATTACTGATTTTTTTTTTTTATAAGTGTGTGTATGTGTTTTAAGAAGTGTGTGTACATGTCTGTGTACGCGAGCTGGTGTGGATGCCTATGTGTGCAGCTTCTCTCTCTTGTGTGTGTGTGATGCAGATTAGTCAGTGTATTCAGATTGCAGGCTGTGTCCTAAAGACTGACAGACAAATAAATTTGATTTGCAAATGTAATCAAACTAATAAGAAAAACATGAATGGACCGCTGAGCGCAAATCTCAGTTTTTCCTTTATTTGTGTATTTTTTTGTCGGTTTTACTTGAAGTAAAACACATGTAGCCACTGAATAAATTTGAATAATCATTAACATTTATTAGTCATATTTACACATAGTACATATTAATATATATTATTAATAATTAATTGGAATCAAAACGATAAAAAGTACTTTTAATGAGCAGCTGAAAGTAGCTTAGAGCCAGTCACAAAGTACTGTTGCGACATCTTGACTGCTCCTAAAGTAACTTCTTTGTGTTTTATTTTTAATCTTTAATTCTTATTGTGTAATACATGTCGATGCAGTGACACTGACAGCTGGTACCATGCGTAAACCAAGTTGTGTATAGATGTGTGCATCTGTCCGTATGATGTGACCAGTTGCTCTACTTTAAAGGCATACGGTGTGTGTCCTCACCATAGTGTGCCTTCACTGAGCGTGTTGTTTGTGAAGCGGAATATCATTTTCTGTGCGTTGTCAGGGGCACATCATCATAGAAACACTTTCAGTATGCGAATGACAAACCACTGATTTTAGCAAAACTGTGGATAATATTTTAAAATATTTTATTGTGGTGAAAGCTCATTTTATTACATTTTACTGGCCTGCATGATGCAATGTTTCTCACGCATTAACTCAAGTTCTCTTTTAACCAATGATAAAATGACCAAAATATAGTTTAGACGATGAAGCAAATGAAAACGGAACAAATACAATGCAGAGAAAAAGGAAAATGTCTTCCCTCCTTTGTTTTCTCATAATGATGACATGCTTCCAATACCCACAGGCTTAATCCAATAAGGAAAGCCCAAGTTAATCCAAACATTAAGCTCAAATATCAAATATTCTTTTCCTAATTTGATTTCATCAATATTTGTTTTCATCTGCAAACAGGAGCGTGTTTGTTTGTATGGGCCACAAGAAGAAATCATGATGGCGGTGCAACGGAAAATAAGATATCTCTTTTGCATGAACGTGGACAATGAAACAAACACATACTCATACATTGGGCAAACACACATACTTGAAACCAAGACGTCAGCTTCTAAACGTGTTATCCAGCCCAGGGATGAGCAGAAATGGAAATCAAACACGCCCAACAGAGCTCAGAGAAAATCAACAGAGACTGGAAACACGCACTTGAAGATTCATGCTAGAGAGATGTGCACTACAAAATTGACCAAGGCAATGAGCTAAATCCAATTCTGATTCTAAATCTGAATCAGATCCTAATCAAGTCATATTTAGTTTGACCTCATTAGAAAAGGGAAAGCCAGAGTCAGTAAATGTATCAGCATCAGAAGAAAATCTATGTAGAATGTAAAATGTTCACTGTTCTGGGATCACAGTCTGCTTTCACTGCAGTATCAGACATCTCATCTTTTCTAATTCATTGCACTGTTTCCTACAAATCTTTTTATCTTCACAAACGCCTACAAACACTAAAAAACTAAATACCTTAAAATGGGGCTGTATATTTATGACACACCACCTGAATATCCTTGTTTATGTGTTTGCTTTGACTCTGTCATGTAAACTGTGCTGTGCCTGAACGTATGTGTCTATGTGAATGTACTGTATTTTTTGGGGTGTTGTGTTTGTGTGTTAAGGAGGCACCCAGCATGCTGTGACTGTCAAGGTGAACTAGCCTTACCTGACAGAATGGGGCCAAATCTGCTTGTGTGTGTGTCAATGTGTGTGTGCGTGCGCGTGTGTGTTCATTTTATTACTGGACATAATAGCTTTGAGATAGAGACACACAAAAAGATGAACTAGACGAAGTACTGTTAAAGAAGAGAGGAAATTAGAACAATGATAATGATGTTGATTAATAATAGTTCACTGCTTAAAATTGTGCAGAAAAAAAAGTTTGTGTTTGTGTGTAATTTGCCAGTCGCTGTTTCTAACAACAGCAACCTCTTTGGTGATTGATGACATCACCAGACTCACTGAGGAGGATGACTGTAGAGTGACTTCATTACCAGTCTGGGATTTTATATTCTTCTTTTTCTACACACGCATGCACACACACACACACACACAAAACTACGTGCCTACATCAAAAAGACACACATGCACACACAGTGCTGTTCTGCTTCTCTTTGTGAAGTGTTATAACGTGTGTCAGAGTTAATTTAGTGAGCTGCACTTTCAGAGTCAAGGATGTGTGTATCCAAGTGTATAAGTGTGGGGGGTGTTTGTGTGTAGACATTCTCCTTGGCTGCCGAGACTCAACATTTGATTTGCTAAAAGGAACGGGACACTTCTATTAATCAATATTTGCTGACTACTGGCTGCCTTTCTGGTTGATTGACTGGTTGTGTAGTTACCTGACTAACAGACTGGCTAACTAACAGACCGACTGGCAGCTTGAACAAACTAACTGCCTTACTGGGTGTCTACATCTCTAAATGAAAACCATTTCTAATATTCCCACGAGAGAAAAAACACAGTAGGACAAAAGCAGAGCCTAAAATTAAGGTGGACTTTGTATACTGAGAGCTTCACTATGTGGAGTTGCGGAGCAGTCGATGTTAAAATTTCAAAATCTAGATCTGAACTCAGATTCAATCTACTCTGATCACTGAACCTGTAAAGACATACACAGACAGGCATGACCGAAGACAAGGGAATACATGGCTGGCTGGGAGGCTGAGGGAAGAGAGGAGTGGGAGGGGATAGGGGCTGAGAGATGGGGTTGACTTAATAATGAAGAGGTTAAGGATACCATGAAGAAAGAGGGTGGGAGGTCAGGTCATAGAGAGGGAGTAAAGGAGGGACAAGCTTTAGGAGGGAGAGAGAAAGTAGGAGGTCAAAAGAGAGGTTCAAGAGGTGGGGGGATATTTAGCCATCGGTCAAAATGGTGTTGTGTTAAAGGCTCTTTGGGAGAATCTGAGTTAATGTATGTCACCTCCTTGCTTTCATTCATCCTCCCCTTTCCTATCATTTCCTTCTGTCTGTTCAACCATGTCTACACTGTGTCACACCTAAATGTTTATCACCACACACACTTTAAAACTCACATGCAAAATGCAAAGATGGAAAAAAATGATAAAGCAACTGACTAATAATGCAGTGAGTAATACAGAAAGGGACAAACGGAACATGAAGCGAGAGGACTTCCTTCATCACCTGTTACCCCACCACCACCCAAACTTGCCATATCTCCATAAAGACACATTAAATGAATGGACTGACGGCGACCCCCTTTCCACCTCCCATCCCCCCATTTTAACAGCTCAATCATGCTGTGGTACTGCCTGCGCATGCACTGCTTATCCCGAGTGTTGAAATTGAAAGGGGAAAGAAAGAAAGACGGGGGGACGACTATAAGAAAAGAAAGAGCAAGTAAGAAGAGATAGGGAAGCAGGAGAATAGTTATGGGAAAGTGGGGGGGTTGGCTTGAGAGCAATTTCTTTCTTGAATAAAGAAAGAAAAAAGGAGGGGGGGGGGGGAGGAAAAAAAGAAGCACTAATGGCGTGGCCCCTGGTTCTGGTAAAATAGACTGTGTTATAGGTTCTGGCTCTCATTCGTCGATTCATTCATTTGTTCATTCCTTGCTCTTTCGTCAAGTCAAGTGTTCGCCTGTCTGTCTTTCTCTTTTGTGTGCGCGAGTCTAGATAAGAGCTGCTAGTATGACTGCCCAGTAGTCATCTACTTATTATAGTGGGAGAAGAGAGGGGGCGAGAAAGGCAGGGGGAGAGAGAAAGAGAGGGAGTAAGACTACAGAAAAGAGGATGAAAAGACTAATTCTACTGACAGATAAATGGCTCATTTTGAATGGCCTTTCTTTCTTTCAACTCACTCTCTCATTTGCTCCTGTTTAAATATTTGCTGTAGTTCTCCTCCTCTTCTCACCTGACTGCACTTCGTTCCTCCTTCAAACACACACACACACTTGACAGTGACATGCAGTCTAATATGCAACTGGAGTTGTCTCTTTGAGAGCTATTAAAATAAGACCTCCTATTCACTAATCCATATTATTGGACGCCAAGGCCTTTCATGCCCTCTGAATAATAACTTCTAATATTTCCACATACCCACAGTTGTCACAGAGTGTGACAGTTTGCTGCTTGCATTCCACATATTGTGGGTGAGCATGTGTGCATGTCTGGGGTGACCTGTATATGCTATGGTCACAGTTTGAATCAGTTTCTATTACTTGCCTGTTTTTGTGGATTTGCATGCATTTCATCACTCCCTTTGATGCACATGTGCATGTGTGAAGTACACATGTGTGATTCCTTCTGGGATAACAAGAGCACACTGTGTCTGAAACCTCATTTTCCTCTCCTAATGACATATCAAATGTTTGCATAAGGCCATATCAGTATGGAAATGAGCGTGCGCACACATATACACACACACAGACACCCCAGAAACACACGGACACACACACATACGTCTTAGAATAAAAGAACCAATCAAAGAGATATCTGTGTATATGTGTGTGTTGTCAAAAATCTCTAAGGTTGGGTGACTGTGCGTCAAACATGACTAGCAGCACACACACAGACACACACACAGACACACGCATACCCTAGCCTTGTTATCCGGGGGCCTGTCTTGCAGGCAGCCTCTCTAACGCTGAGTGATGTTTAAATTAGTTTACAATTTAGGCTCCTCGCTATCCGCAGACGGCTCTTAACTCAGTGTGTGTATGTGACGCGTTTTTGTGTGTGTGTGTTTGTGCGTGTGGGAGCGTAACAAATTGTTGCCAGTACGGCAGACATCTAATGACTTCAAATTAGCTGCCTGGCGCTCGCCTTGACACGTTGTTACCACTGTTAGCAGCCTTTGTGTGCGTGTATGTGTGTGAATGCAGCCCTGCGCAGCCATATCATGAAGCATAAATTGGCTTCACCTCCCTCTCTCTCTGCCTCTGTCTTTTTTCTCTTTGTCTCTCTCCATCAATTTGATTAAAAAAATTACTGTACCATGTCGAGCAAAGACTTGTGCACGCGTGTGTTCACACGTCCACCCTGCACATAGACATCTCAGACGTGGGCACACACAACAAGATGTGAAACAAGAGGGCTGCAAAAAGGTTAACAGGTCTATCCTACCCTATTCTGTGTCCGTATGTGTGTGTGTGCGCGTGTACATGTGTGTGTAAGAGGCTGATAAAGAATGTTGAGGAGGCGTATTTCTTTCTGACAATCCTTTCCACTCTGAGTGAACAGTAGATCACTTTGTGTGAGGGCATGTACTGTATGTGTGTGCGTGTGTGGTGTGAGTATTAGATCAGTGTTCAGTGTTGTAAACTGTGAGGATTTCATAAGGTGTTCATATAACACACACACACACACACACACACACACACACTTGGAAGATGAAGAGTTCTATCTTTCTCTGTGAGCACTGGATTGCCTTCCTCGTTCATCTAATCACGCCATCTTCTCTCCTCCGCCAAGCAATCGTTGCGCTTCGCTCCCTTCATAGAGAAAGCGGCGCACACATGCACACACAACACACCGACACACTAAGCCCACCACACGACCCGGCTAACTTTGTCCACTCACTTCTAAGAGCAGTAGTCCAAGGGAAATGCAGGCCTGATGCAAATCAATACATGTTGTATATTTGGATGTGTGTGAGTTATTTTTGTGTATCTGTGGTTGTTAAATACAGTTGGGAGACCCTGATGTAAGGGAGGAACCAAAGAAGGAGAGGAAAGGGTCACAGGGAGATTAGATGAAAGTATAGGAAGGACATTGTTTTTTGTTTTTGTTTTTGTTTTTTAAAGCAAAAAAACAAATTTCCACAGAGCTATACATAGCACAAGGATCAATATAATGTATATGTCTGCTTATTGTCCATATAGCAGCACATGGATCAATACACTAACTAGAAACAATGTATATTCTCAGCTCTCTATCTCCATCATGTTTTTCTCTTTCTCACCGTCATTTTCAGATTTACTGATGTCATATACATGTCATTTGGAGACCTTGTTATCCAACGCCACTGACTTTATGTTATAGATTTACGCAGCATGACTGAGTGGTATTTATGCCTCTAATCTGGTGCTTTCCCCCTGTACACTTCCAATACCCTATATTCTTTGAGCAGTGGCAACAGTGGACTATTCTATTCTATTCTATTCTATTCTATAACCATATTTCCAGTTGACAGTGGGACTAATCTTTCAGCTAATCTGTGTTAATCTGAGACACTGCTCTTCCCTCCTCTCTGCTGTCACAGCAGGCTCCCTCGCTAAGACCAAAATCAGATTATAGTTTTCATGTCTTTCTCCCTGATATCTCATTTCTCGCCTTCCTCTGCATTTTAGGTAAATGCGTTCCTCGTATTTATTTTCTCATTTTCTGACGTTCGCTTTTACAGCACTGCCATTATGTTAAGTTTGTGATCTCGTTGTATAGATCCAATTTTGATCAGATTAACTGAGAAAAGGGGTTAGTTTAAGATAATTTAAATTATTCTTTTAGTGATGAACCTGCAGAGACACAGATGTGCTGCAGTCTTAAACAGACATCATACTTTTATGTACAGTATTCATGCACATACATACACATAGAGAGAGAAAACAATATAACTTGCTTGTAACATCTACCTAATTGTACTTCTGTGACTTAGATTACTCGCTGTATCACTGACAGGTCACCATCCAAAAAGACTGTGGACACCCAGTGATGCAGTTTATTTTCTACATGTATGATATTTTTGTGACAACGATATTTCAGTATCAGTTCAGTGATGAAACCCAACACATCCCTCACACACTGAGGGTAAGGAGACCACACTGCTTCTGAATTTCTTTAGGCCGATGTCATTGAGAAGCTGTCACTGCAAAAGTCAATAGTTCACACAGTCTGAGGGCAGGGATGAGGGGTAAAGGTCACACCTTAGCATCAGGTGTACTTGTGTGTACATTATGTAAGTGTGGCTGAACTGCATCTGGATCAGCCGATTCTAAGCTCATACTCTGCCAGCTCACACAGCTTGGAAGGACCATATATCGACTGTGACACTGAAAGTAAAACCTGTTTGCTGCATGTGTGTGTGAGCTCCTCAACATGGAATCAGGGTTAAGTTCAGTGTGAGAGTCAGGGTTCAGCAGATTTTTTTTTCCTACCTGGGATGTGCTTGGCCCAACCAATGTTGACCACCAGCTCCCTGTCCGCCAGGTCACACAGCGTAGTCAGGGCCTTGATGTCACTGTCTGGTACTGTTGGGTCAGGCATGGCGTAAATCTTCTCTGGCTCGGCCACCAGCAGGTGTGAGACGATTTTGTTATCTGCAAGGCAGCCAAAGGCAACTGACATGACCACCAGACAAGGAGAAAAACACAGAGACAGAGAGATGGTGAATTTTTGCCGTATAGGGCTGCAAGCTGTTCCACACCAATCCGGTGCAAAAAATGTGAAAGGTTATATGCAAAGTCCCTGATAACATGGCCTGCTGGTTACACATATGTATATTTCCTCATGTGGCATATGAAGCACCTGACATAACACATTGTACAAAATCAACACATAATTCACAAACATGAAAGTGGAATAAGGTTAAACAAGTTTGACAAATAATCTTAAAATTAAATTAAATCTTTACTTGTTGTATATATTTAAGAACAAAATTCAAGTTTTGACGTTACACTGTATATGCAGTCATTATTTGTTAGGACACAATTTAAACCTTGAATAAAAAAATAAAAAAATAAATACTGGAATCTTTCCAAGGTGTAATTAAAAGTGATTACTACCCGTGATCCAACTTGCCCAAAATGTCGTCTTTTGTATCACAACCTTAAGAAGCTTCACCGATACGCACAGAAGGGAACGATAATACTGAAAGCCAAGCAGCTCAGCTGGTAATGGTGACATGTGGTGATGAGACCTCTATGGCCCATTAGTAACAGACTGATACCCTGCTTCCAAATTAATCCACTGACTAATCAAGCATGGGAATAATAACGGAGGATAGTAGAGCAAGTGTGGAGTGAGGGATAGAGAGAAAGAGAGAGAGATTAGCGATGGAAAAGACGGGGAGAAGACAGACAGGTAGAAATAGAGCCATGGACAGATTGTAAAAGACAGACAGGAAGAGTCCAGAGAGCGACAGCTAGATAGAGATAAACAGCAAGGGAGAGTGAAACAGAGTTGTGGGGATGAGTTGCGTATTGATCTAACACACTACCCCCCATTTCTCTTACACATACACACACAGGATGGTGTGGGAGTGGGGGATACATACCTACATACTGTATGTAGGTATGTATCCATGCACACACACAGACACACTGTCCAGCTGCAGGGTCATTTGAGCCTAACCAATCCGAGTCACACAGCAGTATCTGTGGGTAAATCTTATTTAATGTTTCCCTAATTAGAATCAATGGAAGCCCATTTCCAAACCCTGGGCTATTGTTCTGTTCTCACACAATCAATGTGGACGCTGAGGCTAGGGATTGGACTACAGATAGATAGGCTGTGTGAGTGTATCTGTGCGAGAGGCAGAGGGACAGAAATACTTTGTGTGTGTATTGACTGTGTGTGCAAGAGAAATAACGGGAAAGATGTAGGAAGTCTATATCAACCCTATACATTCTGCTTTTCAAGTGAAGGTTTGTTTTTCGGTCTGAGATGAATGCTTACTGATACATGAAAGAAAAGATACAGGGAATACAGACGCTTCAAAAGGATAATAACAACCCCAGTTAAAAACAATTATTACGGTTTAAGGAAACGGATCTATAGCTTGCCAGTTAAGATATTCCGTTAGCTGGAGCACATGAATGCTCTGTGTATGTAAACACACACATTATAAACACACACACATTCACATTATCCCATCATTTCAATGATTAGTAGGGCAAAAGTCCCAGTAAGCTGCCGTGCAGCCATTCAGCATATTGGCCTTGAGCAGAATATGCTCCAGCTTTAAGCAAAATGGGCTTTGGGGACCAAGCTGCTAAACACTGCTCAATCTGCACTGCATGTGTGTGTGAGTGTATGTGTTATGTGTGCAAGCAGACGGTTAGCTAGAGAGCTAACTCTAGTTTGATGTGGTTGCCAGATTGGATTTAATCCGGATTAAAATTCTGGCTGGTCTCCCTCCCTCTATCTCACTCCCTCTCCTCTTCTCTCTCTCCCTCCCTGTCTCTCTCACTCTGAGAAACCCTCTCATTTAGGTTTACTGTCTCTCTGTCACTCTCTCCCACTCGCTCCCTTGTTAATTTTTCAATCATCAGGCCTCGGCCGCGGTTTTATTCTTTAAAAAACGCAGCCAATCCAGCCGGTGCTAAATGAATACCTTTATAGTGAAATATTACACATATAAAATGTTATGATCCCAAACTGGTGGCAGTAGAATCGGGGAGATAAATACGGTCCCAAACAGATGGGCTTCTCACTACCTTGTGTCTATTTATGTGCGTGCGTGTTTCTGTGAAATTATTGTCCAACTGTCTCCATCAGGAGGGACACTGATAGAAAGGCACTTCCTTGTACTTCTGGTCTCCAAATAACACCTCCTGATTATTTCAGGAACACTGCCTACAATTCGACTGAATATGAAGGTTTTGTTTGAGATTTTCTTTGTGCGCTGTCCATAGTACGTTCTAAACTGTTCCATCTTCACACGCTGTTAGATGCGTATGCACATCAGTTTGTAAGCTTGTAGTAGACTATGGGCTACAATGAACCAAGGACAGTGCACACATGCCTGCTCTTGACAATCACTGATTGACCTCGCTAAAAGACTGCTATTTTATGTAGCGTTAGCAGCAGGAGCTTTGCTGGTTGTGTGTGTGTGTTCTTACATGGCTTCTTGGGGGGCAGAGCCAGCTGTGGGTTCAGGTACGGGCTGTTGTCTGCATCTATCCGGCGTTTATATTTCTGTCTGCCACCACGGACCCTGTCCAGACGAACACCTGCAAGAAGTGACAGAGAGAGGACGTATGTATCAATACAGCGTGCCTGACAAAAAATAAAAATAAAAAAGAGAGATACCTCTGATGACTAATGAAGACAAGAAAAATCAATCTGCTCGTATGCAAGTAAAACTGACCAGAAGTTAAGAGAATACAGGATGAGAAGTGTGGAATGACTTATGAGGTCTGTGCATGTATTTATACTTGTTGCATGCTTCTTTTTTCACTATTATGTTATTCTGGGGCTTGTTCAGCTCTTTTTTATTCTACAACAAGACTAATTTATAGAGAGCCACTTTGTCTCTCTGGCTTTCTGACTTACTGTCTCTTGCCCAATCTCAGTCTCTCTATTGCTGTCTCCTTAATTAATTGACACAAAGGAGTCCTAATTTAATTAGGCCTATCTCTCAGGGGATTGGATGTTACCGTGGTTACCACTTAAAGATGGATAAGGAAGACAGAGGTGTCATGTACCCTGGAGGAAGAGAGGAGAGGAGGGGAGAGGAGAGAAAGGAAAGGAGAGGAGAAGAGGTTTTCAAAATGAAGTTTTGATGGATCATTAAACAATTAAGGAAGTAACTTGAGGAAAATCAGCTGCAAAAGTGGGTTCAAATTGTGGCCCTGCTTTAATGCGCAGTAATAACGGTTGAGAAAAATACATACATTTATCCAGATAAACGCTGAACTTGATACTGTTTTAAATTTCTGGATTAAGCAGAAGGAATGTCATACAAGGCTAGATACAAGAATGATGGGAAGTAAAAAATCATCACTAATCCTCACAAGACATTTTGACCATCATTTATATAAGTTATTCAAATATTGAACACACCAATTGAACGACTTGAAAGATATAAAATAAAACCTCTTGATGATGACCAGTCGATGTGAAAGATTTCACCAAAATAATTAACACTGAAACGGTGGACAAGGTATTTTGCAAATTTCAATTTCAAATCCAAATGTAAAATGATTAATGAGAAAGTCTCAAAGACCTGCAGCTCAAACCTGGTGTTGTGTAAAAATGAATGTCACAATTAGCAAATGACAAACACAAATTTAACATATCCATCCAGTGCTTCATATTGCACCAAAAGTAAATTTAAAATGGTAAGATGTTGATTTAAATTTAAAGACAAAGAGAAAGGAAAAGATGGAGAGGAGAGCATTAAGACTGTGAAAGCAAGCAAGTCTTAAATCCTGTGAAAACACACAACACACCTAAGAGATTTAACAGAAAGACTCGTCAGGGAGCATTAGTCTGAATTTAAAAGTAGATATAAATAGGCATGTTACTGTTTTATTTTGGACATGTGTGTATTCTGTCGTACTATGGAGTGTGTGACTATATTTGTTCCAACAGAAATTGTTCAACAGCTCACTGAACATGACACACATCTGTGTGTGTGTGTGCGTGTGTGTGTGGTTGTGCGAGTGCTTAGACAGAGATAGGTAGACAGAAGGGCTGACAGTCCAGGTACAGTGGGGGGGCCAGTGTCAGCAAACGGTCAAGAGACTCTTAACACCAGGGGGTACAAACACGCTCACACACACACACTCTTCACTTTCACACAGCATCTATGTGTTGTGTTTGGGTAAACCCTGACAAGCAGCTTGCTCAGTCACTAGCCGGGTCAGTGCTTGGTCAGAAAAGAGGAAGCAAGAGAGAAAGCAGAAGCAGTGTACAGGACAGGTGATTGAAGGGGAAATATAGATGTTAGGATGGAAAGTAAAAGATAAAGTCTTAATGAAACAAATAATGATAATAAAGAAACAGCAGACAGATGTAGATTAAGTAATGTAAAGTCTAGAGGTTACACATATTCAAAACCACAGACTGAAATGAAATTCGGTGTGAAATCTTTTAAGAATTTAGATTTTTGGAAGAACCTTTGTGTTTCCCACGCCTGTATTAAAGCATAAGTTGTGAGTCCTCCTGCCCAGTCCAATCACATATCCGCCTTGATGTGAAGAAATACACAGACTAAAAAAAATGCAGCATGTAAAGCATGCAAGCCCTCATAAAATACAGCAGTGGCACCACCAGCCTGGCTCCTAATTTACGAAGGCAGCATGATATCAGAATGGCAGAAAACAACACTGATGATGTTACTCATAGGAGGCATTACAAATGTAGGCAATGACGTCTGCAGACTGTTGACTGTTGTTAGTTAATACACTTCTTGTCAAAGGCTATATTAATATGCGGCCAGGTTATGTTGAAATCTGTAGGTGAGTTCTGGGACAGAGGTAGCAGATGGAAATCATAGTGATCATGGGTAGCATCACTGTCAATCAGTGTGAGATCATATCAAATGTGTGTTTCAGCTAAGATCATACGCCAAGACAGTATGATACTCTTTCACCAGCCTTCTATCATTTCTGCTGCATGCTGGTCATATCAGAGTGTTCTTATTTGATGTCTTTTATTTCAGGATATTGAAAATATTTGTCACATCACTGTGGTGAAATATCTTCATTTGCTTAAGCTGTAGTAACTCTGAGCTCTGTTTGCTATGGTGAAAAAGAAACTTATTGTGATCGGTGCTATAAAACACCAGAGGGAACTGCTGCTTATTTATTTGTTGAATTGAAAGTGATAATGATGTAATGAGGTATAAAAGTATCTGCATATAGTACTCATGATTATCACACTTCCTGCTACACTGAGGCTTTCTCTCTACCTCACACAAACTCTTATACTCAGACGCTCAGTTTTTCCTCTTTCTCTTTCCCACTTACCTAAAACCCAGAGCTGTGCTGAGCTCACTTCATAAAGAGCCCTCTCTAACTACCTCATCTATTTTCCACCAAATTAACTCTCTCTCAGCACTGATTAATGGTCAAATCTAAATGAATCAAATTAAAAATTGAAAATTATATTTCCAAAGCCTACAAAAAAGAGACAGGGGGAACCTAGGGGGAGAGTGAGAGTGTGCTACCTCTTCTTAACAAATGAGCCTTCAAATCATAAAGAATGGGCAAGAGGGGAGAGGAGGTAAGGACGGAGGAGACGGTAGGGGAAGAAAGGAGACGACAGGAAGTGGTAAAGAAAATATAAGCATCAGAAAAAATAAACCAGGTAAAGAGGAAATAGAAAAGGTAAAGGAAGGGTAGCATAAATGGTTACAGCATTGAATAACAAGAAAAGGAATAAAGTTTCTTTAATTACACAGGTTAATGGAAGAGCGTGATAAAAGAACGAGTAGAAAAGCGAGAAGAGAAGAAAGAAGAGTAGAGTGCAGGCTGTGAAATATGAGGACGAGAGGTAAGTTATGGATGGCCTGGCAAACAAAAGAAGAAAGGAGAATGAAAAACATGAAAGGAGAGGGAAAAGGAAGGATCCATGAATGAAGAAACAATCCTCAGAGGTTACATGGCCAGCACAGACATTATTGTGTCACTAACAGTACGATCCAGTCTTCTACTTTTATTAATAGACTCATCACATACCAGGATAAACAGTTTCTCTGCATTTGTTTTCTTCACATAGGAAGCTGTATTTGATATTAAATAAAGCTAGATATCAGACTAAAATTGTCTAACATAACTGTTTTTCATGTCTCTTGTCATGCTGTATACACACAGAGACTCTGACAGTGATGAAGGTGAATCACTCCTATCGTGGGAATATTGCTGTCTGTCAATAGTACGATCTGCACTGATCACATCAGCATGGATTTTTACACAGCCGTCCATTCGCTGTGTGTCAGCGTACGCGTGTGTTCTTGAACGGCTGAAGGATTGCGAGTGAAATGCATTTGACATGCAGGAGAAAGACAGAGGAGCGAGAGAAGAGGTTGGGTGGAGAAACGGAACATGGAGTGATTTCAGACGTCAATGATATGTTACGATCGACAAATGAAGTAGAGGGATGACAAAAAAAACAAGAAAAAGAGGAGAATTAAAACATGTAGACACAAGGAAACCGTGGCAGACAGGCATATAGAAAGTAGGAAAGGAGGTCTTATTTTTTGGGTTGAAGCCTTTGTTCCTCCTCAAAACCAACCTGTTTTACGCACTGTGTCTCTGTGAGTGTGTATTTATGCGTGTTACGCTGCAGTGTTGGTGTAATAACATTAAAGGTTTTCCTATGTGGGTTTAAGAAACGATGGGTGAGTAAAGTGGGCAAGACAACAGACGGGTTTAAATGTGGTGTGTGTCTGTCCGAGGTGCTTGTATTACTCATGCTGTGAGGACATAAATCTATTTACACAGGCACACTGGGGGGACGTGTCTCCCTTCTGGCCCCAAGTCCCCATAATGTAAAATTTTAGTAACAGGAACTGGATTAACCCTAAACCTAAAGGTCTAAGGGTTAAGGTTTAACAAGTAGTACTTGGAGTTAGGCCACTTTAAATGGAACGTAATGTCACAACTGAGAAAATGACAAAAGCTTTAAGAAAGTAAAATACAGAGATAGGAGAGAGATACGGAGGGTGTGTTAGGAGGAAAGTGTGTGTAGTGTCATGCAGTGACGTTTGTTTAGACCAGAACAGCACCGCCTGAGGCAGCGGGCAGGTGGCTGTCACTGGTGTGTGAATTTGTGAGTGTGTGTGTGTGTGAGGTCTCTAAAACACTGTGGCCTTTTTCTTTTTCATTTTCTTCTTCCAAAGCTGTGTTTATGTCGCACACCGATCCAACGAGTGCACATCCATGATTCATGAGATGGGTGTGCGTCAATAAGTCCTTCTTGGAAATTTCTTTAATGTTTTTATGACAATCAGTTCCATTAAAATAGACCTATTGTGCTAATCCCCTGCCTGTTTTGCGTGGCCTTGGTGTGCCTGCTGCAGATGACTGTGAGAAATCAACTTGGTGATGGTGACTTTCACGTAGGTTTTTTCATTATCTGAAACTTTTGCAAGATTATAATATTATATACATGATGTAAAACCAGGAAAGGTGTCGTAATCTCACAAACAGTTAGATATGGCGGGATACTAAAACACAGAACCACCATTCATCTCACTCCTCGTTTTCCTTTCCATGATAGTGTACTTGAGTCTGACTGGATGCTGTTTCTACCTGTTACATCCCCTCTCCTCCTCTCCTCTCCTCTCCTCTGTTAGAAAGTGTATGTGAAAGAGAGACCACTTAGACAGATCTCTCGCCACACCATTTCCATTATCGCTCCTTTCTAGCTGGGTTGCAACCAGATGCCACTCGCACACACAAACACTCACACACACTCAAGCAGGACAGACGCTACAGGGCCAGATTTAGCTACAAGTTTCCCATGGGGGAAACACCAGACGCCACCAGTTGTCTGGCGCTCCCCTCCTTTGTTTCCCCTCTCGTCTCGTCTCCTCCCCTCTCTCCATCATCCACTCTCCTCCTTTAGTCATTTTTCTCCTTATTCTTGTATTTGCCTTCAGTCTATCCACTCTCCCCCAAATCCACCTTTGACTGGACTTTTTTAATCACTCACATATTCCAGAAATTAGTCCCCTTTGTTTAGACTGTGGCAGCTGTCTTGATGTTAGCGTGTGTGACTGTGTGTGTGTGTGTGGAGCAATGAGATTGGATAGCAGCGGTCAAGATTGTTGAGCTATGAGGAGAGTTGTGACGCACACTGCCAGCTGTGTATAAACCACAGACGTGCAAGCACACACACACAAGCTGCAACACTCACACAGACTGGGCCCTTCCACCCGATCTCACTCATTAGGTCTTAGAGGCCGTGGGGAGCGCGGCCAAAGTTGGCACGAGTCATTAATGTTTGTGTGTGTGTGTGTAAATGTGCATGTGTGGGGCATTGAGCCAAGGTTTATATTTGCAGTCCGTGGACTTGTCCCTCCAGTAGTCTAGCATCTGAATCCAGCTGGCCGTTTACAGCATTATAGAGACGGAGGCTTTGGTTTTGGATTCAGCACATTCTGTCTGTTTAACCACGATTCATCAGACTTGCCACCATCAAAGCTGCTGCTGTAAGGGAGCAAATCTGTCAATATGAGCATATGTACAGCATACACACCTATTGAATATTGCTGGCTCCTAGCTTGTGTGCCTCTGCCAAAGCCTTTCATGTTCAAATGTCTGATCCGTGTTTTGTATTCTCTTCATGATAATTTTACGCATTACTGCTGATGCTGAGCGTATTATGCGCATCTTGCTTTGCCGTTCATGCAAAGAAGGAAATGACTGACAGCTGCAGTGTTACCACCGTTCAAAATTAAACTGAATAGCCTTCTGTAGTTTTGTTATTTTTCATCCAATATGTTTAATCTGCAATTATTATACCTTTTTTTCCTAAAAACCCCATCCGCCCCTCCCCTCCATCTAGGCAGATTTAAGTCCCGCCCCGTGACCTTTTGGTCTTCAGCTGACGCATCATTATGACCTCATTAAAAATGGACAGACAGCCATTGCCAGAGGGTTAGTTCTCATAATATAATCAGGCTTTTTAATTGCCTTGCTCCAGAAATTAGCTGCTACATATTGGTGGGTGGGTGCCCCATGTTTGTTCCTCCTTCAGTTTATCCCGTTGGCTCCTGTCGTCTCCTCTGCTGCTCGCAGTAGTGGGTGAGAAAATCTTATATTCCTCACGGACAGGGTTGTGTGTGAGTGCATTCACATGATCAGGTGTGTGTTTAAGAGAACATGTAAAGAAAAAGCTCTGAGTTGGTATACTGACCCTCTGGCCTCTTGTTCTCCACTCTTTCTCCATCTCACACACACACAGCCTCGCTGCCTCACTGCCTCACTTGCTCTTCATCTCACCCTCTCTGTCTCCCAGGGCGACAAAGCTAATTTGAGGCAGATCTTGCCCTAAGGGGTAAACTACAGCATCCACACACACACGCTACCCCATGTCCTCCTCCTCACCCCACCCATACCACTTTATCTTCACCTTTCTCCCGTGAGCTAGCCCCTGACAACCACTGTTAGCCCTGATGCTAACTGATCTAGCCACTTACCATAACAGTATATCTGAGCAATTCTGCAGCAACAATGCTTACACCCCAATGGGCAGCACGAGACACGGGAGGTAATGTTCCTAAATGAGTGTATTTTGTATTTGAAGTATCTGGTAGATAGTGATAAAATGTGATAAAACAGACAAGATCTACTTATTGCAAATGATACACTATCATTTATGAAATTAACAACTTCACCTTCACTGCTAACAAAAATATCTTAAAGGATAAATTGTTTTAACACGAGCTTTGTCTTCTTGTGTGTTCTACCAACATTATAATGGCTTTGAGTTGTGGGTTCAATTTAAAAATAAAAATTTAAAGCGATGTTTGAGGCGATATCGAGTGAATCAGCAAGATGCACTGCATGGCTCTGTAAAAATGACACTTAATTATTTATAATAAGCTTAAACTTCCAGCAGACTAAATCTAGGGACAAGAAAAATGTTTTGCTCCTTTATATAGCTGCTGCTAGCTTCCCATTTCCCATGGGGTTCAAAAAGAATTAAAATAAGGAAATATAAGAAAATGGATGTATCAATTTTCCAAATGACCCTTATTCATATGTAGAGCGGGACCCCTTGTATTAAATTCACACCCTGCACAACAAATGGGGTGGCTGTGGTCTGTCATGTTGATGTATAGATATGCAGGCCGATGTGTGTGTGCATGATGTATGTGTGTGGAGCAGGGAAGCAGCGGCAACAAAAGGCTGCTGTTGGTTTGCCTGCTCAGGACAGAAACACAAACATGTGTCCCTCAGCTACAGACCCTCAAACACACTGGACCATCCTTCACAATGAAATGATTAATCTGATACTGTCATTTGTTCAGATATATTGCATTTAAGAGGCTAGCTCCTCACTTTTTCTCACTGCATTTAAAAAAGTATGTATACCTATTGTATTAACAGTATAGTAATATTAAAGTATTAATACATTACACATTCATACTCAAAGTGTCTGGCTTTATAGATTAGGGTGATGTGCTTTCTGTGTTGGGTAAGAGGATGCAGTCTGAGCTGTGTAAAATGTTGGAGCTGCCAATAATACATGCCATTACACGTGTGTGTGTGTGTGTTTGTGGCCACATACACGAGACAAAACAGGAGATGAGACATAGGTTCTGCCTGTGTCAGATCGACTGGGAGAACAAACGCTAAGACAGCAGCTTGTTGGCAGTGTGTGTGTGTCTTTCTGTGAGCGTGCAGAACAGAGAGAGACGGAGGTGAGTGTCCTTTTACAGTGAGCTGAAAATCAGGGTTTTGGCAGTGATGAATCCTGAGACTAAGAACGAACAGTTTTTGTAATCTTCTCTTCCTTTTTAGAGAAAGAATATTTGCAAGAAGTTATCAAGCTTAACTGAAGGATGATGACACATTATTAAATGTTTTTGTGTGAGGTTCATTTATAATAAAGGCAGTAAACTATAGACAAATAGTTGTTGTTTTGTAGATGCAGTAATCTTATGAATTTGAAAACCCACAAACCATTTCTATTCAAAGTTGAATGCTATCAACAGTTTACCTCAGACTGTTGTGGCCGCACATAATAATGTCATGAGCTGGTGAAAAGCAGTAGGTATGGACGTTACGACGCTGGCAGGACAGAGAAAACAACTAAAATAACACATCAGAAACAGTAGAACGATACTGAGTGGGAGAACTGTAGGGAGAGATGAAGACAGGAATGGATGGAGGGAGGGCTGGCAGGCATCGGCACAGGCACGCTCCCTGACCACTGTAAGGAAGGGGGCGTAGGCCAGGTCTCCCATCAATTACAACCTTGACCCTCCTCTCTTCTGCTTTCTCCCTCTCGCACACTTTCTGCTTCATTCAACCATCCTCCCCCTGCCTCCCATCCTCCCTTGGTCCCTCTCCTCTGCTCCTATAAATCAATCTCTTCTCCCTCCCTTCGCCTAGGTTTCTCCCACCTTCCCCCTCTCTGTAGACCTCTCTCTATCAGCCCTCCTCTTCATCCCTCGCCACTCCTCTCCCTCCTTTCATCGTTGGAAGTGCAGTGGGAGTAGAAAGGTCAGAGGTGGGCAGACAAGAGGGAGAGAAAGAGGCAAAAGGCAATGAGGGAGTGTGAAAATGAGAGAGTGAGTGTATTTAATCAAAGTGGTGTGGGGGCAGATAATATCTCTTGTTATTTTAGCTTTCTCCACCACTGAACAACTGCTGAGTGTCTCAATTATCAAGTGATTTCTATATTTATATAATTTCTGTGAAGTAAATTGAGGATGTCATCAGTGTCTGTGCCTACACTGTATGTACATGCTCACACCACTACTGTATGTAACGTGCATTTGGAAGTGAAGGGTGAACACAAGCATGAAAGAAAGGGAAGAACACAGATCAACGTTAAGTCTGATAAGAAAAGAGACAGACAGAAATACATAGTTGTTAACCCATGAGGACAGGAGTGATGGGTATGGAGGCGAGAGAGCATAAAATAGATCCCTAAAGATTATATGTATAACGAGTTAAAGCTCTGACTTTTCTTAAACATGCTACATGTGGCATTGTTAAACAACAGCAATTAACTGTCTTATTGGTGTATTTTGATATATTTAGCGTAAAAATATGATATTTGAACACAATTTCTGCCTCAAATGGACTCTTACTGTCAGTTTTGCTTTAAGACACCGTGTATTTAAAGACTTTAAAATGCCACATGTAGCATAGTTAACAGAGAAAGATAAGGAAGAGACCTTTTCCCTTACCCTCCCTCAGCATGCCCACAGTCAGACACTTCATGAAGCGGCAGGCCTGGCACGACTTGCGTCTCCTCTTGGTGATCTCGCACTCGTTGGTGGCTGGACAGCTGTACTCGATGTTGCCTGCGGCACGTAGACATGTTGGAGGAGAACAAAAAGAGAAGTTTCATTTCAGATAGATACAGTACATCAGACAGGCAGGTTAAGACAGCAGACCTTAGCTCATCCTACTGGACACGGACAAATAAATGACATGATATTTTTAATGCAGATTGATCAGTGGACACAGAATTGAAAATATTTAGTTGTAAACATAGTTGCATAAAAATGAACTCATACATTTATGAATAAGCGTTAAGCCACCTTGAGTTTGACTTCTGACATTTAAATTAACCATTTTTGGCATGTGAACCACCATATGTAGACAATCAAGTTATTGTTTGTGAAGGCCATTATTTTTAAAAGACAAATGTATAAGTGTATTTGTGTAGTCGTCTTCTAGAGTGAGCTTAGGATGCGTGACTTTCTGCACGGTGCTGATACTCAGTTGCAGCGCTGAAGCTAAGATTATCAACCAGTGTTAAGTCTCTTAACTTTACAACCTTGGCTCAACCCTGAGTCTATACCATTTTTGCCGCCAGTCACAGTGTCTTAAAGTTTTTTCTCTCTTTGTCATTTACTCCATAACTAACATACTAAATTGCCTGCAATATACACAGTAACTTATTTGTTATGCTTGCCTCTTTTATCATACTTACTTTTTTTTTCCTTTTTCTTTTTTTCACTATACATAATGGGACCAATATTCCTTTTTATTGTGCCTCTTTTATTAGTTGCCTCCTTTTTTTTTTTTAGCTTCACTTTCCTCCCTTTCTGATCGTTTCATCCACGTGGTACCCAGTTCAGAGAAAAGCACAGTTGTGTATTTGTTAGCCTGGTCTGTTACCGAACTGCTCAGCTCGTTTCTACGTTCAGCAAGCTTTATTTATCTGTAGTAAATTCTCTTCCCCTGTGCCAATCTGAGAACTACAGTACCCCAGCAAGCCAATACATCTCCCACTGAAACAGAGTAAACAGTGATTACTATTGACTGCTGCTGTGGAGAGGATGTTTTCTCATTACTGGGCTGATTAAGGGGCTAGTTTGGTGGGAAAGGGCTAAATGCATTTCTTAATGGGTAACAAGACACCCATTAATTGGCCTTGTTAGTTAAAGTAAAGGCTAAACATGCTAAATGCTAAGGGAGCCCATACTGTCTAATGGACACTACTAATGGGACTAGTTAGCCTAGCTCTACATGCTGATGATACAGGGAGACCAATTAAGCAATTTAGAGGAACACTTACCTAGCATTAAGGCCAAATGTGCTAATGACACAGAATCACCATTGGTTAATGGGTAGTCAGTAAAAGGCCTCCATGATATTTAAAGGAAACAGGCGAGCCTCGTGAAATGGGTAACCGCGGTAAAGAGCCACTTAGGGGGTGGACGGCACTAAGGCTAAATACGCTAAACCTTCATTGAGACTGTCGGCAGCCACATATGCTGAGCGCTTGGACGGAAGTGAGTTAATATTATTAGTTGATTGATGTGACACCAATGGCAGCATTTGTGAAACTTCCGTTTCCAGTATATCACCTCAGTAGTGCCAACTGCAGGTTCAGTGGACATGTTACACTACTGTAACATGTTTGTGTAAAAGGAACTTGATGTTACAAACTGATTTAAATGTATTCAAAGATGTCGACATTAGGGCCAACACATCACTGAGTGTGCTATAGATATACAGTATGTGACCTACTGTATGTGTCACCTGGCTGCAAACTCTTTGTATGCTCAGACACAGACATGAGCATCCCATAGGGCAGGAATTAGAACAGAGGGGTTTATATCAGAATCGCACAGTTGTCTGTGCATGCATGTCTTTGTGTGTCTTATTGTGCACTGGGGTAAGCTTAGATCGAAGAGGTTCTTGGAGGCTCCTGTGTATAAGATGGGTTTGTATGCGTGTGTGTTTGTGAAAGTGGGGGATATGTGAGGGCCTCAAATCCCCTGCAATCTCCTTTGAGATGTGTGTGTGTCCACCTGCTGCATGACAATTGACCACTATTGCATGGTGCAATGTGAATGTAATAAAAGTATAAAAGTGCGTTTTGTCCTGCCATCCTCTGTGTTGTGTCTGTTTGCCTCTCCTTGTCTTACACCTACATCCTCCCCTCTCTCATACACTTTTTGTGTTAGTACAAAGGCTTTTTATTAGACACTTTTAACTGGAGAGCCCTAAAAATACAGGTAGAGACCAGGACAGGTGCGGTAAAGTAAGGCTCTGCATTTCAATCCGACACACTGCAACTGCTGCACATAGGATGCTCTCAGACAAGGAACCCATTAGCTTTCTACATCAGAATATGCAAAGCTGAAAATCTGTTTTTGTGTATTTAACTGCTTAACTATTGAAAATTGTATTATTGTTTAGAAGTCAGTGTGAGAAGCTTTGTTCACACTGCTTCAACAATGACTTGGTCCCACCTACCACTTTCACATATTCATTTGCTCTACATCACTATCACCGTTCCCATCTTTCTCTTTCCCGCTCTCCTCCACTTTTTTTTCATCACTCTTGCTGCCTCACTCTTTCCATCTCATCGCACTATACCTCCTTCTACGATAGTTTGCCCTCCTCTTCACTCCCCTTTATCCCCCCTCTCAATAAGGGAGTGATAGATGCAGGTTGTCAGGTGTCGCTGGACTGACGCCACAGAAACAGCAGCTGCCCAAGCCACTTCCTCCACGCAGTGACACACACATACACAACCACATTGGCACACACATGCCACTAATTCCTTCCTACATCCGTGTGCCCAGTCCTTCCTTCCCCTTTTCCCTGCCTTTCTCTCATTCCTTGTCTCAAATTATTGTTTTTCTGCTCCTCTCCTCTCCTCTCCTCTCCTCTCCTCTCCTCTCCTCTCCTCTCCTCTCCGTCCAGCTGGAGGTGTTTTTTTGGTGATTACCTGCGGTTTTATTGGCTAATGGGTTGAAACATACCAATATGTCTGCCGCTGCCCATCTGAGGCTGGCCATGCTTTCCTGCCAGGACACACACCCCAACACACAACCAAGCATAAACGGGAATATGTGCACAGACGTGCACATAAACTCATGCTCATTTACATTTGAATGAACACACGCCCACACACAGACACCTAACATCCACACTGTCTGCAGATGAGCTGGCTGTGTGAGGTAGCCAAAAATAATGTCATGACCCATTTGTTCCAGTGGATCCAAGAAGGCTCAGTCTGCATCCAAACAAACATTAACAGTGCTACTGTAGCACAGACATCAAGAACAGAAACTGAAATCTGTTCTTAACAGTACAATGCAGGAGAAGATTTTTATTTTATTTTTTTTTACTACTTGAAAAATGTCCTGGCGTGTATTAATCAAACCACACCATTAACAAAATGTGTCCCAATAATTTTAAATAAAAATGTAAAATTAGAGTGGCTGAAGTTAAGTAAAGTATTTCCATTTGAGCAGGTGTTTAATACAGACTCCGTCTTTTACCTCATTAAAATTATGCATCTCATTACAGGGGGAGGCTGGATTACAAACACAGTGGAATTGAAGACTTGAGAGAGAGGGACAGAGCTTTAAAGCTATCCAAGGTCACACTCAAAAGAGGTTCCTCTGTCATCACAGCATGATATCCATATGTTTTCTGGGGTAATGTATTAAATCTGTGAGTGTGTCCTAACCTACATAACCTTTAACAAGTACTCTAAATGAAAAGAGACATGTGGAATTGGTCAACTATATGACACTGCTGCAATGACAGATGAATCAGGGGTTTAACCTATACACAGAATGATTACAAGGTCAAGGCGTGTGTGGTTGTGCATTGTGTGCCTGTGTCTATGTTTGAATGTGCTTCTCTGAGTTTTTGTTGGTGTGTGTGCGTGTGTGCGTTAGTGTGTCTCTGCCTTTATCTCTGCATGCGTGCGCTCCAATCTATTTGTCGGGATTGCACCGTGTCCTGATCTCATCCCACAATAAACACATACAGGTCATCTGTAGGTAGTGGTGACCATCTAGTGAATGTAAGACTTCCACCCCCGCCCTGCACATCTTCCTGTCTGTCTCTGGGGCTTTACTGGAAAAGCTGCTTATCGGAGCCAAAAGAAAGCAGCGACAGATAGGTGGATGGATGGAAAGGCAGATAGATGAATCCTGTCTGATATGACTGACTGACTGACTGACTCAATGGATCGATGACGGCTGGCTGGCTGACTGGTAGCTTGGTTATTGCAGTGCCAGGCTGACTGACAAGAGGGCTGCCCTGCTGACTGATGGACCCTATTAGCTATTTAAAAAGAAAAAAAAAGAAAAGAAAATTGGAGCAAGTCATAAAAGATTATTACTCAAACACAAAATCTTTAAAGGTTTATCACTCACTGACAGACCCTCTGTCAACAGTCAAAAGTTTCGTGATGCTCCTAATTTAAAATATAAAATATAAAAACTAATCCCTGATTACCCAAACTTTAACTACTACCAAACTAAACCTGGTGTCCTATGTGTCAACAAACTCTATACATTCATCCAAACCAATAATGAACTGATCCATATAACACTGGTAGCCATAATATTCCTCTGTGCCACAGACATACAGCCTGCAATGGTTTGGCATTTTGTTTCTGTAACATCAACATGTGCACTGTAGTTTTCTTCTTGTCCAGATAACAATCTTACTTAATATAGGGTAAAAGTGTATATATGTCTGACTGGCTTTTAAGCCAGCCTGAGTAGGAAAGGATTGATAGCACACTGTTGGATTCTGTGCTTTGGTGGACAACATTTGTTTTCTTGGAATCTAGAAAGTCATCAGGTTTATTCTTAACTCTTTATCTGTAATGTCGTTCTGTTACAGAGGTCACGTAACTGAATGTAATCATTAGCTGAGTTGTGCAATCCATGCAACATGAACTAATGGCTTTCTACCTGGTTTGCTTTATGACTAAACTGGTTGCCAGACTAACTAATGCTGCATATATAATCAAAGATATAATGGCGATCAACCTAAGAACTCAGTATTAATTCAAAATCCACACAATCTGTAGAGTACAGTTCAAATACCTGTGTACTTCCTGGACTACGTCAAGCCCTAACAAGAGATGAGCAAAGGATTACTGAGCCTAATTCCTGGTACTCTTCTCATCATGTGGATTATTGCTCGATCCCTTCTCTCCTCTACCCCGTAACCTAAACTCCTGACACTTAGACATGACCCCTGACCTTCATCTGACACTAGGTTATCTTCTAGACAACAGGCTTACAGCTAACGCTCTTCCCGCGAAGCCTAAGCAGCCAGATCTGGAAACGCAAACACTACCAGGAAATTATTCTTTGCCGTTGACGAAGGAGAGGTCAAGGTTGAAGGTGAACGTGGAGGTGGTGTCTGGGAGCTGGTGCATATATGTGCACTTGATTGAATGTCTGTGTGAGTGTGTGTGTGTATGTGCAAGCATGATAGAAATAGAAACTGTGAAGGAGAGAAAAAAAAATAGATCGTGTGGATGTCCTGGTGGCTCACTTAGCAGAAAGAGGAGGAGACGTGTACCTTATAAAAATCTGGGTTTACATCTGGCCCGGAGCTATCATCATATGTCCTGGATCTAGCTCAGGTGTATGTGCATGTCTGAGAGAGGTCATTTGTGTGTGTGTGTGTGAGAAAACAATTATAAACGGTGGTGAAAAACATGTCTATTAAAACAGTATTAGAGCAAATCAGAAAGAGAGGACACATAGAACACAACCAGAGACAAGACATGGACGGAAATGCAGATAGGAAAACAATGTGATAGCTAATAAACAAAAAAAAATGGGAGCCAACCTTGAATGGTGCGTTTGAAGAAAGCCTTGCAGGCCTCACAGGACGCCACTCCATAGTGGTACCCTGACGCAATGTCCCCGCACACCAGACACAACCTCTTGGGCATTGAATTCAACATGTACTCGCACTTAATCTGCGAATCTTCCCCAATTGTTGATGAACAGTCCTCGTAGCGCTTTGAAACTGGGCCACCAGCGGGCCCCAGGGGTCCTGCGTTGGAGCCATAAAGGCTTGGGGAGTCTAGGCCGTTGGGGTGGCCGTTCATCGTGGACGAATATGAGCCTGAGGCGTCACTGGAGCCACCAGGGGAGTGATGGTTTAGACTGTCAGTCAGGGAGGCAGGACTAGACGGCTCAGTCTTTATATAAGAGGACGGACAATTGGAGTCAAGGTGGCGCTCCTTACTGGACATTCTGCAGAGAAGCCTGTGGTAGTGAGACAGAGACAAATAGAAGAAGAAGAGGGAGAAAAGTATTACAAGAAAAGGCAGATGATGTATATTCATGAAGAAAAGAAAGGTAGCCAATAGAGGGAAACCGGTTTGAGAAGACAGAATGATACTGTCTGTTCTCATTTTTATAGCAATCGTTGTTCTAATGTCACATTTTCTTTTTTTTAATTCATACAGGAACCATGTGGTTAACAGAAGTGGAGAGGTATCTGTAGTACCACACAGTCACACAAACACATTCCCAGGCTCGGGGCCGAGGTCATCCGTCACTCTCCAGTCAATAACAGCTTGTTCTACATGAAGGTAATCAGTAAGCAGCCCCTCTGCTGCTCAATCATCCCAAAGACAGCCCACATACACAGAGACACAGACTCATACATGGTTATATTCAAGCACACCAATCGAGGCCATGCAAAATAAAATGAATTATTTTCATTTTAAACTAAATTTTAATCCATGTCTGAGTGTCACTGTAGCCGTCTCGTCCCATTTTGTTCCGCTTCTCTCTTCCTAGAGTATATTCTGCCTCCTTTCCTTTCTCCTCTCTCCTCTCCTGCTTCTCCTTCCTCCTCTCCCTAAGGAGGCTGGCTGGTGTCTTGTTAATGGCAGTTGTAATTAACAGCTATCTTCTCGCTGTCTGTATCTCTCCATCCTTCCCTTTGTCTACCTTACTATCTATCTGCCCGTCTCCCTATCACTTCCTATTCACGGGCATCTCTCTCTCTGCCCACTCTCTCTTTCTCTTCCACTACACATTACTACTCCCTGCCCCTTCTAACCCTGCCCTCCCTCTCTTCTCTCTCTTTTCATTGTTAAAGGCAGAAAGCACAAAAGGGGTTTTTAATTAAGGCAGGATGCTGCTAAACGAGGGGCTTCTAAAGTCCAGTCGGCCTGTAAAAGATCCCTGTTCTACAGGGACCCATAAAACACAGGCAGGGCCTGGACGGAGAACGGGGAGCTGGTGAGGGAGAGAAGAATGGATACAGACAAGAAAACAGGTAGGCACACGGCTAAAGCAAAACGAGAAAGAAGAGTTTGCCAAGCTAGCGGTTGATGACGCACCAATTAGCATCAGATTGATTGGTTTTTAATATACGGTACAATTTAATGTGTTGGATTGTAAAGAAAACCGTAATCTTCCTGCTTCCTGCAAAACAATGAAGTAAAAAACACTCTTTCCAAAGCTGCTGTGCAGTTTTTGAGTAGATTTTTCCTTTCATAAAGTGACATGACATTTATGATGTAAAATACTTTGGCCCTTTTCACCCTTTTCATCATATATTTTATTCTCTCCCCTCCCCTGCCCGCGGGTTCGTCTAATTCAGGGACTCCATTAATCGTGGCTTTGTGGTATTCACCAATGTCTATAAATCCATTTATCTGATGCTAAGGTGGGCATTTAGTTTGGAATGAGAGGGAAGCTGTGAGAGAGGCTTGGACACAAATCAGGAAAGAGGAAAAGAGGTAAAAAAAAAAAAAGAAGAACACAGAGGAGGTCGATATAGAAGAAGAGAAAGAAACACATATGAGCTAAGTAGGAAATAAATGCAAATGTGGGAAAGAGTGATGGGAAGGAAAGAGATCACACAGGGTTGTCTATGTTCTAACAGAGGGAGAGAAAACACAGAGGCAAAAGAAAGAGAGTAGACCCATTTAAGTAGATGATGTGATGGTGATGATTTAATCTCTCCTTTTTCACTCTTTATGCTCTTTTGTGCCCCCTCCTTTCGACCGTCAATCCCTCTGAGTACCATTAAGTGAAAGAGTTTAAGTGCCAAAAGATCTCAGGCGCTTTTTTCCTTCTCTCTCAAATTCTCATCTATCTTTCTTTCCATTCTCCATCTCTTTTCCTCCATCGTGTCTTTTTCCTCCCTCCCTCACATCTCTCCGCCGCGCTCTCCCGCGCTCTGCTTATAAATGAAAAATAATGGCAGTCGAAGGGGGAGGAATAAAAAGAATAAAAAAAAGGAAGAAGACATGTGTGCAGAGGAGAGGAGGAGAGGAAAGAAGATTAAGAAATCACAGCCAGTGCGCTGTGCCGAGCGAGAGGTTGAATGCATTTATGTATGTATGTTATCAGTATAATTATGGTGCTATGTAGCGACGGCTCAGTGCTGAAAGAGCAGTCTTATTGTGCCTGTCTGCTCTTCAGATGAGTGTGAAGAGAGAAGGAAAGGGTTGGGTCTCTCTCTTTTTTTAACTCATTATTATTTTAAGGTGCTGAAAGAAATCTATATAAAGCTGAAAAGGCTTATGCATGTTTCCTTTTCCTTTTGTATGTTCACACGCACTCAAAGGTGTGATTATTACAATGAAACACAAAAAAAGCGTAATAATCAGATTTTAGTATTAGCTGTTTTGCTTGATTCTGTTGCAGAAAAGGGCTTTGAAATTAATTTTCGTCGTGCAGTGTACATTTGGGTGAGCTTGACTGGAAGAGCGGTACACTCCTAAAAGGTCAAGTAAGCACCTAATAAGTTCACCATTGTGTTTGCAATGGATTATGTATAACACAGGTATCAATCAATCATCACCCAAAGTTTGGACAGAAACAACCTGAAGAAAATGGATAGTGGTCCAGTGTTGGTTTGTCACAGCCGTCAAAGAGCACAGTGGTGCAGTGTATTCCCTGTGCCTGTGTGGCTTTTCTCTTGGTTCAAAGACACGTTAGGTTAACTGGGGATCCTAAATTGGACATAGGTGTGGATGTGAGTGTGAACGGTTGTCTGTCTCTCTGTGTTAGCCCTGCGATAGACTGGAGACCTGTCCAGGGTGTACCCTACTTCTCACCCAATGACAGCTGGGATAGGCTCCCCCCGCCCCCACGACCCTTCAGAGGACACACGGTTACAGAAGATGAATGAAAGAAAGAAAAGCAAGTAACATCTCAAATCCAAAATACATTTTTCTTGAAAGTGGCAAACTTTTTTTTTTAAGTATAGTATAGTAATATAAGTATATAAATAAGAAAAAATAAATCTACTGAAAGTCAGTGAACTCACTGCCTCATTAAGTTTCACATAGTGAAATTGACCATTCAGTACAAACAGAGTTTGTGATCTTCAGTGTGGCAAAAAGTGTCTGTTTGGTTCCTGCAGACATCAAATATTCAGCAGACCTCTTTACCTATGTCTTACCGAGGGATCACACGCACACACACACACACACCCAACAGAAAGATTACACCTTTGCTTGTCTCCATTTCCAAGTCGATCCCTGTCATCTTCTCTTTCTCTCAATTCCTATTTCTTCTTTTCAATTGTCACTTCTTGAAGGAAAGCACAGTGACTCATGAAAGAGAGATAAATATGTGGGGGAACAGAAGGAGAGAGAAGGAGAAAGAGGGAGAAAGAGAGATAGAGCAAAATGAAGAATAGAATAATGGTATAAAGGTAAGAAACTGAGGAATAATGGAAAGAAAGTAGTTTTTTTCTGTGTATTTTGAAGGAAGGTGGGCCACTTTGCTATGACAAGCTGTCATTAGAGCGGGGGGCTGATGCAGTGGCCTGACAACTGGCAGGGACAAACGTACAATCATCGTATTAGAGCAACTACTCTCTGCCTCACTCTGTTCTTGCTGTGCTCTCCTCCAGTCTGCTTTTCTCTTTGCACTCGTGCTCTTTTATTATATACAATCTTTGTACAACTGCTTCGCTAGATGGCAGCCATAAACACAAACCAATCTTCAAACAACTCCAAACTGTTCCTCTAACAACTTGAAGAGAAGAGACGACCTGATGGGCTACGGTTAAAATGGTATATTTTATTCTAAAACTGAAAATCCCTTTCCAACTGTACTGCAGACTGTATTTAACTCCTCCTTGACCAAGTTTACCGCCTGCAGGTTTAGAACAATGAAACCTTTTATTGCCCCTTTTAATATTTTTTTTTAAACCAAAATCCTAAATAAACCACACTAAAACGAGGATAGAAGAGTAAGAGGGGAGACAAAAAACTGAGAAGGAGAAGTGGTCGCAACAGAGACAGAGAAGTGCTGACAATGTAGCTACCACGGGTTGGCTAATACCTTTCCATCACACCAAGCATTGTACTCTCAATGCTGATAAGAACACACAGTCCAATAAGCAAAAAGAAAAAGAGAGAGAGAAAACCTTACACAATTCTATCTAGATGATGGCGGCAATGCTTGGGGAGGAAGGATGGGGGGCATAAAGGAAAATACATTGAATTAAAGAACAGACTAAGGAGGGGAATAGGAGCAAACTGCATTTACATTTCCATAGTGGAATAAATAGAATGATTTCATCAATAAACTGAATTGCTTTTTCAGGCCTCACACGCCTCTGTCATTTTTTTTTTTCTTTCTTTGCTCTGTTTCTCTCTCCGTTTAAAACCGTCTCCTATCTGTGGAGGGTTGTTGAACTGCTTGTCAGCTTGGGAGTCTGATACAGAAGTGAGTGTAACACACAAGCACACGGCGGTTCAAAAGAAGCATGTTACTGCATGCTTGGTTTTTCTGGTGGTTGGATCCATGCATACACACGGACAGTACTTTGAGTAAATGTTAATTGCACGTGTTTTTATACGTGAATTGTGTGTGTGACTTTTTTCAAGGCAGAGAAGTGGAGCTCAGGAGGAAAACAAATAAGTTGCGGGTTTCCGTGTGTGGCCGAGTTTACAGAATCACAGTGTGTCGATGATTATAGTTGTTTTCAGGGACGAAATAGAATAAAATAAAAAATAAAAACTCCAGCAGCGACAGTCAATCTGAACCACTCTCCCTCCTACTGGGCTCTCTCTCGCCCTCTCTTCTCTACACTCTCGGGGTCTTCTCTCTCTCTCTCTCTCTCTCTGTGTCGTCGTTTCTACTTCTCACACACAAACACCCTCTATCATTGCTTCTCTATCTCTCTCGCTCGTGCATCCACACCAGTCTCTCTCTCACACACACACACTACCTTACACCCCACTCACACACACACCAGGGAGCAGATCAATTGTTACAGTGTTAGTCGGGCAGGAAACCTGTAATTCACTTCATTGGCTGCAGAATAAACCCCTGATTACATACAATCAATGTGATAATGGCTAAAACACATTCTGCCCAATGGGCTGTTGGGCTGTAAAGACTAGCAGAGGAAAGGAAACGTGAGCGTGTGTGTCTATATTCCTGAGTGTCTGTGGCTGCGTGTGTGAGACGCTATGCCTCCTTCTAGGTATGAATCTTAATGTGACAAACGCGGACACACCGTCCACATACAGTTCACAAACGCACACGCACAGGTGTGAAATGAATTGGGTAACACTTACAGGGACACACTAGTGGAGCTAAAGCTGTTTAGACGTATCCCGGGGTTTATAAAGTTTACACACACTCTAGATGTGAATGGGTAAACAGTGGGAGGCAGCACATGAAGGGCAGCCAAACACTATTGATTAAGAATTATGTGTTTTCAAACTGCAAACTAGTCGGGAGCATCATGTTGAGTCTGGTGATATCAATACTCGTCATGTGTCTTGTCGGTAAAGTGGTTTTAGGTTCTCCTCTTTGGTTCGTTTCTTGTCTATTCCTGTGTTTAATTTCAAAACGTGAAGTGATTTTTTTTTTCTTTTTCTCTCCAAGTCCTATACAGTCTGTGTAAAGCACGTCTTAGATTTTAGACTCCGGCAGTGATGGTGTAGTTATTTAAGTGAAATGATATGAAGAGGGTGAACATGTTCAGGGCAAACATGTAAGGCAGTGCACCACTCACCCCGTGTGTGTGTGTGTGTGTGTGTGTGTGTGTGTGTGTGTGTGTGTGTGTGTGTGTGTCAGATGGGAATCTTGATGATTTAGGTCATTTTCTTGCGGAGCAGCAGCTGATAAGTGTGTTGCTGCCAGGCACTATCTTTGTCACCATGTCTCTCTCTTGCTTTCCTTACCTCTCTCTTTGCCGCTCTTTCTCCGCTCTGTCTCCTTTATCTGCTGCGTGTCATTGTGTTTGTAAGGGTGGTTGTCTACCGTAAGAACAGTGCTTCACATCTCTGAAACAGCCCGCGCTCTGTTAACTACATTAAATATTTATTTGCTAAATAACTGCATGCATTACAGCGGAAATTTGATTTCTATTTCTCTGAAGCACACTAAAATGCATGCCATGTACTTGTAGTGACCTCCAGCCTTTTACTGGAAAGGCTAAAGAGTGGAAATCAATGAAATTACTGAATGCGTCCTCTAGTTAGGTAAACCTTTTCTGGAAGACACTGGATGTGGCAAATTACTAATCGTCTGTTTATGAAGCTGTTTTATCTGATTAAATATTATGCAGCACACATTTGATGCAGGTGAACAGCAGTCAAACTGCCTGTTCACGCGATATTGCCGAGAAGTGTTTGTGCAGGAGTATAAAGGATATAAATTGTAGGCTGGCTCCTCTACAACGGAAAGGTCATTGATCAAGGTCAGTGTTCCTCTCTCTTTCTGCGTGTGTGTGTGTGTGGATTAGCAACGTTATCGCTTAGCATTAGGTGTGCAACAGCCCTTCCAAACACTTACTGACACCTGCCGCTTGTCGCCAACACGCATGCATCGTAACGCACACCCGGACACACGTATGCACACACTTGGCCATTTATGCACAGTGAACTGTACAGCTCTGCCGCTCTTTCTCTCATACAGGGGCAGACAGAGACCTGGGCAAGGTGCCGTATCAAATGAAATTGCGGAGAAGTATGATAAAAAAAACAAAATATCCCCCATCGGATTAAAAGCACATTTTATTAAGCAGATGGTGAAAGAGGATTTCCACTCTAGTAAATATGACAGGGCTTTCAAATGTGACACGGGAGGCAGGGAGAGGGGAGGGGGGGAGAGGGAAAGAGTCAAGGAGGGAATGGGGAAAGGAGCGCAATGCTGCAAAAGAGTGCGCGTGTGTGTGCGTCAAGTAAAATGTTACTCGATCTGAGAGAATGAGGAGAAAATGTGGGAAAAATGGGAAAACGTATGGCAGGAGAGGAGAGGAGAGGAGAGGAGAGGAGAGGAAGAGAGGAGGGGGTAGGAGACACAAGTGAGCACAGCGTCAATGCTGCATTCTTTAAGCAGATCAGATTTGGGGAAATTGGGCTGTCACTACAGGATTGTGATGATTTACACCTATCCATCACAGAGAGAGGGAGGGAAGCAGAGCTAGAGTATGTACAATAATGCACAGCAGCAGTAAAAATGGAGGGGATCCATCCTAAACACGAGCCATCCAGGGCTTAGTTTTCAGTTTTCAATTCAACAAATATCACACTGTAACTATTACTAACACTTACTGAAATGGCTAAATTAAATTAACAATAGTCAGTTCCTGACTATACGATTACATGAACTGACTTGTACTGAAATGTATTTAATGATACATGTCCATCTGAAAACCAGATTCAGTCCGGTGTAAACGCGTTTCACAATTGCACATTTTGACCTGCCACAAGCTGCTGTTGACACTCGCCTCCTCAGCTTCCTCGGCTGATCTTCCCTCGCTTTCCCCACATGCTCTCCTTCCTCCCCCTCTCTCCCTCCCCTCGCTGCTGGCTGATGCACCTTACAGCCTCGCTCCTGGACCATCTGTTAGGGAATCTAATTCACATCCAGTCATAATCAGGTTTGCTGGAGTGCCCACTGTCTCTGGCCGTCGCGGTCTCGCTGTCCGTCTCTGCCCGCTTCGTTCGGTCGGTTTCTATTCTGCTTTTGACTGTCAGTTGTTACGGTCGGTCTCAGTTTGATTTTATGTATTTGGACAATTCAGCAGCATCTTCCTCCTTACGTTCCCGTCCTTATTCCTTCTCATTCACAGTCACGGGGACATTTTTTACATTTTTAAATCGTATGACAGTACTGATAATCCGTCAACATTAAGTGACTGTCTTTGCGGTGTTGCCTTCACTTCCGCATGATTAAAATGTTCGTCCTAAACTTTCCTAAAACTCGCCACCTTTAAAATTGCGAATGACACAAGATTTAAATGCCGTTTCAGCAGTTTGATACTAAAATGAATCTACGAGCTTCAAACGAATGAACGCGGAGCTGCATTTACAGCAGATCCTAACCGTGTATATTTATGCGAGAGTACATGCGCGGGCTCATCCATGATTGGGAATAAGGAGAGCCGAGGTGAAGGCGGGGTGGAAGTTAATGAGAGGTGAGTGTCTGAAACCCTCTACCTCTTTTTCTCTCTCTCCCTCTCTCTCTGCTCCTGCAGTAATCCTCTTCTATAAATCTGCAATCCAATCAGCGTTGTCCACACTTACACACACACACACACACACACACACACACACACACACACACACACACAGAGCTGTTGGGAGGCCCATCTGTGTGTTAAGGCAATCTGCTTTATCATTATGATTACATTGGGCTCAGTTTACAGCAAAGTGTGTGTGTGTGTATTCAAGCGCACCCTCGCCGCCTGACATTAATCACATTCCCATGGTTTGATGGCCTAAATAAAAAGAGGAATAATATTGTTGCTGTCCAATGAAAGCTGCACATGTCCAAGAACACATTAGGAATTTCTTCACAATTTAGAAAAGTTTGGATTTGAGAAAAGGCTCCAGGAAATGAAGCAAATGAAATGTTTCATGTCGCCTTATATAAAACGGTTACAGCTTTGATTTTACGAGAGCTTTGTAATATCAAAAGGGAATGTCATTCTTTGTAGTAAGATAAAAATACTGTTAGGAATCTATAATAATTTAAATGCAGTTTTGTAATATTGTAGTATGTATATACATATGTACTGTTTAATGATAAAGGGAATTGTGTGTTTTCTCCTTTCTTGTGTGTTTGTGCTTGAGAGAGAGAGAGAGTGTGTGTGTGTGTAAATCGTGACTAAATCCTATCATCGCGGTTGGAGGTCAGATATCCTGAGGAAGTGTTCATGTGATCTCATACAGCAGGTGTGTGTGAAAATGTGCTTCTTCTACTGTGTGTGTGGGAAACAAATGCATGTGAGAGGAGCTAAACGTTGACAGGGACGTTTTACCTTCATCGCTACCATTTACTTGTCTTTAAAGGCTTAGTTTTTAAGGAATGGGCCTTTCTCGCTGAAGACAGATTGGTTTGTGACAGTTGTAAATGATATAATTAATGATGGCTGGATTCCATTTAGCTGCTTCGGTTTCATGGTCCCGGGACAATCCATGCTGGCACACTGTCGTGGCTCGCTGGGACACTACGGTGACTGGACTCACCGTTTTTGGTGTTTGGTGTTTTTTTTTTTTTTTCCCGTCTGGCAAATTAATTTACAATTACAATGGCAGTTGCAGTTTTGTTCTGGTCCAACACTACGGTCAGTGCAGAGTAGTAGAGTAGTGTGTTGTGTCTATCTAAGTGTGCAAATGTGGTATGCGACTTCAAGCCATGGCGTGACTTCCTAGCCCCTGGCAAACCTTTACACCTCTCATCACCCGGCTTCGCTGTCTGCCAACACACATGCACGCTCCCACACACTCACATTGTGCTACTAACACTCCTCTTGGTGACTGGCTGAGGGTCTGCGTGAGAATGGCTTGCCAGACCTCTAATTGGCTTGACCCAGACTAACCCTGAAATCCTATTGGACTAAGACTTCCTGGTCTACAGTGCCCGCACGCACACACATATACAAAGGGCTAACAATGCACTAATCAATAGCGTTTTAATAGGCTGTGCAATAAAACATTAAGATGTTCGTGCCAGTTGGTGAGACCATGCTGCGTGGTCACAAAAAATAACTTGAGAGTGAAACGTGATCTCAGACAGTTCAATCAGAAACTTTTAGAAAACAAAAAAAGGACTTGTCAAAGTATTATAATTAGTCAAATCAAATGCTTGTTTGCTTCTCAAATGAGAATGCATATAATATAACAGAGCCTAGAGTCCATCTGCTTATCTGCACATAATAATCCAATATACACTGTGGTAATAGTAAAAAAGCTCTTACTTACAGTTGGTTACAGGCATATGTCTTTGACTCTTATCCAGAGAGATGTTTAATTATTAAAAGGCAGAGAGAAAACACGGCAGAGGAGGAGGAAGACTACGGAGAGAGAGAATGAGTCTCTGTATTTCATGCCGCACGCATTTCCTGTGTTGTAACATGAAACAAGCTGCGTATTTACAGTTTTTGTTCTAAAAATGGACAAAGCAGCCCTCAGTAAAAACCTGCCCCCAGCAACACAAACTCAGAACTGGTTCCACCGGACCACTTTAAAGAGGAATTTCACTTCGATTGAAGCCTTTCCTGCTTGAGGTTTTATTGCACATGCAGATGGCATGGGGAATAACTGTAATGGTGAAAGAGAATGTCCTTCAACCAAATGATAGGATTTGAAGCCTCTGCACTGCGACGCATTTGCACTACTGACGTGTCCTTGAGCCAGAAGTTGAATCCCAATTTCTTGTGATAGTCGACGTATACTATGAAAATGTAAAAAAAAGAAAAAAGAAAAAAAAAGAACCAGGGTTGCCCAAACGACACATTAATCTACAATGAGCAAAAACATTAGGAACTATTTATTTAAAGAAGAATTATCGTGTATTATTTTTATTTATTTATTTATTTTCACTATATCTGAAATAAAAAATAAAATAAACAGAGACTGGGGCAAGGAACAGCTTCACGATACTTACTGTCTCTGATGTTCAGAGATACCTGAATCATAATAATCATTTAAAAATAAAATGGTTTTGTAGAAATGTTGCTTCTTGCACATAGTGACGTGAATGAAGACATTTTACTTCAAAGGCTGATCTAATAAACCAAATTGTCATAAAATTCAAAATACAAATAGCCTAATGAAAAAGAGAGAAAGGTTACTTCTCTCAGCGGTAGGCCTCACACACACTCACATATACAGACCATTAAAAACACACACTGGCTTTGGATGTCTCAAAATGCTTGTCTTTCCTTTCTCTTTCATCTGAGGTTTAAAGAGGTCAAGTGTGACTTTTGTGTAAAACTGAACAGATTCATAGATTTACAGTCACTCTCCTTCTGCGTCATCCACTCGCTCGTTTCTTTTTTTTTTTTTTCTTCTCGTCATTCGGTCTTACCTGGGGTTGTAGAGGGCATGTGCGTCTCTCATGTGGTTGGCTTCTAGTGGATCGTAGCTCTGGTGCATCCTCCAGGCGCCAGCGCCGCATTTACCATACGTTGACTTGGAGTTATCTTCACTGCTGCTGTTCACCAATGGCCCCTTCGATAAGTTCATTCTGCGGGCGGCGGCAGAGTGAGAGAAGGACGTGAAACGGCAGTGACGGCACAGAAAAGACAGAAATGCAGAGAAGCAGCAGGTGGGAAAGTGAAGCTGAGACACGGCTTCTCTTTTGGGACGTCCGATAAAGTATCAAAGGATTTCAGCGACAAGTTACAGATGCAAGAAGGACACAGGAATTAGTTAAGGCTCACTGAAATAGTGCAAATAATGTGATACAACTAAACGTAGAAGAGGTTAAAAATAGGAAAGGTTTGTCTTATCCAAAATTCTTTAACATTTACTATTTCTCATGTCTCGGATAAAACTAAATACAAAAAGGACAAAGAAGAAAATTTATAAAATATGTTTATAAAATTGTAGTGGAAGACAAATGTATTGGGGAAAAGTGATGGATGTGAGAAATGTAGTGAATGGACACACGCATTCATACGTAGTGATCCTGTTCATTCTGTTCGTATCAGAATAGTTTAACAGCTACAACACAAGTAGATCGTTGCTTAGTACAGGACAGGCACAAGCTGGTATGCAAGCGGTCAGAAAGAAAGAAAAGTTCAAATAAAAGTATAAGAGTGACACAAAGGCCGACATGCTGAGGACCGCCAACAGGCAGACAGACAGCTTCCAGACAGATGCACAGAGGACAGGTTGTAAATTTAAACCTGTACATGAGACCTTTGTCCTGGAATGTGTTAACAAATTTCTATCAAATACATCTGCCTGTGCGCACATGCATCAGTCGATGCGTCAGGCAGCTCAATAAGCACATTCCAGCTTTGCTTAACGTCAGAGGAGTTTTACCAGTTTCAGCCTCGAAAAAGGCTCTGAGGCCGGGGGAATATAAAAGTAAATGCACCGGAGGAGGTACTGCTATGCGTCAATCAAACCGAGCGCTGTCGTCAGGGGAAGAGCTGTCACTGGGGTGATAAGGTCACCGTGGGCAACAGAATCAAAATCATCCACTGCAAAAAATAAAAAAAAATAAAAAAATTAATTAAATAACACGGAGCCGCTGAAGAAAGGGATGGACGCTGACGTCAAAGAAGAGCAGAGAAGGCAGGGCTTGTTATAAAATAGCCTGGGTGTCCTACATTTAAACAAAACTACCAGGGGAGAGCGGATCGGGCCTCGTGATAAGAAAAGCACTTTACAAACACAAAATATGGAAAACACAAGAAACCAATTCAGAGAGGGAAACAGATGTCAAGACACAACTAGTAATACAGAGATCGGCCTCAAATAATGGAAAACGCAGAGGAGGAGGCTGCTGGCAATGCTCGATGCACTTCCAATATTTGTGCGTTTTTTTTCGCATTGTGACAGGCGCACTAAAATAATTACACTAATGCCGATTCTAAAACGGCTCTAAGACAGAAATCAATTGTTATCGATATTTAATTTAGAAACTTGCCCGAACAATTCAACAAATTGAAACAGAATTAGTTTCTTTTCCTGGCGTCGACCTGGCGCGGCAAAGGAAAAAGCTCCAAATAGCTACAAACACATGAGTTTTTTTTTCCTGTCATTAAAGTGTACCTGTGCGTGTTTCCTCCAACACAGTGCATCAGTAAACAGAGCAGGATATTTGTATGTGTCGCAAACTAACAGACACGTGTTTACCACACAAACAACCCCTGCGTCGTCGCGTGTGTTTCGCCGTGCGAGCGAGATGCTGCTCCACCGTGGGTTCTTGTTTTCAGGTGGCCAGGCAGACAGACAGGTGGACGAACCAACGGCTCGTCTGACTGCCGTCCCTCCATCCATCCACAGAGCGGGGTTGGCTCAGGGAGAGGTGTATGGGGTGTGTAATATGTAGGTTTTAGTTCCACTCTGGTGAATAGGAGGAATCAATATCTTTCTGCTGCTGCTGCTGCTTCAGACACTTATTGGCTTTGGTTGCGGTGTCACAATGCTATATAGACAGGCAACACTTAATACTGCTGTTTTTTATTGGGGAGTGTCCTGGTGTCACACCGGGCTAAGGTACATCCAGTACCATGTGCAAATGATACTGTTGTTTGAATCTGGCCTTCTCAGTCACACGCAAGCTGACAAAGAATGACAAATATAAAATAAAAAAAGGTAACTAATATATTTAACTTTATATCGTAATTACCAAGAACCACAAAGTAGAGTTTTGGAGATGAATCACTATTGTAGTATTTTAGCTAAATGACAAAAAGGCCTTGTCTACTATTTGCATTAACCTGGGCAGTGACACATTTAGGGATTACACAGAGGTTCTGTTTTATTACTCCATGTGTTTGGATATTTTAAATATATATTTTAAGGTCTTTAAAATAAGGCTGGAAGATCATTTTAATCAGGCATAACCAGAAGTTATTCAATACAAGGCAATTGTACAAGAGAAGAAGCGCATTAGGCGCACAGGACCATTTATGGGAAAATGAATTTGGAACATTTAAATAACATTATTTACAACATTTAGCTAAAGAGGCTCTTTTTGTTATTTCCATTCAGAGTCCCAGTACGTGCACTTCAAAAAATAAATAGCTGCCGTCATAAATATTTACACACGCATATAAAGTAAAAGGAGAGCATAAAAGAGAAGAGTATTAACCTGTGTGATTCTACCTAACCTATTTCACGCTCCTGTCACTACATGTAAGCAGCACCAGCACACACACACACACACACACGTCCAGCATGTGTGTGTGTGTGTGTGTGTGTGGGTGTGTGTGTGTGCGTGCGTGCGTGTACAAGTAAGGAGATCGTGGGTGTCTTTCTGATGCTCAGTGACTCGCTCATGTGTTGCTGGCCCATCTGTGAACAGAATGACCATGACACAATATGTGTGTGTGGAGTTTGTTTGTGTGTGTGTGTGTGTGTGTGTGTGAGGCAGAGAGAGAGACATGGTGATGCAGTGATTGATGAGACAGTTGCCATTCTTGCTAATGCAAAATGCACCTATCCCTGAAGGGAGCAAATGCCACAACACACACACTCTCTCACACACACACACACACTACTGCCCTACCTAATTACCCCTCTAGCCAGGACAGTGTGATGTTATTCACACATACGATATGTATTCATAAATATGCATAAACGTAGTACCATATACACATATGAACGCCGAAGACGTCCGACTTATCTGCAGGATTACAGTGAAAAGGAACAACTAGACTCCGTCTGCCTCGTGTGCTTGAGCAGCGAATAAATACAGACTTTCTGCTACATGAAAATAATCCCCATAATCCCTTTATTCTATTCCTTCTCCTGCTTTTTAACAATAACTCTAAAGCTCTTAAATCATTTTTTTTCCGTCATTGCTTGGCTCCTTGAAAAGGTGTTGAGACAGGCCTGCTGACTTCCTCTATCCTTCATACTTGTAGCACATACTCTGAACTACTACGCACTACAGGAAACAATGGTGTCATATAATTGCCTAAAAAGTCTGCTCGAGTGAAAGGATGACGTTAACATTTTGTTTGCGCGTCCTGCGCACATTAAACCAGTCATTAGGTAATCATAAACGCTGGGAGGAGGAACATATTTATATAAAAATGTGTCCGGCTATGTTGCTCTGCGTGTCTGCACATGAATCGGGGCAGGTGGGGCGGGACGCAGCCCCGTGTGTGTCTCTGTGGATGTGGATGTGTGCGCACGTTAGCGTTAGCGACGGGAGCTGTTAGCGGGGCAGGCGGCAGATGGGCTGTCGGCCTTAATAGGGACTGAGCGGGTGCAGAAAGGTGACAGCTCCGCAAGGGAGGGGCGTGTGGAGAGGGAGAGGAGGAGAGCGGGTGTGCGTGTGTGTGTGTGAATGTGTGTGTGGGTGGGTGGGGGGTGGTGGTGAGCGGTGAAGGAAGGCAGGGATAAAGGGAAAATGAATTATCCGCAGAGGAGAAGAAAAGTGCGGATCAGTTGCGCAAAGGAACGCAACTCCTGAGGGCAAGAAGTGTTTGTATTGTTTTATAATTTTAATAATATTTTAATAATTTATACGGTATATTTATATATTTTTGTACGTATAAATATTTTGACAAACAAAAGGTTTCACCTTGTCAGTAATATGTAAAGTTGCCAGTGTTGAAAGTATCAAATATTTGTCCAACTGATGCTGTTTTACTTCAGATTATAGGAAAGTTTCTGAATATGTGAGTATTACGAAGTGCTGTCTTCTTCAAACAGCAGCACGCCACACCTGAAAGATATGAAATAACTTATGGAGCAGCGGACAGCTACGTCTGTGATTGTTTGTTAATGTTAAAAACGTGAATATAGTGCTAACATTTAAAACCAGGGGGGAAAAAAGATATTTAAAACAAAATAAAAACACTTTTGAGAAATATTTTAAATATGTAACTCACACAGAAATAAGGCCCTAGTCTCTGTTGCATTAGACCTTCCAGATAAAGAGCATTGACTAGCTTCAAAATAATGTATCCGAACGTGTGACCGACATGTTCACTCCTGCATCAAAGCTGAATCGCTGGGACAGTTTGAGCGGGAACGCTGTTGAGCTAATTTTTTTTTTTTTTTGCAAAAATATCTCTAATAGATTTCCGTTTCCACAAAAACATAGCTAAATGTTAAATACAAAGGTCCCTTTAGGTATGTCTGGTTGACTAACGTCTATTTCAATAAATGTTTGGGGCATTCAGCAGGAAAATTTCAACCATTTTTTAAGCGTTTCGTCGAGTGAGTCTTACCTTCAGGTGTTATTCAACCACGATTCAGAGAAAATGCGTATTAAAGATACACAACAGACGCTGGAAATATTCGTGTGATGGGAGAAAGATTTAGTAAAGTTGGCAGATTACACCAAGAGAGATACCAAGTGCACAGATGAGCGACGGAAAGAGGGAAAAAAAAATCTGACTGAAAGAAAAAAGAAACCTAAAGAGAGAGGTGGGGTGGCGGGCTGGCCTGTCATCCTCTCCCCATCAGGCACACACATGAAGCATGATGGGAGGATGAGAGGGGGAATATTTCACTGTCAGTCGGAAGGCGGCATGGTCATTCATTTCTTTCTCTCGTACCCTCAGCAGCTATCCCTTTCTGCTCTACTGTATTGTTCCTCCCTTTTTTCTCTTTTTTGAACTCCCCGTACACACCGTCGGAACAATGACAATTTAATCATACTCCCGGTCCGGGCATGTAGAGGGAGAGAACTACCCAACCAGCCAATCGTTAGGGGCTCTCCCCACGGAGAGAGCCCGACAGAAAAAGTGCAAAAGACAGACAAGTCGTTTGAACCTGCATCATTCTCTCCGTTCTCTTTAACTCATGCACACACACGCACACACACACACACACACACACACACACAGCACCTCTCCATCTAAATCTGTTCTATTGTGGCCCGGTCTCCGCTGTCTCCTCCCATTAGGAGTGAGGAGCAGCATTAGAAGCCCTGAGCACAACACGATGGACACACACATGTATACATGCACCGGCCTCTTGATCTAAAGCGCAGATTATCCACTGAATAGCTCAATTCACGATTTAATGACTCCTTGACCAAAAGAACGGAAACAAAATGTGAAAATAATGTGTGCAGAAAACACAATGAAGAAAAAGTCAAAGTTTTCTGAATTAAACTTTGTGAAATGTGGAAAAAAAAATTATATTCTGCATACCTCTAACCTGCAGAATAATTCTTAGACATGATTTGATAGATAGTGATGATACTGATAATAACTGAATGCACGTTTTGATGTATGGATGACGGAGATGTATGGATGATGGAACACGGGGAATGAGCGGATGAGCGCCGTGGAGAAAGGGATGGGGGGAGGAGAAGAGATGAGCAGCATTGCTTCTCACTATATATCACTCCCTCTCTTCTTTCAATCACCACTTTGGCATTCAATCTCACACTCGCACACACACACATCTTCATCGGCAGCGTGGTGTAATGGCTAATTGCAGCTAGTGTGTGTGTGTGTGTGTGTGTGTGTGTGTGCGCCACAGCTGGTACAGTCTCTCTTACGGCTCTTTCTACGGATAAAGGCCGGCACTGACCCGTGACATACTCACACAAACACAGAGCAATGATGGATTGGACATAAATCAGAGAAATTCACATCATCAACGCTCATCCCACTTTGCTCTGCCGTCTCTCCGTGGCTTTGTATACAAATTTAAAACCATGTTTGTGTGTGAGATGCTTTAATTTCTGCGTTCTCGTGTGAACAGATGCGCAATCGCATTGGACACAGTTTGGTTACTTTTTATCTGCAAACGTGTCAAACAATTCTGTCTATTGCTGGGTGTGTGTGTGTGTGTGTGTGTGTGCGCGTGTGCATTCATGCGTACATGTGTGTCCAGCGGACCTCCTGAGTGCTGGTGTCAGACAAAAGCAAACCCCCTCCTCCCTTCCTTCCCACCTCTCGCTCTGTCTGTCTCTCTCATTGCGTCTCTCTCTCTCTCTCTCTCTCTCTTTACAGGACTAAATTACCACTGGAATGCCCGGACCCTTCACATGAGAGAGAGGCCGCCGTAAGCAGGAGTGCGCGCGTCCCTGTGTGCGTTTGAGCTTAAACAATGCAAAAACTGACACACAACAAACACCGTAGGCGCAGGCAGACGGGCTAGGAGACGTACAAAAAAGGAGAAGAACGTTTCCTCACACGGTCCACCAGTAGGTCACACGCACACAGAAAGTGCGCATGCAGGCAACAAACTGATGCGAACGCACACACACACACACTCACAGGACACACACGGGCACAGCCAGCAAATCAGTGCAGGACATATTGACATGCTTTGACAGACGAATTAAGTAAATGATTTTATAAGGAGATTAAAAGGATTTTAATTTACGCAATCTCTCTTTGGTCTCTCCCCCACCGTCCCTCCCTCCAGTCAGATTTACCTCTCTGTCTCCCTCTCTACTGCTTTTTCTCCCTCATGGCCTGAAAAAAATAGTGCACCAGACACTGGAAAAAAAGAAACTACACTAAGAAACACATCATAAGTGCTCTGCAGTATTTTCTTTTCATAATTGCACATATGCTGATCTTTTCTTCAGCTTCACACCACAAGGAAAGCACGTTTACAGACTGATAACTGAGCGTGCGCCAGCAGAACGGCTGGCCTTCAAGTTGGATTTTCTTCGCATTTGATCGTCTTTAGTTAATTTGTCAAAAGTAGGTTATGTCACGAAAACACTGGAAAAAAATAAATAAATAAAAAATCTGCATTATCAATTCATTAAAATCATTTGTCCAAATTTCACCTAAAACAACGGCATTCGTCTCCTTTTTCCATAAGATGCAGCACTCCAAGACTTGCATGGTAAAAACTCACGCGGTTAATCATTAAATCTATTCAAAACGTAAATAAATGTGACTGATTAAATGAATTAATTTAACAGGACTTATACATTTCGTCTGGTGAATTTAAAATCTTCATCCAGGGCATTGTGTGACAGAGTGTAATTTCACACATGCTCCAAATCAAGTCTTGCCTTTGACTGCAGAAACAAAACAGTGAGAATCACAAAAAAATATTCATTGGGAAATTTCCTTGTAATTAAAATTAAATCTAGACAAATCAGCTTAGAAAAATAATTCTGAAGGAAACCACTTATGCCGCCTTGTGTTTCTCTTCATCATCGCACTGCACACTTTTCCCTGAATGAATGATGTGTACGGCCGCGGTGCAGTCCTTACCACCCGTCCGTCTCCCTCACACCCAGTGACGAAAAACACCAAATTCACTAAAGTCACTGACGGAAATGTATTTTAATGATATGCAAATTGTATGTATATGGTGGCATGAGGGGAATGCAATTATGTTAACAGCTTAAGCGGTACTTGTTGTTATTATTATCAGTATGATCATCATTATCCCTAATATTTTAATTAGTATAGGAAAGCAGTGCCTGAGAGCAAAAGAGGCAAAGCCTGAGCAAGGAAAAGAGAGCGGTGGATGGATCGATGGACGAGTGAATGGATGAAGCAACGGACAGACGGATGACTGAATCAGAAGGTTCTCTAAAAAAAAAAAAAAAAAAAAGAGGAAGAGCTTACGTACACTCGCTGAAACACACAGGCACGATAAAGTCCACTGCTAAGTGACATGAAAGTGTGTTTTTCAGAAGGTGTATAAATGGTACATTTCACACTTTTTCACCCATCATGGACCAGTTTGCTCTTTTTGTCCTGATCAGAAGAAAAGCCTGAGTTGTTGCAGATTTTTAAAATACACCACGCTTCGCAGTGGAAAGACCACCGCTCACACAGACTGTTCAACCCCAGCGAACAGGGTCGAGTCTTTACAGTCAAAATTACACTAAATTTGGACTTTGCTTTAAACATTCATTCATTTGATTCACAAAAGGAAATCAGCGTAAAAGCTTGTCCTAAAGTCATCCTTAAATTCAAAAACTCAACCTGACTAAAAGTTGGATTTAACAAAATGCACTCACAGTCAGTAATTTATTTTGTAAATAAGTCGTTCAAAGAGGTTTGCTTTTATTTTATTTATTTATTGAAAGAAACAAACTGAAAGTGACTAAAAAATGTAGTCTCACATTTTAAAACTAATGAAAGATGAGTGTATTGGTAAAGAACGGTATCTGACCCTTTCACTAAAAATGTCCCTCACTATTCCAGATGTTGTTAAGAACAATTCAAAGACGTTCTCACACATACGTACACAAACACACACACACACACACAGATGATACGGGGTCAAAGCACACTGAAATCATCCATTCTCTTTAAAAATGTTCAACATTTTGTGTTTGAGAATCACATCACGATATCACGGAGCATCAGCCTCTGCTTTGATTTTGTCCTTTCAGTCCACCACCTCCGACTCGCCACCGTAAAGACACTTAAACCGTGGCTTTGATTTGGTGGCACCTATTCTAAATTTTCATTAATAAAGGCCTCACCACAAAGTATATCTAAACATTTAATTTGTATACATATTTTCTGTAAAATCCCGCCTTTAATTATGATCAGTGTAAATTTGACATTGTCAGTGCCATGACTGAATTCATCCCTCCAAGCAAAAAGAGAGCGACGTCCACTAACTGAATCACACACTTCACTGTAGAGAATGGTTTTACCTTGAAATGTTTGAGAAGAGACGGGCTGTGTGGGTATTACTACACTTTATTATCTTGTTTGTCCAATTTTGCATTACCATAAATATGCGCACGTAAATGCACACACGCTGCTGTGCACTCTGACAATCACTTAGTCTGCTTTTTGAACAGCTTCTTTAACATACACCCAAAAGAGCAAAGCGTTGGCGAAAGGAGCAGCTCAGCAGCACTCTCTTGTTTGTGTGTGTGTGTGTGTGTGAGTGTGAGTGTGTGTGTAACTGTCTCTAATTCCTGTGCCGGGCCACACGCTGAGCTGCCCGTCTGAAATTCTACCTCCTCTGGCATTTAAGAGCGCAGCTCTCCCCCTGTCCTCCTCCCTCCTCTCCACGTTATTCCTGTAACCTTAATGCCCTGTTACCTTGCTGATTCTTTGCTTGGACAAACACGCACTTAAAACACTCATGCACGAGTATACACACACGCACAGGCGCGCAAGCATGTCGACATGTCCGGACTGAGTTGCTGTTTCACATTCAGCTTAATCTGAGAGCAATCCGACTCAAAGTAAAACATCTTGAAGAAAGAGAAAGTGAAGTAGAAACTGTGTCTCTATGTTTTAAATGAATTTATGCTTCTATGTGTGTGTGTGTGTGTGTGTTTGCGTGCAGGTGTGTTTGAGAGTGTGTCTTGCTCCCAGGTGCAGGGGACAGAAATTCCGCTCCTCTACCCACTGAGTAAGAGCTGCTGTCCGGATACTGCAGCCACACACACTCACACAAACACAAGCGCACACATACACACAGACAGTGAACGCGTGCTACCTGACAGCAGAAACAACCTTGACATGGTGCCGGCCACCTCCGCTGCATACCAGCACATAAACACACTCGCTCACTCAGTCACTGACGCGCTCACACACAGTCACTCAAAGTGTAAGACAATGGCAATGACAAGTTGGATGATGGACAAAAGGATAAGATTAAAAGGTAAAATTTACCTACTCTTGTTCAGAGTGCATTAAAAAACACTCGGATAAGTGGTGTCCTACCGAATCCATCGGCGATACCGGGTCATTGTCATGTCAACCTCCTCCAGGGAAACGGAAAGAAAATTCAAAAAAATCAAAGTTTTAATATCTCTCCTCCTCTTCTTTCTCTGGTCTTCCTCTCTCGCGGTCCTTCCTTCCACTTGGAGGGAGCAATACAATTACCAGGCTCTGCGCCGCCTGCACTGATCAGCTCTGCGTGTGTGCGTGGATGTGAGGGAGCGTGTGTGTGCACTGTGTATGTGAGAGCCAGGGAGAGGGGGCTATAGGCACACACACAGCCAGCCAGCCGGGCAGTTGGGACGGAAAGCTGTGCTGCTGTCCTAATCAACGACTTAAAGCCCCGATAGCAGCTCATGAATATTAAGCAGCATTTTGCATATGCAGTCCCTCAGGTCCCGGTTGTGCAGTGATTGGTGGATGTTTGACCAATGGCTGCAGGGAGGGGTGGGGAAAGGGGTGGATACAAGGAGGGAGAGGGAGAGAGAGAGGGAGAATAGCAGGTGGAGAGGGAGGGATCAGACAAAGAGCACAGAGGGGAAGAGGGAAGGAGGGTGGAAGGAAAGGAGGGAACGGAGAAGAAGACAGGTGAGGAAAAGGTTTAAAGCAAGACAAGCTGCACTGCTTCTTTCTTTCTTTGTGTTTTTATCCACCTCTTTTTCTTAACCACTCTCTCATGAAAGTCCTTCTCTGCTGGTCTTTGCTTCAATCACCGTGTACCTCCACTGGAAATGTCACTGACAAGAACTCTGCAATGTTTAAAAGGGCGTTATGGATAAATATAGTTTTTCTTTTTTTAAATCATGTTAAAAACTTCAGAAGACAATTTTTTTTGTTTAAAAAAAAAAGAAGCTAAACATCTGAGTTACACCATGCTTCAAGTCACCCTTCATGTAGAAAATATGAATTTGTGCACCAAACACTAAATTGGCCTCATCAGATCCAGAGAATTGCTAGATCAAAGGAAGAAGTGTGACCCTGTTTGACCCCACACCCTAAGCCTGAATAACATGTCACACAGCAAACACACGCACACACACGCGCAGCACAGCTGAGCCCATCACAGCCCAGCAGTAAAATGTGAGATTATGGCAATTCCAGGGCGCTTGTCCTTTGTTGTGGAATGATTTGGGAATGATTGGGACAAGGTTTTCCCTGCTGCTTGCTGTTTTGTCACGCTCCCCGTCTTCTCGGCCGTGTATTCCCAGGATTTCCAAATATCTTGGAACGCGGGTATCGTCGGTGAGAAAGGGATTCTCCAGGAGAATCCGCTCGCCGCCCCTTAGTCTCAGAGTATCAAGGAGACAGAGGAAGAGGAAAATGAACGTATAGGGAAAGAGGGGAAAGGCCTTTGCTCTAAAAAGACAAATCTGAACACTGTAGTTAGACTCAGACTGGCTTTGCCACTATGGTGCACACTCTTCCGCTCTTCTTTCCTTTCTTTCGTACTAATGTTTTCCTCCTTTCTATTTGACTTTTCTAACGGTCTGCTACCCCTGCACACCGGACGGAGGGGAAGAGAGGAGTGCAGAGTGGAGAGGGAGATACACAGAAAGGAATCGGAGGGGTAGAAAGGGGGGATGCAAAGATGAAAGAGAGTGGTTGTGATTAGCAGCTTTGGAAGAGAACAGATAATAAAACATTTCCTGAAACCAATCTCTGCTTTGATGTACGTGTGTGTGTGTGTGTGTGTGTCTGACAGTGACTACAGACTATTTTTCTTTAACATGAAACACTGAGTCAAATGTTTAATATTTCCACTGGTTCACAGCAGGTTTATATTGAAACAATGAAGTTAGAATGTAAAAGAAATGCACATCTGTATGCAGATGAAGAATCTGTGTGTAGCTGGATTAATCATTGTGCTGCGATTACGGCCATTACTTAGTTCCTGTAATCTGGGAACTGACATGTGCAGAAACTCACTGAAAATACAGATTTTTATTCTGAAGTACAGCTCTGCCTGATTTAAGTTGCTGCGCGTAAAAAACAACTGTGATTCTACAAGTAGAACAGAAAGGGGGAAAAATAGAAACACTACACAACTTGCTTCTGCATCTTTTCAAGAATAAATATACAGCACTGGTTAGTTCCACAGTCACACATTGCTTGCACATGCCTCCGTTTGCCTCTTGCACTGAGGGACATGCATTTAAACACGTGTATACACAGATGCTCTGAGGTTCATGTCCACAAACACACATACACACAGTTATGATGTATCCAGAGGCTTATAAGCATCGACAAAGATGAGTGTGAATCAATGCTGCCGTCACTACTGGGCAAACAAATCCTTTACCAAAACCTCTGTCTCTAACACACACTCACACTCACATATTTTTGCCATCTCTGAATCTGGAAAGAAAGAACGAGACGTAGGAACCCAGATTATATAAAAAAAATATTTCACGTAATGCTTAATCAAACAGTGAGGAGGAAAGATTGCAGGGCTTCACAGCAAACAAACGTTTGGACAAAAAGTGACTTATATAAAAACTAAATCAAATGGTACGTCTATGATGAAATGATTGTGCTTGCAGAGGCGTGTTTTTTTTTCTTGTTTTTTTAATTTTGAATATTTTTTTCTAGGACACGTTCCTCCACATTCGGTAATTTATGCAGTTTGCGCTAGAGAGTGATTTTTAGGTGACTGACAAACGTTTTTTTTTGTTTTAGTGGAACCTACAATGTGTTAAAAAGACAAGAATGTCTTAAAGCGTTAAATGTGTTTGTCTTTTATGCAAATAGGGCAGAATTGTTATGGTGAGACATTAAAGTCCTATCAAGTACACAAAATCATGTTCCCCAAAATTCATAAAAGTGCAAACCCATATGGTCTTTTATCCAAATACTACCACAACATTTCTGTGATTTTAGTTTAACCCTTAAACAAACTTGTTGTGTGTGTACGCCTTGCTCCTCTTTTCCCTCTCTGACCTCGCACACACCCAGCCTCCCTAGACTATTGATTGGCTCTCAGCCAGTGTGTATGTTGACAGTGACCCCTTTAGGCCACCTCACACAACTCTTAAACATAAACCCATAAGAATAAAAGCTAAGGAAATAAATTCACACGAGTGTGCATATTGGTTTGCTGGCTCTGTGGCAATTATACCGTCTTCAATGATAAACATTGCATAGAAAATACAGACAAAATAACAAAACAAAAATTACAAAATATTGTCATTATTAATTAATGCATATTTGCATCATCTTTGGGATTCAATTTCTACGTGAAAGCTCTTACACACTGCAGACATCTCATTCTTCTCATGTCTGAGTGTTTGTGTGTGTGTGTTTTGACCCTGTGGTGGCAGCCTGTTGACGTCTATGGAAGAATTATCTATTGCAACTCTCACTGACATCAATCACAGCACTCAATAGGCCACAGCAAGTTCATTCAAGGCAATATATGCGAGTGTGTCTTTAAGTGGGTCTGTGGTGGTCAAAACCGTCTTAAGCAAATTCATGAGGTGGCCACTTAGGCCGTTGACCTCGGGCCGCCCATCGACACGGACATGTGTGCCAGTCACACACAAAGCTGAGGCAACAACTCAAACAAATCCCAGTCCTGATAAGCAAAAAAGTTCTGTTGATAATGAAAATGTTTTTTTTTAAGTGACATTTACATTGGATTAAATTATTACTACTAGTGGCAATGCTTCACTGAAACCTAAAGTAAAGGTGCACCAACACTGACCACAAACCATTTGGGCCTTTTACAAAACACACAAAAGTGAACTTTGCTTCTGTGAAGTGAGGGAGAGGAAAAGAGTGAGGGATTGCACTTCACTACCGACCAACAGAGGGAGCTATGGACTCTGGTCAGCTTGCAGCCAAGTGCAGCACTTACAAGTTGTGTGTCTGCATGAGTGTTTTTGCTTAAAAGTGTGTTTATCTATAAAGCATGAATCGCAAATCATCATCATAACAATTACTCAATTCTCAGACACAGACAAAGGTGCACAACTCACAGCTATAGTGACAGCAGGAAGAGGAGAGATGGAGCTAAGTTATCGGATAGCTCTGTCAGCAGGTATAGCAGAACACAGAGTGGAAACAGCCGATTTAACCACAGACCCCCTGCCTGCTCCTCCAACCAGCTTCCTACAGAACCCACAGAGAGGAAAAGGTGGGAAGAGATAGGGAAAACGAATGAGCAAGAGAGAGAGGAGAGAGAGAGAGAGAGAATCTCAAAGCAAAAATTGAAATGTAGACCTAAAAGGACATCTCTGTGACCAATGACTGCAGTAGCAGCGAGAGGCTTCGCAGTCACAAGGTGTTGTTAGATAGAGACCTGCTCTTAAGCTGCAGTTCATTTCATTTAGTCATGTTTCCAAACATCTTGGTTTGCCGCTTTAGGGCCGTATGTTCACGCTGTGTTAAGATGAAACACTGATTCTTTTAGGATAACTGTGCTGTTTCAGTGACACACAATGACTAAATAAATAAACAATGTAGCATTTAAAAACACAAGACTAAAATAACTAGAATTAATAGCATAGGTTCATTAATGAATGTGTAAAAATGACCAACAAGTCAATGACCAAACAATGTGTTTTTATAGATGCCATGTGTATAAGAAGAGCCATCCATCCATCATTTATCATCATCTGTCAATGCTTAACCTCACAGCTATCAGTGGGCAAGTACAAAAAGACAACAGTTCACTCATACGGCCAATATAGTATCACCCATTAATCTGACATGCTTGTGTCTGAAATGTGGGTTCAAAATCTGAACTGTCTTGCTGTGAGGTGCTAACCACTTTACCACCATGCTGTACCCCATAGCAGATACAATTATACACCGCCTTGCCTAAAACCTTTCACTGGATCGCCTTTAGCTTTGATTACATGATGCATTCAATGTGGCATTTGCCTCTCTTCTTACCCTGATGCCCCCATCACTCTGGAACAGGGTAAATCTGGACTCATCAGACCCCACATGACCTTCTTCCATTGCTCCAGAGTCCAACCTTTATGCTCCCTAGCAAATTGAAGCCTTTTTTTCCGGTTAGCCTCACTGATTAGTGGTTTTCTTAAGGCTAAACAGCTGTTCAGTAACAATCCCTTGAGTTCCCGTCGCATTGTACATGTGGAAATGCTCTTACATTCACCATTAAACATAGCCCTGAGTTCTACTCAGTTTTTTCATCGATTTCATTTCACCAAAACATTTAAGTGATCGCTGGTCACAATCAATCAGGATTTTTTTCAACCACATTCGACCACAGCTGAAAGAGAATCGCCCATGCAGTAATTATATCCCCCAGTTTGGAAATAACCAAGGAAGTATCAGCAGCTTCTTTGGCTTTGGCACATGATGTGTGAGCATTTTCTTAAAAAATATAAGTACTGTACACATACACAGACAAAAGAAAATTCAAGTGTGCCTTGCACATGTGGATTTACCTTATGCCCACATAGCTAGCGTTCCTATTCACCTGCTCATTCAACACATGCTCGCACACTTGGCAGCTATCACAGCTGAATCTGGGGTTTTTAGCATTTTATCTTAACCCTTTAAAAGGTGAAGAACCATATTTACTAACTTAAGCACACATTTTTAATTTTGTCCCGGTGTTTCTCAGTCAGCTTTAGAAATGGTTAAACATGGTCAGCAAGGTCCACCTCTGCATGAATGCTGAGCGTAACTGCTTCATTAGGTACCATGAGGAATGGTGTCTAATGCGATAATGTGTATGTTCACAAATGCTTGAATCAGCACTCCTGATCTAATGGTCTAAATACATTTGTTTACCATTCAAGGGCAATAAGCCATATATGGTGACTTCATTGACCTTGATTTTCTACATTAAAAGAATTTCAGCAAGTGCCCAAAAAAATGAATTTGACAGAGAAATAAAATTAATTTACTTTGCAGATGCACAGGTGGAACTATTTAGTTTGTTCCATTTATTAACATTTTGCAGAACACACACAACTCACAAATCCAACACCTGCCATAAGCTATTAAAAAGTCATTGCTTTGGTTACTATATCATTCTGTGCACATGCAGACAAGTGTGTGGGTCAACCAAAGTACCCACAGGGAGGGAAGGGACAGTGATAGTGATCAAGGCCAAGGAGAGAAGACCAGCTGCTGGAAAAAGCTGCTGGGTTTAGGGGGCTTTCTGAAGCCTGTCACCAAAACTCTGTCTGTAACCTTCGGAGGAGGCTACATGGAAATTCAACACACACACAAGCATTACACACACTCACAATGACAACGCTACAATTACGTCCGGCTGCAACTCACTGTTACAGTAAACAGATTTGTGTGGAGGTTTGCATGTTTGAAGTTGGCAAACACATAAAACACCTGACACACAAGGCCGTCTCATGTGTCCACACAGAAACACATGCTTGCAAACTTAGGGATAGTAGGCTGTGATTTCTTTAGAACAGGGAGACATGTGACAGTCCAGTTATTTCACACAAAGGTCAGACAGGCTTCACAGCTAGGAAAACAGAGGTGTGTGTGCGCACAACACCATGATATATACACAAATACCATACAGAGAGATGGTGAGAAGTCGAGATGTGTACAATTAGGTGACAAACAGAGAGTCATGCAGAGAATGTGACTTCAGCATTCACATAAAAACTGACCTCATCTAAACTTTCACAAGATTTCACGTTTAAATGTTTAATGTGAATAGACTTGTACACAACTGTCCATAATTAAGTTTCATTTAACAACTCGCATGCTGATACAAGCTGATAGATTTATTTTCCCACATAAATACACACACACACACATGCTAGGTCATCCCTGGTCAGCATCCTGTCAGTGGTCAGATTGAAGGTTGGCTGGACCGCACCTCACCACATGAGTGACCTCATCAGATGGAGACAGACAAAGGGGAAGTCTCTGGGCTGGACTGAGGTGTGACCTCATCACACGTGGACAGACAGGGCAGACATGATAGAGGTCAACATTGAGTATGTGTGTTAGTGTGTCTGTGTGCGCATATGATTTCCATAACGTTCTAGCCACAAACTGTATGAGCACACGGCTCAAGCAAGACTTCCAATCCACCTCACAGTCTACACCAGAGATGTCTCCATCTGTCTCGTGCACAGCCTTAAAAGAGACCTATTCATTTTCTGTCCGTCCGTCAAAGGAAAGCAACACACTGTCTCACCACAATGGTCATGGGTGAATATCCATTCCACTTGTTCTTGAGCAAGCTATAAAAGAAAAGTCAAATGCCAAAAGATCTGAGTGAGAAGTGGCTATAAGAAAATTTAAGACTAAGGTGGAAGAAATGTAGAGAAGATAAAATGAAGGTACGGTAAATGACACATAGCCTTGTCACCAGTCTCTACTTTCTTACATTCTCTTGACCTAATGATCTCCCCAAACCTCAGTGCTACCACCTCACTCTCCATCTCTCCTCCCTGCGCCCTTCTCATCCCCAGGTTTGATATATTCCCAGGGATAAATTAGAACCAGGACGTAATTATATACAGAGTGAGTTTTGCCTGGGTAAGAAAGTACTGTGTCGGTGTGTCTTTGTGTGTGCGTACATGTTTCTCTCCGCCTGTGCCTGCATAAAGCAGTGTTTTGTATTGAAATAGGTGACTTCGGAGAGGTGCGCTCCTTTAATTACGCCGCTCTCAAACAGAACATGAGTGGGCTATTCCACTGGGATTAGTTGTCTCTCAATGCCGTCTCTTTGTTAACGCAATACACACATAACATGCGTGTACACTCGTACACTCGTGTGTGCCTGCCAAAAAAAAGCCCCCCTCTTCAATAGTTCAACACTCAATTTATTCAAACTGAGGTGCAAGCCAAGTGAATAATTTCACTACTAATAAAGACGGTAAGAGAGAGCGTGTGTTCGAGATGAAGGGGGAAAAGGGATAAAATAGCCCAGAAGAGGGGGGAAGAAAATGTTGAGAGGAAAGGAAAACCCACAGAAAAATTTGTTGTTCAAGGACAACAAAACACAAAATTTGACATCAATTGCAAGTTTCAAACTTGTGAGCATATATATTTGATTTATGTGTGTAGGTCCTAGTATTTGTTTTGGCTCATATATGATCCAAAACACGACTGTCAATGAATAGAGGAACACATTTGTGGTCAACAACAACTTGAGGCTTCTTACTAAGTGTTGCTGGCTACAATATTTAGAGTAAATAACTTTCAGTAAAATGACTCCACGTCCAAACAACTTCAAACTTCAAAAATTCACTTTCTTGGGTTCCCATCAATAAGTAAACATTGTGAAATAAAGTTTTTTCTTATCTTATCAAAATAATAGAGAAAAACTGAACAAATAACTGCGAAAAATAGCACCCACATCCAGCAGTGGGGAAAAGCAGACCCAAGGCAGAGGAGAGACGTGATCCAAGCCGAGGTCTGACATCTGGAGGAAGAAAGGCGCAGGTCTAGGGCCGTCAAACTTGGTTCACAGGGGGCCTGGACAAGGTGGAACCTGCCAAAGCGGAAGATCGTGGGGCCTTAACTTCAAACACTGGAGCCCTCTCTCTTTCCTGCTCCGATCAGTAAACGACACCCTTCCGTCAACAATGAACCTCCACAGATGGGGTACGAGGGAGGAACCACTGGCGGCATGCGTGACACCTCTAAGCCAGGGAGGACACAGATGGCACCATGGAAAGGTTCTCTGTGCACTGGCCGACATTGTGGAGCAGGAGAAAGAGAAAAGGCGTCCAATGTGAGACCAACACCATGTATACGGTTCATCAGGGAAGGGGAGAAACCACCAGTGCCCAAGAATACCAAGAAGAGGTGGTGGCAAAAAAAAGGTGGTGTGAGGTGGCAAAGAAAAACATCCTGATTGAACTGACGGTCCCGTAGGAAGAAGGATGCAAGGAGGCCCACGAGAGGAAAGCCTCCAAATATCAGGACCTCTGTGAGCAGTGCAGGAACAAAGGATGAGAGACCTGGCTATCCTCATTGAGGTCGGTTGCAGGGGTTTCCTGACACAGTCTGTATGGAAGACGCTCACAGCTCTGAGAACAGCAGGAAGGGAGAGGAAGGCAGCCGTCCGTAGGTTAGGGGAGGCAGCAGAAAGAGCATCTTGTTGACTCTGGAATAGGAGGGAGGTGTTGAGCTGGGGGTCAGGAGACGATGGGACCGCTATGTTTCGTACTCTGTTCTTGTACAATATACAGCTACATGTACTAGATTTGATTGTCAAAAGTAAAAAGCTTCATTAAAACTTATTTTATTCATTTATTCAGTTGTTTATTTGCTGCTAGTTTTTTTTTGATCCGTGTTGTAAAACTGGAAAAAAAACCTGCTAATCAGTTGATGACATGGATGATATTACTGCGTCCAGAAAATGGGACTACAAGAGTCCGCACTGCAAGATACACAGAACATAAACACACTCCACTTCATCTGTGTCTGTGTCTAATGACGTGTGTGAGTAATTACTTTGAAGCCAGTGTGTGCGGGTGTTTAAGTGTCTGTGCTCATGTATGTTTTTATCTGGGCTTTTGTCTATGTCTGGGCCTGCAATAAGTATGTTTAATGGTGTGTGTGAAAATAATCACTTAATCGTCGCTTCCTCCATTTGAGAGGTGTGTGTGTGTGTGTGTGTGTGTGCGCCTCAATGCGATGCTTTCACTGTAAAATAAGCTGAAAGATGCAGGCTTAAGTGGGAAGGCCATGAAGAATAAAGAGAGTTAAAATAGTGAGAATGATTGGTGTGAGGAGGGGAAGAGGGGAACTGAAGTGGGAGAAAAGAGAAAATAAGGGACAGAGAGCGAGGGAGTGCGCAGGTAGAAAGACACAGCCTTTATCTCTCGCTCTCTAATTCTCCACAATAACCCTTCCTTCCAATGTTGCTCTCCAAACCGTCGGCCTGTGAATTTATAGTTGGCCCAATGATTGCTTCTCGGGCCATGATGGCTGTAAATTGCTTTGCCATTTGGTAAATGTTGGCAGTTAGAAGGTATACAAGTAATTATTTCCGCTTGTGCTGATTGAGACATAATTCCAAGACGAGGCCCTGGAAAAATGACAGCATTTCGAAACAACTCTGTTTTAATTTCCCAGCATTCCTAATTAGAATCTGTGTGAACATGGGGAGTTTTTTATGTGGTTTCCTCCAATGGGGCCAGAAATAATTAAACTGTCAAGGGGAAATAAATACGTATAAACAAGGCATAATTTTTACAGCACGCAGCACCTTGTCAGGCCATGACTTTTTGTGAAGAAAAACAATGTGGGGAACAATACAGGGGCATAGAGGACACACTGATGAAGAAGAACACACACACACACACTCACAATACTAAACACATACAGTAGAGTATCTGAAGAGGCCTGAATTTCTCTATCAAAAAGAGGGTCTATAAGTGTGGGGGTTGTGCTCAGAAGTTAAGATGCTATCTGGCTGAAATGACAGCTGCAGTCTTTAGTTTTTAAAAAATATTTTAAGGGCATGTGGTTTTATTAGCTGAAAAGCAAAAGGACAAGAGTCGAGATCAGAGCATTACGCAGGTCGCAAACAAGACTACAACACTTGATTTGAACGTAAAAGTGGAAGTAACCATTTTGGCTCTTATTTTTGCCTTTCAAATATGTTCTCTCTTCCAAATGTGCTGGAACAGCCGTGGAGTTTGCTGACAAGCGGACAGATCACACGACTGCCTGCATTTTTTGAGTGGCTGAATTAGTCTTTCAACACGATAAAGACGAAATACTTTTATGACATCCTTCAAATGACTGTCTTAGTAACAGACTATATGGAAAGATGAAGTGCTGCTTATGTGAAAAAAAAAAAAAAGTTGCTAAACATAAAACCATAAGACAAAGTTTGCCATTCAATCACCACAATCAGATAGCACAATAGTCTCTGTGGTGTTTTCCCACAAATATCTATTCTAAGATCTCAGGCTTTATATTGTACAGTTTTTTTTGTTTTGTTTTGTTTTGTTTTGTTTTGTTTTTAAGTCAGTGACTGAAGTAACCTTCTCAAAAGACACATGGTACACAAACAGGTTTGAAATGTTAAAAGCACCAGGGCTGAATTAGAGGCTCAGAGTGAGCTCACACTGATAGGTAGAGTCAATGGAGTCACATTTGAACTGGAGTTGCTCAATTACTATCTGACATCAGCTTGTGAAACCAGCTTTGCCTGAACACACACACAAACACTGAGCAGTGGCACAGTCACACCAGTACAGTCTAAATGGATCCTGTAACACCGCTGATATCACAGGCTTCATCAGCTCACAGTGAAAGGGGTATCAGACACAAAGTAGATATTCTGGTGTAACCTGGTCATTCAATTTTCTACTGAGCATTTAAACTGACATTTTTATCTTGTGTGTACAACAATAAATTGTCCAAATTGTCCAAATCTTCATTTTTGCACAAAGACAGTGAGACAAGGCAAGTGGAAGAAGTCTCTACCTGCTGGAAATGCACACATCTTGTGAGAGTTTGTCTTGGGTCAGTGTGATGACTTATACAGCCTCATGATAGAAGGAAGGGTGGTTTCACCAGCAGGCAAACCTCCTGTTATATGCATTTTACTAACACCTGAATTTCCCCATGCGAGTAAAGTTATCGACTACAGAGAGTTTGAGCTGACTTGTACTGCAGTCACAATAATGCACTAATTCACCCTTATTGTACTGATTTGAAAACAGGACTTTTTAGGAGCTTTTCTAACTTGAAGTAGATCCTTTTTCAAATTGAATATGCTTTTTCTTTAATTTGAGTTATAATTTAAATGTATTACGTCCTTACAAAGTTACAAGATCTGAGAACAAGGGCCCGGGTATGTAGATCTACACGTGTACAGCAGCCTAAGGTCAATGGTGCGCTCAGATACAAATGATTCTCATCTAATATTAATAGGATATGCTAAATGGAAACACCAAGGCAGCACAGAGCAGAACAGCAACTCACACTGAGTGTGTGTTCATACATGCATGTACTTCTCCCGCCAAGCAGTGAGATGAATGCCACTGGGACTGAAATTAAATTCAAGAATAATAGAATTCACCATGTTAACATTCGTGAACAATATAAGTATGCATGTCAACATTTTCTAAAGGTGGTCCCTATGGAAACAATCCAACCAGTCAATAGTAAATAGGCTTACACACAGGACAGTGACACGGCGACAAGAGAAATTCAGGCTGTTGTACTAATGACAGCGATTAATGTTAGTGACACAAAGTCTGCAGGCATCAACTAATCTCAACGTTGCTACAGCTGATTGGCACATGGCACAAATATAGAGTTCACCAAGCTCTTACAATAAGGAAACACCATCTATGACTTTGCTGTCTATCACCAACATCACCATTTGGATAGGGAGCACCAGACATGTTCTCTTCAAATAGAGCGAGGTGACGGAAGAAGAAAAGAAGAAGTACTCTAGCATTATTTTATGTCATCCTTGTTCCACTGGAACATTTGAGAAGGAAATATACAAGGGTTGCCAACGTAACCAGAGCATGGACCGTCCACTAGAAACCAACTGTCAAGGCGATGGGAGAAGAGTAACGGTAGGAGTGAACAAACAATCATTCATTCATTCATTCATTCATTAATCTTCTGTACTCGCTTATTCCTGTGAAGGGTCGCGGGGTCTGCTGGAGCCTATCCCAGCTGTCATCAAGTGAGAGGCGGGGGTACATCCTGGGCAGGTCACCAGTCTATCGCAGGCCTAACACAGAGACAGACAAACATTCACATGCACGCAGCACACCTACGTCCAATTTAGAATGACTAATGAACCTACCCAGCATGTCTTTGGACGGTGGGAGGAAGCCTGAGTACCCGAAGAGAACGGCAGGGGTCGACAGTTAAACCGATTTAATAATGTAGATCAAATGTTTGCAACAATCCGCAACAGAAGGTCAGAGGTGTCGGCTGGGCGTACGAGGCGTCCAACTTGTGTCTGCGATCTGTATTTGTACCAAGTCCTCTGCCAGCAGTCAAAATTAGTTCCCAAACATTGCTAGGATCCTTCTCCAACCCTAACCAAGTAGTTTCAGTTTCCTAAACCAAACCAAAAATATAAACTATTCTATGCGCGTTGAAGATAAAAAGCCTTGGCAAGTTTAGTATAAGATTTTCTGAGAGAAGTACATAGAATGACATAAATAACTTGCAAAATAAGTTTTACTGTCCAAGAATGAAAAAATTCACAGCTTTTCTGGTGCTGTATTATGAAGGTGTAACGACAGTAGATGATAACCTGTTTATGAGCACATGTAATCAAGGAAGCAAGTTTGCATAAGTCTCCTCTCTTAACTACATTCTTCTATGTCTTTATTGTTTGTGTCTATGAGCGTGTGTGTGAAACGGTCACTCTTTCTTTGAAACAAAAACAACCACTTAGGCATGAACAGCAGCGCTTGGGAGACATCAATATTTCAGTCAGGTGTGTCGAGAAAAAGAGAGAGAGAACGAGAGAGAGGGAGTGTGAGAGAAACATGAAAGCAGGAGTGAGGGGGGGACCCATGCCATTCTAAGGCATTCCCATGACTGACGGAAAGAGTACGGCTGTGTGTGTGTGTGTGTGTGTGTGTTTGTGCTATTCCCCCATCCTCACCCCACCCCTACACTCACCATTGTGTGTACCACCTCTGTCACCTTTCCTCTAATCAGGAGTTTAAATCAATGACGTTGTCCAAAACTATAATTGCCACTCCTTAAACTGCTTCTCTCGCAATATGCTTTCACCAAGAAACCACTCGGCAGCAGAAATACGCCTCTGCGCGTGTCGTTGTGTGTGTATGTGTGAGCTGGATTAAGAGTATTTTCTCATTACGGCAGTGTCTGAACGAGTAGAAAGTGCTTCTCACATTGTTTTACAGCATCCTGAAACCTCAAAGCTCAGCACTAAGCAGCATAATACCCTGTAGTCCCACACAGATGCCTTAGCCCAGAACTCTGTCGTCACAAATTGTTCATGAGCAAAACTCATTGGACATCATTTATCAAGCTATTTGGCAATGAATTATTCCCATGTAGCGCTGCTTACACACAGAAACTTTTTAGGAGACTGATTTGTTGGAATGGTCTACCTAAATTCAGTCTCACTCTGATTCTGGGAGGAGACACAAGCTCATCCAGGCTTTTAAGGTTCACTAGAGGACACACCTTCCTTCCAGTGTGCTCCTCAATTTAGCCCTCATTCACGATGCAAACACAGACTTTGACGGCAGCAAGCTACCATCCAAGGCTTGACCACTGGGAGCAACTGGGGCTTGGCTGTCTTCTTGCCAAGTAAAGGCAACACTGAGCTCTCATGTATTTATCCGTGAGATCCAGAGGCAATGAGTGTGTGTGTGAGATAGGCGTGTGTTTATGCGTGTGTCCGTACTTTAGCTGCCACTCTTTGTTAACCTTGGCTGATGTTCCATTAACCAGAGACAGACGTTTCCTTCACCTGACAAGAAGAAAACACACAAGCACAATCATTACTAAATGTATACACCATTATAGATACAGATAGCAGACAGACAGATTGAGAGATGATGAGCTGCAAAGGTGGAGGCAAAGACAGATGCCTGTTCTGCCCGTCTGACAAAAAAAAAAAAAAGAGGGGCAGGTAGCTAGAAAGTAGGAGGAAGCGAGGTGGAGGAAGAGATGGAAATAGAGATGGAAAGAGAGATGTCTGGTTAACAAGGTGCTGAGCACGACAAGCCCTGGGGAGTCCACGCTCCCTTACCCTCTAAGATTAGACATCTCTTTCTCTGTCGATCCCACTCTCTCTCTTGTTGCGACACAAGGGGAACATGCCACTATCACAGGGGGATGCCCCGGGAACCATCCATGTTTTCCTTTCTTCTCCCCTCTCTGGCGCAAAATTGTTTTTTTTTCTCTTTCATTCTTTTCACTATCTGCTCCTTTCTGTCATTTGATCATAGTTAATTTGAGTGGACACATACATTTGAGCAGCTGTACCTGTGTCAAAGAAGTGTTCAAATGATGTAAACACAAACGTGAATGAGATTCAATGATTTCACATAAAGCCTATTTCATGAGGCCACTTAGTTTTTGGTAACCAAGTCTGCATTCCCCTAAAACCTTTTTTCTTTGTAAATTTTAGGCTTTTTTGTGATTTTGTGCAAATACAATTTTATGTGACATGGCTATGCCTGGCTCCAAGTGTCAAAGAGAACTAGAACCTCACGATTCATGTTTCAAGTTTCATGTCTGTCCAAACGCATACATAAAATAAATGCAGTGGAGATGGTAAGAGAATTGAATGTGTTTTTGTGGAACATCATAATATTACAGCAGAGTATTATCTTTAACACCAAGGTCACACTATGTCGTCTCTCATAATTTTATCCTTTAAGACATCTGGGTGAAATTGGTTCATATTTAGCTCATGAGCTCCTGAATGCATGAATGAATTGTAGTCAGTTCATCCTTGAGTCCAAATGGACGTTTGAGCCAGACTCAAAAAAATCAAGGTGCTCCATGTAGTGAGGCTAATGAATGGGATGTGAGGTTACCGTGACCTTGACCTGTGACCACCAAAATCATTCTAATTGAAAGTTTGAATCAAATCTGAGGTCATGGCAACCTTTGAAAACAAAATTCCAATCATGTCTCCCTAGGTCGAAGTGGACGTTCCTCAAGATGTTCCTGAGGTGTATTTTAATATTTAAGAACAGCACTCACAGGGGAAGAGACATCAAAATGTATCACTGAGACACACAGAGGGCGTGAAGAGTTAACGGCTGCTTTTTTACCTTGTCTGTTTGGCTCTGTTCATGGTGGCTGTTTATTGTATCTGGATTCTTGGAAGTTTTTGTAGCGTCCCTTTTAAATCTTGCCTAAAATCTTTACACACACTAAACTGCCCTTCAGTGTAATAATATATACTTTATATAAGATATTTCCTCTACCATTCTACCCTCCCTTTTTCTCATATCCGCTCTCTCCCACATAACTACAAACATTTCTCGCTCTCTCTCTCCTGGTTGTTTGACACCTCTCTCCAACCTGAGCATCTCTATGTGTCAGAACAAATTGGCCAAGACTCACATCTTTCTCTCTCTCCCTCTGTCTGGTCACCACTCAACCGGAGAGACAGAGAGAGCAAGCAATAGACAAAAAGAAAGAGATTGATAATGTGTGGAGAGTGGGGGAGGAGGAACATATATGCATCAGAGAAAAGATGGGGAGAAAAAAAATGTTGTGGTAAAATATAAAAGGAAGAGGGGAAGACTGACCAAAGATGAAGAACAATACAATTTCATGCGCTTGTTGTTATATAACTTAAACACAATGCTAATAAGATCTATGCGTGTTTTGGAAAGTACCCAGAGCAACTGAGTTTTTGCACACTTTCTCACTGAGGGCAATTTTTTGATAATTTCTTAAAAACCGAGTCCTCATATCTTGTGAGAAAAATATTCAGGCCCTTAACACAGTACTTTGTAGTAGCGCTTTAGCTTCTATTATGACTTCAAGGTTTGTTGGGTCTTTGAAAACCAGGATTTGGGCAGTTTACCTCTTATTCCCAGGCAGATCTCACAAAGCTTTATCAGACTGGATGGAAAAGTTCTGTGAATTACCATCTGCAGTTCTGTCTACAGATATTCTAGGCTTGACGTGAAGCCACCAGCCACACCACTACTGTTTAGGCTGCCTTTGGTACACTGGTATAATGAATGCTGAGCAACTGTCCTATTCTCAGGTTGCTACATTTTGGATCAGAGTTGTCAAGGACCTATATGTATTTGGCACCACTGATCATATCTATTTACATCTATTTACTTATATCTATTTCTAAGAGGTTGAAGAAGCTTCACCATCCAGTTGCACACAGATACAGATGCACCATGACCTGGATGTAAGACTATGATGGTATGGAACAGCTACTAAGTTGTTCCAAAAAAAAAAAAAGATATAGTGAGTATGAATGGTTTTTCATAGTAAGAAGCTGAACGTTGTTGCAGAAAGAGTACCTTCACAGGAACTGGATGGTAAATGGTCTGCACTCACATAAGGTTTGTCTTTCTTAGTGGTTCTCAAAACATTTCTGATTCACCCTTTCACACTATCACAGGCCAATGGCAGAAGAACCGCTACGCAAGGTACATGTGCAAGGCATCTGTTACATCAGACCAGGCGAAGAGATAAGACAGCAAAAGTTTTACAAAAAGTTAAGAGGAGGAGTTGAGTTGGACTGTAAGAAATCTGTGCAAGCAGCCGATTATTTTACATACAGGAGATGTGCAGTTTACATCAGACCTCAGACCTTTGATTTGAGGGAGAAGCTCTTGAGGAAAGACAGAAATAACAAAATATCAAAAAAGTTGCACACGCGGTCTGTTCAGATCAAAGAACATAACAAGCAAATCCTTGAATCTGCAAAACCTTGTTCTGATTTTTGATATCACGATATCACATTACTTAAAAAAATAATAATTGTGGATTGGTAAAGCGCTGTGTGTGCGAGTAAGTGTATGTCTAGAGACTGTGTGAAAGTGTATTTGTCTAGGAATATAAACACAGTGTAGACAAGGCTGGATGAAGAATACGTTACTTCATAGTTTCCAGTCAACTATTCATTAAAACTTGCACTCTCTAACTCCTGCTCTCAGACTCACACACAAAATATACTCTCAAACAGCCACCGACAACTACTGCACACGTTGTAAACACTTTCACACCACAAGCACTATTACAAAAACATACAGACATCACATAACCAAATACAGCCTTTCTGTCGCAGACCCGTACTCCTTCTAAAGTACTTGAACACACACGTACACACGCGGACGGGCCTATAGCATTGCGACAAAGAGATCAGAGAAACGGGCAGAAAATAATAGAATCTTCATCCCAGTAATCCATATTCATTCTTCTCATCCCTCCTCGCCTCATTCCTCCCTCCCTGCACGCCACGCTTCTCTGTATCTGACATTCAAATGAGTTGTCTTTTCTCCCTTGTTAGACACACACACACACACACACACACTTGCACACACATAAATGCATAAACACTCACTCTCTGTCTTATACACACACACACACACACCCACACACACACACGCATACTCATCCTCTTTCTTGGATACTTTCTGCCCCGTTGCACCCGTGATGGCAAATTGAGCGCCTCCCGTCTCTCTCTCTCTCTCTCTCTCTCTCTCCTTCTCTCACTCACCCCCTCTCTGTTGACTCCTCTCATCTTTCCTCCATCTTCTTCTCTCTTCTGCCCCCCAACCCCACCAGACCATCTCTCCCTCACAGTGATTTGACTACAGTGGCAGGTAGGGTAGGATCACAAGCCCATGAAGGGAGGGAAAAAAAAAACGCCTTTATGTGGTGAATGGGTGCGTGTCTGACACACACTTACATCCCAGTCAGTCACAACATAACAACACATTTCCAGAGGTAGGCCAACTACAGATAAAGAGTTTCTGTATGGTGAAATGTCCTATCTATCTATCTATCTATCTATCTATCTATCTATCTATCTATCTATCTATCTATCTATCTATCTATCTTCCTTTCCTCTCCGTCTGTCTGTCGTGGTCCTATTAGTGGAAGATGGAGGTGTGATCATGGTTACTGTGTGCTAACAGGGAGCGTGCTGCCACGGATGACAAATATTATACACACACACTCTCTTCTCTCTCACACACACACACACATGCAGCCATGCAGGGAGAAAACACTTGGTAGATTTCATCACTGCTTGTAATTATGATCCTGTCAAGTCCACAATGTGGCAATCCATAACGACACGCGCACATGTGCACCCGCTCTCACACGCACACACACACACGCAGAAACACACAGACACCGGACATATCCATTCATATGTTCTCATATTCACAGACTGAAGACATACTTATTACTCAGAACCTGCGGTGAAGCATTGGAATACGCACGGATGTGCAACAGAAACAAAACAACCTCAAACGGACGAGGACCATGTAAAATGGAGACTCGTGTGGGCGTGTGTGCAGCAGTGATTGTGTTATTACAGTGCTACAATCTGAAATCCCTTATAACTCTTTTTAATTATAATCCCTTTCCGACGTAATCTTGCCAGTCTAACGTCTACGGCCATGTCATGTCTGGCTGTGTGTGTGTGTTTGTGTATTTAAGTGTGTCCGTGTGTGAGTGTGATGACATCTCTGTCTCCGGTGTTGACACCTCATGTGTCAGGGGAACCTATTAGAGACCCTCACAGCCTAACCCCACACCTGACCCCCACCCTGACGTGTGTGCGTGTGTGTTTTCATTTTCTCTGCAAGAGTTGCCGTTATATTGTCTTCTTTTTTTTTTCTTAGCTTTTTCTTTAATGGTTTACATAAATCATTAATATTTACACACTTTTAGGAATTAAGACAACTCTTAAACTCAACAGAATTTATCGTTAAGTCTTTCTTTCCAGCAGATATGTGTGTGTTAAATTGTGTGTGAGTGTAACTGTGTGTGTTTGTGTATGTGTGCCCCTGAACTCCCAAACAAACCAGGGGGTCAGGCCTCGGGTTACCCCTGGATATCTGACCCCAAGACCCTATTGCCCCACATAAATCTGCTGGGCAATGCTATGTGTGTTTTGGTGTGTATGAGTACATGGTTTCGTCTCGGTGTGTGCGTATGTGTGTGTGACTGAGAAAATGAGAGACAGAAAGAAAACTGTAACTCCTTAATTTCATCTCTTCAATTTATTTTGTTCTCTTACTTTTTTTGGTGTCATTAATAGCATCATATATTAGATATACAATAATATCTTAATAACTTATATTCTACATCAGACAAACTTACAATTTGTGTGTACAGTGTATACCCATTGTATCTATATCTTTTTATTTCTCACATTCCCTCTGCTGCATATTCCTCTCTTGAAGGTCACTGAAGAATAAATATGAGTTAGGCTAAAGGTCTCTCGCCTGTATCTTTATGCAGCTGCTCGAGGAGAATAAACAGCACTTTTAGCACATGTAGATAGTGTGCAGGGCTTAATGTGTTGAATGTCAGTGGATATCAGCTGGCAGGTCTTGTGCCTCACTCTGCTCTACACAGTCAACACTGCGTTTAACCCCTAGATGACATTAAGCGCGCGTTCACTCACACATGCACTGTTTTGTACACCAGTTCGAAAAATACACACACACAAGAGTTGAAATCTGTATATAGTATGTATTTTAAAATGAATCTTTCACCAACATGTCAACAAAAACAACTACAGTAGAACAAATCTCTGTCACACAAGGTCACAGACGCCAAAAAAAGACAGTAAAATAGAGTTCACAGATTTATTCAGCACTCTCTTGCATTACCTCTTCTCATTCAACACAAACTAGTAAATTATTCTGTTTCAAATAAAAATACCATAGTACAGTACAGTAACTACAGTGATATACAGTAACTGAGACCATCGACACATAGTGTCAAGCACAAAGCACCAAAGCCAGAGCCAGGGCTCTCCCCCAAGACACCCCAGACTTGACCTTGGTCATCCAGACAACATTTCAAATGGTTGCCCCTCAACATATTGGACTCTGAGGTAAAACTGAAGAGGCAGACTTAATATACAGTGTTGCTGGTTACACTTTCTTCTTTTTTTTTAGGAAGGAAGAAGTATATTGGTAGGAAAGTTTTGCTTTCTGGCAATGGATCAGCAAATGTGGTGGATTCATTAGGTACGTTTAACAACAGCATCAGCCCTAATAAGCAGCTTAAAAATGAAATGCCATGATTAAAAGGAATTATCCAGCACTTCACTAACTTACATTCTCTGTCATTATACGCCTTCCTTTTATTTCTCTACCTTGTGTTCTTTCAGTCTTCTCCTCCAGGCCCTTGTTCTCTTACCAAATGTGCTAGTTTGTTTCCCTTGCTGACCCTGATTTCCTCTCTCCAAACTAATTCACTCCCACTCTCTCTCTTCTGTCCCCCGTCTCTCCCCTGTTCCCCTTTCCCCTCATCTTAACTCTCTCCCTCACACACAGACACACACACGCACATCTCCCTCTCTCTGTCTTGTCTCTCCAAACTCGCTCAAGCACAACTAAGCCGGGGGTTTGAGTCCCAATGAGAGCGGTTAGGGCAATCAGTGCTTTTCACACCCTCTGATGTTCTTAAAAGGTGGAGGGATCAGACGCCCCTGCTGTACTGCCGCACTTCACTGACACACACCCAAATGTATACGCTAACGGCCTTCTGTACACGCGCATGCACAAACTCACAGAAATCAGCTTACATGGTTACATACACAAATGATTGCACACATATGCACATACTGCCAGCATGGACACACTATACTCACAAATCCCTCCACTTAGAAATCCACATCTATACATGCCTGAACACTGGTATATCCCCTGTTGCACTGCACTGAGCCTGGAGTCAAATCTAACAAAGTGACAAAAGAGCAGCAGAAGAGTTGTCGTGTATCAGCTCAGAAAGACAAAATATAAGAAACAGGATTTTCTCTGCTGTTGGAGAAATACACCGATCAGGCAAAACGTTGTGTTGGTCCCCTGTTGATGCCAAAAGAGTTCTGACCTATCAAGACGTGGACTCCACTAGAGCCCCCAAGATGTTAGCAGCAGACCCTTTAAGTTCTGTAAACTGCAAGATGGGGCCTCCATAGATTGGATTTGCTTGTTTAGCGTATTCCACAGATGCTGGATTGGATTGAGATGTGTGGAATTTGGAGGCCAAGTCAACACCTCAAAGTCTTTGTTGTTCGCTTCAAACCATTCCTGAACCAGCATTATACTGCTGACAGAGGCCAGATAACTGTCAAAGTAACATCCACATGGATATTAGGACCCAAGGTTTCCCAGTAGAACACAGCCCAAAGCATCACAGTGTCTCAGCCGGCTTGCCTTTTTCTCATAGTGCATCCTGGAGCCATGCAAGTGATGTAAACGAAAACACGATTCATCAGACCACGTACCTTTTCCGTGGTCCAAATCTGATGCTCACGTGCCCATTGTTGCCGCATTCGGCGGTGGACAGCGATCAGCATGGGCGCGCTGGCTGGTCTGCAGCTATGCAGTCTGATACGCAACCAACTGCGATGCACTGCGTATTCTGACATCAGAACCAGCATTAACTTCTTCAGCAATTTGAGCTACAGTAGCTCATCTGTTGGATCGAATCACACAGGCCAGCCTTCGCTCCCCATGTGCATCAATCAGCCTTGGCAGCCCATGACCCTGTCGTCAGTTCACCACTGTTCCTTCCTTGGAGCACGTTTGACAGATACTGACCACTGCAGACCAGGAACACCCCACAAGAGCTGCAGTCATGGAGATGCTCTGACCCAGTCGCCTAGCAATCATAATTTGGCCCTTGTCAAACTCGTTCAAAACTTTACGCTTGCCCATTTTTCCTGCTTCTAACACGTCAACTTTGAGGGCAAAATGTTTACTTACTGCCCATTATATCCCACCCACTAACAGGTACCATGATGAACAGATAATGATCGTTACTGACTTCACCTGTCAGTGGTCGTAATGTTATGCCTGATCAGTGTACATTTCAGAGTGGTTCTCTAATAGCTTCACACTGAACAAGAGACAAATTTATTGTGTTTGTTAAAAATGTGGGTTTAAAAACTAGATTTTCTGAATCAAATCGATCTTAATTTGAAAGCTCTGATATCAACTCATGACATCCTTGGATCAGTTCTTCAAAATATCTGCCATTTCTTGTATCTTTGCTGGGAATCTTACTGCGATCTGGATTGGTTGTTAGCGATGGCTGAAAATTATGACATAAGATGATATAAGTCCTGTCATGTATAGTTAACACAAAATCTTTTGATATACTACAAATTGTGCAGCTGCCAAAACTTTTTTTTCCTGCTATCTGAATTCAATGGCTTCAGTGTGGCTTCAACTACAAAAATAGACAAAAAAAATACTCAGCATAGTCAAATTCACAGATCTACTACCAATGCTGCTGAATAGAATAAATCAAATATACAAAGGCAGCAAGGTTTCAGGTGAAACTGTTTAGAAATAGTCCTTCCTGGTGTATCATTAGGTCTGTGGGATCAGGTGTGCATGATGGTGTGATATAGAATGCAGTTAGGAAACTGAATGTACAGCTCAACGCTCCCCATAATGCGGCAAAGAGCAGTGACGCTATCAATTTACACCGTAACGGACAACACAGTCACTTTGCACCAAAGTGAAAGACACCAAGACACACACACGCTCACAGACACACACTGAGCACAGGCACAAAGTTCAGGGGGATTAATTCACTGCATCATGTCATCAATCCTACCATACCCCCTATTGTCAGAAAGGAACTAAAAATGTGTTTAAAAAAAGGGGGGCAAACTGAAACGTAGTGCCCCTAGCACTGTGCTACTATCTCCATCTTCGTTTCTCCCTTTCGCTTTGCCTGTTTTCTGTTTTTAGTTTTACTCAATTTTCTCCTCTTTTCTATCCTCTCTTCATCAATCTATCCTCTCCTGCAGCCTCAGCCAGCCTGCCTTGATGAACGGAGGCTCTTAGTCACATTGGGGTCAGTCCGTATACACACACACACACGCACACACACCTGCATGCACAGGGAAAGGGTCATCCTGGCAGGGTTACGCTGCACAAAGTCAGCTTCCCATAATGTGGCTGCTGTCGCCTGCATCACACCCTCATGATCCAATTAGGAACCCCGGTTCCTCCAATCAGCTGCTGTGGCGACCAGCGGGGTAGACGACCAGCCAGAGGCGGGCGGGCAGCGCCAATCTCGTAAGTGCTTTTAGGGGATTAGAAGGTGGGTGGAAAGAAGGGAGGGAGGGGAACACCTCTTTCTCTCCATCCTTGGTGCTCTTGTTTTGTTGCTGAGACCAGAACACTAAAATATGTCTTAATTAGCCACACAATTTTTTTGGTGTACTTCCAAATAGGAATAGGGGAAATCACACTTTAAAACGGAAAGGAAGAATAATGTTGGTTAGAGAAATTAGGCATCTAAGGTGACAGATGAGAAATACAGGAAGGGGGAATAGATAAGCTGTAATGAGGACAAGAAGAAGAAAGGAACTCACAAAGCATGGATGGGATGATGGCAAAATAAATTAAACAGAAGTCTGCAGTACCTTCTAGTCTTGTTTGATTTCTACAGGTTTTAGCAGGTATACACAAAATATTAGATCGGTAAGACACATTTGACACATCACACCATATTAAAGCCCCGCTTCTGCAAAGTGCCAGGAATACTGGAGTATTTCTTCAATCTGAGTACATGTGTGTGGGTGTGTGTGTGTGCGGTGGTGTGTGTGTGTGTGTGTGTTCGCAAGAGAGAGAGAGAGAAATCATGATAAGGTTGAACATTGTATTAAGAACTCCTTATCAGAGCTACTAAAGGGCAGAGAACACAGGAAACCATGAACGCGGAACATTAAAGATTAAAGACTATTATCACAAATTTATCAACTTTTTGTTTATAATACCACACAGGGACACATCCAGAAACAATGTAAAAATTAAGAATTGTTTAACTTTCACACTTAAAAAAAACATACAAATGAGGACAGGCATAAACTTCGTGGAACAATCAAAGAAGCACAAACACTTGTACCTGCCTCATGAGCTTGCTGTGCAGCCTGTGTAACCAGTCAAAGTGCCCAACATTATCTTCAATAAACTATTTAGTCAAGAGTAATATTTACATCTCTGAAGAAAACAATAGAGCTTTTATCCATTATCTATCAATCTCATTAGCACACACACAGTGTGTGAGGGGCATGTGTGAGGTTAAAATATTGTGTGTTATAATATCTTTTGTCAAACACTGAATATCTATAATTGCGATAGAGAGAAAATAGCACCGGGATTTATTTTGTGAGGCTGGCTTATCTACTGTATGTTGAACACGCTCAAAGTTTTGAACAACTGAGTACTGATTTAAGTTGTGGTTGATAATATAAGTGTCTCTTACGTAATCTATGACCTCTGCTGAGATTTGCAGAAAGCCAATAAGAAATGAAACAGCACCAGCAGAACCCAGAGCATCCACACCGGCTGACCCTTGAGTTATGGCGGCCTGTGGTTGACACTGTTAATCAAGTCACATTTCATAATACAGTTAGGTAAGCTGTCCAATTACAGCAGAAATCCAATAGAAATGTCAAAAAGGTTGATCTATTACTGCACAAAATTCAGTAAAACAAGCTTTGTAATTGGCTGGGTTTGGCATGGAGATTAAAGGCTTTAGCCTTCATAGCTAAAATGTAAATTCGTGATTGTAATCAGAGGATAAAATGTCTCAAAAGAGTATACGCTGGGAACTGAGCTTCATCGGACTTTAGAGTTTAGAAGCAGGAAGGGAATCATTAAAGTAGGAGGAACAACCTGATCAATTTTACATTAATACATTGCAATATTTTTTTTTTCTGCCTGAAGCAAAACATCTTGAACAACTTTAAAATACGTAAATTTAATTTAAACTTGTAAGCATGCAGGCCTCCTTGGAAGTAATTTAAACCAGGTTTTAGTACCAAACCCAGAAAACATGTCAACCCTGTGAGACATGTGAAACGCAATTAATAAAGTAAAACAACAGTAACACATTCGTTCATCGATTGTCAACAGGAAGCAACCTGCATCATTATCAGTTCAGACTGCCTGATATCCAACTTTTATTTATTTACTTTTTAAGGTCAGCATTGTTTTGTGGGAGTGTGTGTGTGTGTGCATGTGTGTGCGCACTAGCACCTACCACTGTGCAGGTTTTATCTTTCTCCTAAGCATTCTGCTTGAGGCGTCAGGACCTCAATTAAAGAGAACTGCTTGTAGCAGTCATGAGCTTGGCGCACGCACACACACGCGCACACACACACACAGTACCTCTAAAGTATGAATATTTCACTATATCTAAGTCCTTTTACCTTGGAATGACCTGATTGTCCCACCATGTGTATGTGTGTGTGAGTGACTTCATTTCCATAGAGGTATGTGGAAGTGCATTCAATCTAGTGCTCGAGCAAAGACATGGACACTAATACAGGCACAGAGGACTTGGTCCAATGACACCGAATATTAGAACATTAATGTCATTTTTGTTAGTTTTTACATCTCGGCCTCTTAGAGATATAGTGTTCCTGCTACATTCATCACATGGTGGGTGGAAATGTAACTCGAGGCATTAATCACAACATATTTCCTTCATTACCCATACGGTTTTAACTGGTCCCTCATTGGTAGTTGAAAAAAACTGTAATTGTGACGTAGAAAATTCACTCTGATTCCTTCTTTCTGATAAACAACCAAGATGCACCACTTAATATTGATCAGAATGGTTTTACACTATAATGTACGGCATGGCAGTGGGCTGAAGTCCACTTGAGGGGGCTTCCAAAAGCGACTTTTGATCTGTATTACTGGCTCTAATTACGTTTTTGCATCATTGCATGTTTTTTTGTATTCCAAAAGCTGCTAAACTGCACGTGCCTTATACAGCTGTCACCTAATTTAGTAGCTACAGTGGGGTAGTTTATACACAAGACACACACAGACCAGTAAAATGAGAGCAATAGGGGAATTGCTTTTTCTAGCGCTGTCTGTCTCTCCCCTCCTCCATGGTCATTTAAGAGGCCAAGTTAAAAGAGTCTCAAAAAAAAGAAAAAAGAAAAGAAATGGCGCACACATTCAATGTACATTAATCAACTGCAGCAGCCTCTCTCTTAGTTCTCTGCCCAGCATCAATTACCAGGCTTTTAAAACAAATTCCCCTCACCAAAGTGAGTTGTGGCAAACGTAAAAGAGCCAGGCAGACAGTGAAGGAACATGCCGGCTAGAAAGAACACCATGTATTAGAGCTAGGGTTGTTTGTTTGTTTTTCCCTTCCACAAAGAGGGAATTTGCCTTAAAGTGAGTGTATCAATGATTTCCACATTATTCTGAATGGGATGTGTGTTATTTTCAGGTACGCTATTAAGACACAGGTACAGGACAGGGCAAGGGCAGAGACACACTAAGTCAATAGGGGGTCATGTTCTTGGTGTCAAGTGGTCAGTGAGCGTCTGTGGAACCTAGTTTTTACATTGTATGCCGCAACTGAAGCAACGTCACAGTTGACCTTTGTTCCCCCTTCTCTGATGTCGCTTTGCTGTGTCCAAACCTTAACAGTTAAGAGTAGACTGGCGCTACAAACGATTAGTCTTTCTTTAAAGAAAGAATGACAAGGGGAATGTCTCTTGAAACACTGAAAGAACAATGGGAAGTGAACGCTGGCATCTCAATTGATTGCCAGCTTTACCCATTTTCTCTTTAATTGCCTCTTCTCTTTTCCCTCATCCACAGCGTAACGACCCCCTCAGCCCACTTCTTCCTCTGTGTGTTCTCGGTCTCTTTACCCTGCGCTTGCCAAACACCCCTCTCTTGTGTTCACATGAAAGACAATTAGAGCCAGTGACATGAAACCCTGCAATGACAGTTACTGTCCACACACACAAAGCCACGTCTGCTCTGCCACACAGCATCCTGTTCACTCGTGTGGTTGTAGGGAGAAAGGAGAGAAGAGAGGAGAATATTGTCTAGTTAGACCGTCACTTTAGCATTTATTAATATGATGTCTCCATAAATGAGGAGAGTAAAAGAGAGTGTGTAATGTTTGACAGATGTTGCGTAACTCCTGATCATCAGCTGATAATTTAAATAACACCACAAATTTTTGGCAGCATCAGTCTTTGCTCTAATATGTGTTACTAATAAAGGTATGACAACACCAAAAATGCTTTCAAGATGTGTCCATTACACAGGAATCTGTACAAATAAAATGAATGATTAAATTAATGAAGGAAACAATGAATGAGTGGAGAGGTCCCCTACCAGAGTAATCAGCCCATTGATCAGCTCAGCTTTACTCATAGAATTGACCAGTTCTTATAGATGGTCAATACATGGGCCACTTAGGCCATTTAGAGGTGACTAGCCAACAAGAGCACTGTTGCTACTAATGAGCATGGAATTGAGTCACATTTCGTGGAGAGAGACTCTTCATGAGTGTGTGCGTGTGTGTGTGTTTCTGCAAACATGCATTTTGAAGAAATAAAAAGTGATCACTTATTGATTTTTAGAAAATCATTTTCTATCATGAATGGTGGAAGAAAATGAATTTTTCTTTGAGACCGGTTTCTTGAAGCGGATCTGATGCATAATCAAACGTGACAGTGAAAAAGACAGGGGGAAATACGGAGGTTAGCACACAAACACGCGCACGCACAGCTGAGTGGTGGGAAGGGAAGGGAAACCTGAGCTGGACCAGGAGTGGGATAACAGGAGTCCAGGAATAGTGGCAATCGATGGATGGATAGATGGGTAGATGGATGGATAGAGGGAGGCTGGAGGGGAGGTGGAAGAGTTGAAGGGAGAGATGAGTGGTCTCCTGGGTGGAGTGGTGATAGTCTTGCTGAGTGTCTGTGAGACCAAATCCTTTCCAAACTGAGGGTAGAGCAGTGGGAGGAGAGCGAGGGGGGAAGAAAAAAGAAAAGAGAGGAAAATAGACAGGTAAGGGAGCTTAGGAAGAGGAGAGGAGAAGGAAGAAGATCCTGGGCCAGTTAAAGAGACTTTTCTCATGTAGTGTGTTCACTGAATTATTCAGAACATGGCAACTGAAGGCAACACCTCATTCACACTGGGATGTCCCATATAGGGTTTGTATTGGTAAACTTCAAGCAGCATTTTAAAGTTATTGTGGTCTTAAATATTATACAGGATATCCAGTAGCATTTGATGGTAGAGGCATCTGGGCACGCGCAATGGCTGGTCAATAAATGAGTGTAATGGATTCATTGGAATATGTGGTTCCTTCATCTTCCACAGTGTCTGCCCCCCCTTGGGCTCCTGGAGTTCACTGTGGGCTCGACGGTCTCAGCTTGTGTTGCAACGTAACACAGCATCTTAAACAGAGGCATGCACCTGAGTGGGAGAAATGCTGTTCACTACGAGATGATGCATGATTAGCCATGTGATGAAAACTTTTAATCCCAAGCATGCTGACATGTTTACATGGACAGTGCTGGATATTTTCTTCAAAATATATAATAAAATGTATATTTCTGGGGCTTGTTATTTATTTTAAAGTTTCAATTTACTAATACCAGAAGAGAAAATAAAGATTCCTTTTTTCAACTTAATTGTTAAAAAGTAAAAGCAAAACTAGTTTTGAACAATTTCTTAAAATCTTGAATCGAGTGTATCCAGTTCTACTTCAGTCAAAACAAGCATGTGAGCTAAATCATACAGCAAAGGGCCTGTTTTTCAGTCACACCAATATCAATATGTGTCAGGATCAGCAGTCATGATTCCCACCTAGTCTTTGTAATTCCTTAACAATCAAGACACAATTAATAATAAAAATGGAAAAAAAAAGCATGTCAAGGGTAAAGCAGAGACGTGTGGAGAAGTGACGCAACAGGGCCTTTTATAAAGCTCAGGAGTTCCCAAGAAGAGGCAATTTCTCTCGTAAGTAGCCTTCACAACCACATAACCACACAACTACACACACACACACACACACATACACACACCTCTAGAATAGCTGTAAAAACAGGTATTGATGAGAAGGCCTAGTCAATGACCATCAGAGGAAAACAGAGACCGCCATTAGCCAGCCAGTCAATTGCTAAAGCATTCTGGGTAATTCTAGCACACACATACACCCAGACATGGGGATACACACATCGACGGCAAGAGGACACCCCTCAGGGGCATCTTAACCACACACACACACAAACACACACACACAACCACACAATCACACAAAAATTAAGGCAGGATTACATGTATCCAACTGTGTGTGCATAGTTATTGTATATGATCTGCTTCTTTTCTCATCATGTTCTATATCTGACATATTCTCCCTCTGCTTTTGACCTCTTTTTCCCCATCTCCCTCTCCCTCTCTCCCTCTCTCTCTCTCTCTCTCTCTCTCTCTCTCTAAGGAGTAAAGTGGCGGTGGGCTGTTCCTAGGGGGTCTTAACCAGCTCTCATTAGTCCAGTGCAGTAGTCTGCGTGCATGTGTGCGTATGTGCACGAGTGGTGGGGATGATTGTGCATTAGCAAGCCATCTAATCAATGGGAAAAACCACTGAGCCTGGGCCCCCGCTTATGTTACCATCAGAGCTATTTATAGGGAAACACATGTGTCAACACACACACACACACACAATCACAGTTATATGCTGCTAATACTCAGGTGTTTAAATTCAAAGCTTCAACCTCAACATGAAGGGGAAAAAAACGGCAGCAGGAGGAGAAAATTAAAATGCTTGTCTGTATGGAATTCAATTGGCAAGCTGAATTCTTAGTCTAAACTCAGCAGCACCATTAGATTCACAAAATAAACTCTCTGGAGCATTTAAAACACGTCAGTGGAGATTAAATGTCCCTGACTGGAATCAGGACGTTGGTTGAATCTTACCCACCTCGTCTTCAGAAAGTCCCACGCCAGACAATATTCTTAAAAAGTATATTTTGTAATTTAGACTCTGCTAGGACTCCATCTAATATCCAAATAATTCCAACAATTGAACTTTTTCTCTCTGACTCCTTCCACTGTCTCACCCTCCCTCTGCCTTGTCTTATCTGTCTTTCCTAGTGGGAGTGAGACAGATTAAAGTCAGTGCTGGTTTTACTTATCATACTGTAGCCAGCACACCCCTCCAAGCAAAAGAGAGGGAGCAATAGGATTTAACGCAGGGTGCAAATGCAACAACTATTATAGCTACACAAAGGATGCACACATTGTGTACCATTGTTCGACATAGTTTACTGGTGTGGATGGTCAGTTGGTGCTTTTTGATCCTTAAGGGTCTACAGCCATCAGAAAGTGTCAGATTTTCTCACGTATACTGAAATCCCTGCTTTCACACTACAGAAGTCTTATTTGTGAATGACAAATGTGGCTCACATTAGAATACTGGGTCTGAGCAACGCACTAACTACCTTGAAACCCACTTTCAGTTCATACTAATATGGAACTCACTGGGACTGCATGTGTGATGGCTCCATGGTCCACATACATGCAGTAAAATCTCTAATCTAAAGTGGGATTCTCACATTTTTCATGCAAGTGTTTGCATGAGTGAACGTGTTGTGCACAGCCCCTCCCTGCCTCCACTATGCTTTGTGTATTTCTCAGAGATCCACCATCCTCTGATACACAAACACACAAACACTCACACACAAACAGTTAGAGCTTAATGAAGCAGAACTCAGCCCGGTGCCCATTAGCCTGATAATTAATAATTTCTCCCTGTCTCCTAACACACTTATCAACTTGCAGAGGAGGTTGTGTGTGTCTGTGTTCGTGCCTGCCAGTGCTTGTGTACTTTGGCAGATAAGAGGTGTCGCTGGTAATGGTATACATGCATGTGTACATGCATGCACAGTTTGTATGTCGGTGATGTTAAACGAAAACATTAAACATAAAAAATGTAAAGTATATTGGGCACCTAAATGTCATGGTGTAATTAAAAATTGTAGAGGAGGTAAGTCAGTATTTTAAGAGTGAAGGAGACAGCCAAGTTCATCATTATAAATTATGTACCATCATGTTATGGACAGAGATCCATTGTGTGTCCTCCACTTCCTCTTTGCTCCTCTTTTTCTTTTCCTTCTCTTTGACACTTCTTCTTACTGCTATGATCTGTAAATTGTTTGAAACACAGAGAGAGATACAGAGACACAGAGGGAGGAAAGCAAAGAGGAGAAGAGAAGAAATAAGGAAAATGTCAGACAGCGATGCCACAGTTTGCTGAAGAAATTAAAGGTCTCACTCCTTCCTTTCATTCAGTTGTTTCTTTCCTTCTTTCTCTCTTTCTTTCTTTCATTCCTCTGTGTTTCCCCAATCCCCCTCACTGCACTCTCTCTATTCCCCTCCTTCACCTCCATTCTCTCTATCTCTGTGAATAGAACATCAAAAGCCTCTGAGTTAGATGGGGAATGACAGTGTTTGCCATTGGTATGCAGGCAGACATGTCTGCTCCAAAGTGTTAGTCTAAAGGCCTCGGCTAAGTGTTTGTCAAGACTTAAAGCCATTGTTCTCCTCTCCTCTCCTCTCAGATCTCCCTCTCCATCGCCTTCTCTCGCTCCACTTTTGTACTTTGATGGAGCATTTCTGTGTGTGTATGTGCTTATATGTTGAGGTAAGTATGAGACAATGCGTGCGTGTATGTTAGAGGCTGTGCTTTGAGAACGTGTTCCAGTTGGTTAGTTTATATGTGTGGGCCTTTGAACAATAAACAAACTGAATCCACTGGTTGCAACAGGTGAAGACTTCTAACAAGACAAAAAAAAGTACAACTCTTTCTACCCTCACTCGCCAGTTCATGGAGTACACTAGTGAAAAAAATGGCCCTGCTCTAAATCTTAGCTTCATGACGGTTATGGTATTCAGCATTTGTTTCAGATAACTGAGAGAGCTGCTGATTCAACTGGGTTTTTATTTTGGAGGCTGTTTGTTCTACAGCTGAACTGTATTGTGTTGAACCGACACATGTTTCTATTGTTTTCAAAACCCCATTTTAGTCAGTGGGCTATGGTTAATAACAGAAACACATAACAGAGTTTAATTCAATCCAGTTTAACTGCAGCACACACTACATCCTCCACACAGATCATACAGTTGAATTACCACCTTTCTGATGTGGCTTCAATGTAAACACCCCTAGCCGCCCATTCGCACACACTGGCCGCTCAGCGCTCAATTTAACCTGATGGAGAAAACAGCTCGGGCAACGTACGGGACTCACGTAATGTCAAGCTATTTATATTATTAACTAATAAAAATCAACATTACCGCCACTGTTTAAAATCTGAAGTTTGAAGTTTGCAGTGGAAGTACATCCAATGTACTTCCACTGCACATCAGCGACACATTGACTTGAAGTCGTAAAGTCAAATTTGCTGTCAAATTTCCTCAATCAAAGAAGAACAAAGTAGATATGAATGACAAGCTAAATGCTAAAAGCTAAATAGGATGATTTAGAACACTTGACACGCTGCCATTTCCATTAATAAAACATTATGGAACAATTAATGAATTAGTTCCTTTTGCTTTTCTCTTCCATCTTCCTCTCCCCATCCCTCCTCCATGCTCTGACAGTTCTACACTGTCACTCTCCTTCTTTTTCAATCTCTGCCTCTTCTGTCTATCACTGTTTAGCTTGGAGTGTGTGTGCGTGTGTGTAAACGCCACGTTCCTGACAGGGTTACACTCAAGGCCTGGAAACAAAAAGCAGCTTTCTTTGATGTCAGATGCAACATTCTATAGGGTGGAACTGTTAATCACTGATAACCCTGCAGCATCTCATCTCTCTCTCTCTCCCTCTCTGTCACTCCCACTCTTCCAGCTCTGTCGCTTCACCTCATACCTCTCTCCCCTTCTTATTGTCTTACTGGCATTTTCATTTTGTCTTCTTGCTCTCCCCTCTCTCTTTTCATCAAGTCCGTATTCACATGAGAGCATCTTGTAGTGCTGTTTGGCTGCTCACCACTGGTGTGTGCGCGCGTGTGTGTTGTGTTGGTAGGTGCTGTCAGTAGCGTGGCAGTGAGCCTAGTGGTGCCAGTAAAGCAGATTATGAGTTGATTTTGGCGAAGGAAGCTGGTAATTCTTTTAAACCAACAAAGCCGTTCCATTAGCCCCCCGCTGGTGTCCTGAAAAACAGACGCTCCCAAAGCACAACACAGTACACAGCTAAACATACACACTCACACACAGCACTATCTAAAACCATGTCGGCATGCAAGGAAGCACACTCACTCTTAAACTATTACAAAACACATTCAGTCAGCTGCATGCATATCTTGTGCAAAAAATGCACAAGAATTATGATGAAAAAATGAAACACACAGCACACTTTAACATAAAACCTGGCATGAGAAACTCAAGCTATTGTTATGTATTTGTGTGCAGCTAACCCAGTGATAAACACACAAGATTTCCTTCAGTTGCTTCACAACAAAAGCGCCTAGCACTTAAATTATTAAAAGGCTTTTAATATAAAGTAGAAAATCAAGTGCAGTCTTAAATAAGCTTGTTACCTGAATGAGACTAAACACCATATACAAACATAATAAAGCAATCTTGTGTCTCTGCATTAATCCATAGACCTACTCTAAGCATTACCCACTCTCTATATGCAGCACCATAATGGGCCAAGAACCACAGTCTCCACTGTTGCACTAATACACCATGCTGAGTTTGTATGTTGAGCCACTTTAGGACAAAACTATTAGCAGCCCTCTCACACAAACAGCCATAGTTGCCTGGGTGCAGATGGACAGAAGTCTGAGCACAATGGGACACAGAGCAAGAGGAGACAAACTGGCAGAGAGACAGACTAACAGACAGACAAGCAGACAGTAGATTTGGGCTCTATGACCTGCTGCTATGGGATACACACGGAGAAACACACAAACACACGCAGGAATATCCAGACCTGCCACGGAACAGGATTACCTCTGTCATGGGAGGACTGGTATCCCCTCATCAGTGCACACGCACACACACGCATCACATCATAATGGTTCACTGGGCAAGCTGATAAGAATGCGCCTGAATCTGTGTGTGCGTGCTGAGAAGTCTCTGATGGCAAGGATTAGGGACTCTTGACTCTCTCAGCCTCACACCAAAGAACCAACAAGCAAAAAGCATGCACACACACACACACACACACACACATACTCAGTACCAAGTGCTGCTTTGTGTTTCCATTTACTGCTTGCTACAGCATATATTTCACTCTATAAAATGTTATAAAAACCACTTGATTTGTTGAGTGTGACGCACACATAAGTTGAACATGCTGCACTTTAAAGACTGAAATCTGTTAAGTGGAAGATAGAGTCCCCTTCAGTCTTCACTTTTATACATTCTTCTCCTCAGGGCTTGAAAACAAACAAAATTGCAGTGACATGACATTTGACTCAGTCCCGAGCACATACAAAAAAATTACATCAACTCACATCAGGGCTTGATAGTCAAACACATACATATGGCTGACCACAAATAGTATCTGCTTCCCCTTGTCTTTTACTTGAGAAACTTGGGAAGAGACGCAGCACAGAATGGATGCACCAAAACAACATGAAATAACTATTAGCAACAAAGACCGACTGTGACATCACCTCACTGTCTGGGTCAAAAATTTCCACTTGAACACACTAGGAAGAAGAAATAACGCTTGTGGGAAACAAGGAGAATGAATATTAGCTGGGAGGCTAGGGCTAACATAGAGACAGACAACTATTCACACTCGCATTCACACCTACGGCCAATGTAGAATCACGAACGAACCTAACAAGCATGTCTTTGTGGGAGGAAGCAGGAGTACCCGGAGAGAACCCAGAGAGAACCCACACAGACACAGGGAGAACATGCAAACTCCACACAGAAAGGCCCAGTCAGCCCATGGATTCGAACCCAGAACCTTCTTGCTGTGAAGCGTCAGTGCTAACCACCACGCCACTGTGTTCCCGTGCTTTTAATTCTAAACATTTAAAGCATATGACTGTATTGTAGTCATAAATCTTAACAGTAGGTGGCGCTATCATCCGGCACTTCTCCATAAAACAAGATTAAGTTGACCAAAAATGGCAAAATCAAAGAAACAAAGATAGCGTGAGTGCAAAGACTTTTATACACAGTGGGAAAACGGATGTTTCATCACAGAAAACAAGGGGAAGTGTGTCTGTTTGATATGCAATGAAAGTGTTGCTATGATGATTATAATACACAACGACACTATAAAACCAAATGTCAGATCTACAGTGGTGCCAAACGAGAGCAGAAAGTTAAGCAAATGACATCCAGTCTGAAAGCTCTACAGCTGCTTTTTCCCTATGCTAACACAACGCAGGAACATGCAGGAAAAGCCTGGTCTGAGGTCTTCAACTCATTGCACAACTTGGGAAACCTTTCTCAGGTGGTGGGGGCGACTGTGGCTCAGTAGGTAGAGCGGGTTGTCCACGAACCAGAGGTTCGATCCCCGGAATGTGCCACATGTCGAAGTGTCCTTGAGCAAGACACTGAACCCCCAGTTGCTCCCAGTGCGTGGCACTGGTGTGTGAATGTGTGCGTGCTTGTGTGAGTGAATGGGTAGATGTGTCTCTGACTGTAAAAGCGCTTTGAGTACCAATAGGTAGAAAAGCGCTATACTGTATAAAAACAAGGCCATTTACCATAAAAGAGTGCACTCACTAATGTTGCAGGATTAATGTGCCTGGAAAAAGGCATTCAGCATCATTGGCCTGCTTAAACACAAGGTTGTACTGTAAATTGAAGACTTGTTGATTGCATATGAGGCACGGAATACACAGACATGCTGTCTCTTCATTTTTTATTGGGAAGTTACGATAACTTCCTCAGAACAATAATGACCAACAGCCTCTGTGATGTCCTTTACGTCATCCTTTAGTCCAAAGCATCACTGTTCTCACAGAGTACAACACATTACAAGTCCCCCTTCCATCCACACCCCACCCATCATCCTGACTAAAAAGCAATCTGAAGTTACTGTTTTATGAATGGACTGTCAACTCTTTCTGTAAGAACATAAATAAAACCCTGTTATGGAAAGCTCAGATGTATGCCGTTATTGTCTTGAAGTATTATCATATAACAAGCATAATTTAACTCTGTTGGATTAATTAGACTGTACAGTGTCTCCATTAACGGGGGAGTAGACCTTTATCTCTGAACTCGTGTAACAGGTTTGAACAAAAAATATGACTCACACTCTTCTCTCTTTCATACCTCTTGCTCAATAAACTTTACCTCATACAATAAAGCTGATTTAGAGAGAAATATAAGGCCTTAGTAGCACACATCTATAGTGCAGTATAACACATTCACGAGGACACACAATGTAGATGGTATGCTGATCCTGATTCCAGTGGAGAACCCTTAGCAGACAGAAAATAGGATAGAGAAAAATGCAATGGTAGGAAATAAAGAAATGGGAATAGCATGTCAGAATGAGGGAGAGAGAAGACAAGATGAATGCTGGAGAAAGAGAGAAGGAGCACTTAACCCCTGGTTAGTGGGGTCAGGTCCCTGTGGTAGTGGGGGAAGAAGGTCCCTGCACACACACACACACACTCCCACTTTCCCAGAAATACACACACTGTAGAGGCACGTGCATATACACAAATCATTTTTACACACACCAGGCATCTAAATGCAGACACTTTTCTGTGGTTTCAATTCTTGAGGGGGACATCTGGACTCGAGAAGACCTCTCATCCAAAAACTCTCAGCCACTTCTCTGTGTCTCTCTCGGAGAGACAGAGAAATATATAGGCGACGCACAAGAACACACACAGGGGACTTTAGAAAATAAAATAAAAAATACAATTTTATTGCATTTATATCTCCCAAACCGCTAGCTATTCCTGTAAAACTGACCAGCACTGTTATAGCTAGGACAGCCTGTGTGTGTCTGTAATGCATTTTTACAGTGAGCCAGGAGAGAGATACAGAAGGAAAGACATACAGTAGGGAAAGAGACATAGTGACAAAAAGAGAGGCACAAAAATTAACCAGAGGGGGAAAACAGACAGATACACAGAGAGCAAAAAAAAAGAGGCGCAAGTGGGTGCAACTCAGAGAGAGAGAGAGAGAGAGAGAGAGCATCAATTATTTAGTGAAGGTAACGTGAAGCTTCCTTGGATCAGGCAAACTGCTGGCTGTTCCCCAGAGAAAAGAGAGAATGAATTAGGGTGAATTTATTAGAGACTGCGCGTGTGTATGTGTGTGTGCGTCAATACAGTCCAGGCACCCACCTTGCTTTCTATTGTTGTGTGGCTGCATAGCTACAGATACACACACAAAAACACACACACACACACTCGTCCTGAGAATCCCAAGCCTGTTTCCAGGTTCATTAATAAAACAGCAGCTCTTTATATGTGCTCTTCCCCTCGCTGTCTTGCCTTTCATCCTCTGTTTGTTCACACACACAGTGGGATTTTACTCTGTGCATGTGTCTGTGTGAGCGAGAGAGAGAGAGAGAGAGAGAGAGTGTGTGTGTGTGTGTGTGTGTGTGTGTGTGTGTGTGCGTGTGTGCCTAAACTCCAACTGGGATTTGGGGATGGCCCGACTGTTTGTTCATCAGTCAGACAATAGTCGACCCCACTGTGGTACATATAAAAATCTGACCCCTCTTTCATCATGGGTAAAAGGGAACACCGCTCAATTCAAGCTCTTCTGGGCTTTTGTACGTAAATTCTTGATTCAGACCTCTGAATCACACTAATGTCTCTATTACAGTCATCTGGAAATCAGTACATTCAAGCTCATTTCAGAGCATTTTGTGAACATTCATCTGTGGAGGTTTGTCCCACCACGTCTGTTTAATGGTTTCTAAGTGGCCATAATAAGAGTCAGCGGCTCCAAGTCTGACCATGGAGACCAAGTTCTCTCCAAGTTGGGGTTGAGTTCCTGCACCCAGTAAAAGAGTTTAAGTGTCCTGAGGTGTTGTTCACTAGAGAAGACAGACTGGATCCAGAGATGGACATTCATTGCAGTGCTGCAGCAATGTGGACCCTATACTGAACCAATGTATTCTGAAAAGAGCCAAAGATTTCAATTTACCAGTCATTCAAACCATATCTATGAGGATGCAAATGGCTGAAATGAGGCTCCTCCATAGGCTGGCTGGACTGCTTTGCAGACAGGGTTAGAATCTCGGACATCAGGAAGATTGTCTCCTTTGTGTTGTGGCCGCCATTTGGAAATTAACCAAGCACAGCAACCTCGGATGAGAATCCTTGTGTAGAAGCCTAATTCACTGGCAGGCCTTAGGATACCTTAATAGGAAATAGACTGCCCAAGCATGGGTAAGAGGATAAAATGGTTAAATGAATACATGGACCTGTGCTTGGCCTATTAAACGACCATCTGAAGTGTTTTTAGTGGAAAGAAAACAAGCATTTTGGAAAAAATCCATCTGTACAAGGGTGGGTGTCTTACCCACACTTGTCTGGTTTGCTACAGGCACACACACCTCTACACATAAAACACATGCACCTCCTCTCCAACTCCATTCATCCTCATTTCCACCTGTATCACTCTTTCTGTGCTCTTCCTCTCTCTTTCTCTCTCTGAGACACAAGGACAATGTAAACATTTTAGCAGCTCTGGACTAGAGATGGATCATTCCGGTTTACTGAGATGGAAAATAAGAGTCAGAACAACACTTTCCTGGGTTTGCTTCCTGCCTCCCTCTCTGTCTACAGACAGAATTTCTATCTCATCTTTTTCTCTCACACAACTTTACTCTTGCATCATACCTTCTTTTCAGAGCTTTTGTATATTATTTTTTTGAGGAATCACTGTGTATATGGAAGCATCCAGTATTCAAGGTTCGAATCTGAGTTTTGTGCTGGTCTTGAACATAATTAACATCAGGGCAGAGATCAATAGATAAATAATACCTATAAGAGTGTGCACTAGTCATGATGCACACACAAACAACAACGCTGTTTGTGATTCTGAAACAGCAGAAGATCGAGAATAAAATATTCCGACGTTGGTGTTTATTTGCAAACAGAGCGCAAAATAGCTCTGAAGCTAGGCAAAGAAGCTGTCCACATTTGTGGGGATTCCCTGAGTGGGACGTTAATGCAAGATCTAAACAGGACCAATGACTTTCAAGCACTGGCACCCACAAAGAATCAGAAGTAAAATAGTCCAAACACTGACGCTGCCGTCTCATAGTTTTGACTTTGGAAAGCCCACAGTTCCACTCTGCTGCGACTGTGTGGGGCTACTTTTTATATAAAGTCTTAAGCCTGGAAGCTAGGCTGACTTGGCCTGCCCGCAAATTTTTCTGCAACAGAAATTTGGTCTCCCGCTGTTGGGAACCAAGTGCCCCAGCAAAGAGCTGCCAGACCAATCAAATGGTTTGGGCAGGCTTTATACAGAGATGCTAATCTGAGCACTGCAGAGTGTAATTTGTTGAAAACATTATAGCTCCGATTGGTCATAGGACAATCCAAACGTTTGCAGAGGTATTCTTTTCTCTGTACCGTTTGAAGCGGCCCATGATGAAATCCCAGTAGCGTGTGGCCATTTTGTTTCCTGTCCTGTACCAGTCAATAGGGAAACTACAGGATTTAACATATTTTTGTTTTTTGTAATCAATAGCCTTCCTGGAAAACTGTCAGCCTCTATACTGTAGTACTTGAGACTTTATCCATGCCACACTGACAAACATTGCTTCTCAGTAATAAGACAAAATGAAAAAACACTGAAACCACCTACATCCCACCCACTACCTGTTTTAGGATTACAATATGCGTCTACATTGATTTAAGATTAATAAGACTTGTAATTCAACTAATTCATTGAAACTCCATTTTGTAATCACTGCCCTAAGAACCATTCAGATCACAATCATTATTTAGCTGGAAGTGACAAAAACTCTCAATGACCACACGGTAAAACCACTGTCAACCACTCCTCACATGTCTGTTGACCCACTCTGTCGGCCATGAGTTCTGGTCTCTACTATTTTCTCCTAGAATGACTACACCACGTCAAATATGTTCATGTTCAGCTGAAATAGATGGATTTAATCATAATTCAATCAACTCAAATGGCAATAAACTAAAAACATGAACATTCATTACTTTCTCACTGAGCGACACTAATCCAATTAATATAACCTTTTACTTTTGTTACTAGTGTTACTCCTTTCCTTCAGACTCTATATCTATTCATTTCTGCTCCTTAAACTTAGTTGCCAGTGTTCCCTGTTCTCTTTTTTCTTTCATTCTTTAATCATAATTTCATCTACCTTTACAAAGCAAAATTCATTTTTCTCTATGTGTTTATTCCCTTTGTTTCAGTCTCCATGTTTCGTGTGCGTTTGAAACATCAGCTGAATACTAAATCTGAACCTGTATGTAATGTATGTAAGCCTCATGTATGATTGCGTGTGCTGGTGTGTGCCTGTGTGTGTGTGTTTTTCTGTTAGTGTGAATTAGCGATTGTCTTAAGTCTGTGAATACATATGGCTGACTCAGTGATTCTGTCTCCAACACAGCGGCTGCATCTTATCTGCACTGCTGTGACGTGTGTGTGGGTGCGTGTGTGTGTGTGTGTGTGTGGTATCTGGAATAGGAATCTTAACAGTTTTCCACATTAGAGAAGGAGAAACGTCAGAATGCTATTGTAAGAGATCCACTTCCTGTCCGATAAGCAAAAATCTCTCTCTCTTCCTCTCACTCTCAGATGTGCACACACACACACACTCACACACACACACACACTGAGAAATCCTGACAAGCAAAATTTGCTTTCTATTTCTTTCCGCCCTCCTTCTTTGTATCTTTTCGGCTTCGCTCTCCATCATTCTCGGTTTCTCTCTCTTTCTCTAATAAGCACAGGTTTGCTGCTGAGGGCAGACGGGGCAGGGCAGATGAAAGAGGAGAGAAGACAAGCACTCGGGGAAAAACAGCAAGAAAGACAGCATTGAGTAGATGATTGAGATCTGATTTGTCCCCTGAATGCACATAATTGTGAATAAAAACTTATAAGCACAGTAGACATCAAACCTGTGGTTCGTTAAGCCATGTGGGTAAATAATGAAATAAGGACTGATCACTTTAAAAGCTTTAAAACTAATATAGGGACTATTTCATGTTTCCAGTGCCTCTTTATTTAAATAAAACAAGCACACAAGAATTTTAAATGTGTATACAAGACAACAGCAAAGACAAAACTCACTGTAATAGTCCACTTACTGATGTTGCTCTATAGCTGTTTTGAGGTTGGAAAGTCCACTAACTGATCTATGTTGAGGTGCTTGTGTAGCAGTAGACCATTTAATGTTCACATACGTCCATTTAATCAGGTCTGTGTTCAAAGACGTCCCACACTTCTGATGACTGAATTGGGGATTTACAAAAGCACTTATTGTTGTGTTGTCCTTGCAAATAAATGTGCGATCTCTCACATCACTGTGTCATTGCTGCTTTACCTCCTTCATCATCACAAAGTGAGAAATGTCCTACTATTATTCAATGGACAATATACAACGTATGTTTTTGATAGAATGGACAATCCAGACTATGTTTGAGTTGTGTACTTGTTTCGAGGTATTGAAACTGAAACTTTTTTGAACCAGCATGATACAATTCTTTTTTTCCCCTAACTGATTACTATTGTTTATTTCATTATCCTCCCGCCCTACATTATTTGCCCCTACTCCTGTTTTCTAAGCATTTATGTTTCCTTATGGCCGTGTTTCAGTTCCACTCACATATCTTTGTCCTCCCCCTCCACTTTTTCATCCTCTACTTCCATTAATAACTAAATTAATGCATTTTCCTACTTCCATTCCTAACCATTAGTCTGTCCCATTTCCCCAGTTACTCCATTTAGCCTACTCCTTTCACAATTTTTCTTTTTTTTTCCTGATGCTCTCCACACTTCCTCACAAATTCCTCCTCATCTTAATTTTCCGTTTCTCTTCCAGTTGACCTGTGTTGACCTTTGGTGTTAATCGTCATGGTAGCTGTGTGAATTATGTTTTCCCCAGAGGGTCTATGGGCTGTCTGTTGTCCACACAAATTGCCTCAACATGACACCCACGCAAACCTTCTTCCAAGTCTCCGGAGTAAAGCCCAGAGCCTCTAGTTTAATGGTGTTAAACTGACAAAATTGGCCACTAAAACCCAAGTATGCTTCACAGAGGGATGCTTTTAGGGGCCTACTTTTGAGCTGCATTGAGTGTAGTGTTCATAACGCGGCTGAGCCAAGAGTATTCTGCTGACAGTTTTAACTCAACCATATAAGTTGGTCTGAGCACCCTATCCAAAATAAAAGCTGTAAATAATTTTATAAGACAGAATATTTATAGCTGATCACACTACACACGAACTAGCACAATACAAAAGTGAAATACTACACGACTATTCCATTATCAACTAAATTAAAAGCTTGCCATATATAAAGTTATCATAGCTTGCTGTTTGCAAATGCAAAAGTCCAACTAACATCTAAGGAGCAGGAGATAGAGCAGAGATGGTCAAGGAACCTAGAGAGTGAACGAAGAGAGGGAGCAGAAAACAGAGTAATAACTATTATTATCTAATTGTTCACTATGGTGTAAGCAGTCACACCTCCACACAACCCTGTAAGAGTGTGGACAAGGCACATGCTTCAGTCGGCCCCTGTGCTCTGCTCAGCACCGCACTTGATCAAACCGACACACTGACCTGCAGTTTGTTTGTTTTTTTGTAGAGAATCAGAGAAGGGCGGACAAAGCGATGTAACCTGGTCTCAAAGTTTTTAGAGCAACTCACTCTTACATGTTGTTAGTGGTTCACAGGTTAAAGTGCAGAAAATGATCTGAACAGAGCAAAATAACTAGAAAATATCCATTGAGGCCAGGTCGTCAGGTCTTTAAACACACCATTGCACGCTAGTGGATCATACAGTGCACTTTTTAATGAAGCTATGTATTGTTTGCACGGTCCACTTTTGATTAAAAGGCATTACAGAGTGAAGCTTGGCCTGCCATCAAGTAACTATTCAGTGAAGAAGAGCTGATGTGACCTGCTGCCAGTGACATTTGTAATTTTAACCGCTGAGAGTGAGGGTCAGCAACACTAAACACGAGAAGCTTACCAGAACGCTGTGCTAATAAACAGGAGAGAGGAGAGGATAATGGATTTGTTGCAGTCAGGCTTTAGCAACCCTGAGCATTTTGCCAATCTCTTCGTCTGAATTTTGTTTCTGATTTACACACTCAACTTCTCTCTCACTCAACTTTACAAAATTCTTGCACTGTACATTTTAGTCTGCTGCGGACAGAGATAATGAAATGCAGTAAAGTAAAGATAAAAAAAATCAATTTTTCGTTATTCAAGATTTATTCAAATCCTGATCCCGGGAACTGGCTCAAGTAATCTCATCCCTCAAATGATTCTATCTGACTATTTAAGTCTTTCTACAACAGCCTTACATACCAAGTCTATTATTAACTAGAGCACCAAGACTTTGTGATCATCATAGTTATATGATCTGCAGTCAGGTGTGTGTGTGTGTGTGTGTGTGTGTGTGTGTGTGTGTGTGTGTGTGTGTGTGTGTGGGTGTGTGTGTATGCATGCGTCTGTGTGTGTACAGAGGGGTTGGGGGTCGCATGTATTTGCCTGTGGGTCACAGTGGGCCCATCTGTTATAAAGCAAACCAAATCAAACACACAGCTAGAAAAACTCACAAACCTGACTTCATCATAGCCCTCCTCTCTCTTTCACTCTCTCTTATGCATATGCACACAGGCTTTCAGTAGGTTTCCCATTAGGCGGTTATGTGATCCTTTTTCCAGCACTTTTTTCATAAAACATGTCCAGGTTGATACTGATTTACAAAGTACGGCATTACATATTTGAAGTTTTTACGGCACAACGCACACTGATATTCAGACTACAGGTTCATTGCTCTGTGCTCCAGTTCTGATGGGTACGACCAACATTGGTCTGACTATTGTCTGACTTAAAATAACCAAAATATTGCCAAACTGGTGACGTACCTTTCTTTTTTTAACTACAATTTCCTCGTGCTGTCACACTCACATTCTCCTTTCACTCCACGTCGTTCGTCGTTGTTGTTGTTGTTGCCACCAACCTGGCTTAGCTGGGCCGTGACAGGTCGAGAGGTCCTCTGCCTACATCCCCCAGAATGACTTGCAGTTCTGGCTCAGGGTTTTCTTCCTTTTTTTCTCTAACAGAGTTCAAGTGAAATTATCGAACATTCTATCAAACGTATTTTCTATTGATATCGATCACGTTTCTATTGCGATATGTATCGTTATCGTTTTATCGCCCAGCCCTAAGCTTGACATAGACTATATTCAGCAACCACATGAGTCAAGGCCCAGACTGGCCCTGTCCATGGTGCTGAGTGTCTATACAGACCACATGTACCCGTCAGACATGTTTGTATTTACATTTTTTTTTTTTTACAATTAACAGCTGTTTTGCTAGAAACCAACACCTTACAAAATGTCTTAAAGTAAAATGGGCCAGCTGACAAGTACATTTATGCAAAAGATATTACCTGTTCCCAAGCTTCACCTGACTTCTGTCATGTCATGTCTTGTCTAGTGTCTTGTCTTTCGTCTTTCATGTCTTGTCTTTCATCTTTTTTGTCTTTTTTGCCACAGTCTGTTAGTTCTGTCATGGTTTAGTTTCTTGTGTTTTTGTTATCTTTAGTTCTAGGTTATTTCTTAGTCATGGTTTAGTTTTCATGTTCATTGGTTCTGTTTCCTGTTTTATTTTGTTAAGTTCTTGGATTTCCTGTTAGTCATGTCTGTGTGTTCCCTTTTGATTAGATTATTGGTTTCACCTGTGTCTCGTCTCTTGATTTGCTTCACCTGTGTCTTGTCACCCTGTTCCTCGTGTGTGTATATATACCCCTGCTCTTCCCTTTGTTCCTTGTCGCGTCATTGCCGTATACCGTATGTTGTTTCATGTTACTCGTGTCGTTCCATGTTTCACGTTACTTGTTTCTAGTTCTTTTGTTCCGTGTTTCAGGCCAAGTTTTCATGCCACGTTTTGATAGTGTTTGGATTTTTCTTTTTCTTTTTGGATTTCCTGCAATTTCAGCAGCGCCTTGTTTTTGTAAGTTTATTTCTTTGGTTTAATAAAGTGTTCTTGCCCTAACCTGCCTCGTCAAGTCCTGCACTTGGGTCCAACATCCCTTCCCCGCTACCCCTCCGTGACAACTTCTCTTTGACAGTGCAATAGCCCATCTTTCACTGTACAAGCTGGCCCATCATAATTCAGTGAGGGTGCTGTTTCACAGGTTTGGAAAAACATGCATAATACCTCAGTACAACACAAATACGATCACTTAAAAAGCAATCTTGAAATCTTGCATTATTAATCAAATATGTAAATTGCAATCTGTAGAAAGTCTACATGTCAGAGCTAGGTATTCAAGGACCTAAATAAATGCTTTAAAACTTTAAAAGCACTGGTAAAAGGTAACAGCTTTTATTGTTTTCTGTGACATATTTTGCCTAAAATAAAAAATAAAAAAGCTAATAAAGCTAAAAAAACACAGAGCTCTCGACACTGTTCATTCTCCTGAAATTACTAGTACGGAGCCTGAAAACACAGCACTATGATGCATTTTAGTTTTTAGTCATATTTACTGAGTTTTGAGACGAATTTAATTTTTATCGCTGGAATACAGCTATAGCCAGAAAGCAAACGGCACAGGGTTCCTGTCAAAATGTTTCCTATTTACCGAGGCCAACAAGGTGGCCATACCTGCACATGAAACAAACCTTGGTTTATGCACTTAAGTGGAGAAACATTAAGTGAGGAAGAGCTATACTTTATCTGATGCTCTGACCCTTGACCCCAGATCCTAAATCATGTCATTGTTTCATTAAATAAGTTGATTCTGTGCATAAAGAATAAAAACACAAACTATCCCATTTTCATGCAGTTTACTTTCTTTTCTGGATTGGGAAAGTACATTTTCCGTACTTTCTTTAAAGTTTCATCTTAAACATCTTAGTGTGAAGTGAAATGGTTTTAGAGTAGAGAGTAGTGAGAAAAGAGATGAAGTATGTACGCTGCTTTCTGTCTGTGTTTGTGTTCTATATCCTGAGATGGGAAAAAGTTATGAATATGCATAACGCAAAGCGCTACACACAGGTGACATGCTTGACTTGTGTAGCTGTTGCGAACAACTACACTAGACAAATGTTTTCTCCAGCGCCTCTTCTCTCAGGAACAAGGGAATGAGGGAGAGAAGAGAAGTAATCTCATGGGAACCTTTTTGTTTTTTCGCACTGTGGATGAAAAACCCACACACTAATGATGCAGACACACATGCAAAGAAGCACGGAGCCAGGGTAGCTCATGCACAAGCACCAAATATGTACCCCCGACCAGTCACGCACACACAACACAACCCACTTCACAAAACAGTTTTTCTTTTCAAAGTGTATTTCAGAGGAATGTTGAGCATGTTTGCCCTCCTTTCCAACGTATTCAAAGTATGATAGCTAGCTACGAAGCTAGATCTGTTCGATACGTTACGTTAGGAGCGCAGTCTAAATTCTGGGCATGAGCAAGTTGCTCTTAAAGTCAAGTCAGAAAACTGCCACCATTAATTGTCGATGGACATGATCCATGCAAATCAATGTATTTACGTAGTCCTCGATGGTGGCAGAGAATCACTGCAACTCTAGTCTCCTACACAATACTAGACAGTATAAGGATGGATAAGATGAGTACAACCATGAAAAAAAAAAACATTTAACACAAAATAACTGCTGTATTAAACAGCCCCAACTATCGGGCTGTTTAATATCATATAAACAAAATAAAAAAGGTGAGCAGAGGCCTTTAAATGGACAAGTGAAATAAGAGCAGAGAAGGTACAATGAGGTAACAGTTTTTAGAGAGTTGGCGGAAAGGAAGCTAAAGAAAACAGAACAGAAGGTGGTACAGAGGGGATTTAGGGAGAGGGCTATAGAGGAAGGGGTGAGGGAAGACGAGGCAGGTGAGCGGGGTCAGACAGTGGGAGGAAGCTAATGTCTTTATTTCCTGGTGAGGTGGGACCTTGCATTTACCCCTGAGGTCAGTGGTCATAGACAGGGTCACTGGGGGTGCTGTGAGGGGGTATCTCAATGCAGAGGAAGAGAGAGAATACCTCTAAAAGTGGAGGGAACAAGAACAAGAGACAGAGTAATGGGAGGAAAAGAAGAAAAGAAAGAAGAGGAGCCCTAGTTTCAGACAGGAGGGGAACGTGCAAAGGTGGAAAGGTTGAGAGAGGTTGAGGAGGTGCGAATACTCAAGGGAGAGAGGAGGAGGAGTGGGAACACACACAAACTATAGACATTCAATAATCATAAATGTGGATTATAACTACAATGACTGTAAGTGTGTGTTGTCTGTTGTGTTACATAATGAATGTGAGTGCACGCTGTGCCTCTGTTGTGTGTTTTCTGTATGTAAATAAGAGGGAGTCCAACTGTTTATGTGTGAATGTGTATTTCTGTCTCTCCAGAGGCCCCGCCAACGCAGCTGGCAGATAAATACAAATGGAGTGACTGTATGACTGTTTCTCTGGAGCATTGTTAGCACTTATCCCCTTGAACCGTTTCACTTCCTTCCTTTTATTGATATAAATCACACTTGTCAAATACGGTGCGATAAAAATCTAGTCTAGTCTTATTTATTTCCGACGTGTAACTGCATTACTAACAACATGGATTAACTTTGACAAACAGAGTAAGATAAAACAGAGGTTTGATCTCTGTCTATATTATTCCTCAAGGGTATTGTTAGTACATTTACTTCTATTTCACCACTCAGCCTGGCGCTTTCTAACTATAATGCAAACAACATCAGTCACATACTTCACAAACTGGTAACTTTTTGTTGCTTACGTTAAGGATCATTGTTTGATTGCTCGTGTGTTCATGAGACTGACCCTTCTTGTTCTATGAGTTTTTTTATTGCTGACAGTGGTCTCTTCCAGCTAATTAATGACAGCTTTGAAACTAGGCCTCTCCATCATAAATCTAGCTCACACTCACGCTAAGATAAAAATATTATGCAAATTGAGACCTGCAGCATATGCAAACATGAGCATGTCCTGGGGTGTCCAGATCAAGCTTTTTTTGCCCCCGATCTGATCTTTTTATCACAGAGTATAAACGATCCAAGTCTCCATCTGATCACCTATCTATCAGTCTAATGTAGGCCCATGAAATGAATAGCTGAATAACTTAGCAATGCATTAAGAAAGAACAATGTGTCCAACCTATTTCCCAAAGTTTTTAGTTTTATTTATACAGAACAAAGAGCCTTCTTCATTGTGCAAAATAAATAAATAAATAACAGCAACGATACAAAAAGTATATTGGCACTTAACAGAAAATCACTTAGAGCTGGATGGTTTTAACAAAATAAACGACTGCTGATGCTATTTGTATGCAGTCGCTCTGTGGTGTGCAACTTAACCTGAAGCTGTATGAGACCCACAGAGCCACCACACAATTTACAAATTGCTGTCTGGCTGCCTTTGTTTTCCAGTTGTTACGTTCCCAGAGTCACAGCTCTGTACTGTAGTCGGGACACTTCTGGGTTTAGTCTGGCTTTGCTACTGGAGCCTGGCTCATCACTGGTAACAATCCTTCCAATTAAACTCCACAGTGATGACGGAAAAGGGGGTAGACGTAAAACTTCTGTGACAGACAGCAGTGTCGGTTTCATGTGGCTAGCGCTGTTAGCTTCTATTATTCTCAATCGACTTAGCAAAAATTATGACCGGTTTGTTTGGTTGAGTTCACAATCTTTTTGCATCTTTCTTCTGACATCTTGGCTCTTATAAAGCTGTAATAACAAACAATGCCACACTTTTTTAACCTTGAACTTAGACGTTTTATGCAAGTGGTACAACAATGCTGCCGAACTTTAGTTGAAGAAGTAGCTCATTTCCTCGAACATGTGTCCAGAGCCCTGATGTTTGTATATTCATCTGCACGTCAAATATTGAGTCTTAGTCAGCTGGGTGCTGTCTAGCTATGATTCTGTATTTTCTTAGATTATTTTACTTGCTTTTATGTTTAATTATACATCTCTGTGTAAGTATGCGCAGTAACCCAGGTGTATCTCGGTCAGCGATATGAATCATGAAAATAGCACACTGACTGGAGTCACACTGAGAGTGAACTATCTGTTTTCCAAAAATACCTCATCTGAGTGATCTGGCAAGAGAGTTTCATGGCCACACACACACAAACATCCACAGGTAACCTAATAAATAATCTCTTTTTTTCACATGAGATATTTTCCATGTGTTGGTGCAAGATTTGCCTCTAAAGGTCACAGAAATCTGTATACAAGTTTGCTTTGTGTCTGACTCATGTCTTTTTTTTCCATAATTTCTAGCTGTTTGTCATAGACCTACAGCGACAGAATGTGACCCCTGATTCTATAAATAACCATTTGCTGCTGCAGTTCACTTTTAGACCCTCTATTGCCGTCCAGCTCTAGTTATTCTTGTCTTACGTCTGGATGAGTGTGATGCATCAGGTTAAAAATATCGCTTTACTTTTCTATGGCTGTACAATGGCACAGTGTCCTTACATTCAGCCTCACTGGCCATTTGGACAAAATAGTACGGATCGTAGCCTGGGTCAGCCAACACTCGCATGATGGAAATTGTTGACTATGTGCCTGCTCTCAGGAAAGAGTGGAATGCTTTATTTATCTATTTCAAAGCTTAATTTGAATCATTCTTATTCGCATCTATAGTTTAAAAACAAGTATCTAGAAAGGCCAAGCCCTGCAATTTCAAGAAGACCACCACCATGTGTGAAGACACATAATTAGAGGTTACACAACCAAAAGTCTTGTGACATCATCATAGCTTTTGCTGATGATTGGATGGATGGATGGATGGATGGATGGATGGATGGATGGATGGATGGATGGATGGATGGATGGATGGATGGATGGATGGATGGATGGATGGATGCTCCCTCGCTTTAAAAAAACAGGGTGAAATAAACCCACATCCAATAATTCCTAACCATTTCCAAAGGGATTGCCCTGTATGACAGAGTGCCTCAGCAGACTATATGCTGGTTTTAGCCAACTGACACACTGTATTTGGGTTTAACTGAAAAGTTTTCCTTCTTCTTGTGGTATCATCTGTATCCAGGGGTGACCCAGCGGGCAGTAAGTACAGCTCTGGCTTGAGTTTTCCTTTAGATCCATACTTCTATCTGGTTCTAGAGTTATTCTTGTTCCTGGTCTCAGTATTGGACATCTGTATGACAGAATGCAATTCAGTCAGCTATAAATATGAATGGCCTTTCTGCTCGGCCAGCCGCACGGATTAGCAACTCTTCCTGCTTTTCCACTGGGCTCCAAACACACTGCAGCACACGGTATCACGCGCATCCACACACACATTCTCACTTGCCAGTCCACACTATACCACATACTGTATATACACACTGGAGGAGCGATGCTAGAATGGTCTCTCTGTAGCATAGTAAAAACAACATCATCCATTTTCCTTATTTTAGTATGCTTTCCTTGTTTCTGTGTATATGGTTTTCCCTCTAGAAACATTTTGGTTTCAGACTGTGAGGGACCGCGAAGACAGAAAAAGAAAGAACCCACAAAAACTACTTATCGATGCTTTGCACAAGATGAATTAAACTGTGACTTTATCAACAGCAAAACCAAATATGCCATATCGTAAGTATGGTGCATCAGTCACGTGGTCCACTGGTAACTGGGAACTGGGACACCTACCTCTGTCTAAATATGGTATTGCATATCAGTGGGCATGATCTGGTGTATCGTTTGGTTACAGTTTGGCTGAACACGGAGAGCCTGGGGGCAACATGGTAAGGTCAAAATGTTTTATTTTACTTCACTGACTAGTAGGAGGGCAGCATCATGACCTTTCTACAGATTAGAGAGCAACTTTTACAAATGTAAAATATCTGAATACTGTTGTTCTGAGGAATATATTGGGAGCAGGACTGACTGTCAGGGAGTGAAAAAAGGAGTGTTTTTTAATTGTATAAAATTTGTCATGGCATTTCTCTTCTCGTTTCTAAGAGCACATGATCTTTAACTTTAAAAAATATTTAGTTCTTGAACAGAAATAAAGCATGATATTTTACACATTTTACAGATATGCTAATATTATTTTGTTCTTTTCTCCGTGTGTTAAGCCACAGTTAATAATTTTTAGTCAAAAGAAGGATTCCTTTATTCTTCTTGTTACCATAACATCTTCAGCACTAAAAGCTTGTTAGAACAGAGATCTATCTGTAACTGACTTTGACACTGTTCCAAACAGCTGTGTGTGTTGTGTAAAGGTTTGTGGAAAAAGGCCTGATCCTTTTTAATGTCATGATGCCGTCTCCTCTGTGCGTCAAATTAGAGATAACATGTATGTGATAATGCAGGTATGAAGGAAAGTATACATTATGACAGCACTGTACGTTCCATATATCCAGATCCGTATTTGACATTGACAAAAGTGATCGGTGGCGATGATCCGGTTTCAACATGATACTAATCTCATGAGAAAAGCCACGAGCAACCATCAGTTTCTTGGATTACCACTTACACACTACTATACTCGCACACACTAACACACTCATGTACAAGCATACACCAGATAGCCACTTTGGTCTCTGTGACCAAGAGACATTTAAAAGGAAGTGTGATTGAATTAAGGCAGTCATGTCCTCTTATCCCTGGATTGAAGGTATCGATATATTTGTATTCGCTGGTGTTATTAATAACACCCAAGAGGCAACCAGACACCGGAGAATGGTGGTGACAAACAGATCCTCGGACTATTAATAGAAGGAGATGGAAAAACTACGGTCAACCGGCAGATAGAGAGGAAAAGCCTGACACTAGCTCTTAGGTTCAAGAGCAAGACCGAGGTGGAAATGCAACAGACAGTCATACAAGTGAATGTGTTTGATGAAATTTATCTTATATAAAAACTGAGGTTGAGGCAAAAATCATTTAGGACGCAAAAGGAGAGCGAGTAGACAGAAAAAGATGCAATTTTTGAAATAAAAAAGCTATTGCTGTAACTATTATGGTATCATTCCATAATACAAAGTTAGATAAATCCATGCATATGTTTATTTATCCCTTATTTGCACACGTTTCTTTTGGATGATATTATCAAATTACACAGAACAAAATCAGAATCAGAAACAAATTTGTTCATGTCAGTAGATTGTATGATGAGAAATGGATTCAGAGAGATGCAAGTCCTTGATAGAAGTTTGGAATCCAGCAAATCCAAAGGCATCATGGGCTCAGACATGATATGTTGTGGCGTGCCTTTTAGTCAGATTCAGGCAGAGAGAGTGGAAACAAAGTTTTGAGAAAACAAGGGTGTGGTACGTTGTTTGTGTCAACATTACGATGTCACCTTTTTCAGAGCCTCGACTATCAACTGTCTGGTGATGTCAAAGACCAAGAGAGTGGTTTCTACAGCAGGTAAACTGCCACTATAACTGAATTACTGTATGTAACAAAGTGTTGATTTAAACTGAGCTTAGCCTTTGGTGGCTATGGAAAACATTTTCTCACAGGAGGGTGTCAACTGTTTCTCATAGTAGATCCTGTGAGACCCTTATCGCTTTCAAACAGACAGACAGCTTAAACTAGGGCAGACTGCACATACACACATACACCCCTGTGTATGAAGGGTTGAATAGTTCGTTGTTCTCTAATTTCTTACCACTTCTCTTTTAATCAAATGGCATCGAACAGAGAAACAGAGAGAAGGAGATCTGTGTCAGGTCAGCATCCACTGTTTAGCGATAGCAAACACTCTCGCACTCTCACACTCTCCCTCTCTCTCTCGTACCAATTTCATCCAATTGCAACTGGCCATTCAGTGACCTCTGACCTGTGCACTTTAGCTGCATCCAGCCTACCTTCTCTAATGCTGAGGAAGCAATCCTCCGCTCTGCTGGAAGTGCTGATCGCAAACGACCAAGAACCAACATTCATTCTCACGGTTCCCTCTAAATAATTATGTGCTAAATGGCTACATTTATATTCAAATGATTCCTAATCCTGAATTATTCTGGAAAATCTTACACATTACGTATCTTTAAGGAGTATCACATACTGGTTAATTGTGAACATGCAGTAGCATCACCAGCTGCTGTACCTTATCAGCTTTGCAAGAACCAACAATAACGAACCAATCTTAATAATGGACATGACAGGTAACAATAAAAACGTGTCTATTTGTTGCCTTTCGTTTCTTTTTTGTTTACTACTTTTGTCTGGCAAGAATGCAGAATGTTACTCCAGGAAAAATGCCTCTGTCTAACTCTGGTACCAGTCAACGTCCTGTGGAAAAAGAAAACACAGAAAACTTGTGGAGAGGCCCAGTACATGACTGGACATGCTTCCTGCGCGGCCGCATAGTTTCTGCATAGGATAAAAACACACTAGCAATTTCTACTGGGCAAGGCTCGGCTCTTCATGCAGAACAGAAAGTCTTTCATTTTCTGGATATTTTTACATTTTTATGCTGCATAGTCCAGCACTCCAGAATAAAAGTATTCAGACGGCAGCACAGAGGGCGAGTGACACAAAGAGACAGTGAGCGACGTGTGAGAGAATGACAGAGAAGCAGAAAAGGAGGAGAGAGCAAAAACGTGAGGAATTCCCGCTTGTGATTTGCTTGATTTAACACTTTGAAATTAATTCACGTAACCCACTATGGACAGAAGAGATCAGGTCTCAGTGAAGTTTCTTATGTGGTGCTGTTTTTTTTACACATGTATTTTATATATATATATATATATATATATATATATATATATATATAAACAGTCTCCATTGTCTGTTCATTGACTTTTAGGCTTTAGAGAGTGCTGCTTTAGTCAGCTCTGTTATGTTAGCATCTAATAATGCCTTCACTTAACTGATTCCTCAAAAAGCATTTGTTCTAATCATAATAACATGGCCAAAATTTTGTAACAAAAAGATGATCACACGACACAAGAAATGTCTATGTGCACTAATTCTCAGAGTAACACCAGGCAATGTCCTATCTTTAGTAATTCCATGAATACAGCGCTGAGGGGCAAAACATGCTGTCCTCCTGCTAATGAAGCTTTCAGCCCTGCGCCACAACCACACAATGACAGCTGGCAGGGGAGGGGCAGGAACTACACGCCATGAAATAAGAGGGGGTAAAAATTGATTAGCAATTTTCATTTGCGCTAAGCTAAACAAAAGAAGGCTGCTGCCCTACTCTGCATATCATTACAGGGTGGGAGAGGAGGAGGGTGGGCAGTGTTGATGGTGTTGAGCTGGGATGGGAAGTGATCTTTCAGAGCTCAAGGCATCTATTGTTTAGTTGGAGAAGATGTGGGTGTGTGAAAGGGGAGCAAAGAGGGACTGGGACGGGAAGAGGAGAGGACTGGGGATGAGGGAAGAGTGACAGGAGGGGAAGAAGGAGAGATTCTGACATGTTGAGGACAGTAGAAAAAGAAAGTGGAGAAAGGAGGAAGAAGCAAGGAAAAAGGGGAAGGGGTGAAAAGAGGAGAGGAGAAAGGGACTGAGGATGTAGGAGAAGTATGAATGTTAAAGAGGTTGATAGATAAAGCGCGAAGGGAACGAAGTAATGGGGTGGGCAATGTCTGGCAGGGCATAGGAAAACAGCATGAGGAGAGAATTGGGAGAGTGTTGTCCAGAGTTCATGACTAATTCTGAAATTAAAGCTGGACCAGGATGGAGCCATAATGCTCTTTGAAAAACAAAAGCAAAGTGGCAGGGGAAAAAATGAAGCCACCATTACTTTTAAAGTTATTAAAGCCAGTGAATATATTGAACATAGAGGCTCTGAAAATAGAGAAATTTGCCAACCCTGATGGAACAAAAAAAAAAAGTGCAATGCGTGTGCAGTACTGTCGCCAAGCCATGTTGTTGTATGGGCAGTTTTCTTAAAGGGTTTTTTGGCATGACCATGCATGATGGCTTATTAACAGTGACAGCAATGCATCTCTCTCTCTCTCTCTCTCTCTCTCTCTCTCTCTGTCACACACACACACAGATCTGAATAGGGACGGGAGAAAGAGAGTGATTATTTACTGAAAGACCCACACGTGCATACGTAAGTACATCTTGCTTGTGATTACGGTAGTACAACTCAGTCATACAAACCACTTGTGTGTGCATGAATGACTTATAACATGCAGCCGTGCATGCATATGTGTGTCCTGTGAGTGCATCCTGTGACTGCGCACATGTGACGCTTAGAGGTATCGATACCAGTAAGGAATTTAATCTGGGTTAGCACAAAATGTTAACAGGAATAAATTTATTTCTTAGGGCTTTATGTAGGAGTCACTCCTCTGGGTTTATAGCAATAGTCTACTGGCAATCTCTACACTAGGGCTGGGCGATATGGCTGGAAAATGTATCACGATATAAGTGTTTCATATCAGTTGATATCGATAATTATTGATTTTTTTTTTTTAACCTATTCTACCCAGACTTCTCAACTGTGCTAAGCTGCATCTGTTATTTTCTACATCACATTGATGTAGCTAGACTTTTTCATTCATTTTTTTTTTTTTTTTAAATGATAACAACAACATAAAGCATTTAAATTTCATTTATTTTTAATTAAGTCAGTAGCGGTGGAAAAAAAGATTCGGTTCATACAACCGACCATCAAAGAAGACTCAAACAAATCCGGCTCAGTTGAGTCCTACCACGTTTGATTGATAATCAATAAACGCACCATTCAAACATCTTACATCTCACTCGGCAGAGAAACAAAACGTACTACCCGACTTGACCAGCAAACAATAAGCAGAGAAACAAAACTTAAAAAATTCATAACCACTGCTCGTGGATTCCTGCTTAACCGAGTCAGTAGCCACTCACTCGGCCGTGAGAGAAACGAAACTCTTACACTACTAATCAAGAGAGACAAGCTAATTAATATGCTCACTCGCCACCAAGTTTGCAGACGACATCAGTCTGACTCATGTCTGACTTTAAATACCCAAAATATTGCCAAACTGGTAATGTGATCTTTCCTTTTTTTTCTACAATTTCCTCTCGTGCTGTTGCGCTCATATTCTCCTTTCACTCCATGTCGTTCTTTTATTTTGTTGTTGTTGTTGGCTTTGCTGGGCCGTGACAGGTCGAGAGGCTAAAACCCTTCCTCTGCCTACATCCTCCAGAATGACTTGCAGTTGTGGCACAAGGTTTTCTTCCTATTTTTCTGTAACAGAGTTCAAGTGAAATTATCAAACATTGTATTGAACGTATTTTCTATTGATATCGACCACGTGTCTATCGTGATATATATCGTTATCGTTTTATCACCCAGCCCTACTCTATACACACAAAAGATCTGTGTGAGCGTCCCATAAGGGAGAAAGCTGATCGTATTTAAGTGTGCATGACACAACTGCACCAACTCCATTATTAGGCATAATCACAGTATTATACACATAATAAATAATCACACACGAAGATAAAATCGATTAGGATCTACTAGCAAATAACACTGAGTACTTTCCTTCTCTTCAGAAAGGTGAGCTGTCACAGACACACATAGTAAATCACCTACAGTATTTAATCATCTTCAATCACAAGCGGTTACTCAAAATGGTATTCTGTGAACTGCCCACTTGTAACCAGATCAACCAAAATAACAGCTAGTGTCAGGTGTGTCCCGGGCCAGAGAGTCTCTGCGTCCAGGGGGAGATGGGTCAGAGATAATATCGGCTGCTGGCCACTTACTGTGTTTACCTGCATGATAATGACGCCGGCCTGCATTCCAGCCATACAGACCTCTACCCAAATAATACCAGTTTATTATCATTTAATGGATGCATCCAGTAATACAGTATATCAGATTTCATGGTTGAAACACAGTGAAGTACAAGTGAACTGAAGACTAAACTAATGAGGGAAACATTCAGGTTATTGCTATGACAGCATCGGTCCGATATAATCGGTGGGCGTTCAAATGCAGTCACTGTATGAGCACCTACAATAAACACGTCTTTGTGTTGGGAGTCACACACGCACACACATTGTGGTAATCACACACAGGACATATGTACACATGTGGGACTTTCAGCAAATAATCACATGAGCATACATACGTGTGTCTCATTCTCCATGTCACTTGTCCCCATACACACTCTCACACACACGGACACACACACACACACACACACACACACACCCACACACACACACACACACACACACACACACACACACACACACACACACACACTCACACACACGGACATACACACACACACAGAGTAATAAATGCAAAAAGGCGAGAAAAATAGCAGCTGGTAAGTGAGTGAGAGGGGGGAAAAAATCAACAACTTTTAACCAAAACACTGTACACAACTCTAAATTTAATTTTCTGCAAGATTAAGCACAATAATGACTAGCTTTATAAAAACCCATAACTAATGGCTTCCAATGAGCCAATCTATAGGCATTGATCTGCCCTGTATCTCATAGACTCGCAGTGCAAAGCCTATAAATGGAGGTGCAAGAAAAACAAAAGGATGGAGGAGCACTATATGGAAAAAGAAGGACAGAGGAGGAGAGGTGAGAAAGTGAGAAAGACATGTGTAGAGAAAGGGGAGGGGGGTGAAGATGGAAAGAGAAGGATGTGGGAGAAGACAGAGGAGAGAAGGCAACAAAAGACAGGAGCTGACATTTTTCTGTTAAAAGGGTATGGCACTATATTAGCCACTGTCAATCTTTTCCTATGGTGGACATAACACATGACATTGTTTTACCATTTACCACTTTTTTATTTGTTCAGCAAATAAACCAAGATCTCATGAAGCCTTGGCTATGTCAGGAAAATGAAAGAAGCATGACAAATGAAGTTGTAAAAGATCTTGTGAGACTGTACTGAGATTGTACATACCAAAGTTTTAATAAGCCCAAGCACGTCACACCTTTCTGGGGCTTTTTGAATTAGAAGCTCAGTCGTTACCAAATCTCTCCAGGTGCACACATGAAGACTAACTAAGCGAAATGTGTAAACCTCTGCAATATGTCACTGATATTTTAAAATGATCTACCTAGTGGCTGCGCTAATCCTGTAATAACAGCCATATCTTTGTGTGTAGGAGGCAGGAAGTCACAATTAGCTGCAGTTCAAACAATCTGTCACAATAAAAATCATTATAATATATTTTTTAAAGGTTTTAAGGGCAATTAGCTATCTAGTGGTTTTCTACATCGCTAATCCTACACTTGACAGCTTTTTAGAGGCTCAATGACTAAGAACTAAAGGTGGTGGCATGTGAGAAGGCAGAGGATGGAGTGAAATAAAACAATCCTCTGCTGAAAATGCACAGAAGCTTAAATCCAGAGAGGGCTGCTTGCGTTAATCCCCATGGATTAAGCTTCTAAATACTTCTATTCAAGCCAATTAATTCATGCATATATCTGTCTCCAGCTCTTTTCATGTCATTTAAGATGATGGAGGGTGACTTCATGGGAAATCAGGAGGAGGGTGGATATGTAACTGCATTAATGCATGCAGGGCTCTCACTTCAGGACCATGCATCTACATACGTACATCCTGATGCAGTGTGCACACACTCACACACGCTACAATGCAGAGGTATATATTGAGATTTTAATGGGGAAATGATGGTGGGAGGGTGAGGATTGAGAGGGGGCCTCCAAAAGTTGACTGACGTACGCTGACAGCTGAATACTAATCATGAGATCAACCTCTGGCTAAATCTACAGGATCTCACTGGGGCTTCCGGCTGGGAGAAGCATAAAAAGGATTAACAGTAAATACAGAAGGCTTACAGAGAACAGAGAGGTAGCAGTGGATGGACTGAACAACTTGAAACAAAAGGTTGAGAGGAAGTCGAAACTAAGGACATGGAAATGGACCCCTCGCAATTTCGAGACCTGGCCTAAAGTTATCAATGACTGGGGAGAAGGACTAAGAAAACAAACCACCACAAAGGAGAAAGAAAAACAACTGGAAACAGTAACAGTGTATTTTCATCACTCTGTTACGACCAGTGACAACTCGTGACAAGAGAAAGTGGCAACTCGTGACAAATTCATTTCCTGTTTGCAGTGATGTCACTAATAATTTGGTGTCCCACTGACATCATCAATGCCTGAAGTGGACTGCAGTCCCGAGTGTTTGAGAAGCCTCAGGTCTCTAGTTACCAAGCTTTGTGTGTGTGAGTGTATGCTGGCAGGCAGCAACCGCTGCATAGAGTATTAATAGGAACTCACATCACCCAGAAAGGCTTCCAGATAAATAGAAGCTCACATCAGGCTCGAGTCTATGATCAGATTACAACCTCCAGACGATATTCAAGGTTCGAGGGTACTGGTGTACAGTAATCTGCTTATCAAAAAGTAACAAATTCCCCAAAGACAAAGGCCTTCAGAAAACAAACAAAAAAAAGAAAAATTGTACAATAGGCAATATGCAGCGCAGACAGAACAAATGGTGGATAAAACTCATTGCTCAAAGCCCACCTGTGCAAAGACTCAGCAAATTGCACCTTCATGTAGCCGATCAAACATACAAACACATGAGATTAATAAAGATTTGTCATTAGCTTCCCACTGGCAGCAGATATTCCTGCTGGTCCCAACCCATACCACCACATGGATGCAGAATCAGCACCTTGGAGCATGGCCATGACAAAACCTGTTTTTTACAGAACTGAACAACTGGTCTGATTACCTGGTCTACCTTTCCCTCACTCAGTGATTTAATCATGTAAATAGCTGGTGTGATGCATTCACGGTTGGAACATACACATTTATGGTTATTCATCTTTGTTCTTTTTCGCATATGTGTATCACATTTAAGAATATTAAGATTATAAGCCAGAGTATTATTATGGAAAAAAATCTTAATAAAAACAATCCTTACTAGCTTGTAGACTGCTCTACCAGTGATCCGATGGCCAGTGGCCAGATGACCATGTGTATGCCTCGGCGATTCAATTAAAAAAGCTTTTTTTTAACTATGAGGTGACAGCACTGCTCTTCTTACCTGGTATTCTTCTACTCAGGTTACTGCTGTTAGGTGTGCTCAGTCCTTAGATACTGAAATACAGTAAAGCAAAAAAGTCTAAATTGAGGCTGGGAAACTTTTCTCAGATTTATACAGCAAAAAGTTAAAAAATGGGACACGTGGCAGGTGACCGTATAGAGCTGGACTTCACAAGAGTCGCTTTTAAATAAATTTGATATGATTTAAAATATCATACACTGAATCTTGACACTTTGCATCTCTCTTACTCCAAGCCCTAGGTCCTGGCTCTCCTTATCCCCCCATTCTCTCTATTAGCAGTCACTCTGACTCCCTTTCACTCTGATCTGACATCAGTCTCTCTGATTGGCTGACCCAACTTGTGCACTAACCAGTGACATGCTTTAATTATTGAGCGGCTGACCTCAATTGGTTGGATGGAACAGCCTAAAACACACTGCGACACACACACAAACACACTGTGTCCACATACACGTCCACACATTTTCACATCGAGCTCTCACACTCACAAAATCTCAGTACATACTGCGCACTTACATGCTCACCCTGGGGACAGTTTCTAATGTCTAAATATATACTGTGGACAACATCAGCTCTGCCTGGTACTCCTCTCAGTTCATTCATGCTAGGAGCGCATTAATTATTATAACAAGCATACAGCAAAAACATGTATTTAGATGATGGAGACAACATACATAAGAACAAGGAGTCATTTACTGCAGCTGAAATACATCAACAGACCATTCACATAACAGAATGGGCTGTGGACTGCATTTCCACTAACAATTATCTAGAGAAAACTAAATTATCCAAAATTGCAACTTCTTGTAAAGCCTACTGTAAACCAAATGACAAATGAAGTTGTAAAAACATCTAGTAACACAGTACAACTCAATGTAGAAAGGAGAAATTTCAAATATGCGCCTTTAGACCACGTATTAAAAACCACTGCTACAGAAAAATGTGATTTTGCTTATGAAAACACACAGTGTTTCTAATGGAAATTAAATTGATTCCTCTTTATTTGTGATTGTACATATTATAATGTATAGTACATTATTAAATTTGAATTACTGGAGCATAAAAGAAGCACTTTAAACGTTCTAAACTGACCATTTATGCTGACAGATAACATTCATCCATAGCCAAGCTCATTTGACAGTGTTTGTGTATATATAGTCTAACGTGGGTTTGCTTCAAAAGGTACGAGAATTTAAATTGTAATTAACGATACGACACAGATGTTGACTGGAAACATGAATCCTGTCATATGCCTTTCATAACCGGTGCTGCAAGAAAGAGAAATGATATACATCCTTTGGTATGCTACATATGCACTGAGCATGCTATAATTCAATATCCAAATATATTCTGGTGAGTGTGATCAGCGGGCACACTTATCTTCCTACAAATGATCAAACACAGTAGATGATACTGGACATATGATACCCGCATTGCTTCATAAGACATGAGGCAACCAGAGAATTTTTAGATCAGGGTGTGACAGTATCCTACCTGAAGTATTCACTATATTCTGACTGGTTCCCTTTAATTTTAAACGTGATAGTCTATGGTATGCCACCTACAAGCCAGCATCGTGATGTCAAATGTTTGGCACTTAGAGCAATAAAACGACACACGTCTTCAAGAATGACGTTCATCTCAAGAAGGCCTTCAGAAACATGAGTGACGTGATGACTCTCATTATATTTTGATGAGTGTAACCCAACTGGGCTCCATGGCATGCTGTGTGGCTTGTGGCCTATGATTAGTTACAAATAGTTCAATGGGTCACACCACTTGGCACAGATCCCGAGACCTCACAGGGTTCGGACACACAACCCCCAAACCACAGGCCCACCTCAAGCACAGCTTGAGCTGACTTCAAATTAGTTTAACAGATAGACTGTGTTTATTTATCTTCAAACTTGCAGGCGACTGGTTAGAGTTAATAAATAATTTTGCAGGGTGATATCAGTATATAACCATACTAATTTATTTTAACTTTCTTTTATTTTGAAAAATATTACGCATACAACGCTTAATTTCTAATTTTCTTTTCTTCGCACATTTTATCTTTATTTGTACTACAGCTGAGACAGGAAATGTAAGGAAAGAGGGCAGGTGAATAACATGCAACCAAGATCCTGTCAGCTGGTAGACTCTGCTGCTGAGACCATGTAGTACGGGCCACAGACTCACCAGGAACTTTTTCTGCCATTACAGGTGGTTTTAATGCTACAGCAAGTGTAAGAAATACTGTACATCCAAGAGCACATGCATCCTTTAAAATTATCCCTCAAAAAAGTAGCTAAAAGGATTTTACACTGATAATATACAACTAAACCAAATACTTATGCAAGCATTGACACACACACAGACAAGCACAGTCAAACAGAGCTCTCAACATGGAGCCTCATGCATGCATGCATGTGTCTATGAAGTTTGGCACTGTGTCTTTTGGTCCATACGGCGTTTTGTATTTGCCATAATCCCCTGTCAGCAACACTTAGGCAGGCAGACAATAGCAGAGAAGATCGGCAGCCAAACCCCCTTCACTCTGAGCTTGGCAGGTCAGTGTGCAAGCAGCAGGTTACGTACACACACAGGCAAACACACACACACACGTACTATACATGTACATCCATGCAGCCACACACACACGGAAAACACACATGTCCCACTGAGATGCACGTTACTCACACCATCTCCCGGCTCTCTTCAAAGAGTTGTGGTGCAGTTCTCAAGGACACGACTGTCTGAGATCCCTTCCCTCTCTCTCCTCTCACTCTGGCATACTCTCTCTGTCTCTCTCACACTCATTTGCTTCTCGGTTGCAGGACGCTGCCACAACAGATGCAAGTGTGCCGCTGCCTTTCTCCTGTCCCCTTTATTCATCCCTTTCCCCTCTATTCCCTTCTCTCTCCTCTCCTCTCTTGCTCTGCAGATGAGAGGCAGATTCTCTATGCCATGAAGCAGCGCTTCTCTCTTATTTCAAGTGCCGGGTAGTATCAGAACGAGGAAGTGAGAGAAAAAGGAAGGGAGGGAGAAAGAGGAGGAAGGAGTGCTGGGCGAACTGACCAAACTGATGTGCCACTCCAGGACGTTCTGCAGACAGCCACCCAGAGTCCGACTGCAGGAAAAACAAACAGCTTTACTGTAAAGCAGCAGCAGACAGTGTGGAAGCATCACTTACGTCTCAACATCCCAAGAAAGTGACAGGGTATACGTGATGAATTTTCTTTTTAAAATGTGAGAAGCAAAAAATTACTTTTTAAATACGGAGAAAAAAGAAAAAAAGAAAAGAGAAGAAATATGTCTCGACAAGACGAGAAGGAAGAAATGGAGGGTAGAAAAGAGGAGGTCTAAGTATTCCCTAAAGCCTTGCTGTCTTTTCTGAAAAATGGTCCCTGTAGGCCAGATCCAGAAAGAAGCAACACAAACAAACACGGAGAGCAGAAACAAACATCTATTTATGGAGGAGGGGGTCCAGTTTCCAACCACATTTGCTAGCAGCTTTTTTGACAGTGTTACCAATTCAGCAGTTTAAGAGTAACAACTATGTTTCAGAGAGGAGAGGAGAGGAGAGGAGAGGAGAGGAGAGGAGAGGAGAGGAGAGGAGAGGAGAGGAGAGGAGAGGAGAGGAGAGACAGGTAGAGCTCAGCTGATTCTCTGTTCCCAAAAAACGTGTCCCATGAGCTTCACACAAGTAGTTTTAAACCAGCACGTGGCCAAATGCAGGGTTAAATAAAGTCTATTAACATTGACATGATTACATTGGAACATTAAAGACAATTTGACAATAATCTCTACAATTCATCCCAGAAATAGGTCAGAGCAGACCAGTAGGAATCCTGGATGATCACTCCCACTCTCCCTCTCCATAAACACACGGTACATTAACAACACTATAAGTACAGCTTAAAACTGGTTTTTCATACTACTTCAGTCCTTTGTGTGTTAGTGTTGTGCACATGAAAAGAACACTGTGTAAAATGGGGTTATCAACTTAACAAAATTTGTCAGTACAACACAATTTACTCAGTAGTACTAACAAACCACAGCCTACATCATTAAAACACAGCTGAATCAAAAAAGAATAAAGAAAAAAGTGTCATGAAGGTAAGATTTAGTGCATGTCTGATGAACTGGCCTGGATTTGTAAATGTGATGTACTGATATCTTCAGCAGAATTACCACAAATATTAAAATAGCTTGTAAAGCTAACACTTTTTGTATTGTATATTGTATTTTAATATCTGCTCTGTCCAGTTCTCTTCTTCTCTAATGAGAAGTTGATATATCGGCATGGGGTTTGTTAGTTTTTTTCACTTTTTTTCCCAGACAATTATAAGGCTGATAAAATGTTAATTTTCTGACTGAGATTTCTATAATCTTCATTTTAAACGGTGCAGCCTTAGGAAAGCCACGCAGCTAATGCATTGATAAAGAAGCCACTATTGATTTGCTGTGGAAATGCACCACATCAGCAGTGGCTTATCACACATGAGATCAATCAGGCTAGTTTTAGTTAAAGAGAAACCACAACTTGAGTGTTTTTCAGAGATAAATATTAAAATGTGTCACATGTTTGTCTTTACCAACATCAGGCTATCTTGCCCAATCCAAAGGTGTTAGCAGAGTTTGATTTTGTTCAATCTGTCAAGCAGCCATACAAGAAAACATTTAAGGATGCATCACTTTATCTTGTATCTTGAAAGAATGTGTTTAATCCTGATTAAAATATTACCACCTTAAAAATAATTACAATATACTTAACTAGAATTTAATGGATTTGAGTGCTCTCTTCTTACTCGTAGAACACTTCGTTTTCCTGATGTATGGAGGCTGTAAATGTCACTTCTTTTCACACTAAAATGTACGTTTCAGATATTCAAATACTCTAAAATCAGTGTGACAGAACATTTCAACCAACAATAAGTCACGGGTTTACTGGACAGTGAATGCACAAGTGTCACAACACACACAACAGGGGGAGTGTGTCGGTGACGGTACATACTGTATACACTCCCTGAAAATGAATGCATCTCTAATATAACAACACTAAATCCCTTTCATGACTGTTATAATGGAAAGGTGCTAATTCAACTGTATCATCATTCTGAAGGACGCAGTTTGTGGTGCTGTAAAACTGTGTGTATTAAGATTTAGTGCAGGACTGTTATAGATATGCTACATTCTTCAGTAATACTAGAACAGCACATCATTTTTATTTCAAACATTTCAAAATTCAAGGCATTCTTCCGACACACTGCCAGTAAGTACCGTGGAATCAGAAACTTCTGTAGGACCTCTCCTCTCCTTCTCTTCTCCCTATTTTTTTGTCTCTACCCAGCCGACCTCAAACACGTGTCCCATCATATGAGCTGGGTTCTGCTCATCTTTTAGATGCATCCCATCCTCCTATCTACATCTCTCAGCATTTCAAAGTTTGCATTTGTAATACACAGAGTCATATTGTAGTCTGATTGTACTTTATAGCATAACTAAAATCTGGCTGTAGAGGACACAAACAAAATAACATCTGATTCAAAATATTCAAGAATAGTGAAGTGGATGGGGTTGAACAAAAGAAAAACAACGGAAAGGAAGGCGGAGACGAGGAATAGAAAAAGAAGCAGGAAGTATAGGTGAAAGAACGGATTAGAGAAGGGAGGAAGATGATAAAAGCAGGGACACCGACGCAGAGAAGGCAAAGAGGGTGGAGGACAAGGACAGGGGTGAAGTGTGTAACTCACTCCTGTCCCCATCACCAGCGCCCAGTCCTAATTTACCCAGAACAATCAATCAGATCAGGAGGCAGACACTGATAGAGGACTACCATGCAACAGGATCCACCATGTACGCACACACACACACTGAGAGAAATGGAGGACTAGCATGCAACAGGATCTATTCACACACACATACTTTTATGCTGACTAGAGAGAAAAAGTTTGCAGCTCATATCTGTAGCCTCTGCACTGACTTCTACCAAGTAGACTGTACTGTGTACCAAAGTCACCGTGGCTCTGTGGGGTCACAGCGGGAGGTCAGGGCCCAAGAGACAGAGCGAGCACAGAGGGAACAGAACAGGAGTGAGAGAGCAAGAGGGTGAGGGAGAAAAGAGAGAGGGCAGAGAACAATGGCCATCAATAGGGAGTGAGAGGGAGGGAAAAGAGCACACTGCAAAAAACAGAGGACACAGTGATCACACACTGCCACGCTCTCAGAGAAAGATGAATGCACCGCCAATGAGAAAAAACAATAAAAGAGCAAGAGAAAAAGTGACTCCGGCGCAGGTAGAGTAGTCAGTCGTGTTATAAAAGAGATTAGAGGGGATGAGATGTTAGACAAGTTTGATCATTCCTCCTTAAGTGCTCCTGATCATCCGTCATCCTTCAAAATGACACTTAGGCTCAACACACAAACACACATAGTCTGTGTACACACTTAATTTAGCATGGTGTACAGTATTTACTACATTTCTGACAAGCTTTGCTGTGTTTATCATGACAACTGCCTGTAACTCAGATGGTCAGCTGATGATTCTTGGGACCTTGGTCAATTCTCAGCAGTTTAGTATTTTTGTTTCTCCCACTGGTTGCTTACACAGATCAAAGCATGATCTAAAGTAAAGTGATGTAAAACCTTAATATGTTGGAAATCACTGTGGCAAATGAATTCACACCAAAGTAGACTCTACATGAGCTATAACGTACAATGACTCTGTACAGAAAGATTAAAGTTATAATCAATTAAATTCTCCCATTATCATGACATTTGCATCATATTTAGTTGTTAGCTATCAGCTCGGTATCTTCAGCAAGATACATGTTTACTCAAATGTTCCTGCAAGATCAAATAATCAAACCCAAATGAGTCCCATGAGCCTCTGGTTATGGAAGAGTATCTTAAATAACTAGGTCATACTCTGGCATTAATAGATGTTCTGTAACCACATCTAGACACGCTGCAGCAGGAGGAGATTTTTGAATTGCATCATTTCAGAATTACTTCACTACAACTGACCTTCTGTTCCAGGAATATGATCAGAAACTGCATTTCGTGTTTGGCTGGAATAAATTCCTGCAGGTTGTCCTGTCACATAGTCCCTTCTCCATCACAATAGACAGCCCCTTGATTTCTTGGTCTATGTATACACACATTTTTACGTTAAGATTATGAGTGTATCGTTGTAGTGTTATAATTTCTTTTTTGGCCCACTTGTCATCATACTGCATTTTATTCATTAATGTGTTGATGTGCGTAAAAACAATCTTTGCAACATTCTATGAATTATTACTGACACATTTGTTTACAGCATAACTGTTTTGTGGGGGGTTGCTTTGACATGCAACACCTTATCTTTACTTCCTGCTACTAATATAATATAGTTGCTTACAGAATATATTCATACATCAACCAAGATCATGAATCTCAAACCAATAAAATCCAGTAGATTGAATTTATGACTAATTTATTTGACTTAAGACTAATTGGAGCAATGCTTTATTTATCCTGTAAATTATCACATAGCGCCTGTTTGTTTGTGTGTGTGTGTGTGTGTGTATGGTAGAAACAGAGAGAGGACGGGGGGGAAAGAGGACATGTGAGATCTACACTATTTATTCTAAAGGATGACACATTTAATTTAGGCCCTGCAAAAGAAATTAAAAAGCATAGCTGTTATTAATGAAGATGGAGCATAATGAGGGCAGGCTAGACACACATGCATGCACACGCACACATACAAAGAGCCTCCAAGTTTATAGGACCTGACACATTTTATTTAGAATACTGTTGTAGCCCCTAAAACAGCCGATCAAAGATCACGTTTAAAAAACTATACATTTTAAGTATTATAAATTACAACAGTTACTTTGTTTTTACTGACAATATATTCACAATATATTTTTCTAAAACATTTTCATGAATGCTCGGAGCACACATTTTGTGAACTCCAGTGTAACATAACTATCTTATGTGGGTTCTGGCAGCACAAGGACCCTTTAGATTTCACATTAAAATTATATTAAGGACTGTTTAGTTCATGGAAGAAGTTCACAGCAATAAACAAGGTTTCATTGTGGCAGTGCGGTGGTGGACTCAAAGTCATGTGTCCCTCAGCGGCGTTAAGTCATTGAGGCTGTAAATTGACTGAACAGAAGAACAGGCCATGGTCTTAGTCTTCCCTTAATTTTGTTACAGGTTTGCCAATCTCATGCCATTAAATGTATAGCCTGCATAGCACTTCTATTGATCAACAAATGACAACAGCGTCAATGTGTCGCAATGTGCACTTGAGGTCAGGGACTTATTGCCTTATTTCAACTCTTTCTTCTCTCTCTCTCCCTGCCCCTCTCTCTTACTCTCTCTCTCTTTTCTGTCTTTCCCTAACAGTCTTCCTTCCCTCTCCCTAAATAGATATTGAAGTTTTCTATTTAAGGCAGATGCTGTTTAACTTCCTTGGGGTGGGAAGTGAAAGGCAGGCAGAGGGCCATCCATCTCGCTATCCACCTGCTGACATCTTTAAATGCTATTGACACCCTCTGCCAGCATTAACATGCAAAACCGCACCGTGTGTTTGATTTCATTAGCTCATTGTGCGCAGGGTTTTCTCTTGCCCTGTCGGTGGGATTCTGGCTGCAAATATTGGACTGGATGCAGAATTGGCAAATTTTCTGACTTGTCAGAGAAATGCCATTTCTGCACTGTACCCTGCACTCTCTTTGTTGTATAGCTCTTAATTAGAATACACCTAATACATAGTGGCCTTACGCAGTGGTGGGTTTGAACACACAGCTGCCTTGGTAAAAACAGTGAATGATCTTAGTTTCTGTAAGTTTCAGCATCAGAGGTTGATACGTGAATAGCAAGAACAAGCAAAATAGCTATGGTGTGGGACAATGAAAATGGGGAAACAGAAAAAATGACAACAATAAAGTGGAGTTCATGAGCGTCAATGGTGTACAAATGCTAGCTAATTCGTCAGCAACTGGGGAAAAAAACTTAATGTTACCAAACAATAAAGCAAGAACCTTAAAGACGGTAAACACAGTAATGTAACGTCATTACATCACAAGTTAAAAGACAAAGTTTTCTATAAATCAAACACATCATTAACAACAACATGAGTAAAATCTCTTATTGATGAATTTGTGAGGGGAGTAAACGCTGTTTGACATTTGTGTACCACAGCCTGGTGACACAAAGCAGTAAACCACATCTACAACTTATTGCTAAATAGTAGAACAAATGGAATAACAGAGCAGAGCCCTTCACTTTTTAATTTCACATTTCTTTTGTCTCTTTTAAGGTTGAGGTTGTGTTATTATATGTGTATTCATATGGACACTAGGTTAAACACCACATTCTGTTACTGGAAACAACGACTACCAAAATACTACTGTGATTGATGTGACTGTACTTTAGTTACAAACCCAACATTTAATGCAGTATATTATTTGATATAATATTTTTTTAGATTATTTTGCATGTGTATGTAGGTTATGAAGGACTGGCTTACACTGGAAAAGGGACTGTCACCAGCAATACTGATGCTGATACTAAATACTACTACAATTTGTATCAGAAAGGGCAGCTTTCTTTTGAAGCTAATGTTAGCCCAAGCTTACTTTGCAGAAGTATTAGGGAGTGATTTTAAATTACCATTAACTTGGTGATGTTCTATGAAAATGGTTTAGTCAAAACGGTTTTCTTTAGTAAAGCATGTGCTAATTTAGGATTGTGTATTTTTACTTTACTGTGTCTTAACTGAGGTTTCTGATTAAAACATTAAGCCTCTCTCTGTGGCCGACTCACACAAACACACATAGTGATACACCCTGCACGGAGAAACCCACCGTAGGCTAGGAAGTGGAGTACTGTATCTTTGCTGCCACCTAATGCAGATATCACACACGCCGTCTCTCAGCACCAGAAGGCTTTACTCCTACTTTGTCTCCAGCTCAGGCTTTGGGTTTTTTAATCCTGCCGTGTGGGGTTTCAAACACACTCACAGGTCCCGGGCTCTTCAGCACTGCGGCAGGCCTTAGGTGGCCTGGGATTTTGTTTTCCACGTTTGGCAATGTGTGAGGCGTTTGTGATATGCTAATTTAATCATTTTTGTCCACTCCTCCCCTTCCTTCTTTCCCTTTTGCACCTATCAATCTAATCACTTCATCGGGATTCCTAGAGCAGGTGGAGGAGGAGGCTGAAGGGGGGGGCAGAGAAAGAAACAAATAGAGGTAAAGAGACAGAGAGAGAGAGAAAGAGAGTATGGGGGAATGGGGGAGACAGAGAGAGAGAGAGATAGAGATGGCAAATACCACAACAACAGCCTTTCGTCTATAGGGCACGTCATCCCTCTCTCTCTCTCTCCCTCTCTCTCCCCCCACTCTCTCTCACACACACACACACATACACACACACACACATCATGCTCGCTCTCACCTCCTGAATGCTTTTAATTTTAGTGATGGTTCACTTTAATTATTATGAAAATTAAATCAAATGTAATCGGTGGATTAATGCGACCGATGAGATAATTCAGCTGCATGATGATGAGAGCAGGGTGGATCGTCTATAAATCTCAACCAAAACGCGCAGGGGGAGGCAGGCAGGAGGTACCCGACTCCACAGGCAGGGATGCAGCGGGGTGTAAAGTCAGATTTTCCTCTTATGCTATTTACACATCAGTGTTACGTCGTTTTCCACGGGCAGGAAAAAATATTTTTAGTAAAAAAAAAAAGAAAAAAAAGGTATATCAGTTTGCTTCTGTGTTTTTAGAAGGGATGATACATAGACACATGCAAAAACCACTGTTACACTTGTAAACATGTGTTTTAAAAATGCAGGTCATCATCGTAAACCATAAATAAATTAAGTTTCCAATCAGCAGATAAAACACAATTGTCCTGGGTTGTCCTCTGAAGAATTAGCAGTCTTGTATATTTCGCTACTGTAATACTTTATATCATCTCGCCTGTCTTTAGTTAGGATCTGTCTAAATGTGACACAAAATTTAACCACGGATCCAACAGGCTCAGTCGGATAAACAGGTGGTGGCAGAGATTCTCCAACTGGGTGCCATCCAACCATTGTTCAACAAGAGGGTGTCACTCTTAAATGGTGGGAAACCATACATGTTAGATGACATTTATGCCAGTGCAAGTAACGCCTCACATGTACAGGTCCCAGCTTTGCCACTTCTACAGTTTTAGTTTTAATATCCACTAGAGGCATTAACCCATCATAAATATACCTGGTATGGTAGTCAATAGCGTAGCAACAGATTTGGTACGAGACCTGTTTTAATTCAGAAGAACGGTAACAGTCAAGCTCTTTCAACCCAATCAAGTCCTAGTGAGAGAAATGAGAAAAACTAACCTTGCACTTCACCCATTTCAATCAAAGAGCATCCGTCAGGGTCAACACAGCTTTTTTTTTTACAATTAAATAACATTTAAGGGTAAGCATTTACAGCTGTTTTATTCAACATGTCACTGTATAATTCACAATACACTGAATTACCTCTAATGCCAATAACGTTTGCTAAGCACAGACTAATGACTTCCTCGTACTGAATCAGTCACATTGACCCCAAAATACATTTTGAGTTTAGACGAGATACAAACATTAACATTATCTAAACACAACACATCTGTCACATCTTTGAGCTTAAAATAGTCTCGGACCAAACAATGCAAACAGCCTCGACCATTGATTCTTAAAATCTGTGCCTTGTATTGTAACTGTGAGTAGGTTAATGACAATGTGAGCAGACAAAGACGGAAACATTTCATCCGATATACAATGCCTCATATATGCCTGATTGTTATTTAGAAAAGGAAACAGGTGCACAAGACTCATTACCACTCCCGCAACTATCCTTAAATGATTGTAGAAACGCTGTCACATGCAACCATCCATGGTTGAAGCTATTTATAGCACCTCCACCATTCATTACGTCCATCATCACTGTGATATATTCTCAATCATCATTAATAAGCAGATGAAGAATGATCAATGATTCATCTACATAAGAGTCATATTGAAAGAGATGGAGGAGCTTGTTGATTCAGGATCATTTGAAAAAGATTGTTAACAGGGAATTCATGGCTTGAATGTAAAAAAGATGAAACAAATTAAAGATAAACATGCCTAATCAATAACATTCAAAACTGTTGTTTGGTACAGGTCAAAGATAAATTCAATTGTCCAAAGGAGGAGTGCCTGAAAACAGGGATCCTGTCTACACTGGGCCTAAGTGAGGCATCTATGGTAGCAGTGGTTTGAGCTGGACTAAGACAGTTAAGGTTAAGTTGGTAACAGACAGTCTTTCATTTGTATGAACACACTGAGCTCCTGCACCTGTCCATGTCACTGAAATCATGAAGAATAAGCCATTTGATGAAAAAAGAACTGCTAAATAACTACAAAAACAGAGAAGCCTACAATGTTTGTGTAAATATGCAAACTTTCTTTCTCTTTGCGTCACTGTTGGTACAATGCACTTTGTACTTGGAGTCATCATACCTGACTGGATGCCAGAAGAGCCATAAATGAGGAAATTAAAAGCTATTTAATGATTTTTCCGTTTTAAGTTTGTTTTGAGCATTTGTCATATCTTCCTACATCTCTTCTCCTCTTTCTGTCTCTCATGCCCCTTACTTTATGTTCCTCTCTTTCTTTTCTGCCTCTCTGCCATAGTCACTCCCTCATGCTTCTCCCTTCCTCCTCACCCTCTTCTCTCCCTCTCTCCTCTTAATCACAGAGTGTGAGGGAATTGATAACCGTCTATTACCATATGTTGCTCCATGATTAATGTTCTCAGGTCTTTCTCGTTGTTTCTCATTCATAGCTCATGTCATGGCCCATAAACTAATACCTAAAAGAGATCTGCCCGATGATTCCCACTCTTAAAAAGAGGGCAAGAGAAAGAGACACTCAGAGGGGAAGATGCAGATACTGAAGCCAGTAAAGGACATGTGGAGAGGGGCTGTTAGCAGCACTGTGGGAAAGTCAAAAGATGAAACAAGGGGAAAAGAAAGAGTTGTTCGTGCTTTGTCAGTGATTGAAATATTTAGTTCCATTTTGTCTGGCCGAGCAGGTGTCAGCGTTGTGCCAAATGGAGTTATTAAGGATATAAATCTGAGGCAGGAGCTGATTTGTCGCACTCATCATGGCATATTTATTAGGTAGCACCATTCTGTTATGAATCTACTGATAACAGGTGACAAGCATTACACAGACCAACCACCAACACAAGGATGGAGCAACAATTTATATAATGAAAAGTTTTTCATTAGTCACCCATACAACATGTATTTAGTGCGTCTTGGCTGAGGCCCGTTCATCATTTACTGAACTGTCAGCCTTGTGACAGCAGTTGCTCTTATAGAAAGAAAGAAAGAAAGAAAGAAAGAAAGAAAGAAAGAAAGAAAGAAAGAAAGAAAGAAAGAAAGAAAGAAAGAAAGAAAGAAAGAAAATTCACTGTTCTCTCCACTGCTGGCAACAAGCTGGCAAACACAGTGCACATTAAGCAGTTCCCCTAGCAGAAACCAAAAATAGAGCTTAAAGACAATAATACACCTACATGGTCCAGAGACGCCAAATGACTGATCATTAGTCAGGAACAACAAGATTTATATGTCTGTGAAGGTTCTCAGTCATCCAGGTCACGGTAATCCAAAAAAGTTTCAAAAAAGGCAACTGGACTTGTAGAAATGTCCAGTTTCCTACAAGTCCAGTTGCCTTTTTTGAAACTTTTTTGAACAAGATTTATAGACAATTAGGCAAAACTTAACAAAGATCAGTCAAAACAAAGTACTAAAAGTCAGGGAACAAGTCAGACAGCTCCAGAACCAGCACCATGGACAGCAACTGTGACCAACTAAAGTCACTCCCCTATTTTTTGGCCAGCTATTTTTACATCTGAGTCAGTAAAATGTCAAGCTGAAAGTCTCACTTTGAACAAAAGTTCAATGTACAAAGTGTTAACAGTGAATATTAAAACAACAAGACGTCCCTCCAAACCAAGTAATGTGTGTGCATATGTATGTGAGCAGCAGCTGAGGGACTGTGTATTTTAGTTCAGTGAACCCTGGCAAGCTCAGATTAGTTTCCAGATGGCACACACTTAAACAGATGAACACACACGCACAAAAACACACATTTGAAAAACTCCGGGTCCTGACTGAAATTTGGCGAAACAGGCTGGTGTGGTGACCGTGCTGACACAAAAACTCAACTTGTAATGGTCTAATCACATCCCTTTTTGCTTTGAAAATATTCTACGTACACTATGACATATTGTGTCCCTTCACAAACATAAAGTATTGATGAAACACATCTGTAGGCAAGCTTCATGCGCTTTCTTCTGTCTAGTGTGGCTGTCTGCTGTATTCATTTAGTCTTCCTCTTCATGCATACAGACACACACGGCGTAATAAATACAAAGTGACACACTATCACAAGAATGTGAATGCATAATTGATGAAGTTATAAATTTCATGTTTATTCCTGCTGACCACAACAAACTGGACAGACGGGAACAATATGCACTGAAGATTCCTGCAGCTAAAGGGATGAGAGACGAAAAGAAAGTTATGACATCCCCTACTGTAAGCACAAACCGTCATTTATTGATTTAGTGTATAATTAAGTAATAATATATAATGTAAGACAAGATATGGAACAGCTGATATTAAAAGGAAATGCTGCACTTTAAATGAGACTAAAAGCGCGAATGCTAAGACGTTACTTGAGGCTTTTATTTCTCAAACAAATCCACTGTGAATGATTTAGGGGGATAGATTAGCATTTATAATTATGTCTTTACGTTCAAGTTGTTTTGTTTTCTGACGGACTAAAAGTAGTTTCTCTAAAATACTTGAAAAGGGAAAGGTGAAGGAAGGGTATTCGGTGGGCTGCAGTCTACAACCTCACCACTAGGTGACATTAAATCTTACATACACACTGGCCCTTTAACTGTCAGGCAACGCAGAAAAAAAGTCTGCTTTATTGTCCCTTCTTGAGTCTTGTAAAAGCCTCTTCTAATATAACAATCCTATTTTCTAGCTGTCCCGCAGCAAATGCTTAACATTCAGACTGCACTCACTCATGTCATTGAAAATTAGAGTCCAAAGGAATCATCTGAAAGTCTGCCTTGACATCTTCTAACAGAAGATTTCTTTTTTTTTTTTTTTGCAGGGGTTGTGGCAATTTCTTTTTTTTCCCAGGGACATGTAAACCAAGGCAAACATTCAGATTTTCGGTTTAAATGAGTGGCTAAATTTCCCAACAGAGCTCTTTCCATTGTTCATTCCCAGAAGGGTTAAACTGGGATTCAATCACTGAAGACAATCATGGTATAATTAAGCTCCTTCTAATTTAACTGTCGGTCAGGAAGTGATAATAATGCTAGGTTTTACTTACAACGAAACTCAATTTAAAAAAGAAAACAAGGCAGTGAATTTTTTTTAACCATGAGTCACAATGGAAAGCCAAAGTTGGAAAGCTAAACACAAGGGAAAGAGCATAACAAAGAAATAAAATGAGGAGAAAAACATGCAGAATCTGACTATAAACAGAATCTGAAAGCAAAAAAGAAAAAAAATGAAGGAAAGAAAACAAGACAGCGTGAGTTAAGTGTGCATAACAATGTGGACGGCACTCAAGTCTATATTTAAACGGTGCCACTGAGCTGCTTGTTGAAACAGAAGCAGTTGACTTGACTGGCTCGTCTGCATGTACCAGTGAAGGGCCATGCATACATTATTCTGGAGTTGAGATAATTTGTCGACAATTAGCCAGAACAGGGTACAGTGAGAGGCTGATTAGCATGTTGGTACAAGTCAGGCACAGGAATAGAGACACAGGGGCTTTGAAACTGACATGAATTCGACATCGCACTTACTCTGTCATATTTTCTTTTTCCTCATTTATTTTTTTTTCTTGCTTTTTTCCACTCTCTTCTTAAAGGCAGAATTAATATTCATGCCGAGGCAAATGATGAATATGGATGTGCGGACAAACTGACTTGTTTCTGTGACGATAACAAGAAAAAAGGGGGAACACAGAACACAGTCCCTTGTGAACAAGCGTGTGTGGATTTTTAGTTATATTTTCAGCTCATCTGTTTTTCTCCAAGTTGGGGGCTATCCAATATATGGATTTCCCACAGACTTCACACACTGGCTTTTAATATTTTTTTAACATTAATTTTGGTACTAGAGAGTTCATTTAACTGTGTGTAAGGTGCCTGTATTGCTCAGTGCGTCTCCCAGCGCTTTAATTTTTATCAAATATTACATTTTATAAACCTTAAAGAAAAAGTATTTCTCTTTTAGGCACATTTGGGGAACACAAAAAAAGCTTTCCAGCTTCCCAAGATGGCTCAGTGGTTCAGGTAGAAAGGCAGAATAATTAGAAATTAGGTTAATTTGAGTTCTATCTTGGACAAGACTGACATCATTTAACAAGTTCACACAATGCTAAATCTTGATTCCGATGTTAGAGGGGACACTTCCAAGTTGGCATTCTGGTAGTAATGCATCTCACATCAGCAAGCAAGGGTTGGATTGCCAAAGCGGAAGAGGGGAGCAACAACGGTAATGGAGATTGATTAGTGACAGTAATAAGAAGTAAGCCAGAAACTTCCAGAGCTTCAGATTAGAAAAGAAACCTCAGAACATTGTATACGGACGGAGAGAAAGTGATCCAAAGCATGACCAAACACGGTTTCCTTGTTAGAGAGTGCCAAAAGCAAAGAAGTTTCACTGGTTAATATTTCTAAAATATTTGCAGTAGGCTATGTTGTGGCGAAATTCAGTCAACCTAAATGTTGGATTAATGTCTTGTAACTGGGGAATCTTCTTTATATTTATGAGCCTGGGACTCTCCAGAGCTAGGAGACATATGTCATATATGAGGGGAAGCAAACATCTCTGAACAGATCCCATTTCATCACTTTTCCTGAAGCAGCCTGCCACTTTAGTTATACTAATAACACATATTTCTCATTCTGTCCATCTTTTTCCATCTAAGTATCTAAACAAAACAGCGCAATACATCACTCATATGATTTATTCCAAAAGCCGGCACAGAATATTACTTCAATTTTCATCCACTAGAATCCAGTGATCACACATTTTCTGGTGCGGTTTGAGCAGAGAAGATATTACGCCAACGTGAAAGCAAACCTCCAGAGAAAAACAATCCCATCTATCCCACCATGCATCTCTTCACCTTTTCCGCTTCTCTTTGGATGGCAGGCAGTGTTTGAAGCCTTATCGGGTTCTCCGGCGTTTCATGTCCGCCAGATGAAGGCTTTTAATGTTGGAGCAAAAGGTAGCATCTGAATAATTACTAGGGCGCCAAGCTGCGAACGCAAATTACTGCACACAGCAACAGATGTGTGACGCACACACATCAACAGAGCTGCACAAACCTGACACACATGCAAACAAACAGTCCATTCACACACATAAATGTGTAATCATGCACAGCTACGAAATCCCATCTTAGTCTCAGTTTCACATACATGTGCATACATGCAGACAGTCAAACACACGCCAGTACAGTAAAAGTTTCAATCCAAAGTCTTAACTACCAGTTGATAAGCGTGTTTACCATCCTCAGGGGACTTGGGTGGAGGCTTAGAGAGAAGTTGTATTTTTTCCAATCTCTGTGTTTCACTTACACTGACACACATACTAAAAGCTCAAGAGAGTACCTCTGTGTTTTTAATAACCTCATATACTAATCAGCCATTATATTATGACCACCCAAGATAATAACAGCACACCTTGAAGTCCTTTAAGGTGCAAGGTATGGACTTCCATAGATCGTTGTCCAGCACATCCCACAGATACTCAATTAGACAGAGATCTGGGGATTTTGGAGGCCAAGTCAACACCTTGAAGTTGTTGTTGTGATTGTGTTTCTGTACCACATTTGCTTTGTGGTGGGATGCACCATTTCTGCTGGAAGAAGCCACTGCCATCCTGGTGTACATGATGCGCAACAATGTAGGCAGTATGTGTCACAGTAACATCCACATATATGGAAGGAAGGAAGGAAGGAAGGAAGGAAGGAAGGAAGGAAGGAAGGAAGGAAGGAATCTACGGTCTCCAGCACAATATTACAGGAAACATCAAATCAGACTACCTCCCCGGGTAAGATTATCAGGCCATCACAATTTGGCCCGTGTCAATGTCGCTCATATCTTTGATGCCTAATATATCCCACCCACTGACAGGTACCATAATGAGATGATCACCTTTCCTTCACCTGACGGTGGCCATGATGTTATGGCTGATTGGTATATACTCTTGCTGTTTCTGTTTTTTGGTGTGCAGTCTTTTACTGTGTTGGGCATCAAATAATATAACAGAGCGTTCTAATCAGAAGACAACGCATGCCATTTCAATGGATGGCTTACGAACCTAATGGAGTTGTCTACACCTGTGTCACTGCTTATGAGCTGACCACGGCTCAGGATGTGAGACAAATCAAGCTATGGGCTTTTTTGAAATTCCAACCACAACGCTCATGTAGGCTTTATGTTGGATGGACAGCTCCACATGAAGTCTCCACAGTAGCTGAGACTGAATAACGACAACATGTAAAACACCAACTCAGGCAAACACATCCCTTTCAACATGTGTAAAAAGTTTAATTACTGGAAAATTAATCATATTTCCCAGAAAGTTAATTTCTCCAAAATCTGTTTGGTAAATTACACAATTTCCATAAGATTTAAACCCTTATAGGATATCGGCATTTTCTGGATGGAGCATGGAGCTTAAGAAACGAAAAATTGTAAAAAAGGAAGAAACCATATAGTAAGAGCAGCAAAGGCAAACAGCTAAAAACACTGACCTGAGTAATGGAGATCTTGAGACCTGCGATGTTGTTGACTGTACGAGCTGCTAAGTACTTGGTAGCAGACGGCCACAACATTGGTCCTTTTCACGTCCGACATGGAGGGAAAGTAGTGATGTTAAGTCATTCAGCGGGTCGCATTTTACCTGAGATACTTCTGAGTTAACTCCGCAGTCCTAAAATGATGATACAACGTAAACTTTATATACGGACGCTCACAATGTTGTCCCTCGGTCTCAGCATAGGTACACACTTGATAGCTAACTAGCATTGCTAGCGTCACTGGCGCCTAGCTTACCTTACTTTCAACGTCATTTTTTGGAGGGGGGGCGATAAATGTTTGACGTGTTGCCCGGTCATCCTGAATACATTCTGATCATTTTTATTGATATATCAGTTTAGCTCGCTTAGAGGAGAGCAAATGTAAAAAAAAAATGTCTCATTTTACCCCATTCTCCCCTACACAGTATTTTAGTGTTTTATAAAGTGTTTCTGATACAGATTTCTTAAAACCAGCACAGAGCTGGGAGCGTCATGTTGTGGTGAAGCTTCTCAGCAACAGACCTAAGAGTAAAACTGCTTTGTAGGAATCTGTTTTTCAAGACTTTTTATTTATTTATTTATTTTAGAGGCACTGTAAATGGGTAGATCTCAGAACAGATTTAGGACTGAAGACCTCCCGGCCCTTACTGATGATGTCACATTCCGTTAGTCCATCACTGATGATGTCACAGTCCTTGATTAGGTCACTGCTGATGTCACAGTGCTATGCTACCTCATCATTCCAGAGTGGTATAAATAGCTTGCATTTTCATGTCACATTCACTTAGTATTAACTGCATCGAGAAGACAGTTGGTGATGACTAAACCTTGTTCTGAAAAGATATTTCAAGACACAACCTACGTTTGAGTGATATGGCAGCGAAGACAACTATCGCCATGGACCAAACAAGCAGTCCTAAGAAAGAGGAGACTCCTCCGACTACGGTGGACATGAATCGCCCCGTTATGGATTTTTTCTTCAGAAGGATTGAACCTAACCAGTGGGCACGTTTGATCTCAGGATACCCTGATGATGAAACCAAATACATGCTGGCAGAGCTGCTAACAGACATGATGGCGATCACCGCACGATCAGCGCTGGCAGACATCGAGAGCCGAGGAGTTATGTCCCAGGAGTATCTGTTGTCCAGTTTGGGGGACCTACTACCTCGAACTTTTGCTCGAGTACTGGATGTTCCAGATGACGTTTGCCGTGACAGCTCAGACAGTTTGAGGAGCTTAATTGCCAAAGAAATAGCAGCATTTGTCTGCTCCAACCTCTTTGCTAGCATGAACACTGCGAAGCCATATAGACAGTACGTCACTGCCCTCCAGACTATGGATGAAATGGTTGATCGCACCATTAAAATGCTGCAAGAGTGCACCAAGAAGAAGAGACTGATGTGCAGACATCAGCCGCTGGTCATCTCCATACCAAGACACACTGAAGGAGACCAAGAAGATCTGGAGTCCACAAAGACTGATGTCGCAGATTGTTTGGATGAGAGACCAGATCCAGACGCAACCCCAAACTACAAAGTGCGTCTGACAAGCAGGATTAAGAGATTCTTTGGGAAACCACTTACCAAAGTGGCACCTCCTGCACCAACACAGACACCCAGCGTTACAGAGGTCACCCCTGTGGAAGTATTCGTGCCTCCAGACGCAGCTTCGGTGTCTGCCTTTGCATTTGAGGACAAACCTGAAAAGGGCGCCAGATCAAAGGAAGAAACATTCGTGAGCAGTGTCGCAGAGAAGCTGATTTCACGGGCCCTTAAAAAGTCCAAGATGACCTGCACTTCAGAATCCCTACACGCCATCCACCAGCGGATGTTCAACAGAATCTGGGATCAAGTCGAGACTGAAGGGTTAAATATTAACCCGGACAAGTTGAAGGACATGGACGAGGCCGTTTTCAAGGACATGTGCAAAATGTGTCACTGCTCCAAAAACACTCTGTGGCTTATTATGGCCTTAAATGATCCAATATTTGAAGATATGATCGTGTCTTCTTTCAAAAAGCAGCTGAAGAGACAAACTGAGGAACCTGGCATCATCACAAAGTTCTTCGCAGCTGTACGCAGAGCTTTCTAAGACCCTGCAGACAGCCCCATGTTACTGGTGTTATTAAAGTGAACATCTTCATCGACATCGGTAAATATTTTTTGTACCTTAACATACTTACTGTTATATAGTTTCTCTTGTCTTAACTTATTCTATTTTTTGTATTTTGCATTGTTGTTACTTGCAGCTGTAACACCCTAATTTAGCCACAGGGATAAAAGTCTTGTCTTATCTCATGTCATCTTATGTTATCTTCCCAGATGAATCCAACACAGAGCTCAAGCAGGAGGTTACCACATTTGAGGACACCTCCTACTCCACTGACTGCTGCAACACAGAAAGCAGTGGAGTACTTACATCTGGGCATACCTTCTCCTTCACTAGCTGCTGCGAGACAGAAAGCAGAGGAGGAGGGGGTTACCTGCGCAGACACTTCCTGTTCCTGATTACCTATTTGTGGCTTTCCCGTTTCCTCTGCTGGAATCCACTAGACGGAGACCAGCGGTGCAGCAGGATACCTGGATATAGGTCAGGATTTGGGCTCGTATCGTCATCTCGATGGACACCAGTACAACCTGACACCTAGAGGGCGAGGGATTGATTCCCTGTCTGGAGCATCTGCGCTGCTGCTTACTTCTCTTCACCTGCTACCAGTAAAAAAATAAATAAATTTCTTTTCATGTTAACAAGTTAAAAATGTTCATACTTTGGTTTCAACAAAATAAAAAATAAAATAAAAAATATGCAGTACATACTCCATACTATAAAGTATGTAACACTATTACTTGTAAGACAAGATAACTGTACATCATTAATTTAAATTTATATATATATATAATGTATTATAGACATACTCTTAAAATGGGAACAATGACAACAGTTTTTTCAGGGTACTCAAAGACATTTTACATAAAAAGAACATCAAATTATCAAAACAATGTGAAATATAGCATTAATAACAGAATAGTGAACTAAACATTAAATGCAATTTTAAAAAGGTGTGTTTTTGTGAGAGATTTGAAGGTAGGAAGGTTGGTACAGTCACGGATGTGTTTGGGGAGAGAGTTCCAGAGAAGGCTCTGTCAAGCCAGGTTCGATGCTTGGTCTTGAGTGGCGGAGTAAGGAGGTTTGCGTCACATGAACGGAGGCTGCGGGACGGATTGTGGCGATGGAGCAGGTCAGTGAGATAGGAAGGGGCCTGGTTATGGAGGGCTTTGTGTGTGAGGAGGAGGATTTTGAACTGAATACGCTGTGGAACTGGGAGCCAGTGGAGTTTCTGGAGGACAGGAGTGATGTGATCACGGGAGCAGGTGTGGGTGAGCAGACGTGCAGCAGAATTTTGGATGTACTGAAGTTTATTTAAAGTTTTGGATGGTGTGCCAGACCCAGACCACTTCATTTCCCAGGAGCGTGTGAGGAGCGGGGCGGGGAAGGGCGACAATAAAATAAAATATAAATAGTTATAAGTAATTGTTTTTGAAGCAGCAACTAACCGGTCCTTCACCCATCACATTAATGATTAAATCAATTATAAAATCCACCATCAGCATAGAAAGCTTGGAGTTGAGGTCTTGACTGGTCTTAACAGCACATGTGTTTTCACTTGTTGTGTTTGTCTGTTAAGTTTCCAAACTGAGCTGCTATACTTCCAGCCTGCTGGGTCTCCCGACACTGGAGGACTCTGTGAGGGACGTCACCTGCCAGGACAGGCCTGGAGTTCAGTCCCTCAGGCTCATCTGATGAGGCACAGCAGCCCACACACACATACTGTACACTCACACTAATATTATTCTGAAGTTTCCCCACAAACCCCAAAGAATAAAATGGAACAACAGGACAGGAGTTGTTGAGTTTTGTTCTCTATTTCTGCACTGCATATTAGTTTTTACTCATTTCTGTGCAGTCAGAGATGCTGACCTTGATAAGTCCAGAAAAGTCTATCTAGCCAAGCTAGTTGTGGAATATGCGGATGTGAACTGAGGCAGGAGCAGTTCACCAGTCTGTCTCTGTATCGTGTATCTGCGGGCTCTGTGGAAAAGATGTTTCACGTGTGCCTGACACTAAGATCCATCAGTCCTCATTCAGCCGTATGATATGCTGCACGCTTTGGTCACTGCGTCTCTGTTTGAGCATGTGTGGACATGTTGACAGAGCTGGAGTTCAGGTGTGAGAGATTAAACTTTGCCAAGCAGAGTGACATCACTTTCAACCTAAATGACCTAATCTGAGTGACTTCCAAGCTGGGGCCCACTGACTCTAAGGGCTAAATCTTATTTCTAATTTTCTCCACTTTCACTTCCACTCAGCATGTGTCTTTTATCATTTTCAAGGGTTTTCTGCTACTACTCATCTTGCACCTGCAGTATTTCTGCTTCACTGTTTGAGAAGCCCCATGAGCCTGTCAGGCTGCCGATGGACCTGATTCTGCCCACTTAACAGGAAAGGAAAAAAACAAACTTATCTGAGATCAAACAGAAACATCACACCGATATAGACATAAACATAGGACCATATTGTATGTGGTATTCTTTTGTATGTTTTGAACGTACAGACTCTTCCTAATTATTGGTTCTACTCAGCGCAAAGGATGCTACAGTCTCCTTGGCACTGTCTGCTATTTTAGCTCCACATCTCTTGTTGTTGATCATGGGCTCTAATATTTTATGTCATGTCTGTGACAGTAAATGTTGGAAATAAATATTTATATTTTGGATGACTATTTCACCTGAAAACTGTGCATTTTTTTCAAAACATCTAGTTTCTGTAGGTATGTGTAAAACATTATGCACACTCTTTGTATTGGTTGCAGATTTTAAAAAAGGTTTATTAAAAACTTAAAAATGCCAAAAATGACATGGAGTCTAAAGCCACTGTAAGTCTCCCAGTTCCCCCAACTGGGGCACTGGGACTGGGACCAAAAGACTGAAGACCAGATGCAAGGGGCAGCGACCTGAGCTTACAGTCACATGAAGGGTACAAGGACACAAGGTACAGCGAGCTTGTGGCGGGGAGTAAAATGTTTGAGAATTTGAAGTACAAAACATGATTAATATCCTTAGCTCTCAAATGCATACCATGACCTACTAATGAATGGAATTGAATTTAGATTCGTTCCTTTATTGCCAGTGTACAGACATCAGTACAATGAGAGCTAACTCTCCATTAATACCCAATTCACAGTTAAATACATAGGTTACAAAAAAATACAGTGATTTGACAGCATATATGATACAAAATAGTTTTGCAAGGGCAATCTGTGATGAAGAACAACACACAGAACATGACGGACCACTGATACTGTATGATACAGCTGAAGTCAGACTGTTTAAAGGCTATCGCCCTGTGGTGTGTTTGATTCCGTGTGTCGGTGATACCCTTAATCAGGATGACAGACAGACAACAGTACACCCTGTCATTTACCTAAGAGGCAGCTCATTCATCTCTCTGCTCTGTCTCCGTCAACCTCACATAGACTCACTTTCATTCCGTCCTTCTCATTCTCTGAGTGTCAATTAATCTTTCCCTCGTTCTCCATCCAGGTTGTTCTCCCCACATTCATGCCGTTCCCTCATCGCCCTCCACTCATTGCGCTGTTGCCAGTGTAGTTAAGGTGATTGCTTGACAGACAGTGCGTTAGGGTGACGCCTGTTTGCCTTGTGTTTTATGGCGTCAGTATTGTGAAGAAGACATTAAGCAGCTGTCGCCGTCATTAGCCAGCCAGCAGATTTGGTCTGTTATGAGATGCAGATGAATGACTTGAAGGAAATCCAAATGTTCACATTCCAGCTTCTCCCTTCTGTGTGTGCAAGTGTTTTATTGGGTTTTCTAATTACACTCCATCACTTTTTTTTTTTAACAGTCACTAAAGGACAGCTGGAACCTCATGGTCAAATTCTGTCTTTAAAGATGATTCACAGTTACATTTTTATGTTGTTTTTGTTTTATTATAAACTCTTGCATTAATTCCAGGGGTAGCTGTCTGAAACATTTCCTCATTCCTCTTAAGGTCATGCCATTTAGTTTTTCTTTCGTTCATGTTTCATGCTTCCTGTTTTATTGTGAAAGCCCACCTCTCCTCTCGTTTTAGACCGTTTCACTTCCTGCCCCTGTGCTTTGATTGTCTACCCCGCCCTCTTTAGATGTACCTGTGTCTCATTCCATCATTCATTCATTGTCATTTTTTTGGATTATTTACCTGTTTTGCTGATTGCTGACCTTGCCTCGCCCTTTGGATTTGTTTGTCAGTAGGGGCTATGGACTATCGTGTACCAAACCACCCTTCCACAAAGTAAACTGTGTTTGTTGGAAACCCGTACTGTTTCTTGGAGTTGTGCTTTTGAGTCCTGCTTTTGTGGAGTACCAGTCATAACACTGTCTAAGCACAGATGCACACATGAACTTCGCAGACATCAAAGTTGACCAAGAAAATCACAGAACAACTAGATTCTCTAGATCAGCTATTTTATTTTATTTGACTTTATTTTATTTTATTTGCACCATTTTTATAATTTTATTTAGTACCATCACAAAATTTAAGTAACATCTGGATATTAAACACACAGAATACATTTCCTTCATGTTGCCTTGCAACACTGAAAAGCACCAATATCAATGAATGAGAGCAGCATGTTTTTTCCTAAACAAGGCTGTGCCTCATAGGAGCCTGTGACATCTGAAGCATGTTCTTCACTATGCACCGTGGTTTTCATTGCATTTATTGCAGAAAACACCACTTCACTTAGATAATATGATGGAAATGGTTGCAATGTTTCCAGTGCTACTGCGGCTATTTCAGGATATGTTATTTGCAAATTCCAGAATTTTGTCTTCTGACATGAATTTGCAGAGTACACATCCACAGATGGGTCACAGATCCATTTTGTTTTCATTTTTTGTTTCATGTGGTTGAGAAGTAACTAGCTAGTTGCAACATGCATATTTGGTTAGTGGCTGATGTGGTTAGTTATTCCACAAATAGCCTGTAGTATTGTGTTTTTATCATTCAGAGGTTTTTATTCATTTGTTTAATGTCACATAATATTGTTTTTCTTGGCCCTGGTTGCAAATGCTTTGCAGCCCAGTTAAGGTCCATGGCTGGTGGCTGGGGAGTGCTGCTCTGGAGCACTCAGGGTTAAATTACATTCTAAAGTTCACCTCATCGGTGGTGATAGCGAGGGCAAAGAGCTGCTGGTTTACTTGCCCCACCAGATCTTCCCACTGGTGCAGGGGTCAAAACAGCCTCCTCTCAGCCTCAAGCTTACATCTCTAACCTTGAGGTCACTGCTGCCCCTGTTTTTAGTTTGAGCGACATCACATTTTGTGAATGAGGCCATTGTGTTCAGTGTCCACAGAATGTCATTTATAATGTTGCAGTCTGCATTTAAAATGGATTAAATTTTGATTTTGTGACATGAACCTGAAATGTCAAGGTGGATTTTTTCACTCAAGATGCATTTTATTATGAGTGCCTCTGGTAAATCTCTTAGATCGAAGGTGTACGTGTGTGTCTCTATATGTGCGGCCGTCCAGGCACATGTTCTTGTGTCTCGGTCTCTGCATGTGTGTGCCTAATGCGATGCCCCAAGCGAAGCCCCCACTGGGACATCATGGTCAGACAGACTTATTCAACGACACAAATAAAAATCAATAAACAATCTGAAGTTTTCACCCTAAACACTGCTTCTTTTTTAAGCTCTGTTTTTTCAATGAATATACAACATGGCCAGGACCTCAGCAGCTTAGACAGGTCCTGTCCCTGGGAGAGATTAGATAGTGTCTCTAAAAATGAGAAGAAAATTGAGGGAGAAGGGGAGAAGAGGAGCGTAGAAAGGAAAAAGGAGGTTCTGTGTAAGTTGAGCAATGACGCTGTGGGTCAAATCAAATAAATTCAGTCTGAAGCAGGAAAAAAGTGGACAGAAAAAGATGTCTTTGAGAGCGGTTGAACAATGCTGGGACGGTTTGTCAACGCTAATTATATGCAAAATCTGGAATGAGTTATTTTATGTCACCAGTGAGCACACAAGTAGAAGAATAGGACTGTATGAATTGTAAAGGGTATACACAATCAACAAAATAACCTATAAGAAAAAAATTGTGATAAAATAATTTTTGAAAATTAGTGGCACCCTAAAAATACTGTACTTCAACATCCTTTGTCTTTTTTGTATTTCCACATATATTTATTATTTGTATACATTTTTAAGAAAGAGGTCTGCACTGTACAAGCTGTTCTCCCAGACTATTTGTGTGCACATCACACACACACACACACACACACAAAAATGACACCCTCAAGCATGTATGTGTGTGTGTTTGTGGGTCTACTTGTGAGTGTGTTTGGGAAGGGCCTCTTTGCCAAGAGCACTAATTAGAGGTCATTTCAGTTTGGGTAGATTCTGTTCTCACCCCCTGATTCCACTGTCAGGTCATCACTAGGCTCCTACACACACACTGTGAGAGAGAGAGTGTGTGTGTGTGTGGGGGTGTGTGCACGCCTCTAAGCCCATATGTGGTAGAGAGAGAGAGACAGAGAGGGAGAGGTGAGGGCTGGTGGGTCTTGGGGCCAGACCAGGCAGCCAGTCAGCCCAGCGAGGAGGGCTCTGTCACGGGATGAGGCCGCTGGCTGGCCTGCCTCTCTGGCCTGGTTCTATGAATCTCTGTCTGTAGGCCCTACAGGTTGTGGGCCCATATACGTCTGTAAGGCTACTGTCACTTCACATAATAGCAGACAGTCTTGTTTTTGTTTTTTTCTTTCTGTATCACGTTGTCTTTAGCTCACTTACCCCCTCTGTATCTGACTCTTGTTACGTTCAATCTTCAGAGATGATGAGTGTTTTATTGCACTTCAATAAAAAGATTAGATGAACCCCTAAATACAGGAGTAACATCAGTAAACTCAGTGGCCGCATGTTGAACAGCTAACGCACAGCAGCAAACTCAACATCATGAACACAGAAAGGACATTTTAGAAGCGAAAAACCTTTTTTCTGAAAAACAAAATCAACAGTTTTAAATATGTAGTGTGCAGGATACTCTTCTGAAATATTTTTAAAGAATACACATTGTGAATACAATGGAAAGGCAGCAGAAGGATGGACAAAAACTCTCAGTTGACCTAACCACCCCATTAACATAACTCCTTCATGATCATCTTGGATTTCTCATTTTCTCAAATGTAGTCAAGAAAACAAAAACAGAATAACAGACTGGTTGGATTTATTTTGTTCTTTAAAAAAATAAAGAAATCATTGTCATTATTGATTTACATGCAATCCTCCCCTTTGTAGCCTGTCTGTCATGGCATCCGACACACTTTGGAAACAGGCATCCACAGAGAACTGCTCAGCGAAGCGCACCGGCGATACACTGCAGTATATAAAGATGCGCCTCTGCCTGTCAGTAAGTGACAGACAGCCAACAAACACGGCAAAGAGGAGGAGGAGAGAGAAAAGAGCAGAGCAGGGCATCTGTGTCTCGCCAAAGGGGGTGTCAGACAAACCGTGTGTGTGTGTTGCTGAGGTTTATTGAATAGCAGCGATAACAGATATGAAGGCTGCATTGGAGGAGGTGGTTACGAGAACAGGAGGAAGTATAGAGAGTTGACGCTCGGGGCTAATGTTAAGTGCGTGTTGTTGTGTGTCTTTCTGTGTGTGTGTGCGTCTGCTAGCTACTTGCGGTGGCCTAAATCTGGTTTTAGTGAGGACTTCCCTTTGGGGAGGAATCAAGCTCCTAATTAAATAATTAAATTAAAATCAATATATTTCAAGATGAATGTAACTTGGATGGATTTTACTGTGGCTGTATTTTGCCACTGAAGACATGCAGTGTATACATCTAGATTATGGCACAGCTTTTTAGTAAAATCTGTGCCGTACATTTTTAAACCTTCAAACACAAGCTTAACCCAACAAGCTAAAAGACGCATTTTCTATGACAGCTTTGTAACTTTTTTGAATATTACAATGTGGTGCATGTTAACCTGAATATAAGGAACAACGTGAGGAATAACTTTCTGTGGTGCTGTGTCAGATTGTGAATCATATTGTATTGCCATTACAGTACACTAGTGAATTTCATACATATTTTAAGTCACATAATCTGCTGCATTACTGCTCAAGCATTTATACTTTCTGCTGTGTCATTAAATTAGACCTGCATTGTCTTGGATATCTTGGTATAACAGATCAGATAGGAATCCAAATAGCATTTGGGCATTATTGATTTGGAAATAATTTGTGTATTTGGGTAAAAATGCAAGCAATATGTTTTTTTGTTGCCTGTCTTCCTTTCCTCTCTCTCCCTCTGCCTCTCTCTCTCTCTCCTTCGCTCTCTCTCTCTCTCTCTCTCTCTCTCTCTCTCTCTCTCTCTCTCTCTCTGCATGAAAGCAACCTAAGCCTCCTTTTGCCACACTGGGTCACTGAAAGCTGAAATCTACACCAAACTACCGGATGAAGCACAGACGCGCATGTGCACAGAGACACACACATATACCCAAACTGGAGGACAACAGATACTCACCTCCCCTTTTCTGACAGGTCCAGACAGACATAGAACCTGAGACAGAGGACAGACGAAAAGGGGGGAAGAAAGAAAGAAAGAAACAAAGAAAGAAAGAAAGAAAGAAAGAAAGAAAGAAAGAAAGAAAGAAAGAAAGAAAGAAAGAAGAAATTTTAAGGGAGAGGAAAAGTAGGGTGATTCACGTTCACTGTCCCAGAATAGACCAGACTGACAGGACTCATCCGCATGACTGGTGCGGGTTACCATGGCAATTTGTGACTGTGCAACTGAGATATTAATTGTGTCACTCAGTCACACACAAATACTTGAGATATGGTCATGCAAAATCCCTTGAAATTGGCATGCTATGTCAACGTTTTACATCTTTATGAATGTGTTGTGGTAATGCACAATGCTCCATGCAACTCCTGCACAACATAAACACAGATCAGGCATAACATTATGACCTATGCCCTATTATTGTGTATAACAATTGTGACCCATCAGAGATGGACATGGTCCTTTTGAGGGTGTCCTGTGGTGTCTGGCTACAAGATGTTGTTAATGGGGGCCTTTGGGTCCTGTGGGTTGAGGGGTCGGACTTCTGTGGATCAGGCTTGTTTTACTGCATCCCACAGATATGTGATCAGCTTGGGATCTAGTGAATTTAAAGAGTCAAAGGAGGCAAACCTGGAGGAGATATATATACACACGCACATATAATGCAAAGTTAGTTGGGGATACAAACACATACTTCTTCATTTGTTATGGACACTTCAGAAACCAGAACAGTTTGTTTTCCACCTCATCACACACAGTAAATCCAGAACTGACTGACAGGATCAGCAGTAGGTACCTGCTTTGTATTTAAACCTATGCTTACATTTTGTGCTGAATCTATCTAATCCTTTACATACTTCCCTAAAATTTCAAACAGCATGCTCAAGCTGTGAGAGGGGAACACAGTGTGACTTCAAACCTCAAACAATTCTGACGCACGTCAGGCTGAGTAAAAGCTAAACAGTTTTTCCAAGCAAAGGTCAGTCTTTCATTCTACAACATGGCAACACGTGACCTCAGCTACATGAGCGTCACTAGGATGCCATCATTGACTAGACTGACCTCCACCTGGAAGTGGTGTAACCAGCATCATTAACAGATTTGATGTTTGGCCTTCACATATTTTAAATTTTAAAGTGATGGGCTTGGGTATTTAAAAAAAAAGTGTGTGTTTGAGTGCGGCATGTGTTTGTGTGTGTGTGTCTGTGTGACGGATGGGGTTGTGGGGAAACGTAATGACACACTCCAGTGGTCCAGAGAAGGGCAGAAGCACGGTCTCATTGATAACTGGATAATTATGTACTCTGTCATCATGCTATTGTGTGTGTGCACGTACATTTTATTTTCTAAGTGCATGCTAGCGTACAACATGTTATTTATTTTGTGTTTTACACATTATGCACATAGCTCTGTGGGCTTGCATGTATTAATTACTGGGTATACTCCATGTTTTTGTCCTTTGTGCCTTGATTTGTATGTTTACAGATTTAATTTTGATCTTTAGTTGTGCACTCATTGTGTGTGTCACATGCTTTCACACTGCATCTCCTGTAGCATGCATGATTGTGTATGACAGCAGTGAAGTGGGATGTTAAATTGATGCATTATGTTAGTACACTATGTAACATGTGTGCATCCACTCTCTTTCTCGCACACAAGCAAACCCGTTGCACACAGAGGAGGTGTGCATCATAGGAACCTTCTTACAGTGAAAAGACATGACATCAATTTTATTTCAAATGACTGTTGTTGTCATCTGTTTTTCATCCCCCCATCACCTCACTCCTATACTTGGCCAGGATGCATGAAATAAACACATAAGCATGTATTTGCACACAAATACATATTATTTAGACTGATAATGAAAAGGCAAAATGAGCAGCAGATACACAGAGATGCGCACCGCAACAAATATACACGTACACTCCAGGCCTCCATCGTGTCTCAGAGCTAAGCCCACAGCATGCTCTATGCTCCTGTAGAGAATGTTTGGGACTTCTGCTGTTATGTGGCTTCCCCACTTATGTGAGTTTGTGTGTCTTTGTGCCTTATTTGTTCCCTGGTGAGCTGAGGGATAGAATCTGAAGGAGGCCGTCCGATTGGGCTGTCACTAATCCCTTAACAACACGGCTCACCATGATTGGCCATGACCATGCAGGAGGGGATGGAGCCTGCAGGTGGTAGGAAGGATGATTGAATGGTTGGAGAGCTACAACAACTGGCAGGTGGAAAGTGAGAGATGCGAGGGCAGTAAAGTCTGGTTTAAGAATTAAGGGCTTGGACACCATCGGACTGTCTAAATCGCTCGAATACTCAAGCGTGATGTGTAATTTATTAAAAAATACAGTTTAGATTTGTTAACATCAGGGATTCTTTATGTATAGTTAAGCAAATGATATTAACAAATACAGTATCAAAGACTTAAGAGGCTCTGATTATGAACATAGACAGCTGCTGTCTGTATGTGTTTACGTTAGTGTGTGTTTGTGTGGTAACTGCCACGGGCATTATTGTCCGCTCTATGTATGAGGATGAAATCCTAATTAGGGAAAGCCCACTGCAGGCTCTCTCTGTCTGATGCTCTCTCCCACACTCTATTGCCTGCAGACCTTCTTGTCAATTCAGGCAAAGGTAGGTGTTTCATGCTCTCCTGAAATCTCTTCTGAAAGCATCACTCTGATACTAGCTGCTCAGATGGTGTTTAACCAGCCTAAAGCGAGAACAGCCACACACACTGATCCTACGTCCAACAGCTGACCTCGTTCATGGGCTCACTCTTCTTAAATTTATTTTCTAAATGCATGTTAGTGCATCTCTCATAATGAACACGTTGTGGTTTGGAGTGTTGAATGCACACACACATACACTGATCAGCCACAACATTATGACAGGAGAAGTAAATAATATTGACCATTTTGTGACAATCCAGTGTTCTCCTGGGAAACTTTTAGACTTTGCATTTGTAAGGATATTACATTTATATATGTACCACCCAAGATCAGACCAGGCACCCCTACCCCATAGCAATGACAGGTCATAATGTTACACCTGATCGGTTTATCGGGGCGACTGTGGCTCAGTAGGTAGAGCGGGTTGTCCACGAACCAGAGGGTTAGCGGTTCGATCCCCGGAATGTGCCACATGTCGAGGTGTCCTTGAGCAAGACACTGAACCCCCAGTTGCTCCCAGTGCGTGGCACTGGTGTGTGAATGTGTGTGTGCTTGTGTGAGTGAATGGGTAGATGTGTCTCTGACTGTAAAAAGCGCTTTGAGTACCAATAGGTAGAAAAGCGCTATATAAAAGCAAGGCCATTTACCATTTACCATTTATGATAGTGTTTATTTCTGTTTTAAGAAAGAAAGAAAGAACTTGTCAAATGTCTCTTGTTAGTATGCATTCATATTCCCTTAACTATGCATGACCATGAATCTTGATATAGTTTAAATGGTGAGATATAAACTAAAATCTAAACTTGGACTTCATCTAATAAACTGGACATTTGTGGGAAGTGAATCACATCTGAAGGCAACTTCAAGTGGCCATGTGAATAACTGCAGTTTTTTCATCCACATTGATTAGATTTTTTCAACCAGTGGAGGTTGCCACTTGTGTCAAAGGAAGGCCTTAACCAAGTATGTAGGACCCATGAGGCAGAGTGTTCGGAGGCAAAGCCAAAAAACTAGACCTAACAAAACAAAAAGGAACACAAATGTATACTGAATGTCACATTTCATTTTACATTCAGTATCAAAACTTTTTTGTGTCGTTGTGTGTGCACAGTGTACACACACTGTGGGGCATCTGCTGCGTGTTGAAGGTCCAAACTGCTGAAATGAGAGAGTGAAAGAGGAAAATACGTAGTTCTTATGTGTGAGTAAAAAGAGAATATTTAACACCTGAGATGTTTGATGCAAAATATCCACTTCATTTTACTTCACTTCAGTAGTAAATTTATGATTTTATGGCGCGTCAGAGAACAGTCCATAGCTTTTTGACAAATTGATGCACTTTCACAAGACCCATTAAAAATGCTGTCAGTTGTGTTTTTCTTTCAAAAGTCTGATTTAATCATTTTTATTTTCATCTTTACGTTCAACTCACTTATATATTTCATTACCGGGTTTTGTGATGGCAGCGAAATCATGCATTCTCCCCAGACCGAGGCAGCGACAACACTATTGAAATTCTACAACGACCATCCCGGTCGCACCAGAGGCATTAGCATGATCCACCAGGAAGTGCCCTTTCTATCCATTGAGGCTCTGTGCATGGGTCACATCACAGATAGAGTTGTGGCTCCATCCATCATGTGGGTTATAGTTAGCCGCCTATGCTAATGTCTGACCCAATGAAAAGTTTACTGAGAGACGGACAAGGACATTGGGGTGGACTCTTGTCGTCGCATGCCGTAAACACATACACACACATACACTCTCTCTCTCTCTTTCATTCACACACACATGCATGCACACACACTCCCCACTCCAGCACAGTGGGGCTGTCATATTTCACAGTACCCGGTAGCGTGGGGTGAGTTATGGCCATGTCACAGTATAGAGGGAGAATGTGTGGTGTGTGGCGTGTGTTTATGTGAGTATGTGTTTACACTGTGCGTGAGTATCTCAGGTTCACACCTTATACGTTTATTTATAAAAAAAAAAAAACACTCAACCCTCACTCCAAATCAGTGGTGTCCAGAGTGCTGCTGCATGTGTAAATGACAAAATGATTTATAGAAATATTCCCAAAATAAAGTCCTACACACCGGGGAGGGACGGAATACCCCCAACAGCATGGCGCCTCAATGGGGGACATGCAATAAAGGCATGTGTACACCAATTCCGTGCACAAGTTTATGCAGGCAAACTCATAGATGCACGCTCACAGACGTTGTGTGGTCGTTTAGGGACAGAGAGGACAGCGCTCTGGTAAAACAGCTCCGTAAATTTATGACCTGTAAACTAGAAGATGGACAGATGGATGGATGGAAGGATGGATCAATGGAAGGGCAAAACAAAAAAAAAATGAAATGATTAAGGCAGAGGGGGAAGGATGGAAGGACAGGAGGACAAAGAGATGATGGAAGCAAAGCTAGATAGATGGCAGAAGAAGACAACAAGGAGGATGACACTACGGCAAAGCAGTTTTGGAGATTTATAGTCTGTGAAGAAGTAGACAGGCCGCGGGACGGATGGAAAGACGGATTTAAGGAAATGGGGACAAAAAAATTTGAAGAGAAGTAGAAAATGACCAGATGGATGGAAAGTTGGTCGGAAACAATGGGAGGTCAGGGCAGAGATAGGGTGAGAAGAAAGGAATTGAAAGGAGAAGAGAGGCGAACAGAAGAGTCCTGAACTCTTTCTGAGACAGTAGTAGGAATATAACAAATCCTGAAGTGGTCTTTGCTTCTTTGTGTGCCATGATTCCTGGAGGAATTGTCAAAGCATGAAATGAGTCTTACGCTGGGAATTGTCTCATTCTGACTGTGTGTGCAGTTATTAATGGTGTTATCATTCTGTGCTGGTAATTATGCTCTCTGAGGGAGCTGGCATAGACGGAAGGAGACAGAAAGAGTGGAAGAGAAAGACACACTTTGATCTTTTGTGAACATGATGGGCTGAGCTGAATGAAATAAAATGTGTCTGTGAACGGGTGCATCGGTAGATAGAGTACACGCAAGCTGGTCCTGGGGATTAAGAGGTTACTCCCATGTTAGTGATGTTCTGTGATGTTTACGTTTCTGGCTATGAGCAATGTGCATGGAGGAAGAACTGTAACAAAACTTTGGAGGCTTTAGTAAAAATTCCTGTTAAAATAAATCAATCAATCAAACCACTATTAATCATAGATTGCTTATTAGGTATATTAGCCATGTATGTGGATGACTAATCTTTCCACACATTTCCTCATGTTTCCATCATGTGTGCATAAAAATCTCAGTAGATTTTTTATGGGCCGGAAACGTCGGTATATCCATAAATAACTCAAATCAGGCAAATAAATCATGATGCATTTAAAGCAAATGAATTGAAAGCACTCTGTCTTATGTGTCCCACTAAAAAGATCACAAATGAGAGGACAGAAACATCAGTTATGAGTGGACCGATAACAAGATTGTAACGCTTGTCAAATTAATATATGAAAGACATATACATGTCATGTTTCCATCATGTTTCTTCTGCAGTGTTTGAGATTTAAGTGACACATTTAATTACTTAATCTCACCATGCAATGTTGTCATGAGATGGAATGGGAAAGGAAAATTAACGCCACTAGGTGTTTATCTCAGTGCACTCAGAGCTGATTGATAGAAATGTTCATTGTTTAGAAAGTTCTTTTGCAGATTTTCTGGAAATTTTCTGAAAACGTTTCAACTTGCATAGGTAGCATAGGTAGAAAACTCCTTTTTACACTACACTTTTATGTTTACATGCTTTAAACTCCACATTTCCTTCACGTTCATTTGCGTTTTTGTGCATTTTTGGATAATTTCTAAATAAGAACATCTCCCCTTCATCCCTCTGTTTTCAAAGTATACACAGTCTCTCTTTAGCATCCCATCCCGCTGTGTCATCACTCACTCATCTATTATTTTCTCTCATCCATTTACTCCCATCCTCCCTTTTGCATCCTCCCCCCTCTCCCTATTCCATTCTCCCCCTTGTTGTACTTTGTCTTTCAGTGCCACGTTGCCATGTGTCGTGCGGTGTAAATGGGTTGTGTTAAATGTTGTACCGTCCCTGGTGAGTTTTAACAATATGGAGAGAAAGGCTGATAATCTTTAAACAGGGCATCTGCTGGCATCTGCTTTATCTTTATTGTTCCCTGGACGGCAAGCGGAAAGATATACAAAATATACAGGCAGGGGGATGCACACAGACACGCAGTGTGAGCACCACATTGCAGCGCACAGACATTTTCAAACACACTCTTACAAACACAAGCGCCGTTTACCTTAATACTGTGACACAAAGCACAACCAAATATTTGCTGAGTTTTTTTTTTTTTAAACAAACACAACCTTAAGGTAACTAAAGAACATGGTGAAGTTAAGTAGAGTGTTTTGTATTGAACAAGAATGCACACACATCCATAAATGCAATTACTGTGAGACAGATAACTTTTGATATCCCACTAAGCAAAGATCTAGCAGGAGTCAGAGGCAAGTAAAGGAAGAATGGAAACGTGACGAAGCGTGAGATGTCGGGTGAAAAGACACCTGAATGGAGGGATAGATGGAGTGGAAAGTGGAGGAGGAACAATAAGACAAGGGGAAGCTGTGCTTTCCACAGGGGGGCCAAGGGCTGGCAGGCACCTGAGTCACACCTCTGAAGTGTGTGTGTGTGACTGCGTCTGTCTAATTCTGTGATTAATGAAGATGTGTCAGTGTGGTAATCCTCTCTAATAAGCACCAGTGGAGAGGCCCTCAACCATGTGTTCAGAAGTGTGTATATTTGTGTGTGTGTGCATTATTTTCATGTGAGCTTCTCTGGACTTGTGCAGCTTCGACCCTTTGGTTAAATAACATATTTTACCACTGCCCTGCGTGTTCATTTGTGCATTTGGGGGCGTACCGTATTAGTAAGCTGTGAATGAGAGTGAGAAGAAACTCAAAAAAAGCTGCTTCCATCTGTGCGTGTGAGGTGGGGGTGGTGGGTGTACGCGGGTTTGTGATCTAATGTCATTCTTTATAAGTATGCCCAGATGTTGATACTGGAATGGCTCTTTAATTACCATTTAAACAGCAGGGGCTATGAGTGTGTATGTGTGCGCATGACAGGGAGATTGTGTGTGTGTGATGTTGACAGCGGAACTACTGTTTAATTACCATTTAAACTGCGAGAGCTGAGTGGATCATTTAAAGAGAGAAGAGCTGAATGAGGAATACAACAGCATTACACGTGCACACAGACACGCGCACGCGCAGACACCCAAGACTATTAGAATACTGATCTATAGCTGTTTTTAAAGTGTATGGGCTCTTGTAGTGACGGCCACATCGTATTATTTATTTAATCTCCGTGCAGATACACACAGATACCCACACATCCACTCGCACATACTAAACACCTTTGTATTTTAGGTGTACACTAAAATGTGAGTGTGTGATTCTCTGTGTCTGTAGGGCATGTATGCATCCATCTGTGATTGTACTACAGTCAGTCACCCCGTTAATCAGTCAGTCTGCTGCTGGGGCAGGCAGCCAGACAGTCACCAACAAACAACCAGTCTAGTCTGCTGGTCTTTTGAGTCATCCAATCAGAAGGTTCAGCAGTAGATTACGATGAGCTGGTGCTTTGCTGCCTCTGCCTTTGGCTAAAGAACAAGCATCACCGTTGCAATAAACCTAGCCTGGCGTAACCAGACTCAGTTCTTATTAGAATATGAGTGTGGTAACAAGCCATTTGGATTCATTATGTGGGAAACAATACAGAGGAAAAAAACTGTGCTTGTAATTGGACAGTCTTACTTGTCAGTGTAGGGAAAGCACAAGTGTATTAATGATGACTCATCTCCATTAAATGTCCCCAGTCTATCAGTGAACAGGCTTAAACAATAACAAGTTAGAAGTTGAGAGCACACCTTATTAATACACTTGGGTTTTTTTCAACTACAAGTCACGACAAACAGACCTATTATATGCTCTCAAGATTGAAAGTGTTTGCTTGAACCTGTGGATGCCACTGACCAGAGCAGTGTATTCATGTCAACAATTCAGAACTTAACACAACTGAAGAGGCCACATAGGTCTCAACAACAAATGTGTGTAGTTTCTTGCCAAAAGCTGCAATGTCAACTTGTATGAAGGTGAACTCTGCTCTGATAGGAAACCGTGACTGGTCTATGACAGTCTGTGGGACAACAACTAAGCTAGTCCTGATTGGAAGTAAAAGAGCAAGGGAATGTTATGTAAGTCCACTCTCACAACATGCCAGCCCACATCCAAGCATCCCACCTGCCCCCCCCAAAAAAAATGATGAACACTAACTAGAACACTAACACGAGTGTTAAAGGTAGAGTAGTGAGGGGAGAGAGGGAAGAGAGAACATTTTGACTATGTAGAAAACTAAACAATTATTACACCTTAAGGCACAGCTCGAAGGCAGCTGCATAAAGTGTTGACCAATATTAGAGTTACAAAAATAGATGGTTAATTTAGATAAATGACATTAAAGAACTGAGGCCTGGTGAACTTGTGCAGCTGAGGAGTGTCTCCCTCAGGCCTCTTCAGCAATGTCCTTCATTCACACCATCTCAGGTTTGGCCGATTAGGCTAATTAAGCCCATGGACAAGACAAAGACACTTGGATTGCTGCTGAAAGGTCAGTGGGTGTTGCAGAGGGACACAGCCCTTCCTAGAGTTTCTAAAAGTAGAAGGTGAGGCAGAGTATTTCAGCTATCAGATCCCTCTCCTGTGGAACTAGCAGACATGCTCTACTTTTAGGGTTAGGGTTAGGCTTTAAACTTTCATTTTTGATAAAGCTTAGAGTCAGGAATGCCTCAAGTGACCCTGAACCATCCCTGTGTTATGCTGCTTCAGGACTAGACCGCTGGGGGGCTTTCAGTGATGCACTGAGCGCCACGCCTCTCCACTCCCATCTTTCTCATTACCCGTGTATTCTTGTCCTACTACATGTCATTAACCAACCCCCCATGTCATCCTGTGAAGGAGTTCACCATTACTGTTTGTAGCCTGGAGCTGCATGTTTCTGATCTGCAGAGCTGCCTGTTTCTCATCCTCTGTCCTGGCTCCCCAAACCTCACCAATGGTTATTACTGACAGCCTTTACTAATAGTTATCCATTCCTATCTAACTCTATCTAATTCTTTCATTTTTTTGTAGCCATGTGTCCTCTGGAGGGTCGCAAGTGGGGGGAGCTGGAGCCTATCCCAGCTGTCAGTGGGCAAGAAGTGGGGTACACCCCGGACAGGTTGCCAGTCTATCGCAGGGCTTAAACAGAGAGACATACTCACACCTACGGCTAATTTAGAATCACCAATTAACCCAATGAGCACGTCTTTGAATGGTGGAGAGAAGCTGGGGTACCCGGGGAGAACCCACGCAGACACAGGGAGAACATGCAAACTCCACACAGAAAGGCCATTTTCAAGGCAAATCCATCTTTGCCAGTTGATGCCAACTCCACAGCAGCGCTGGAATGACGCCATAGTGTGTCTGATGTTCATTTAAGTCTAAAAAATCTGTAGCTGTGAATTAACTCTCTTCTCTTTCTTTATCCATTTACCCCAGATGTATCATGCAACTGCTCCTAACCAAATCATGCAAAAAAAAAAGTACACAATCTACATTTACTGTTAAAAACCATGAGAGCTGTATCAGTGTTTAATTACACTAATTGGAAATCATGAGTGATAACACCAAATAATTGCTACAATGGCGTGGCAGGTACAAATGATGCCAACAATGATTCCTTACACAAAGGTAGTTAAATAATTACAGTGTAACGGTGAGAATGATAGGAGTGATCATATTTGTGACAGGCAGGCTGCGTCGCACTGAGAGTATTATGATAATGATATTAATGATGGATCTGGGTAAGTGCGTGTGTGTGTGTGTGTATCAGAGTTCAGTGGGAGACGTCTCACCTCACACTGGGCCTCTCAGTTCGTTGCCATCTGTTCTGCCAGCGCGTACACACGCACATTACACACACACACAGAAGCATACCCAGAAAAACGTGCGTTTACTCGAACGCACACATATGCACACAAAATGTACACACAGTCAGAGCTGCTGGGAATAGGAACCAATCACATGAGCATGCTCATGCAAGAAAATATCAATGCTCTGCGCAAGTTGACTTAAAGCACATACACACACAAGCACACACACTTACAGTCCCGGACGGTTGGTAATCCTAGCTCTACCCAGAATCCTCAGTTTTGAGGGTTCAGCCAAAGGGAAAGCAGCGTGCTGTCTGCCTACTGGACATACAGGAGATCAGGGACCAGTGCATGTGTGTGTATCTGGTCTGTAGATAGATTCAACCATGGTGTCTTTAACAGAGCAGTAGCTCCAAAACACATGAAACGTGGTGAGAAAAATGTAGATAACGTTATTACTCTAAATGCACTTCTGCTTTATCAGATCTACAAAAAAATAAAGAGTGAAGGGAGTGGAAAGATGTCATGAGACTCCATATTTAAAGTTCTGCTGGTGTATGTGGCAATCTCTCGCTTCTTCTTCTCTCCCTCACTGTTGCTTTTCTTTCAGGTCAAGGTGCAGGTGCAGTCGTAAAAAAAAAATATATTCAAAAGATGATATATCAAAGGTCTCATCCGTCACCGTGTCTTCTTACTAACTGACACACATACAGGAGTTTGGGTATGAAGTACATGCTTGGGTATTCTGGCGATGCCTTGACTGTATATGACCAACTCGCACAGGGACACACACACACACACGCTGTGTGCATCCATGTGGCGTCGCCTGGACGGTGTACGAGCAGCATATCTGTCAGTGTGTGACAGGTTGACAGCTCAAGCTCCCAGCACTTTGTCCACTATCATCACGTCAAGAAACACACGCATAAACACAGACAGACACACACGCAGTTGCATGAAGCGATAACATCAAAATGGGCCACAGTGGCTACCTTAATAGTTTAATACTTCTTCAGAACACATATCTGAACACACAGATGGAAATATAATAAAAGAATTTAACTAAAATTCCTGATGCATGCATTTGAACAGCAAGTATAATCTCTATATTATAAAGTTTTCCTGTCAAGATTTAATAAAGTAAATAGATTAAAAGTAGTGCAGAAAAAACACTCCATCAAATGTTCTTCTGAGTGGGAAGCGTCTGTTATATGAGAGTTTTCAGGTGCCGTAAAACTGGAACATCATCAAGTTTGAAAGCCTCACAGCTTTTAAGTTCATGCCACGCTCTCTCTCCTCCTGATATTTCCTGTCACTCTCCTCTCAACACTATCTGCCACAGCAGAAATGGTGGGATTTGTCTTTAGAAAACAACAATAATTCAAATTAATTAATGGTATCAGATCCAATAGGATATCGAAAACCAGCAGGCACTTTTATGAGTTTCGTAGAGATTCTGTTCAATGTCACTTGAAAGTTATCAGCGCTTTACTGAGCCTGACTTACAGGCTCATGGCAATGCACAATATGCAGACGCCACATGAGCGCCAGTAGTATTATCTCTCCATAATAGCTGCATTTAATGATATACACATGCGCCCCAAGTCTCCTTTTATTTCCGCAGATGGAGTATAGCCCTTACAAAACCAAGCCAGGTCAGAGCAGATAATTTGAGTCACTCGCACAATCACGGATCACAGCTTTAGCACATTTCATACAATTAAGGATTGTGGATTTGAAGCAGACTAAACAATGGGCCCAAATTAAATTTTTAGTTTCTCACTGAAAGACACTCTAGCTGCTCTGAAAATACAATTCAAACAGAATGAGAACACAGACGCAGTCTCTAACAGGATTGCTGGGCGTACTCCCTCACAATACGGCATCTTTCTCTCTTTCTTCCTCCCTGATTCTATTACTCTCTGCCTCTCTTCCTCACAGTGCAAGATTCAATGGACGTACTGCTATAGTTTAATTCTACAGTTCTCCTATTATGGAGCCCGCATTGTGTCTGCTGGTGTCAAACAGTGTGAAAGACCAGAAGCAAGCAATTACAGCTTGAGCAGCAAGAGGAAGAAAGATGTGAAGAATGGAGAGACAAGAAGAACGAGTGACGTGAAATACTGTCTCTGCCGGTCTAGTTCGGTGAGTTTGTTTATTAAGTATCAGCTCTTTACTACAATAAGAGAAGGGAGAAAAGGAAAAAGAACGAGAAGACCCAAGTTAGCAGAGAAAAGTGATTAAAGAGAGGAGTAAAGGATTTCAAAATGAAAGTGAAAGCATGTTTTTTTTTATTCTTTGGTACCACATGAGGTCAGACACAGACATGTGACCCGTCTACAGTGAACTGGAGTTATTTGGCAACGGGGGCAGATACACTCCTCTATGTGCATTCATAAGCATATTTGGGTTTGAAAAATCTGTGGTCAAACACAAGGTATTTAATGGAAATTAGACCTAAAAAGTAGGAGTAAAGCAACTCAGACGGGTCAAGGGAGGACAGAGAGAGGAAACGAAAGACAGAAACTCACAGAAAGACAAAAGGGAGATTATGGGGAGACACGGATTGAAACTGACGAAGACAGGGAGAGAGGAAAAAGAGACATTCGACAAAGTTGCAGGAAGACAGAGAACAAAGAGTGAGAGAAAGATATTGAATGAAACAAAGAGAGACATTGGACAGCTCTTCTTCCCAGTAAGTGAAAGACTTCAAACTGCAGTGGATGAGAGAGCTTCACTTTTTTGAGGCTATTCTGTCTGCATTAGCATTAGCTATAGCTCTCAGACTGACAACGTAGCGCTCTGTTTTCAAGGTCAGGGAGGGCACTCGTTACCACGGGCCATGACGACTAGACACACACACACAACACACTTGTGCATTCTTATGCAGAGGCAGATTCAAACACGCTGTCACACCTGGACACAAATACACATCGACTGTGCAAAAGTTTCAGGCACTAAAACTGGAGAGACGATGCTTTCAACAGGAACACAGTGGATAGTTTTCATTGAATACTTGACATTGAAATCAAATCAATATTTTAGCAGCATCAGTTCAGCTCTGTACGCAGTTTCTAAAGGAAATTGGCAACAGGTAGGTTGTTCCAAGCAGGGAGCTCTTCTGTGAATGAATACTTTCTCTGTTGCTGATCTGCTTTCCTGTACATGTGAGGTTTCCCTGCCATGACATGTGTCAAAATAATTCCAACTGCAGAGGGTTTTTATTTCAGGCAAAGAAGTCACAGTTTAAAAGAACTTAATTAAACCATTTGAACATTTTTAACATTGGGCAGCAATGACACAACTTACAGAAGCACAAAGTTTACATGATGGCAAATGTTGCTTTTCCAGTAAATGATTGACTATGGAGGCATTGCAACAATCTGCTGGGCCACTGACATTAACGCTGCTTGAGCACAGTTTAATTACAGCGTGAGGTTATGGATTGCGTGTCATATGTTGTTTCATTCATTCAAGCTTTCTGTGGAGCATTGGAGCAGAAGAAAAACAAGTAAACATGTTAAACACATGGCCACCATGGCTGCTGCAGTGTGTCACTGGCAGTTAAGAAGTGCATGGCTACTGGCTAATCATCTTGCTGAACCTCATTAAGACATTATTTATGCAGGCAGCTTCAGCTGTGTTGAGTATTAACTTGTCCTGGCCCGATGCTAATGGAGACACTAACTCATCTGTTGTGTGAAAAGTGAGAGAAAGAGAAAAAGGGATGTTGCTCATGTTGTCTTGTCCAGGAAGACGTTCTTAGACTGTGCCGTTTTTTTCATTCTCAATCTGACTTAATCTGTAAAAGATGGAGGTTAGAGTTCATTCATTTGTTTTCTGTAACCGCCTGTCCTCTGGAGGGTCTGGAGCCTACCCCAGCTGTCACTGGGCAAGAGGCGGGGTACACCCCAGATAGGTTGCCAGTCTATCGCAGGGAAACAGACAACCACTCACACTCACAATCACACCTACAGCCAATATAGAATCACGTCTTGGATGGTGGGAGGAAGCTGGAGTACCTGAGAGAACCCACACAGGCACATTTGAACCCACAGCCTTGCTGTGAGGCATCAGCGCTAACCACCACACCACCGTACAGCCCCAGATATTAGAGTTTCTTTCATGGAAAGAGACGACATTTTATGAGAATCTTCACCTGGAATGGACCGCCGACAGTCCCCTTACTGTTTAAAACAGATGATTAAACCTCACTTTGCATTTTTCTCCAGTCAGCATCTAACTTTGCGGACACCAGAAGTCTCGACGAGAGCAGAAATACTATTAAAAAAAAAAAGGACAGAGAAACACAAAAAAGAAAAACAAAGAGGGGAAGAGATAGCGGCGAGGCAATCTGTGATGTGATTTTTTGATAACCGTAATCATAATCTGCCTAGGGCGATCCAATTCCTGAGACAGTTTATGGGGTAGGGAGGGCCATCAGAATTAGAATGAGATGAGTGTAAATGGCTATTTATCCCTGTGTGTGTGTATGTGTGTGTGTGTGTGTGTGTATCCATGTCTGTCATGAATGGCTATTTTTGTGGATTAACGGATTGGGGAGACCATTTGAAACGCATGAAGCGGACCTCACAGCACGTCTGACACACAATCACACACATGCAGGAAGAGAGTGGATAACCCTTAAAACATTACACTCTGCTGGAAAAACACGGCTGCTTTAATATACCTGTAGAGTTATGTTTTATTTATGTTTATGCACAGAGATTTTAAGCGCAGCTGCGTGTGTATTTGTAATCACGTGCGTCTTAGACAATATTTATCTAAAATGTGCACGAGTGTACTCATTCATCTGGCCTACGCACGTGCACACGAGTGTGCTCTTAAATACAGCTCTGTGGATGTGTGCGCGTATGCGTGCCAGAGAGTGACTGAGTGTTGAGAGAGTGGTAATTACCATTCAGCAGTAGCTAAAGTGACATGTTTGAGGAAGAGATAAGGGGACATAAATTGGCCTGGTATAAAACGGTGATATTTCCTCCACTGCTTTAGAAAAACCCATTTACTCTGCCTCTTTAGCATGTCAAGACCCCTGTCACTACCCTCTCATCCCCTCGGCCACAAGGACTCATTCACACACACACACTCACCTACACACACACACACATATACGCCTCACGCAGTCAGCCGGCTCCTTGTGAAAAAGTGCTCATCTGCATTCTGCTATTAACTTGGAGACAGAGAGAGAGAGACAGAAAGGGAGAGAGTGTGTGTAAATCAGTGTAATGGGGCCAGGACCTCAGTAGCTCTAAAAAGAGAGCAGACATGTGGAGGACAAGACATGATTTTTTTTTATTTTTTTCCCCCCTCTTTCATGAAGAGAAGCAGCGATACAGCACATCTGTCACTGCCGGCCACACAATTGCTCCTACAGTCAGACGCCGAGAGAGGAGCATGAAAGGAAGGAAAGGGAATAAAGGCGACAAAGAAGAAGAGTGACAGAGTGGACGGCAGTCAGGGCCAGAGTCAGGCTGCTTCTGTGTTTCGTTGTCTCTTTCTTTTCAATTAATATTTCTTTTGCCCGCTTATATATTATTATTTTTTTTTCAGTTTCTCCAAACCTGAGTAGTGAAGCTTGGAAGTAGTGAAAGAACTGAGGAGACTTCTCATTTAACCTGAAAGTTACCAGCTACTGCCAACAAAGTAACTTGTGGACGTTCAGAGCAAAAAATAAAAATTTGTGCAATGAGAAACATATAAGACCCCAAACTCCAAAATAATCAGTGCACATTTCACTGCAACTTTAATGGGAAGCTGTGACCAATAATACAGTTAATGAAGGACCTCTGTGATGTGTATCTAGTATGTAGAACAAACTTTGCTGTATGTTTGATTACACACATTTCCTGAGTACTCGTATACCAAGTGGCTCAAGAGAAAAAAAAAAAAAAAGAAAAGTTATAAAGAATCTGTGCTTGTCTTTTGCAGCCTTGGCCGCTCTCAGCGCTCTCCGGTCCGACGAGTGGAGAAAAATCTTTTCACCTTGAGCAAAGTTACAAAAGACAAAACCTTTCCACAGCGCCACACAGAGAAGATTGTGAATCATTTCTACGTGCCATGTGCCTGGGTCGCAGGTTAGAGCCCTGGGTGCGTTACTTAGCAAACACGCGCACTCGAGCCACAGGGGAAGAGGTGAGAAGATGGAAGGAGGAGAGGAAAAGGAGAGGAGGGGAGCGGAGAGGAAGCCAGGTCAGACCTCTCTTTAGCCTCACAGCTGTGGGCCAGATAAGCCTTTTTCTCACAGGTAAATAAAAGCCACACCCTGTGTGTGTGTGTGTGTGTTTATAACGTGCTGCCTGCTATGTCCACACCGCTGACACAACCCCATGCTCAATTTCTTCTTGCCCTCCTCCTATTCACTTCTTATTGTTTTTCTTGGTGTGTGTGTTGGCTGTACAGTAATTGTGTCCGGAGGAAAGAGAACGGATAGAGGCTGCTGTCAAAATTTGTCCTGGTCTGGATAAACTGCACACGTTTTGGTAAACTGCTTCCCTTTCCACTTCTTCTTTTCCCTTTTAGGTAAAATGTGAAGCTATTCAGTCACTCTTGAGTCAGTGAATCATTCTCTTCCTCTTTCGTTCATCATTTAGCTCCTGCTGGACGTCTTGTGTCTGTTTTTTAAATGGTTTCTCATATTCCCTTTATCCGTTTCCCTCCAAGTAGACCTTTCCAAACCCTTTTTACTCAATCCCTTCTCCATATTTGCCTTCTCATCTCTCTTTCTTCATTTCTCTTTACAGTCTCTATCACTGCCTGATTTCCTTCCTTTTTCATGAATATGTATGAACACACCTTTACGCACAGAACCACGCTCAGAAACCCACACAGATGAGCAGAGCTCCATGTCAGAGTTGGCTCCCTAATCAGAAGGTGTAAAAGCCCCCTGTTGGCTCTGGGCTGCAGGTGTTACATCTGATACGGTCCCTGCACGGAACCAATTCACAGTCAGGAAACACGCTCCACATATATGCACAGATTCACAGAAACACACAGTGTCAAAACTTTCACTCTCTCGCCTGGAACGACAGGAGTAAACACTCACAAACTACTGAAGCTGCTGAAGTGTGTTTCTTTGTGCACAGCTGGTTCCTAATATAGACTGTAAGGAAGCCTGTACTGAAATATGTGTTTGTTGTTGTGTCATTACAATACCTTATATGTGTTTTTTTATTTAATAGATTAATGAATTATTATTAAACATGCCCAATGTGGTTGAACATAAATATTCTTATTACACTTTGTTATTTCTGTCTTACACACACATTTTTGTAATGTCTCCATACAAGTTCACGCGACAGTGGCGTGGTGGTTAGCACTGATGCATCACAGTCTCGCTCGATGACAGCTGGGGTAGGCTTGAGCAGAACCCTTGACCCTTAACAGGAACAAACGGGTACAGAAGATGAATGAATGAATGAATGAATGATGCAAGTTCATACAAGCTTGTCTTTTAACTGCTATGGGTTCATCTCGCATGAACGATTATAAGACACACAAAATGTAACACAAATAAATGAGGTCAGGAAAAAAGTGTTAAACAAAGCAAAGTAGCTTTCATAGTTAAATCCTGCACTGTTTGCCCCGATGCCAGCTTTGACCACTGTCATAACATCTTAACTTTGAGATAGTGAGTCTTGTTAAAAGTTAATTGGTGAGAATTCTTGTGTTGCGGTAAAAATCAGTCAGCTAAGTAAAGAGAAACAACGCTGCATCGTTATTTTAAGACATGGTTCAAGAAGGTTTTTCCACTTCCAATTTTAAAAACCCATCTAGTACAATGATGAAATTGACACTAAGATGTCACTGATATGGTCCAGAGTTCACTGTAATAATTTAAGGAAGCAATTAACGATTAACAGTAACGTGTAATATGTGCTAAGGGGAACCATTGTGTTGTTCCTAAACTGGACAAATATCAAGAAGTTCACCCATGTTGACACGGTTTGCCATGAGTTGGACCACAGAAAGAGGAAAAAGGAGAGTAATGTGCGAACCCCTTGAAGAATGAGGAGTGTTTGAATCTTATTATCAAAGCAAAATATGTCGGGGAATCTAAGGATATAGTTAGATTTTCTTTGTTGTTCTCTACTATAAAGAAACCCAAATGTGCGACGCCTTCAGTGCAGCTCTACGATGTAATAAAAAAATAAATGTGTCCAAATATTTGACGGATGATTCATTTTGACATTCTACCCACCCATTTAAAAAAAAAAAAAAGGTTTTGAACAAGCTTCCGGTTTCGTGTCAGGAAATATACACTATATTCTGTAAACTGTGTTAGTATTCACGCATAGTTTCATTTAATTGCATACGCTGCTATATTCTCAGATAAATATCCATTTATTGTGCCGATGAAAGAGCAGTTCCAAAGTGAGTGGAAAAGTAATCAGAAAGTGGAGCTAAAATAAGCTGGTATTAAGTAGGTAATCAGTATTCTGCAATGAACTACATCTTCAAAGTAACCTTCCCAAACCTGATTGAGTCAAATGAACAATAAGTGTGTCTGACAATGACAATGATATTACTCTCTTGTTGTTGGTAAACAAGCAGGTCTGGTGGATTAAGACGCCAGCCAGTACACTCCTCTGCAGTGACAACAGCAAAGCCATGTACCAATTGAAACTGAAGAGGTTTTCCCTCAGCCTGTATAATTATTTCAAACACGAGGAAAACCAAATCACTTTACAACGCGGATTTACATATGATTAGCGTCATACAAAGACAGGATTACTACAAGTAGTCGAGAAGCAGCCTTTTCCCTCTCCCTGCCTCATTCTCCTTGTCTTGATTCTAAGAGCTTTGACATGAGTTAACACTGCTCTCTTGCTCGGTCTTACCAAAAAGGTGCGGCTGAAGTAAAAAAAAACAGGCGGCCCGTACATCTGTGCTAATGTGGACATGATAATAATGACAATAGCATAGAGAAGAGGGATGGAGAATAATGGCTCAAGTGTAACAGCATAAATCTGTTTTTTTCATCATTTTCTCTCTTCAAAGAGGGTAAGTGAACTAAAAAGAGGATATTAAGTTACATTAGTACACCATACGGTATGAAATTATACTTCACACACAACAGTTTTTCTTTGTCTAAGGCAGATCAGTTTCTTTTTCTTGCATTTTTTTATTTTGCAGCTTTTCCAACATGATTTTGGACTATTTTTAATAATTAATCATTAATTTAATAATTATTGACTATAAGACACGTTGGCAATTAACTATCGCACATGAACGATACGTGGCCCCATGCAAAAGGGTAAATACCAGCCTGTAAATACTATGGGGGGAATGAGTCATTGTTTTCCTGCAGGTTCTCCGATCTGGAAGCATTATCATCTAAGAACAACACTGAATAATTTGAAAGCGTATTGATTATTTAATGGCATTTTTTACTGGACGACCTCCTCAGTTCGTGTTACGCAGCGAGAATAAAGGAGGACAAACTGTCATTCAGTGGTCCGTGGACGCAAAAAGACACCTTGCCACTCACAAATTACCGCTGATTATCCCAAACGATTCAGAGGAAATTATTGACTGCATGAAAGTGTCACTTAAGAACATGCATCATCGCCCATTATTCCCATATTATCCATTGATTTTCAGTATTGTATTCAGTTTATGTTGCTTGGCTGTGAATAGGGACGTATAAGGGTTGTTCAAAAAAGAAGATCAGTGTGTCTCATCACATTCACGAGAGACATTAAGATCTGCTGACCCACATCTATCTATGCTGTGTCCTCTGTGTCACACTAAAATGCAGCCATGTAAAGGTGGTAGAAGTTAAAACTGTCTTGGCATTTAATTCTGTTACACATAAGGCTTGATATTGATAGACGTGTTGAGTGAGATAATTCTGGGAGCCTATCCCAGCTGTCACTGGGTGAGAGGTACATCCTGGAGGGGTCACCAGTCTACCCCCAACTATTACCAAGCACATGCACCTATCATTTAGGAACACCAATTAAATCTGGGGTTGAACCCACCTGGTGCCTCTCTGTGAGGAGTTTCTATGTCTATAGAAGAACAATTCAGAAATGAGAATGTGTGTGTGTGTTGACCCAGCCAGTTGACTGTAGGCCTAATCGGCAACTTGTTAAGCAATTTGGATCCTGCACTGGAGATCTATTGATGTTTGGGTGAACACACACACACACACATACACACTGTGTCTCTCTGTCTAGCACACACACATGCATGCTCACACTCACCCAGACCTGATCGTTTTCTTAAAATGGCCTGTCCACTTATCTATGGGTACAGAGGACTGTGCAGCCTACAATAAAAGTTTTAAAGGATTTTTTATTCTCGGATACTGTCCTGCCTTTCAAAGCAACGGATTAGTCACACGTGCTAATTAAAATGTTGTAACCCCAACCAAACCTCCTGGTTCCAGAGTCAAGCTCACATGCACACCTACAGCCAATTTAGAATCAACAATCAGCCTGGTTAAAATCCAGTACCTTCTTGCTGTGAGACATCAGTGCTAACCACCACACGACTGTGCCGCCGGAAGTATTTATACATTTCTGTGTATTATGTATCATGCAAACATAAAGGAAAATGGGATTAATAACACTGATTACTTTCTATCTGCACTATTATAAATAGTGACTCTTCTTCTTATCTAGTTAGTTTCCTATACATTATCAATATTGAGTCAAGAAGTGATAGAGTAACTTTGACAAAAGTAATGAAGTACAGCATATATACGAACGCACCTCTGCTGAGAAACTAAGATTACTGACAGAAAAACTGAGACGGAAAGAGCCGGGGGAACACAGTCACATAAAAGACACGACTAGAAGACGGATGAACTGACGGACAGGCAGACATATTTGCATACACAGCAGTTCGCGGTGACAGACAAACCTCTCATTGAGAGACAGTGGTGATAGACAGAGAGGAAAGCAGGAAGTTAATGAGTAGATTGTGGGCCAATAACATAACCAGTCACCCACAACAACGCACTGCCCGTGCTCCATACCTGCCTGCCTTGCTGCACTGCATTCTGGGAGTGGAAGGGCAGAGCGGAGCGGCGATGGGATTTGAAAGGCGTTCTGCTTGGGCGACTCACTGATTTGCATTCAACAGTGGAGACACACAAACACCAGCAAATGCAATGGCAGCGCACACGCACAAAAATAAATAAATAAATAAATAAATAAATGTTTGGAAGCATGCGCACACATGCAGCCAAGTGTGAGCGCACGAGCTTGGACTAATTATTAACCCCTCTTAGTCTGAACTTGTGTATGAGGGACATGATTGAAGAGAGGAAGAGGAAAGAAGAGGGATTAGAGGTTGGAGGGAGTACACTCAGCCCCCTCAAAACCTTCAAAACCTTCTCTCCTCACCTCCTCTTTTTTTTCTTCTTTCCTCTGGCATGTTATTTTTCGCTTTACGATTCTGATAATGATGATATTAGAGAGAAGAGGAGGGGGAGGAGGAAGGAGAGGGGAGGATGATGGGCGCCGCATGCGATTGTTCACCCTGTCTTTCCTCCTCTTCTTCTTCTTTTTTTTTTTTTTACTGCTACACATCGCATGGAGGGAGCGACAAAGCGATAGAGAAAGACTTGGGGATGCAGCGGGGTGGGGTGGTGGGGTCCCCTCAATGACTAATTTTCCTTTCTTTTACGGCAGCATAAATTTAACAGGCGGGGGGGTTGCGGGGTAGAGTAGAAATCCTTTTAGCGCTCTGATTTATGTACGTCTGATGGCCGAATCATAGATCACCGCCGGAAGATGGCAGACACACTGATGATGATGGGGCCCTTCGACGGGGCCCACTAATGCCCCGCCGAACAAAATGTAACCAATCTGTGGGGGCCCTCAAGCATGCAATGATCATCTAATAGAAACTATAGCAAACTATATGCCTGTCACCAGTGACGGGGGGTGGGGGTGGGGGGTGGAGTCTTGGGCGAGCATGTGTGTTGAGAGAAGTAGAAAGAAGGAAAAGCAAAGTTTAAAAAATGACAAAAAAAGGTGAATGAGCCAAAGCGAAACAGAGCTACAGAAAGTTGGACGGAAAAAGTGGGAAAGCAGAAGGTGGAAAAATAGAAGAGCAGAAAACTAAACCCTAAACTAAAGGCGGGAAAACGGTTGAGGGGGACTCTAAATGTCAAGTTGAAATAAAAATCAAATAATAAAAAAACGGCTACCAACCGAGTAAACAGCTAAACAATAGACAACAACAAGTAAACGACTCGAGTGTCCACCTTAAATCACCCAATCACACATACGCGTACCCACACACACACGCAGGCCTGATGCACAGTGCGGCGCATGCAGCCCCACCAATCATCTTTATATCAAAACATCATTATGCTGGCTGACAGCAGCTAAGATTCCAGCGAGGCCTCGTTGTCATAAATCGTCAGCTGTTGCAGTGCCGGGAAGAGAGCCTTTTCATTTAGGAATGTCAAAGCTCTCCCGAGCATCGTAAAGATTGTAGGAGACTCGGGAGATGGGGAAACAGAGGTAGAGATGGGAGAGTCTGGGAGACGAGGGGGGTAACTAAAGATGGCAGGCCTGGTGAGAAGGCAGCAGCCTGGGAGTCAAACACCTGAATCTGCTTTAGAGACGTGGACGAAAACAATTCAGACTGTTTTTTGGAGTTGGTGGAAACTCGGTCCATGCTGCATTTGTTCTGTCTCAACTAGTTTTCTTTAGTTTGATGGAAATCATTTTGAATAAACTGTAGTTGCTTGTACAGACAAGAATCAAAAAGCAAACTGTCTCTCAGCCTTGTTAGACCGCTTCACCTAGTGGTGAAGCTAGTTGTCCATCCTTTAGACCAGGGGCCACATACAGTCCAAGTTGATCTTTAGTGCAAAAAAGACCAAGTAAATTAGGACAATGTTTACATTTAATACATTTATTGAAAAAAATGAAATTTATTAACAAAGTGAAATTTGTGTACATTGTACTTTGCTGTTTAATCCTGGGTCTTATTGTTAGTGTTCTGTCCACTTCTCTTACTAAAACAGTGGAAAAATTAGGGACATCAGATATTTTCATTGACAAATTGCTGTCTATGTGAGTTTTGCACTTTGCAAATACATGCTGCGGGCCAGATTAGACCCTCTGGAGGGCCGGTTTTGGCCTGTATGTTTGACACCTGTGCTTTAGACCCAATACTCAACATCTATTTATTTAGACATAATATGTCACATTTAGAACGTCTGTGGTCCCTGGATGATAAATATAATAACTTTTCAATAGCATGAAGTGGTTATTTAAAAATAAAAACAGAACAGCTATTTAATAAACTGATTTGAATCAAGATGGTATTGTATTAACTTCCCCATAACCTTGTATCTAGCTAAATTTAGCACGCTAATGCTCAACACAAAACAAACACAAAACAGATCGAATGTTCAGTCAAGTCTATTGACGACAAACAGAGAAGCAGCGTGTTTAACTATATTAAGGTTATATGGTGTCCTGCTTTTTAAACTAGCCTTATATTATTCTTACATGTGCGCAACAAACTTTAACTATGTGCAACTAATGCAAGCAACCAGAACTAATGAATTCTAGTCATCTGAAGAAAGAGACTTTATTCTTTCTGTCTTAGGGAAGTTTCACTTTTAAGAGAGCTTTAATTTAAGTCTATGGTATTATACTGAGCCTATAGTTAGTGGGCATTTTATTTTAATGTCAGACATATAATAAATTACTGGAAGGAGGATATTAAATTGCCAATTCTTCACTGTTTGAATATTCAGAAAGCATACAGCATGGGAAGAAACTGCTGTAGTTCTTTAGCTGCGCACCAAATTTATCATTAAATTGTCACAAATGAAAGCTGACAGTCTGCACTTCACAGTCACCGTGTCATTTCACATCAAAAAGGAGGAGTATGGAGGAAAAAAAAAAAACGTATGTATGTGCGCATTTGTGTGTGCGTGCGTGTGGGTGCGTCTGTGACTAATGTACTGGAGAGCTCCTCACTGATGCTGACAAAAAGACAAGTTTGCGTCGCTGGTGCTAGTGTGTCCCTCCAGGGCTTCCGTCCATTCAAAGGCAGGGGAGATGAACTGAGACAAGATGTCAGAGCAGGAAATGTCAGGCCACTGCCAAACCGCTGTTGTGCACACCACTGACAGAGACACACACGAGCGCACACACACACAGACACAGTATATGTGAAAGGATAGCAAACATTCGCTCTAATACTCACACTCACAGACACAAGCGCGGCATCACGAGGAAGGTGCACACGATAAACTCTTGCAACCGAAACCCTTTTCGATTCAGATACTTTATTTTTTTTTTTTCTAAAAGTAACTTTAGGTAGTTTCAGTGTATTTATGATCATTCCCAAAAGCTGTGGCAAAAAAAGTTTTGGACGTGTGGCTGTGAAAATGCAGCACGAGAAAGGAGGAAAAAATATTTGCAGGGGGGAAACGGAGAGATGATGTGGAGCGATGAGCGCAGCAGCAGTTTATGTCCGCTGGCCACTTCTTATGTTTGTTTTCTTTGGCGGCGTGTACACATTACAGATGTCTTGAGTAATGCCTCCATCTGTAATCTCTCTCTCTCTCTCTCTCTCTCTCTCTGCTGTCCTCGGGACTCAGTTTTCCTTAAGTGTGTCAATTTGGGTCTCCTTGCTCAAGTTCAAACATTTAGCCCCCAAACAGCCATTTGTCTCCAACTTACCAGACAGAGAGACCAGAATAGAAGAAAATACCTCAAGAAATGCAGAACAGAGAGAGAGGGACAAAAAAAATAAACATCTTGTGTGTTTGACAGCACTTTTTGCTGCCTGGTTAGAGCACACACACTCACACACACATCACCCCCCGTCTTGTCTGGTTACTGGCTGTGCACTTGCAGTCCCTCCAGGGTGTGTGGGGTCACTGTGTGTGTGTGTGTGTGTCTGCGTGTGTCTGTGTGCTGGTGGGTGAGGGGAGTTCACCCAATGCCAAGCACCCTCCCGCCCCACCCCCACCCACTTCCCGCCACGATCCGCGCTCACACACACAAGCGCTCCCCAGTGTGCGCGCACACCCCATCTCTTCGCAAAAGCTACAGATGATGTGCCGTCCAGCTGCATTTCCGTCACTGTGACGATGAGTGCTCCTGCCAAACGCCCGGCAACCAGAGTCACATCTGCTCCTGTCTCTGTCGCCACGGCAATACTGCCGAAGTCTGCTCGACAACCAGCACACGGCCGGGGGGCGACGGCGGGTGGCGCAGAAAGAGAACGAGAGAAGATGGAAGGAGAGAAAGAAAAAGAGGGAGTCGGTCGCAAATGAAACATTTTCACGAGTTTTCCAGTTCGTTTATAGGTCTGTGTCTCTTGGTTTGTCTGGACGCTGCCAAGAAATCCGGTGATGCTTGACTGTGCGGAAAAATCGTCAATACTGAACCTAAAGCAGAAGTGATGCTGCACTATAATTAAATCATTTCCAATATATTTCTAGTGGAGACAAAACTTGCGTTCTGTCTTCTTACACAGTGCAGAAAGTTGTCTGCCTTTGTCTTCCTTTGATTTCTCCTCTCTCCTCGTCTCTGTCTAAAGCATAGCAGTTGCCTTCATCTGACGACTTTCCATCCATAACTCTATTTGCATCATTTACTCTTTCTTCCCTCTTTCCCCCCCTATCATTCCGATGCACACTTTTGACTGCCTCTCCTCCTCTCCCTCCATCCATGTCTCTCCTGCCAGGGTGTTTATATTTGCCCGGCCCACGGCGGAGTGCCTAACAAGGTGGAAAGAATTAGGGGTGAAAAGACAGCACTGCTGCCAGCTAGGGTCTCTCTCTACTAGTCCTTCCCTCTTTCTTTCTGACAGTGGATATATTTCAGCTAATGTACTCCTGACCTCTTCTGCTCCAATGAAGTATCAACAAAAACAGCTATCTGCACTCTTAGCAGCAAGGTGGCTAAAGAACACCAGAAACTGTCTCAGAGTGTCGTTTTGAAACAGACCTGTTACGTACGGTTTCCATGTTTTCTTTCTTCTTCTCCTTTACATTCACATTTTCCTTCTGTTAATTTTCTCACCATGTTTCCCGTTATTTAGGATTTTTATTTTTTATCAAACTAAACCTCTGGCCCTCCTCCCACGCTGCTTTAGAGCTTCGTTTCAGGTGTTTAACCTTACACTCTCCTGGGGTCGAGAGCAAGAAAGTATGGCGCTCGGCCTTTTAACGACTCGAGCGAGGGAGCGAAAGAAAAGAGCGAGGGAAGCAAGGGAGTAAAATAGTGGTGGCGTGTGGGAGCAGCAGGCAAGGGTGGGTGTGGATCACCTTTTTGAATGCAGACAGGGCAAAGTCCAGAACCCCACCCTCCTCACCTCACCCTTCTCCCCTCTGCTCATCCACTCTCCCCAAAGCGAGGCGTCGCATATCCCCCCTCATTAGACACCGAATTATACGCTTTCACGGAGCGAGCGAGGGGCCTGCAGTGGAGAGGAGAACCACATGCCATAGGTAGCTAGTTAAGAGGGAGGGAAGGTAAGGAGGTGGGTGGAGAGAAGAGGTCAAGCTGTTTTGGTTTTCAAAACTGAAGGTCTACGTTTTATTAAAAAAAAAAAAATGCACAGAGGAGGCGGGCAAAGGTCTTCCATTGTGCTACCGTTGGCTCCAGAGAGCTTCTATTAAATGTGTGTCTGTAGCCTGCATGCATGTGTGCCGCCCATGCACATGTCCCTCCGTTCATATTCGTGTGTTATTATAATATACCTGTGTGTATGTGTGTGTGTGTGTGTGGTGACACACGCCCAAGAACAAGGTAAGTGATTAGATGAATCACCTTGAGCCTGTGCCTTAGCTTTTAAATGCATTTTCAAAGTCACAGTATTTTAACACAGGACATACAATATGCTGTACAAATGAGGGCATTAGCACAGGGAGGCGAGCATGTGGGCGGTCTAGCCGCAGTCGTTTTTAAACAGTCACTGTATAATGCATTTCACTGTAAGTCAGACTGTAACTGCTGGTTTTCACTTTGGCACATTTCTGCTTTACAGTGCAGCACATTATGGTGATTATCACACTGACAATTAAAGGGACACACAGAGTCTCTGCCCAGATGTCACCAGGACGGGTTATATTTTATTGTCATAATGGTGATACTTAAGTAGTTTATGAAGAGAAAGTCAGACCGAATATATCTGTTATTATACACTTATTGTTCTCAACCTCACCATTAGTTTAAATACAGACAACACAGTGGGTAAATGTTTAGGCATCTAAGCATATGACCTAATTGGTTGATTAGGACAGATGATTTTTGTCAGTTTTATTGTGGGCTTTTGGGACATAGGTCTGAGGGTGTCCTGTGGTGTTTGGTAACAGTGTTTGTTAGTGGGGGCCTTTGAGTCCTGTGGGTTGAGGGGAGGACGCTGTGTGGATCCAGTGCATCCGACTTATAATTGATCAGTTTGGGATCTAGTGAATTTGGAGGCCAGGTCAACATCTTGTGTGGTTTTTCATGTTTTTTGATTTGTTCCTAAACTGTTTTTGTGTGTGTGCCTGTGTCAAGCTGCATCCTGCTGGGGCTGACCACGGTGGGAGTGTCATTGGTGTCATATGGTCTAGGTAGGTGGTGCATGTCCAGACAAATAAAATCCACACAAATGCCTGGTCCAACAGTTTTGCAGCAGAGCACTTCATTGTCACAAGATGGACAATGTTTGCTTCACCTGTCAGTGGTTCTAATGTTATGGCTGCTCAGTGTGCTCAGTGTACCTTTCTCTTGTGCTTAGCACATAAATTCAAATTTTAAGGTTTGCATTTTTTGGTTCTATATTATTAAAACTTGACTTCGACTAAAAGTCACAGCATGTCTTGTTGTAATCATGACTTCCTGTGAAGGTTAAAAAGGAAACCGGATTTGTAGAGTTTTTTGAGAAGATGTTTCTCTGAGTAGCTGGGACTGGTGGGAAGTCTGAGGTTTAAATAGGAAAACCTCCTGAAACATGCTTGTTGTGTTAACAAGAAAATGGCGCAACTAATTTCCATTAACGACTGGGTACTTACCAGTCGTTGAGGGGGGACTGTTTTTGCCCCCATCTTCTTTCCCTATGAATGGTGCTCTAACGACTCTTGTCTGTCAGAGGCTCCAGTGTCAAGGTGTGAATGAGGTTGTAACTTCTTGGGGACAGAAGTTAAAACTGTATTGTAAATAGATGGCAGATTAAATCTCAGTCCACCTCCTCTGTTTAGTGAAGGTTTTTCCCGTCTGACATAGATGGCTTCCTTAACTCCTCTTTCAAACCATCGGCCTTCTCTGGCTAAGATTTGGACGTTGTTATCTTCAAAGGAGTGCCCTTAGTCCTTCAGGTGTAGGTGGACTGCTGAATTGTTTCCTGATGAGCTGGCTCTGCTGTGTTGGTACATGTGTTTATGGACGGGCACCTTTATTTGCTGTACCATGACCTGGATGACTGAGAACCTTCACAGACAAATACAGTTATTATCCTTCTCTTTCTGTTTGAATTGAATATTAGTACAGTAGAGTTTTTTGTTTTAACCTGACTTGATCACAGTTTGTAACACAGAATAAACTAAAACCTCAGCCATTAACAAACCATTTAACATCTACATGTGAGAGGACAGCAGAGATTTGAGGTAGGGAGTGAAAACTCTGGTTAAATATGTATAAACCTTTGAATTAAAACCAGTTGTGTCTGCAAATTAAAGACTGTCCAAGACTCTTTAGTGTGCTCCATGAATGCCGCTGTCCCTGGTGCTGAAGAAGTTTATAGTTCTGGCACAGCAGACAGATTTTATTACAGAGGCAATAAGAAGGCTTTGTGTCTTTTGTTCAGCTTGTGTGCTCGTAGAGTAGACACAAATTCCAGAAACCATTTAAATCTAGCAGTGACAGATTGTACTGTACTTTGCTTGCACCATCAACACTTCATACAGGTGTTTTACCTTCACAGTAACAACCTATTCAGCAATAATGCAGACTCTGGTAGACATTGCGATGTGTAAAAACAAATGGTCTCACACACAAATGTACACGCGCACACACACACAGAAACCTGCTGGCCTGTCCCTGATAATGCCCACTAGATGTTCTCACCTTTGAGTCTGTCCGCGGCTCTATTTATAATCCTATCACTACGAGCTCACACACACATGCACACCTCTGGTTTCTCGCTGTATACTCACACATCTCTGTACACAGGTGTGTGTGGACGTCTGCAGAGATGGATCCAAGTGTAGGGTCCTAGCAGGGTTTGCTTCCGTGTGATAACAGCCTGTGATTTGTATCTGTAGATGAAGCACCAGCATAATAAATGTTCTCCAGCTCTCACCTTCCCCCATCTCTCTCTCTTCTTCTGACTCTCTCACACACACTGCTTCTCTGTCTGTCTTCCTCTCTCAGGATGTTTGTCATTCTGTCTTTCTTTACCCCCGCTCCCCGCCCCCGTTTTCAACCAAAACTTTCTAGTTCTTCTGACGTCAGTTACATTTCCCCCCACTTTTTTTTTGGTGTGATTTTTGTGCCTGCGTTTCACTTTCTCACTCGTCCGTGCCCACGCAAAGAAGCGCACGCCCGCTCGGGCCGACGTGTGTGGTAGAGAGTGAGAAGGTGTCAGTACTATTCTCAGGTCAGTTGGGTTTGATCTTTTCCACTTTCTGCTTTCACACATTAACAGACAGCCCACAGGCTGAAACAGAGAGGGACAGAGTGACACACACACACACAGAGAGGGAAACAGAGACGTCACACTCTGAACACTGCATACAGAGATTTCATAATCATGACAGGCGTGTACACATCCAGCATCACACGAACCTGTCCAGGTAGCCACCTAGATAAGTCAGATCAGTCATGGTAAAAGCGCTTGCTTGTTAATTGACGTTCTTTTGCTGCACTGAACTTGAGTTTCAGCTCCAAACTATTACTTTCTCTTCTGTCAGTCCTGCTCTGCGTTTAGTCTTGTGGGTGCAATTCTTCTATCTCAACAAACGGATTCCTTTCTTCAGCTGATCTATCGTTTTCTGCTGGTCTGTCATAAATTTCTGTCAGCGGTATTAGCCGAGGTTAGGCTCCATTCAATTCTCCTCTCCACAGTCAGTCCATCTGCCTGTTATCCTCTCTAACTCTGTCCTCATCCTCACCTCAGCTCCGCCTAATACTCGCTGCTGTGGCAGATAGCCTGTTGGCAAACTGTTCTCTTTCTCTGCTCTCATGTCTCTCACTTTACTTTTACCCGCGGTTTGTCTTCCCCTGCTTTCTGCATGCCTGTCACTTCCTCTGCCATCCAGTCTCATTATCTGATATTTACTCAGCTATACAGTACACCTGATCTTCCCCTCCTTTTGCTGCTTTTCTGTCTGCTCCTGGTCCACTTAACTTCTCTCTCCGTTTGTTCAGAGTGTGAAGAGGTAGCGTTGGATAAAGCCAGGGTAGATATATTAGGGATATACCGCTGGCTTCAACGTAGCCTAATTTTCCATAATGAACTGCAGCTCAATCCTCACCTTCATCATCTTTAGATCTCATCTTATGGAAGTGGAAAGAAATCAATTTTTACTCTTATTAAGGGAGGCCTACTCTTGCTTAAGTCTCTGATTCAAGTGTGCCCATACGTGTGGGTGGATGTGGGGTTATTCTCTCTCTGCTCTTTCTCACTCTTGGTATCTTTCTTTCTCTCCGTCTGTCCCTAATGTATGACTCTCCTCTCTCTCGCTTTGTGTTCATTTTTCATTCGCACTCCTCTCCCCGCGATTATCCCAGTGCATATCAGAGGCTCTTAATGAAGATTCACAACATTTTCCCCTCCCAGCTAATACCTTATCAAAGGAGAAATCTCGTTCCAGAAAATCAATTTTCTTTCATATTATTAAGTCCTCCTCTACTGCACTTGCATGTGTGATTCCTATGGTTTAGCGCTGCAAAAGCAACAGTGAGGGACTTAACCCTAGGAGCCCTGCACACTCCTTCCACACACACGCTGATCTGATATCGCTCGTGGCTTAAGCAGATGTGAGGACCAAGGTAAGAGTGCAAAATGAATATAGGTAGAGAAGAAAAGAGAAATGAGAGAAACTTTTTTGCAACATACAATCTGCTCTCAGTCACACTTATGTTCCCTGTCATTTTCTCTATATATCTCCGTATTCATCTAGTCCAGATAAAGTTTTCATATAGTTTTCGTCCCATAATTCCTGGCCCTTTTATTTAATACTCTGGAAAAGAACAGGAAATATGAGAAACTGCAGCTCATGGGCTGAAACTGAATCCACCGCCGTACCTGTACGTACAGTACTGTATGTACAGTAGCCTTTACCACGAGGTTGCTTATTCTGTGCACATTTTCCTCACATTCAGGTGTTTGATGCAACAATAGATGGCTAAATGTGACGCAAACTGGAATAAATGATATCTCACACAAGTCATGAACCAGACACATAATCTGGGGCAAGTTCAGAGCTGAGGTCCTGATCCTGCACAGCCGCCACAACTTTCTCTCAGTACACTTATGCACACTGGAGGTGCCATTTCTCTTTTAATAAGAGGAGAAAATATAAAAATCAATGTACCAAGGTCAAGGTAATGCTACTAATCTCACCAGGAGAAATTTGTATGTCAATATAAGTGAGTGAGAGCTTGCAGTTATTTAAGTAGATCAAGATGTGATGAGTCTTCCCTCACTGGCAAATCACTCTCTCGTGGATACGACAAAGAAATTGTGCCAAATTACATATTTCTTTCCAGGAAAGGGGAACTTTTTCTCATTTGTGTAAAGACTCCTGTAGTACTTTTTAAAAGATATCAAAAATGCATTAATTTCTGCCTCTATCATGTATATATTCTTACACACCTTAATAGATATACTCACATGCATACAGAAGATAATAATGGGCTAAAGTATTTTCAAGCCAATTTATTAATATGCTTATTAATGTGCTATTGACATTTTGAGTTCTTGGTAACAGTGCTTGCAATCCACACATGCAAAGAAATCGGATGTCCATTTCCACAACCTGATATGTTTCTTTCGTGACGTCATGGAATCTCTGTTACATGCTTTGGTTAAAAGTTCTCAATGTTTGTTTTACATAGGCCCTTATTCGGCAGGTTAAAAACAGCAAAAAGTTTTACCTGCCCCCCTTCCATCCTAAGAATTAGCCACTGCAATCCCACCCCTCTCCTTCGGGAGATACGCCCAAACAAACTAAAGCTACATCAGTCCATACGGCTGACCCACAAAAGCTCAAGCCACAAGGCACTAAATACTAAATCAAATAGAGATTCTTACACAAAGACGCAGTAACGTTGTACCAGTTAGCAGACAACAGGCTAAACTGGTTAGCCTACTGTTCCATGGTAGCACACATGGGAAACAGAAAACTGACTAAAATATAAATGACCACTACAGCTAAAGACCGGTTAGTCGGTTAAAATACATACGAACATACAGACACACTGAAAGTGTGTTGTTAGCCAAATAACAGGAGCATGATTAACATGGCCTTAGAACACTAACTTAGCCCAATGATTAGCTCTCCACCATATAGTAACCGTGACGTTATCCCGTTTTATAGGCGGTTTAGACTTCACACAAAAGCTACGGTGACAGCACAGACCCCACCACCGTAACTAATGTGCATCTCCCCAGAAATGTAAAGGTGCTTTAAGAGTACTGTGGGACCTAGACACTGTAACCTGGGCACATATTTATATTGTGCCTCCTCAGTCTGACTTGCTCTGCAACAAAGCCAACAAAACACTAGTTAACGCATTATGTTTTTGGCCAGTCGGGCTTCTACTTCCTGCTTCAATTTGCACTTCCTGCTTCACTTTCACTTGCGTAGTTACATTTCTGGGGAGGTGCACGTCAGTTATGATGCTAGGGTCAGCGCACTGTCTACGTAGGAGTCTGCACTGTCGCTGTAGCTTCTGCGTCAACTTTACACAGAAGTCTAAACCGCCCGTTACCCACCAGGACCGATTCAATGTTGACGTGTAGCTTCCCTTTGCTAGCGTTGTCGCTACCCGTGAACATGGAAGGACAAGGCTGTCTAAAGCCGTGCTGCGACCACTGACTGACATGACAGAAGAAGAATTTTAAGTCGCAAATGAGTCACTCCCAGACCACTCTTAGCAAACTGATTGCATGGGTTTTATCAGCTCTTCTGAGCTGGCAGACATGATACACATCCAACTAAATTTATAAAAAGCTTTCATGTCCCCTTTAAGTTATGCGTATAATGTGAAATGACGCAGGGAAAAAGTACTGAACACACAAAGAAAGAAAGGAAGGTGTAAAAGACATGGAAAGCTGAGACACCAGCTGAAATCTATCAGTAATTAGAAAGACACCCTGCCCCTTGTCAGTGCAGATTAATATCAGCTGCTTCAGTCCCAACTGATGGCCTAGAAAAAGGTGTCTGTCTCATTTCCAAGATGTCACACAAGAAACATCTCATGATGGGTAAAGACATTCACAACCTTATTGTTGCAAAAGATACCGATGTCACTGGTTATAGAAGAATATCTAAACTTCAAACTTGAATTAAGAGGTTTAGAAAACAATAAGCAATGCACCGTGCTGCCGTGGCCTGTGTGCAGCTTTACCATGCAAGAATCCATTGCTATGGTAAAAGCACATTGAAGCTTGTTTAAAGTTTGCTGTGCAGCCTGTGAAATACTGTGAGAACACAGTCTGGTCACATGAGACCAGAACTGAACTCTTTGGATGCCATAACACACACCATGTTTGGACATAATTCATGGACCTCTGAATATGAATGTGTTCAGTACTTATTTTAACCGCTTTGTGTACTTTAACTCTAAACATTACTGTACTTTGCGCACAAATAGATATTGTGTATACAGTTTATATACTGTTGATAGGTGATGACTATTTCTCTTTGTTGTTTATTCCATGACCACCCTTGTTAAACCCACAACACGCTGTAAACCTGTCACTGTCTGGAATATATACTTACAGGATTAAGTCCAAGTATGCATTGGCAGAGCAGTATTACTTTCACATCATCACAGTCTTAAATAATTCATTATAAACTAATCTAAAGGATTTACTCATCACTGAGGAAATGTTGCCAACTTGAAATGACCTCAGGTCTGCGCTGCGCTTTCAAAGCTCTTAAAAGCAATAAGGACTACGTGAAGTGGAGCGTCTTCGGTTCAGGCCAGAGAGTTTCTGCACGTTCTGCAGCCCTAATCATCCAAAAACATCCGTCAGTTTTTTTCTTACAATACACAATTACTTGTGTCTGTATAACAGCATATATGCATTTAGACGGTTTAAATCATATAGGTGATGATAAGAAAGCTTTACAGTACAAACTTCACTCTAATGTAGCAGCTAGAAAGTACAATATTAACAAAATGTTGCTTTTAAAATTGCTTAAATTAACTAAAAAACACTTTGTCCAGTTAGATTGTTTGTTTGTAACATCCCTTTAAATGAACTAATAAAGAAAAAGATTGATGATTATTGCTTTGGCTGGCTTCAATGACTGATCAATTGTGCAGCCTTCTTCCAGCTTTGGCTGATCTCTTGAAGAAAATGCCACACATAGATTCAACACCTGTGGCCTCAACTTCTGCAACCGGTCAGTCACTCCAAAATGCTGCTGCTCAGCTTTTAGCTCACAGGAACAGAAAAGACCACATCACTCAAACTCTTTTCGCTAGTTGCCATTTAATTTGAGAATTATTGTTTTTGGCTAGTGACGATTATAGCCTCAGTTCATGGGGCCCCTCTCACATAGGGCATCAACCGGAGTATTTTAAAGCTTCACGCGGCCTGGAGCCAAGTTACATTTGTGATCTTTTAACTCCTTGTGAGACGTTCTTTGCAGTCTGAGCTCCTTTTGCCAGGAGCTAATAATAATAATAATAATAATTTTGTTTGTATATGTAACATGTTTTTAGCATTAAACTTCACATTTGTAGATATTCCAATAGGATGCCCAAGTTTACTCCAACTTGGTGTTGTTAAGTTATTTTTCATGCCTTGCTACAGTGGTTGAGATCGACTGTGACAGACTGTAGGAATAAGGCCTCTGGTGCAGGAATAGGCCCAATGGCAGAGCTGCTGGGTGATAGATAAAGTAGGGCAGGGGTAATGATGAGGCATCATCGATGTAAATGATACTCAGGGAGGCCTGGCGAGAGGCGTGGGGGGGCTGTGAGCAGGTGAAACAGAGAAAAAGAGAGAGATGCGGAGACACCAGCACTCATGAGAGATGGGAGCAGGTGAGAGGGAGGGTGGGAGCAGAGGTGGATGGATGGAGAGAGGGAGAGAGGGAATAGGGATGATGAAGAGGGAGAGGAGAGAGAAACAGAGGTGTTGGGGGTGGTGATGTATGTAGGCCTGTCAGAGAGTAGTCGGGGAAGATACAGTGTGCTCCTTACACTGGGGAAGCAACACCCCCACCCACTCAACCACACACACGCACACACATTTGGCTTCCATCCTGCACTCACCCACCCACCACCTCTCCCTGGGTTGGCCTGGATGTAGAGGCTGACTAATAACCTAAAGGTTGTCGGGTTGATCCCCGCCACAGACATGGGGTGTTTTCTAGCTGTGAGCTGGCAGCTGGAGGATACTGGTATTACTTCTAAAGTTCTCACCAGCAATGCCCTTGAATAAGACACAGAGTCCCACGCTGCACTGCAGGTGGCCTCTAGCATCTCTGATGAAATGCAAATGTATGTGATAGGAGGGGGAATGCAGAAAGACTTATTTCAGACTCATTACCGGTTAATAGTAACTGAGCAACGTGAACTCCTTCTAACTTCTATAATTGCACTCAAGTCTGGAGCTGATCCAAATGCACGCTGAGTAGCCGGGCATTTCTCAGATCCACATGATTTTACTTCACGTTAGGGTTAGCAGGAACCTGCATGGTTTGTCAATTTACTCCAGAAAGAGAGACATTTTCTGTCTTTCATCAGCAGATAAATAATTCATTTCAATTCAATTTTATTTACGTAGTGTCAATATCGTGTACTAATTGTCTCAAGGCACTTTACATAAGCCAGCCTGAAACCCCTGTTGTTACTGTGCTCCAGGTCTGGTTAGGTTTTCAGCCAAAAACAAGCAGGGGATAAATCTGCAAGCAGGCCACAAAGTTGTCTGAGAAGGAGCTGGGCTGCATGATGGGTTTGACAACACACTGAACTCCAATATTGGTTTGTTTCTGGCTTCTGTTGTTTTATTTCTTTATTGCAGATATGATTATATATATTACCATGACAACAAAGTTCTCCCAAACTCTGGTATGTTCAGTTTTCCTGACAGCTCTGACAAATTATGGGTTTTGCTGTTTGCCGTGCAGACAATACTCTATTTGTTCGCACATTGCATATATTGGCTTCAGTTATTGTTTCTACATCTGGTGATCTGACCTCAGCTTGATGCATTCAGCTACGTGCTGTGCTTCATGTGTAGGTGGAGGGAGCGTAAGTTATAGTGAGATTGTCACTTTGCAACAAAAAAAGCACCTTCTCTCTCAAAACCTGACTTTTCACAGCACAGACAATGAAGCTGTTTCTCCGTGTGCGCCGGCTGGGCGCCTTGAACAATGATGAACCCTGAAAAGAAAAAGAAAAAGAAGTTTCTGATAATAGTTGTATTATTTTATGTTGGCATTTTCTGATTGTAAACTTGAATGCTGTGACTTGTTAGCTGTGAAACTGAAAAAATCAAGCCATCAAAGTCCAAAAGTCTTCAAATTCAAATTTGGTTTAAAGTGTAAAGATGATTTAGATTGGTTAGAGCCATTGATATTTTTTGGATAATTTAAAAAGGTATTAACTTTTAAAAAATAGTTTTTGTTCCTCCACAGGTCTAACTTCGATGTCGATGTAAAGTTTGTTCATTTATCATACATATGGAAGGTATACTATACTTTGTGAAGGTGTGCATATAAAAAGTCAGCCAGAGGATGAGGAGTGTGTGTGTGTGTGTGTGTGTGTGCACTCGTCAACCAATAGAACAGGGAACTTAGGTGTGTGTGTGTGTGTGTGTGTTTCGAGTCAGAGAGCAGAGTAATCCATTCTCTCCACAGTAGTATGGAGAGACACTGTTGTCATGCCGTGTTTCACACACACACAAACACACACACACACTCAAATACACAAGCTGTTGTCATGCTGTGTTACATGGAGTCGTGATCACATTATCTAGCGATGGACCCTACACACTCATTCACTTATATAGCATTCTCTGTAGATTTCCTTCACACACACACACACAACCAAACACACAATAAGACAATATAGGAACCAATGGTTCACCTGATGGGCTGCCTGAGATGGAAGGAGGAGAGCAGCAATCACACACACACACACACACACACAGTCCCAAACACACAAACATTCACGCACAGTGGTCCTGCTGACAAGCTCTTCCACGCCAGATTAATCTGGTTTACAGTCTTATCTGAGCACAGATAGCACCTCCGCAGGCACACACATAAACACAAACACAAACACACACAAATATAATATCACAAACCACATTTGGACCGGGAGGAGCAATGAACTGGGTACACACACACAGAGCCTAGTCACAAGAATACAATTGCCTGTTTACCTGCAGGTGGGTCGGTCAGGAGAAAACAGACGAACACAACAAACAATAATAATAAAAAAAAGAGTGAATAAAAAAACAACAACAAGAGAGACAGAACTTGTCCATGTGAGGACTGTGAGCAGGTAGGGGGGCGGCAGGAGAAAGTTTGGATTCGACAAATATCACATTAGTCACAGCGAGGAATCTCCACTCTATCCCCCTCCTAGAAAGAAATATAACCAAAAGAATATCGAAGCAGTAATCCTCCAAACTTCTCTGTCCTTTCTGCCTCATGAAGGTCATCTTACATTTTAAAACATTCCTGAGCGCTTTTCTCTTCTCCTCTTCTTATGTTTTTATTCTCTTCATGTCTTCACTGCCAGACTACACAATTCACACATGACATATAGAAGTCATTCTGCCCTAAAATGTGGAATACAACTGTATCATGTGTGATGAAACCATGCCATATCACTGCAGGTGAAACACAGAAGAATATTTTTTTTTAAAAAAAGCTTCCCAAAGACTTCCCAGTGTCACCACAGCTAGACAACTGTTTAATTTGCATTCATTTACCATAAAGCCTGTTCTTTCCGTTGTGAAATGGGAAGACTGTACAACTACAGCTCCTAAATGAGGGGTCAGCTGTAAACTAACAAGTTCCCAATGTCTTCCTCACTTATTATTAAAGAAAAATACAAAACTATTCCTTGTTTTTGCAACCGTCCCCATGAACGTCTTCTCCTCCATCTTCCCTTACTTCAGCTTCCACGGAGGAGACGTATTGATTTGGCGTCGCCTTACCATGCTCAAGATGAAATAATTAGTACACGCAGACGGAGAGAGGGGAGATGGAGGTGAAAGAAAGAAAGAAAGAAAGAAAGAAAGAAAGAAAGAAAGAAAGAAAGAAAGAAAGAAAGAAAGAGTTTCTTTAGTGGGGGAGAAATGAGCAGCTTGTAGGATTAAGATGATTTCATTAACTATTCTCTGCGACTACTTTCCCATTAAACCCCCAGATTAAACACACACACGCATAAACTAATTTTTCTATCTCTGTGAGGACATTCCACTGATATAATGCATCCCTTGCCCCATAGGACCATGTCCTAAGCCTGACCCTCTCAACTTTGGGCTGAACCCTAGTAATAATCTAATTGTCACCTTTAACTTAAAACCTTCCGTCTTAACAGGTTTCAACCCTCAAAAAGTTGTGGTCACATTAAAAAAATGGCCCCGTATGAACAATATGGGCCCACGTCTTTTGTGTCTACTGACTCCAACGAACGGATGACAACTGTTTATTATCTTCTACTACTATTCAGCGTACTATTAAATAATTGTTTAAAAAAAACACATTTATTCAAAGTTAATTTTATTTTTATAACAGTAAATTCTGAATAATTCTGTATTTTTATATTATCTTTTGCTTACGCCTTATCTGCTTTAATGATGTAGGACAATTTAATTCTAAAAAGTCCCAGAAATACTAATAATTACTAATAATTTTCAGATTTTAATTTGATAATTAGATTTTTAGACCAACTTTAATTCAAAGAATCTCAACAATTTCAGTGAGACAAAATACTGAATGAAAAGGGTGTAACCCACAGACTGACGGCGTGGTGGTGGTTCCCAGCATGCACAAACATACACACACATCGTTGGGAATGTGTTTGCTCATTCTTCTGCATACGGTTGATCTGTAACTCATATTTTCAAGAGGATGTATCCTCTCTCATCTCATGCTCGTACAGATTTTATTCCCTTCCCTCCTTCGTTTTCTATTTTTTTTCTCCTTTGTGATTTCTCTTCTTCCTTTCTTAAACTACCGCCAAAAATAAGACTGAAAATAGCCATAAAGAAGAAGAGGAACAAAAATACAGGTATGTTACTTCACAGTGTGAATGCGCAATAACAAGTGTGTGTTGCTTATTATTACGATGGCGACTGGAAACTAAACTCCACAGTTCGCTCCTCACAGGGAAAAACTGGAGGAGTGTCAATTCCAATTTCTCACCAATTTCTCTCTCTGCCTCAGTCAAAAGCAGCGATGGTGAGCGGAGCAGAGTTGATGGGAATAAACAGGAGCAAACAAAATAAGACACGTCATCATCAGGGCTGTCTCTTCCTTGCTTTCTTTACGTCTGTCATTCCCTCTCTGTTGTATTTACCCTTCCCCGATCCTTTTTTCCTCATATTTTTCTTCCTTCCATCTCTTCCTTCTCTGTCTGCTTCCACCCCGTGTGCTCTCACCTTACCCTCCTCTCCCTTGCTCCGTAATGGACAGCTGTCGTCTGCGTGCGAGTTCGTGTGTGTGTGTGTGCTATCTGTCTGTACTGAATGCTGTGAGTGGCCTCTACTGGCTGACTGAAGGGAATTAAAATGATTCATAGAAAGTGAATGCAGGAATTCACGCACACACGGAGGGGAAAAAAAAGGCACAATCAAAAGAGATGAAAATGCATTAAACTTGGGTGGATTAGAGTTTGAGTCACTCGCAGATCAAAAGTCTATAAAGTTTTTACTTTAGCTATATTCCCTGTTGTCTAAATACAGTATACTGAATGCGTGCGCATCTGAGAATGGAGGAGAGCTATGTTTGGCAGAGTATACAGGGAACAGTAGGCCATAGATTTATTGCTTTCAGGGGAGTAGAAGGCTGCAGGCCTCAGGGGTCTGTCCTCACATCAATATAACAATGACACACATCGACCCAACAACGGCCCGCTTGCTTCATCACTAGGACAAAGTGGCATCAATAGTTACACAGAGAGTGCCAGAACACTGGTTAAGAACAAAGTAGAATAGACCGGAGAGCGAAATATAGGTACATGTAATAAATGATGAAAAAAAAAAAAAATTACGTTGACAAAATAACGTGAATTTCGGATGTTTCAACTAAGACAGTATAACAGCATAGCTATAGAGCTTAATTAACTCTTTGATGAGTCTGTTAAATGCTGCTAATGTACCTGGGTTTCTGTTTCACTGATCTGCAGCGCTAGAAAACTGTTGTTTATCATGCAAGGCTATAGTTATGTTTAGGGGAACACATTTATTAGTTTTCAGTATTTGCATTCTTTGATTGTGAAAAGTGATATCTGATCTGTTTTAACATACAAATATGTACATTATTGTGTTACTAGAAAGCAAATAGTTCAGAAAGCAGCTTGCATTTCTCCCCATACACATGTGAGACACCGTGGAGAAGGCATTCAGGGAGACAAAACGTACAGAATGTACGTATAAATCCACAATTAAATGAAAAATCAACCAGGATTCAAGAGTTTTTTCTTTGAGTGGTAGGTTAAAGATTTTTTTGAAGAGGTAGGATAGCAATGAGTGGATTTAGATTTATAAATTTACTTGCTATGTGGATGTGTCTTGTCTTGCCTGAAGTGAGCCTTTAAGGACAGATTGTTGTTTGATTGACTATTGTTCAGCTCCATTGCTCTTCTGTCCAGTAGCACAAGCCTGCATACTCACACTCTTAGTCACTTAGTGGCACGCTAACAGCACAGCTGGCTCAGTGATGAATAATCTTATTCTGCAAAAATCAACATTGGTCAACACTGTAATCACCACCTTTGCTCTTTATAGAATTTCCAGAGGACTGCATGATAAATCTGAAATGGAGACATTAACATGGTTTGCGCGTGTCTGTGAGAATTGTTTTACAGCGGGGTGTGGTGGTGTTGTGTGCGTGTGTGTTTGCTAATAAAACCGTAACGATCCCAGGCTTTATGCACTTAGCAAGCGTTTTATTATAATAGCCGTGGCGACATGGTCGTTGCATGGCGATGAGGTGTCAGCCTGCCACCGCGTGCGCGCGCAAACACGCCGCGAATGATCAGAAGTCATAAACATATCAAACACATGACAATTTTAATAAAAGTTGCAGCTTCACTGTGTGATTCTTAGAGCAACAACATGAAAAGGGCTTCCAAGGCGAAAGGTGAAAAAAACAAACAGAATTAAAGTGACACAAATATTCTTAAGGTGAGGTTCTTGTTGTAAAGATTGGTTTTCAAGTAGATCCTTTTCCAAACCAGAATGACCAATCAAAATAAGATGGGATTGATTTGTCTATTACATCTATTGTGGTAATATCAACATGACTTAACATAAAAAAAAAAAAAATACAACAGAGTATGACGTTGGTTATGTATAATGTCTATTAAGCCAGCATCTACAGTTTTATTCAAACATCAGACACAATAAAACACCAGAAGGTCAAAAGGAAAAGAGAAATTGACACTGGACACGCTGTGAAATGAGACCCAGGGATCACAAAAACGGAAGCAAAAACTGGAAAACTCAAAAGACGAGGGAGATGTGGAGATGCGGGGAAAAAAATGCGGAAAAGGAGGAAAAGAGACAATATGTTCTAACATTGAGTCGAGAGAGTTTGTTGCCACTGAGTGATGAAAAGTCCATATGTTACAGCGCTATCATAAATTATGTCCCACAACGTATGGTAGAGGGGCACGGGGTTTGGTGCGTATATGTGAGCGTGTCATCCAGAAATAGGACACCCACCCGGCTCGTCAGACAGCGAGCCCAGGAAACAAATAGCTCTCCTCGCTACCAGGACAGACCTGCTGCACCTAAAGCTGCCCACACACACACACACTCAGCATACGTGTGCTGGCTGAAGCTTACACTCTGAAAACACACACTTTCAAACAATAACAGAAGAGTGAGCAGGGTGATAAAGAGGGAGAGAGAGAAAGAGAGAGAGCAGGGATTTTATTTAAGAAGTCGGGCCAATACCATTGATGAGGGTGGAAGAGGGAAAAAAAGGCAAAGGAGGGCAACATTTATTGCAGCTGTGAGTAAAGAGAAGGACAAACATGCAGAAAAAAAGAGACTAGAGGCTTGGATCTCACAGTGACTTCGGAGATGAAGAAGCAGACTTTATGAATCAGAGCGGAAGCTAATGTTCAGCAGTTACTTTCAGTCTGCCAGTCGCAAAGGCAATGAACTGGGCAATGTCCTCACTGGTAGCACTTCATAGTCACATTTAAGGTAAAGAGATTTCAGCATATTACCTGGTTTTGTGCTTACATTAGATCGTACTGTATCTGAAACAAGCAAAATGTCAGTTCTCAAAGAAAAAGAAAAAGTGCGTATGCTATACAAAGGTAGCAGCATGCACATATGCATGTGCTCCACCATGCAAGCTGCTGTAATCTTTCTGAAGATGCTCAGCTCCTCCGGTGTACTGTAATCTTCTCTCCGATCCAGTAGGACACAGCCAGAGGTGGCTTGTGATCTTGCCCCAGTATATGATCCCAGGCCGCGGAACGCAAGTGCTGCTACCTGACTGTCTGTGTCCCTGCTCTGTTTGTGTGTTTACTAATAAATCATCCCATTACACATCATAAGTAGGCCATCATAATTAATTGGCCAGTCGAGAGAAGCTCTGACAACAAGCCCCCAGCGGTGAGCGTGCACAAGCGGGAGACAAACACACACACACACACTGTACGGCTTCCACATGAGAAGCGGCCGCTTGCATTGCACACAAGACCGCATGAAGCTGTGCGAAGTTACGCACATAAGCGAGCGCATCAATTCAAGCGGAAAGTTATTTCTGGGCCACACTTGCAGGAGAAAACTTAAAAGAATCCTCCATTCGATCAGGATCGAGATGAGCGTTATTGACCATGTACACCTGAGAGTACGAGGACCCCACAGTGCAGACTTACGTACAGGAACGCTACATTACAGCGCCGCGCATAAACAAGACACAAAGTGACACAAAGACATAATGGCAGCTACACAGGAGAGTGCAAGAGTGCAAATACAGCACAGTCATTATGCACACTCACAGGTAGACGTTAACATTTTCAGACATTAAGACAGAGTAGTGATCATCTAATGTTTAAGTGTATGCATGGTGCGTAAGTGCTACGCAATGGGAAAGATTAGAGGTTTATGGGATGGTGTTTATAATCTTATAGCTGCCGGGAAGAAGCTATTCTGGTGTCTGGAAGGTCTTGTCCTGATTAGACTGTAGAGTGTGAACAGTGTGCTGGTGTGGGGGCTCCCTTATGATTCTCTCTTTCCTGACAAAAAAAGGCAAAAGTTGCTTTTTCCATAAATAGATTCGTAACATAGCTACAGCTGTGCATGCATAGTGTAATGTTTTTATATTGTTATGTAAAGGGCAGGTGGATGCAAAGTCAAAAGACCAAGCAAAATCTTTACCTCCTCCCTGCCTCCCCACAGTCTGCCAACCACCTTTGTAACCTATTGTTGTTGCCACACCAAAGCAAGTTGCATGAAGAGCAATAATGCTTCACATCCTTGCAGTCCATGAGAAGGTCAGGAGGTATTCAGATACATGGAAGCACAGAAGGAGAGTGAACAATGTCCCGACGCACACACTGGAGCCCAGTGCAGGGGAGAAAGGATGGCCCAGTGTGTGTGTGTGTGTGTGTGTGCATTTAATCTGTGCATCGCAGGGCAGGATCGTCTACGTGTGTGCATATATGCACACAGCTGCTTTGCTGTTGTTGTTTTTTTTTTAATCCACGTGCATGGACCAATGCACCAGCGCGTGACCACGACAGTGACCTGAAAGAGATAGGGAGTGAAAGTTTGTGAGAGTGTGGAAAGGAAAAGAGGGAAAGGTGACCCTGGAAGGAAGAATGAATGACCTCTGATACCCATCTTTAGATCAGAGGAGAAAAAGACACCTGATTGGGCTTTGAATAATTTAAAGGGACATTCCACACAGGCTTGTAACCCCACCTCCTAACAGCGGGCTAAAATAAACAAATGTTACTCTTGACTTCAGGTGAATGGCTGATTCAAACCATTTGTTGCCTGTATATTTTTCCCGTTTTATTATTTTTTAACTTATTCATCATTTCATTTGTTTTCTCATACATGATGGATTTTTTTTTATCTGAATCTATAACATATTCAAGAGGGTAATCTGTTTTTCCAATCACTGTTTCATTGCTGACCTGAAGGGCACAGGCAGAGGGATGCGTATGTTAGTGTCTTGAGGAAAATATAATCTTATCTCATTAGTCAAATTACAAAAAAATAAAACGCCAGAACAATAGCTCTAAGAACCACAGTCTTTTTTATCTTAACCTCTTGTACAAAAATGGAACTTGAGATCATGTGTGAGAAATAAAATACAGCTAAAAACATACGGACAAATCTCAGCAGAGAAGTTTGACCCTTTTGAATGTGCGATAAAGCCCCTCTACCAGTTTAAACCGAGTTTTATTCAATGTTCAAATCAAAATGCCAAGTCAACAAAAACCAGTCGACCATTCATCAAAGTAAACCTCTAAATGAACGTTGTTCAACCTATCACGAAGACAAGGCAATTACTCAAATAGTTCACAAGGACAGGCATGACTAAAGAAGAATTTTAGTGACTGCCTTACAATATTTACCCTACAATATTTGAAGGAAAACAAAGTAAGGCACCTAGCATTGAAATGTCATGTTTCGGTGAATATTCCTAATCGTGCCTGTATGGGTGGAAGTGGTAAAGTGGAGAATCTTTAATACTCTTACCACAAACACTGCGCTACTCCCTACATTACCGCACAGAAGCTCCAAACACACAAAAAAGATTTATTGGCTTAATTTGCTGACCCCTGCACCCACGTATGTGAGTGAGAGGAGGGAGAAAGAGAGGGAGGCCAAGGTCAGGTTTAACAGGGTCAAGTTCAGTCCATCTCACCGCTGCATTTCATTATGCAGTCAGCTGACTGAATTAGCATGACAACCCGATTTAGCCAACCTCTTTCGCCCAGTTCATCACTATAACGCATGCACACACACATGCGCACACTCATGGGCGGATGCTGCACAAATGTGCACAAATTTTTGCATGCACAAGTAAATATAAACACACACGCTATAGCGAAGATAGTCCGTAATATGTGAAAAAAATAAAATAAAACAAGAGCAGTAAATACGTCTTCCAGTGCTGAAAAATAAAACCGACGTAAGTCTATGACCTCCATGTTAAAATGCCTAACCATGTTTTTACTGAAGCTAATTCTGCAATTTGTGCCAACTGCACAAGCTGTGAACTTTTACAAAACTCACCCTTTTTTAAATTATACTGAAGATTCGGTTAGTGCATAGTTAAGGGATTGTTCGCTTTGAATGACATGTGGGTGCTGTCACAGGTCACTAGCTAGCTGCCGCACCTTCACTCACTCTTCATCACTTTGACCATTTTTGAATTAGCTGGTAGGGCGGAGTCAGGCACAAGATGGAGACTACTGGAGACAGCAGATTTCAAAGAATTTCAACTTGTATGCCGATAACGCCACAGAAAGGTGGGACACAAGTGTTGTTTTCTGCACTTTTGTCACTTAGAGAGCACTGTCTGACTCTCTGGGTGCTCAAAATACATCGTATTACTCAACTCTCTGGAAGTGTCTACTCCTCTTATTGTTTTTATTCATTTATTTATTTTATTTTATTGACTTTTTCTGTCCATTTTCTTGTTGGTGGTAGTGAATTGTCTCTGCTTGAGCATCAGCTGTTGGGATGCAAATGTATTTGTTGGGCATTTCACATTCAAAAGTTTTATCTTTGTTTCAGATGAACTTCACAATAGTGGGTCAATTAAAGGCTGGTAAGGAAACTTTCTGCTGACTTTTTAGACGCTGAAAATAATCCAAAATGCAGCAGGCACAGGCAGATAAACACGGGAAAGAACAGAGACAAATAGCAGGTAACAGCTATAGAAACAGAGACGCAGCAACTGATCATCCAGCAAGGCAGAGAGGGAAAAAAGCTAAGTCTAAATTAAGATGTTGGATGCCGGCTTTCCAATAGGACCTTGACACAGCGGTTGACCTACTCATGACAGGATCCCAGTGCCGCGGATTTGGAATTCTATTAGTATTACCAGCTCTAGGGGAGGGGGAAAAAATGTCATGCAGTCATCAGGAAGAGGCCAATCCATAGCTTCTATCCATCAGCCAATTACTGGTGCTAAAGTGGAATTAGATAGGTATTGACAATGAGAAGAGGTGGAGGGAGATTAGCGAGAGAGATGGAAAGAGAGGAAGGAGGAGGCAGAAAGAGAAAAGAGACAGTGGGAAGAGGCGAGAGTAGAGGAATGACGAGAAATGGGAGAAAAAGTTAAAGTGGAGAAGCAATGATTTGAGGAAAGAAATGAGACGAGAACTAATCATCGATCAGTCTGAAAAAACTCAAGAGAGCAAACCGGGATTTGAATTATCTTTCCGTACAGGAGAGACAGTGGAGTTTATGAAGATGTTAAAAGTCTCATTGTTATACAGTTTATAGTATAGTATACATCTCATTTATATAGGGACAAAAACTCCTGGTTCATTTCTTACATTAACAAAAATGATCTTTTCAATTTATAAAAATGGAAAAAAAAATTAAAATCAGAAATGTATGAAAAAAAAGCAGCAAATGAATGTGAATTGAAACATGATTTTCAATATGAAACAGTCCATTCCAAATGAACTTAAAGAGCACCTCTGGGGTAATCAAGTTAGTCCTCTTGAGTTGACTTTTTCAGCAGCATACAATAATCCCTGTAGGGAGTCCTGATAACAGGTAACCATGAGACATAAAATAACAGTAAAACAGCCCCCTGGTTTAACCATTATACAGAAGAATAACATGAGGTCAAGAAAAAGAAGAAAATCCAAAAGAAGAAAGACTCTATAATGAAAAAAGACAGACGGCAAGGAAGGGACAGCGATGGGAGAGAAAGAGAGAAAAAAGAGGGAGAATATAAACTCAGAGCTATGTAATGAATTTATGCCTGGCTGGCAGATCTTTATAAGTTATTGGAAAAATAGCCGGGGCGGCGTATTGACACAGCTGGGTCTGAGATCAATACATTGAGAATGGGCAATACATTTTAATTTAAAACTGTTCAAACTTTAGCAGCAAATCCATGCGGCTCAGCGCAGCCTCCTGCCCCATCCCAGCACACAGATACTCACACAGACTCACACACATAAGTGAGCACACACATGCACATCGACACACATCGACACACACACACACAAAGGCTTTGGTTGAGAAATTCACCAAAGACACCAACTTCAGTCTGCTTGAATGCACGTTCATATACTCACGAACATTTACTATTACAATTATACTTACCAGACTCATTAAAATGACTTTTGGCCATTAAACAACAAGTCCCATGTCTACACTGTAACTCCTGATCTCAACTCAGACTCACAGCAACATATCCAAAGTGTAACTTCAGCCATCCCAAATACTCAAAACCAAAAATTTCCACATCTTCACACAAAGCAGGTTATGATGTTCATGTCCAGCTATATAGAATGTTATGCAGACGTGCATAGAAAGCAACATCATGAAAAAATTCAAGCTCAAGTATAATGATTAGCAGAAATCTCATATTTATATAGGGTTGTTTGCAAAAGAAAAAGAAAAAATGCTGAAAAACAGTTGAATGTATCGACTGTTGCTTTCAGCTCACTGATTCAGCATTCAATATCTCAGAGCCCATTAACTGTTGCAAACGTCATCATTTTCATTTTTCTTTTATTTACTTGCAGACTAGATGGGTGGCCACATGACAGAAAGCTGGAAAGTATTTGGTATTCGGATGTATTCCCATTTTTAAGAGTATGATGTGCGCCTGTGTCAGCGTGAACATCTAAACGTCCACGCTTAGTGAGGATACGTGTGTCGGCGTCCGCATTTGCTCTGCAAACATGAGCACCTCTTATGAGTTATTTTTAGATAAACCAATAGCATTCTGTAATTAAATGGCCAGGTTTACCAAGGGATGAGTACGAGGGCACTTTCGACATCTGTTTTCATCCTGCTCAATTAGCATAATTAATTAACGTTAATCAATCCAAACAAATTATTTTTTTAACGCTGAGAATAAATCACACCACATCTCTCTGTTTCTCTGAGCTGACTGATCCGGTGCTCGGAAAAGGATTCATTGATCACCCAACAAATGACACAATACTGGGCGATGAGGCTTATTGTATTGTATTCCTGTTGTACTCAACTCTCTGCATCCTTACGTCGTCCATCATTATCCCAGCACAGTCAGAGAGGTTGTGATTGACTTGATGAAATGGAGAAAGACGAACTAATTAGCCAAACTGTGAGGAAGTCAACAAACTTTATTATTTTTAGCATTTTTATCCCAATGAAATACAATATGTGCGTGTGAAATTAATATTAAATCATAAATAAACATGCAGACAAAAACACAAGACAGTGTTCATTGTCCGCTTTGTAATGCTATTTTAGATTTAACTGGTGTAAAAGTTAAGAAGTTAACTGATGTTCTTTTTTCAACTCTGCATATCCAGTAACTGAGCCACCAGCGTGTGAACTGTGATCAAGGCTCAGTCAGATTGCTCTCCAGTTTCTCTGTGTTCTTGTTAAGGATTTCATGGATAGTAGATCCTTCAGATTAGACAAAGTGCTTAGTGATGAAACCCATTGCATTGTATACCTTTTTCCCTCTTTGGCTACTGATTGCTGAGTTGTTGTTGCTGTTAGCAATGCACGATTACACAGCACCACTGTTCTTACAAGAGCAAAGTTGTTGTGCATCTTGTTAAATCAACTTTGGCAAGTTGTACACACATGACACATCATCAATACTTCACACTCATGTCCTGCCATGCCTGCCATGTGGCTGCACAATCCAACTCTCTTCTTTCCTCCATCCACAGTCACTTTAGACACTAAGCTCAGTGACCTCTGGGGTCATTTTCTCATGGAAGGGGGGAGGGGCAAGTACAACTTTATTGCCACTTGCTTTGTACAAGTGTTGTGAATTAACAAAAAAAAATAATAAAGTAATGTATTACGGTGCAACATAACATAAGTTGGACACATGGATGCTTAAAGTTTTAAATAAACTAACACCCACCCACAGACACGCACACACCGATTATACTTTAAGTAGATATACTAAGCACTCACATCTGTAAACATGGCTGGGCATGTTTACTGAAGGCTTTATGGGAAGACAAAGGCAGCTTCAGACGTGTTTAGGACACATGCACACACATACCCACAAACACTTTCACACACTCACCTCTAATATTGTTATATCTCTGTCAGGTTTTCAGTGGCCTGGGTTAATCAGAAACGCAAGGGGAAGGGTGCTATCTACTCACCACACTGCCACATTTATTGATTCCATTTACACGTACACACACACGCGCGCACGCACACACACACCCTGACACCCATTTTCACCCGAAGAACAGGCGCCCATAACACCCTTTAACTATTCTATTGGCCCTAAATAGATTTTCCCATTTTACGCTGTAGAGGCAGGGGAAACACTGGAGCAGAACTGAAAGTGATATAAATGTATCAAAAAACAGATGAACAAACATTGTGGGAAGATTTATTACTGGAGATTTTAATAAAAATTGGAGGCGGATGAATTGATTTTGGTTTAAGGGAGGGTGTTATAAGGAACAATTTATTGGGATGGCCCAGGTAAGATGCATTATTTTCCAATTGTTATCCGGCTCCACTGTTTAAAGGGCTGATTTGTGTTGTGTATTGCATTTTATGGGTAAGAAGGAAAGGGGAACTTTCGATGATTTAGGTGGGATGTATTAATCAAAGGCAGCCGGTGTGAACCATAGATCGCCAACCAAAAGAGGCACAGGTGACAGCTCATTCTGCTAAAGAATGTTTTGGAGCTGCACATCACCGCTTCTCAATTCCCCTTTATTCTTCACACTCTTCTCCGCCTCCCTCCTTCTTTCTCCCTCCATCTTTCTTGCCTCATCATCGAAGCCCCTTTCTCTCCCCTTCCTTTTTTGCTATATTTCCATATCTGCGCGTCTTCTCCACAGTACAGCGCACACTTGGTTTTAATTTTATGAGACTGAGAGTAGCTTTTAACCACCCATGCGGCAAATAAACTGGGGATTAGGAGTATTTAGTGTTTTCCTCCTTCCTAAAAGCTTCCTCAGTGCTCAGTGACCTTTGCTGCTGCCTCTGACATGTGAAGAGACAAGCTCATCATCAGGTTTACACATTCACTCCACCATGAGCTGATGTACTGTTTGCCGTTGTACTAGCAGCTTGGTTCTTGCTGTTCAGCTGTCATTGTGTTTGTATCATGAGGTGTGTCTCTCTTACTGTCTATAAAGCAATAATATCACTTTTTATTTTTGTTTATTGTTTTGTGTCTATTGGCCTTGGATTGGTTTGCACCTATTTCTTTGTACAGTTTATACTGTACACACTTCTCCCAGTTCGCATCAGAATTTGAGTCAATACAGAGACATGAATTAGAATTGCTCTGAAGATTAGAATTAGATTACAACAATATCCTGGGGTCCAGGATACACATATACAAAACAAACAATACATGTACCATTTTCCTTGACTGCCATGGTGCATATACTTTAGTGTGCCCTTCAGGGCCCTCTGTAGAATTCAATGAATACACAAAATTGAGAAACAACTAACAAATACATTTAGAACAAGTATTAAAATATTTCATTCATTAGAGGATCATTTCAACTGCAATAATAAGGATATTTTGCAAAGTGAGGGCCTTCTGTGTTGGGCATGTTTAACCTCTTATCGTCCTCCCATTCAGTACAAGACACAAACACAATGAAAGGCTATTTGGCCAGGCCAGTCACCTGTGGCCTGGCTTGTTTTTCTGTTTATCTGTCGATTTTAAAGTTAGATTGCTTCTGTGATGAATGAGGTATTGGTTTGTGGGCAGGGTGTGTAATGGAGTAGACACAGTAGCTCTGTAATAGTAATCTGACTACATTTTGTTCATTATTGGAATTTCTTGACGTTTACAATGGGAACTGCAGCTGAAAGTACCTGAAAAAATGAAGCAATGAGCACGTAATTCCATGTAATTCTATTTGAACGTTTATTTTATTTAACGTGATAGACTCCCTTTACATTTCTAAAATGTACTTCACAAAACCATTTCAAAGATCTGGTCAAATCGTGGTAATCACTTAGCAGGTAAATGGGAGTGGGAAAACGAATCTGCCAGTGGGTATAATGGCCAAAAAGGCCAAACCCAGTCAAAGTTCTTTGGACACACTTGGTGAACTACAATTGCGAGTGTATTGATGCATGTTATAGGGTGGTCACTAGCAGCCATCAGCAACATCACAAAAGTGTTCAAAAGTGTGTAAAAGCAGGCGTCATTTGAGGGCTGCTGTTCGCCTTGTACTTTTATGTGACAGATATCACAGAATGATACGCATGCACTGATCTGACTCATCAAATTGTTGAGGATTAAGTTTTTTTCGTCTTTTACTGCAGCACAACTGAAACTGGCCGCCTCTAAGCATGCACACACAAACATACAAAAACAAACATTAAATATACACTTCAGAGCAGACCAACTGTGTATTGTGCACCTCCATGTGTGTACACATGACAACAAGGCATACCTAATAGATAAATGGGATCAGAGGTCCCTGTAGCCCGTGAATCACAGTTAGAGACCCTGGAGGACTAAAGGTCAAGGTCTTCACGAGGAGCTGAAAACCTACTGCTCTAAAGAGATGTAATGTAATTTTTGCCCCCAGCGTTTCTTCTGTGTTTGTTACTTTTTGGTAAGATAGGAGCCGTGCAATAGCAAAATAATTTAGGAGGAAAAGAAGCTTTAGATATCCATCCATAGAGAGGATGGTTGTTGTGGATGTTTGGTGAGGTTTGTATGTAGTATATGAGGAAAAGGCGCATATCACTGGACTATAGGTTGACGGCGGGTGTCAGTTCACAATTTGCAGGTCAATTGTCTATTGTTGATTATGATGGCTGAGTTTTTGTCTGTATTTGTCTGTAACCACGCGTGTTGTCAGTATACACCTCAAGGAACTATTGCAAAAAGAAAATACTGTCATGTTCTTGGACAGCGATTTACTTTCAGGGGCCCCACATTATTGGAGGGAACTGCAAGGCTGTACATTCATGGAAACATCTGCAAGGTCTTTGTGTGTTAAATGGAGAAAAAATCCCAGGAACAAATTTACCAAAGTGTGTTTTCCGCAGCCTACGTGGATGATGTCATCATTGTGGATGACGACTGGGAGCAGGATCTGCAGATGGTGGCGGTGGTCCTGGAGTCCCCAAGGCAGGACTCACGGCCAACCCCTAAAAAGTGTGTAATTGGGCGGGGGGAGATTCAGTGTCTAGGGAATCTCTTGGCCCAAAGGCAGGTGCGCCCCTAGCTAGTCCATTGCCATTACTGCCTGCCTGAGGCCCAGACTTAAAAGTGATGTGAGGTGGTTCACATTGCTGGCTGGCAGGCTGCTGGCTGACTGGGCTACATTCTCTACCTTTTAGTGTTGACGAGTCCCCTGACTGATCTCGCTTGGAAGGGAGATCCAGCCCAGTAGACAGAGAAGCACAAGCAGGTACTTAAGAAGGTTAAAGTGTCCCACTAGTGGACCAATTGTACGTTTTTGTTTCCTGCTCTGTCTCTGGACGGGTTACAGACAGATGGATGGCTGCCTTGTTGTTGAGAAGGTGTTAGGTGTGATATGATAGAGGAGCAGTTGAGAGTGAATTTCTGGAACCATCTAAGACAAAAGGAAAAAGTTTCTGTTAATGTTTAATGACATAAAAAGAAAGTTGAGACATCTGCCCAATGGTGTATCCCCATATATAATAATAATAATAATAATATAGAATAATATAGACTAATATAAATAAAAAATCTCCAGAGGGTCTAAGCACAAGTAAAGCAAGCACACAAAAAAGAACTTTGGTAACAGCAACATATGTACGTACAGATGTTCACACAAGAACAGATTCAATTAATCATTAAGTCACTCCACATGTCACTGCCTCAACTAAACAGGGCCCAGTGTATCTGAGCCAGAACCGCTATATGTTCACGTGAGCGTGCACACATGTGGGTGTGTACGTGTGTGTCCCTGTTTGTGTGTCAGGGCTGATTGCTCTTGACTTCATTAATCTCTGCAGTGTGGTTATGATTAGCTCTCTGAGGCATGCCAGAGGACATCTGACGCACACACACAGACACACACACACACACACACACTCTCACACGCTCACTGTCAGGTCTGGCCACCTCTCCAGCCCGTCTCTCTCATGGTCCAACCAATTAGCTGGGAGCAAAGAGAAATAGCTCCATGTAACTAGCTCCTGTGGTGACAGGACGTACACACACATAAACGCTAAAGGTTTGTCTGTATTTCACACAGAAGTAGCAGAGTATCGGTATGGAGAAAGCCATAACTGGGTTCCTTGGAAATGTGTGTAAACTTCAGAACAAGACAATGCAATTGAGTGTGTGACACCAGTGGACAGAAAACCTATTGTTACAAAAGTGGTTCATTTCCCTCTTAAAATGATGTGTTCTTTGTGGTTTAATTGCTGGATATGTGAAGTAAGCCTTTTTAGAAGAAGAGGGGAGAGAAACAGTGAGAAACAAAGAGAGAAACTTGCAAGAGTTGGCGCTCCGAGAGGACTGTCATGTCCAACAAATGAAGAAGCCCAGGCAGACAAAGATAAAGCTAGCAAGCAATACCAATCAGGAAGAGCAAGCAGAAGACAGACACAAACCAGAACCAGAGATGAACATAACAGAGGATGCGTATAGGGGCAGATGAAAAGAACAAGTGAAGTGTAAGTGGCAAAGCGCTACAGAGAAGGAGAATTCTGAGATGCAAGACTACACCCTGCCATGATCAGAGTACGGACTGGATGATTTATTTCCCCCCCTCCAATGGCAAGGCCCGAAAAAAAAAAAAAAAGCTACGTTCGATTAAACTACTGAGGGCTTTACTTTGAAAGGAGAGTGTGATTGTGGGCGTGTATATGCGGGAGTAAAGGGATGGTCATCAGATGTGGCAATCATGCGACAAAAAAATGTCTCCCCTCATCTTGGTCTGTTCTTCTGTTCTTCTCTGCTTTGATTGCTCTTGTGTTTTTCCCCCTCCACTGTATAAAATGTGGGAATGCAAAAAAAAAAAAAAAACGAACTAATCAAATTGCTCGGATAGTCACATACGTTTTTTCAGTTTTGTAAAAATTTTGCAAAAAACAACAACAAAAAAAGGAAAATGTGAATGGAACATTTTGCATGTTGTGCTGATAAGTACAGGTCACACAATTTGGGGGTTAGATTTGTAAATTTCTGCAAATTAACCATATTTACAAAGCAAACAGGAGCGAATTGTGGAGTCAACCGATGTAATGAAAATTTTCTTTCAACATCGCGTTAGAGTTGAGTAATTTTCTTAATCACAGTTGCAAGCCAAGCACTACAAAAGTTTTGGACTGCCCCAAAATTCATTTAGTAATGCTTTCTATTTGGCATCGCTGCATTTATTTGATCCAGTTTAATATTCATAATTCTGGCCTTCACTTCCTGCACAGAAAACCTGCTGCCAGATGAGCCTCTGCATGGGTGTGTGTGTCAACACAGACAGCAAAATGACAAATAGTTGAAAAGGAGAATGAGAGGAGTAATGATGGAACAATAATGCCACATGTGTACTGTAGCCTGTGTGAGTGTGTGTGCGTGTGTGTGTGGTGATGAATCTCTCATTGTGACAGTGGGGCCGGCAGCAGCGAATGTCCTTCTGGGTGGGACACACACGCTCACGCACACACACACACCCAGACACGCAAACACAGATGGAAACGACCACACTAATGGATCACCCCTGTCTGCACGCAATCCGCCACAAATAATGATGAACCACCCCTGCATTAAACTATTTTACACAATGCTCAATTCATTACTTCTCTCCCTCTCTCCCCCCCCTCTCTCTGGGTATAGGTGAGCTAATAAAGGTATGATATTTCTCCTTTGCCAGCGCAATTCTAGTTTTTATCCATTAGTAGGATATTATGAGGAAGGAAAGCTGGAAGGGAGGCGATGGGAGAGAGAGGGGAAAAAATAGATGTCTATAAATTGGTGTAAAATCATCGCCACTATAAAAAGTTACAGCCGCTCAAGGGATGAAATATTAAAAAACATTTTATCATTTTATCATTGCATGTGATGGGAGTTTCTTGATGGAAAATAAAATGGCAAAACAAGGCCTGGGATTAAAATATCACCAATGATACGAGGGAAGACACAAGAAAAAATGTGCCACTCACACACGTACCTGTATGAACCAGAACTGGAAAATATTTGCACACAATAGGTACATCTTGCCTTTAACGATACCAAAGCTGGGACCTCTGAAGAATATTAATTTTGAGAGTTTTAGCTTAATGCTTTTGGTTGTTCTTTAGTTTTGTACCTGTGTTGTTGTATTTTTCTTTTTTAGACTGATCTCCTGTAACGCAACTAAATGTTAGCCTAAAATTTGAATCACTCAAAATTTGTGTATTATAAATGTGTTAAAATCAAAACCACAGATAAACTCTCTGGCCAGATAGTCATTTATTTGGGACCAATTATTTGCAAACATGTAGTGTGTTGGGGAAAAAAATCAGAAGGAGAAGAAGAAGAAAGAAAGCATTGTGCAAGGACACAGCAGAGATCTTTTCTACTTCCTCAGGGCCAAAATAACTACTAGTTATCTGAAGTGAAGATGTTGTTTTTCTAGTCTTGAGTCTGACAGATTCTAATGGAAACACTAGTCATTCATCTTCTGTCGTGTATGTTATAATGGCAATCCTTCCCTTTGTTTTCATATTACTCTTCTTAATTTCCGTGTCTTTTTTAAAACAGTTTTGGACTATCCATGCAGATCCTGCAGCAAATGTCAGGATCTGTTCCCTTTTTTTGGTTGTTGTTGTTACAAAATCTAAAAATTCAGTGTTACCTTACTACCATATCCTTGTGTACACCGGTGGAATGATTAGATAATAATAGCTGATACAAATATCCTTTTCATCTGGAATATATTTCCCTGCTTCACTTTGCTCAGTGTGGGAGAGAAGAGAAGAAAGAGTCATTATGGATTTCAATTAAGTGATCCCTGGGCAGAGAGGGATGCCTCAGAGTGGGGGAATTAATGTGCTGCGGACAGATGTTTAATAATAATGGCCGAACTGGCCCTGCCGAGAAACACACATTCCACCCGCCGCACCCTACTGTGGCTGCAGGAACACACACCGACAGACACTCTGAAAAACACACAGACAGGCCGGCATACGCAGACACCGGCATATAATCACTCATACACAGACACATACAACAATGATTCATGCACGCGCACTGTGAAGAGCAGTGTGTGAGAGTGTCACACAAACACACTCACCCACAGACACTGGTATCACCTCTGGTGTGTGTCTTTATGACCAGAGCTGGCCACAGCACATATGGCCCTCATTTAGGAACAATGGGCATGGAGAATGACTGGCTGGATGAGCTTCCTGACTGTGAGAGGTGACTGGAGGCATGTTAAATGACATGCCCCGTATGGAGAGATGGAGCGAGAGACGGAGAGAGAGAGAAGGAGAACGGGTTTACATGGGTAATCATGGATAAGGACTTAGTGCCTCACTGAGCAAGGAAAATGTTTTGACTCAGAACGGAGAGAGGACTACAAAAGAAAAAGGAAATCCAAACAGTGGAGACAGGCAGATGAAGATATCTGGAAAGACGAAAGGCGAGGAACCGACTTGATGGAAGAGCATGTTGCACATGGAGCTGGAAGGACGTGGAGGTGTTAGCATGGCTGGGGCTAGAAGTGGGTCATTAGACAGAGTGTAAACAGCATGTCTTTTTATGAAGTGCTCCCTCTCTCCTTTTTGTGCCGGTTTCTCGCAGATACACACCTGGTGACACCTAATCAGTGCAGTTGCAGGACGAATAGCTTCCAGCCGTCCTTACAGTCGTGTCAAAAACAACACTTCCCTAAAAATCTCTCTCACACACTCACATACGCTGTTCGTACCCTCTTGTCACAACAACATTTCTCCAGTAATTACCAGGGTGGCCGCCCTCCTACCGCCCTTCGATGGATGGGCTGAGCCACCATGGGTCCGACCCTCCAGCCATAACTCTGCCTAGGATGTCTGCCTACTGCTCTTCAACACCATGGTGGCCCTCAGACAGCAAATTGGCCTCAGAGAAAGAGAGACAGAAAAAGCATCTCAACAAGCACGCAGCTTTGCTCACAGTGAAGCAGACATGCCTGTACGTAGACATGAAAGAGTGGACACGTACTCATTCACTTTCACTATTTGTCATCTCCCTGTCTCTAAGGAGCAATCTATAATACAGACAATCTTTTCCTCTGACCATTGGCCAGACAGATGTCTTTCCTTGCACAGATACAAAAATGCGTGCACACACACACACATAAACACACACGTACACCTTGCTGGGGTGATCATTTTGACAGGAGAATATGACTGAAGAGGAGCGGAGTGAAGATGAGCAGAAATGGGGAAGGAAGAGCGACGAGAAATAAACTGATAACTGTGTGATGAAGGGTGATAACGCCAGGAAAGGAGGGAAATAGATGCATGGATGGATGGAAAACGTGAGGCAGCTGGCAGATCAATACACAGATCCACAATCTGCATCCACAGAGCAGGCATTTTAAAATGTCTTTCTGGGATTTTTTTCCTCCCATTTCTATGTTGTTTATACTGAATTTTAGCTTCAGTATAGCAGTTAAGTCGTAGTGGATTGTAGGCTGGGGCAGTTACATAAATAAAATGGCTTTTGTTGCATTTCATGAAGCCCATCTGAAATCAGTTGGTGTAAGGAGATTTGAGACTGTCATCAATTAGTTTTGGTATTTATAACTTCAAAGAAAATTATTTTGAAAAGTTTTTGACTTTAGATTAAAATAAATGTGTTTACAATGTTCAGTTGTATGAGCCCCATTAAGAAACATGAAACATGAAAGACTGGTCTTTATTTTTATTTTTTTATTTATTTTTTTATTTTTAAGATTTCAGTTGAAATTGTTTCATCCATTTCTTTTCCTTCAGCGACGAAATACGTAAAGATTGATTTGTGACATTCAGTGACTAATACTTAGAATGTGTAAAAAAAAAAGAAAAAGAAAAAAAAAGACTTATGTTTGTATGATTTCTTGAATCATACAAACAACAACATGTCGCCACGAGCAAGTTATCCATCCTGACTGGTTAAAAACGTGACGTTTGTACGTCCTTAGACTTTTATAGATTCTACTTCGTTTTATCATAATTTAGACGCTTTCCATCTGTTGGGATCGAATCGGTTAAGTTAGTTTTTTGAAATAAACTTCCCGTTTCCTATATGTTATGAACGCATCTCCAGTACCTTGGAAACGTCTCTGTTGTCAAGACAACGAGCAAACTCTTGCCTGAGTAGACATGGCGGAGCTGCTTCGAGTTAAAAGTGAACTCGACACGTTTCAGAGGGAATATTTCTACAGAAACAGGTGTGTATCTAATATGACCATGCTTAATTCACGTATGGATAGCTTTCGTCGGACAGGCTGACAGGCACCAATAAACTGGCCCGAACTAACGCTAGCTTCCGTCAGGTAACGTGGCTAATTAGCATGTCAGGTTTGAGTAAGCTTGAGTAAGCCAGTCTGTGTTGAGACGGTAAACAAGACGGCTGTGTTACATTTGCTGGTTGTATATACAGACAGTGGTTAGATTTCTGTTGTAGTTTAGCAAAGTGGGTGTTTTTTTTAAATTAAAATGTAACGTTTATTTGACAACAATGGCAAACAGCACTAAGCTAGGTCAGCTAGTAGTGATGAAGAATCAGTGTGACACATTCATGAACGTTGCAAATACAACACACTGTAGCATTGTGGTAATTATATGTATCTGTGTATTTCAGCCAAGCCGAGGAGAACAGACAGAAGGAAAACCAGTCCACCATCCGGATTCAGAGCTGGTTCAGAGGCTGCAAGGTGCGGGCTTACCTAAGGTACAGAGTCTGTTTGTGATGTGTGTTCATCCAATTTCAATCTGTAAACTCTATCATCAGACTTTTATTGTGCGTCCATATTCCATAAGCAAAATAATAATACAAAGCTTAACTTTTGATATGCCATTTGAGGTTTTGTTTCCCTTTGGAGGTTGTAAAACATTCAGGAAGGGCTCTGAGGGTTAATTTCAAGGGAAATCCTGATATTAGCTCACTCCCATAATTATCCTACTTCTGGAGCTTTGCAAATGGCCTCGAGGAATAAATGTCGCTTGCACTCTGTGCTCCTTTCACACACAGAGAAATGAATGTCTCTACCTCTCTGCGTGTTCCTATACTGTGACCCCGGCACCATTCTGCAGGGTCAGCAGACAAACTTCCAGACAGTAGGTTAATTCAGATTACTTTAGTTAATTGATCAATGCGTTAAGTGGATAATTAGCAACAATTTTAGCTGCTTAAGTGCAACTCCGGGGTTGTGCTATCCCCACTATAAGCATTGATTTTCTGGGCATATAAATGGCCTTTTGGAAATTGATGGCCTCATTGGAGGGAGAGATTCGTAGTGGGCTTGCATTTAGAGTAAGTTTGAAGATGAATACAAATGTGTGCCGCTGACTAAAGGGGGTGAAAGACTCAACAGACATGATCGAACAGCATGGAAGCGCAGGGATGTTCTGTGTGTGTGTGTGTATATGTGTGTATGTGTGTCTTTGTGAACACTTGTATTTGTAAGCGTAATGTTTCCCTGACCTTTTAATTTAAGTCCTTTCACAGCCTTTGATTTGTATGCTGTAAGCCACTCTTTTCTTTGTTTTTTTCCCCTCAAAAATATCTCACCATTTCTAACAGTAGTAAAGACTTTAGGCCGTTTTAATTAATCACATTTTACTAGTTCCTCACAGTTTTAGAATCTGCTTTTCCTACTTTATTTTTTATTTTTTTTACCAGATTGGATCATTTCTGAGCATAGACAACTCAGCTAATGATCAAGCAGAGAAATCCACCATTTAATTTTCCACCATGTGCAATTCAACAACATATTTTGGGGTTTCTTTTATTCATTCAACTGAAAATACCCATCCAATCCTCTCCCCAATATGATTTTATTGCAGCCATCTGCACATGAAGGCAATCATTATACAGAAGATATGGCGGGGCTTCACAGCAAGGGCACGTGTCAGACAAACGGTGAAGGTAAGCCAGTCCCTGGAACGGCCATAGATATATTGATTATGTTATGATAGCATGCATTAGAATTCTATTGCTATATTCCTAAGTCCCTGCATCTGACCTTAAGAAATATAATTCACTCATTACACATGGGGAAATTAGCACTTAGGAAAAATGATGCATTATGATAAGGAATTCCATCTACATCGCAATTCCTGGGATACATATAGGAAGAGTGTGGTGACAAATAGAAAGAAGGAAAGAGTAGTGTGTATGTTGTGTGTATATGTGTGTACCTTAGTAAAACAAGGCCTCATTTTCAGCATATTGCCTCCAACTGCTTCTTAATTGAACAGATTGTTGATACCGGATCCAATACCCAGCGCTCTCACGTATAATTTTCCCCTGGATTGAGTTTTGTAAACGTATCACAACAAGCTATTTATCATGCCTGTAAATTGACTGTTTGCTAAAGCATAACTGCCAGCCACCGTTTGGGAGGCGTTCAAGAAATGGAAAGAGGGGGGTGTGGGGGTGTTGAAATAAACAATGAAGGATGTGTCACAACACACATATGGGCTAAAAAGAGGCTGTTTGGTCTCATTTGGAAACAGACGAGCACTAATTTGAATCACTCAAAATTGCCACAGCGCTCTTTCTTGAATTAGCCCTGAGAGATTCTTTTCTTCACCTCCTCTATCTCTCCCTGTCTGTCTTTTTCTCTTTTGCAGACCGTATCATGTGTTATGTGATGTGCACAAAGCCTCTTCTCAAAACATCAAGCTGAATTTACAGCCTTCTTTCAAGTCTTTGTCTTCCTTCCCCTTCCACTCTCCCCTGTCATTATTAAAAAAGACGTGTTGAGATATGAATCCCTTTTATGACCGACACTCCAGTTTGCTCCTGAAATGTGCCCCCAGTGGTCGGCTGGCACGTTTCGAGCGCGGCGGCTCGTTGAGTGTGCTGCTGAATATTCTCTGGCCTTTTGTGAGTCTCTTCTGTGGCAGTGCTGTCATTGATTATGAAATCCAGAGGAGAGCGGTTGGCCGTCATACATCTCCATTAGCGCGCTGCTTGACTACCATAGATTTTCTTGGCCCTTGTCTGCGTTGGTGTATTAAGAGAGTACCGTCCTCCCCTTGATACAAAGTCCCACTAACCACTTTCTCTCTCCCTTTCTCTCCTTCTCTCCCCCTCTTCCTCTTTCTCTCCATTCCCCCGACTTGTCTCTCTAGCTTTCCCTCTCTCTTTTTCTCCCCCCCTTCCTTTCCCCCTCCCCTCTACAGTGGCCCTATCTGTGCTGCCTCTGTGCAATGTATTATGTATAAGGAGCTCTTTATCTTTGACGCCTGCTGTGGACAGATCAGAGGGCTGGGAGACAAGATGTAACGCCATCTTTTCCTTTGTGTTCACAGGCGGCATATTTTATCATGAAGATGAATTTCTACGAGGAGATGGCGGTCAGGGTAAATATCACCACAGTGTCTTGTTTTAGCAAATGGAGTGTCGTGGTGGGGGGACACTCTGTTGCGCTGTGTGTGCTGTGAATGTTAGGCCCCATTACTAGCAGGCCCTGAGCACTTCATTATACCTCTTTTCAGAAGTTGTCTATCATAGAAATTTCTTTCATCTTAAACCTTTTTTTTACCCACATGACACCATGCTGTGGCTCAGTTTCATTTTAAATAGAATTTATCATCAGAATATTGTAAAAATATCTATTTCACAATTACGCATAAAAATGTGCCTCTAAACATGTGGCAGTCAGTATGTCAAGATGTTATGTCTAACCTTAAACAGATGTGACTGGTTAGAGGCCCAGTAATTTTTTTCTGAATGCTTCCCTTTATATTGACACTTATAGAGACAATTATTTAGTTATGTTTTCTTCAGTTCTCTTGCATCAAATGTTAGTTCTATCCCCTTAGCTGCTCCCGCTGTTCAGCTCATAAATTCTAATACTATGACTTATGCTTTGGCACTTTTACACAAGGATATGGTGCAGGAACCTTATATTTTTACAATTCCTTATAGTCTTCTCTTTTGGCTAGCAGTTTCACTCTGCCTAAACCATTAAAGGGTTTTACAGACCAACAAAAAAATCCACTAGTGTTTATGGAAGAGGGTGTGTCACTAACCAGCTGGATAAGTATTTTTATAATATTTTCATATTGGTGGAAAAGCCTGGAAATGGAAGGCTTCAGGTTTTACACTCAATAGAAACCCAAACAAATTAAGCTGGCCACCATGCTATTTCAATAAATGTCACATTATAGGAGAGACATTGATTCAGGAGTGGTGTTTGACTGAGCTGTTTGGGTCATAGGGTGAAATGTTAAAGGTGGTGTCACCATGTAGAGCACGGCAGAAGCTTCTGAAGTTAGAGAGAAGGGGCTTTTATTACTTTTTCAAGTAACCACAGTTTCCTGTAGGAAACGATAGGAATTTTAATGGAAACTATGTGAAAAGGGCCGTTGGGTGGATGGTTGACATCATGCAAGAAAGTACAGGGTTTAAATCCCACAAGGCCCGAATGAGGCGTTTCTGCACAGAGTGTATTCTCTGGGTTTGTCTGGGATTTTTCCAGTGCTCCAGTTTTCTCCCACTGCCCTTCACCGAGGCTTTGGCCTCAGAGGTAGAGTTGGTCCCTGAGCGCTGGACTGTGGACTGCCCACAGTTCCCTAAAGAGATATTATGGGGCAAAGGCAGAGAAGTGCCCAAACAAGTCAGTTACGTTCAGCAAACCTTCAAAAAGTAAAACATTGTTACACATGATAAAAAACCTCTAGTGCCTGGACCTGTCCTTTTCACAATACCACCTGTTGAAAGTTTTTCACAATATATACCAGACTTACAGATACAGTACATCTACAGTCTCACTGTCAAATGTCCTGTAACAGAGCAAAACTTTGTTAATTTGTATGAAACTCAACAGAAAGATGCTGCAAAATGAATAAAGGACAATGTGTACTCTTTCACCCAAGAAGTATTTATATGGAGAAAAAGAGAGACGCAAAGGGAAATGCAATCATCTCACAATCCCCTTGTGACATTTCCTTTGAATCAATTTTGACTCTATTCTTTTTTTTCTCTCTCGTCCTGTTGTCTTTATCACAGTGTGGTAGCCAACAGAGGATAATGTATTAAGGCCGTAATAGAAACCAGTGTTTACATGCCGCACCTCGGATTTGTATTAGATTCAACAGCATCGATTTCACTAGTCAACAAAGGTCAGCAAGAACTCGGGAGGCGGCAATTACTTTATTTAAAATTATCTATTGACTGGCAGATCAATGCTAATTCTCATTTTGCTCTTTGTTGTTTTTCCCCATCCTCCACTCCTCCTCTTCTGTTCCCTCTTCTCATAGCGTGATTATTCTTTTACCTGCCATTGTTTTAATCTCCTAATTAGTCTGAAGGACATCCACCCCCTTGCTTTAAAATGGTCCACTGGTGTGTGTGGGTGTGTGTGCTAGTTAATCTGCAGCCTCCTCAATCAGTGTGAACTGGGACAGTTAAATATATGGAGCTGTGACAGTTGTCTGTCCCACCTTGGACTGTCTTTCTGTCAACAAGAAAAAAAAAAAATGAAAGCCTGCGTGGTTGTACATGGTCTAAAACTTTTCCGACATTTGTGGTAATATCGTCATATGTGTAAGTTTTTATTTTTAATGTGTCCTCTGAAGTTGGAAAAATAAAATGAAACCCCTTTAACAGCAGTAATAACGGAAATAAATCAAGGAGTAATTCAGTTGCTTCCTCCTGCAGATACCCTGCACTCCTTACAGAGTACACAGTATGACAGGGTGAGGCGCTGAAATATCTGCTGTTATTCCTCACAGATCCAGCGGAGATGGAGAGGATTCTTTGTGAGGAAGTACATCCATAACTTCTATGCACTGAAAAGCTACATGGAAGGGCTCGGCATAAAAAATGAGCTAGTCAGGTAAGACAAAAGGTGCTGTTTATAAGTCTCTTTGAATTTTTTTCTTTGAGTGGCTAGTTTATGTCACTCCCTTCTAGTTCTGTTGTCTTTTTCTGTATTTCTCATCCATATTGTACAAACATGTATTATAGCATGGTTAGAATGAAGACAGTTGGTTCAAAGATAAACCCGTGTACCCGTAACCTTATGATAGGACTATGGTAGCAGGAAAGAAAAGGTGCAGGATTCAAAGTGAACGAGAGACAAAGAGACAGAGGAGAAAGAAGAGGGAGAGAGAGAAGTCCTCTAAAGCACTCGAGGCTAAGAGAGAGAGAAGTGAACGATGTGAAGAAATTAAAAATTAGCCTCTGATTTGAACCGCTGCTCGTGCATTAATAAAACATCCAGTGCTCCGGGGCTTACTGCTAGAGATACGCCATCTTTTATTTTTGACAAAAAAAACATCACGTTTAGCTAATAGTCACATTTTTAATGTTGCTAATATATTTTACCCGAAAATATCTTTAGGCTTCTGCTAAAATTAAATGTAAATTTGTTAAAGTGCTCCTTGGATCACTGACTTCCCCCCTCACTTACCCACCAGCGTTCCACCTTTCCTCCTCGCTCCTTGCCCCTCTTAGAGGTAGGAGGGACTACTAGAAAAGTCCATCAAGTAAGTGTTGCCACTATAGTATAATAACACAGAGAGACACACTAACACACACACAACTGCATTACTGAGCAGTGACTGGAATCGTTGTCCTTACAATGTCTAAATCAAATTGGACAAAAAAGTGCTTCAGAATTTACAGTAGTAAAAAATGCTGTATGTATAATTAGACTAACATTTTCACATCTTATGATAACTTGTAATACGAACTTAACTTTATTTCCTAATTCACTTGGGGTGACTGGTGGAAGTTTGCACACTGTAACTCTTGTCTGTAGCTTATTATGCATTTGTTTTGACCAGGCCTATACAAAGAAACATATTGTTATACTGAATATATTAAACTAAACTATACTAAATACTAAACTCTTTTCATGTTTATGCTTTGAACACAAAAAAAATGCTGTGGGTAGAATTAGACATGATGAGAGAAATTGAAATGTAAAGAATTATATATAAAAAAAGATCTTTGTCATTGGATTTTATATGTTTTATGTTCAACTGTGTGACATCCCCACTCTTTTCATTCGCACACATGCACGCACACCCACACACACACACACACACACACACAACCCCTCCTTCACTGCGGTTTGGGGTGTTGAGGTCACTTTCACTCTAGTTAATCACATGTTTATTTAGTGCTGCTGGGGTCACGATCAATTAACGCCGTGCCGGCATTTATTTAAAATATCCTTTCCGTGTTAGCTGGTGAGCCCTCGGATTGCACGCTGCCTGATCACTCACCCTGCAAAGGTCTGCTTTTTAATCCGCCAGCATGCCCCCTCCCTCTCTAACTCTGTCTGTCTGTCTGTCCAAAGTACGGCATAAATTATTCAAAGTTGGACTAATGGTCCCCATTTAGTGAGGGCTGATCAGCTGTGCATGGTAATGATATAGGAGTAATATATACTCTGCCAAACCTCTCTCTGTCCTCTCTCACTCTGTGTCTCTATTTCAGTTTCTCTTTCTCATGACAAATCACCCCAACGCAAACTGTCTGCGTCATTTCATTAGGTACAGCAGCCAACTAATCCATGCCACTTACACCATACCCTTATATCCCCTCTTTTCACGTTCCTCCTTTAATCTCAATCTTTAATTTTTCTCCTTCTCTTTCTCAATCTGTTTTGCTCTATATCTCCCTCTCTTTGTGCCACAGGTTCAATGTGCTTCAGTGTCCATTCATCCTTCCTCGCCTTCTGCATAGCCTAATGAAGTCAGGACCCCAGCGCAGTCCCCACTCTGCCACAGTTTTCCTTGATACCCCAATAATTTATCACGTTGTCAGAGAGACACTTAAAGTTCCCGGGCTTTAATAAGGGCATGCAGTGGGACGATGGGGGCAATTAGGAAAGCGGAGCAGGCCCGCTTTGCATATTTACTAAATGTGCTGGTGTCATCGCTGCCTCCACTAACACGGCCTGTTGACTACATGAATTATTCCTCTATCTGCAGTAAACAGCTGGGTAATTATTACTGCCATAATCAGATAAATAATTCTTCCTGTGATGTTGCAACAACATGGTAAAATCTTTAACTTATCCTGAAGAGTACAAAAAGGCTCACAGAGAATTTGTGAACCATCACCAGGCTGACGTTAGCAGCGTGTTTTCCTTTTCTTCTGGTACTATGCTGTCTCTCATACATTTTTTCTTCCTCTTACTTCAAACTTCTTCATTCCTCCCTCTCTTGTGTCCCTCTCAAGGACATTCATGAAAGGAGAGCTGCTACGGTGGAGAGAGTGTAGGCCTGCCCTGCGATCAGTCTCCGCTTCTATGCGTCAGTCGTTCTTTTGCTGCTCTTTCCTTCTGATCCAGTTTGGGTGCAGACAAGTTCACTCCTTCAGTCTGATTGGATTTGTATGTTCTCAGTGTGAGTAGTGTGTGTGTGAGTCTGTTGAAGTATTATTTGGGTGCACTGCTCTCTCTGTCTCTTTAGAAAATTACTTTTGAGTGAAACAATGGAGAAAAATGTAAGTTGTGAAACTGCTAAAGTTGTTCATCTCTGTATTTTAAGGTATATTATTGGGGATTTTTTTAAATGCTTAAATTATTGGTTGGTTCCCCAACTCTTTATGGCATCCGTTTTACTGCTTTAGTGAAATAGTTAATCAATCAGTCAGTTACTTAAATGGGATGGTTGTGTTATGAGGGTGTTGAAGACTCAATACATCGAGCTGGTCACTGTCTAAATTGACCGCCTAACTACTCCCTCCTTGCCAGGTATTGAATCATTCAATTGGGGCAATTAAAACAGCCAATCAGGTCAAGCCTCCATTAAATATTTAGAACCGGGCCAATTAGCTGCTCTGGTTTTGGCCTAGATGACCGCAGGAGTGGCCTTCTGTCCCACAATGAGTCACTCTCTGATATCCTATCAGTCCTTGACACCCTGTTGTGAACTGAGGAGTAAATTATTGAGGATGAAGTGAGAAATGTAGCTGTACTATATTAGCCATTTAAATAGGTTAAAAGTTGAGGGTGAAAATGTCAGCATAGGGTTTTATATTTGAAAATAGTTCAAATATGCTTGATTAGCTTGTTCAATAGTTCACCAGCCATCAAAAGTAATAGCTAGTCAGAGTGTCTGCACCATACTACAGCACAGTATGGCATGCTAAGTATATTATAAGTACATGTTAAGTGGGAAATTGTTCTTAACTATGAGCTTAAATAGTAGAAAAAGGTTGAATGAGTGTATTAGAGCCTGTATAAGTGTCGTCATAGACATGTAGAATCAGTGGGTGTTATTATGGGGCAATTATTTCTAATGAACAGGAATATACATTTATATGTTCCATACTTTTCTTCCCAACCATTTTTACTCCTAAAGAATAATCGTGACTTGAGCAATTCTAACCCATTAAATCATATCATATATCAATAATGTGTTGGTAGTCTGTGAGTATATGGTAAAGCTATGGCTTGCTGTATGTATGTTCTGCACTTGCCATAATCAGTTCAATAATACTTCCTGTGATGTTGCAAGAACATGTCAAAATCTTGGTGCTTCCTTGAAAGGACTCACCATTCAGTAAAAAAACACAAAAAACAGACATAAGTGAGACACAAGCAAGAATTAAAGCCTTTCTTTCATTCCTTCTTTCATTTCACTTTCACTCAGTCAAACACACACATCCATGCACACACAGAGGGCATGTGCCGCTTGCCGAACAGGGCTAATGAGGGTTGTATGTTGTGGTGGCTGGTTGGGTCGACACAGATCGAGGTGCCTTCAGCCGTTACAAATCTGTTTGGCTTTTGTCCACTACACAGCAATTAATAACACTGGGGCTGGGGGCAGGGAAGCAAAGGTCACCCATTCAGCCTGATCTACACATACTCACGCACACACACACACACAAACATGCGTACATGCAGGCAGACATAGAACACTGACACACGCATTCATATCACTAATAAAATCTCATTTAAACTCCGCCTGCTCAGACACATACAGACGTATGAAAACAGGTCCTGATCCCTGAAAACATTTCCAGTCAATTTTAAGGTGTTATTACAGAACGAACAGAAACACACAAATACGCATGTGCCAATTGGTTTGTGAACCAGACTGTCCTACAGTGAACCAAAACTTTATATTTTACAATAATAACTAATATCCCTGTTAGGAAGGATGCACAAATAGAGGCCAGGCAACCTCAATCTGTACCCACTAACACACATCTACACACTGAATTAAATTACTGTGCTTAATGTTACATAAACACACACATTGAGACTTGCTCTTCTTCTTACCACACACTCACACAAACAGTGCTCTGCATATTTCATTTATTTTGTAATTTAATCTGGTGCTGAGGAAGGAATGAGAATGCAAAGGCAGTGGGAACGTGTTGTGATTTCTTTTTAAATGTCAGTAGCCGCTGAATGTGTTAACCTCACATTACAGACACACTTTGAATATCCTGATTCCTCTGTGGAGGCTTGTAATTGAAAAATAAAAAAGAAGTTCGGTAGGAAAAGAAACAGTAGAGAGGAATTAGAGAAAAAAGGAGGGATGTGGGAAAAAAGACACAGGATTGTTGATGAGCTATAGCTCAGCTGTTATTGGTATTGCGTGTGTGGAATTAGATTGGTTTTACTCTTAGCTTTGTGAGAGTGTTTTCACATTATCATGGCATGTGTGTTTTAGTAATTGTTTCCAATTCCCCTTTTAAGTTATTACTCCCTGTAACAATAAGCCTGTGTGATTGTGGAATGAAATTGCTGTGTATGGGGTTTTAATGCATCCCATTTAGCCAGCTTCGCTTAACAGATGTCACAGACAGACCTGTCCTGGCTGTGGTGATGAAATATATCCATCATCCTCCCACTTATAGCCCCTCACGCTCTCACTTTGCTTTTTTCCTTCCATGCAGTCTCATTCTCTTGTTTTTCTCTCACTGCTCCTCCATCTTTCCATGTCTGTCCCAGTTCGATTAGGCAGTTTTTTATTCATCTGAAGGACACTTCAGGGAATTGTCAGCTTTACAGCAGACGGCTGAGTTCTAAATGCACACTAACACATGCCCAGATGTACTTGCGTAAGGTTTACACTGAGCACAAGTCTTTGATGTATATAGTCATAAGAAATGAGTACAACTAATTCCAAATGGTCTGAAATATTGTTTTGGTTGACTAGTTTAATTGATATAGCAAGTAATGTTAAATGTAACAGTATTCAAGCAGTTATTGTCATTCAGCAGAGGTGAGTGTGAGTATGATAAACTACTACTCCTGTATTATTCAGATTGATTGACTACTTATTTAACAGTGAAATTTTATTGTAGTTTTTGCTGTACTATTATTAAGAAATTTAATTTAAGGTTCAATATACCTGTATTTGTACTTGTCTGTGCACTTTCATTGTATTAGAATTAAATATTAAAATTCTTTGTGTGTGATTTGTGTTCCCCATAGGACGGAGTTGGACGAGATTGAGGAAATCCAGAAGAGACAGAGACACTGTGTGGAGATGGCCAAAGAGCAGGCAGCCAAAGTCTACCAGGCTCATCGATTGCACCACCTCCTCAGTACCAAGCAGGTTGGCCTACAGGAACACAAACATTTAGACATACATTTGACTTATTACATGACTTTGGCCAATACAGTATCTGAACAAAGGCCAGCTTGTTAACCACAACTATATGAAAATTATTCTGTCAGAAATTAATTCCCTTAAACACACAGTAATACACATTAATTTGTAGAAAAGTACTGTAGTTAGAATCTAATGTTTATGGCATAATTGCAAAGTCTGATAAGATAAGATAAGATAAGATAAGATAAGAAAATAATTTATGGTTGCAAAAATAGTCAGATAAGACATGGATAACCCACTCATTTGCAGTTGCTGCAAAATTGAGGTTACTGTGTTGACCAGTATGAATGTTTTAGAGGATATACACCAAGATGCCAGCTCATGAGGTACACTTGTGAAAACTAATAGATTCTAAGGATGGATGATGTAGTTTGTGGAGATAAACTGGAGTTAAATTGTATCGAATTATGTTCTGTTATTGACCATAGCCCATTGACAAAAATGGAGTTTTCAAAATAAAAGAAACATGTTTTTGTGCAACATAATACAATTCAATAGTACTATAAGCTACAGCTTCCAAAATGATAACACAGTTGAATCGACAATTCTCTCAGTTATTTAATCAAATTCTGAATACCATAACCTTCATGGAGCTAAGATTTAGTATAGGACTATTACATTGGAATGCATTTGTTTTCACTACTGTACCTAATGAAATGGCAAGAGAGTGTATGTACCTATACTTGTATAGACATTAACAGCAAACTGCGCAGGGACTCTCGCAGGCAACGAGATAAGCTTTACAGATACAATGGGGAGTTCCTCCAGAAACTGCCTATAGAGAGAAAAAAGTCGTTCTTTCCTTTAGTCCACACAAGTGGGCTATGTGAAGTGCAGTTGTGTGTGCACACATGAGTAAGTATGTGTCCTCATGGCTTTTCTGATGTGCTGAGTGGAGTATTTTAGTGCTTCCCCTGGCACAGGTGTGTATGTGTGTGTGGCATCTACGCATCTCTGTGGCTCCCCACTGGGATCATAATGAAGACAAAGCACACTGGTCACTGTTGATTCAGCACCACCACTCCTCTCGCTCTGTCTGTCCCTCTCTCTCCATCTCTTTATTTCTTTCTCTCTCCTTCATGCCTGTGCGACCAGTGTCATCATCATAAGGCTTACTACCATCTCACTGGAGGCATCCCATGTTCATCTCATACACATAACTTTTTAACATTTGATTACGGTGGCGATGTTAGCTGGAGCTGGAGTGCTATAAAGATTGCAAGATTTTTTATACCATACTGGGCTTTTAAAATGCTTTGAATTAATGGTTTTCATAAACGCGCAACTTATTTGTGATATTTCTCCATATAAATAAAATGGGTATTTTATGTCTCTGTGAGAAGGACCGAAAGCAAGAGGGAAAGTTTATGTGCACTTCCTGTCCTCTGTCCATCGCTTTCCCTCTCTCTCTCTCTCTCCCTCTCTCTCTCTCTCTCTCTCTCTCTCTCTCTCTTTCTCTGCATATGGCAGGGGACTCTTTCTCTTCGTAGCTCTGACCTTGTCAGCAGTGAATAGATGGCTCTCCCACACAGTTCATCCTTCCTCACTTCTCGGACCCCAGCCCACACACACACAGACACATACGCATACTCACACACAGCTTACCAAAAGGCCCCAAGTCCCTCTGACAGAGACAGAGATGCTGTGTACCTGGGGTCAACATCATTGCTCTTCCCGTAGCTAGGTTGGTGCTTTTGGGCTTGTGTGTGGTTGGTGTTTGTATCTTTAGGAGTGGTGAGATTTACGTTGAATATGTGTTATTGTGGTGTTTCTTTTGTACCTTCCAGTTTGGATACACTCATCCCTAGTACAGAGTGTTCATAATTAGTTAAGATTGACATAGTGTGAGGAAACTCTTCAGATTATGCTGAATGCTGAGCGCTGAAGAGCTTTTTATTCAGCATGCTTAATTATTACAGTCATGTGCATAAGGTTAGTTGTAAAACATTTGCTTAACTTTATATGGTTGTATTTTAGGGTTGGGACATTTTATTTTATTGGACTGTCTTGAATAAAGTGTGAATATAAGGGAACAATTACAATCTTGATTTAGCAGTAATGGACCTCATGGGTGTGCTCATAATAATGATACTACTGTATTTTAAAACATTAGGATGATCTAGTAATATGTGTGATTCCTTAAACTGAGAACTTCCCTCCATAATTCAGACGATGGCTCATTCTCTGTTATATTCTAAAGGGTAATGTGCTTATGCAGGACATCTTACTTGTAGTTGTGAAATGCCTTATTGGAAAAGTACTTGTGTCTATCTTAGTTATGAGAGCTGTAAACCTTCATTGCATGCATTTGTGCATTTATATGTGTGTGTATGAATGTGAATTTTTCTGCATGATCAGGATTTTCTGGGATGCTCCTTCTGTGTCTAAGCTAATTTGACTTCTTTGAAGAGGTGGTCAAATCATTTGACCTTAGAAAAACTGTAGCCTTATTTGGCTTTTTAAAATAGACATTTGCTATTATCCTGTTATGCCAGGGTCAGTGGAGTTGAATTAAGTTCTCACTTCTCATTCTTCCAACATTTGACATTTAGATCAAAAGTACTCATGCTCTAATAATGACACACTTACTAATTAACTTGTTGGTTAATATGTTATTTTGAAATGAGAGAGGTGTGGGTCGAAATAGTTGGAGCAGTTATGCCCTTTCTCTCTCCTTTCTCTGTTGTCCCAGTCTTTTTGAGTGGCCTAAATAGCAAGCAGTGTTATTAGCATATAGAGTAGATACAGAGTCCTCCAACTCAAAGCTTTGGTCTGGTAATTAATACACATGCAGAAAGGATCACTGTGATTTGAATAATTATTTCTGAGGCTGTCTGTTTCTAATCTCTACCCTACTTTAGAAATAGGGAGGTAAACTGTAGTATGTGTGTACATGTGTGCTTTGAACATCTAGATTCGTGACCAAATGTCTGATATGATGCCACATTTATGAGGTGCATATTGCTTATCCACCATAAGTTTGTCCGTCCATCCATCTGATGTATTTGCCTCTGAACAAGTGAAAACTACAAGTGAATAGTTTCTGTTAATATAGATCATGTGAAAGGGAAAGACAATCAAAACTATATGAAGAAGTTAACACAACTGATTTTGACTTTCCGAGGAGATGGCCAGTCTATAATTCGATAGTGCTGATAAACAAAATTGCTTTTTGATTTTCCCAAACTCTAAATGGATTTTAATGTATGTACTGTACATATGATGTTCTTGGAATGACACCCTGGAGGGAAAACTGGTTCCTCTAAGTCCATGCCATTTAACTGCAGTGTCCTTGATTTTAACATTTCTGCTTAACACTGTCTCTGTCCTAACATTTTTTATTTGCAGTACACTGTTTTAAAGAAAAACTATGACCAATGAGGAAGAGTGATACACTTTTATTAAGCTGGAATGTTTGCACATTGTTTGTAATAATATCCTGTGTCTGTGTCAGTCTCACTTTCTCTAATATAAACCTAACCCCTCTCTTTCTTTCTCTTTCTTGCTGTTTCTTTTTTCAGTGCCCAGGGGTCTACAACTCTCCTTTCAGGCTAGCCCCCCATGAGATGGAGCTACTGCTGAGGCAGGTCAAGTACCAGGCCCCCACCAGGCTGGCCCCCAGAGGCAGGGCTTGTCCCTCGGGCATTCCTGTCCCAACAGTCCCCAGTTTCCCCGGGACTGTTGAATCCCCGTGGATGAAAACCTCTGGAACCTGCTGCACCAGGCCCATACTGCCTCCCATCGCCAGGAAGAAACAGCAGGTGATGATGGTCAAAGCTAGAACGATGACAAACATAAACAGGTGGAGACAGAGAACAACAGCACAGCAGTACAAAGGATAATGTACGAGAAATTCAGATGCTAAAGCCGAAAGAAACAAGCAAAAAAATAAGAACAGATTAGAGCCTTCACAAGAGGTTAAACAGAGAATTACTTTCACAAACTGTCATAGTAATTATTAGACTTCCTTCTTGTCTCATAGGGGACGATACTTGATGAAAGCTGTGATCCTTTAAACTCTTTTTAAAGAAGAATGACATCATTAAAGCATGGCAGACAGCTCTCTTGGGGGCTAGTGCAAAGAGTCATTTAGTGACTGTATTGAAGAGAGTACTATGTATGACTACGTGGCTATGCATTATTAGCCGATGTTTGTGCCTTTTTTGTGTGTTAGAAGTCTGGTCAATGAAAAAACCAAAGCAGCGATATGAATGTTGACGATGAAGATGCTGAATTCCATTCACCTGTTTTAGTTTCAGGTTCTATGACTAGTCAAAATGTCTCTATTAATCTAGTTCAAACCTGTTTAAAAATGCTATTTTTATGCAGTACAACAGCTGAACTAAAGCTAATTAAATGTTTCTTGCAGTTGTTGCCGATGGAGAATTTATCTCAGCACAATATGCCATAATCCAGCTGTGCATTTGTGACTACATGTTGTGCATGTTTCTATGTTTGTGTTTGTGTGTGTGTGTGTGTGTGTGTGTGTGTGTGTGTGTGTGTGTGTGTGTGTGTGTGTGTGTGTGTGTGTGCGCGTGCGTGCGTGTGTGTGTGTGGATGATTTGGTGAGGAGCCATTTCGCCATTTGTGTTATTTACGCTCTGTAGCTCTTTATAGCAAAGTGCTTTCCTTATTATTAGTTTCTAGTAATGTAAAACATAAGTGAGCAGAAATGAGGCATGGATTTGTCTCGTTTTATTAGCTGCTCTTGACACACACATACACACACAGACACGTCTCCAGCTGGCTGTACTGAATGTGAGAACGTTAATGGTGTTTGGAAAGTCTCTAGTGCGGGTATGTGTAGGAATACTTTGTCAATTACCTAGTCTCCCCTTTTGTGTCTTTTTTGTTTGTGTATAAGTGTGTCATTAATGCAGGAAGTGATCCTTTATTTCTTTATTTCACCCCGGCACCAAACACCTCCCGTCCCTGGTGTGATAACTATCTAGTTGTGATGGATAAGGTTGAGGTGCTGGCTGTGGAAGTGGTCAGGCCAGGCCACTGATCCCGTGGCGATAGGAACAAGGACAGGGTCCCTGTCCCTCCCTCTATCGCTCCCCCCATGCTCCCTCCTTTTCTTTCAAACACCAAACAACAATTGAAGGTCACCTTAAACAAAGCAAAAACATTTAAGTTAATCTGCGGTGTTCAAAGTTTCACTCTCAGAAGAGAGCATGTGTTCTTCCACAAGTTATATACCAGTGCATTTTTAGCAGGTCCACAGTGAGATCCTTTTATACTGAACACAGAAATTTAAATATTCTTGCAGTATCTTTAACTGAGGAATTGCATGTACAATTATTAGCATTTTATACTGTAGCAAATAATGGATAGTGAAAGCTGATTTTTATTTTTCAACTGTTACAAATGTGTTTTCCTTAATTTTGACATATTTAAAAAAATGATGTGCTGTCAGAAACCAGAAAAGCTAGCTTCTTAAATAAATCTAGACAATTTAATTGTTTATTATTATTATTATTGTTGAAAACAATTTTATTTAAAGCAGTATATATATTGTATTGGATGTATTTCACACATATTCATTGTGCTTGGAAGTAAATAGTAATAGTACAGCAAGAGGTAGTCTTGCTGGGAAGATGTAAGGCTAGACAGTGAGAGGCACAAAAACTTGTAGCTATAAAGGAGTTTTCTCTGTCATTGCAAATATTATCATTTGACATCAGAAACCCATCACTCTGGGGAAGGAGCCACAATGTCAAAGAGATGTACAAAGAATAGAATGACAGACAGCTGTTTATAGTTTAAGTGACTTGTTTGTGATAGCTGGTCACAAAAACTGTATGAAGTTGTGTATAAGTTGGGTGAATTAAATCAAAGCAGAAGAAGGCTGTATATTTTAAGCATTTGCATTTAAGTACTTTGAGAAAGAACTTAAGATCACAATTGAGTTATATTTTTAAAAATAAACGAATCAGCAGAAGAGACCAAAACCAACAGTGAAGTCAATCTGTTAGATGAACTGCCTGATATAGCTAATTCTCCATTCTGTAGAACTTAATTATCATTTTATATATTATAAACAGTTGTAGTGGGTCAGGGTTACCTAACCCTAAATTTGTCTTCATTTTAAATTTTTTGTATTTTAATAACGCATCGTTTTGTGTATGTGGTTATTTTAGGGTCTCGTCCGAGTGCCAGGAGATGTGTGGGAACAGCACGTGCATTGTCTGCAGACCTCATACACTCACCTGGAGGATGCACAAAATCAGCTGCGGGAACATGAGTCACTAAGACTCCCCAGCGTCACACTGTAAGAATAACGCACAAAGCACCTACGCAAATCACACAATTCCATACCCACATTCAAAATTAGGCTACAAAAGACTTCTCATATACTTCTTTATTTCTCGTATGTTTTCCTCAATTATGGGTTTTTTATGTCTTTCATGAGCACCATGGCAAGACATACAAGAGTGTATACATGTATATTGTTTGCACTCAAGACAGTTAAAAACATATTCATGCATTAATTAGCAAATTTACATATCCTAATTATGACTTATTGAAACTCATAGGTGTATCTCAGGAGATTACTTTAGGAATACTTCAAACTGGATTCAGTGTCAACAGTGTTAGCTCAAAGCTTTTATTAGTTTTAATTAGGAATCGTGTATGTGTGTGTCTTTGCTAAAACACTTACTGACTATAAACTCATTACGACTCACAGGCTAATCTACTCAGCTGCATATGTGTGAGCGTGAAGTACTGTTATTAACCCCCTGTTTGATCTGTCTCACACTATAATTTCCCTGACTGCAATATTAAAGACCACCCTAATATTTTTTCAGCCGTTACAACCTTCTGAAATCTTGTGTCTCATGGCAATCAAATGACTAAATGGGCAACAGACAAGAATGATTCTGTTTTACCTATTTCCTTTGTGTCTTATTAGCGCATTTTGTATTTTTTATTTGCTACCTTTTCTGTGTTATGGATTCATGCTCAACCAGTTATAGTGAAGACTAATCTCACTGGGTCTACAGCCACTTAATTTTTTGTTGTTGTTTGACAACCAGGGAAATGAGAAGTATGCTCCGCCCTCTGAGCCAGAACAGTAATTCCTTTACTCAGCCAGCCTACACCAGCAAGAGCTTCAGATGATTACACCCTGACTTTGAGAGAGGGTAAGCTGAAAACTAATAATGTAAAGAAATAAGACAAGGATACAGAAGTCAAAGGTACTCAAGACATTTACAGATATGATATAACTGCTGTAAATTAAGACATCATTTATGACCGCAAAACAGTGTGAAAAGGTGCAGTGCTGATGGATGTTTCTGCCTGGCCACCACACGCCCATAACCCTTCATAGTGGGCAAACAACACAAGCGTGGTTCAGTAGTGGTTCAGCGATAATGACCCGCTTATTTCGGACTTCTGTCACATGTTTACAAAATACTGAAAAGAGGAAAAATTTGTTTGAAAAGGAATGAACATGCCTTTAGTATCCAACTTAGAGTTCTATTAATTTCACCAATACACATGAACTTGTATCCATGTCAAACATTAAAGCTGGATCTGCAGCTTGGTCACGAAGCCATTTCAGACACCAGCTTTCAAACCTTGCGGACTGATGGCAGACAGGGTTTACCTGGGTCCATCTGAAAGGTATAATTCACCCCTCAAAGAATAGATGAAAAACAGAGAAGCCGTGCAGCATAAACCTTTCAACTTGTGTTGCACAAATTTGTCAAAAGTGACAGCAATTTAATAAATCGCCACTCTCCATCACACGCATATGTACACCCACCCACACACATACAATTCCCAGCTATGCCCTCCACTGCCCCCTCTCCGTGTATACGTAAATGAGGTGTATGCATGTGTGTGTGTATGAGTAGGTTACGGAGAGAATGTGTGTGCGTGGGCCCTGCGGTCTGGTCCAGGCATTAGGTAATTGACTGTGTCTTTGCTCAAGGCCTTTCATGGATCACCGTCCTTTATTAGCTCACTTCCCAGCACACACGCACACACTCACATACACACACGCAAAGTTCCCAGCAGCTCCACCCCAGCCCCTTACTCCCCACCACCAGCACCCAGACCCAATTGCCCGGAAACGAGGAGTGAAACAAGAGAGAGCGGAGCAATGGAAGAAGGAGAGAGCAGCGACAGGGGAATGAACTAACACGGCCCCAGGAAGTGGAGATAAATAAGTATGGGGAGTGAGTGGGCGGGTGAATGGGGTCTCCTCCAGCTGACAACAGAGGCTGGGGAGTAAGATCAGTTTTGCTTGGAACATTTTGCACATTTTGTAAAATAGAGTATTAGATGCAAGGTTGTACATCACACATGTGTGATAAATGAAGATTTTCATGGATGGTTCCAAAATGAAATCAGGTACGGTGTAGCTAACTTTAAAAGTCAGCATATAGTCATCGCCTAAATGCAGATATTTACATGGCATTTAAAATCTACAGAGAACCTGAGGTGTCACAGCCTTTGAGTTTCCTCACGTTAAATTCTGAGTTCCCTTACAGTCAGTTTCACTCACATAAGATGAGATCCATTGAAATATTTATTAGGTTATAACCAGCTGCTTTAGCGGCTGATTGAAACAGGCTTCAGCTGTGCTAATAACCGCGGCCATGGGATGACATAGCTGTCATAGTGATTGTGACTAAAGCTCTTTGGTTGTTATGGTTATGGTTGTGACACATTATAACATGTACAACCCTAACAACAGTGTATGCAGTGAATTTGCATTGTGCGTCCTGGGCATTGCATTAGATGTTGTATTTTCCTGAACTCCTTCCTGAGTGTATAGGTGGAATTGGTGTATTGGTATTGGTCATATCTGTGGCACTTGTTGGTCCTAATCCCTCATGTCTTAATATTGCATTCTTGTCTTGTGTTAGTGGGAGCCATAATGAGTAGTCACTCTACAGCTACTATAGCCATAACCATAACCAGTAACATACTCAATGACAAGTGCAGTCATACCTGAGCAGTATCTATATTCACAGCCCAACTATGTAACCATCACTGCTAGAATAAGTTAAAATGTATGATTTAAAGAGAGGAAGTGTATCACAATCTGGCTAGACTAACACAACAACTGTTTGTATGGAACAGGGAGACTTCATAAAATGTGCCAAAAAAAAGTATTGCTAGAAAATCTGATATAATTTCTGAAAACTAAAATCTGCTTTGGTTCCACTGTGCAATGCAAATGATTGTCTAGACCCTAGACCTTGATCGTCAAATGACATGGAATTGCTGGACAGTGTAGTGGGATTATTTATGCTATTAGATGATTGTGTGCTGATTTTGGTATACTCGATTATGTCATAACATCATGGTGTGCGTGTGCTTATTGGCAGTCCATAAGAGACAAACAGTATCTGCTTATCAAAACATTCCTCTACATTGTAACTGGTGCAATACAAGTTTTATAGATTTACTATGCCAGGTTTAGTTCAAGTTGGTTAATAAATCTAATTATTGCATGTTTGTACACACAGATATAGTAATGTCCTATCATCTAACTGTCTGGTGAAATTCTTTCTAAACATTTTCTCCTTTTTGCAAAAACACTGGTGCATATGATGTTGTTGAAGATAATGAAGACAGTCATTCCTGTCCCCAGCCCAGACCTGTCATGCCACTGTCACTTAGAGCTCATCAGACCTCAGATTTCCCCCCTTTCGTCTATCTGTCTGAAGTTTCAGATTCTGTATTGCTTTACCTCTGTTTACTCTCTCTCTCTCTTGCTCTCTCTCTTTCTCTCTCTCTTGCTCTCTCTCTCTTTCTTTTTTTTTTTTCACAATGCAGTAATTAGCGCATTAGTCCTATCATTGGCATCACCTCCAGCTACAGCAGCAGCCAGCAGAGCTTCTTGTCACAGCTCACAAGGCCAGTGGAGTGGACAGCTCAACCCTGGTACTCATCATCTTCATACTGTGCCTAGCCAGCCTCCCTCCAGCCACATAATCTAGTTATGTTATCCAGCCATGCCTCTAATTATTTTCAAACCCTAGTCATAGCCCTCTCACCCAGCCTTTGCCATATTACCTAGCAATGCTTGTAATCATCACACTAAGCCTTGCCTCAGCTTCTCTACACAGCCTGGAGCCTCATCATTAACATAGCCCATTTTTTTCCTATTTCCGGACAACGGCTCTTTGGCTTGACCATCACAGCTCTTGGCAGTATGTACACAGCGTCCCCAGTCCAAATCAAGCCCTAGAAATAGCCCATGACTCCTGGACCTTTATTTACCTTAGCCATCTGGGTCACAGTAAGAAAGTCTGTCAGTGTTAATTTGGCCCAGCTATCAGGACACGCACACATCCACAGATAATCTCATAGATGCCAGTTCCCACCTCTCCAGGAGCTCAGTGCCCTGTCTTAGGCCAAGTGGTTTTGTGTAAAGGTTGTCCCTTTTCTGGCTTGTATGTGCCCTGACCCTTACCCACAAAGTATTAATTTCATACTACGATTGGCCACACCATTAAAACCACTTACAGGTGAGTGAATAACATTGATTATCCTCTTATAGTGACATCTGAGTGGAATGTGTGAGAGGGATATATTAGGCAGCATTGGAGCAGTGCATGTTTTGCTTAAAAGCATATCCAAAGCAGACTTGATGTTCCCACTGTGTAGTGGTTATGGCAACCAGTAAATTACTGAAGACCTTATTGCCAACTATGCTAGAAAAGGTGTCAAAAATGCAATGCATTGCTACTTGTTGCATATGGAGCTGTTGCAAATGGGTTGGAGTATTTAAGCTGACCCCTATCCATTGCCAAAACTGTTAACAGTGAGAAAATTACACAACTTTGCAGGAATTTCAATCTGGGATTTGATTACAATGTAATATTGACATATAAATATTGATATACATCTGATTAATCAGACTTTTTTGAGAAATTAAAAGATTAGGAGATAAATCAAGTGTGGATGGGTGAGGAGAGAAAACATTTGAGAAACAATTTAGTTTGGTAGTGATATTATGCAATCAGTTGTGAGCCTGTGTAATTGTATATTTCAGCCATAGTTGGAAAATTTAGTTGCAGAATGGACAGCACTGACAACCATTGTTAACCAGTTAATGTGTCAGACGTCCTGAGACATTCAGAATGTGTTTCAAGTGGTAATAATCACACTTTCATGATTTAGGCCCCAATGGACTACTAAAATCTATCTCAGACTGACTGATTTCTCTCACAGTCAATGCTATAGTATCATGTTGTTTCAAATCCTATCCAGTGGCTGAAAAGCAGCTCGTGCCTATACTGAGTAAAGATAAAATATTAAGATTTAAATATTACAGCTAAATGCACCAGTAATGACTAATTTCATATACAGATATGGGAAAGCCCTCTCTGTTCATGCTAATTTTGTGGTTGTGTTATTAGCCATGTCACCAGCAGTGCTGCCTGTAACCATAGAAGATAGCTAATTAGAAGGCTACGTGCTTATCAAGTACACTACATTGAGTGGTCACGTCTGTGTCTGTCTGTGCTCCAAGCCTTTCCTTCCCTTCGCATTAAAATGACATCCATCATAACTTTCAAAAGCTAGCATGTTATCAGAACCAACACACAACAGAATGTTTGCACAAGCATCCCTTCTTTCCTGAACTCCTGCACATAGACATACTGTGTGCAATCACTTGCATACACATGAATATGTGCATGCATACTAAAACAAAATAGCCAATAGCCTGCCCACATGTATACTTTAATGTTCTACCAGTATTGTCCTTGTTACCTCCCCTCATCACAACCCCCACTCAAACACACGCCCTTTCTTACCACACTGAGACAATGCCCTAGCCTCCTCCCAACTACTCTGGTGCAGCTTTATTATTGTATTGAGGGGGCAAAGTTTAAAGTAACAGGGAAAAGAAAAGTGTTTTTCCCCACATATACATGTGATGGTTTGCTGTTAATAGCCTCAGCTGTAACGTATAACTGTAATGCATTCAAGTAGCTGTATGAAGAATTGTTTTAATGGAAAAAATTATTAATTAAAAATTAATACCTAAACTAAAATAGCCCACAAGTAAAGACAGTGGAATTGGGTGAGGGGGAAACAGAAACTCCCAAACTCAATTATCCATCTTTTATGTATATGTATGTGTATGTATTTGCTATGTATCATGTCCACCCATACATCCAGCTCTGCTGCATTAGTGCCCATGTTACTACAGTGAGAAATAAGGAATGCTAATTCTCCATAACCATTTTACTGCATGTGTAAAACTCAGCATCCCCTTCATTTGCACAGCCATAAAACATTCCCCCTGCCATACTCCATTCTACTGAGGACCTTAGATTTATCAATTAACCCAACACTTTGCTTCCATTACAGTGGCATTTTGCACTGTGAGGCCTGCATTCTGAGTTATAGTGAGGATCAAATACGCACAGCTTGATATTAAACAGACAGTCTCAATGAAATAATTTGCAGTCATGTTTTTGTGTGAGTTAAGAGAATGAATGACGCGTTAGAGCTGTTGGACCTAACTTGACCAGATTAACTTGACTTAATTGTATGAATTTGTGTCAAGTTCCTTTTTAAACTAATACATACTGTAAAAACTGGTTGGCAAACACATGTCACTAGTCAGTCTTTAAGTGAAGTCTTGTACCAGAGCAAAGGTAGATAAATGGAGATGACAAAATTAAACAATCAAAAGGGTTGTTTCATTTTTCATCTTCATCTCATATGAACGTTCAGACGTGCAAATATTTTCACAACAACATGATCAACTTTCAGTGCAGAGAACCCATGCCTAATATCTGTACATATATACGTGGCCGACTAAGCTGACTCGATTTGATCCCTTCATATGGACAGTGGCACTCAAAGATCGCAGTTCAGCAGGAAATTGCTGGCAATTATTGAAGCGTCCACCTTTATAAGAAGTTACTTTCGTTGCAATGTGGGTACCTTAACTCAGTCAACAAGACAGCAAACCCACTGGGAGAGGAAAATGCTGTGTCGTTATCAGTATGGAAATAAAAGATATCTCCAGTGTAAAATGCTATGTCATCATAGCTATTCCATGGTGAAATCAAGATGCGACTCTGCTTCTAGGTCTGTGTAGATCGTTTCCTCTCCATGCGTACATAAATGTAAGAGAAAGATGGCAGACAGGCTGGATGGGGATGTCTGTACTTTAATGCACTGCCTGTCCCTGTGCAGATATGCTCCACTGAACCATACTGTATGTAGTGTGGTATAATCACTGTCTATCTCTTTCTCCTGCCTTCATTCCTTCTTTGCTTTGCTGTCTTGTTTATTTGCACACTTGTTCTCCTTTTCTGTCTTCACCTTTTGCAGTACCTACCAGCAACCTTTTTCAACACCCCCACACACTGATAAAAATATGCATGTGTGCTATCACGCAGACACACTCTTGAGGAACATGACAGCAAACTCCTACAGTATTGTGCTGCTGATAGAAGTCATCTATCTATCTATCTATCTATCTATCTATCTATCTATCTATCTATCTATCTATCTATCTATCTATCTATCTATCTATCTATCTATCTATCTATCTATCTATCTATCTATCTATCTATCTATCTATCTATCTATCTATCTATCTATCTATCTATCTATCTATCTATTACATGGTGTGTGTGTGTGAAAGAATATGTCACTGTGTATGTGAGGGTTTTCCTTTTTCTTTTTGTGTGTTTTGTGTTTTCTTTTATACTTGGTGATCAGTCTTATGTGAATGCTTATATGCCACACAGTTATCTGTTCCATTAGATGGTTTATAAATGTATGTGTGTCTGTATATGTGTGTGCTTGGGGCTGGTGTGGCAGTGGGACCTGCAAGGGAAGCAATCACAAACACTTAAACCTGCAAATGGCCTTGATGTCCTGTGCAAAGCAGCCTGTGTTGACTGATGAGCCTGTTAACCCTGACTGAAACAACTCCAGCACAGGGGATTAGACAGCAGCGCTGGTCCCGGCTGTTCGTGGCCCATTTTGCATGGGAATTGTGCATATTTAATCTAAGGTGTGCCGAGGTGCAAAGACAAGCCTCCCTCTTCTCCGTTTCTCATTATAGATGTGTAATAGCACCCCGAGGCTGGGGGGCCTTAATTCACCAGCCACAGCCCCAGTCTTAATCTTACCCTCAGTCTCAGCCCCCACCTTCCCCCAGTGCCGACTCTCAACCCAAATCAGAGCCGCTGCAGCCCTCTTCCCACGCTTTGTCTCTGCTAGTCCTTTCCTATTTTATGCCCCAGGGTGCCAGTATACTTGCTTGATGGTCGATATCGGTAACCCCCTTCTGACGCTGGACAAAATCTGACGGTGGAAAATGATCACAATTCTGTTATTTTTTATGTGTGCATATTAGGAATGCCTTCGGGAAATTATCAAAATGTCCTGGCCTTTTCACTGTTTTATGGTGCAACTTGATGACACTCAGTCCCCAAAGTGTAGATGAGATAATGCAAACTTTTACACGAGTAAAGGATTAGTGATGTGACATGTGTGAGGTGATGTGTGATATGAGATACCAAAACCCTGCACAATGTTTTGTAACATTCACACTACGGATTAACAACTCATCCCTGTCAGTACAGCATTTGAGAATAATGGACAAAAGGCATGTAAACATCCTTATTAGACTGGTGCACCACAGCACCTTGAACCATGGCACCATGGAAAGTTGAGGTCATTAAAGATGGTATGTTCATTGATTCACATACATTTTGCAGTAACTTCTTGTATGAGCATTTTTTGTCACGATGTCCAGACACTTGGCAACTGTACCCAACCATTCTGGTAGATGCAGTCTTGTAAGGAGTTGCTGCTGCTTGCTGCTGCTGTCTTTGTTTCTCTGTGTTGCATTAGTTGTGAATTCTGCATTTGTTCCCTGATTAATGTGATTGAGTCTCAATGACAAGAGCTCTCTGAAGCATCTATCTATCTAATTCCAGCTATCACTTCATCTCTCTCTTCTCTCATCCTCTTCTCATCCAGCCAACACTTCTCTCTGCAGGACAGAACAATTAATGCATCTTCTTGTTTAGTCACTGTCGCTTACCCTTTTCTTTTTTTGACAATATTGCTTTTCTTATGCATCTGGAATGCATCACATTACCACCTTAGGAGAGAAAAATATGTGTAGAGTGTGCCTGGGTGTGTATGTGAGGGATCACATGCTGTGAGTGTAATTTCTTGTTTGTACATGGTTTCAAACATCTTAGGCCACTGCAGAGCAGGGGAGAGATATGGAAAGGGACAGAGAGGTTGAATGAGACAAAAAAAAGAGAGGAAAAGGAAAGAAAGAAGGGAGAATGGAAGAACGGGATGATAACAAAAGCAGTTCAGATTTCACAGACGCATATTTCATCAATCATGTGAATAAGTCGTGGTGATTATGCATGGCGGTGGCAGACCAGGGGGGGGCTGATTACCATACACCATAAAGGCTGCTTTCTTATCTCACACACACTGATTAGTTTCTGTCTGCAGATAGCCTCTCACTCTTCACTCTTTGTCACACACACATACACACACACACAGACATGCATGGTGTATGTCGATTTCCAGCATATACAATATGCATGCATGCACATGCAAACACAAGCTTACACATACACACGCTTAATGCTTTTCTAATGCTGATAAAGATGAATTTACCTGGTGGCTTTAGACTAAAACCAAGCTCGATGAGAAAAGTTCATTGAGCCTGTCTTTCCTAATAGTTTATTCTTGATCAGGAGCTGTAATAATCTTCCAGAGGAGTGTGGTAAAACAATGAGAAATGCACCAAACAAGGAGTAATATAGAGATGGATGTTCTAAATGGCACAAATGTTTTGTGGCTGTGGAAAAAGTTTTGAAGTGTTTTGTCTGTTTTAAACTTTAAATTACATAAAAAAAATCATACTCTTTATTCTTTTATGATAGTTGCGCAGGAAATCATGCAAATCTGAGTATCAATCTGCTATTAAAAGACTGTTGTATCTTAGGTTGTTTCTAGAAACGATAAATGTGCATCTATCTGTGAACTGTTAACTGTGGATTAGTGGACTGATAAGGAATTTATAATTGTCCTGCTCATTTGTTTGGTATGGTTTCATACTGTTGGTCAATTATCTGAGACTGTGTTCTTTGCATGATGCTGAATAGGAGAGAGAAAGTAAGACGGGAGGAGAATGTGGAGAGGCTGGGGCAAAATTAGCTACGTTTGAAAGGCCTCGCTTTGTGTCTCAACCAGAGAATCAGAAATGACTCCTTTCTCTTGCACTTCTCTCGCTCTCTCTCTCTCTCTCGCTCTCTCTCTCTCTCTCTGACTCTGATATACAATGTAAACTCATTTGGTAACCAGGCTGAAGCTGTGTTGCGCTGTCTGAGTGGCTGCATGAGAGAAGTGTGCCTGGGACGCATTAGGGCCTCCTGACAGGGGCCTGGGTGAAATAAGTGAAATTAATGGAGCTCCTTTCATGTCGGACAAGGCCGCGGCACCCCTTTCACGCCGCATACAGTCACAGAAAAGTCAATACTTTTTTATTACTCCTCGCTTGCCCTACATTCACCGCTACAAGTGCTCTACCCGCTAATTGGTTTCAGTTTGCAGAGAAAGAGAGAGAGAAACGGGAGAGAAAGAGTGGGAGAGGACTCCATCCCAAAGAACACTGAAGCAAATAAATCAATCTCATATTTTTCTCCCTGCTGTCTTTTTTCATACAGTAACATCATGGCAGAGAGAGAGAGACATGAGAGAGAAATAGAGGAGAGAGGGTAAATGGTTGGTTAGAGCACGCCTGGTCCCCAGGGAGCATAATGATATCTGGGAGCCTGTTAATGGAGACGAGTGGTTAAAGTGGTCTGGGGCCCTGGCCAGGTCACCCCTAGGGGTTTCTAACCAGCAACTCCACCTCAGCTGACTGCTTGGGCTCAGAGGTACAATGGAGCATCCCAGAAAAATATAATTTTAGGCACATACTTTGATAGATTTGCATAAATTTTGATTCGTCTCAACTATGTGTGTATGCAGAATTGTGGAAGTGCTGGAATAAGTTTTCAAATGCATCAAGCTCTTATTCACATGCTGCACATGCTGCACTGTTATCCTGTGTGTAACATTACCACAAATGTTGTCAGTGTTGTTTTTTATCTTGTATAGTGGCATGTGCTGCTGAATAATTAGCACCTTTTTTTTTCAAAGGAAACGTTTTGCAGCAGCAGTTGAAAATGACAAAGTTACATGTACACCATATGAAGGATTCTGAATTTGACCACTGTAGGACCTGTCAAGTGAAGTCAAATATTATTTATTTAACCCAATATTACAACTTTGCCTTAGGGGACTTTTCAAATGGCACTGCATATAACAGTCTGACTCTCAGTCAGACAAGGAACGAATCCCAAAAAAATGAACCTAAATGCTATAACTGTGCATGCTTGCAGTTCTGAATATATCTGCAAGATTATGTGTGTATGCATGTGAACGCACAGGATGTATGTGTCCTGTCTGCCAGTATGCTGTTCACTGTCGTGCTAAGCTTAAGTGGCAGAGGGGTTAGCCTCTTTCAGAAACAGCACAGCCACAAATTGATGTGACACATTGAACCCCACCCCACACACGCGCGCACACACACACACGCACACACCAACCAGCCTCCAGTTAAAGGGAGGTTCCACCAGTCTCGTTTTCTTTCTGTGTCCCAGCTTTCACAGGTCTGGGGTGTGGGTTAGGGTAGGTTTGAGGGGCTAAAGCGTGTGTGTGTGTGTGTGTGTGTGTGTGTGTGTGTGTGTGTGTGTGTGTGTGTGTGTGTGTGTGTGTGTGTGTGTGTGTGTGTGTGTGTGTGTGTGTGTGTGTGTGTGTGTGTGTGTGTGTGTGTGTGTGTGTGTGTGTGTGTGTGTGTGTGTGTGTGTGTGTGTGTGTGGTGTGTGTGTGTGTGTGTGTGTGTGTGTGTGTGTGTGTGTGTGTGTGGTGTGTGTGTGTGTGTGTGTGTGTGTGGTGTGTGTGTGTGTGTGTGTGTGTGTGTGTGTGTGTGTGTGTGTGTGTGTGTGTGTGTGTGTGTGTGTGTGTGTGTGTGTGTGTGTGTGTGTGTGTGTGTGTGTGTGTGGTGTGTGTGTGTGTGTGTGTGTGTGTGTGTGTGTGTGTGTGTGTGTGTGTGTGTGTGTGTGTGTGTGTGTGTGTGTGTGTGTGTGTGTGTGTGTGTGTGTGTGTGTGTGTGTGTGTGTGTGTGTGTGTGTGTGTGTGTGCGCCTCTGTGCCTCCGTGTGTGCTTGCGTGTGTGTGTAGATGTGAAGGAACTGTCACACAGAGCTGGCATCACCATCCAGTTTGCCATCTCTTCCTTGGTTTGACAAGTCCCTGCTCTCTGCCCTGTGGCTAACACACACACATGCACACACACATACTGTCTCTCTGTTTCTCTATCACTTGTCTGTCACATACACATATGATATGTGAATGCACCAATCACAGACCTATTTGGACTGTCTGAATGTATAGATTAAGTACATTGATAAACACACACACACCTGTCCACACACAGAAAACCATGTCCTGCATATAATGCAGTGAATCCGTTTGACAATGCATGCAGCATGCTCTGTAATGGGTGACAGTAACACATTGTTGGTACTGAGAAATAGAGCTTTCAGTTTAAAATTTAAAAGGTTGCTGCATTTTATTTATGCCAGAGCCGTTGTTTGTGTGGCAGCACCGTGTGATGGTCGTCGTGTTTGTGTGTGTGTGGGAGAGAGATCTTCTCGGCAGTCGTTGGCGTCAGATTGCGAAGGGGTTCTGTTTGTTACAAGGACAGGCTTGTCCCCGCCTCCAGGCGTCAGCATTATGATGATTGTCATGGCGATGGAGTGTGAGTGACAGGCGGGATCACATGTGGTAGCCGGGGAGCAGGAAGCCTGAACCGCCCCAGTCCCTGACATTAGTTTGTCCTTCATCAAAACTTCACACTCGTTTATAACTACTCACTCCCTCTGTTGCAAAATCTTTCTTGTTTGCATCTCTTTTTTTTTACCATCTGTCTCTCTCGTGCACTAATCTCTTTTCCTCTCTTTTATTTCTGATTCTCCAGCTCTTTCCCTCTCATTTACATTTCATGTTGCCATCACCGAAAGTATCCTTTTTTCCTCTTCTTGCTCTCACTTTCACGTTTCAGTCATTCCGTCTCCCAACAGTGTCAAATTTAAGATAAATATTTTTTTGTGGACATAAAGCAACTTTTGAGGTCGTAGGTTACGACGGAATCTGGAGAAGAAGGTTGTATGATTTCATGCCTATATTTACACAAATACTCAAAGCTCAGTCCATTACCTGAGTAAGTAAGTCGATGTCAAAACCACCTATGTAACATCAAGGTGTGTGTACGTGCGTGCTCAAGCATTTGTGTCCATGTTAATTTGCCTGGACAGTGTTTCTGTTTAGATGTATGCGCTGTATACCTGTGTATGTGTGCACGTGGATGAATGCATGTGTATGTGTGTGTTTTAGTTAGAGAACCAGAGATTTTTGTGCACCGCAGCAGAAAAGGAGGTCAGGGTTTGCACGGAGACTCGGGCATTTATCATTAGCCTGCTGCCGCTGCCGGTAATGTTGCCCGTTACAGGCGTGATTAAGAGCCCCGCTTAGTTCCAGCAGCCGGTGCAGACGCACAAACACATGCACACGTGTGTGGTACCAGCAATCGTTCTGGTACGTTGTAGTTTCACAGAAAACTCTTTCATACCGTCGACCAGTTCAGTATTGAGAACTGTGCTGTACATGGTCCCTAACTGGAAAGAGGCTTGAGGGCCTGATGAGAAACCTGTCACAGTCACTCATGAAAAGAGCAATTCACCGCTCAACAAACACTCTCTCTGACACACACTGATATACGCACATGGCAGGAAATTGCACACAGTGTTGGTGAGTGACTTTTGAATCATAAAGGATGAATGTACACATCACATTTATGAAAGCTAAGGAATTGTCACATTGGCTGTACTGTTGCATTCATCAGCCATGTTCATGGGATGTTATTTTATCTTTGTAAAAAGTTCATAAAAAAATCTCCAGACCAAAAAAATTGACATTGAGTATTGTTGGTTGAAGGTTTTTGCCCCAATTAAGTAAATTAAATTATCAATATTTTGTGCAATGGGAAAAAAAGATTTCATGTTCCTAATTTGTTTTACCTGTATTCTTTCAATTTTTCTCCACTTGTCCTCTCTTCTTTGCCTCTCTTTCCATCCAGCCGTTGAAGACCGTGTTTGCCATCAGTGTGCTGGTTCCACAGCACATATCACGGTCTCATACACCTCTTCTCCTTTCTCTGAGAAAATTAACGGAAGTAAAAATAAAGAAATTCTGTTTGTTGCATTTGACATGTTGTGTTTATTATAGTGCCTAATGTGTTCATGAGTACTTTAGATTAGCTTTACTTCGAGTACAAAACAACATACAACAATTGCTGTCCATTCCAGAACACATTGAGCAAGCCTCAGCCTGGTCAGAGAGCGTGCCCTCAGCTTGTTGAAATACATTTTTAATTTTTTGTGTCCTACAGTGTAAACAATGTTTTTTTCATAATCTGGTTATTTGAAGTCACATCACCGATAAACCATGCTTTCAATGACCAATTGTGTAATTCCAAACATATTCAGTTTAAAGGACCAATGTTTACCATCTAGTTGCATCTAGTGGTGAGCAAAGGGATTGCAGTCAGCTGAATAAACCTCCCTCACCCCTCCTGTTTCAAGCATTGTAGAATCTATGGGTGCTGCTAATATGCAGAAAACGCTAGGCTGTAATTTGTGCATTATGGGCTACTGTAGAAAATGGCAGTGAAGAGTGGTTAACAAAGGGAGAAGACATGAGACAACAGATATAGTAAGTAAAGGGCTCTTTCAGTGGTCCCACAAATCCGACTTTTTTCTCATTAGGAATTTGCCAGTAGATAGCAATAAACACTACACATCTGACTTTTAATATCACGAATGAATATATGATATATATTGGCACTTGACGAGCTGGAGTCAGTAAAGTTTTGTCCACAAGCAAATGTTCAAATAAAGCATTAAAATAGCTGCTGTTTAATTTTCTGGTTTTCAGCTAACTGTTTCAGCTGATCCATAATACATCTTTAAATAACTTCCACATATGTATGTAATCTTTCTTCCTGAAACTCTTTCAAAGGCTTTTCCAGCTCATTTAAAATTTAGAGTCTAAATTATTTAGACCAGCACTGAACTTTTTATGGAAGTGGAGACTTCACAACACCCCCTCCTATGCCCTGAGGCAGAAGCTCATCACCTGGATATGTGTTTTGATGATGAAATATAACGTGAGTTCAGAGCCTTCACTCACACGACACTCAGACATGATACAAAAGTTTTCTACATCTAGTTCGTCTCTAAAGCAAACTTGTCGCTGTCTGTCTTGCTGCTTCTCCACTGTTCCTCCCACCTGTTTTTCCCTTTCTTTCCTTTCCGTCTCTCCCCTCTTCCTCTCCTTCGTGTTGCTGGCATTCCCCTGGGCCTGTGCTATAAGGCGTGGAAGAGGAGCAGAGACAGAGCATTTAGTAATGGCTTCTTAATGGGCTTGTCGACAGCCACATTAGAGCGCGCAGGCAGCGGGCGAGGCCGTGCAACGATATGCCAAGCCAGATGCCATGCCAGCTGTGGCACTCCGCTCTCTCACTCACACTCTCATTTGTAATCACATTTCTCATATGGATGGACGGTATGTGTGTAAAGGAGAGAACACAGACAGGCATGTCTCCTCCTAGTGCGTTCTTCTCATCTGCTCTGGACTGTAAAAAGAAATTCAAGAATCATACGGGTTTTAAACAAAGATAAATGTTAAGAGAAGTTGTTCCTCAGACTTTACTGTTCACATATCTTGTGTGTGACAGTGTTTATGGGTCGTCTTCCTGGGTGACTACTTGCCTAGAGTTTAACTATTCCTTTCTAAACTACATCACAAATACCAGGCATCAGTAGTGTGACATTTTGTATGTTACAGATTAGGATATATCCACATTCATATAAATATATGATGAGCTGATGTAGGCTTACTAGCTTCAGGTTTATTACCAACACTGTGTGCTCACTTTAGGTTTTACTTTCACATGCTCTGTTTCAGATTGCTTGTGCTTTTGCCCTATCTGACTTTGTGCTTGATCATTGTCATTATGGGCAAAAATGAAGCCAAAACAATGAAAAAAAGCAAGAGAGGAAGAATGATAGGAAGAATTTGATAAAGTCGAGTAAAACTGATGACAGCGAGAGGGAGGAGTGATTAAATGAATAGATGGATGATTGAATCAATCAATTAATGAATGTTAATGTGCTTCAGTGTAACCAGGGACTAGAATGTCATTGTCAAAGGTCTTATAGGTCTCCAGTAGGGGGTGCCATGTGTCAGTGACTCCAGTCAGTGTCAGAGACCTTGATCAGTACAGTGTGTGTGAGTGTGTGCGTGTGGGTGCGCATGCTTGTGTGTGCCCTCCTAAAGACTGAATAGTCCGAAGGTGGTTCATTGTTTCCTCATCTGATCTGATCTTGCTGCTTCCAAACGAAATTTTCCCGTGTCAGCGATGATCAAGTGTGATGAGGATGCAAAGAGGAAAAGGTATGTATGTGTGAGTTTCTTTTGCTACTCTGCATGTCAAACTGTGCAGGTGCATTGTATGTGTGCGCGTGTTTACGTATTGGCAGCTGATAGCATTCTAGAGGCTGAAGCCTGTATACAGACTGCCAACCCTCTACACTGTATCGACAGCTGCCAATTGTCACTCCAGTGACTGACAGCTCCCTATTGATGGACGGGATCTGCTGACAGCGAGATGGAGGACAAAACAAAAGGAAACAGAGCGCCATGGGTGGAGAAGGGTAGAGGAGACGAGAACAGAAGGAGGAGAAAAAGGCAGGAGGAGTCCTCTGGGTCTGGGACCTATGAAACTTTCTCAAGGTCGTGGTAAAACCAGAAAGAAAAGTTTTTGTCAAACATTTCATTTAGCAGTTCAACTGTACAACAAAGAACTCTCAATGGGATCAAGATTTCTTTCCATCTCGGAAAATTCATTCATTCGAAACACCCATCATGCTCACAAGACAATACCAAGTAAAACATTCACAGATTTTATTAGAAATATAAGCTCAGTAAAACTTTAATGTCTGTCAGAGGAACTAGTGTGTCTAACTTTAAGCTGTGTTGCAGTTTGTTGCAGTAGTACCAGGCGCCAGAGTGTTGGGTTTGACGTCTGCCTGAAAATAAGGAGAGGTAAAGTGACCTGTGGGCCTGCGCCACCTTGAGCTGAAGAGAGAGTAAAAGTAATCTTGTTAAAGCGGAGCCATTTGTGTGTATGTAAGACTGCGGGACACATATATTTTACATATAATTTTTAGGGCATTTTGAGGCATTTTTAGGTAACACTCAATTCTTTGCAAACAGTAAAATTTTACATGTAGCTTGCTGATTGGCTGATTTTCTGTTTACTGATTGGCTGACTGATAGCTGGCCTTTGAGGGAAGCTCTAATCACATTTTTTTTTTTTTTTTTTTTTTTGCTTATTGTTTTAGTGGAGTAGTTTTGGACTAAGCTCCTTGTGTCTTCTGATTGACCTTCGCAGCCCATCTCCGGCGCGCACGTCACAACCGAAACATCTTGAATCTACACACACAAGCAGTGCATACACCTTGTGTCTATAGTTCTGCCTGTCTGTGTGTGTTGCCTCACCTCAGGAAACTTGTGGTTAATTCCATTAGTGGGAGGAGAGAGCATGTAAATGAGGGGAGACAGCTGGTGGTGAAAGGAGGTTGATGGAGTGAGCCTAGGGGGGGTCCACAAACACACCCCCACACACAAACTCTCACATACACCACTACACATTTCATTCATGTGCAGACATCTTCATAACAATACAATAATATGACATTTATTTTATTTGTCTGCATTGGACACGTCACATGATTTGAAGGCCACACAGTTGCATTTACACAGAATCATTATGTTTGTTGTAAGACATTTTTGCTTTTATTATACAGAGTGTAGTGTGTTATATAAGTTTGGAGCCGTATTAGGTATGATGTATAAGTGTGCACTATTGTACTGTTTTTCAATAGGAACTCCACAGAATCAGATCTGGATGTTGTCCGGAGCTGCCTTTTCACACATGTACTATGTCTGATGACACTACTTGGTTCATGTGACGGGTGACACTCAGAGTGTGCAGGAACCAGAATATGTGAAAAGGCCACTGCAGTCTTTCGTTAATGGCACTTTGCAAGTGTAAATGTTCAGTTACCCACGTGTGCCCATGTGCATTAAAACACAGGAAGAAACATGAATACTGATCATTCATCTTCTGTACACGCTTATTCCTGTTAAGGGTCGCAGGGGTCTGCTGGAGCCTATCCCAGCTGTCATCGGGCGAGAGGCAGGGGTACATCCTGGATAGATCGCCAATCTATCGCAGGGCCAACACAGAGAGACAGACAACCATTCACTCTCATGCACACCTATGGCCAGTTTCACCAATTAACCAATTAACCTAATGAGCATGTCTTTGGATGGTGGGAGGAAGCCGGAGTACCCAGAGAGAACCCACGCAGACACAGGGAGAACATGCAAACTCCACACATAGATTCAAACCCGGGACTTTCTCCCTGTGAGGCATCTAACCTCCTTTCCACTGTGCCGCCCCTGCTGATCATACCACGCATAATTATTTCTCAGTGTGTGTCTGTCACATTTACCCATAACTCCTATGAATCTGTCAAAGATTCCCTGTGTCCACATGTATGGTTCTCAACATGTGTGTTTCTATACATGTACGTGTTAGGGCGAAAGATGGAGAGATAGAGGAAGACAAAGGAAGAGGAAACAATGGCAGACACAGTCTCTGTTTGTCATTCAGGAGCCTCTCCTGATGGTCACTACTCTGCTCACACACATGCACACAGGTAGGTGTTGGTCATAATCCTATTGTGCAGTGGTGACCACAGTGTGGGACTCTCATTTTCTTTCACCTGTCTCTCTCTAACTCTCTCTTTCTCTCTCTCACACACACACACACACACAGTATAATCCTGTCAGTAACTATGATGGAATTTATTGGGGAATTTATTTTTTATCATTCTAACAGCACACTGTGAAACATAGGAACAAAAACTAAGGTCCTGGAGATGTGTGTATAAACAAACATGCTTCTGTTTGCACAGCTCACTTGAATCCTTTTTGCCTTTTATTCACTATATCTGTTTGGAGACCTTTTGGGAGCCACAATAACAGGTAATAACTTATACATCCAATGCATCCCTTTGCTTTTACAATACATGTTTATGATTCCCTTTCTCCCTCGTGGTAGTTTTTGCATAATATCATAACCAAATTAAAGTGAAAGCTGACTGTAAATGGCTGTGGGGAAATGACTACAGATTGGAGCCATGAGGTTAAAGGCTCCTAAATGGTGCTCCATGTTCATAGGTATATGTTAAAGTGTCCTAAAGCACAGGAGCAGCGTGTTAAAACGGTAATTGGCTGAATTTGCTCTTTAAAGTGAGGTATTGTTGGCTGAAAATGCTTGATTGACAGGAAATGAGAGAGGAGGCCGGGCAGTCTGTCATATTGTTAATGTGATAGGTAATGCCCCAAGGACACACACACACACATAGACACACCCAACTGAGTGACTTCCTTTCTATCTGTTTCTCCATACACTCCTACACACACCTCAGGTTCTCCATCTCTCTCCATCTCAATCTCACTCCCACACACACATGAACAGTTTGTCAGTTTTCCTTCTCGCGCACACACACACGCTCCCCGTGACTCAATCACTCACACACACAGCTACTGTATGTACGCACTCTGAGCGTTTGGCTGCCGCTTTACTGCAGGTTAATAATGAGAGGAGAGGTGTGTGACCCTGTCAGAAGTGTGAGAAACTGACCCAAAGAAATCAGACAGGGGCCAGGACCCCCCCAACCCTGAGGGCATTAAAGTGTGTGTGTGCGTATAATAGAGAGTGGGGTTAAAAGTGTATGTGTGTCCATCCCCGTCTTCTCATGGATGACATATGTGGGGTCATTTACATACTATTACCTTTCTGCTGGATATGAAGCATCACACGCACATATGGATTTGGTGGACTGGCCTGGTGTGATGTCCCTGTCAAATGTCAGGATGCAGATGGGATGGGATGGAGGTGGGAGTAGGTCATGTCTGTTTCTCTCTCTCTCTCTCGCGCTCTCTCTCTCTCACACACGCACACACACACACACACTCTCGCTTTTTCTCTTTCACACACAAACTCACACGCACACACCTGTCTTGCCCCCCTAAGGTGCCCAGTTACTAAGAGAGTTGTCAGTGCATCTGTGTGAAGCCTCAACTGTTTGACATCTGCCACCAGCCTCCCCCCAAAACACGCACACATCTCCCCCACCACCTCATTTCAGAACAACAGAGCATCTCCCAGTGATCAACATTTAGACGCAGTCATCACTTACTGGTCCCAGCTGCCAACACACCACATGCACGTACATCGGGAAGAGGAGTGTTACAGAGATGGGTGATTAAAGAGATTCAGCCATAAGCCCGGGACAAGTTAGAGAAGAAAGAACAAAAAGGGAAGCATAGCTGTGTGTCCCTGGGTGTGTGTGTGTGTGTGTTATCGTTTTGTTCAGCCCATACTTACACTCAGAGTGATAGAGAGACAAGCCTCCATTTGTCCCACTTTCATACAAGATAATGAAGCTGTCATTCTCAGACAACTTCATTGGATTGGTACAGTAGCACAGAACGCTGCTCAGGGACGCGCACACTCACACACACACACACAGCAACCTGAGCGCACAATGCTGCGAGCGATCCCCCTGGCCCCCGTTAAGCATATGTCAAATATAACCATGTATAGAAAGTGAGATTGTGTGACATATGTACATCTGGCTGAATGGCAGACACAAACGTGCGCGCACACACACACACACGTGTGCCGACCCAGCTCATATCTTTAACATGCAAACAGACAGACAGCCCTGATAGCAAATAAAATGAAATCAACCTTGAATGGCAAAATCCTCTGTGAATACTTGTCTCCTCTTTACAACTCAATTTCATATCCTGTAGCTCGAGACAAACCTAAAGAGATTTGGGAACGATGTAGAAATAGACAGGAGACGGAGAGGAATAAAAGGGGTTACTGAGGGAAAGAGGAAAAATGGAAAAAAAGTGTGAGGTAAAGGAGACCTTGGTGAGAACTGGGATTGTGGGTTAAATTGGGGTTGAACAATCTTAACAGTGCCACTGATTAGTACTGGCAGGACTTGTACAGCAGATGGAAACGTTATTTTTGCCGACAGCTCAGTGGGTTAAGACACATGGCATTACTTAATGATGTTGAAGGTTTCAGGCTGTCAAACTGAATAATAGAAAATAAAATTATTTTGAGCAATATTAATAAATTCGCAGTTCTCTGTAGAGTTAGCCTCCTGTTCCTCTAGTAGTTTTGCTTATATTGAGCTTCAGATAATTGTTGTTGCACCATGAAACATGTGATTGACTTCCACTTTGCCAAACATACACTTTTATGAAATTCCCTCAAAATCTTCATTACATGTACAGTATTATGAGTCTTGAAAGACATGGATGTAAACTGAAAGCATGGTGGTTTAGTGCAGAGGCACCAATTCTATAAGATTATCAGGCACAAAAATAATAAAATGATTTCATCTTTTCAAAGTTGAATACAATTGCCATAACACCAGAGGAGGTACAGTATACTGCCAAAAGTATTCGCTCATCTGCCTTTAAACCCTTATGAAGTTAAGTGACACGGTTTAAAACGACGTCGACCCACCCTTTGTAGCTATAATATCTTCAAATCTTTACACAAGGTTTAGCGTGTGTTTATGGGAAGTTTTGACCATTCTGCCAGAAGCGCATTTGTGAGTTCAGACACTGATGGTGCACTGATATGGAAGGGAGCATCCACTTAACTGTTCCTGCAAAGTTGGGAGCATGGAATTGTCCAAAATGTTTTGGTATGCTGAAACGTTCAGAATTCCTTTTACTGGAACTAAGGGGTCAAGCCCAGCTCCAGAAAATCAGCCCCACACCATAATCCACCAGACTTCACACTGACATTTGACTGTGCACTATCTAGTAGTAAGGAAATTTCATGATTGGACTTGTTGCACAGGTGGCATCCTATCACAGTACCACGCTGGAATTCACTGAGCTCCTGAGAGTGACCCATTATTTTACACATGTTTGTAGAAGCAGTCTGGATGCCTGGGTGCTTGATTTTATACACATATAGCCATGGATGTGATCGGAACACCTGAATTCAATTATTGGACTGAGTGAATACTTTTAGCAATATAGTGTTTGTACCTGCAGCCAGTAGCTGCTAAAATCAGTTTACTACAAAGACAGATTGAAAACCAGAATTTATGCTATACTTGATATCGTATTTTTTTTTAATCGTGTGAATTTTAGAAAGACTGGTCCCCCGTCTTTGTTCTAAGCAAACTGTGTGCTCGCTCCAGCTACATATTTTCCACAAGTTTAAATAAACCAGAACAGTCCACTGCCATCTTCATCTAATCATTAAATGCACAATGGAAAACTTAGCCTGAAAGACAGGAACAATAGAGAGATGCAGAATGAGTGTCGCAAATGAGAGTAGAAGAAGAAGAAAAAAAATCAGGCAGGCAGTTAACTTTTTTTTTATCCGATCATCCTCACACCCACTCATCTTTGTCTATTCAAAGACATAATTACAGCTTTGAGTATTTAGCCTCATAATTTACTCATTCTTGTCATATTATTTACAACTCTCTCTCTCTCTCTCTCTCTCTCTCTCTCTCTCTCTCTCTCTCTATGACTCCCTCTCTCTCGGCAGGGGTTCACCCCTATAATCTGGGCCTGTTAGGTCCAATCCATATTCCAAGTTATTATCACTCTCATTTGCTTATTAAGTGCTCCCTTGTTTTCTTCAAATAAAGTTATAATTAGAGATTTGGTGTCGGCAGCTTGAAATACTATCTCCTCTTTATGGAATCTTGGGTGGGATGAGAGCGAATCGTGTTTTATCATACTCATGGAGTTAATGAGGATGTGCACAGCTTGATATTGTGTTTGTATGTGTGTGCGAGGGTGTGTGCGTGTTTTCTAATTACGTCTCTGTGACAGCTTTCTGGCCTCCAAAGTACCCATATACTGTATACCCTCTGCTGTTTTGTTTTCCCACTGATTCATGTTAATGAAGTCAATCACAGAAGAGGAAATATACTGTTCAAGCGTTTGCTTCATGTATTGTTTGAGATAAAATTGTTGTCACGCTTCAGAGTCGCTTTCAATTTTTAACTGACATGGAGAACCGTTAAGAATATATAGTATTTTGCATAACATAATGTTCTCTTTAGTAGCTTATTTAGCCTAAATTGCATTAAAACAAACTGAGAAGACGTGGCTTTGGAGCTCGCCGCTTTGAATACTAATCACTAATGTTTCATGAGGATGATCCACTGATCCATTCTTACCTTCTCGTGACCCACCCTGTGGGCCCAGCCCTGTCTTTGAGAAACAGCAGAGTAGAGTACATTAAGACACGCCCCAGCAACACACTGATTACATATGCTAGCTATGGTAATGAGCTGAGCTGGACAGTGGAAGACTGCTGCTGTTTATGGCAACTCATTATCTGGCCCATTGACCAGAACTGTTCTACACATCATAGAGCCCCGTGTCCTCTACATCTACTCGGCCATCACTCTCTCTGCTTGTCTGGGCGCTGTGTGTGCGTGTGTGTCAGTTGGTGGTTGGTTGAATGTGCAGGTTTTTGTGTGTGTGTGTGAGATAGGATGGGAAGAATGTGTGTGTCTGCGCATATTCACTTACTTAGTTGTTTACATAATAAAAAGTTAGGCGATTCCTTAACTAATGATCTCACCCGCACATGCAGCATTGCACATCCGTTTGAGTAATGCCTTATTGCCGGCAGTTTCATTTAAGCGTGTGTTTGTGCATGTATACTTTCGATTATATGCTGAAGTCTCTTACACAAGGGTGTGTGTGTGTGTGCCTGTGCGCACCCGCGTGTGCATGTTACTATGATCTCCTGCCAAAGTAAAGTGTTTGCAGCAGAGAGAGACAGGGGCGCTAAGCTCAAGGGCACATTTGTTTCAAGCTAATGATAGAATGTAAATGGAGCAAATTTCCTCTGCAAGAACAGAAGCTCTCTCGCTCAAACACACACGTTCATACGCTCCCACACACACCTGCTGAAGCCACACGCTTCCTCACATGCACACACGCATAGCGGCATTGTGTTGATGGAGTGCAGAATCTCATTACACATCTAATAGAATAAGTGTAGTGTGCGTATGGGGAGAGGAGAGGAGCAGCCAACCTGATTAGCCTTATCACTTTATTATGCCGCTCTGCACGCAGCACACAGGACAATTGCATTAGAGAGGAGCAGATGAGCTGAAGGCAAGGAGAACTCAGCAAACACAGCCTTAATTGATTCCTCACCAAATTAGCAGGGACAGGTGGGGGGCTCACTGGCTGGGTGGCTGCTTGACTGACTGGATGCTTGGTCGGCCGCCTCACTGAGTGGCCGACTTGTTGACTTGTTCGGCGATCGGTTGACTGAGTTACGGCGAGATAAGTTGACCGGCTGATTGGTTTACTGGCTGCGTTAGAGCCCTTTAGAAGAGATGAAGGTGAGGGGAACTCGGCAAACTCTTAAATGCTTTAAATGATTCCTCACTAGATTAACAGAGACAGGTGAGGTGACAACCTAAATGACCTGCTGACTGACTGACTGACTGACTGTTATATGGCTGACTGACGTGCTTAATATTAAGTGTTTAGTAGTTGGATTTAGTTCAGTCTCAGGCTCACATGAAGACGGAGTCCACATCCAGATGATTAAATCCGTATGGTTTCTTGGAATTGACTGTTATCCCAAATTGAAATTGAAAGCTTTTGTAACGCAAAAATAAATAAATAAAAATAAATAAGCCTTTAGTAAATAAATGACGTTTATTTAATTTGGTAAAGGCCCTGTGATAGACTGGCAACCTGTCCAGGGTGTACCCTGCTTCTCACCCTATGACAACTGAGATGGCTCCAGCCCCTCCCATGACCCTCACAGGACAGAAGATGATGAATGAATGAATGAATGAATGAATGAATTCAACTTTCTTTTGTAAGACAGAACCAAAAAATAACACAGCAGTATATATGAACAGGATAAAACACAGCACCAGAGATGTCACTAACTAGATTCTATATGAAGTTTAAAATCAATTATTCAAGTTTAAAGGAATTTATATGATGCAAATTCAATATTTATTACTGTTAAATTAAAAGAACTAATTTTAACTAAACAAATAACTTCATATATAAATATGAAGTTATCTATTCAACTCAGCTGAACCATGTAGTGCCAGCTAAAGTCTTACTGTCATATCTGATAGTAGGAAAAATGGCCTATAATAGATCTTTTGTGTTCTATATGTTTGAGAAAGACCTCAGAGCTCTGTGCTTTGTTAATTGTGTCCCTGTTAGATGTTCCTGTGATCAGACCTGGTTGCTGGGTGGCACGAGAGGGAGGGTGGGAGGACCGGACCGGTGTAATAGAGTGTGGGAGGGGAGAGAAAGAGGGAGCGAAAGAGGGAGAGAGACGCAGGACACAGGGGGGAGAGAGAGTTTGTCTTTGTCTCTGTAGGTCCCCCCCGGGGGATTGTGGGATAGTGGAGGTTAATGAATCTGATTGGCTGGTGGGAGTTTTTCTGCTGGTGCTGCGTTTTGCACACTCGCAGAGCTTCACTTTTTTTATTTCGACAAATTTGGCTTCGGCACAGTGCAGCATGAAGGACGGCACGGCAAACAAAAAGTGTGCTAAATTCTACTGAAGCAGTGGAAAAGCTGGATCAATGACGCTATCATGTGTGGTCTAAGCTTTACCTGGACATGGACATTCAGTTTTCCAGATAGTGTCAGAACCATAGTACCATACTGCTCATATTTTATCTAAATCTTTAGATTAGAGTCCTCTTCCCTCCATGTTTTGTTTGGCTCAATCAGAATATGTTCAAGCGTTGATGGGTATTTGCCAGGTGAATATTTTCAGCATAGATTCACAAAGCAATTAAACTAAATTGTGTGAGTCCTGCTGTCTTGACACAGCTCTCCAAATACACACAGACACACACTCAAGCACCAACAGAACAGAAAACCTTAAAATAATATTTAATGATACAAAGTCATTTGAAACAGTTTTTGACTTATAGTTATTTATTTTTAGTTTGTTTTCTACTTTTTTATATCATCTCACATATTTAGATTCGGCCAGGACTAATTCTAGACGTCACAGAGTTGCTTGAATGTGGATTCTAACATCTGCCCACATCACATGGATTTTTGAACATCTTTGAAAGTTGGCTGTCCTTCAGCTAATTATTGGACATCAATGCACATTAGCCATATTAGATTTTGGTTTAGTCAACTCTGAACTTTATTTTTCTATAAGAAAAAGTTTATGTCTGCAGCATTATGTTTTTAATATGCAGGGAAACAATGTTTCTGAGTTATTGAACTTTAACCTGTTCTTTGATTTGGTATTAAATGATTCCTCATGAATATAAAGTACACATTTTAGCTTTTTACTATTTATATCGAATGTGACTCCACCAAACTGTAGCAAATCAGTGAATGTATAAATATAAGCGACTTCTGCTTGAAACGTTAATCTTGTTCCATTTCTAACATTAGAGAGAGAAACAACAACGTAGACAAGGCCTGAACTAAAAACAGATAAAAGTTTGTTTCAACATGCTTCTAGTTACGTCTTGACATGTGAAGCTATGTGGGCCTGCATACATTCATCCACGTCTGCGTGTACTGTATGTGTGAGCGTGTCCATCTTTGTGCACGTGTGTATGAAGCTGTATGTGTGTGTGCTAATGAGAGTTGGGGGGGAGTGGGCTGTCGCAGCAGTGCGTCCTCTGCTCTCCCGGCAGGTCACTAGCGACAGATGTTCTCAGCATATGTGGCGAATTAATTAGCCGCTAGTAAACAGAGGGGGCTGCCGCCATGAGCTGCTGGTCTGTGCCGACGCTAAGCCGCAACGGGCCGCCTTTTGTCCAAATTCCTCTTTTCCCTCCATCCTCCTCTGGTACATGGTTACGGGGAGCATCATTCTTTTTGATCAGCGGACCCGTAATGAGTAGGGGCCACGTGTGTGTTTGAGTTGTGTGTGTGCTTGTGTTTCCATGCGTTCTGTGTGTATATAATTGTGTGTGAATGCGAGAGTGTGTGCTCAGTGCTGTGTCTCTTGAGTTTGGAGACAGTTGAGAATGTGCCGGTGTGTGTGTGTTTGTACGTCAGCACCCCATCATTTGGACATGGCAGTGAGCCTGTTTTTGTGATGAGAGATCCCCTTGATGACCTAATTGGTTGATTGAGGTGCATCTCTGCATGTGTGTGTGTGTGTGAGTGTGACTCTGTATGTGTGTGTGTGCCAGGGCCTCAGCATTCCCAGAGCTGGGAATGTTTTCACAGCCTCAGAACAACTTGGCAGAGACTGGAAACACTTTGAGAGCTGCTTGGATAAACACACAAAAGACACCATGCTGATTCACTTGGGCTGTATTTGCAGCCCTCAAAGAAAATCAAATGATTTTGGAGTTATTTTGGCATTACCAAGCATTTGCATAGCTACATCCCATTATGGTATATGTATCACAAGTGGATATCAAAGAGTTCTTGGAGAAAATGATGCCACATGAGCGTAATAAATGTAGCAACTCTGCAAATCAAGTGTCTAAATGTGAGGCCTCTTCAAAATAAGTGAAATTTAAAGAGCTACATTATAAAACTGGACTCTGGCGGAGTAAGGTTTGAAAAATATCTATGATCAACAGTGTTTCTGCTGGGACATGGTGTGTGTGTGTGTTGTGTGTGTGTGTGTGGCTGCAGTAATGAAGTTGTTAGTTAAAGTGGCCCCCGCCCCATGGGACTGGCTTAAGCTGTGTGTGATTGCTTAGGGATCGGGCAGATACACACACACTTATCATTATCCACACATACACATACACTCAGAGTCATTACTCCATTACGCACATGGACTATTGATTTTCTGCCATCTTTCCATCAGGTGAGAGCTTGCCAGGGAATATGGGAATGAACGCCTGGCTGGGAAAATCAAACTGTCACTCCTCCTTTCCTCTCTTCCTCCCTTCTCTCCTTCATTACAGACAGATGACAGGTCAAAGCTGCTACCATTCGTTGTTTCTCCTCCGCCCGTCATCACTCAATCACCACTTGCTTTCTAACGTCTTCATCCAATAAAACTCTGTCTGTTGACGTCTCCCTTCATCTCTGCCCGTCTGCTTTACTTCTCCCGTATTTAACTTTTTACATTTTATCGTGCTGCTTTGCTCTAAACTCTCCATTTCCTCCTCTGATCTTCCCTAACTCTCTCTTCTGTCTTTGCATGCCAGTGCCTTCCTCTCTCTTCCTCTCTCCAATTGATGGATTCAGCCCTCTGTTTTCTTTTCCCTTTCCCCCTCTCGTCATCCCTCTTTCCTCAAGTCTCCAACACTCTGCACAATCAATCAGCTGGCCCCTCCTCCCTCCATCTATCCATCCCTAAACCCCTTAGTCCCCTCTGTAGTCCCTCTTTCTACAGATTTCCTCCACCTTCCTCCCTCCCTGCTGCTCTCTACCTCCCATCTCCCTCCTCCTCTTCTAATGTGATGCTTCCTCTGTATCATTAAGCCCGATCTCGTCACTTCTTTTCTTTCCTTTTCTCTCCGTCGTCTTCTTATTCTCCCTTTGTGCCCTATCTCAATCTTCCTTTTCTTTCACTCTCTGATCAAGTTAAACATTTATGAGCCTCTGCTAACAAGAAGTCCATAATCCTCTCCGTGTGTTCCTTACCTCTCCTTACCTTAGCGTCTAACTTCTCTCACTTAAACTCATTTCCTCATTTTGCCTTTTCCTCACCCGCTGTCCTCTCTCCTTACTCACCTTTTACTCCCACCAGTCCTCACCCTTCTCCTGCCATCCACACTTTCTCCCCATTTCACTGCCCGTGCTCCTCCTTCCTTCACCTCCCGTGCCTCCTCCCTCCTCACCTCTCCTCCCTTAGAGGAGGATACGGGATCAGAGGATGTAATTCACTGACAAGGGTATCTATATTTAATATTAATGGGCGCATAGGACCCTTCACTCTCACACTCACACACGCGTATGGACACACATGCTCAGTGCCAAATAAAGAGTGATCAGAGGCGGTGTAAGGTGCTGCGTTGTAGCCCCCAGGATAGACGCCTCGTGGACATGCACACACACAACACACACACACACACACCTACGCGAGAGGCATTCGGCGCTCCAGGATGGATGTGGCATCATTAGGCAGAGGAGTGTGGCCGTTCTCAGCAGAAACGGCCACGCCGGCGGTACACATCAATCTAGCAGCGCACGCTCCCTCAGATACTGTCTCTTTCACACACACACACACACAAACAGACGGAGAGGAAGGAACAGCACAGAGCAGTGAGGGCCTTTGTACAAGTACAAACATATACTCACATACACCATGGGCCTTGTAATGCGTCTGCCGCTATCTGCCTCACTCTGTTTCTCTCTCTCTCACACACACACACAGACACACTCACACGATTACGTTGTCTAATTTATTTACTGTTGGAAAGTGCCACCAAGGAGAAAGGGACAGAGAAGGAGAAAAATAATGTTCATCCTCTTCATCTCCACTGCTCTTGTCAATGCTTTCATTCTTTTTCCTGACTGAATCATTCCTCTTTTCTTCTATTTTCCTTTATTTTAACTTTTTCCAAAGTAACCAACAAAGAAACTGAGCAAATATTCACTCTTAACAAGTGGTCAGAAAATCATCAAGCCTACACAGATGCACACACATATAAGTGTTAGCGGAAGTGTTTGTCCATGTTGATCCATATCTTTATTATCACACATGACACAATTAGTTTTGTAACACAGCCACTTAAGAGTAAACTTAAAAATAATGGTTCTCTTTCAGACGCCATTGTCCCATACGAATAAAATTCAACTGAATAGACGGATGCCATTTTTTCACCTGTTTGAACACATTGTCATATTACACCTCTTCTCTGTCATAAAAATAAATCATGTTATTGTTGGTTAAACATGTTAAATCTTCTCTTTTTACCAGAGTACGGAGTATATGTAATATCTGCTAGCCTTTGACTCATACTCACTCTGCGTCTTGATATTTTTTTACTCGCGTTCTCAGAGGACATTCTGCAGTATTCTAACATTTGTAGGCATTTTATTTACATTACATTTCGATTGTCTAGTTTTGAGAATATTTACAATGGATCCAGTACGTAGGGAACATGGTCATTATACTGTCTCTGCATATTTCTCTTTATATTAAAGGTAAAAAAAAATTACATTTTGAATAGGTATATTTTGGTACTTAATATAATGTCTGAATTTCCGCCCATTATAAAATGTTCCTTACGTCCTAATGATCTCCATATCTGTTGTTTTTTAGCTGCAGCCAGACTATTCACTATAATAAAGAGAAAAACCCCACACATGGCCGCTGCTTTAATATGGTGATCTGTAAAAAGTTTTATCTTGCGTCTACGCTTCAGGTGTTTCAACGTATTTTAGTGTTTTCCTTGTGCTAATGATCTCCATATCAGAGTTGTTGAGAATAACAAGCATCTATTGCAGATACCATCTGCCTACGGGCTGCACACACCCTGATATATGCGTGTGTGTGTGTGTGGTGTCTCCTTGGCTTCCATTGATCTGTGGGTATCATACTGTATCAAGTAACAGAATGCGCTGGGAAAGGGACAATATTCAAATGAAAGTGGATGTGTGTGTGCGTGCATGTGCATAGAGGTAAACATTCACCCGTGTTTGTGTGTGTGGGTGCGCGCACCTGGGTGTGTATGTGTGTGTTCTGAAAAAATAAATAAATAAATACGAGAGCGGTCGTGGGACGAGTGGAGAGCAGAGTTTCTCTCAGTTCCTCCAGCGGACAGATGAATAGACGGCCCTATTGGGAATCAATGGTAAAACTGGAGCCATTGAACAACTGTCCGCCTTTTCAATTGTGTCCCGTTTGAGAAACAATTTGACAATAACGTCAGCTTGAGGAAAAAGACACACAGTCAATATACAGGGGGAGCCGTGTGAAGGACAATTTAGAGAGCCTCGCCATCTATATGTGAGTGTGTGTGTGTGTGTGTGTGTGTGTGTTCTTTGTCCTAGTGTGTTTTTTGGACAGCGCTGACAACAGAGCATTGTATACCCTTCACTGATAAACAGCTTCCAGAGTCATTAAAACAGATTTAGTGTGTGCATGCACAGGCTTGCATGCACACACTAAATCCACTGAGACACAGAGAGGTGAAACTACATGAGACCAAAGACAAATGTTTCAAATACAAATTTAATCACAGCTTAATCAACTGCTGAAATTCAATTTCATATATCAAGTTAAAACGAGGCATAGATTTAATAAGGTTGTGAAATGATGGAAGCATTAAATGCATATCAGTGGACGCTTAAGGTTTGATGAGTTTTTATTTTAAGAGGAAAGTGCTCATGAAAGCTGGTTTACTGAGAAATTGTACGGCTGCTCACAGCTCACTCTTTAAATTTCTAATTTATCAGCAATGAAGGTGAAGTGGTATCATTAGAAATGCAACTAAAATATTTACGTGCTTACGATAAAATGCAATTATGTTTACAGCACTTTTGCATGTGGGTATAAGTTAACGCGACAAGGTTGTGTACACATGTGCAGAGAAACCCACACAATATGGCTGCACGAAATGAAAACGAAAGATTCCTCGCACGTGTGGCTCCACATGTGTTTACATACATGCATGTCTACAACATTAGCGTGCATGTTGTGTTTTGTTTTTTTTCTCACAGATTTCCATAACCATTACTTTAAATAAGTTTTTGATTCTAAGTGGCATACGCACACATCATTTTAGTGTCTTTAGTTGTTCATGCTAAAATTGTTGAAATGCGTGTGTAAGTGTGTGGTTGATTAAGGCAGGGGTCCAGAGGGATGTGCCCCCCTCCCATCCATCAGTTTGATAAGTCCCTGAACAGGCATATTGCCTGGGCCGCAAAGAAACAGCCAGGGATATCAATTTTCAACTGTCTCGCTCAGCTACGCCACTTCTGTCAGGTGCACAAAGCGGGCAACCAAACAGGGTGTAACGCACACTGTAACAGGCTGATTTTGGGACACACACAATATATACACACACAACCCTAAAACATCTGTCGGGAGATCAGAGGTGAAGGGGGAAGGAGAGTGTGTGTGCGCAGAAAGGTGGAGTTTTCCATGTTTCCTTCTTTTTTATTGCAACTTTCTTAAAGAGAACTAAAACATAAATGGTTGAATAAAAAAAGCTGTTTTTCTATTTTATAATTTCTATATATTAGAAATCCTATATTAAATTATGTTGCGGATTTGTAGCTTTCATTGACGTTTTGTGTTCTCTTTCTGGTAATATTTCTTCTTCCATTTTCATCTTCACCCTCGTGTCCACACCTTTTCTTTTTTCAAGCTGTGACCAAAAATGTAATAAATTCAATCTTGTGATTCCCTCAGGCATTGTAAGTTTATTTATAGGCCCTCACACTATAACCCATCCAGACCGAGACTGGCCGTGTCTGTCTCGTTAGCCGCGAACGCAGCGGCGCGGCCCTATGTTCTTGTGTGAGTGGGTGTGCGCGTGGATCAATAACCATCCTAGAGGTGTGGATAGTGAGGGGCAAGGTGAGGGTCAGGGTTAGATGCCCGGTGTTAGGGAAATAAGTGGATAAACAGATGAAAAAGCGAGCGGGAGTGATTGAAATTGGTGAATTACAGGGACAGAAACTGAGGTTGAGAACACAAACAAAAAAAAAGGTTACACGAGGAGATGAGTCATTTTCTGAAATATTAATCTCAGTTTGTTACTCCTTTTATCTGTCTAGCTAAACAATGCAGGGATATATGGTCCCTCATTATTTGATTAATTTTGTGGTTTATAAAAATGTAAAAATTATTTAAATAACATTATTTATTTCAATATCACACTAACAATAGTATTTTCCACACAGATGCAGTTTTAAGGCCAGAGGGAAAAGGCCTTCTTTTTACTTCTTTTACATTTTCTAGCTGATTGTCTGCACAGCTGACAAACTTCCACATCCACTGATTGGTTCATCTGTCAGTCATGCACAAACTTCACACTCCAGCACATACGGCAGCTACCAGGTTTAGCTCCCTACATAACTGAATTTTCCAGCACAAAAAAACAAAAACCTAGCGTCAGCACCTTCTCTCCGTTTGCATCGCCACTGATTGTCCCTCTGCCACTCTGTAAACCATAATAATACATATTACTGTACAGTCCACAATGAACTGCTCAAACCTGCAGTGATCATAGAGACAACAGGCAGATGTCCATCTCTCTCTTGTCATCTTCTCTTCCTTTGATCATTGTTTTTTTTTTGTTTTTTTACATGCTAACTCGTTATAACCCTGTCAAATGGCATCTACAGTCACACACACACATATTTGGGCACACAGTCCTATTGTCATGATAATGTATTCTATGTTGTTGGCTTTAGGGTCAGGAGGTCAACATAAGCTTCTTAATGGACTGTGAAATAACCCTAACTGCATTAACCTCCCAGATCTCACATCCAACACACACACACAGGTGCATCCATTCTCATACATATAAGTATATACATGCAGACGCACATAACCACACTGCTCGCCCGCCCACACACACACAAACACATGGACGCTCATATGCGATTGGATTGGTCTTTAATTGGCAGGGCGATCACACCTTGAGGATGGGAGGGAGAAGATCCTTCAATCAGATGGAGTGATGGAGCGAGGGATGGACGGGAGGGAGGAAGGGATGGATGGACAGAAAACAAATGAGTGAGCCTAAAAAGAGGACACTGTTGTGTCACACGGAGAGCCCGTCCTGTGCCTCGACGACAGCAGAGCGCGCGCACACACGCACACACATATATTGGCAGTCTTACATTAAGATAATGTGCCGTGCAAATACTGCTTTGCCTTTTAAAGTGTATTAGAAAGTGGAAAGTGTTCAAGCGCACATGGGGAGCCAGAGAGACTGGCTAAGTTTGACCTCAGCTCAGTGTCATCCTCCATCTGCTCACCTTTAATAAAATTATCTATCTATCTATCTATCTATCTATCTATCTATCTATCTATCTATCTATCTATCTATCTATCTATCTATCTATCTATCTATGAGTTTAAAACAACACACAATTTTAGAAAAAAAAAACAAGATTTTTTAGATTTTTTGAGATTTTTTAATACTGATTCTGATAATACTGATAATATATACTGATATAATGCTTCCAAGCCTGAATGTTTTTAAAAACTCCCTTCTCTCCTCTCCTCTCCTCTCCTCTCCTCTCCTCTCCTCTCCTCTCCTCGAGCCAAATGGGTGTCTCCCTGAGTGGGGATCACAGAGGATTTTGGGGGGATTTAGCTCCGTGTCTTAAATCAGTCTTAATTTTTGCTCTCTGCTATTAAAGAGCCGCCATTAAGCTCTTCTCTTCTCGCCTCATTTCCCTCTTCCTCTTGTTTCACTTTTTCAATTTGTGTGAGAGGGGGAGTTCACTCCTCATAAAATTTCACTTTGGCCAGCCTATCATTTGCATCTGAGCCAATAAATAGCAATTAGCATTAACAATTAAACCAGCCAGTGGAACTGCGGGCAGCTCCCTGAGATGGCCTGATGGATGGGAAGGTGGATAGGGAGGAAGAGACGGAGGAAAGGTTTAGTGTGTTGGTGTGTGTGTGTGCGATCGTGCGTATGTGTGGCTACTCGCTACATGAACTCTCACAGGGCAATCCAGTATATCTTCCACTTTCATTTTCTTCCCAAAGCTAATTTATCTACTGTCTCTGTGGCCTAATCACAACACACACACATATGCAGTGTGGGCAGAAATGCCAAGCTGGCACACCATTTGGTGCTCAGATATTGCACAAATTTTACTTGTTAATTACACTCATTAAATAACAACTGTTTTGGGTGCTCCATCTTGTTTTATAGTTCTGTTTTTTACCACCAGAGTTTTTCATATTCTTTTATTTGTTGCATATCTAATGCAGTGAGGCCAGCCCTGGCCTGACTAATTCTGTTACTATGATAGTATAGTTATTAACTCGTATAACTTAATAAGAAGTAATATAGTTCAGTGTACTGATCCCCAGTGGAGATACTTGCCATGTCTGAATAACTTGGTAACCTTGCTTCATCTTTTACTACACGCACACTTGTGCACTCAGCCACAACAATTGGCAAGATGTTTGCTGAATAAGGCCTAAACATGGAGCAAGCAATGACCAGTTCACCAATGTGAATGTAATTATAATAGGTATTGCATATTGCATATAAATGCAATGCATTTACCGAAGCAAATAAAAAATAAAATAAATAACAATAATGGAGATGCCAGCTTTTCATTATTAGAATCATGAGAAAAAGACTTGTAGATAAACACTGAAAGCAGGGTAGCAACTTCAAGAAATCTGAATTTATTGAATGTACTGAATGTCTGGAGAATACTATACATACTGGAGAACTATGATTGAAACAACAACAACATAAGGAACCAAATTATCAAGGCGACACATAAAAATATGTACGTGATTTTGTTTTTTATTTTTTTATTTTTTGCCAGTATGTAAAAAGAATAAGCTATTTAAAGTATATTGAGGAGGCTGGAATGAGTAAAATGTGCTTTAAAAAAATCATTAATGAAAACAGCTTCTAATTTAATCTTATCTGAAAAAAATTGATGTAACCTGGACTTTATTTTCAGTACATTTTAATCTAGTTCTTGGCCGTGTCTATCTAAGATTTTTAATCTGCTATATAAACTCCTGAATATCTGTAATTTTTTTTCATATTTAGAATTACTCACTGGGAGTTACCAGGAAAACAAAATTCTGTTTACTACAAATTGTCTTGGCTTTTTTTCTTTCCTCTTTGCTGAATGCGGTGCACTTGCCCAAACACTTTGCTCATATGCCCGTTCAGCTATAACAAGCGTTTATGATTCACTGATACTGACACCCATGTGCAGGCTGTCTCCACGTCCCCTACCCCCTGTGTGCACCTCCACTGTGCCGCCGGTGAGAATATTGTTGGTGGCTGGTGACGATCAGTCCATCTCCATACATTAATCACCACCAATAGAAAGCCCTGACACAGCAGCTACAGCGGTGCCACTGCCCTGCCTAACAAAGCATAGAGCAAGGACACACAACGCCAACAGCGGAAAGACGGGCAAGAGGAAGAGAGGGAAAGTGTCTGTGTGTTGTGGAGGGTACTGAGAAAGGGGAGGGGGGGCTAGACGGGAAAATATGGAAATGAAGAAAGAAAACAATCATACTTTATGTTTCCCTCTCTGTCCTAACCTCTGTCTTTTTCTCTTTCCTTCTCCGTCTCTTTTTTTCCCTGTTCTTCTGGTTTTTATTGTTATTACCATGGCAGCGCCATTAGAGAGCTCCACGTTCTTCTCCACTGGAGCAATAAATGAAGAGGGCCTCACTCCTTTTTCCTCCTCATCCTCTCTTTTCTCATCCCTTCTTCGGTTCCCCGCTCGTCTCCTTTCTCCCCTCCCACAACCTTCTTCTCTGGTTGGTGTTTCCTCGCTCGTCTCCTCCGTTTCTCGTCTCCAGGCTCGCTCTTTCCAGCTTTCTCCTCATTTTGACCTCACTTTTTATTGTTTCACTCCTCTATTTCTCCTTTATTTAATTCTCACTTTTTTAGTTCTTTTCTCCTCCGGTGTTCTCTTGTCTCCTTTCCTGTCATCCCCTCTCCCGGCAAACTCTCATGATCTGCCCATAACGCAAACCCTGTGACCCCACCCGACTTGGTAAATGACACACAGACGGAGGATGTAGGGAGCAGTAATACTTGTAAGGGACAGATGTTGCAGTCATGACAAATCGCCCTCTGTGATTAAACGCTGGTTTGCTCTCAGTACAGTGGAAACACTTTGAAGCATTAATTAGTGGTCCAAACACAGCCGTCAAACACCAGCAGAAAACTCATTACATTATTCTTCCTTGGTAACAGGACGGCATGTCACTGTGTTTTAAAGAGGATGCCACCAGAATCAACTTTTTCTTAACCTCCCTTTATTGTTAACCTGACTGAAATCAGTGGTGGATTTTTTTTTAAGCCTTTGGGTAGAGACAAAATGGTTTATGTGTGATTAAGCCATACCAAACCATTCTGACTTACTTTGACATACAAAAGAAAATACCTACAAAACTGCCAGGAGCCCCGGTGCTGAAAGCAGAGATGGATGGAGGATTCAGCAAAGTGAACAGAGAGGGTTACAGACAGAGATGGATCCCACGCTGAGAAAAGGAAGGGCTATGAGGAGTCTCCACACCAAAAGCACTTCAATCACTTCCTGGCCAACAACACACCGAGATCCATGAGGAGCATGGAGTGAGCTGCCCTATCGAGTACACCACATGGTATGAGACGAGACACAGACACAGCATGTAGACAGAGAGTGAAAAAAAAGAAGAAGGACAGGGATGTAAACCGAGTAAAAGGATACATGGGGTTGTACAGGGTGGGAAGACATGTGGGGGGCGGTTCAGGCAGCAGATGCCAAGACTGTATGACAGTAAGTGTCAAACAAGGAGAGCGCGAGGGTGAAGGGATCAGCGGGTGACTGCAAGGAGAGGTGAGAGAGAGGAGACTGAGGAGTGTGTATTAAAATAAGGACGCTGTGCTGAAGAGAGTGCCATAGATGTATATGCAGGATTAGATTCTGACCTGCTGATATATATTTTTTAAGCGTATTGGTTGTCAACAAAAGTGGTTTGTGGTCAGCTGATTCATGTTTAGAAACAATCTCATGTAGTTAGTTTTGTATAAGATACTCTTCACAATGAAAAGCAACTTTTCTGGGTCATAGACTAATTAAATACGATTACTACTACTACTACTTCAACTCTAATCATCATCATCATCATCATCATCATCATTTTTACTGTATTGATCCTACATGAGGAAATTCTTCCTCTGCATTTGTCCAATCCATATGTTCACATGGTAGTTTGTACTCTCTGAGCAGTGGGCTTCCGCCTGCACGGCACCAGGAGAGCAGTTTGGGAGTTAGGTGCTTGCTCAAGGAACCTCAATCACTCATTCAAACCTGCCTTCAGTCTCAAATCTGCATCTCTAACCACTACTCCACAGCTCCCCCAATAGCTTGCATAGGACATCGGCTATTCTTTTTGCGATCAGAAAAGCTTCCTTTGCAGCTGTGGTATTCTTCCCCATGCCCCTGAAGAAACTCGAGCCTTAACCCTGCAGCTTAGACTGCCCAGGCACAACCACATGATGGAAACACAAGGATATCACCCACTGGACATTTGAAGCCTTGGGATTGACCAGATTTGGATGAGTTGAGTTGGGTAGGATCCAAACGAGAACCTAGAGCCGCAGTAAGGAGTTGTCAATTATTATAAAAAATAGACACATGTGAAAGCGTGCTCTGTTTTAAATGGTAACATAATTCACTAAATGCACACCCCACTGTATTGAAGAAGACTTGAAACTGGCTAATGAGACCATAAAAGCAATAGGATAATGTTCACTGTATTTGGTCTTTGACTTATTTTCTTCTCTGTGGTCTTTAAAAATAATGTCATTTACATACTGGCTCCAGTTTTCAGACCCAGCTCAGAAAGTGGCTAAGACACATGTAAAAGGGAACCCTCAGGAAATTTGTTCAGTCCCATGTGTCTCTGAAGGCATCCCTGTGAGAATTTAACCAAGAGAACGACCTCTGCTGCTTTGATTTTAACCCCCAGACCTTATGAAAGTGCAATATTAACTAGTTGGAGAAATCCTTTAATAGATAACCACTCATATATAAGTAACTCAGTTCTGCTTCTGTAACGGAATAAGTTCTGTAAAATGTCACAAACTCAGCCAGCTTTAAAATCTGAAAGACCTTGAATGGAGGGAGATGGAGGGGAGGAAGTGATGGCAGGCTAGAGAGGTGAGAATGAGAATAATATGTGGATAATATTGCGGAGGCCAAAAAAAAAAAAAAGTTTTAAAAGTCCCTCCAGGAAAAGTAACAGTTTGTAGAAACTGTGGAAGAATGTTCTGTATGTGTTGGCAACTGCCTTATGAAAACACATTAGCCTCCGAGACAAAATCTAAATAGCAGATAGCAGCGGAGAGATGGGGGCAGGATTAACAAGTCTATACCTGCTCTTGAAGACAACGACAACGTGCTAACATTTTACTGACACATTGGGCAGACAGAAAAATCTGAAGGAGGGAGGAGATGAAGAGTGGGGATGCCAAGGTCAAGGTCAATAATGCAATGAGAAAAAGTCAGGAAGACCCTACAAACTATAAAATGCACACACACACACAGTCAGTACACCTCTGCATTTACAACGTTTTTCACTTGTCATTCTCTCACAGCTGTCTGTCTGTCTGTCTGTCTGTTCGTCTGTCTGCGTGCTGTCTCTCCTAAACACTCGACCACTCGGTTATTTTGGGTCCTCCATAGGAAGTGCTGCTTCTCACCTGACGTCCCCGAGACATGGATTCATTACTGAGCCCGACGCCACCAGGATGCTGTGTGTGTCTTATGTCTCAGGGCAATCAGTTGTTTGGAAAATTGCTGAGAGAAGCGTAATGTACTCCTTCACTCACTCACTAAATTTCACTCTTTTGCTCTTTTTTTCATACTCTCTCTCTTTCTGTTGTTTCATGCTCTTTTTTTTTCACATGAAACGAATGTGTGCATGTCTCTTGATACATGCAGTAGCAAATACCAGGTATCTGACTCTGTCTTTTAAATCCACGTAAGGGCATTTACTGTGAAGCAGGCAAGGGAGCGGTGAACCATGAGCAGCAACTTTAGCCAAGCCAACAGAGTTACACATTTATGAATGGTCACATTTGGGTTTATGAACACAACCAAAGAGAAAATGTAGTTACAAGAGACAGTTGCTTAAGCCAATCTTATCATATTTGACCAAGGTAAGCGACACTGCTCCCTGTGTTGTTTGGGTCGGCACAGTTGAGTCAGTAAGTTTTCTTATCCAGTTTTCTTTTTCTTATTCTCTTAAACCCACATGCATTTTTCCTCTTAATCCCTTCTATCTAACCTTTGCATCTTTCCTCTAGCTCCCCTCCCCTCTGTCTCCACCCCCTCTCGCTCTCTCTCTCAGTCTCCAGCGTCTCCCTCAGTGCCCCCAGTGAGAGCAGCTAAAATTAAGTGGTGCCACTTCTCAATGACACTTTAATGATAGCACCGCTGCTCCGCACACAGAGAGACGGGAGAGGTATGAGCATCTGCTAAAGATAGGCCCCTCAGACACAAACACACAATACGCACACGCACGCACGCACGCACACACGCTTACGTACACAGGCACACTCGCACGTCCAAACGAGTGAGCCTCCCTTTGTCTCGCCTGCCACAGGGACCGTGGGGGACGGGTGGAGTCTAATTAAGAGCGTCTGTAGGGAGACGTTGGGGTATGCTTGTGTATGTGTGTGTGCGTGTCATTCCAGCTTGGCATCACCATCACCTGCCTGGCACTGCCATTATGGCTGGCATCTGAGAGAGAGAGAGAGCGAGAGAGAGAGAGAGCGAGGCAGGAAGGCAACTGATAGCAAAACGAGATGCAATACTTTTAACTGCATTACAATCTTAAAGAGGTGCAAACAGAAAGAGAGAGGAGGGAGCATCCGTATGGATAACTGTGGGATTTTGGCTGTCGCAGTCAAAATGCTCACAGTGTGGCACAACTAGCCACAGCTTTACTGTGTCCCTGTCCCTGGAAAGCAGCAACTTTCTGAACTCTTTGTAGTATTCCTCAACTTGTCTACGGTCTGCAACCTCTAAAGTGTGTCACATACTCTGCCAGAAGCAAGAAAATCGGTCTTGTTCTCGAGGTGAGCAAGAACTAAGTTTGTTTTGGTCACTTATGCTTCACGAGAAGCTCAAGTGCCAAACTCTGGGCAAGTCCTCGTAGAGCACGCCCACTCTAGCATATGTCACACACGCTAAGCATCGTGGGAGATACGGGAGATAGACGACGAAAGATTCTTTTAATATTATTTTTGTATATTCGTCGCTTTGACCACCTTGTCACCAGATCACGCTGTTCTTTCAGCATGCACCCACAGTGCGCCGATCTCCACCAAGGAGGGATTATCGGTCACACTGCAAATATTAGCATCTGAGGGCTCACAGAGTGACAGCTAGCAATCACAGAGTAGTTGCCAGACACCTCACGAGAAAAAAGTTGCCCTGTTGATGTGTTGCAAGAACTCCCAAAGGAGGCCTGCAAGAACAAAACGACGGCAATTTGTTTTTCCTCTTGACTACAGCCAAAACACATTCTCACACTAAGCGTTAAATAATTCTGAAATCTGTACTTTTGATTCAAATCACAACTTTAATGATATTTTTTCTCGTTTTATTCACGTTCACACATTTTCATTCATTTAAAAAGAAGTTTCATCGAATAATAATGTGCCATTGCCGCCGTGCTTGTTCGTGTCTTTTGTCTAGCTAGGCCTTTGTATATGTGGGTGTGTGTAGTGTGTTTCTTGCACAGTAATAGAGTTCCAGCATGTTCTTAATGTTGTCAGCATTAAGCAAGTGGTTGATCAATTAGGCCACTACTACCCTTACAGCATCAATACTCTGACTTTAAAACCTGTGTCGATAATGTAACATTAACTGACAAAACACGGCTAATTACATAACACTTACTGACTACTCAACCGCCAGTCTGTTGTAAATATTAGACAGCAGTCACGCATTCACCCATAAATTATAGATTACATTCAAGTTATATTACTAAGTGGTGTGGTTTAACAAAGTTTTACCATTTATTTGTATCAAGACTTTTTCTTAAAAGGCAAGACAAGTAAAAGTTTGTATGTGTGTATTTGTGTGTGCACTGAGGGTGGCGTCAGGTCAGAGATGCTGCTGCAGGGAAGAGTGCCAAGTGACATTTTAAGACTCCCTCTCACCCCCCTTAACGCACACACACACTCGCGGGGCTCTGACTGGACTAGACAGGTCATCAGCAGTGATGCAGGCCCTCATTCTGACTGGCACACACACACACACACATACACACACACACACACCCAAACCACCGCATGTCACTTTTGTGGCAGATGAGATCAGAGATGTTCTCTTTTCAGCAGATGTCACGTAGTGAGCTACATCTGCCTCCCCAACACACACGCACACATCCACACACACATGCTTACACGCACCCCCCACACACACACAGACACACACACTGCTCTTACCAGACAAAGCTATTCTCATTCCTTCTGTCACATCTTTCTCCCATAATCAACTTGTGATCAACTAATTGTTTGTCATATTTCATTATTTGCTACTCTGTAGTTGCGGGTTTTGAGACACGTTGGAAATTAATAACAAGCAGACTGCAATAAAACAGAGGAGTTGTCAGAAAAAGAAAGAAAAAAGTAAATCTGCTTTAAAAAATAAAGAATACAATTTTGTTTCACACTTAAAGGCACAGGATTTAAATTAGGAGGAGCTATACAGTACGCTGGAGTAACATGATGTAATATGCTAACAGATCTGCTAGGTTCAGACATCAGTCACAGTCTGTACACACATGCCTCACACTGAGCACAAACATCTGTGTGAGTGGTCACTGGGTGTATGGGGCCTTTACCCTGACAGTCACAGGCATGGTTCAATACATGAAGGGAACATATGCAGCAGCATCGTGCTAAAAAATATTTGTGCCATTTGTGGGTACAAATTAAAACGTGAATGCAAATTATTAAACATGTCAACCGTGACTTTACACCAAATCAACATCAAAATAAAACATTTTCCTCCAATAGCATGAAACATTACTGCAGCCTCGATATATGATGCCAGCTCCACTGTAGTTTTATGAATCTGAAATTCACTTCACTTTGTAAATGCTTGAGCAAACAGGTATAGGCCTTTCACTCTGCAGATGTTTAGCCTTGGGTTCTGTCTTACTATCATATTACTTCTGGTGTATCTTCCTGCTATTGTGACAGTTGTGGCAGTGAAACAGCATCAATACCAGGATTTCTTAAGAGGCCTATACATGAGCAACATTTGTGAGAGCCCACTAATAAAAAGTGTGACTAATGTAAACTTTTGCACATACTTTTGGAAATTAATAAACTAAATTGCCAGCTATCTATAATACAGTTTACTACAGGGGATAAAACTACTGTGAATCAGAATAAATGTCGACCCAGTGGAAGGAAGCAACCACCTGCAACTGAAGCTGTGTGTGTGTGTGTGTGTGTGTGCGAGTGTGGTGACCCTGGCAATAAGTGATCTTTTGTCAGCACTGCTTCCCATTGAATTGAGTTCCATTACACCTTTGCTCCAGCCAGGTATAAGTGTATGCGTGTGTGAGTGAGAGAAAGGAAGCCGCCAAGGTTGAAGCACATCAATACGCAAATGAGATGAGACCTTCCTTTACTTGAAACGCACACACACACACACACAAATGTACACTCTAAGTACATTAAATAAATAATTAATTACACAGCAGACTAAAATACTGGCAGCCTGCTGCAGACATAGACAGCTGATTTCCAACTGGAGAAAATTCCCTTAGGGTGCACGCGCGCACACACGCAGACAAATGCTTACGACACATGCTCCTTAAGCTCATGGAGGTTGATACACAGCAATTACACCCAGCAGCTTAAAAAGGTGCATTTATAATGAATGCCAATGAATCTCTTTACTCAAATGTGCATGTGTGTGTGCTTGTGAGTGATGAAAAACACTCATGCTCGTACACACACGTTTGATACTGAGTGCTGCTGAAGTAATTTGCGGATGTATTCAATAAAGGCATGCACTTTGTTTATGAGAACTGAGTGGGCTGTAGCAAAAATGCACATACTTACAATGATACTAACAAGCGCAAAAGAAAAGTCACATAGAACAAGTACATAGAAAAGTCTGTCTAACATATTTCAAGTTTTCCATCATTCTTCTTTTAGACTTCTCAGTTCCCGTCACTCTCCTAAAAGTTTCATTTTCCTCTCCTTCTGACCTCCATTTCTTTATGCTTTGCCATGCTCTCTTCCTCAGTTCCTCCTTTTCTCTGCCCCTGTGCTCATCTTCTCTTCATTAATCTTACTATCTATGCCCCTTGAAGTGAAATGTCCACATGTAGCAAACATGCAGGTACAGAGAATGATATACCATATCATCAGCTCCACGTTGCAGTGGTTGTTGGCATTTGTGGTCCCAGGCAGTCATGTAGACAGAATCAAATCACATTTGTCTGTCCTGGTGTATTTTCATCAAAGAGACTGGTGTGACTGTGCTTGCTTGTGTACAAGGTATATGTGTGCCTGCAAGCATGTGTCCATGAAACCAGTCCTTTACACTATGGTTGCCTTGTGTGCAGCGGTTAAACAAGACATGGAAATATTCCACTGTAGGATCTAATTAAGTCAGCAGTGATGAGTGGAGTGACCTCTGTGGATCAGACTTGTTCTAGAGCATCCCACAGATACTTGATCAGTTTGCGATCTAGTGAATTTGGAGGCCAGGTTTTTCATATTTTTTTAGTTGTTCCTAAACCATATGTGTGTGTGTCTGTGTCAGGCTGCATCCTGCTAGGGATGGCTGCTGCCATCAGGGAGTGTCATTGCTATGAGGTGTGGGTCCTTGGTGTGGTGTAGGTGGGTGCTACATGTCTAAGTAACATCCACATTAATGCCAGGTCCAAAAGTTTCCTAGCAGAACACTGAATTGTCACCAGATGGTCATTGTTATTAAGTTCTCCAGTTAGCGGTTTTAATGTTGTGGCTGATTGGTGTATATTCATTGTGTTTCTGGAAAAGAAAATTATTTATGAATGTCCTGTGGTAAGTACTGTCCAGAAAAGAAAAGCATTCAAACTTTACATTCAGTGGTTGATTTTGATTGGTTAATTTGTTCATAGATCAGTACCACTAAGTCTAGAAAGTCAAAATCACATTTTAACAGAATAAGAATAATATGATGGTCATAGTTCTTTCTTTCTTTCTTTCTTTCTTTCTTTCTTTCTTTCTTTCTTTCTTGTTTCTTTCTTCTCCCAGCAGTTTAAGTGGAAGCCACATCTTCTCAAGGACAGGTCAAAGTTGTGCACATACATACACATCCAGGCACACTTGTGCACGTGCACACAGACACACTATGTATAGAGGAGGCAATGCTGTATGTATTGTGGCAGCTCTGTGAGAAAAGCCTGTGGGTCTGGCCAGAGAAAAAAAGGCAAAAATAGAATAGAGCCGTCGAGTTGCTGCGACTCCACTGGGCCAATTCAAATCTGTCTCCCTCTTACTCGTGAGGAGACCCCACAACCACTGACACTACCACGTTCCCACGCACACACACACACAATCACACACGCTGCCTCGGTTTTCTGTTTCCCTCGTTCTCTTTCACTCTCTGTGTCTTTATTTTCATTTTCTTTTACTGTAATCTTTGTTTGAACCGAGGGACATGTGGGAAGAAATGCAGGATGTCACTGAACAACCCGAGTGGAGGGAAGACTGAGCATATGGCAAGGAGAAGAAGAAATGGAGTTATCAAACACTCACCATCCAATTCACTCCTGCTCTCTTTTATCAGGTCTGCTCTCCTCACAGACACTAACAGAGACTACCTGTTTGTGTGTGTGTTTGTGTGTACGTATGTGAATGAAAATGAAAGTTCTCCAGGCAGATTTCACAACTTGAAGCTTGGCAATCATCAAACAAAGTCAGGTGATCTAAACCAAAGCTTTGTGTCTGGAAAGTTGTGACATTGAGAGGTCTGGAACGTTTTACGCCTCCAGTTATTCCATTTTCCTGAAACATTTTGATGGTTAAGAACATTAGCCAGAACTTTTGCTTTTACTTCATGGAGCCTGTCAGTAAGAAGTCGGCAGTTTGAAGCCACAGTACTGTCAGAGGTAAAACTGAAGTTATTTTAGATGCTTTCTGACCTTAACAAAGCGTGTTTATGCATGACATGCACAGCAGTGTGAAACCTGCCACTATCTGAAAGTGCTGGAGGGAATTTATCAACTTAAATTAGGTGACGTTTTCTTTTGTGACCAAGAGAAAATACAGTGTGCTTTGCGGCAACTGCTTGTGGTGATCCATTAGCCTCAGTTGTCTTGATAAACGTTCTATACCGTGATACCGCAAAATTACTGAGGAACCATATTAAGGCCTCTTCATGCAGGGAATTACAGAAACAAGTTGAAAGTAGTTCAGTTGGCCATCCAGCATGATACTGCACAGCCCGTCCACAGCCAATGTGCACTGAATTGGTAAAACATAGTCATCCCACAACCTGACACTAAACACATATTTTATGAACTTTTTCATGGTACCTATACATAAATTTGGACCATGTGACTCTATAGATTTACTCTTCTTTTTTCTTTATTTTTTTTTTTAACTTTCCTTTTTTCCCAGGTTTCTGACTTTACAACTCCCAGCACAGTGACTGGGTCTCACTGAGAGAAAAATGTAGGTTGACCCAGGAAATGTGTGTGTGTGTGTGCAATTGATATATAGTGCCACACAGACGCAAAGGAACACTTGTGGTAGTGCGTGTATGATTGTGCGTGTGTGATAGAAGCAGGGGAGTTGCTTCTGAAACAGGCCGTCTGTTCTGAAAGCAGAGCAAGTGTGCGTGTTGGTGCTTATGTGTGTGCTGAGGCCATGCGCTCTACTTTCTGAGAGCACGGGGCGGAGGGAGCGAAGCGGAGCGGGGCGTAATTAGGCCACGATTTGAACTCTCTTAGTTCCTCCCCGAGAGGGGGTGTGGGGTCATGCCAACTATTATAAATCGAGCTGGGTTGTATATGTGTTCAGGTGGGTCTGTGTGGGTCCAGTATGTGTCAATGTGTGTGCCTGTGTGGGTGTGTGCGAGATGTGAGAGCTATAGGAGGGAGAGGCTTCTGATTGGTTTAAAGTACACTGTTAAATATAGCTGCATCGGGGCAGTCTCATGTCTCACTGGTTTAGGGTGCACGACTTTTTAGCTATACTCTAAATTCAACTCATAGCTGTCGTGTCACCGCCACACACACTTTGTATAATATCCCATCACACTCCCTCAGCTTCTTTTTATTGACCGCTGTAAATCAAATAACAAAGTTACGATTCACTCCAGCAAGGATGGAGGATTGTGGGAGTCGATTTTGATGTGAAGTTTAAAGTTAAAAGGTGATGTAGAGATGTTTACTCTGTCGGTGCCAGACATTACAGCCTGAAGTTTGTTGAAGTGCTGTACAAGATATCTAAAAATAAAATGTTGCGTTGTTGCAAATGGCCATGCTTACGGAGAAACAGACTTAATCATTTCAATCAGGGCAACGCATACTTTTAGTCAGGCTCTATTTCTTGCAGCGGATGTATTCACAAAAGGTGTGTCCCACTGTGTGTATTTCACATTATCGATTTCAGAAAGTGAAAAAAAGTTGTCAGAAGTGGATACTCAGCCCGTCACAATCAGTGACAGTTGCGTCATGCCTATAATGAGTTATATTGTAAATAATTATTTCCAAATATGTATCCTACAATGAGTATTTTTTATTGAGTTTTTCTTTAATCCAACTATAGTGGGTTTTAATTTATCATATAGTACCACACATACTTTTATATTTTATAGTGCACATGTGACAGTGTTTCCCCTACCATTATAAGGCGGCAGCGCCCTGCCCCCCAACAGCACCCTCCACCCCCTTTGAAGGTCAAGTCAATTTTATTTAATTTTATTTTCTATTTAGCACCAACCCTAAATGACCAGAAGCCATTTAGGCCCATACCTTGTTCTTCTTTTTAAACAAACTAAATAGCCTTGTGTTATTTATCTTATTAACACAATGGCATGCCATTTCTGTCTGTACATGATCGCATGTTTACAGTTTTCCTGCTCTCTATGTTGTGCACGCTGATATCTATATTTGTCCAGATGCGCAGATGAACAGACGCGTGAACACAAACCCTGGTGAGCACACTCCCACCAGTGGACAAAGCGCACTTTTGAAAATATGTCCCGTCAACCCCAAAAAACGTAGAAAATAAATTTCCCATGACCCTCAGTTAGTTTTAGTTTAACCATCAGCATAGCATAAAGCATTGTTACTGTTGCTAAGGTTACCTGCAGTACTACATTATTTTGTTCCTATTGCTGTGTCCTGCGGATGGTCTGAGGCCTTCATCCTATTTAAATCGGCACTCTCTGGCTTTCATAATTAGCTCCTGTGAAAATAAAACTGACACCGTTATATAAATTACCTTTTTTTTCCGTCTCCAACTTGATGATTGCCCATTTTGGGGCCACTGATCAATTAAAGTCCTTTTGTAACCTCCCCTGCACCGGCACTCACAAACACACTCAACCCGTTAATGAATGGACGGCTAATTAAGACTCAAAAAAGCGAGGGAGTCACTTCTTCTTGATTGATAGTGCCCACCGTCTTCTCTTCCTGCTATTTTGCATTTTAATGTTCATTAATAAACTTTTATTGTTTTGTTAATTATAATGCCAACCTCCCTCGCTGATAGGATAACAGAAGAGTGCGATTTGTTCAGAGAGATTTTCAGCTACATGAAGGAAGGCGACAGACAAAGTGGCAAGAGAGTAAAAAGAGACAAAGTATGCACACAGAGAAAATAGCAGGAAGTGGAGGCTAATATATAGTAACTGTGTAGTAGTGGTACAGCTATGTTTAGTGTTTAACTAAGATCTTAAAGCCAGTGCCTTCTAAAGCTATGTGGGATGGCTGATTGAAAGCTGCACAGCCTCTGGAAACGTTTGCCCTCTGTTGATGTAGATGAAGTTTTTGCAGTGGATTTGTGTGACGTTCTGAAAAGCAGAAAACCAACCAACCCCTTTAAAAACAATCTTGAAACAGTCTTACAACTTTAATTTAACCCTGGTCATGTTATTGATGATGTCGAGATGTGGAATCTTTTTTTTTTTTTTTTTTGATGTGTCTCTGTGAGGGGAGACAGAAACCAAGGGCTACAGCACCTGATTGGTTTGTTAAATGTTTCCATGCTTAAGTACATCTGCCTGTGGAGGCGTGCGCGTATGTGTGCATGCTCATTTAAATGTGAGTGTGTGCATGTGTGCTGTGGCCCTAAAGGTGCTAGGCCAGGGACGCGCATGATGGATCGTGGAGGCCAGTTGATAGCGCCATTACTCACTGACACACACACATTCTACACACTCTAGCACACACACACACATAGAGCACACACCTGCCTGACACCTGTTCCCCATGGGGGTCTGTCTGCCCCTGAGGCCAATGCCCTGGAGACGAGCAAAGCCCAAAATTATTCTGCACGCCAGCAAATACACATAAAGTTAGAAAAAGGAAAGAACTTCTAAACTTTGTAGGACATGTCCAAACATTGTCTTTCTCTCCCTCTCTCTTTCTCTCCCTCTCTTTGTCGCTCTTTCTCTCACTCTTTCTCTCTTGCTGCTTATCTTTCCTTTTTCTCTTTTGCACTAGGACACAGAGACAAGTATATTTTTATGTTGCGATGGTGGTATGCTGAAAATAGTGAGCGTATAAGATCAATTCAGCGTGTTTTATCATCGTCTCAGGGAGAAGGCATGAGCTACAGCGTACGGTAACATCAATAAAGAATATATCTGATTCACTAGAGTAATTAAAACTGTCAAAGACATGGGTAATTGTTTACTCAAATAGAATTCTGAGGTACTTTTTTATCTGAGCATATCAATTTTATGATTTTTTTTTTATTTTTATTTTTTTACTTTGCACTATATTTCGTTTTCTGTGTTCCTCTTACTCCATTACATTTGCACATTTACTAAGCACCAGATTAGGACTTTAAAAAAAATATCAACTTTAGAAGGATGAGGCAATTTTGGTGTGAATTAAATTCTTTCATTTCAAAACTTTTATATAGTTTGACTTAAGGAAGGTATTTTTAAATTGTAGATATTCTAACTTTTTCCACTGCTTGGATGTAAATTTGAGGAAATACAAAAACAATCCTACAATTAGCATAATGAATTTACTTGGATATAGAGTATCTGTTTATAGTAGCCTACCAATTTTTAGAGGGTGGTCATCTCAAGTTCTTTACTTTGCAGTTGCAAGCTTAAACCACTCAAAGAAATAAAACTGTCACTAATAGTAACCCCTTTTACAATAACTATATTCTTCATAGTCATTAGCTGTCACTAGTGGAACTTAATGCTGACATTACCGTGCTGAGTGCATGTGTTGCTGTAGACCTTCCGCTGTTTGTTCCGTGTATTCAGATTAACCAGACTAGCAATCTTAGTGTTCAGTGAAGTAAAGATGGTTCCTCTCTTGTGTTGACTTACATGAGAAGAGAGAAAAGCTGAAAAGAATAAATAACATGACACAAATTGAGTGGCTAATTGGCATTAAATGGGGCACTTAATTGGCATCGAGCGCGGTGAGAAAACACTCATATCTCACTTCATCTTCATTAGCAGGAAAAACTGATGTGATTTGCTTGTGCGTGTGTGTGTGCGTGCGTGTGTGTAACTCAAAAGGAACTGTAACCAGCAGGCAATGATAAACACTTTTACTGGGTCAAATGCGTACGACCCAGTGGTTTTTGATTTGAGTTGTTTCTTTCAAATCTTAAGTTTCAAATAAAACATAAGAAAATAATTCTGCAGAAAACAAAACATATCCATTATCGGCATAAAAGTGATTTTTCCTTGACATCTGACCCACATATGGTTCTCTCATCTGTAAATGTTCAACCTGCCGTCACTTTTATGTGGAAGAGGTCCTTTTTTTTAACAGTATAACATTGTTAAACGGGTCTGCCTGTTGAAAATACGTCCATCTCTTTAGCGCAAATAAAACAACTTGGCTGAAACGGCAAATAGCATATGTGAGGATATGTTTTCATCTGCCACAGCCGGTTTGATGGATTAGATTTCTACTGCGTTCTTAAAAGTACAGCCGTCCCATGCAAAACTCCATGCTCACAGTATATAATACATAACTGGTCCAGACAGGTAGCTGAGTGTAAGCCGTGTGTCTGTAGTTGCATTTCACATACTTCTCTGAGACTGCAATAACCCCAAAAGCAATACTGCTATGTAAGAATGAGTTGTCGCGGATATCAATCATTCCACACTATGATAGATTACATGTGAAGAAACTCATTCTCTTCTATGCGGTAATTTTATTTATTTATTTGCCACATCTTTACTTTATATTGACTTTAATATGTGTCTCAGTATTTTTAAGTTACATTAATAAATAACTGTCTCGAACAGACGAACTGTCGGGACAGACAAACTCAGAAACAGACCGACAAAAAGAAGGTTAGCCTGGTAGACAGACAGGTAGCTAATGTTATATATAAGGACTCCCAGGGACTTGCTGCAGCACACAGCAGAGCACCTGGGGACACGGCAGCCATATGTTTAAGCTTTGTCTCGTCCTACAAAACTCAGTCTGCCCTTCACGTGATTTGTCAAAGGCCTGTGCACAGTGACAGGTACAGGGTACAGGAGGGCCTGAGATACTGAGACACACAGCAACTAAAGGAGAGAGGAAGATTGAGGGAGAACAGCCAGAAGAAGGGAGGGTGGGAATGGGAAGAAAGGGAAAGCAGGGTAAAATACAGCAGGACCTCATGGCGCACAGGAGAGAGTGGCCAGAGACAAGAGCTGAAGTGGCAACAAAACAGATGTGCTGTGTCTTTTTTTTTTTTGAAAGAATTTAGGATGTCGGTAAGCACAGAAGGGGGAAAAGAAGGAAGGAAGGACTGAAAGAAAGAGGCAGGTAGTAGACAGAGGGACCGGAGAGAGTTTAGAGATGAGATACAGGGGGGGGGGAGTATAGGTTAAGAAGCAGAGTGCCTCGGGGCTCCTTTTCCTCTTTCTCTCACTCCGCTCCCTCACTCCCTCCTCCCGCTCTTCTCTCGTCCTGTCTTTCGGCCCCCCTACCTCCCACCAACCCACACCTCCACCAACCCCCCACCTCCCCCGCTCTCCCTCTGTCCTTCTGTGCAGGGGGTTGAGGCGCTGAACAGATTATAGCGTAATTAAGGCGCTAAAGCAGCACATTATCCACCTGGTGGCTTATCCGGGGCGGCTAGCACCGTGGCTAGGCTAATCAGTGTGTGCGTGTGTTCTTGTAGGTGTGTGTGTTCTTGTATGTGCGCTGTAGATGAGTGCAGCCGTTTGCGTATTTGCACACTTTGCATGTCTATGAACATGTATTTTCCCGAAAGCGCGCATGTGTGTCTCTGTATGTTTAATAGTGTGTGTTAGCGCGTGTGTGCGTGTGTTAGTGTGCACAGCCAGCAGCATTGGGGCCCATCTCACCTGATTAAGGCCTCTTATAGGGATGTGTTAAAAGCATTAGGTGAGGACACGAATGTAATTCGTCATGTTTAAAGGCTGGAAATTGAATCAGGGATTAGGTGGCAGCCAAATGAGAACACTAGACATTCCCGGCTAACTGTATCTCCTCTTCTCAATCTTTCTGCCTGTCTCTTTTCTATCATCCTCTCTCTTCATCATTCCCTCTGTTTTTAATTTCAGTTGTTCCTTCTCTCTTATCCTGTCTCCACCTCCCTCCAGTTTTGAGTTGTCGCTGAGGTTACATATAGCCAACGCATGTTCCTACACCCATTTTCTTTCTCCTCTCTTTCTCTCCCTTGTCCTCTAAGTGGTTAAATTGAAAATAATCGTGCAGACAGACCACCAGAATGCAATACCACGACAATGTACTTGAATGAGAGGCCGGTATTATTAGGTTGGGGAGAGTACTTAGTGTATAGTGAAATACCTCAGAGAGTAATTTTATACCTTCAGACTTTATTAAAGCTAATAGGTTTATATATACCTCCCCGAGGCTGGTCAATTCATTAGTTGAAACCGTTCAGAACTATTACGCACACAACAAAGTCAGAGCGCTGAGACGGCAAGGAAGAGAGCAAGAGTGTCTGTGCGCCTGCAGTCGTGTGTTCTTGAGACATGTCAGAAATGGCGTAGCAGATTAATTCAACAAATATTCTCACAGTTATTTTAAATAATTGCAGTGAAACATGAAATTAAATGAGCACATACAACTTGCTATCGATGACAAAATAACTGGTATGCATTACTTGATTAAAACAGGAATGAAAAGCAAGTACAAAACAGAAGCGTTAATACAAATTAATATATTCTAAACATAGTGTGATGCAATATAAATCATTTAGCATCTTCTGTATTATTATTTTATGGACTTGCTTTTTTAAAATCTTGAAATTCAGTTTTGCATCTGTATCAATTTAAGAATTTAAAGAAGGTTAAATAATGTGATATCACCAAACAATAATTATAATAAATATATTAATACTATGCAAATAATTTGAATGAATATAACCTCAAGTTAAAATGTATTACAGATTTACAAGGCCCTTTCAGTTTGTGGTGGAACGTGTTGAGATTAGATTTGTTTTCACTGAGTAGAGCACAGAAAAAGTCCTCATGCAACGACAAAGAATCCTATCAGAAAACTTGAAAGCAAAAAGAGAGCGGACTGGTAACACTGGGGCGTCTTTGTCAAGGGCGCTGCCTTTATTTTCATACACTGCTGAATGGGACATGCAGAAAAGGGAAATGGTGAGTGCTAAAGAGCCCGTTGTGTGTGTGGTTGTGTGTGTGTTGTGTGTGTGTCTGCGTGCATGCTCGTCCTTATATGTGAGAGACACCTTGAGGGGGTATGAAGGTGATGATGTTCAAGTCAAAGCCTTGTCTCCACTTAAAACATGATGAAATAAATTATAACTTATAGTTATTGGCTTAAATTATAGTATTTAATGGCAGATAAAAATAAAAAATAAAAATGATGCTTTTTAAGTGATGTCTCATTGCAACAAAGCAAGATTTTCCTTGCATATTAAACGAATTATTGTCCAAAATCCTGTCATGTGCAGTATTACATTTAAAGGACCTCTTTGTATATATTACACATTTATCACTTAGCAAATTATTTCAGTCTAAAGAGGTTTAAGGTCTTGTATTTCTATGTTAGTCATAATTTGTTTTCAGATAAACTTTTGCTCTGACATGGAGGCAACAAATGATTTTGATTTGACAAGATTAAAATGTAAATGATACCTTTTAAGAGTGTATATTGATCTAGTGGACAATCAGCCAATTAATCAGAGCTGTGTGTGCTATTAAAATAAAGTCTGAATTGTCGGATAATTATTTGAAGAAGAACTGGAACATCAAAATACTTCTACATCACACAACATATAAGAAGATGTTTGTTTTCTACGATTCTCCATGTGTGAAACTCCACCTGTGCGTACACAGGGAGACACGAGTTAATCTCAGAAAAAGTTCAATTAAATAATGATGGCAAGCATCAATGCAGAAAAGGCTGAGTCACTGTCAAGGACACTGGTTTCATATTCAGCGTGGGGTACGACATATGTGATGGTGCATCTGCAGCTTCGATGAAATTATGACATTACGGTCTGCAGTTAGACAACATATGGTCCAAAACTTTTAATCAGTGACTAAATGCTTAAAATACCAAATGTCTGACTTTTATTATATTTTCTTGAAGCCAAATGTTGAGGTATATTTAAGACTGAGCTTGGCATTTGTTTTTTTTTCATCTGATCATCATCTGATTTGAAAGAAAAAGGTTCACTAAGGACAAATGTCTGCACAAGAAAGCTAAACTAGATTAACTTTTTTTTCGGAACATTCTTGATATGATTAAAATGATTGATCTTATTTAATGTGCTCATTCCAGTTAGTAATAAAAATGTGACTACAACGCAAAATCTGCATGCACTCTTCTTCCTGTTTGTGATTTAAATTGTCGTGCTCCAATGTTTGATTCTACGTGCAGCCCAGACTGCGGCACCGAGCAGGAGGTCATTTGGTCGCATCTGTATTTCTATTTTTAGACTGGAATCCCAGTCACACGAATGTCATTGCCACTACCACAAAATAAACAGCTTTTTACCCTGAAACGTCTTCACTCAGAAGGTGGATAAAAACAATATGACACTCGTGTGTCACACCAGATCATAGACAGTGGCAGTCATGAAATTATTGAATTGTTTATTCACAGCATGTGCATTGTTAGAAAGACGACATAGCTCGACATATGTGATGCTATTTGATACGTAATTAACACTGAGAGAATTTGTTTTGCGTATCACACTGACAAAGTATTAAACCCACCATAGTCTTTGCTGCTTTCTGTTTTCTACAATTACAGTTTGATCACAGTGTAAACAAAATGTGACACAACCTCTCAACACCGCCAGGCCAATTATTCACCTAACCTTGAATCAATGTACTAATCACACAGTCATTTGTGGGGAAACCATGTGATTATTTTTTTCTATAGAACTGCCCTATATAGTCAACATTTTTTTGTGTATTATTACTGTCTAATTACATCACAATTAAAGAGTGGAGGAAACTCCATGATGGTGTCATTTTATTGAATGCGTAAAGCTGGGTTGTTAGGAAAATGACACTCATCCTGAAAAACCCTGACTGCTGATAAACAGTCATTTTATTTCTCTAATGTCTGCTTGTGTGTGCATGCACGGCTGTTTTCCATTTAGATTATGTTTTGCTAAACCGGCATTGCACGTTCACCTGGTTCCATTTACTTAGTTTGCGGGCTTTCTAAACTAATTGAACCCACAGGAGCTTCCAGTCTGAGCATTTCGATGAACGTGTGACTTATGTGAAAGGCTGCAGTTATCAGAAAGAAGATGTCATCCCGGGCCTGTCTCTCGATGATCTAGTGTGGTTTTTGTTTTTGTTTTTTGTTGTTGTTTATAACTTCACTTTATGCGTGGTTGTTCTGTAGCTATTCTGGTGGTGAATGTGCTGGATGACTCTGTCTGCCAGCTCAAAGACAAAGAAGGACGGTCATTAGACTATTCTGTAACATCAGGTACTGTACGCCTCTCTCTCTTTCTCACTATTCCTCTATCTGTCTTTTTCTAACACACACACACACTTTCCATCTTTCTTGTTCTATTTTCCTATTTCTCTCTCTCTCTCTCTCTCTCTCACACACACACAGCAGGTTTTATTCTGCGCTATGGTCTACATTCCATCGATGTCTGGTATCATTTCCTGGTATAGAGCTCCATCTACAGGTCCTACGAGGAACACTTCAGATGCCGCTCACGTCCCTCTCACCCATTTACTGGTTTCAGGAGACAAACACTTTTCAGAATCATCCTCAAAGGGAGAGCAATGCTTTTTGTACTTTATCCCAGTCCACATACATGCATGGATTATGAGAGAATTATTAATCATATTTTAAAAAATTGCCACCTTCTCCAAAGTATTATGACCAAATAATGCATGCAGTTTTGCCCAGAGCATAAAATATATATAATATATATAAATAATATTTTTTCTTTGAATTTGCTCACTTGTCGTACTAACTAAATTAAGATCAAAGTTTCAGTATTTGTATAATTTTAAATGCATGAAATCACTGAGCGCGTGTGCATATTCTGCACGGGCGGTACATACACGCGGCTGAGTGAGTGCAGCCATTGGCCTAAGTGCAACTGTTTTAGCTTTTGTCTTGGTTTCGCGAGCCCTTACAATAGCCTGTTATATTTGTTAAAGTGATGAATGAGTTTGCCCATTCCATTCTTCATTTTGAGTGCATGTGCGTGCGTGCATGTGTGTTCCAGCGTTCTCAAAGTCATTGTTTCCCTAGAGAGAGGTCAGTGTGCTTGGTCAAAGCTTTCTGTTGCCATGCTCACCTCCCACCGCTGACCACAGAGCGAGGGAGGGAGGGAGGGAGGGAGGGAGGGGGACTGACTCACCTATACCTGTAATGCAGGGAAATTAAAATTATTTTCATCTTGCAGCTCGACTTATGGTACTCTGTCATAAGACAAGTACATAAGTGAACAGTAAAAGCTTTATATATCAACATAAAACCTAACCAGATACTCACCTGCAACTAGAGGAAATGATCAGATTAACCTGGGTGTTCTGAACTCTTCCTTTAACTGCAGGTACCTGGTTATTAGCAGATCTTAGTCATGTGATTTTCTACCCACAGAGGCTTTTGATAGAAAACCTCAGCTCTCCACCAGACATTTAGAACTGAGCAAGCAGCTTGGATGTTGGATGAGTGGCAAACGGTCTTCAAGTTAACACAACTAGTCCAGTAGTCCACTAGTACCATCTTCTTCTGTAACCGCTTATTCCTGTTAAGGGTCGCGGGGTAGTCTGAGTACCATTTTCTTATTTTTAGAGATCGTGACCTGGTTGAATCAGAATTTTCACTTACAAAAAATGTTATGGGTACTCAACAGAAACCTTCCTATGGCCACAAACTAACAGCATTTCTGGTGTTTGGGTATTAAAGATGGAAGGTCATTTTTAACGTATCTAAATGTCTGGATTTCAACTTTCTATAACTTATTATGAAATTCATACATGGCCTGCCAGTTGGGTCATAGGCTTACTTCTCACACACACACACCCACACACAATACACCCTTTATTAAACAGTCTGCCATGGGGGTTGAGTGTGTCGCCGCTCTCCTTCGTTCGCTCACTGCCCCTAGAACAATTTCAATTTTAATAGCTTTTACTATGTATCTGAAGCACTGGAGACACAAAAAGAAAGGGCAGCACGCACACACACACACACACACACACGTGAGGGAGAAAACTAGTCCCCCTTGTTGAAAATAGAGCCATCAAAAATGAAGGCCAGCCCAGCGCAGCCGACAGACAGACAGACAGACCCCACGAGCATCTTGTAATTATCCCTGTGGACGAGTTGCCTCTAGCTGGGCTCAGCTACCCACCCCAACCCCCTCTTTCTATCATCCCTCCATCCTGCCGCTAACCCCTCCACTGCTAATTTCATCCCAGGGATTAGCCCCTGCTTGCTTGTCTATCTTGTAATATTTCCGGAGGGTGAAATGGTGAAATATCGCCTTCTTCTACTTATAATAGGACTTACTGGCCTGGGTCGGGGCATGCTTACGCCTCCATCCCTCTCTTCCTACCTCCCTATTGCTATTCAGAGATGGAGAACGAGGATGGTTTTTTTTTAAGGAGATGAGGAGAGAGAGAGAAAGAACACCCCAGGAAGTGCCACTGCTGCGACACGAGCTCTACCGGGAAGTGACCGCAGAGAAGGAGTGAAGGTGAAAGTGAAAGCGGTGCGTGGCGGCCCAGCGCTCTGGTAGTACCTGCAGGGCAATGCAAGCTGTTTTCTTTATGCATAAAAGAGAAGGAGGGAGGGAGAGAGGGAATAAGAGGAGGAGGAGAGACCTAGACAGAAGTGCCACACACTGCATCTCCATACCCAGTCTTTTGTCTAAGTGTCTCTGATGTTCTGTAACGCCTGCCTGTCTCTCGTTGCTGATTTTTGCCATAGCCTGTTTGTGCAGCACTAATTCGTCCGCTCTTTGACATCCTTCGCTGTGTGTCTGAAATTTGCTAGCGTTTACAAAAACAAGCTTTCCAGAATTGTATGTTTTGCTGAGGTGCAACAAAAGAATTCAAGGCTGTGAATTAGATAATTATTACATTATTTTACCAAAATACCTACAAGGATCCCCTCTAATTGCAGTGTCTAAAATAAACTGACAAATTGAACAAAGAACCTAACTTTTTCTGACATGACATGACCTGACCGGACTGAGTAGATTGGGATGACGATTGCCACTAAATCACACTTTGACTTACAGATTATTTCATTCGACTGAATAAACTCCAGTATGGTAACAGTTTAAATCTCCATGTCTCTGCAAAGAGATCCAGAGTAAAGGAGCAGGTACGCGCTGAACACTGGGGTTGACAAGAGGATGACGTCTACGCTGCAACTGTCACCAAAAGGTAATAAGTCCTGCTCCATACTGATTTTAACTGTAAGTCATTGTATTATAATGGACAGGTAACCTTTAAACTTTAAAATGGGATTATGACTGCTGTCTGTGTATTTTCACTGGTTTTCACGGGTTCACCTTTGTGTCTATCACAGTGTGTGTGTGTCTGTTCACTTACACTTGCACTGAAAGCCATCCATGTGCACCCATTTAACATCTTTCCACCTGCGTGTATGTCTGTCCATCTGTGTGCGTCTGCCTACATGTTTGTCTCTTCATACCCTAAATGACCTATAGCCCTCTGTCTCTCACACACTCCTCTCCATCACTCCAGCCTCTCATTACAGCTGCAGAACCCCAGCCTGTCACGTAATTAAAGGCAAAGTTATAAATGACCAGCAGGCCAAAAGCCATATTTCACAGGTGGCCGCATATTTATTTATAATTTTTCACCTTTAAATGTGTTTCTGATGCAAATGAGAGCCAGGACACTTTTCAATTAACTTTGGGGGCCAGTCCCTCTAAGTACCACAGAAGCTTGTTATTGAAAATAGAGTATTTTTGTTATCAGCTATAAATTATTCCTGTGTGTCAAAGAAATTGCTAGATGTAATGTATGGACCTGTATTTGGTGCTACCAGAGGTGGCCGGAGCCTTTCCCCTCCCTTAAGAACTTGGTGATTGCTTTTCTGGAAACACCACTTTTTCCCCCAGGTACTGTATGATGTCCCCTCTCTCCTTTTTTCTTCTAACTCTCTTTTACATGCACGCTTTCACACAAATGCACATGCACCAACGGCTTCAGCTGCACAGTTTGCAGTTTGACGGTATATTATATGAGCAACTGGCCAGCAGGTTGATAGGTATATATGGTTCTTTAACGGTGACAGACTGAGAGTGTCCCCCTCTGCCTCATTTTCTCCTTAATTGACCCACTGAGGGAAAGCACTGGAGCGACCTCACTATGCTATCACATCAGGGAGGAATACTGAGAGGACGGAAATCTCAGAGCCCACAAAGAAGATAGAAAGTTAAGTCAAGTGAAAGGAAACAAAATGAAGAGACGGGATCACTGTTAAGTGGGAGAAGAACATGTGTTCCTTCTGCTCCTCTGTCCCATCAGCAGCCCCTCACAGTGTGAGATGTGTAGGATATGCTTTGAGATATGTGTGCGCGCACTCGCAAGTGTGTTACATTCGTTACAATGTGTGCATCACACGTTAAGGTGTGTGTGCAGCTGTGCCCTCTCCCTGGTGCGTAAAAAACGTCCATTAATTGAATTCCCCCTAATTTCCCGTCAGCTTCGCCTTGCAGAGCGAGACGCCTGCCTGCCAGCCGCGCAACGCCACACTTCAGGTATGGTGGATAATGGAGGATGACATTTCTGTCCCACCATGCCTGGGGGCAGCATGTGATACATGGCTTCCTCTATGAAGGTTAAACTCAGCTAACCTGCCTTTGGCGTTTCATTACCCACTTGTTAAATACTCTTTTGGTAATAAAATGATTAAAAATTTTATTGCTTCTCTCAAATGAGGCCTCTTTTCAAAGGGATTTAATGACTTTGGAGATGGATATGAGTGTGTGTGTGTATGTGTGCACATGTGTGGGCTGCACTTTGTGTGTGCATGCATGTGTGTGTGTATCCAGACAAGTGCATCTCCAGTTAGGCACGACCAGTGTGTAAAAACCTAATGAGAGTGATATGCTTTACAGCGAAACCACCATTATTCTCAGCCAAACGACCTGGGCCGTCATTATGTGTAAAGTAGCAATACCTTTTCCCTCTGCCGGGGCACATTCAAATAGACATGTTTTACATACAGCTCAGTCTGTGTCTTGAAGCGAAGTGAAGTATTTATACTAAAATGAATGGGCCTGACTATTTTTACATCACAAGTTAAGCACCGTGGCTATAGCAACGGGACATAAAATATTATATTCGACCCATTAACAGGAACCACAAGCCTTGCTATGCCCAATATGGCTCCACAGCGACTTAGCAAATCATTATACCCAGTGTCATTTTGGCTGTAAAATTAGCAGTAAAGGGACTTGAGAAACTGATCTCAAAAACCCAATAAACCAGTTTCTTATGGTCTGAGTCAGGAAACAGGAATGGGAAATGGGGACCTGTTTTAAGGCCACCCAAAAATGTGCAAGAAAAGATTTGTCAAGGTAAGGTGCAAATATGCAGTAAGCTTATTTGTTGTAATTACAGAAAATGTCAAAACAGGATGTTTTTTTTAGCTGTAACATTTTGAATTAATTTAAGCTCCATTTGTATTTATTTTTTCAAGACTTTCCCAGTTTACCCTACATCCCTGTTGGATTTTTGAAGTCCCAGTCAGTTTTGTTGGGGTTCATTGTTGGTCCAAAAAACCCATACACACACACACACACACAAACACACACACACACACACACACACACACACACACACACACACACACACACACACACACACACACACTCTTAATAAATGGCTGGGTCCCCCTCCCTCGGGCCAGAGGAGTCAGTGCTGGCCGGTTCATCTGATATATCATGGCAGCCCGCTCTGCTCTGCTCCACTGGACCCTGTCCAACACCTGTTCTCCCATCAGGGGATGTTGTGTTGGCGTGGCATGGCTGTGCCACTGTACAGATTGGCACTGCCCAGTTGGGGCAGCGGAGAGGATGAAGTATGAGATTCCCAGAGAAAAAATGTAAGCTGTAATTAGGAGGGAGGACCCACAGTGGATAGCGGGCATGCCTTTTATAAATGTGCTGTGCATTTTATGATTTAGGTTTCCCTCGACATTGTTACTGTAGCAAACGTATGAATCATGCCGTCAGTTTTGATTTAGAGTTGGGCATGGCTATATGGCATCTACGTATGCTCAGCTGTTGTCAAACCACAATATGAATGAATATTCTGAAGGTTTTCACTCAAAATTGATGAAGGTCTCCTTTTTTGTGTTCATTTGCTGCCCTTTATTTTCATGACTGTGATCTAAATTGCTGAAAAGGAATCTGTCACATAAAAAAATAAAAATAAAAATAAAAAATTCAGCTCAGTTTATGTGGTCACTAAGAAAATAGGAAACTCCCAAGACTGATGCAACCCAACATGAAACTTTCAGGTCTTACATTAATCTACACAAAAACCCGAATGTAATTAGGTCTGCCGTCACTGTGGCCCTCATTATAAGCTTTTTGGAACTAAAGCAAAATTAGTCTCAGGAGGTAACTCAACGGTTCAAAAATATCACATTTGCCACTGTAAGTGTTGGTCACAGAGATTAGATATCATCCATGTGTTTCTACCTGTAAGACAACTTAAAGCTCCTGATACACTTACGTGTCTTTTTGTCTGTTGTAGCCACAGGGACATTTAGCACAGGGGGGTTCAGGGATGTCTCTGTTGCCCCTTCAGCATGACAGAATGCCCGGGACAGAGGGGAGGTGCTAAACAAAAAAAATGAACTGCTGTGTAGGCGGGTCCTCTCTGCAGGGAACATGACGTACAGTATACTCTTCTCACAGATTCATGCTGGTGGAAACAAAGAGAAATGAACAAGAGCATCATATAGAAAATGTGACATGAAATTTGAGGAGTTTAGCACCACTCTCAGGGACACAGACATCTCACTTTAACATTGATTAATATAGCAAGAATCTCTAAAAGTATGGCCTAATCGTTCCATTACAAGCATGCATCTGATTTGTTAAAATAATTGCAGAATATTTTACTGTGGCATTTCAAGTTCCTCCTCCCTCCTGCTGCGGTAAAATGTTACACATTGACTGTATATACTGTAAATCCATGTTTTTATTTTGTCCAGCAGAGGGCGAAAGACATCTAGAAATGGATTCGTGTTTAGGAGCGGAGTTTTAAATCACTTTCCTGTGTATGGTTCCCCACATTTTTGTTTTAATTTCCATCCGAGAATATTGTTTTCTATTACTTATTTTATGTGTTTTTCCCCTTTTATATATCGTGTGCCTTGTGTTGTACAGACGTCCATCTCGACGTGCATTTATACAAATTAGTAATTTTGTACAATGCAAATAAAATGTACAAAATGTACTGTAATAGTACCTTCATAAAAATCTAATTCCGTTTGATGTAAATTAAAACTGAATAACTAAAACTGCTAAATCTATTTTTAATGCGATTTTATTTAAAATTACAGTCTATGCCAATGTTGAAGCAGGAATAAATTACCTACATTGGATGTGAACCACTTTGTTTCTGATGTGCACAGTATTCTTATTATAACTAAAACCTATAGAGCAAGTCTAACTTGTTCGAAATTGGTTGACTTCCCTAACTTTGAGGACAGGCAATTCCTGCTCAGAGGGGCTTTCTTCGGTTTTATTTTTCATGGTGAAATGTCAGCTCGATAGCCTACTGGAAGTTTCCATCCGCCGTCAGGTCTGATTCATTATAAAAAATATGGGGGTTTAAAAATGTTGGGTCAACACTAGCAATTGTGCCGCTCGTCAGAAAAGATACAGAAGAAAAGTATATTTTGTTTTATTTTACCATTCCTAATTAATCAGTTTGTTTTAAACTGTTAAATAATTACACAAGGTTTTATTTAATGGTAGTCCAGTTCTAGATTAACAATTCTGCACATTGAAAACACATCACACTAATTAAGATTAATCATTTTGATTTGCTGTTTTCCCAGAGATGCTGTCTTATTAGTTTAAAAACATATCCGAAATCCTTTATGGCTTCCAATGCCATTTCTAACATTTGACCTAATCTTCGTCGTAGATATTAATAATAGCAGTAAAATGTCACGATACTTACAATAAATCTTCTGAGTTTCAGTAAAGTGTTAAGAAGCGCCAGTCTCTCGGACCGTACCATTGCTGTGGAGGGAAGGGGGAGGGACCTTTCCTCGCGGAGGATCAGAGGTGATGACACTCGCGACACCCAGTCCCGCGGTAGGTCTCGCGCTGGAGACATGTTGACAGCGCGCTGGATCAACTTGCAAGCTTCCCGTGAAGAATAGTTGCTTCTCCCGCTGGACTGTAGAGGTAAGTCCGCTCTGCGGCTGCTTCTTTCCCTCACGTATGGTGAGTTTTCCTGCAGGTAGAGCACATCATTACCTCTCCTGGCTTCTTATTGATGGAAAACAGAGCTTCTCTGCCAGCTCAGTTGTTGCTGATGCTGTTAGGAAACAGGAAATAATCACCGTGAACAAGGCACAGCGGAGCATTTAGCTGCACATTTCGCTGGAAAACATGTGGTATTTGCGTGTTACCACACTTTGTCCGTGTGTTTTTTTTTTACAGTCGTTTTACGCTTAATATGACAGGTCTCTGTGCAATTTTACCTATATGGTTTCAAATGCAGTTTATCCACAAAATGCCCCCTTGCTTTATTTATTTATTTATTTTTGTTTGGTTTTATGGCAGTAAACTGACAGCTATGGTGCATTTAAAATCCAAAATACATCATTCTTAAGAAAAACTTAACTGTGTTTCTTTTTCTTTTTCTTTTTCTTTTTAAGGTTTGGGTTTTACCGCATAGTATAAACAATGAAGCTTAAACAACAGATTATTTGGTTGACTTTCATTGGATATTTGTAAATGCATTTCTCTAAGCGTCCTGTAGTGTGACTTTTTAATAATCAGTTCTGTGTATTTGATTGTGTCCCATCTTGGATAATCTGGGGATTATAAATGTTGCTAATAACTAATGATGGTAGGGGATCTGTGTGCTCATGACTCTGGCAAAGTTTGGAAGATGTCCTGCAGCTAAAATGCTTTAAACCTTATTACTAAGGTAGAGTTCTTGCTAGATTGTCATGTATGTAGACAACACAAGTTTCCGTGGAGTTATGCCAGATAGAGAGAGCAAAAGAAACAAGAACTGCTCAAGGACGTTAAGTGAGATAGCAATGCAACAGGCAGGGCAGATGCTGAACATTTCAGGGAGTTGGAGCTTTGTAATGCCTTCCAGCTATTTCTATGCACTAACTCCCCCAGATGTACTGTATACGGTGTAAAGAAAGACACAGTGTCTGGTTCTGTTTGCTATTTTGTATAATATGCCAGTCAAATTGACTTCGTATTGAGAGTATTTGTATGTAACTATGCGCAGGAGGAGAATAATTGAAAACTGTTGTTTTGTGGGTTTTACTGACTGGACTTTGTGTGTTGTGGTTGAGATGACTGTTTAGCTGACAGTGTTATGTGAGGATGATGTGAAGTTGAATGGCTGCCTGTAGGGTTGCCTGAGCAGTTGGCCAGTTGGCTGGCAGGCCATCGATCCACTGTCCACTGAGCAAACTGTGAATGAACGCGTTTGCTGTGGGTCACCGGTCAGCGATGCGCCCATCTGAGAGACCACTTGTCTGTGTGTGCGTGCAGCTGACATCTCTTTGCATATGTGTTTGGCTGTGGCTCAGCGCTCACAGAGCATCTGCAAAGCTGGATATTGCTGAAAGAGATGCTGCACTGACCAGCTGACACCAGTCGTCATTCCTTTGCGTTATTACCTCGTGTTTCTTTCTTGCACACACACACACACACCCACACACACATAAGCAGGCATGCACAGTTACGTGAATGCACACACACACACACAGATATGATGCACAATGTGCTCCTTGAATGGTAATGTTGTGTGTGTGTGTGTGTGCACAAGTGTGTGCGTGAAAACTGCAACCCTGTGTGTCAAACTGAACATAAAGAAAGAATAGCAGGGATGCTCCCGGGTTTGAGCGGGGCTGGTATGTGGGCCTGGCTCACAGAGAAAGAGCCTGGGGTTCTTATCTGACCTCTCTTAGGATGACCTTTCACCCCTCAAGACAAGCCTTTTGTGTCCACAGAGCCAGAGACCATGGGAGAGCGTGTGTGGGTGCCTGTGCATGTGTGTGTGTGTTTGGTTGCACGTGTATTAGAAGTATAGGCCACATCAAAGTCTTACTTAAACATTGTTATCTGGACTCACCTTTGACCTTTGCGGTCATGAGACATCCCTCAAACTCATACATCCATGCCCTCACAACACAGAGTGCGTATGTGTTTGCATATATTAAGCACAGAACATTTGTGTAGTGTTGATTACCAGAACTTGAGTTTTTTAAGCATCCCACAAGATGCTATCAAATGTTAGATATAAAATTCAGAGATTTCAGAAATGGAAATGATTAGTGTTCTTATGTAATATACCATAAAACAGAATATTGAAATCAAATTAAAGTTGTTAAAATCCTTAATAGAAAAAGCACTGGTGTGTTAGCATGTGGACTAGTTGGAGCTTCAGAGGGATCCTAACTACAGGTTTGTATATGCGAGGTGCTGTGTTTAGGGGTGGTGGTGTTGGGAAGGGAGTCCAAGGGGTCATAAAACACCACAATAGTGTCTCTCTCCCCAGGGTGAAAGAGGCAGAAAGAGAAGAAGAGGAGGGGGGTAAGATGAAAGGATCTCCCACTTCCACGGCAAGGAGAGAGGAAGGAGGAGGGGGGAAATGGGAGGAGAAAAGATCAACAAAGCTTTCTGAAAAGTTTTACTTGCGGCTTATGTCTGTCATCTCGGCTGCATGGCTTCCTTGCGTGTTACAGGTCTCCTTGGTTTTGTTGGGAACACATTTGGTTATGGCAACCGAAATAGCTTAATGATAAATTCAGGACCTGTAGCACATCAAGAGTACGTGTGCAGCTGGAGATAAGGGATGGAGATGGTCATTTTGCCTGCATAATACAAATCCAGGCACAAGGTTCCTTTGTGTGCTGTTAGATTTCAAAGCGCAGTGGTTGACGTTTTAGTAGACACAGATATTTAGCTGCATGTTACGCAATAATGGATGTGCTGTGTTTTCTCTAAGCCATATCAGACATCTTAAATGACAATCACATGTATTGATATTTATAGACTCGTGGTTTTTGATTATTTGAGTTAGTCAGAGGTTTGGTTAAGATTCAGAAAAAGGTTCTTTTATCTCCTCTCTTCCCATTTCCCTCCCTGTCTCCTCTTCTTCTGGTTGTAAAAAGATCAGTCTGCTCTTGAGTAGAAGGTGTGATTACTTCCTCTCAGTACTGGCTGTGTTATGACAGGGCTTTTTGTCTTCCACCCTCTGTGTCCCTACAAGGTGGTAGAAGGCATTAAAAGTCTGCACGGCTTCTTTACATATGAAAGTGCGGGAAGCAGAAGGTGGCTGGTAAGGTGTGTGTGTGTGAGAGAGAGAGAGAGAGAGAGAGAGAGAGAGAGAGAGAGAGAGAGAGTGTGTATCATGCTTGGTCATCTCATTAAGCTCATTAGGAGAATGTGAAATTTTATTTTGTAATATATGTTTAGAGAAAGCCTGACGTCTGGAGCTGAACTTTTATTCCATTTATTTGAAGTTTCCTGACACCAGATATTGGTTTGTGTGATCAGTGCTATTGTACTCTGATTTAGATTCTCTCACTAATGAGGGTATGGTCTTTATGCCTACAGTTGTTTTCAAATGATGGGTTATTTTTCAAATGATACATAGTTTTGACCATTGAGTAACTGAGGCTCCAAGTTACTCATGGAGCCTCAGATGGTTTAGCAATCCAAACAAAGGTGGAGCCTAAAAGGGAGATTCATTTTTGTTGTTTGAAGAGCAAACAAGTGTTTCCTTGTCCCCATTTCGTGTTTTCTGCTGAAGGATCTTTAGGATTATTAGGTTAAATGGCAATTATAAACTTGTTTAGCCATGAGTTTAGTGCTTAGGTTTGGTAAGATCCATGGTTCAAATCAAATCAGTTGCATTTTGCACACACACACACACACACACACACACACACACACACACACACACACACACACACACACACACACACACACACGTTGAGTGTAATCTGAGATGCTGGTCTTTTGGCTGGTGAATGAATCTCATCTGACCAGGCTTGTCAGTCAGTCATGTGTATCTCTGTGTTTGTGTGTAGCAGCCAGCATATGGGCAGTCAGCAGTTTAGAGGAGGGGGATTAAGTTGTTGATAATCCAACTTGGTATTTCCTTCCTCACATTTTTTTCAGTGCAGAAAAGTCATTTATGAAAATACCTTTACTTAATTAATTTATTTAGTTTTATTGTTTATTGTTGTTTAGTGCACTTTTTACAAGAAGATCAGTATCTGTTAAAAAAATATATGTGAGAAAGAGAACTGGGAAGAAAACCAAAGTGAGGGAGATGCACTTGAAGCGAAAGCAGAAAAACAGAGAGAGGGAGGGAGTAGCGTCTAGGTCAGGGTGCCCTGACTCTGTCAGTGCAGCTGATTTTATATTATGCTGTCTGGACAGATTCCATCCACCACTAACCACTGCTGAAGCTTGTGTGGACCTGTGTGTGTGTCTGTGGGAGCAGATGTGTGAATTTTATGTGTTCACCAGTGCACAAGTGCAAATGTGTCTGACTGAGTGACTTTACAGTTTTAAGCAGCACATCTAATATTAATGCCAGAGGGCTTTGGATGTATACTTTCTTTTAGTGCAACGCATGTTTACAGTTTTAGTATCGACTCAGGTTGTGAGTCTGACCTTTTGTCAGAATCAAACCTTTGTCCGTGCATTATGCCTGTTAATGGACAGTTCATATATAATCTGTACAGATCATTTTTCTGTTCAAAGCAGTTTGTTGTTTATTTAAATCCAGACTTTCTTTTATGTATTCTTTGTTCTTATTTCTTGGTTAGACTTATGTTGTACCACCCATGACGATAAGTTCTGTGAGTGTCTGTGTGCGAATAAATACGGTTGTGATTCTGAGTCACATTTTGTGGCGCATTTTACAATAACCATTGTGTTTGTTGTTTCCTTCTAAAACTGGCACTGCTTCAATCCTATGGATGGATGGATGGATTGGAAATGCAAACTAAAACTTTCATCAGCTTGCAGATTTATTATTCGTTACTCAGGCAAGGTTACTTTATGTTTGCAGGACACCAATGGGGAACTCTTACGCAGGCCAGCTGCGGACCACGCGTTTCGAGGAGGTCCTCCATAGCTCCATTGAGGCATCACTGAGGTCGAACACTGTCATCCCTCGACCGGTCTTCTCACAGCTGTACCTTGAATCAGAGCAGCCGGTGACACATGATGGTGGGTTCCGCTGAAAGATTTCAATCCATTTTATCCTGCATCCATTTTTTTCTTGCCCTTAAAACTTAACGATGTGATGTGTCTCCAACAGGCCGTACTGAGAATGATGATGAAGATGATGAAGAGGGCTCAGAGTCTAACAGCCCTCCAACACCCTACCAGATGAAGCCCCCACCTGATGGATGCTGCACTACAGATGGCATGTACACATACACATAAACAGTACATGCTCTTAAAAAATGCCAGTAATATCAGTTACAGTTGTCTAAAGGTTGTTGAACAGACACATTGAACAAGAGATATAGTTTTCTCTCTTTGTTTGTTAATTTCAGATTTTATTAGGAAATCATTTTGTAAAAATAACTGTTCTGTCCTTGTCTTTTTCTCCACACAGGCTTTTGTCAGGCAGGCAGGGACCTGCGTCTGTCTTCGCTTGCATCAGATGCCTTGGATGTTCCCCCTGGGTTCATGTTAGTTGGGGTAAAGTCCCCTTCCAACCCTGAGAACCTGCTGGTGTGTGCCGTGGATCGCCGCTTCCTGCCAGACGAACAGGGTCGCAATGCACTGCTGGGTGAGTCAGCAGGCTTGCAAAAGGAAATAACATTTATTTTTGATGCAAAACAATATGTCAGAGCTAAAAACACCCTCGTTTTTTCCAGTGCATAATATTATCCAGCTACATGACTAACTGTGCGGCTGCATAAAGCATTTTATTTTGTACAAGTAGTCATACATGTTTATGTGTGTATCCTCCAGGCTTCTCAGGAAACTGTATTGGCTGTGGCGAGAAAGGCTTCCGCTATTTCACTGAGTTCTCTCACCACATTAACCTGAAGCTCAGCACACAGCCCAAGAAACAGAAGCACTTGAAGTACCATCTGTACCGAAACAACCAGGGCATGTTGGTCAAGGGGGCTTCCATCTGCTGGATAGGAAATGGTAAGATAGGATAAATGTGTTACAGTGCACTTGGCAGCTGCAATGATTTTCTGATTTTTTTGTAGTGCAAACAGTGATTTCACATATTTTAGTGACTGGAGATAAAAAGCCAAAGCTTTGGAAAGAATGCCCAGTTTTGTACATGAATAGATTCAGATTGGTTATGCACAGTGACTTAGCGACTGACTACTGGTCCTCTCTCTATTCACTGCTGCCTCTACACGAAACAGGGTTCACAAAAGGCATAACACAAAACAGCTGGCAAAACGAAGAGTATCGTGTGGAACATAAAAAAAATTATAAAAAACAGACTGTACTCATAGTACACAAAGTGTACTATTGCTTCTAACTGTCCTCACTGTCTCCTCACAAATCAGTAACACCTTGAGGTAATTACCCTTGATTTCTTTAAATAAAATCTACAGTTTACAGGCTCCTGTTCAGTTTTTAGGATTTAATACTCGATAGCAATTAATCAGTTGCATTCCATCAGGTTGCATAGATGCATAGAGGAAGTTAGACTGGTGTATGTTTCTACGTATAAAGACAATCAAAGACCAAGAAGGGAAAATAATCTCAGAACAGATTTCTGTACTACTGTTGAGATTATGATTGTAGAATATGATAGCAAGGTGTGAATAGAAATCATACATAGAACCGTGTCCATTTTAAAATCCGTGTTGTTCCCTCAAAGACATGCTGATGGCTTACCAGTACAATGGAGAATGATGTTCTAATATATTATCAGTATATCTGTGGATGATGTGGCCTATAGTGTGGTCTTTGCTGTGATTGTTTGAGGTAGTAGGCCACAGGACCTAGGTCAGTGATTGAACATAACTTACGTTCATCTAGTTTGTCTCACTTGCTCCTTTAAATTGCATTTTACTCACATTAGAGGCTGCAAATGAACAACATTGCCACCGTCAGATTAGCACATTGCTGACTGAATTAAGTGAAAAAGAGGGCCTTAATACACACATGCATGTTTGAAAACATCAGGTGCTATTACCACGATTGGAATAAAGCTGAACCTTAAGCCCTGCGTTGTCCGAGAAAACTGACATGTGTTGATGGGGAAGCTCTGAGTGTACTAGTGTGACCAGATGGACTGGAAGTAAAGCCTTAAGGACAAGTGAGAGGTGAATCTAAAGAGTGTACACAGAGGCCACAGCCTGGAGGTAACCCATCAGACCGTAATGGTGTGACAAGACAGCACCTGGTGAAAAGACCTGCTCTATATCTATGGTGGATAGAAACACCATAGATACGATGTCTTCCTAATGTTTTTATCCTAAATTCCTTAATTTGTTAAACTGAAGAGTTTAATTCAAAATAACTCAGAGTTTGGGGTATCCAGTATGTAGTTAAAATATCAACTCTAGGGTGATCTCTTAATCCTCTTTTTCAACTCTGGAAAATGAAGCATAGTCATCGATTTAGCCCTTCACCCTGACAAACAACACAGTTTGTTACTAGGCAGCAATGGTTAACCATGCGTGGATAACCTAATGGATGTTGAGTCAGTGCATGTTACATAGAAAAAAGAAGGAGAAGCATACATAGTGGTCAAATCACATTCAAACAGTGAATTCCTTCCTTACCCGTCATTCACTTTCCCTTGTTTCTCCTCTGGCTTCCACAGGCAGAGAAATAGTACTGCCCTGCAGCTGATTTTTAAACACAGTCAGACCGTGATGCTGATGGGGCTCTAGGCTTCTAACCTCAAAATTAACAAGATATTGCCTCCAGGCTTCATTGTGCATGTCGACACACACCCGCACACAAGTCTACAAGTAATAAGTCGCTACAATAACATGGGTACTGTGCTTTTGTCCGTAATTCTGCTGTGTTTCAGATGGCAGGATTACACAGTTGATCTCCGGTGTCTCAGAAGGCCACTTGACATCAGACGAACAGACACCAACCATAACAGTGACTCAGCCATCACACACACCTGGCAGCTACACAGGTAACAGAATCCACACTGACATGTCGACCCACTTAAACGTGTGAATTAATAAGAAAGGTTTTCTTGGTTGTATTGTCGTGAACAGAGATTTAATGTGATGGGTTTCAAACAGGCTACAGGTCTGGTTTGAACAAGGCCGCTGAGCATTAATGACAGTGCTATTTTAGACAGTCAGTCTCTGTTTCACTTTAACGATCATAGACATAGCCCTCAGGATTGTTGTTATTAATCCATTTCTGTCTCGTGTATCTGTAAATCCCAGGACCACATGTGGAGCCACAAACAGCTGACATTCCGCACACGATGATAAATGGCAACCATGCTGTCCCCTCCATTGCCCAGCCGCCTTTAAACCAGTCAGGGCCTGGCAGACCTTCAGCTACAGGTAGAGACTGTGCACACTGGTGACTTCAGCTCTTTTTTCCTGTTCGTATTCACAGGGATGTGCAGTGATGTGAGCAGTTATCCCCCTCGTGTGCTTCATGTGTTTATCTAGGATCTATATTTTTACTGATGATATGCCAGGATTCGTGTCTTTTGATACAAATGGAAATTATATGTAACTGTTGAGAATGAGAGGCAGAATGATTTAGTGCATGTGCATGAATCTGCATCCAGATCATTCTTGATTTTGTGGAGCGTCATCAATCGAATGAGAAACCTGAGTCCCTCAGGAATACACCCCCTTAAGACATCCCTGTTGACATTATTGCATATTTCTGGGACATAACAGATATTAAAACTATGTTGTTTTATTTTTAGAAAAGGTTAGTGAAACTGTTTCTTGCTTTTGTCTGACTTGGTCACTTTGTGTCTGTTGTCATTAAGCCCCTCCCCTGGGTTTCTTCACACCTCTGAAAAGGAGCGCTCCTGCCACCAGCAGCTTAAGCAGTGTGTGTTGTGTGTGTGAGGGTGTCTGTTCTAACACCCGTGCTATACAGGAGCCAGCCAGCTGCATTGTGTGTTGGGGGTTGTCTTTTGTTTCCCCAGCTTTCATTCGTCAACACTTTGGGTACTAAACCTCTGCCTGTTTCTTTTCTCTTCTGTCTGTTTCTCTGCCTTTTCTCCCTCCCTCAGTCTGTCACCTCTATAAACCAGGGTTATAAAATCCTCTCTCTGTCTCATCTTTTTTTCCCTGCCTTCTCTCTGAATGAAAAGCTTCCTTCCTGTCGGTGTTGCTTTTTTCATGGCCTCTTTAACAAGTAGGCCTTTTATGTGTATCCCTGATTACTGCATTTCAACAGGAACTTGAGGAAGAGACAGGTTAATGCATGACTAAAATACAACTGTTTTCCATGACTATATCAACAGAAGTCCATCCTAAAACATGAATTAGTCTATGTTCTCTTGATTTGTGTGCTATTACAATGACATGTGTTAGAGGAAAACAAACAAAGTAATAATAAATAAATACATACATACATATCACAGATGTTAAGAAAACTGAAATAAATCTAAAAAAATAATTGTTTATTTGCAAGTTTATACATGTTATGTGCAGAAAGCTTAATGCTAATGTATGTGTATATAATTTTGCTCTTCCATCCAGGGCCCCATGCGAATGCTGGACCGCCAAAGAAGAGGCACAAGGGCTGGTCGCCTGAATCATCTGCTAACAACATGCCAGAGAGCACTGTGAAGACACCACCATCTTCATTAGCCATATCAACATTATCAGTGTCCTCTGTCATCACAAATGGAACCAGATCAGGTACAAACAGAAGATTAGTCTTAGGCCTCGTCCACACGTACGAAAACGATCTTTTTCCTATCCGTTTTCGCTGGCACGGTTTCAAAAATATCCGCGTCCAGACTGATCCGTCTTAACACGTCTCAAAACGCTACTTCATATCCCAGGTCTATAGGCGGCGCTGTTTCAGTTTCAGAAATTCACCAAAAACGGAGAGGAAGAGGTGGCGCATGCGCATGACGCTTGAGCGCTGTTTACAAATCGGCTTTAGAAGAAACCAAACTCAAGGAAAAATTTGATTTTGCCCTAAACCATAATAGGCTCAATATCTTCTCCAGTAGTAACGCAAGCATGTAGTCCGCCATTGTTGTTGATGTTGTTATGAGACGTTTCGCGAGATATAAGAGGTGGAAGACTGCTTGAAGGGTGTGGCGATGGTGGCGATGACGTCATCGTTTTCCAAAATCTCCGGTTTCAACTGTCCAGACGGATTCACAAGAAGTGCGTTTTCGAATTTATCCACCCTGGGACCCGGTTTCAAAAAAGTGCGTTTTAGGGCTATGCGTTTACGGGATTCGTCTGGACGATAGGCCAAAACGATTAAAAACATCTGCGTTTACGCAAAAATACGTTTTCGTGTGGATGGCCCCTTACAGTCAACTGACGTATATAACATATGAGAGAACAATGTGGTGATGTTATTAATCTAAATGCTCATCAAGCAGTTGTGTGATATTTGCTTGTCTGTGTATTTTAAAAAGTAAAACCATTTCTGTGCTCGTTTGCCCACCACATTCAGAGACCTCAGCCCTGCAGAGTTCATCGCAAGGGTCCTTAGCCCCGGTTTCTCCCCCAGGGCTGCCTGTAACAGTGCCTGATCAGCTGCTACATACCTGCAGACTACAACCTGTCATATTCAAAGGTCAGAAGATGTAACCTCCTTTTTTTTTTTTGCACTTTTCATTTATCATTTTTTTCACTCACCTGTCACTACTGAACTTTCTCAGACAGGTGAGTTTTTTAGTCACTGTCCAACAGATGGCCATTTTAGCTTCCTCTCCTCCCAGGTTAGAGGTCAGCCAACACCCGAGGGGCTTTCTCAGACTTTTAGTCCCCTTCCCCTTTTCACCCCTTTGTGTCACCTGTCAACTCATCTTTCTGTTTTTTCTCCTATTTGCCCTTCATGTCACCAATCATTTTCACATTTCCTGAGTTTTTTGGGTTTCTTTGTGTCTTCAGTCACATTTTCCCACCCCCCCAACTATCCTGGTCTCCTTTGAGAATAGATAAAACTGCATTTTCCCATCACCTGATCCTGAACAACTACTGGTCTCTATTTAGGTTTGTTGCTGTGTAATGATGTCACTACAGTAACTCAAAAACACAATAAACAGATAAAGATAAAAGACAAAAACTATATTCCATTATTGTCTTCTCTTTTGCAAGAGGCACATTTAGATATTATATTAATTAGCTGCATGCTTTTGGCTACAGGGAACATATATTTTATGGGTCTATGTAGAAGGCGCAATCTTATAGTCAGTGGCCAAATGAGGTGACCACCCGGTCCAAGTTATTCTCTGTCATCTCTACATGTTCACCTGTTTTGTCTTTGCATCTCTTATTTACACAGGCCATGGCCCTCTTCCTCAGCTCACTGGCAATGTGAGTGAAGTGCTCATCAGCTCCCTTCTCCAGAGTTGTTACCTGAGCTCACAAACACTCCCCAGAGTGTATCAGCATTATGGTCCGTCCCCCATCCAGCCCCTGTCCACTGAGATGCAGATCCTGCTCACTGTCTACTACCTTGTTCAGCTAGGTCAGTGGCTGTGTACACATTCATTGAAGCTGCTGTGTTTTGAGTGTAACAATGTTAAGTCTCACACTTTTTTTTTTTTCAAAGGCCCTGACCAAGTGCCTCTGATTGAAGACTTGGAGCAAATATTCATGAGGTCATGGAGGGAGTCCCATCTCAGTGAGATCAGACACTACCAGCAGCCTCAAACACCTGGAACCCAAGGGAGGCACTATGGCATAGAGGTCAGCCATGACAGTTAGCATCATGGCAACTACCAATTTATGACACTTCATCACACTAGCCGCTCATCACACTAGCATCCCATCACACTAGCATCACATAAAGTGTTTCTGTTTTGCTTTTTGCATGTATCATGGTCAAGTGCTAATTGATATCTTCTTCATTTGTCGTATTAGAGAATAAATACTAATGACAAGACAATATATGACTGAATATATTAAAAAAGTCCTATTTTTTTGTTCTGTCTCCAGACCCCCTCCACCTTGTCTGGTCTCCCCCATCATTTCTCTGTACCTCCCCATAGCCAACAACCCCTCACCCCCAGCCAGCTGCCTTGGCTGGCCCAACTGGCTGCGTCATCCTGTGGAGAGGGGGTGATAGTGTTAGGGGAGGAAGTTGGATCTTTGTCTCAAGGCCTCCAGCAAACTTTCAGCAGGTTAATGGAAGGACGTCTTGAAAAGACCAACTATGTTGTCATTATTGTGACTGCACCAGGACAGGAAACACAGTCATGTGTGGTAGTTACAGGTGGGTCATTCAAACAGTATGTGAGGCTATAATGGAGTTGTCCTGGAAATGGAAATAAAGTAATGAAAGGTTTTAATTATACATATTTGCAGGCAAACACCAGTGTCGTGCCTTGGCTGAGAGTATGTTCTCTCCCAGTGAGGGTCTGAAAGAAATCAACCACCAGCTCTCCACTGGTGTTGCCCAGGAACTCATTCACTATTGCAATTCCCTCGGTCAAGGTGTGTTCGACTTTCTGTGGTATGTTAGTACGGCATGTTTATGTGTGTTTTAATCTAATAACGCAGTATTTTGCTAATTTCTCAGACGGTGACATGGATTCCCTTCTGGACAGTGCAAGTGTAGACAGCAACGAACCATCTCCCTTTACCAGCACCCAGGAATCAGCTGAAGATAAGAGTCTTAAAAACACACACAGTCCAAAAGATTCACATACGCAGTGTTCAAAAGACTCTCTCAGCCCTAAAGAGACCGCTTCAAGTCCCAAAGACACCTGTTCAGGTAAGATATATATGGGTTGTGGTGTATGTGTTAAAATGCATTTCCTTCTTTACACTAATATCAGACGTCCCTAAAATGTGATCAGATCATGGGCAAGATAATTAATCATTCTCTTTACGCAAACGTCATATACTTGGTTCACATTAGTTCCCTGCAGTTGTAATTCATGCTTTTTCAGTGTTTTGTTTTTTCTAATTTTGCATAGAAAATGTTCACAGAAAAATAGAACAGTCATTATGTTCACGGAAATCTTTAAATACGATGTGAATCTGTGTTTGTATGTGTGTAGAATACTCTGTAGAATGGCGTGAGGTTCGCCCCATCCAGCTGGCAGTGGCCCGAAAGCTGCTGTCCCACGTTTGTGCTATAGCAGACTCCAGCACACAGAACCTGGACCTTGGCTCCTTTGACAGAGTCAGCTTCCTCATCCTTGTCCCGCCCTCCGAGGTCACATTTCAGCAGACTGTACTCCACCTCTGGAGTTCTGGTTAGTCGCACGGATTTTTATCAGCAATTGTATTCTTCTACAGTCAGGAACCAGCGGAAGAGATGAGTCTCACAATAGAGACGTAGTTTGAATGCCTGCACTACTCTCTGTCTTTGTGTGTCTCAGGTGTCCTGCAGGAGCTTGGTAGTTTAGACCAAGATTGTGTCGCGCCACAAGAGGCTGAGCGTTATGTGGTCAAGATGGACCAGACTGCCCAGGCGCGAATTGATAACCTCATCCGGGAAGCTCACAGCAACTCCTACACCCTCCACATCCTGGTCCATGACCATGCCCACTGGGATATTAGCAGGTGTGTGTGGGGAGATACATATGTTTGATTAATCTATGTGTTTGCATTCAGTCAGTGTGACACCCCGGTAGCACAAGAGCAAAGTAAAGTAATCGGCGTGTTTTCTGACACTCAGTGCCTCCTACAGCAGCTCAGACGGAGGTTTGGGTCTGGTGGACCAACTGCTAAACTCCCGTCAGGTCAGAGATGCTACAAACATCCTGATTCTCCACGTCACCTCCTTCCCCTTTGCTCTTCAGACACAGTGTACCCGCATCAGCCCCTACAACGAGATCCACTGGCCATCTGCATTCAGTAATGTAAGGCTCTATGTGACAGGCGCTCTCTTTTTAGTGTAGCATACTGTAGCTGCACATATTCGGATAAATAACTGACTGTGTGTGCTCGTGTATGCAGGACGTGGACCTCTATCATGAAAGGACGCGATACTTTGGTGTGTCGGAGCTTTTAGAGTCAACTCGTTCAGGGAGCAGCTTGCCTCTAATGCGTTATGATTCCTCTTTTGAAAGCATGGCATCTGCCCTGGAAGAAAGGTAGCACACTCAAATGTTCTTAATCTACATAAACAACTTACACTTCAGTCTCCCTTACTATCAGTTTTCTTCTCACTTGCAGGTTTCCAAAGCTGCACAGTGCTGTGATCCGGACCACAGTTTTGATCCACCACTACTGTGTAGCTCTGATGGCTGTGTCGGGCCGAATCACCGGTTCCCACAATCTCCACAAACACACCTCTGTGGAAACCATGGAAATTGTCCAGTCTCTGCTCACTGCTGCCCAGCAATGTCCCACCCACCACGGTCACATGGTTCTACTGCGGATCCCCTCTTTGGCTCTGGCGACGTGGGCCCACCGACGACTTTCCAGAGTGAGGAGGCAGCTGGGTCTGGAGGAGAGTTTTGAAATCATACTTGGGAATCCCAACCAAGCACTGAATATTGGACAGACCTTCACTGATCAGATCAAGGTGGAGTAATATTTCATTTTAGTTCACTCGTGAGTTTTCAGTTTCATCAAAACTCACGAGTAAAAACATTAAATGACATTTTCAGTGTGAAAATTGTATGTTTTCTGTTCTCATGTTTGTGCGTGTCCTGCAGATATGGTTGAAGATCCAGGATGCTGACTGGGTTCCTCGTACCTATTTGGAGCTGGAGGCCCTGCCCTGCATTCTGATCCTATCAGGGGCTGAGCCACTGGGAGAATCACTGCCCAGGTGCACACACTGAGTTTTGATCATAAATCCTTGACTTTTGTTTCCAACCCTCACTGCACTCTAGTTTAACTACATGTTTAACTATGTCATTTGGAGTCTAATTAGTGAATGAATTCTATCCACAGGTCACTAAAATACTGTGACCTTCGAGTGATAAGCTGCTCCTACCTGCAGCGGACCACTCTTGAACAAGAGCTGGGACTGGCTGCTTATCTAGTGAAGGCAGAGTCACGCCCCCCACACAACCCCGGACCAGGAAGTGATCTGCTCGAAAGCGATGCTGAAAAACTCAGCAGCACTGACAATGAGGAGGAGGAGGGACAAGACCATGGTGAGATGAGGCTCATATAACTAAGTTGTGAAATATTAATAGATAAAGTCAAAAATATTATAAATGTGTTTTGAATGGAGCTTTCAGCTTTTAAACAATCTTTCTTGGATGCCTTCTTGCTCTTGTTGTTTCCAGGGGACTCTCCCCTCTCATCCAGCCAGCCTCTCCAGTCTTGCCCAGACAGCGCTGCATCAGATCCCTTCCCTGCTCAAAGCACCCCTTCTCCAAATGTCCAGAAAGGGACTGTGGAGACCACACAATCTCCGTCACAATCACAGACTCAACATCAGCCCCAGCCCTCATCTCAGTCTTTTCCATATCCTCAAACTGGACCACACCACCAAGCCCAACCTCAAGTTCAAAGTTATCCCCACACCCAGACCCCCAGTCAAATTCAGCCATTATCTCAAACAAATTCTCAGCCTTCTACTCAAGCTCCCCTTTCCCAGATGCAGACACTCCACCACCAGTCCCAACCGCCTCCCCCTGCCCAGTCTCGTCGGCAACACTCCAAATCCACATCCTCTGGCTCCTTGTCGCCACGAGCCTCTTCTCCACATCTGAGCTGCTCCTGGGCACGAGGGGTGAGTCGTCCACCATCTGTGCTCCTTCCTCACGCCCTCTATGACATTATCACAGCCAGTGACAGCAGCGGGCTTCCACGATGTACTTCATTCCTACCGCATATGTCTGTTGCGTGGGCAAGCAGCTTCAGGTAGTACAAACGTTTATTATTTTATACCAGTATAAATATTTGATACGTACAATTTATGGATATAAAAGTTGACATACGATTTTGCTCTGCGCCAGCACTATTCAGAACTTATAAATTTATGTATAGTATATAACTGTAACCTTCAATCCTGTGTTTTTTGAAGATATGACACAATCCTGAGAAACACTGAAGACAAAAACCTGATCAAGACTGTGTAATCATGTATTCTGTCTTCTTTACTCAGGCCTCTGCTTAGTAAAATGATGACATGTACAGAACAGTCGCTCTATTATCGCCAGTGGACGGTGCCTTGCTCTTACCACATGGACAGCAGCAATCGCACCGAAGGACGAAGTGACAACTTTCATCCCCGCAGGTTGCTGCTCAGTGGACCTCCACAGGTATTTCCTGTCTTTCTTTGATTCAAACTTGAGCTTATGTTGTTAGTGTGTCTATTTATTTTTTCATTGTTTCTCCATGATTAGGTGGGTAAGACAGGAGCTTATCTGCACTTCCTGGGTATTCTGTCTCGCATGCTGATCCGACTAATGGAGGTGGATATCTACGATGAAGAGGACATCAACTGCAGTCAGTATATTTGCATCAGAAACCACCAGTCCTTACGTACATCTTCTACCAACCCTGTTATGCATACACTATAAAATGTGTTGTGTATTTAGGTGCCCAGGTGGAGGGAGTGCAGTACCATCCACCCACTGCTACCTGGCCCAACCCAGACATCATGAGGACGCTGCCATTTGACTACACCATCCATGACCCCAAATATGATGATATCAGCTCAGTATATTGTCCTGCATATAAACCCAGTGCTGAGGGTAAGCACAGACTCAAAAACACTGGTGCTCTGACACACACATCATAGCCACAGCCACAACTGTATCTGTTTTTGTACATTTCTTTACAGGTTACCTGTGTATTTTTCTTAAGTCCTAATGTGTACTTACCTATGTTGTCTTCTCAAGGAACTCCTGCGCGGCAGGAGGATGTGTACATACGACGGCGGACTTCTAGGATTAAGCTGTCGAAGTACGCAGCCTACAACACATATCATCATTGTGAACAGTGTCATCAGTACTTGGGCTTCAATCCTAGATACCAGGTCAGCACAGTACATGACAGGCACAACGTGTGAGAAGTGATACTCAAACTTCTTTCAAAATGTAAACATGAAATTCATCTCCACTCATAATGCAGATGTACGACTCAACGCTGCATGCCTTCACATTCACCCATCTACTGCTTGGGGAAGATATCCAACTCTACTTCATCATCCCAAAGTCTAAGGAGCACTACTTCAGCTTCAGCCAACCAGGAGGACAACTGGAGAGCATGCGCCTTCCTCTGACTTCTGATTGGGTTTGTCTTCCTTCTGTTCCTGTCTGAATCTGAATCTGACTCTGAACCATTTATATCATATACCAGTTAATTGTGTGGGTCAGAATATTCCTGCCCATTACATTACATGTTCTTATTATTTATTATCCCACATAATTGAGACCAGTGTGAGTGTAAATTCTCTCATGCCTGTGTCCTTTTCTTTAATGCTGCATTGATCAGCCACTCTCAAGATCATTTCAGCCCAGAGGCCAATACACACTTAATCACAGATTTTCAGAGATACTTAATCCCTTCTTTAGAAACACAGTTATACTGTCTCTGTTGTCATTTTCTATGTAAAGGGACAACCATATCTACCTTTAATGTGGCACGGTAAGACAGAGTGCAACACCTCTATTGATCCACTAGGTGGTGCACGTTGACAAACTGTGTCAAACTATGCTCAGCAGCTTTCATTTATATTGAAATGTACACAGAAGATTCCTGTTATTCAGAATAACTTGGTGTAGCAGCAGAATATTTTTTTTTTGTCACACCAGCCATGAATGTTCAAATGCCTTTTCTCAGCACATTCACATTCTGTATCTAAAACTGCAGCTTTATCCTAGCACAGGCGTCCTTCCAGTTTCCTTTTCCATTTTTGACATTGTGTTATTTCACATACAGCATTATCACTTGTATAAAATATACTTATTTAGGTTTTTGTTTTTTAATTTCACAGAGCCCAGACTGCATCAAAAGTCCAATCTTCACCCCGACCACTGGTCGTCACGAACATGGTCTGTTCAACCTGTACCATGCTATGGATGGAGCCTCACATCTACATATTCTTGTGATCAAAGAGTATGAGATGGCTGTCTATAAAAAGTACTGGCCCAATCACATCATGCTGGTGCTGCCCACTGTCTTCAATGGGGCTGGAATAGGTATGTCGCTGCTGCTAGTGATAAGAACGCAGGGTATATTCATGATCCCTTAAATAAACGCTGTTAAAGTGTCATATGGTGTTTAAATATCAGGATTTCTTTAAAGACCACCTTAGTAAGACCTCGATCATCGTACAGGTGCAGCTCACTTCCTGATCAAAGAGCTTTCGTATCACAACTTGGAGCTGGAACGTAGTCGGCGTTTGGAGGGAGGAGGCCCAGCGGGTGACGTCTGGCCCTTCATTATCCTGGCCGATGACTCCTGCGTTATGTGGAATGCTGTGGACCTCGACGCACGCAAGTACATGCTGACAATTAATATACAGTGTATTCACTTCACTAGGCGTGAAGGGCAAAATAGCCGTGGCTTTAACGAGAAGTGAGAATATGTTACATTATTGGTTTACGAGTTGGGTTTAACATAGCTGGTCTTTGATTTCTGCTGTCGTCAGCGGTCCAGTGGAGCACGCGGTGTCACTGAAACAAGTCTTACAGCACATGGAGGCCTGTCCTGACCTTGCCCACTATGGTCTATGTGGCATCAGGAAGTGGAGCAGCCGTGGAACCACAGGTGAAGTGCCACAATGTCAGACAAGTACACTATATTACTTGATTTATTTATTAATGGAAAATTGCGACGTCCCTCTAAAATATTACATAAAAGCATTAATATCTGCTTGTCATAGATGCTTTAAATTTCAGTTTGTTATGTCTTGATCAGACAGGAAATTGTTTGCTTTTTCACAGCTAATAAATCAGGATCATATTGCACACATGCAGAATTGTGTGTGATGTGCAATCCAAACAAACATCCCTGGCTCATGAGTGAAATGATGTTGTAGCTGCTATTTGTTTTTTGTTGAAACAGGTAATAAGTATCGAGAACCCTTCTCCAGAGGTCTCCTTCACGACTTCCTGCTCCTTAACGTCGACCGGAGTCAGAACATCCAGTACGACCAAAACCGCTTCACCTGCCACGACGTGGACTTCACCCTGAGGCTGCACAGCGCCGGCCTGCTGGTCTGCCGGTTCAACAGCTTCAGCGTCATGAAGAAGCAGATCGCCATTGGAGGATACAGAACATTTATTATCAAGACCAAGGTACATGCTGAGGAAGCAGAAAGAAATCAGAATCAGAAAGTACTTTAATAAAAACAAAAATGTCTTGTTCTAGAAAGTGAGCAGCCTGACTGCAGCTCTTTTCATCTTGACTGGCATATTATGGTCCTTAAACGACACCAATAAAAAAGTGTGTGAATATGGCATTAATCGATAATCTTTATTTTTCCAGATGACAGATGTTCCCACCTCAGTGGGGCCCTCGCAATACATCTGTGCCCCAGACAGCAAGCACCTTTTCTTGGCTACACCAGCTCAGCTCCTCCTGGAAAAATACCTCCAGCACACCAGCCAGAAACTGTTTCCACTCAGCACCAAAAACTACACACACCCTGTGCTGTCTGTGGACTGTTTCCTCAACCTGGGACCTGAGGTAAGGTGGATGTACTTACCTTTGAACGGAAGAATGAATTCCTGCTGTCGATATAAGTCTCACTCTTCCTTCCTCCTGCAGGTGACGGTGTGTTTTGTGAGTTCCAGGCCACATTCCGTCAACATCAGCACCACAGGGTTGTTGTTCAGTGGCCTCCTCCTCTGTTTTGCCGATGCTTTCGTGACTCCTGGGTTCCTCAAGAAATTCACCTTTCTTAAAGGTACAGCAGAAGACCATGTGTGAACTATACCTAATGACGGGTTTAAGAGGGAGCTGAAACATGCTAAATGTGGGGTTTATGCAGGATATTTGAACATCATTCTGAATGTCTAAATATCCTACATGTAGCATATCTTGATAACAAAAGAGTAACAACGTTGTCGTTCTGTGGCTAAGTGATTAAAAGTCTGTCTGTATAACTGCAACGTCACTCATTGACTTCTGCCTCAACACCTTGATTGCATGTCATCTCTTTCCCCATATTTCATGTCTGTACCTTTGCTGTCTACTAAATAAAGACAAAATATGGTCTCAATAAATAGGACAGCCTGCTTTAGATCAGTTAAATACAACAAATGTTTTCAGTGTGCCTCATTTTTATAGACTGTGTAATGAATGAATAAAAAATGTAAAAAACTAACTGTTATAGGCAATTATATTGAAGTCATTATGTACATTTTAATTTCCGTGTCATTGTTAAAGTGTGTGTCCCTGTCCCTCCTGTCTGGCTACCTGTAGGTGCGACTCTGTGTGTCATCAGTGCAGATCGTAGCTCCCTGAGGCAGACAGTGGGCAGGCTGGAGCTGGAGGAGGAGTGGAGGTTCAGACTCAGCGATGAGTTCCAAACGGCCAACGCCAAAGAAGATCGGCCGCTCTTCTTCCTGACTGGAAAGCATATTTGACTGAGGCAGGGGGAGGCAGTGGGCTGAAGAGTCAGAGCCAGGCATGGGATCACTTTAATTTCCAAAGACAACTTGTGTGTTTCATGGCGTGACAGTTCGCACTAACCCATGGAACGAAAGATGAAACTTTGACTGTTACCTATCCACACACAAATAAGATGGAAGCCCACAGGAAAAAAAAAAAAAAAGGAAATTTGCAATAACCATGAAATTTCTTTCCTAAATAAGAAGCATCCAGTATCTAATCGTGTGGTTGTGTGTGGATAAAATGCTGAAAGAAATTGTCTTGTACAGACAGTAAGCACAGATTTAACCAAAGAGGAAGTTAACTCAATGCTTTTTTACCCTTTAAGGAAACTCACTAGACCACCAAATACTAGTTTTGGATTCTTTGTTGTGTGTTTGTAGATTTAGTTGTTTAGAAATTCTTACTGCAATATCTCAGACTTCTTTGCTGGTGCACACAACAGGAGAAGCTTCATATAAAAAACTGTAGACACAATCATTTGTGTGCAATGGTAGCTGATTATTGGCAACATTTTAATAGGGAGACTTTCGTAGAGGTCTGTTTTGCATGTGTGTTTTTACGTCTAAAGTATTTTGAACTGTATTTAGTCATATTTGTATTATGTAAAAAAAGTACTTATTTCACAGTGTGTGCAAGAAAAATAACTGTGGAGCTGTTTGTCTGTTTGGGATGTCGAACATTTTTATGCGTTGTGCCAGATAGGCTGTGCGATGATTCTTGTTTTTACCGGTCGGCTGAATCCATTGTGTACTGTATTTCATGGTGTGCAGTTTTGTATGCCTTTAATTGTATAAATGTACAGACATTTTATTTGTTTGTTGTTTGTTTCAATGCCTCTCTGAAACCATGCATGTCCCCATCAGTAAGACCTGTGTGCTGCTGCACCTGGGTTCTCATGAGATATTTGAGACCGCAAAGTGGATACTCATCCTACCCTTAGCAAGCTAGCCAAGGATCACAAGGACAGGGAGTCAAGTGGCAAAATACGCTTCGATGACAGCTGCCTTCAGAAACTCACGTGGAAGTCCTGCCTGTGTCTGGGTGTGTGTGTGTGTGTGTGTTTGTGTGATGCAACTTGTACTCAGGACATGTTTAATGATGGTTATTATTTCTGGATGAGTAAGGGCTTAAACTCAACCAAAACACAAACAGATGCACAGATGCAAAACGTTGATGATCCCTTTCAAGAGACCTCCCGCCAGAAAAATGCGGAATTTATATCGGCATGTGGCATCGAGCCAGCACCTGAAGCTGCAAAAGGAGAGTATGAACCCTCTCAGATTTCTTCCCAGTACTCAGAAAAACACTTGTTGGTAAATTTAGTCTAATACACTCACTGCTCAAGCAATATCTGCTCACTCAAAAACAGCCCCTCACATTTAAGACCCTAAGGACTCATCCAGAACTATCCAGAAGAGCTTCAGCACCTACTTAAGAGCTGTAATTAACAGAGACATTTTATTTTAATTCATTCCCGGTCTTGCTCATGAGGACTCTTTGAAATATCTTCACAAGTTCTGAGACTCTTCACTGAAGAATCTGCACAACTACTGTGAACCATGCGACATGGGGCCGTGACCCAGATGGAGGAACAAGACTTCAGTAGCCACAGTGAGGATGACAGACCCGATGACAGCTGGTCCTGGGTAACAAAGCTCAAATGATCTTTTTTTTCTTCTCATTAGCTCTACAACAGTAATATAAAATAGTGTTGAGAATTATATAGCCAGTAAAAAACAGCTCCTCAATATGTCTAAACTGGTAACAACCAGTTAGTGAGATAGGCCCGCACTGCACTATTAAAGTAGATTTTTGAGTTAAAAAGGTGGAGAAGTATCTGATGCTGATGAAACTGACAGGAATGCCTGTGTGAAGAATAAGATCGAGGTGGAGGATCGAGGTGGAGGACCTCAGTCTGACCAGTTCCTTTAGAGTACATTCACTCTGTGTTTACAGTATTTGTCAGCGTGTCTGTGTTTGTGTGGCTTTACAGATGGTTCTCAGTGTGAAGCTCTGTGAACTTTTGTCTCTGTGTGCGCGCCAGCTCATATCTCTACGCATGACCTCAAACCCACAGAGGTACTTATAAAGGCATATTACTCCATCACAGTCACTGAAGCTGTTACATAACACCAGCACCATGCCTGGGCCCTGTGAGAGGTCTGTGAGTTCAACCAACACCTCCACATTTTCTCCTCTTGCATTACATCACATATTTGTGACTAAAACGCGTCCCAACAGTTTGGGAACAACTCAAAAAAACATGGTGGTGTTGACCCGGCCTCCAGATTCGCTAGATCCCAAACTGATTAAGTGTCTGTGGCATGGTCCCTCACCTCAACCCATAGGACCCAAAGGCCCCCACTTAAAACATCCTGTTGTCAGATACCACAGGACACCCTCAGAAGGCCCATGTCCATTCACTGATGAGTCACAATTGTTTTGGAGGCACAAGACCTACACAATATTAGGCAGGTGGTCATTATGTTATGACTGATCAGAGTATATCTGTATATGCTAAATGCTCATTTATGATGTGAAGACATAGTTTTTAGGGTTGGTTAATGATACCGACAGCACCATTTCTGTCTTAGAAATCATGATGGAGATATTTGTTTCAACATTCGTCAGATGTTGTTGTTGTTGAGGTGAAAATAGGATCGGTGGCAGTGGCTGTAGTCAGACGTGTCTGTCCCTGGAAACCAAACTAAGCAGATTTTTCTAAAGCCCTATAATGTGTCTGAGACTGGGGGCAGGTTCAATAGTTGGGCAGTGGTGTGTGGCCAAGGCAGCCCTCTGATTGGATCAAGAAGCCCATCCCTCTGAAAGACACCCCCGTCTCCGTGGTGATGAAGTGAATGCATTGTTGACCTCAGAGGGAGTGCCAGAGAGAGATCAGGCCACCCCTTTCTCTACAAACCACCTTCTTCTTCCTTCCTTCCTCTCCCTGTCCCTCTCACGTGTCAGCCAGGAGGTAAACACACACCCGGCCCGTGCAGACAAAGAAGATATTAAGCTACAGTGAGAAAAAATCAAATAACATGTCCACACGTGCAGTATGGAATGGAATTCCTAAGATTGCACAGAACCGATTGTGTGTCACTGTTTACAGTTACAACCAAAATATGCAGGTGTGTACTAAAGTGAGGTAAGAGAGCTTCATATTTCCAGAGTGACATTATATTATAGCATTATCTCCACATGTAACTCTCTGCAACTTCAAATTGTTTATCAGTATCATCAAATAGTGCATAAAAAGGAAAAATTAAGTCAGAATACAGTAGTGACAATTAACAAATAAGACTTCATTATTTAGTATTTTTTCTTGTTAATAGAGGATTTTCAGTATAGATATTATACATCTGCCTTTAGTCGATGTATAATGTCATGTGCTTAAGCCACATTAACCACATGACACAGTGGCCCCCCCATGCAGTGGACAAACCAGTTCCTCTCCTTCTTCTCTGCCATATTTCCACACATACAAACCCACAATCGTCGACATTCTGCAGATTCTCCGTGTGTCCTACTCCCCTGTTTCCATACTCTCTCTGTCTCCTCCCACTCTCACTTCAGTTGGCTACTTTTCTGCCCCCGGATGAATGAGCCAGTTCTTAGAAACCCCAACACGTGCTTCCTTGTTCCCTCTGCGTCCCGCTGATAGTATGTGTGTGTGTGTTCATTGGCCACTTTGCTAGAATGAAGAGTCACGTGTTCCACAGTCATGCAGTGCAAAATATGTATGTAATGACAGCAGAATTTAATACATAGGGTCAGGGATCACATGTTGGTTTCATGCACACACACACAACTCATCTTGTGTGTCTGTTGAAAGGTCTTGAATAACAAACAAAGGTGGAGGCAGTCAGAATGGGAGTGTAACTCGGGTGGGCTAGTTCTTAGAAACATTGAGCAACAGCTAAAAGCCATGAGACCCTGCTGGAGAGACTCTGTGGAGAGACAGTCTTTTGTGTTTGTTTCTTAGAAGTGGGAACTCGGTGTCCAGACTCAACTCATAGTACCTTACATAAACCTACTATAATGTAATCAGATTTCCAGGACCATGAAAACACCACATGGGTTGAGGAAAATACATAGTTTTCTGCCTGCCAGAATTTTTTTTCATGGAGCATTAGTGTTTGTAACTTTAGCTGTTTGTTATCCTGAAGGAAGTTTGTTTTTCAGTCATGACTTCAACATATATAAATCACAGGTTTCACACAATAACAGCCGAGTGCATGAACTCAATCACTGTTAAAAATCTGATTTGGACTGTTGAGACTAGAAATATTTTCACAGAGCATGTATATTTCCTTTTGGGAGGATGTTCTAGCTACAAAGGTCAGGTCCAGGTCAACACCTTGGGCTGTTGTTTTTTGAGTTGTTCCTAAATCCTTCCTGTATGTGTCTATGTCACTCTGCATACTGCTGGGGATGGCTGCTGCCATCAAGGAGTGTAACTGCTATGGGCTGGTAGTCCCTGGTCTGGTCTAGGTGGGTTGTACATGTCTAAGTAACATCCACATGAATGCCAGGTCTAAAAGTTCCCCAGCAAAACACTGAATTGTCACTAGATAGTTGTGTGTTGTGGCTGATCGGTGTACACTGAATATAATACTTCAAAACAGATGCATGATGCCTGATTGTTTCCCCAGGAGAATTTATCTTAGCTTATGACCTGGCAGCTAGGAAACTGATTTGTTTGGCAGTGCTGTAAACGTATAATCCACTGTAAAACCACAACTTGATTTTTACATAGTTTTATACTTTTCCTGTGAAGATAAAACTGACCCTTTGTAACATGTAAATCAGAGAACCGTACTTCAACCAGAGCCAGATATACAGTTTCCACGATTCCAGACTTTATCCAATAGATAATCCACTAGAAGCTCCTGGATGTAGTCTCATCTGCCACACAGACAGATAATGCTATCAGTCTTCTCGTCTAAGTCCAGGTTTGGTTGAAACCAAACCACCACGGTCTTCATATTGCTGGTGAAACCAGGAACTTTCTTGAGGGCCCTGTTGTACTACATGGAAACATGCTTTCCACAGTATGTACTATACCCAGTATGTAGAGACCATCACAACAAGCCATCTAGCCTGTCACTTATGATGTCACTTATTTCTAACTGTGTTAACTTAAGCATAGCTCACTACATGCTAAAAAAAGACACACATCGACGCCGTCTTGGTCAGACTCTGGAAATATTTTTCATTTTGACAACTGAGACCCAGTCAGTTCATTTCATGAATGCAGATGACTTCAAGCTGCCTCAATGTCACTGCTATTCTTGTCTCCTCACATACTAGACATGTACTTCTTCAGAATAGAAACGAGATCCTGATGCTCTTCTCTTCGTAGTACTAACATGTACAGTATGTGTGTGTGCATTAAGGATTCAGCCTACTCTGTGTAATTTGAGATTTCTTGAGATGCTATATCTGTGTCATGTACGGCCCCACTATATACAAAAAACACACGAGTGTGATGCTCCAGTAAACACAAACAAGACAGAAAATCATTAATGGACTAAATGCTTAGTAATGATAGATGGATAATAGGTTGATACTTTATTTATCTCATGGGAAATCTGATATCCAGCAGCATCATTACAGAGACAGGAGGAATTACAGTTAGAAAAAAGGATAAAGAAAATAAAAGTACAGTGAGGTAGATTGTACAAAGAGTATTTATAAAAAAAAATCTTTCTAGCAAAACAAACAAAGATTTTCCATGTTGTAGATAAAGGCTTTAACAATGTTAAATCAGTAATAATCAATTTACAAGCTCCTGGATTGCCTGATTGTGAAAAATAAGGGTGTTATTATATTACTTTACCACAAATGTAGGTCTTATTACAATTCTCAATACCCAGATGAGATAAATGGCCCAGTGAGGTTTCTTTCAATGAATTAAATATCAACTCTAATTTTAAATATGTTTCTTTAAAGTTTGTTTGTTTGTTATTAGTCGTGTTGGTTGCATGAAACAGGTATGTCCAGAGAGTACAGCCTCCGATTACATCACGTTAATATAAAACCACATTTAAATGAGTTTTAGGGGGAAATGTTCAGTAAACAGTCTGTGACGTCAGTGGCGACTCAGCCAATTGGCTTCCTCCGTGTCTGCGGCTCCATGCCTGAGGGAGGAATAGCTCAGCTGTGGTTTAAATAGCGAAGCAGTCCCGAGCAGACGACCTAAGATCAGATGTCAGAATAGCTGAATGAGGCCGAGACTAACGATGATGTTTGATTTGAGGACTTAAACCCGCAGAGGACATATGGTGGGAAAAAAACGGATGGCGGACAGATCCCCGAGCGGAGAGCGACGTCAATAAATAATGTAAGCAAGCGATAGAATTCCTGCTGTAACCTGCTGTCATTGGGCAGATGTATGCATGATTTTATCTGATTTACGCATAACTGGCTTCGACCTTTGTGCAGAGTCGGTATTTGTTTTCAGTTTTTTTTCTCTCTCGCGCATTTCAGCTGTTTGAATGAACGCAGAGCTCCTGTGCAGACTGCAGAGCCTCACCCCGTGTGCAGATGTTTACATGTCGCTCATTCTCATGATATCACCACAAGCCCCATGTTGGTGCATATAGTGTCTGTGTGCTGCTCTGGTCCATCGCAGACGATAGTGCCAAGCAGAAAAAATGAGGCCATGTCTGTTAACATCTAAAGAAGAACGTCATAATAAGTAATAAAAGTAATAGTAACAATAATAATAAATGTGATTGTAAGGAAAGCATTCGTGAAAATGGGCTTTTTTTCTGTCTGTTTTAATGTTATTCAGTTGTAACCTCTTTTAGTTGCAGTCAGTGTTATAGAGAGTAATCCTGGTGTCAGACTTGCTGCTCCAGTCACATTAAATTGATGTAATTGGATAATCCTTCACATCATCATCATCTGTAAATCCCTCAGCCTCCCTGTCACCTCTCAGCCGCCTCTCTGTTTGTATTGGTGGTCTCAGTGCCTTTGCTCTATCTTTATATTCACCAACGTTTACTAAAAAGGCCTCTGTGTGGACTTCTATGTTACACTTTAGGCTGTAGGTCATGCCCGTTTCTGAGGTTAAGAGGAGCAGTGTGTTGTCCACTGAGTGATACAGAGTGATCTAATGAGTGGTCTCATGATTGGCCATTACATAATGGGGAAGCACTGTGACTGGCTGCTGAAGGCAAATGTCCCGGAGGAGTGGGCAAGGCCTGTGTGTCTGTGTGTGAAATCTGCTTGCACGTGGCCATTGTTGCCAGTGATATCAGGGCCGTGCACAAACAACCGCATGTTCATAATGTGTGAGACATAGAAAATAAAGATTGAGGATGGTGGAACCAGATGAAGGGTCAAATATTTATGCAGTCACACTAATGAGAATAACAGCTGACTGAAATTACAAGAAAAACAAAGTTTCCTCTGTGTGTGCAGTCACTCGAGTAGCTTTCCTTTTATTTGCGCAGATTTTTAGATATCTGTACTTTAACTGACCAACTAAACAACGTCAGAAAGGGCAGCAGAACGCATTCACTGGCTTTAAAACCCTGTGCTGTGTCACACAAACAAACCTGTGAGGAATGAGTCACACATGCTGGACCATCAGAGCAGACGATCCCCAATCTATGATTCACAGCAACTGAGGCGTGTTAACAAACCTTCATCATCCTTACTGTTCTTATCATGGTCTGCTGAAATATGAGGCCATCTGTCCTGCGGGCACGCTGCAACAATGTGTGTGTGTAACGGTATCTGAGCCAGCACGAGCTGACAGGTGGATATTTTAAGGGACACCACACACAGAGAGAACAAAGTGTCATCGTGTATTGTGTGTGCTATAAAGACTGGTCTTCTGTTTCTGTATGTCACCCTGAATTCCCTCTTAATTTTAAATAACTCCAGAGGGCTTGTTCTGCCTTTACTTTTGTTTGCTTCCTTTATTTTCCTTCAGAACAAGACATTTGTCTCTTACTTGATCCACTCCTACTAGTCTTCCTCCTCACAATGGTCATTTTTAAACAGATCTGAATCCAAGTTATATAACAAATTCTGGTAATTTTAGAAATGTTTTCACTCACATTTAAAGCTAAAGAAATGGTGGGTTGTTTGCATCAAGCAAACTGGACCTATTGCTTTACACAACACATAAAAAAACTGATTTAAATATTTGGCAATGTTCTCCCCAAAAATACCTCGTTATCATGTCCCTGTACTGAAGTGATACCCACAGAATAAGTCATCTTGTCTGTGGGGTCATTCGCTGGCTGCAGTCTGATTCACACCACAGGAGAGACCACAAACAGACCTTGTGATTGCACTTGTGTTTTTTCAAGTTTCAGTATTTATATGAAGACATTAAAAGTCAGCGTAACTATATATACAGTATATCAATAATATTCACTACTGTTGTTCCTTTCTCCTGGCCCGTACAAATCAACAGCCACCAATCTCCCAGTTAATGTGCTTCCCTTTCTGGGTCTCTTTCCAGGGCCATGTTTGGCATTCTAGACATAGATCACTGGAGGCTGTGGATCAGAGACACTGGCACAGCACCACGTGATTAATCTCGTCCCTGATGGGCTGTGTTTGCACTACAGAGAGGACAAGCCATTTATGAGTTTAGAGTGTGGTTTTGTTTGCAACAGACAGATGTTAACATTTTTCGTGTAAGGAAACCTGAATGTTTTCATACACTGTCACCATGTAGAAACATACTTTCGTCACTATGCGCTGCACAATAATGTACTGTATACATTTTTGTGTTCACTCAGACTGTATTATAACCAGAAGTAAGTAATGAGAAGTAGACAGTCATGTGCACTGGTCAGCCACAACATTAAAACCACTGACAGGAGAAGTAAATAACATTGACCATCTTGTGACAATACAATGTTTGCTGGGAAACTTTTGGACCTGGCGTGCAACCTGACACAGGCACACACACAAAAATGGTTTACAACTCAAAACTCATAAAAAAGAAGCAGCAGAAGGTGTTGACCTGGCCTCCAAACTCACTAGATCCTAAAGTGATTAAGTATCTGTGGGATGCTCCCGACTGAGACTGATCCACAGACGCCCCTAGGACCCAAAGGCCCGCACTCACAACATTCTGTTGCCAGACACCACACGAGACACCCTCAGAAGGCCCATGTCCATTCTCTGTTGAGTCCCAACTGTTTGAAGGCACAAGGTAGACCTACACAATATTAGGAAGGTGGTCATAATGTTATGACTGGTTAATGTATATAATACAAGCAGCTTTTAACAGCGGGGCAAGAGCATGTCAAATTGGTATCAAGTGGAACAACAGTAGCTCATAGTGACCTACCCAGATTCTAAACATTGGGCCTATGGGTGGTCATGTCTGCTGTCTCCAGACAGTGCTACAGCAGTGAACCTGTATAATGATCTGCTGGCTAAGATCCAGGCCTAATCCAAGCCTCCACCTCATCTAATCATGGTTGCCAAAAGAGGGGGTGCCATATGCGAAATGTAATGAACTGGAGTGTGGAGGTCCATGTTGGGCTAAAAGCAAACCTGGCCTGTTGTCCCTTCCATTTGTCCCATCATCTGTTATTGTGTTTAGAATGTTATTGTCACTGTCTACATGTTCTACTGCACGAATGACCAGTGGTTGGGATCATAGATTTTATGGAATATAAAGAATACAAGAAGAATAAGTAGGGCGTATTTGTGGCACAAAAATCAACAAACTCTTCTCTCCTCTCTCTCTGCCTGTCTCCAGTTACAGACCATGAACTATGTGGGTCAGCTGGCGGGTCAGGTGTTTGTGCAGGTCAAGGAGCTGTACAGAGGACTCAACCCTGCAACACTGTCTGGATGTATAGATGTCATCGTGGTGCGGCAGCCCGATGGCTCCCTGCAGTGCTCCCCCTTCCATGTCCGCTTTGGCAAGATGGGTGTGCTGCGGTCCCGTGAAAAACTGGTGAGATCAGAGTGTTCTCTTTACCCCGCGCTTTCACTTAACTTTCCTATGCGTATCTACACAGTGTCTGTGTATAGGTAATATGGACATTTAATTATTCTTGTTTTATTGTACTTTTTTTCATATTTCAGCACCAATATAATAGTTTAAAACAACATTGTAGTTACCTTTCATTACAAAATCACAAATGAAACCTCTGGAATTCTGAATTCTACACTAAAAAGATAAATGCATCTCTACATCTTCATGAACATGTTGAAAGTTACTGATAACAGATGAACAGATTTTGATTTATAAAGTTAATAAAGCTGACGAGGACTGTTAATTCTGTTTTGCAGGTGGACATAGAGGTTAATGGAGAGCCAGTGAGTTTGCACATGAAGCTGGGAGAGAATGGAGAAGCCTTCTTTGTCAAAGAGGCAGAGAACAAGCTGGTGAGTAATGATTGACAGAGTCCTTTCGCCGAGTCAGTAAACACACACAAATATAGAACAGAACATACAGTAACTTGCGCACTTGGACGTTATGAAGCCTGAAATAAAACACAGACGGCCGCTCCATTTGGTCTGGTGCTTTTAGAGAGGATGGTTTATTCTTACCCTCTTTAATGGTAGTAATTCACACAGAATGTTCTGCTTTATTAATCTACAAGAACACGGTGTTATTTAAATTGCGATACCTTCATTTCGAAAATACGAGCAAAGCGGAAATATCCATCTTAATGGATAATTAATAGATATCTTAATTTGACACTTCCAGATAAATTGTGCGTGGACAATGGCATCTTTCTATTTCTGGAAATAAACAACCCGCTGATCTAATTCTGTATGCATAAGCATATCAGCTGAAATATAAGCTGAACGACGAGGCAGAACAAGAGCTCCTGTCCTCCTGTGGTATCCTGTTGACCAGCATGACTTTAGTTTCCAGGAGATAAAACCACCGGGACAGACAGAAAGCAAAAACAGACACTGGTCTGTCAGACTCACAGTCAGTCAGCATTATTACATGTCATATGCTGCCTTCATATGTACTGTCAACAAAAATCCTGGAGAAGGCTGATGACATCAGCATGTGGATGTGGCACAATCTAAAATAATCTAAATATACAAAAAAAGAAAAGAATAGTGAATATCCCAGCAAATCAAATTCAGGATCACTCATCATCGTCCCATGACAATGTGACACTGAAAATGTGAATAGAGTATGTGTTGTGTAGAAACAGATCTGATTAGGAGGAGGTACTTGGCAAGCATTTTCATGTTCATGTTGGAGCTGTCGTCTGTTGTTTTGCCTCAGCTTCCTGAACCAGCATTAATCTGTAAAACTAGAATTATATGGAGCACAATGATAAAATCAAATGTAGACATACTCCACTTCAGACAAATAGTCTGAATTGGAGATACTTTTGTTTTAAAAAGTGATTCTGTAAAGTGATAGGTTAGAAGGGAAATTGGGGGGATTTGAGGCTGTGGGACATGACCCCTCTGAAGAAAAGCAGCACAAACCCTGCAGTGGTGAACAACTTCTCTTAATAGTCACAAAGTTATTTGGGAAGTGGTGAGCAATGATGGCTGTGCTCCCTGTTCAAGAATTAAAAGGAATTTGACATAATCCGGGAAGATCTAATTCCTAATCTGAAGGATTACATTGGACCAGTTCTGCTTTCATTACTTACTTTGTATCTATTATAAGACATTTTCTAATGGCCAGTTAATCCGTCCATCCGTGCAAGAGGAATTCTTCAGATTGACTCCAGCATTAATACTGGAATGCCTCAGTCCTTAAAGTAACAGATGGGAAAATTACGTCTTTCAAATTTAAAGCCGCAAAGCTTTTTATTATTATTATTTACAAATTCTCTGACTGTGACTGTGCAAAGGGTCGGATCTTCTCCTTAACATAACCCTTCCTCCACTGAGTGGAAAACCACCGGAGACCTATTTCTAGCATTGCCCATTTCTGTGTACTGTGTACAAAGTAGAAGATAAAGGAAACAGACATTCACACCAAGAGGAGCAGGAAAAGAACAGAAAACTTCTGGCCAGCAGTTTTACATTCTCGTAGCAAAGCACGCTGTATCTTTTACTGAGGTTACATGGTGAAATGCTGTCTGGCAGCTTGTGGACTGCGTCAGCCTCAAATTGTTTATCTTACGTCAGTGTATTTGCACCGTCTTTCAGAAACCGTTTTTGTTATTTTCTAGCTGATCTCAAAGTAAGAAGCTCAACGGCAATTTTAAGGAACTATTTGGCATCGAGCCCAGTCTTCAGCGCCTCTCCTACCCCCACCCCTGTTCCTCAGGGTGTAAAGTTAAACTTAAGGATTTGTTGGGGCTTGTGCATGAGCAAGCAGATACTGCGCATGAAACATTTACTAAATGTTCTACTCTTCAGGCTACAGCCACAGGAATCTTTTAATACTTGTAGTAGAATTGGATAATCCACTTAATGTCTTTATACTGATGTGCCTCGCGGGTGAAACCATAAAAATATGTGTGATCTTTACAGTCTCCATGTGTATTTCATCTGAATATTTAGTTTTCCGTGCAACCTACAACAGAGATTAAAATGAAGAGCTGTTTTGGTGGTCTGCTGATAATCTATTTGAAAACAGACATGACAATATTTTTCTGATTAGGGTATAGTGGTTTTGGGGTCGATGTTTCCAGTGAGGGCAGACTCAGAGCAGATGTGACCTTGTAGAGTGCACATTCTGTGTACTGTCCCTTTTCCTCCCCTATCTAGATGAACTGGGCCGTGTTGGACTGCGGTATGACACGTGCACCACAAAGCATGTGTCAGTCTGCACTGTTCAGATCGTCTCTCCCTCCCTTGCTCTGCCTCTTTCTCTCTATTTATTCTTCATGCATCGTCATGTCGCTGCGGCTCTGACGTGCAAATCTGTGATTTTCCTAATCTGAGCTCAAACCCACATTCACTCACCAGATTATTATAGACCCACATGGATAAAACAAAATTGTTCAGTCAGCAACAGTTCCTACTCTGCAATACTCTGTTCGGCATTTCGACTCAGACTAAAAAAATCTCAACAACCGTTAGATAGACAAACATAGATAAACATCCATGATCGTCAGTAGATAAAATACTTTCACATGGCCAGTACCAGCTTCACTAATAGCTCCCAAGTGTTTAGCGCAATTGCAAAAATAGAGTTAAGACGACTAGCTTTGCAAACTTTATGCTTGCTAAACGTGTTAGCATTGTCACTGTAAGCACGTTTGTTTTAGTATTTATATTAATATATAATCCAACAAAGTTTGGCTGTAGACTTGTACTTACTGTCCAACATGCAGCAGCTGTTGTGGACATGATTTTATATTCCTCCATACCTAATAGCTTCCCATTCATGTGCAATATTTTTTGTTACATTTAACCTGTTAATATATAATCATAACTATTCACTTCACATGTCTTGATTCTGTCTTGAACTACAACAACAGCACTTAAATGTGGCCTCTAAAATCTTTCTAATTCTGAGACCTGCATCTATGTCTATCTATATCCCAGTAGATCATAGCAGCCCATTCGGTTTGAATTCCTGAAGATCGTATTGATCATATCTACATGCCTAGATATGATCTACATTCCTAGATATATCTAAATACCAGCTAGTTGCTGTTATGTGACTGGCTGATGTTTGCGAGCAGGTGAACATGTCAGTGAGGTGTGATATGCAGTAAGCTATTGATACGAGGGCTCTGGAGAGAGAGACTGAATCGAGTGCTGTAAATTATTTCAGGTTGATTATGAATTTGATCATCATATCTGTTTGTCTTAAACCCATCATCTCTCATTCTCTTGTCAACAGGAAGTAGTCCCGTCCTACCTTGCTACATCACCCATCTTGTCAACAGGGGAGGAGTTAATGGAGTCCCAGCTGGGCAGGGGAATTTCTCGCAACCACGGTAAGCTCTGCTGACAAAAGAAACGCTGGAATGCTTGTCCATCTATGTGATTATTGAACAGTTTTTTTGTACCTCTTTCTCATCACACAGACGGCATCCCTTGCAACTCACTTCCTGTCCAGAGCCTGGGACTACAGCAAGTTGATGGAGGGATGACCAAGAAGAGATGGAAAAGGAGGAGGAAGGCAAGGCCAGATGGAGGTGGAGGAGGAGGAGGAGGAGGGGGAAGGAGAGAGGAGAGTGGGGAAGAGTTCTCAGAGGACGAGGACATGTTCACTATTGACTTGAGCTCGGATGAGGAGAGGGAGGGAGACGCCAGCAGGTGTGTCCATGCATGAGGAGCTCTATGATTGTGTGTTTGGGTGAAAGAGTGAGAAGGAGGTTTATAAGTGTCAGTCAGACTTTTCCATTTCTGAGGAAAACAATTTTCATCAGTTATCACATTGTTGTGCCAATGAACCAAGGCATCATGTAGCTGTGTTAGGTGGAAAAACCCTGTGTGTGTGTGTTTATGTTTTTCATACATCAATGAATGTTTTTTTTTTTTTGGCTTTGTAAGGATCTCTGGTCCAGACAGATGTATCTGAACAGCTATTAGATGTAATGCCAGAAATTATAATGAGCCAACAATTCAGGTGGCCTTGACACAAAATAAAAGCTGTACCTTTTATTTTGTGCTGCTTCCTAAAGTTACTATGCTGACGTGCTAAACATTTTGCTGCTACATGTGTAGCTACATGTTACATGTGTCATTTAAGCATGTTAGCATGCTGAACTTAGCATTTAGTTCAAAGCCACACCATGCCTTCACTTCACCGCTCCACTATCAAGGCTGTAGACTTTTACCCTTGGTAACAATCAAATGTTAGAACACCAGCTTCACCTCGATGCCTTGAAAACCGTGGCTTTCACGCTTGTTTCTGTCTATGATTAAATATTCATAACAGAAATCCGAGTTAAAAGCGTTTTTGATCATTATTTATTAAGTGAGGAACTCTACTTCATCTGGATTGTGTGGGGATAGGTTTTATTGACAGGGTTCAAGTGTTGCGAAATATTAATTTGTGCAAGTGAGTGACATCTCCTTTCTCCGTCTGAGCTTCTTTCTTATCTAGAAAGCCAATATTTGCATAAAGAATCGTTCAGGGACTTTGAACTAGGGATACATGATACATGAGTTTTTTGTTTTTTTTTATTCTGTCTCAGTTCAGTAAAATGATTTCAATGGAACAAATCACTTGTGTGAAAACAAATCAAAGACTGGTAATTTAATGTGGAATTCTGCAAGTTTGTGCATGTTCGTGTGTATGTGTAAAGCAGCTCTCACGTTCAAGAGCGACTCCAATTGGACATGCTCCAGGGACTTGTCCTGTTCCCACAGTGTTCTGTGTCTCTTTGAAATAATGGCCCTCAGTCCGGTCCATACTGCAGGGGTTCCAAGCCTTTTTTAGGATTTAACCACATGGTGGGCTGGGAAAATTCCTCAAAGCCTCAAAGAAATCTACAAATGTGGCCGCTTTGTGTTGCACTTCATACTGTAATGGATAAGTGAATTTTCTTGGCTGGACTGTGATGTGTGATGTCAAAGAAGATTTATTTTCTGTGTTGTTTCAAACCATTATGAATTATCATCATCAGAACAAATGCTTTGTTGGACTTGCAGAGGCACTATTATTAAAGTAGGGTGTCTCCACTGTTTTTAAAAGAACATCTGCATGTGTATGATTGACATCTCCCTGCATGTGTGTGTTTGTGATCAGATCAGTGTACAGAGATCAGGGGTCGACAGCCAACAACTACACACGCCCCAGTGCTGACAGGACTCATTCACAGAGGTATTAAATACACACTTTCTGCTTATTTCTGACCTCACAATAAGTAGATAAATATAGTATGAAATGAAGGAAAGGGAAAACGAATTATCATCTATATCTGTTCATTTGTGTCTTTTTATCTTCATGTAGTAATATGATGAAGGAGACTCTGTCCATCCCTCCACCCTGTGGTCTGTCTATGTCTTGTCCACAGCGGGCTTCTCAGTTCTCGTCCCTTCTTAGGTATCACCTTCAGTTCCACCTTCTCTTAAAAATGGAAATGGAAATAATGTGTTCATAAAAGAAAATAACTGATCTGACTCTTTCTTGAATGTCACGTTCCCAGCAACCCTGACGATTCACGGTCATCAACACCGAAGAGTGACTCAGAGCTAACCAATCAGTCTAAGGACAATCCTGAGATGCTGTGGACCTGGGGAGAGCTGCCACAGGCGGCACAGGTATCTACACACTTATGATACTATGTGACTTCATCTGTCTGTTACATCTCTTTGACAGCAGTATCCACTGAATAATTTGATGCATCATAGATCCCCTTAGCTGATTTAGTTTGTTGATTGTCCCACTCAGTGCAGGTGCTGGTTTTCAGAATACTGTAAAACAAGATTAGGAAAGGTATTTATTCACAAAGTAGTGAGCACTCTCAGAGTAGTCAGCAGCACTAGGAGAGCAGGTTTAGTAGTTAGGTACCTTGCTCAAAGGCACTTTAGTCATTGGTGATTAGTTATATAGTCATATTGATTTATAATTTATTATTACAAATTTGTTTTTCCATTTTTTTCAAGTCTACAACAACAAAAATGAACAAATGTGGCAATTTGATCTTTATCTTTTACAGCCATCCTTCCTGACCTCCCACCAGAAGAAGGACTCTGACAGAGTGTCCATCCCAGTGTCTACCAGCACCCACTTCAGAGCCATCAGTGATGAAGGACCTCCTTCCCTCACTCTCTATAACCCCCAGTCTGAGGACAAAGACGCTGAGGAGAACAGAAGTGTCACCAGAGTCGGACTAACTATCAAACACGAGGGCGGACCTGGAGGAGAGCAAGGTAATTATATAGAGGATAATCAATGTAATGGAAAGGCCAACAAATCTAACACGAGCTAACAGGTTGTAGGCAATTATACACACAACACAAAACATTACTTTACTAACCACTTTCACTGGTTGAAGCTTCCCTTGTGTGATCCCTAGTGGTGCTTTAGTTGACTTCTTGAGATCACATGGCAGCATATTTATCAGTAGATCCTGGTGATCCATGCGGCCGTTTTATCAGTCTGTTTCATTTTCTGTTGTGTTGTTTTTCCTCGAGGGATAGGGGTGGAAAGTGTTGGGCCACTGTGTGCAGAGATGGAGGGTTTAACAGCCTGCTCAGTGTCTCCAAGGATTCTGCTTGATCACGTGGAAGAAGGCAGGAATAGAGGAAGTCCCGTCAGAAGGACGGATTCACCATCGAAGAGGAAAGGTACAGTTTGAGCCTTTTATTTTCAAAAAATTAGTTCTTGAACTAAAAAGTGTCTGTTCTGCTTCGGATTAAGTTTAATATTTTTCCTTCTAGAAAAGAGAAGCCAACATCTAGGTGCGGATGGCATATACCTGGATGACATTACAGAGCTGGAACCTGAAGTAGCTGCTCTCTACTTCCCTAAAAAGTATGACAAAAAACATATACATCTACAGTGTGTGTTTGTCAAAATCTCTTGTACTGTTGTTTGCTGCTCAGCTCAGATAGCAATACCAGCGGTGTCCACTAGATGGCAAACAAAACCAAACAAAGATTTCACCTTAAGCTGCGGACTACAGCATATATGTGGATAGCAACATCCTGACATTTCCAGTGTCTGTAATGAGTTTGTCCTTAATATGACTAGACATCATCAACATCATTTATCTATTTTACCACTCATATTGTATCACAGTGTCTTCTGACTCAGTATAAGAGTCTATGAGAACAAATTGGTCCATTTGCACCCAGAATTAAATAAAAAGTGGCGGGCTCAACAGTATTCATGGAGTACAGCTTGACTTTGACTGAACTATATTTAAAGAACTAAATATCTACAACAGTGACAGTCGCCAAACTGTGGTGGCATATTGTATAAAAATAATTTTTCCCCTTCGGCGGTGTGTCGCCCAATCCCCCCAAGGAACAAACTGTCCTCTTTTTCCACCCTAAATATGGGGGAGTTTATGTGTCGCTATAAATGAGATCCTCAGCTGCGATCAACAAATATTAAACTCCCGTTTGTGTCCTGCTTTACAAAAGCCCTGACACTTTTCAGTTCTTTTACTGTTTGAATGACTTTGTTTCTCCCTCATCAGTGATGGAGGCAGCAGCTCAATGAAGGGGGACCCAGAGATGATGATGATGGGTGTACGGAGCGCTAATCAGTCCCCACAGTCAGTGGGCAGCTGTGGGATGGACAGCGGTGTGGACAGTTTGTCGGACCAAATGGTTGACCTGCCTCACGTCGCCATCTCTTTGTGTGGAGGACTCACAGACAACAAGGAGATAACAAGGGGTAGGATAAGGAACATAACTGAAACACTGACAAGTAATGGCACACTGGCGTAACAGTTGCACTTCGAAGTTTCTAACAGTTTATTCATCTGTTTAATAGTGCTCAGTACATACAGTACGTGTGCTAATCTATGTGTATTTTATTTCATGCCACAGAGCAATTCTTGGAGAGGGCAATTTCCTACCAGCAGTTCTCCGAAAACCCTTCCATTATTGATGACCCTAACCTGGTGGTCAAGATAGGAAGCAAGTATGTATTAATTAAATTCAATAACATCATGTGTGCGTTTATCAAGACACATTGTTTATGTGTGTTTTATATTAATTTGTAATTAGAAATAGCAGACCATCATATGTACTGTATGCTGTTATTAGCCATTTCACTAAAGTTCAGACCTTTCAAAGTAAAGCACTGCATTGTCTCACAGGACCTCTCCTACTGGGGTGACTCAATTTCATAACTGGTTAAAAATGTGTTTCTGACCCTTTTAACTAACTCCCAGCAAGTGTATATCTGTGCTTTGCAAGTAGGAGTTTGTCTGAGGGGTAGAAAGTTTTATTTATTTTTCTTTCCTCTGTTGTAGGTACTACAACTGGAGCACAGCAGCTCCCGTCATGCTGGCCATGCAGGTCTACCAGAAACCCCTGCCGCAGGTAAGACCGCCACCGTGACAAATATTCACTCTTATTTGTTTCCAGTATTGTGCGTATTGAGTTAAAGCAGATTTTAAAGGGATTTTGTCAAAATTTGAAGTATAAATACTGTATAAATGTCCAAAAAATCCACAATATCAGCAGTAAGATGTAGTTGAAGAATAAAAGTAAAAGTACTGGTTGGGTCCCTCTGATTGATAAATTATTATATATGACATTATTAGATTAACAATACTTGGGCATCGGTGTGTGAGCGCCATGTTCCAGTTGTAGCTGCTGCAAGTGGGGCTGGTTTGAACTTATTTATAATTTTATGGGGAACAGTGATACACAAGTCTTTTTTCAGTTTGTGGGTGATTTGTGGTGATAAACTGGATCATTTTAACTGGAGCTGTGGATCTGTTAACATCTCACAGACATCTGAAATGTGAACTAAACTGAACACTGTTTTTTGTAAAGATGCCACGAGCCAGTGAGGTTGAAACCCGCAGCTTTAATCTAAAACAGCATGTTCTATTTAAAAAAAATGAAAATACATGTGGTGGAGTAGAAGTTATAAGATGGCTGTTGGTGTGTTTAATTTTTTATTTTTTTGTAACTCCCTGCATCACTTCTCTCCTGTGCACTCCCAGCATTTTGCAATTAATTCTCTTTAATCTGATGTTTCACTTTGGCTGAGTGTCGTCATTTCCCAGCATCCTCTCATTGTTTCATGTCAGTTAAACCCAATGCTAACAGCTAATGTGTGTTCACAGTCATTTCTGGCTCTTATTATCAATATAACCAGGCAATGTGATATCTGTTTTGCATAATATATGCTTCTATATGACATGTGATTTTGACCTTTATGAACATTATATATACACTGTCAGAAATGGCAGCAGTTGAAATTGGTCATTTATGAACACACATGGGAATGCTCAAATGAAAGCTGTCAGTCTTACACCACAGTGAAATATTGCATCATATCTTTTGTCCTAACACTTGAATAACGTCATGTCTTTATCCCCCCCTCCTTATTTTCCCCTTTATTTGCATACATGCTTTCTATCACAATCCATTTGATGTTTGTGGTTTACCAAGTGTTGGTGTCTGAGTTATGTGTTTTCCGCTTTTGGCCTCTTCTCATACTGCCTCCCTGGTCTGTTTGGTTCCAGCACTTCCCAGCCTGTATGATGCTTTCTTGTCAGAGCATGTCTCTGTGTGTCCGTATCTTATCATCTTTTTCCATTATTGTCTCTCTCATTCTCCTCGTGATGTTGCCCTCATATCGCTATCCAACCTGAATCTTCAAAAATCTTTCATTTTCAGGTTTTCTTCTTTTGCTTTTTTGCCAGCATGCATTTCAGTTTTCCCCTCCAACTCCGTTTGGGATAGTTGGAAGTTAATGTGGCTTGAAATGTTGTGTTTCTCATGCTTTGCTTTTAAGTCTTTTGGGTTGTTGATTTTTCTGATTTGAGTTTCTTTCCGTCAGTTTTGAGTTACAGTTCTCAGTCAGTTTTGAGTTGTATGTGCATGGTTGTCTCCAGGCCTCGGTGGAGAACATCATGAAGGAGAAGATGCCAAAAAAAGGAGGACGCTGGTGGTTCTCATGGAGAAGCAGGAACAGTGACTCGAAGTCAGTAAGTACACAGATCGGCACAGTGCCGGTGACATTTTCTGTTCTTATCTCTCTTGTTAGTCCAGTTGATTCAGACCCTGGTTTGTTTCCACCTTTGGTCTGGTTGACATACATGGATTGCGCACCAAAAGAAATCACACTTTCAAGACATTTCCTCAAAGTGCATTAAACAGTTTACTTGAATATTGACAGAGCTTATGAGTGAATGCACTCAGAGCTTTCTTTTTCTGTATTTAGTCACTTGTATGTCAGACGCATTTGACCACCTGATGGTTCTTTGTGATGCATTTTGATCCGCTTGGATTTTTCTCTGCGTGAAAAGAAACTGAACCTTGGGGAAACCAACAAACTCATCAACTGACTCTGGCAAGAGAAAATGTACTCTAGGTTGCAAAAAATTTGATTGAGTCAGTTGTGACCTTTGACCCTTTGTGCACTTCAGGAATCAGCAACAGAGGCAGGAGGAGACCAAGAAGAGAGTTCCCTCACTATGTCCTCAGTCAGCAGGTAACACTCAGTCAGTTTATGTGTGTCTTTTTCTTCCATCCTTACATGACTATGTTTCCCCCTCACACACCTGTATCGTCATCTCTTTTCTTCTTGGTTTTCTGGAATTTTTCAGGTTGAAGGATGAGTCATCCTCAAGTGACGAGGATCACAGATCATCCAACCAGGTGTCAGGATCCTGTCAGTCAGAGCCCGGCGTGAGTTCTGTCTGTTATAAGAAGACTCTTCGGCTCACTTCAGAGCAACTGGTACAGTATTTAATCCTGCAGCCGACCTTGAAGCGGTGTAGGACTTATTACATATTACAGACATGGTTTACAGCGATAAAGCAAGAATATGGGCAAATTAATAATTATAGTAACAAGCATCACACAGTGTCTTCACATGGAACTCAGAGGTGCATGTGTGTATTTCACAGGCTAGCCTGCAGCTGAAGGAGGGTCCTAATGATGTGGTGTTCAGCGTGACCACTCAGTACCAAGGCACCTGCCGCTGCCATGGCACCATCTATCTCTGGAACTGGGATGACAAGATAGTGATCTCTGATATAGATGGAACTATCACCAGGTAAGAGATGGCAGGATAACAGCAGACAGTATCTGGCCTGTTCAGTTTCAGCAGATCACCAGCAGATGTCAGCGTTTTCAAAGGATTGGGATTTCACTTTGGGTCAAAGGCCATGCATGTGTGTGAAATTAGCTCCAACATCTGCATTCATTTTGTGATGGCGCCTGTCTTGTGATCCATTTTAGGTCGGACACCCTAGGTCACATCCTGCCCACACTGGGTAAAGATTGGACTCACCAGGGTATTGCACGGCTCTACCACAAAGTCAGCCTGTGAGTTCTCCCTCACAATTACTTGCTGCAGAGTTCATAGTTTATTTTAACTAAAACACACTGCGCTGTGCTTAAATATCTATATCTCTCTTTTTCACAGGAATGGATATAAATTCATGTACTGCTCAGCAAGGGCCATAGGAATGGCTGATATGACGCGAGGCTACCTACACTGGGTCAATGAGAGGGGAACCATGCTGCCTATGGGCCCAGTGCTGCTCAGCCCCAGCAGTCTTTTTTCTGCTTTGCACAGGTCGGACACACACACACCATGTCACACCATGTGTACAGTTCAAAATTGAAACCTTTATATATAAAATAGAAAGAAATTGAAAAATGGACAGGGGATGGAGATGAATGTGTGAAAATTTTATGTTTTGTGTAGAGAGGTGATCGAGAAGAAACCAGAGAAGTTCAAGATCGAGTGTCTTACAGACATCAAGCACCTTTTCTACCCAAACACTGAACCGTTTTACGCTGCTTTTGGCAACAGAGCTACGGTGAGACTTTGCTGTGTGTTTTTTTAATTCTTGTTCATATCTTGCTCTCATGGCTTATTTTCCATAAGCTAACTGTTTGTGTAATTTCAGGATGTGTATTCCTACAAGGAGGTGGGCGTTCCTCTGAACAGGATTTTTACTGTCAATCCTAAAGGGGAGCTGACACAGGAGCATGCTAAAACCAATATCACCTCGTAAGCTATATTCTCCATTCCTCTTGGGTTGTGTACACAAGTGTTACCCAACACATGTGTACCCTGCTGTCTGACTCGTTGAATTCTATGTTTGTACAGTAAAAAAAATACAAAAGTCTGTTTGTCTCTCTTAGCTTTGGGCACCTGTGTGAGATGGTCGACCACGTCTTCCCACTCCTGGTTCAGGATGAGGAAGCAGACTTCCCCCACTCTGACCCCTTTGGACAGAGCACCTACTGGAGCAAACCACTGCCTGATGGCACCAGTCAGGAAGATGAAGACCCACTGCCCCTTGAAGCAAGCTAAGGAAACACCACCATCAATCTATCATGGAGGTTGCTGCATTGCAAAAAAGTCCCCTGATAAGTTTCAGCTGCTTATTGGTAATGAAACTAACTAGTAATTCTTCCTGACAAGGACTTAACACAGGTTCAGAGACTCACATATCACACATGAGAAAGTGCACTGACAAACGCACACACACTTACAGAATATACAGTGTAATGCCTCTTTAGCTCCTTTGACGGGTCATCATTTTCACAATAGCATTTCTCACTTAGACTGAACCTATTCTGTTCACCAAATAGTGAGAAGAGACTAATGATCCTTTCTGACCTCAAGTACAGTGGACACTTTGCACCATAAACCCAATGTTACATTACAGTGAAACCATCCAGAGCAAAAAATAGAGCCAGACAAAAACTGGACCTTTGCAGGTTCAGCTAAATGTGTGTTGTCTTTTGACCGTGCTACTGTGAAATATGTGGTTATGGCACATTTTACAGTGTTCAATGACTATATTCAAGATAAATGCAAGACAATGCAATTCACTTCTGTCTGTTATTCTCTGTATTTACACACATGCAAACAAATGAACTCCAGTGATATGCAAGAATGTAATGTGTAAATCATTAATTTTTCTAATGACTTATCAATGCAACTAATTTATAAGCTCACATGGGATTAGTGTATTTTCAGTTTGATAATGTTGGCACTGCACTGTTCAGTATACTTTCATGTACAGCACTGACCTGTCCTGTAATGATGGATAGGTTTCTCAAAAGAAACACATATTTGTACATATTCTTTATTTTTTCATTTATATTCAGACTTTTGTGTTTTCATCCACTGATCAAATAACACCTACCATACTGCATTAGCGAGAGAGAAGGATGCCTGTCTTTTTAATTGCAAAATTTATAACAGGGGAAACCACTGTAAATTATTTTTGTGACCACGTGAAGTGATTTTTTTTTAAAGCTCTTGAATTCATGTTTGTCAAATTTGTCAAAAATATTTTGGTACTGGTGGTCATTCAAATGTTCTTGTGGCCATATTGTGCTTTACTGTAAATCTTGTTTCGTTTTTTTATTTTTTTCAAACCAACTGACTCATGTTGCACTGAGAGGTGTTGTTTTCACCATATTACCGCTAAAGCAATAGATCAACATGCAGTATTTCAAGAAAAAGATCAATAATCTTTGATAAATCGTGAATGCAGTCATTTTGCTTTATTCAGTCCCTCTGTTTTAATATGGATGGAGATGGAATCATTATGAACTCTAGTATTTTTTGCAGCATAGATACAGAGAAGCAACATCAACCCAGACTTTGCAAAACCTGTGCATGTTAAAACTAAACTGTTTAAATCAACTGAAGACAAATTCTGTACATACTGTAATATGATTGTATTTTGAAATGATTTGCAGTTAAAGAGCCCTCCGACTGATCGTGCCTGAGGCCGTTATGCTATCATATAGTGCTTCTTTACTGTTTGTAAGTGTGCATAGCGTGGATGTTGTCTGATGCCGTACTGTGGATGACTTTCCCTAAAAGAAAACTTAACAGGAACCAATTTTTCTCTGAATATAAAACAGTGTTAATGTAACTCTGGAGAGTGGAAGTTCATTTGCTCACGAGGAAAGAAAGCATGCTGTTGTAATGTTAAGATGCATATTTATGTGGATAAATTGTCACGCGATCTTTTAGGGAGGTACGTCGCTATTAAAACGCAGAAAACAGAGATGATATGGTTTGGTTTCCACGCCCCATGTAATTTTAATTTTTATGTCCAAAATGTGTAGAAAGTCATCTTGATGATGATCACCTAATTCTTTCTGTGAAAGATTTAATAAAAATCTTGGCTAGCTTACAGCCTGTCTCTATCTTTATTTGGACGCCATGTGAAGGTTATGTCTTTGACAATAATCAGTGTTTCAGTGCCAGCTTTGCTAGCAGCGTAGTTCAATGTGTATAAATAACACACTTTTCTTTCAATAGCGGAGGTAATTTGAGGCAGAGGTACAGGTAATTTCAGATCATGTAACGCTTTTTTTTTTGTAAAAACTAAAAAGCAGTTGTTGGACATGTGTTGTTCACTTCCTTAATCTTTCTTTTCACCTCCAATGGTGACCTTCAAGTTTAATTGAGCTGTCCAAGATGAGAGTGATACCCCAGAGATCTGCTGCAGTAAAAAATAAGTTCATCCACTGCAGACAGGAAATGCTTATCTTTCTTAAAGCATCTGTTCCATATTAAAGACAAAGCCCTAATGTAAATGAAGCCCGACCCATCAGTTCCATCTGCTTCCACTACCTCCCCTTTTTCTCTTCCTCTGCACGTTTCTTTTCTTTCATCCCCCCCCCCCCCCCCCCCCCCCCTGTCGTTGATGGAGTAATGCCACAGCAAACAGCTGTGTCCCTTTTGAAGACAACAGGATATCCTGTCCCTCTCTCTATTTGCTTGCCTCTCTCCAACTATTTCATCACATTCCTTATACTTCTCAATTTAAGCCCTGCCCCCTTTTAACCCATATGTGCACCCCCACAAACACACAGATCATCTGCCCCCTCCTTCCCCTGTTTTGGCTAGAGTGAAGGAAAGTTTGGCTCTCTTTTAGGAGTGGATCATTTTTCAGTGTCCTTTATCAGTCTTGAAAAAAGACAACTGTTTTTCAAAACACATCTATTTTTCACATGATGTTGATTTATGTAGTAGTATGAATTTCTTTCCAGCAAAGACATTGTTAATTTACATTTCCTGCTGCTCCTGCTGTGGGTGTAGGATTATAAAGCATAGGACTTTGGTCCTATGGGTTGAGAGGAGGGGCCTCTGTGGATCAGGGTTGTTCCAGTGCAGTAGTGAATTTGGAGTCTAGGTCAACATCTTGTGGTGTTTTTCATGTTATTTGAGTTGATCCTAAACCATTTGTGCGTGTGTGTGCCTGTGTCAGACTGCATCTGACAGTGCTGTATGTGATGGAGATGTCAATTTCCCTGCGGGAACCTCCCAAAGGGATCAATAAAGTTATCTATCTATCTATCTATCTATCTATCTATCTATCTATCTATCTATCTATCTATCTATCTATCCATCCATCCATCCATCCATCCATCCATCCATCCATCCATCCATCCATCTATCCTGCTGGGGATGGCTGCAGCCATCAAGGATTGTCATTGCTATGAGGTGGGGATACCTGGTCTGGTCTAGTCTAGGTTGCTGGTGACCAATGCCATGTCCAAACATTTCCCACCCGAATCTTACATTGTCACAATGGGGTGTAAGTTATTCACTGTCAGTGGAATGTTCTGACTGGTTTCAGTGGGAATATTTACCTTCTTACCATTACTTTAACAGTGGCCATTATGGCAACAAACATTTTAATAACTGATCTATAGATCTAAGAATCTAACTAAAACGAGCCGATAAGGAGCGTCGCGGTTGAGTTCATAATGAACCGATCGTTAATGGACCGCCCATCAGTGTAACTGCGCTCCAGATGTGAGGAAATACACACCACACTGGACTACAGCTCCGACTTCAGAATTACACAAGACCTGGCATTTATCCCGTCTTCTGACGTCTCTTTTGTTTGTACCAGGTTTGTATGCTTCAAGGCAGCAGGATTTACTCGCGGCAGGATAATCGGTTTTGATTGGTGTCAACATCAGGATTCGACATTTTGGAGTTAAGTTTTTAAATATCGTGCAGAACAGCTGAGCAGCAAGTAGCTATCTTCAACTTGACTCGGTTCAATGTAGTGAACGAGCTTGTTCGGTATTAGCCCATGACCTACGGGGAAATACAGTTGAGCAAGTTCATCTTGACAAATATTTTGTTATCATTAATTAGTAACAAATCCCAGGAATGCCAGTGTGCTGGGCTCGTTTAATTGACTGATTGAATTATATTTTCAAACTTTCAACGTAATGACTACAACCATGAATATATTGTGCACACTGAGTTAAGACTTGCAGCTGGTTAAATAAATAGACTAACACACACATATTATTTTTTAAAGTGCCTATTCATTCTTGACAATGACTTTTCAGTTGGCAAATTTTGGATTTATTGCACTGGATAAATTCCCTCAGTAAATGCTTAAAATTACAGCTGCAGTGTAACCACATCTAATCATTGTAATGTTTTGCCAGAGAAGAAGTACACAGTACATCTGCATGAGGAAGCTATAATGTCTCGTACCCAGTCACATAGTGCCCGACTGTGTGTAAAACTACAAAAATTAAACTTGTGCCAACAAAGGTTTTCTTATGTCATATAGGACAGAATATTCCCTGCAGCCTAAATCTATGCTTTGGGTATTTTTCTTGTGTTATGAATCTATATCAAGATTTGATAAGACCCGAGCTTATTGAAGATAAACAACATGACTTCCCTAGCTGAATGGTCACGTTCATATGGTCACTCTTTTTATGTCCAGTTTGTGTTTGTCCATTAGATGTCTGCTGAACTGTACACTGCAGCTGGACTAGGTGGGAATAATGGAATTGCTGCTGGAACTACATTGGAAGGAAGGAAACCAATACACCGCTTCATTAATGGCCAACCAAAGATTATTGGCGTGAGACAAACACACACACGTACCCAAAAGATTATTCAATTAGTAATACTGATACTGGCGCAAATAATGGAGACATTGGTAATGTTGCTGTTGTTTAAAAAAAGTAAAGCCGTGCTGAAGACGTCAATCTAGAAATGGCTTTTGGTTTCTCTTTTAGACCGCTGTGCTGGTCATGGGTGCATCCTTCTTCATCTCTACCATTTCGATTATGTCAGCTTCAGCGTCTCAACACATACTGGCACCACTCCCGCCTGGTTTCATGTTGGGATCACTGGTTGGTACTTAGCATTGGAATTATTCACATTGTTTTATAGAAACAGATTAGAAACCAAACACTAATAGTAATAGATAACCTAAATGTATGCAGGACGACTGCTTGTAGTCATTTGAACCTACTTCAGTATTGTATTTGTTTGTACTTGTATTTGTTGTCCTGTTCCCAAATTGCAGAGTATTTGTATTTTACAGAGCATTTGAGGGATCACCTAATGACACTGCTTTTCTCTTTACCCTACTGTAGTACATCACGACTGGGATCCTGTATATTGTGACAGAGCACAAACCCACCAAGAAAACAGTAAGTTCTGTCATAGTATGCTGATGCAGTACATTCAAACGCTACCAAGTAGAAGACCAACAGAGCAAGTAAACTATTCTCAACTGGAAAAACTGCAAAGTTGATTTACTCTGTTAAAACTTAGTCCTTTCACTAGCCGATTAAACACTTATTCACTGATTTATTTGCAGGGTTGTTCATTTTGTCATGTATTGTTTGAACTATTGCCAGTATTCGTATCTGTTTCTTCTTCATTTCTCTCTGCTATAGGTAACCATGTCATTAGCTATGACCATTGTAACCATACTGGGCGTATGTTATTGTATCCTGGACGCCGTGCCAGACTTAGGAAGCTACTACCACTATATACACCATCATGAAGAAAACGTCACAGACTCTGAATGGCAATGGTCAATGTATTCCGAGGTGATTATTATTTCATTATTTGTTTTACTCCTTTCTTGTTGTTGATGACTATATAGTAGCCCGGCATAGCTGTCAGTCTGGCAACCAACACTGGAATTTCTTTATGAGGAGTATTTCAAGCGATACTAAGAAGAAAATATATCTCTACACATAATTAGATAGTCCTATTAAAAAAATCAGTGCAATTAATTATGTGGCATATGCTTTTCATCAAATATCAAATCCCTTAATCACTGTCCTTTCCATTTTTTTTGTAGCACACTTATAGCACAGAGCAGTTCACCTCGCTGACTTCTATTACAATTCCATATGTTTTTGGACACTGACACAGCGCTTCTGATTTCAGCTAATTCATTAAACATATTCTAGTTACACATATATATATCAAAGTGCAGACTCTCAGCTTTGAGGGCATTCACATCTAAATTGGAGGAAAGTTGTAGTAATAAATTATAATATTAATAGTAATGCATTTAAACTAAAACAAGAAAGACCCATGACTAAACAACCCCGCAGACAGCTGCAGTAAAGATCTGATAAAGCATCTCAAAAGCGAACACCCGTCTGTGTCCCGCAAAGGATTCTCAATAAATTATTAAAATTAACATATTTTTGTATTCACTTTGGAGGCCGTGAAAATAAGGGCACCCGTGTCGACAAAGGCTGCGAGTCCTACACATATTTATTCTATATATTTTTTTCTTTAAACACTTGAATTAAAGCTGAGAGTCTGCACTTAAGGCTGTCATTCATTATTTACAATAACTATAACTTTAATGTGTTTTGGTGATCATCTCAAATAATAGAAACTGCATTGTTTAAAAAATATACAGACATATCCATGTTCATATATTTTGGTAATTATTGATGGAGTGATTTTATTTATTTATGCAGCCAATCATATGACCAGCTCCGCTCCGTCTTTGTGATGATAAATTGTAATAAGGAATAAAACAAAAAGGAAAAATAGGGGATGGAATGAAAATAGAAAATGAACTGCCGTCAAACATCTGGTTGAGTGATTTTGAGATGTGTGTCCTGTTTGTGTTTATTCAGGCCATGGTATTGAGTATGGAAGGAATCATTGTGTGCCACAGTTTTGTTGGCGGAGTCATTTTCATAGTAATGGCAGCTCTGGCCGGATCCGCCCTGCGTTCCTCAAAGAGCCAGGTAAAATACACACCACAGATACTGGTGACAGCCGTTCATGTCCCACTAAATGAAGCTATCGCACAATATTTGCAAAGCTTAAATGATGTTGCAAAATTAGACCCAGTCAAGTCAAGCACTCTTTCTCCTCTCTTTAGGCCATTGTGGTGATGACTGCAGCAGCAAATGAAACCCCAGTTGAATAACGAGCACAAGAGGAGAGTCTGAGGCATACAGACTCTTTGTTGACTCCTAAACAGTAACCAGTTCTCACTAACATGCTGTTATCACTGTATACAATGTACTAACATGTATATATTGTGTGATATCTAATGTCTTGTGGTGATTTTGTGATTCCTACTTCCTCCACCACTTTAGGACTATATTTACCTCTTTTGAAGTTTGCCACCAGAATCAAAAGAATGATGGCACTGAACTTTCCCCACAATGTAGTATTTAAGTGCAGTCTGGCTTGTCTCCACATTGTGTTTGCACAGCATCTAGTGTAGGTTGTTTTAAATTTCTTTGACATTAGGTCGTTGGTGCTCTTGTTACAGTAAATTAAATCCTTAGGTTTGCAAATGGAACCAGCGTTTTCCATGTTGCTCTGAATCTAGAGAGGACCTTGAAAGCAGAGTGATGAGTGTTCAGTTGGCTGAAGTCTGCAGAAAGTTACTTGACTTGTTTCCTTTAATGACCATAGCCAGCCCTTTGAACTGAAGAAGCTACTCAGATGAGTGGTGTTTCCTCAACGTCTTTGGATATACCATGACCTGGATGACTGAAAACTTTTGCAGAAATATAGCAGAGATTTCATTATGAAGCCTGTACTTGCTAATGACTTGCCAACATCTAGAGCTACATTACAAACAAATAAAGACAAACCCTCCATTAATTTTGAGACATTTCAGTTGAATGTGATTTCAATGAGTTTTTTTTTTTTTCATACAACAGAGTGGGAACTTCAGAACATCAGCCACATGTGTTGAACTGTTCTTGGTACCTGAAGTGCTGAATACTGAACAATGCGACCCAGTTCCTCCTTCCCATCCCTTACAGAAAAAGTTTGGCATTGACGAGACAACATGCACAAAACCTCACAGCTGCCCTTGACAGCTCATGTTTCATAGCACACCACACTATTAGCACAAACACTCAACACAACCAATGTACAGGAGACAGTATGAGACATATGGCAAATGAACTTCTCTGCAAACTAAGACAACAGAGTAATGTTTGATGAAAAGTAGTGACTACTGAATACAGACACACTAGAGTACTAAGTGGAATGGAGTCAACACGTACAGTAAATATGACAAAGAGTGACATGCAAATGCAATGAGAGCACACAGTATGCATCTACACAGTCTCTCTGCATTAGACGTAAACACACTGAAATGACTTTTTTCCTAGTTATGTTCACCAAAACCTGCATTAAAGTGCTTATATGCACTGGATTTTTTTTTTTTTTTTTTTTTTGCATCTATCATCTACCACTTCTGCTGCAGTCTACAATCAGTCAGAGAGAAGTCTGAGCAAAACAAATATTTTGATTGCTTATGACAGGAAAAAAAGAAGCTGTTATTCCAAAATGAACATATATCATCCATTACCTTATAAATTTGATGCTGCAAAGCACTGTAATTGAAAATAGCTTCTGAGACACTGAACCTGAGCGCACGCAGCTGAACAATGACACTACAAGCTCGGAGACACAGAGTCGTGTGATATTCTCTGTAGGTTCATCACCATGAGACACTCCTTTCTCATTGTCACACCATTAGAAAAATATCTGTTCTACCTGCTTAAAGCATTAACTTGGTCTATATACAGCAATTCTTGCCAAGCTACCTGCTCTCTGTAGATATCTACAAGTAAAACCAAACAAAGTTACGGACCCGGCACCAAAAATGACAGATAATGACCAGATATGACGGAAAATCCTCATGGATTAGACTATAAAAGTGTTAGGTGTTGGTTTACCGCTATGAGGAACTGCATCCTTAAACAGTTGATTTCCACAATTCACATAGAAAAGATCGATTGTACCATGCATACTATGTTTTTGTGTTCTTTGTCTCTTTCCTCTTCTTCACCATACCTAAAATAAACAGTTTCGATTACATTGCAGTGATATCTGGGATAACTCCCATCATATATTTGCAAAATATGGAAGAAAAAAGATGATCCAAAACTGGTGAACGCAAACCAATACATCTGGACAATGGGTTTCAGTTTTGTGGTCTCTCGTCATTGTCTCATACTGAAGAAGGAGGGGGCTTTCGAAAAGTATTCCCAAAGGAACAGCGCTGGTGAACACGCATGTGCTCTGTGACACGGTATTGCCGTGAAAAGGTCATAGGGCAGTGGGGGCAAGGGAAAGGCCGTACGCCAAGGTGACTCCGCACATGTCTATTCAGAGAGCCCCGCTGGCTGAAGGAACGATCGCACAGAGAGCACTGGAAAGGGTGGTGAACAGGAGTTGACAGATGAGCTGATATATTTGTTGGCATGCTGGCTGAAAGGGTAGATGGTATGCAAACAGACAAGGTGGATGACACAGAGGCTTGTACAGAGTCTGGCACACTAGGGGATGAACAGACTGTCCAGGTACTGATCTGGTGTTCACCTTCTTTAGGGTTGGAAACCACCTCCCCAGCTTTTTTTATAACCTGACCTCCTGCCCTGCTTTGTCTTTTTCTTTCAGCATGTGTCTGTCCAAACAATGACACTGTCTCAGGCTCATCACCACTCTCTGCCTGAACTCTAGTTGTTTTCATTGCTTGCTTCCGGATTCCAGTTGCAGACATGTCCCTTTTGCAAGACACAAGCAGCTCAGCAGGTTTGGTGCTTATGTTCAGCAGGACAACCTGGTCTGTAGTCTCTGTAGCAAAGTGCTGCTTCAAGGGACTTTGACTTGGACTTGCAAAGGTACCAACCTCTTCCTCATCACTGGATTCTGAGTGGCGAGGCTGAGAAAATTTCAGATCAGGGCCTCCGTGTGCTAAGTCCTCCTGTGATAGGCAGTGATAATGAAGATGTCCATGGTATGACTGGCCCACAGCACTATACGTGGTGTCAGACATGACACTGTCCACAGGCAGTGTAGAAGTTAAGTGTGGCTCTGGGATTTCAATGCCTGAGATCTTTTCAGGTTCCGGAGACGTGCAACATTCAAAGGCAGAAAGACAGCCAGTGCCATTATACAAAGTTGATTCTGCTGTTGTGGAGAAAGGCAGACTTGAATCAATATGGTGTTCTTGGTTTTCCATAGCTGTATGTATGTCGTTTGAATCATAGTCATGCCGACTACGTTTTGCGCTTGTCTCAGCTTGACACATATGTGGGTACCAGTTCGTCTTAAGTTTATAGAGGTTATAATGGCTGTCCTGTGTGTCCTTTTCAGCTGGACAACCATTACAGTGACTGTGTTCCTCATTCGCTTTTGCCTGGGTACATATATAGTCACAGTGAGAGTTACTTCCGATGTTAGAATCTCTTAGAGGAAGTGGAACTGCAGCATTCACATCTTGTGAGTGGTTGCCTGCTGCAGCTGACTTATTGTAGCACTCCAGACAATCTAGGCATTTATGATTTGAGGGGCAATTTTCAAAACTGAGATCACTTTGATTACTTTGATGGTTTAAGCCTTTGCTCAGTTGGTGCTTATTCTGTGCGAGTGAATCACCCCTAAGATGGTTTGGGCTGCTCTGAAAGGAATCACAATGAGCCTGCTGATCATTATGGTCTGTAATGTGGGAATATCCATTGACTACATGTCCATTGTACTGTATTATACATTGTTCTGTATTGCTTCTGTTGTGATCCTGTTGCAGCACATCATATCTATCTGCACTGAATCTGTGATGTGAATCTTCGGTAGCACTTTGATTTAAACCTTGATCCATATCATCCTGGCTCTTTGTTACCAAGTGGTTGTCACTGTGTCTAAAATCTGGATTCTTTGCTCCATCATAATTCTTATGTTTAGTGGTAATAGCTTCAAAAGTGTCGGCATTATCTATGGCTGCTGACTGTGAGACAGAAGCCTTGCTGGAGGTGACTAAAGCCTGGGATGCTGGATGGTTAAGAGGCCCTGCAGACTCTTCTGTTAGTTGCAGGATAGCGGCTCTGCTGCTGTGACAGATGACAGGCACAGCTTCACAACATGGTTGTGGTGATGAAGAGGATGATGTAGAGGAGCTCCTCTTGTCCTGAATTGACCTCACTAGCACCTCCCTAGTGCCCTTATGCCAGATCTCTGGTTTTATAATGCCATCTAAATGAAATGGATCCTTTTGTACCTCTTTGTCCTCTCCAAACATGTCATGCACTTCAGCAGTGGTGGGGATATTTTTAATCGAATCCTTTGGTGTCAGAAGGGTTACTTGTCTGCAGTCACGTGCATTTACATTACTTCCAGTGCTTTCAAGTATACTACTGCAGGAACTTACATTATTAAAAGCACCTGCATTTGATCTGCTACAGTGGGTTGTACAAGTTTTACTGCTATTTCTACAAGCACTTATTTCTGCATCTTTACTGCTGGAATCTATACTGGGTGAATGCATCTGACCTTCATCACAAGTCTCCGCACTTGCTGAATACTGATGAGTTGCTCTCTCTGGTGAACTTGTAGTACTTTGCATACTGGAAGTGTCTCTTTCTTTAAATCTTCTAAAGGCATCGGTACTGGGCGTTGGTGGCAGATCTCTGAAGGTGTGCATACTCCCATTAACAGCATTTGGGGTTTTATACGACTGATTTTCAGCTCCAGCTGACGCAGGGTCATTATCAACAGCATTGACCTCATACTGTTGCCAAGCCTTCAGAATCTCCTCCAGTTTATCCATCTGCAGGTGGCAGGCTGCAGTGAGCAGGCTGTAATACAGCTGCTGGTTATGAGTGCGTGGCAAAGCTCCTGTGTAAATGTACTCCAAAAGAAGTGCTAGGACAGAGTCAGTCAGACACGGAGCCTGTAGTTCCACCAGGGCACCAGTAGAGGACAAGAGAGACGCCAGTACAGGACTAGAAGCAGCCAGGATGCATCTTGGGGAGGAAAGAAAACTAGATTTGTGATTATGTATGAAATCATGAACATTATGTGAGATGTCCACAGCGATTATAATCATATTGCATTAATGAATATTTTGACAATACAGTACATGTTTGAGTAATAAAAAAGTTGTGTTACTCACCTGTGTGCAGGGTAGAGTTGACCTGGGCTTTGTCTCTGTCTGAGAACACAGTCACAGAACTGAGCTTGTTTTCTCTGAATATTTAGACATGCCAACAGGGATGCTGCGTGGCTGTTAACTTCCTGGGCAGTGGTTGACACCTGGAGAGTACAGGTGGTAGTTATATAAGTTATATGTGTAAGTAAGTTATTTATAAGTTTTTTTTATAAGTTTTATATATACAAGTTATATAAGTTATACACAAGTTATATATATATATATATAGAGAGAGAGAGAGAGACAGGCATTTCATGTTCCTACTTTATAGCCCTATTCCTAAATCTCCTTGAAACAGACCTCAGACAATTTTCTTTACAAAGATGAATTTAAAGAGTTAGATACATTCAATATGAGGCTTCCACAGTCCAAATTTGATAAAATTATTTTTTGATAAAACTTTCAAAATAAGACAGAACGTTTTTTGATATTTCTCCATGGCAATGAAACAAATTCTAAACTTATTTCACTCTAATTTGTTTCTGATAAACAGACTTAGATCTTTCCATGGAATGAGCACTGCATATTGTGTCCCCATTCACTTACAGTGAAAGCACATTCGGAAGGCTACTTTAAATGACCACAGACTTTTAGAAAACGTTTTAAAACCAATCAAAGAAATGTACACCTTTAGTGTGGCTAACCTGTTCTAAGTGCTTTCTCTAGTGGCTTCACAGTTTTGACTTAACATGCATTTTTGGCTTCCACTCACATCTTCAACAGACTTGCATAGCAACATAACAAGACCCTATGTCCTCTTTTCTGCCAAATGAGCATAACTAGCCCATATTTTCTTTCTGTTATATCCAGCAGTATACAAGCACACAGTCTAAACATATTACAGCTAAAAGTTGTTGAAATCACACAGTTGGCATTACCAAAGTGCATAAGTTTTGTGAAACTGTATTGTACTTTAAGCAAACGAAGACAATAAATCCATAACTTTAATGGGCATGATTGTTAATAAATGTTTACTATCAGCTAATATGCACAACAAGGGAAAATAAACATATACAGACTCAATCAGCAAACTGTTATTAGACTATCTGAACATGTAGAAATAAATACTCTCTTACCTCCATGTTGTATTGAAAGTGGAACAACAAATACCCACAATCTTGCTTGCAGTTAAATGGAGAAAAGAAACTCCATGGAGGATATATAGTCCCAGTTTGCCATCTACGCACACTGTATCATTCGGAAGACAATCACACGCTTTTCATCTTGAGGTTGGCATGACGCGGAAGGACAGGTGCTTATAAGGAGTGCTGGCATCCAACGTCAGAATCTCCATCTCCTGTTATGGAGGGAGACTAAGACCAGCCCACTGAGAACCAGCAAGAGACCACAGAACTGAAGCAAGCAGAGACAGTACTTCTACTGCAAGTTAGTTATACTTAATAACAGAATAATTACATAAAGCAATTAAGAAGCCTTCTTTTTTTGCAGGGAGGTCAAAGGTCATGGTCAGTCCCAGAATAGTCTGTAGTCTGCCGTGAGCTTGATTTTAAGGGTAAAATGTCTGGACCCGGAGCTGCAAGAGTCTTATAGTGCCTGTGTCAAACTGGATCTGTTCAAAACATTAACTGGTCTCCACTAGAATCTCCGGCTGCAATGTGAGAGCAACACACAAGCCATCTTGTGCTTGCAATGGAGAATAAATGCGTGATGGACGTCAACATTTCTATCTGCTGTAGCTCTACAGAGGGAAGCGTCTCCAGTGTCAGGACTATGAGCCGGTCCCACTCAGCTGACGTTTTGTTGACAACTCCATACCAAGTCATTTCTCCACCCTTCCACACCATGTGCTTGTCACGCCTTTTAATCTCTTCTGGCGACTGCGCAATGGAAATACTACTGCATCACGAAGTGAACCATTTAAAATTAGTCCCATGGCTCCAGCTAATAACTGCACAACTGATTTGATGTCACATTTAAATATGTGTATTACACATACCCAGACACTAAGATGTTACTTTCCTGTAAAATGAATTCAATTATTTTTAATACAAAACTGGCATTTTACTTTCTAGCGCAGTAGATGTCCAGTGCTTTATTATATACTGTAATAATGGTCTTTCAGTATTTGGGTTTGTTGGAAACAGTGATCCTCAGGGCAATAAAGGGAGAACAGTAGAGCAAATCTGTGCAAAAACTGTGCCCTCTGTAGCTTAGTGGTTAAGGAGCACCAAGGTTCACGTTATGATTCCAGTCAGGATAATCAAATCAATCAAATATATGCATGTATATATAGACAGTGAGTATAACCTATAATAGTTAATTAAATAATCCCTCTCTCACACACAGCGACACAAACACACACAAATTACGACATGTACAGTATTACAGGCAAGTAGTGGCTTTGAGAGTTTACATTCACTGAGAGTGTGGTGCCATTGCTCACATACTGTACGGGCGGCTGGCAAAAGAAGGTGTGTCCCACTTGGTCACAGACACAGCTGCAGTTTGTGCACAATCATGGAGTCTGCTCATACTATTTATGAAAAAAAAAATGGTTTTAGGCGTAAGACATGCCTATTCCTTAGGCTACTTAAAGGAATAGAAGAGACATTTGCAAATACAAATGTTCAGCCTGTGTTCTAAAAACGTTAAACTGATTTGTAGCTAGGCCTAGCAGCACGACCAGCGTCTGAACAGAAGCAGAATTTTATAGGCCTATCTGTGCATGTGCATTGAGGTCAAATTGTGATGACTAGCGAACTCAATAATGACAAGTCTTGTGGGATTTTTCTAGGATACAGTAGTCAGAAACTACCAAAAGGACTATCCGCGCAAGGGAGCTGGTGCATGTGGTCCGGTCCCACAAAGGAGCTTCTGCAGAGCAAACTGCTGAAACCCTTAATGCTGGCCATGACAGAAAGGAGTCAGAACATAATGTTCATTGCAGGTTTGCTGTAGATCGGCCAGAATACCAATGCACTGAGCGTCAGAACCGGACCATGGTGCAACGCAAGTCGGTGAGCTGGTCCACTGAATCAAGTTTTCATGTCCATGTACCACCTACCTAGATATTGTTGCACACCATCAAGGTAATTCCCTTATAGAAGTGGCCTCGTTCAGCAGGATATTTCACTCTGCCACTCAGCAAAAATGATTCAGGAATGGTTTGAGGTACATGACAAAGAATTCAAGGTGTTGACTTGACTTGGCTCGCAAAGTCTCCAGATGTCAATCCGATCTGTAGGACCTGCTAGAAAAACACATCCAATCGCTGGAGGCCCCACTTCAGAACTAACAGGACTCAAACCAACTTCAGCTAAAGTCTTGATGCCACAGGACACCTTCAGAAGTCTTGTGGAATCCATGCCTCAAAGGGTCAATGCATTTTTTGGCTGCACAAGGGGACCTCCTCAATATTAGGCAGGTGGTTTTAATGTTGTGGTCGCTATTTACTATTTTTATTTTTGAAGCATTGAAGCCAAAATTCTCAGGCACACACACACCAAACATTAAAATGGGTGCACTGCACCAGTGGCCAGTATGACATAACTGCTGAACAGACACCACAGGGACACATTCTCCGCATTGTTATGTCTGAGGCTGTTGGGTACTGCATTAGCCAATGTCATGTACCATCTTCCAGGACAAGGTACAGGGTATTCCGTTTTACACAAGTCTGTTTCCACATAACCACTCTGCCAACAGAAGCCCTGCAAGAACACACTGCCCACCATGGAGCCGCAATCTCATCTATCCTGCAAGTGGTTGATGTCAATTCCAGCTGGCATTGGTTGAGAGGCACATTTACACATTCACACCTACAAGCAATCACAAGTTGCCAGCTAGTCTAACCGTCACAATTGTGAGGAACCCAGAGCTCCCAGAGGAAATCTAGACATGTGACTTCTAGTACCAATTAAAATGTCGGACACACATACTCATTCAAGAGTTTTTCATTATCTTTTACTGTTTTCCGGTTTGTGGAACTATACTGAACACACGGAAATCAACAATCCAATGACATATGGATTTGTTAGATTTTCCAAGCAGGCACCTTTGCTTTAATAACAGGTTTTCACACTCTTAACATTCTCTCAGGCAGCTCTCTGTCATCATTTCACTGTCATAGATAAACAAGACTATTGAAAAAAAATGCAATTTCGTTTGATTATGGTCCAGACACCAGCGAGATTGTCTATCTGAAAGCTGTCAAGACATTTCACTCTGAAATACAGATGTGAACCTGTTGGTTGCACTACAGGAAAGATCAGAGTATCCTCAATGTTATCAAGACTCATCTGGATTCTGAATGCCTGTACGAAAAAAAAAAAACTGTGCCAAACCATTATGTATACTGTCAGTAGGAAAAAAATCACTGGATGTGTGCAAAAAACATTTCATGGTCAATCTCATGGTGGCACAGGGGACCACTTCTATGAGAGGACTTCATCTTTTGGGTATCATAACTATCTGCAGAAAATTTCATAGAACCTCATTTAATACCTGGATATGGCTCCACAGACCATCGTGTCATTCCTAGAACCATGCTGGCACAGTAGTAAGACCAAGAAAAAGCCCTAAGAGTAGTTACACAATAAATATAGATTTCCTTTATGACTCCACAGACTGAGACTGTGGAATGAGATGTGTGTCCTGATATAACACAAGACAAAATAGTTTTCATGTGTACCACAGGAGTACTTTGGGATCAGTAGTCAGAGCTTGAAGAAAATGTACAGTGCACATGCACATGCTTCAAATAAAAAAAGACCAACCAAACAGGCACATGCACAGACAATACCTAACTGGATACATACCAGTCCGGTTTCTGCAACACAAACTGTACGAGGCTCCAGCTGTTTACTTCTTGTCCCAGTTCCATTTTTACACATGTAATATCATCTTCATCTTGTTCTCGCCCTCTCTCTCTTTTAGTCACACATCCAGAACATTGTAGTTGCAGAGGCTGCTATTTTTAACCCTTTGGCATATTGTTATACACACTCATCCTGACATTAACACCCACGCAAAAATACACACACAGTAGCAACAGGGCAGCAGGTCTGCTTAGGAACTCTCCTGCCAAAAGAAGTACCAGGGAGCAGAGTGGTTCAAATTAGACTGGAGAGCATTCAAGAGTGACAGAACATCTTGTCGGCCATGGGGATGTGAGGAATACCATGCACTGAAAGTATAACCTCCTGTATTCAAGTCAAGCTTGGGACAGCTGTTCCATATCGTAGTCATTCCACTTCACCCGTTTTTCATGTGTTTATTTTTCTATCAATAAAGATGCAAAATCAATAAGTGTAAAAAAATGCGTAGGAATTTTAATAACTTAATTATTGTCCTTACATGTTGCAGCAGCAGCAGTACCATAAGAATACACCCAACCTCATCATCCATATATTGTCCCGTGCAGAAAAGCAAAAAGCACTCATGACATAGCTACTGGGGCTTAAAGCCTTAAATATTTCCTTCCATTCAAACAACCAAGATCTAAACACTAAAAGCAGACGTGACTGGTGAACATCTTCCAAATGAGATGTTCCAGCATTAATTAGGATCAAAGCTGTAGACACTTAAAACAAGCTTTTGGGAAATGATAGCAGTGTTTTTCTTTATTGAAGATATCATCAGTGAGGTCTGATGCAGAAGTTGGACACTATGATCGTCAGTGTATTCTGCTCCATTGATACAGTTTTGTCTGCTAAACATTAGATGCACATTGTAGGAATGCTAAAAATGAAGTGAATAAGGAAGGTGAACTTGGTGAATTAGGTGAATTATTACATTTTCAGGTGCAGTGCAAATTGCAGAAGACAAAGCGAGGCAGCCTCTCTATCTTTAGTATTTAATTTATGCAATCTTAGACATAACAGTAGTAGTGATAGTAGCAGCAGTACTCTTCATCCAGCAAAATCAGTTTGTCATTCGAATATAACCAGATTAAACCTTGAATTCTCAGCAAAAGTAAAAGTCAAGCCAATCTGCAACAGGACGACTCAGACAGAGTCAGAGAACAGATCTCTAGACCAATCGCATGTCTGGTTCTCTTCGTCAAGGAGGAAATCTTTAGATCCATCAAGACTACTTGCATCAGCTGTCTCATTGTCACACTTTCCCAGTTGTGCAAGACTTCTTAACGATGATGAAGTTTCATCCAAAAGTGTTCGTTTACAATAAACTCCATCTGCCTGCAGTCCGCTCCAGGGAGAACCCAAATTATCCTTGCTGTTACCAGTGCGCCTTCTTCGTCTCAGCGTCACACCCGCCAGCGGAGAGGGGGGAACGACAACTTCACTGTCCTCAAAGTCACACGCAGTTACATTACAAACATTTGAGTCACATTTGGTTTGGATTGTTCCTGTTGATCTCAGGTGTGGAACCATTCTCTGGATGCTCTGTTGTTGTTGAGCCTGTTTTTTATGATTGTCTGGTTTCCAGAACCTCCTTTTTGGGGTAAGTCTGCAGCTGCGTCTGCTGGGTTTCGTGTTCCACGCCAAATTTTCTTTTGCAGACTCTCTGCCAACCTGAGACAGCCGAGTGGTGCGAACAACGTTCACTTCATAGTTAACAGAAGTTGTTGTACTTGGCCTTTTACTGTCTACTGTGACTCCAGAAACCTGACTGTCAGTCTGTGAACAGAATTCACTCGTCAAGTTTCTGGTGGTCGATGATTCAGGAGGCACAACACCTACTTTTACAATGGGGGTGGACTGAGAGGGAGGGACAAAGTCAAAATCTTGTGTGCCACGTAGTACTAAACTGTCTCTCTTGTTACGCTCACTACTTTTAAGTTTCTGTGTGTCTGGTGTCGAGTAAGTGACAGTGGCGTTTTCAGTCCTCAGCTGCTTTTTATCTTGTGTGCAAAACAGTGAGCATGCTTCTTTGGTCATCCTGACGGTTTCTGCATGTGTGCTGAGCATCTCTGTGCTTGTAGAGTTCATGAGTGACCTACTGAATAGGTCTGCTGAACAGTTGTAGGTGTCCCCTTCTGGTTGCTCTTCATCTTCTTTGTCAAAAGACAGAGAACTAGCTTCGTTGTCATCTTGATTACACTCATGGGAACAAATTATCCTGGACAGAGTCCTATTCAAACTTTCCACATTATTCTTGCATACTTGGTCAGATAAATCGTGACTGTCGCCTCCAGTCGGTGGAGGTGTATTGGTGATATCCAGTAATAACTGTGAACGGCTAACTGTTGTGTTACTGATTTCCAGGTTATTGTCTGCAGTTTCTTTGTTTTCTTCGCATAAAAACTCTGTAAGACTCTCTGAGAATGGCAAATCTTCCCAAGCCACTGAATTGGCCGAAAATGTTCTACTGGAAAACTCATTTGCAGCAAGGCTGTATCTTGTGTGTCCAAACTGAGAGGGACTAAAACAAGTGGTCAGGTTGGGGCTATTTCCAACACATTTAGTAAAAGATGAGTCCTGATATTTGGCAAATGATGGTGTGCTAGAAAACCTGTGAAGTGGAGGTCTCTCTTCTGTGACTTTATGTTTCTCCAGGCGGCCTCTCTGTCCAGGATATAGTGTTGTGCTGTTGGCTCTACTTTCCTGGCTACTGCTGTCATCCTCCTGCTCTGCTGATGAAGTAATTACTCCTAATGATTGGTCCCACACAGAAATGGGAGTACGGATGCAGTCTTTGTGCAGTGATCTAAGATGGAAACAATAACAGAAACATCATAAAAAGTTACAAAAGTTAGTCAGCGGCTAAAACATAAGAAGAAATTGAAAGCTTCAAAAAAATGTGTTCTTTTAACTTTGTCAAACTGCATCAGGAAATCTAAACCCAAACTATTTATTACATGTTCATGGTTGCTACAATCTGCCCTGAATAAAAAAACTAAGACATATTAGAGGCAGGTCATTTCTTAGTTTCATTACCTGTGCGGTGACTGGGAGAGAAGATCAGAGGTGGCCAGCGTGACATTAAAGCTGCTGGTTAGAGAATGATCAGGATTGATCAGCAGGGTTGTTTCTGGAAGTTTGGGGCTTTTGCTGTGATCAACACATCCCAGTTCAATTTCCGAAGCTTTCTGAAGAAGAATGCGATAATAACTGACCACCGTGCAGCCTTCCAGACCTGTAGTTTGGGGAAGAATCATCTGGCTGGCAACAAACTGGGCTGAGTCTTTACTGTTGGAGCCATTAGGAACAGGATCTCCTAACCAAGGTCCACTTTCTGTTTTTGACTGAAAGACACAGATGATACCAGGGACAGTTTAGATCGAGTAACCTAAAAACAAACAAAATCTAATTAAGTGCATCTTGGACTTATCAATCCATGTATAATTCTTTCTTTTTGTCTACAATTAAAAATCCAAATATGAGGAAAAGGGATTTTGTCATTCGTTTCTGAAGTCAACAACACAGCTTTTTGCTCTTAATATTATGAATACAAACCCGTTTCATCTTTTCAGGACAGCTTCAACAGAAAGTATAACACTTCCAGGGATACAGTGAGTCAGATCAGCAACATTAAGGTCTGCTTTATATTTGTTCACATTTAGGAAGATCACGTTTGCTGACTTAAAATATTAACAGATTTATTTTTTATTTTTTTTTCGTGGTGCAATCCTAAAGTTCTAAACTGTTCCAATATGAGTACAAACAGTCTGTTGTGGACTATTTCATATTTACCTAAAAATAATGTCATAATCACGATCAGTAGTGGAAGTGTGCATTGGAATCTCCGTATTTACGACTGTTTAACTACAAATTCAATGACTCCAATATAAGGCATCAGTACGTTGCTTACTTTTACGTGTATTGGAAGACAAAGTGGAAAGCTTCACCAGTCTGACACTCTGACGCCTTTTTCTAAAATTTCTTCACCAGCTAAGTACATCAGTCAGTCAGTGAATCCAACAATACAGAGTAAAAAAAAGTGAATTCGGTCCATATCCCAAGATATCCAATATCAGATTGCATATTCACCTTCAAACCAAAGATGAAATGTCTGCCAATGAAACAGTCCTTGACCGCCTTCAACAACAATGTGAATCTTGCTGATGGTGCAACTGGTCCATCCGCATTTTCCACTAACCTACAAAATTACAGACACAACATAGACAAACATTGCTTTTCATTAAAGTGACAAACAGAGAAGACCACAGGCTGAGATTGGTTTATATGCTCCATTAAACACAGGTAAAGTAGAGCTTTGTAAATGGTTTCCCTCATAACATAAAAAGGCAATATCATTATGAATTGAACATTTCTGAACTAAACCATTGACTTTAATATAAAAAGAGGAACTTCTTCTTATTATTATTATTATTATCTACTTCATTACGTTATATTTAAGACCATGTACTAAAGGATGTGCACCAAGACCCCCCGTTGAATTATTTCCTATGGGAGCCACTCATACTACACTGTTTCTACGTAAGGTGATGAATTGCGACCATAAACAATAACTTCCCTGGCTTCATTTTAATCTGGTAGAAAATGCTGAGGTTTGCATGAAACTGGGGGCATACCACAAGATAAGACTGGTGGACTTTGCCTAGCCTGCAGTGTAAACATTTACGTAAAGATGCCTGAAAGGTCATTGCTGTACTCGCCTCTGCAGTCCACTTGCGCTGATGCCAAAGAATGGGTTCAGGCTGTTTCCAAATACTGTCACACCAAATATGCATCTGTCCCGGGCCACCTTCAGTGAGAGACGATATCTGTAATCCAACTTTTCCTTCAGACAACTATAACCACACTTGAAGCATCTGCATCTGCGGTGACAGAGGGTTAGGGTTAGGGGTTAGAACATGTAGTAAAACTTTTTTTCAAAGAGGAATCATTTTACTTTATTTGAAACACAGTCTCAGCAAATATACGTCCCATACAACCAATAATAATTCTCAGTTAACTCAGACAGTTATACAGAGGTATTAGTCACAGCACAGTTTCTACAGTGACTTCTATGGACTCAGTGCTTTTAAACGGGGTTCTTGCTTTTACCTCGTCGCGTCCTGTTGTTCGACATCAATCCGTGAGAAACAGCCTTTACAGCAAGGATAAAAAATGCGCGTATCTTGCAGATACAACACTGCACAATCCACCAAAGCCCGTCTGACAGACATTTATACGAGTAAAACCAATCCGAGGCACGGACAACCAACTGCAGCTAGCAGGCTAACGGAGGCTAACGGAAACGCGTCAAAATACATGAGAGCTATTTCAACTTAATTTAACCGCAATAAACTAAAATATCAAATGCTACCACTATAAGAACACGTTATATTCCCATTTAAAGCAGTCTAGAAACATTTGTTTTTCCTGTATGCTGGTCTTCTTCTTCTTCATGTTCCGATTGAAAACTCAGATGGTAGATGCCTCACTGCCACCTACTGGACAACTACCGAACAGCATATTGGCACATAAATCATAAAATAAAACTTTTACTTGCAACTCATGCACACGGTGAATGAGTTGCACTTGGCTGTTAACCTCAGTCTCATTACAGCTGCAGTCGTTTTAATCAGTGGCGCCGATGAAGCCTTTTGTCTGCTCTTGGTGTCTGAGCCCGCAATAAGTAAGTTCTGTCTGTTCGTCATTTTGTTGATTTATTTGTTCCTTTGATTTTTGGTGCAAAGCTGGTCAAAACTGTTGGATTAGGTGCAATAAGAGGTTTTAGTAGTGGCTAATGAGAAAACTGTTTAGTCACCACTGAACTTTGCTGGATTGACTATCAATCCTTCATTTAAATGAATGTGCATTTAAATATCCACTTTCAATCCATTGTCATACACGTCCATCTAAAATTATTCATCCTCCCATAGTTTCTGTTTTATCCGGGCATTCCAGTTGTATATTCACATTTTTCCTCAGAAATCTGACGCACTGAAATGGGAGTGGAGATCTCTTTCACAGAAACAGTGGTGTAACATTTCCAGCAACAGCTTCAGCATCAGGAAGACGAGGGGCATACACAGCGAGCCTCTGTTCACGTCCCCACAGTGTGCAGGCAGGGAAATAAATCGTCTCGTCTTGGAGTGAAGCAGGTAATCTAGACAAGTGGTAAGGTTTCTTTTTTACTTGTGTCGTTAGATTTGCTGCATTAAAGAAAACACCTCATCTTGTTTTTACTTTTCAGGCGAGTTCTCCACAGCATGTTCCTTCTCCTGCTTTTTTTGGGGCATGTTGTGACTGCGGTGCCTCTGCCTGGTGCGTACTATCAACACATAGAGACAGACGCTAAATAATGTGCGTATGCCAGATGTAAGTACTCATTTGTGTTTCGTGCAGGAGTCCACAATGAAACAGGCCTAAATCTTGACTGTACCAACGACTATGACTATGAGATGTTTTGCCAGCTAGAGGCACAGAACTGTATTGACTACAGCTTGACCATCCAGAGACACTTATCCCTGGGGAGACTGGAAAAACTTGGAGTCAAAAAAAATCAGCGTCTCAGACACTGGTTTGTTGACTTCACACTAATGAAAGTCCACAGATCCGCAGCAGCCAGAAACAGACTGATCAGAGGTCAGAGAGCACTCATTCTTACCTTGTTTCTGTACAGAAAAGCCCAGAACTTCAACTTGTTGTTCAAAGAATATGAAACAGCTATGTAAACCACCGTGCATGCATTTGTCTTTTAAAGAAAAAGAAATCTTTGCTTTTGGTCAAGCCATCACATTTCGTGTCCTATTTTCCGCGCAACACAAGAATCTTTGTTGTCTGCCTGATCCGCCCTGCTTCTGCAGAGACGTCCAGACATCCGGCATTCACAGTGATCATGAAGCCATTTGTTGTCAACCTTGGCAATAATAAGCCTTCCTCTGTGGTGGAAGGAAAAGTGAAACCATTCTGGGAGGCGCCAAGATCCTGTCTGTGACCAGGAGAAAACAATGGCAACATCAGTCTTAACAATAGAGAATGGCCAGGAGTCTCTCTCGTCTCATTCAGGGGTTCAGTGATTAAAATAGGTGCTGAGTGTAGAGTGTTATTTACTGTACGGCTGAGTCCTGTCCTTAACAGTTTTGTGTTGGTCACACAAAACATGACACGGTACCAAAGTTTATATCCGGTCAAGAACTTTACAGCTAAAATTAGCCTGTTCAATCTGCATGGTGGGTCAACAGTGAATGTAGAATCTTAATTCACTTCATATTGGAAGAGGAAGAAGAATAAAACAACATTTGATGGTGTTTTTGCATGAAACTTAAGATAACAACATGGCGTGAAATAGCGTTGCAAGCTGAGAAGCTGTCGGTCCCTATCAGTCCTTCATTTAAACGAATGTGCATTTAAATATTAATTTTCTTCTCTACTTTCAATCCATTGCCATCCACCTAAAATTATCCACCCTCCTGTAGTTTTTATTTCATCCGGGCTTTCCAGTTGTGTATCCACAGTTTTCCTCAGACATCTGCTGTCGGCTGACGCACAAAATGGGAGTGGATATCTCTTCCACCGAAACAGTGGCGCAACATTTCCAGCAACAGCTTTCCATATCAGAAAGAGGCATAAGCAGCGAGTCTGCGCTCACGTCCCCACAGTGCGCACTGCTGTTTTCGAAGGAATAAGTGGAATAAATCGTCTCGTCTTGGAGTGAAGCGAGTAGTGGTAAGGTTTCCTTTTTACTTGTGTCGTTAGATTTGCTGCATTAAAGAAAACACCTCATCTTGTTTTTACTTTTCAGGCGAGTTCTCGACAGCATGTTCCTTCTCCTGCTTTTTTTGGGGCATATTGTGACTGCGGAGCCTCTGCCTGGTGCGTACTATTAACACATAGAGACAGACGCTAAATAATGTGCGTATGCCAGATGTAAGAGCTCATTTGTGTTTTGTGCAGGAGTCCACAATGAAACAGGCCTAAATCTTGACTGTACCAACGACTGTGACAATGAGATGTTTTGCCAGCTAGAGGCACAGAACTGTATTGACTACAACTTGACCATCCAGAGTGATGCAGGCTATGGGTAAGTTTTCAAAAAAAAGGAGCTGCATCCACATAGGAATAAGAGGTAGATGTAGTGAAAATATTCAGATCATTTTGTAAGGTTCCTGTCTGTCGTACTCCACAGTGCTGTGAGCTGCATTTTACAGCAGTGTGACACTGGACGGTGTTGCTGTACCCTCAAAGTGACACTTATCCCTGGGGAGACTCATACAGCAACAGTCTGGAGAGATGGGAAAAACTTGGAGTCAAAAAAAATCAGCGTCTCAGACACTGGTATGTCGACTTACCATTCACATTAATGAAAGTCCACAGATCTGCAGCAGCCGGAAATAGACTGGTCAGAGGTTAGGAAGCACTCATTTTTAACTTGTTTTTGTACAGTAAAGCCCAGAACTCCAACTATCATCTCAGTCAGTGAGTCCGAGGGGAATTTTGAAGTTAAGTGGAGGTCAAACATGCATGGTACCCTCGGTGACACCCTGACTACTGAAGTGACTTTCTATAAAAAAGTAGACACAGAAAAGGTAGGAGCAATGTCACAGGCACTGTATAACAGTTCATGTCTATATCTACTGGACAAATGATCTTTGTTTAGCAAACCCTCCTTTTCATCACTCCTTTTTTGCCATGCAGGTGTCTGAACTTATAAATTCAGCGTTTGTTGATGGACTGAACTTCTACTCAATAAATGGTCAACAACTGGAACCAAGCACAGCGTATCTGGTCAGCGTGAGAACCCGCACAAATATTAGTGGAAAGTTCAGTAACAGCAGCAGAGAGTGGCAATTTACAACCTGTAAGTCTTTACAGTCTTTTTGTTGCTTTGTAATGCAGTAAATTCTACATTTCTGAATACGTTAAGAGTCATGCAAGCATATTCTGTAAAATGTGGTAAGATTACAGTAGATATAATGTGATAACAGAAAAAGTAAAAAAAACAAAAACATTTTTATTGTTACATGTACCCAAAGTTTGTGAACCTAAATTCCTAAATTTGTAAATTTGTGTCTGCATTTGAACAAGCAGTGAGAATTTCTGTACATGTTAATTCACAACTTACCTGCAATAATGGCCAATTGTAGGCCAACATTTTCCCTTATTATTGTTGCAAATAATCTCCTTATTTTGTGTCTTTTGTGCCAATAGAAGAGCCTTTTCAACAATCAAACAATTTTGGGAGGATTCCTTATGCAGAAGACTCCAGTTTATGACACCATTTCCAGTGGCCTTCTGTGAACTTGTGTCTAGAGTTGAGGTTTGGTGGAAGAGCTGACCACTTCATCAGTGATCAGTGATGGCAAAAGTGAAGAGGCCACCCTATGTAACAAAAGTCCCTGCAAAGGCTCAAGAAAAATGTATAATTCCACTGTGTTAAACATGTTTTCACACAATAAAGCTTTATGACTAGCTGACAGTCTTATATTTCTTTAACATATCAGGCCTTTAGCACTTTAGCACTAAGCTCGAGTGATAAATGACTGACGTGATCTTTGGCTTGTGTGACGTTATTTGAGACAAAGAAATTACTCAAGCATCAGCTTAACCATCAGCTTTCACATGGAGCTGCTGGTTTTATGTTGCAATATTGCTTCCTGATGTTGAACTTAATTTAGAGGAACTTAATTTTCAGAATAAGAGAAGATCAAGATATGATCAGCGAATGCATTTGTGGATTAGTCTTCCTTGTAACCGTGACTTTGAACGTGGGCACGTGAGGTGCATCAGTTTGAAATACTTTGAGCATCAATAACAAACCTTCATTCACCTTTATTTTTCTGTGGAGCCTCTGGGCATGTCATTGCAACAAACGATATACATGGCTTGATACAATAGCACATGTAGTGCTGCTATAGTTTTCGCTAAAATAAGAATGACAACTAAATCTACTTATATTTGAAATAAACACAAGCATGAGTTTGGGGATGTTAAGTGTTCATAACAAATATATTTTACATTATTGGAACACGCAGATACATTCAGCATTGCGTACACAGTGCATTATTAAATCATTATCTTTTACCTGAGAAAAATATGCACAACAGACCACAAGTCAGCTCAACCACTCTTGCAACACAAATATCTGTTGCTCTGAAGTGAACCGCTTCTGCATTAGAAAACTTCTTCATTTTAACCGGAAGATTTAATTTCTTCTTATGAACTGCAGCAGTAAATAAAACGTGGCGACATGAGGCCGCTCATGTGCCGCTTTGCTGCACCTCTGCTTCCACCTGGTGGTGACATATGGTCTCAGTCACTGAGTGCACTTGGTCAACTTGTTGTTCAAAGAATATGAAACAACTATGTAATACACCGTGCATGCATTTGTCTTTCTTTTTTTTTTAAAGAAAAAGAAAAAGAAATCTTTGCTTTTGGTCGAGCCATCACATTTCGTGTCCTATTTTCAGCACAACACAAGAATCTTTGTTGTCTGCCTGATCCGCCCTGCTTCTGCAGAGACGTCCAGACATCCGGCATTCACAGTGATCATGAAGCCATTTGTTGTCAACCTTGGCAATAATAAGCCTTCCTCTGTGGTGGAAGGAAAAGTGAAACCATTCTGGGAGGCGCCAAGATCCTGTCTGTGACCAGGAGAAAACAATGGCAACATCAGTCTTAACAATAGAGAATGGCCAGGAGTCTCTCTCGTCTCATTCAGGGGTTCAGTGATTAAAATAGGTGCTGAGTGTAGAGTGTTATTTACTGTACGGCTGAGTCCTGTCCTTAACAGTTTTGTGTTGGTCACACAAAACATGACACGGTACCAAAGTTTATATCCGGTCAAGAACTTTACAGCTAAAATTAGCCTGTTCAATCTGCATGGTGGGTCGACAGTGAATATATATAGAATCTTAATTCACTTCATATTGGAAGAGGAAGAAGAATAAAACAACATTTGATGGTGTTTTTGCATGAAACTTAAGATAACAACATGGCGTGAAATAGGGTTGCAAGCTGAGAAGCTGTCGGTCCCTATCAGTCCTTCATTTAAACGAATGTGCATTTAAATATTAATTTTCTTCTCTACTTTCAATCCATTGCCATACACGTCCACCTAAAATTATCCACCCTCCCGTAGTTTTTATTTCATCCGGGCTTTCCAGTTGTGTATCCACAGTTTTCCTCAGACATCTGCTGTCGGCTGACGCACAAAATGGGAGTGGATATCTCTTCCACCGAAACAGTGGCGCAACATTTCCAGCAACAGCTTTCCATATCAGGAAGAGGCATAAGCAGCGAGTCTGCGCTCACGTCCCCACAGTGCGCACTGCTGCTTTCGAAGGAATAAGTGGAATAAATCGTCTCGTCTTGGAGTGAAGCGAGTAGTGGTAAGGTTTCTTTTTTACTTGTGTCGTCAGATTTGCTGCATTAAAGAAAACACCTCATCTTGTTTTTACTTTTCAGGCGAGTTCTCGACAGCATGTTCCTTCTCCTGTTTTTTTTGGGGCATACTGTGACTGCGGTGCCTCTGCCTGGTGCGTACTATTAACACATAGAGACAGACGCTAAATAATGTGCGTATGCCAGATGTAAGAGCTCATTTGTGTTTTGTGCAGGAGTCCACAATGAAACAGGCCTAAATCTTGACTGTACCAACGACTGTGACAATGAGATGTTTTGCCAGCTAGAGGCACAGAACTGTATTGACTACAACTTGACCATCCAGAGTGATGCAGGCTATGGGTAAGTTTTCAAAAAAAAGGAGCTGCATCCACATAGGAATAAGAGGTAGTGAAAATATTCAGATCATTTTGTAAGGTTCCTGTCTGTCGTACTCCACAGTGCTGTGAGCTGCATTTTACAGCAGTGTGACACTGGACGGTGTTGCTGTACCCTCAATGTGACACTTATCCCTGAGGAGACTCATACAGCAACAGTCCAGAGAGATGGGAAAAACTTGGAGTCAAAAAAAATCAGCGTCTCAGACACTGGTATGTCGACTTACCATTCACATTAATGAAAGTCCACAGATCTGCAGCAGCCGGAAATAGACTGGTCAGAGGTTAGGAAGCACTCATTTTTAACTTGTTTCTGTACAGTAAAGCCCAGAACTCCAACTATCATCTCAGTCAATGAATCCAAGGGGAATATTGAAGTTAAATGGAAGTCAAACATGCACGGTACCCTCGGTGACACCCTGACTACTGAAGTGACTTTCTATAAAAAAGGAGACACAGAAAAGGTAGGAGCAATGTCACAGGCACTGTATAACAGTTCATGTCTATATCTACTGGACAAATGATCTTTGTTTAGCAAACCCTCCTTTTCATCACTCCTTTTTTGCCATGCAGGTGTCTGAACTTATAAATTCAGCTTTTGTTGATGGACTGAATTTCTACTCAATAAATGGTCAACAACTAGAACCAAGCACAACGTATCTGGTCAGCTTGAGAACCCGCACAAATATTAGTGGAAAGTTCAGTAACAGCAGCAAAGAGTGGGAATTTACAACCTGTAAGTCTTTACAGTCTTTTTGTTGCTTTGTAATGCAGTAAATTCTACATTTCTGAATACGTTAAGAATCATGCAGGCATATTCCATAAGTTAGTGTAAATTCTGTAAAATGTAGAATGCCTGGTAAGACCCATACATATCTAATGTTAAGTAACAAAGTAAAAAACTTCTTTACAAGGAAGATGACCTGCTGATGTAGTATACAGCATTGAGAAGTAATACAAGGTGTCATTGTTACATGTATAACAAGCTTGATTGCGGTCCTAAGTTCCTAAATTCCTACATTTGTGTCTGCACTTTCTGCTCTTTTTCTGATTTTTCTGTACATGTTAATTCACAGCTCCCTCTCCTGCTCCCGTATTGCTGGGTTTACTCATCGGCCTCAGTATTACTGCAATCGTCATCACCGGTGTTATATATGGCTCTTATGTAAAGTAAGTCTGTGTCACTCTGCACTCTGTCAGTGCATTGTATGATTAGTTTTGCCACACCTGAATTGTGCTCATGTGTCATGTGTGTTGCTTTGTTGATCATTAGTACATTTGGTTTCAGGTGTAAAACAGAGTGGTGGGACACAGTCAAAGACATAAATCCAGGACTCCTTAACATCCATCCAGGCAAGCAAAAGGTAAGACACGTAGCGATTCAAAAATTTGAAAAATAATTTGAACGGGCTTCATATGGTCGTTAAGGCTGTTATATATCTTTCTAGGGTACAAATAATGTGATCTTGAACCTATTATAGTAGACCCCCAAGATAAATATGGCCTCTTTAAGGTTCGTTTATTTCATGTTTATTCAGCGTGATTATCTCACCCTTGGTATTTTCTTAAAATCCTTCTGTTTCTGGTTGTTAGCAGAGGTGGACAGAGTACACACCTTCACTACTTGAGTAAAAGTACAGATACTCCTTGTCAAATATTACTCCAATACAAGTAAAAGTAGCTTAGTCAAAAATTTACTTAAGTAAAGTTCTAAAGTATTTGCTTAAAAAAATACTTAAGTAAAAGTATTTAAAAAGTATTTCAGGAAATACAGGAAAGGAAAGTAGCTTTATTGTCATTATACAATTCACTCTACAATCCACAGCCCCACTCTTTCTCTTCCAGACAGTCTCTCTCTCTCTAAAAGCTCATACAATTACATTTAAAATGTTCATCAGCAATTTAACAAACATTAAGCTAGCTAACGTCAGTAGCTACTTTACATACTGCGACATGCTTTTTCATGTTGGAAGACGAGTTCTTGTAGGCTGTGATACATTCAACAAACATTTAAACTGAAGCGAATCACTTTTTGTGGCAAAAATCTCAAACGTGGGTTTGAGATAAGGCCACGGTGCTCGGTGGGAGTTTCTCCAGGTGTTGCTCCAGTTTCTTCCTGCTTTGTATGGATTGTATGGCATGACGTAGTGAATCAGCGAATCAATAGAAACGGTTAATTTTAAAAATAAAAGAATAATCAACTGACGTAAGCTCAAAAGTAGCTAGTAACGAAAGCATCAACAGAAATGTAGTGGAGTAAAAAGTACAATATTTGTCCTTCAAATGTATTGGAGTAAAAGTAAAAGTATCCCCCAAAAACTATACTCAAGTAAAGTACAGATACTCAAAAACTGTACTTTTTGAGTATGGGTAATTTTACTTCGTTACTGTCCACCACTGGTTGTTAGTATTTCACCAGTTGTGATTCAGTGGGTTTATGTTTTGTCTCTGCATACTGTAGGCTTTCATTGCATACATGTTATCCAGCCGTATCATTATGTGGCAACGTGCAGTCAAATGACATGAGTTTGTTTGTCTGTACTGTGAACAGATGAACAAGTTCCTCTATTCACGAAGTAGTTGCTAAACCGGAGTTTGCCACAGTCTAACACCACATGCTGTTGTGTTAATCACAGGAGCAGGAAGATTATTACTCTGGCTGCTGACAGTAACATGAAAGCGCCATTTTAAAATGACCTTCTCTTAACTGAAATGTGATGGTTTGGGACCTTCTTGTTTCAGCTTTTGAAGCCTTCGGCACCGATCATCTCCCCTGTCAGTGTCAGCATTAGAGATGATTGCAATTCTCTAGATGACTCCAATAAAGGGTTAGTATGGCTGTGTAGATACCTCAGCATATACCATACCCCCTTAAAGATTTATATGTTTTTGTGACAATGTAAGAAATGATTTCTCTCTATTCAGGTTGAAGCAATTGCTAATTGACACTAGCGGGAGCCTGCAGCAAAGCAGTGGAATCAGCATAGGATCCTCGGAACTCAGTTATGCTAACACGGAGCCTGTCCAGTTTTCCATTAACGCCGTTCAAGAGGCCCTTCGAAGGGTTCTGCCCGGCATCACCCAAATGCCATTCTTGACCGCAAATCCCTTCACAGAATTCAACAGCAACGATTGTGTCAAAGTGCACGATACAAGTTCTGGATCATCTGGCTTTGACAATAAAACCTATTCCCTCCTCATCCCTAGAGATACCACATACCATCCCAGTGAGAGCAACACTGTGACCTGTCCTATCCAGCAGGTACCAAATGATCTTTCCTTTTTGCAAAAAGATGGGGATTCATCTCTTATGGTGATAGAGGATTCATATCAGCAATACAATGCTGAATCTGGGAGGTTTTCTTATGCTGAAGACTCCAGCTTGTCCTCCATCTCCAGTGACATCAACACAGCGGACCGCGATCTTGTGTCCAGCACTGAGGCTGGGTGTAAGGCCTCGGAGGAAGTGGACAGTGATGGCCCCAACCTAAATGTCAAAATGGAAGAGGCCAAACTGTGTGACAAATATCCCAGCCACGGCTCTTTGGTGGTGGATAACGACTATCAGTCATTTCAGAGTCTTGTGCGGCAGCCTGATGTTTCATTTTCAGAAGAGAAAAGGGGCGAGCAAGGGGAGCACTTGGACAAGTATCAGGATGAATCACTCAAAAAGATCCCTCAGAGTGTCTTGGGTCCAGTCATTACACCTTCAGTGTTCCTGTCTGCTGAATCTTCTGCCCCACTCCCCGTGGTCAGCGACTATCACTGCGTGTAGTTTAGTGACGACGCTTCGGGTTTCAGTTCATTGAACTGAACCTTGAATTCAATTAGTGGACTTCATGTTTTCTTTGCACGGCTTTGAAATGACTGTCAGTTTGGATGTACAGTGTATATTTTGTTGTTTTTGGTTCGAGTAAAAGCATTTCATTTCATTAAGTTTGCACTTTAAGGAGATTCATGTAAAATATCTGTAAATGCATCTAGTTTGAGGTGTAATGTTTTATGTATCCAGATACCATAATGTGAAAAGAATGTATTTGTATTTCACTTTTTTATTTTACATAGCAGATGGAAACTGCATTCCCTAAATGTGTAATCCCAGAGAAGACTGTAGTGTACAAAACCTCTTTTAAATATACACATAAGAGTACAACAGGCAAAAACTGGAGAGCCATTTAAAGCTCTCTATGTTCTCCGAGAATAGCCCATGTAGCCAGTTAAGTCATCATTGCTAAACCTTTTAAAGACAAAAAACGACAGAATTCTGTACGTGAAACAAGCCACAACAGCCATCCGTCATGCAGAGTTGTGAAACTACTTCCTCATTGCTCTTCTCTGGAACTGCTGAGGCATTTTCACAGAAACACGTCACTGGGCTCGGCAGTAAACATTTGCGACTGAAAGGAACAGCGGTAACAATAAAAAGAAATTATGGTATTATGCCAATCAACAATAGTATTATAAAAGTATTATAAAATAAATAATAGTTGTTAGTATTGTGACCTGATTATCCAGTTTATTTCTGTTTACTTGCTAGAAAATTGGCCAACAAACTACCTTAAACTGTCTTGGTTCCATGGACAGGACATAATGCTATAGTGTGTATATATTTTTAATATAATTGAATGTTATTAATGACTGACATAATATAGTTATGTACAAATACTATGCTATACTATACAATAATTGGTATGATCTATCTTTTCTGTATAAGGATCTGGATTAAACAGTTTTAACTACTTAAAATCGTGTTGTTTTTTTTCATATAATCTAAAAAGCAAAGCACTGTTGTAACATACACTGCATTTTGTAATGTCACGTACTGTATTAGCTCTGCTTCCACCTGCTGGTCTCAACACAAACACCCACATGAAAGGTCACATGACAAAAATATTTTGGCACTGATTTTCACCCATCAGGTGACACATGCATGCCAAAATAAGTGCAACACTCATACGAATACGATAATAACTGTGTAAAACAAGAACTAACAGAGGTAAATCCTAAAATATGTGCATACTCAGCTTGTGGAAACGAAGGAAATCAGTAAAACTCTGTACAATCCCTCATACAGGCACTCCTTCATACTCCACCTAAGCCTCACTCGATATATACAGTATTTCCTGTAACCTGAAGAGCCACTTAGGCAGCGAGGTTATTGGAGGAAGAGAGGGATTGTCTTAACTGTGTGGGTTTTGATTGGAAGAACGCAGCAGAGTAGGAAGGGTGTCCCAGCGCGACCTCTGATTTAATCTGAGCTCCTAAGAAATTTTCTGTTATCGCTGAGACTCCTGTGTGGCTGCTGACGCTCGTGCTGCTGACCACCTTTCTGCACACCTGAAGCTCCCACCGCAGCATGCAACAACCAGGCCGGCTGAGGCTGAGGCCGTGGCTGGAAGAACAGATTCAGTCTGGGAAGTATCCAGGAGTCAGCTGGCTGGACCAGGTAGACCCCTCTCTCACCCTCATCCCCCACTCATACCCACCCACACACACACTGAGATACACACCTGTGTTCAGAATGATTTTTGTAGTAATGGGCAGCATACAGATTAACTCATGACACACCTTTAACAACAATGTAACTAATTCTATTTTTTTTTATTATTATTATTATTATTATTATTTTTGTATTTTATTCTACAGTCAGCACGGATCTTCCAGATTCCATGGAAACACGCTGCTCGTCACGGCTGGAGTATTGACCGGGATGCAACGCTCTTCAGGAGTTGGGCCATGCACACTGGTAAGACCCACAAATACACATGTGGACTGTGAAGATTCTTAGTCAGGAAAATATTACACCACAGGTGTGACCTCACCTGCTACCAAGGTGCATGGAGGAGGAAAAGAAACTGTAGCAAAGTCAAGACTCCAGCAGCTCTTGTAGTAGATGGAGCAGCTTTATTGGACCTAGGCAGTTTGGCTTCATCAGGCTCATCAAGAAACAAACTGCAAAGGACTTTTTAAATAATCGGTTACTTAAAGTATACATTGCAAAACAAAATCAGCTGGATTTGAGACATGACGATTTAGATGTGTCCTGAAAATGTTCTGCCACTCACCCAAGTGGGTTCTTCGGTTCTAAAGCGATCTAGGACTGAATAATGTCTTCAAGGAAACAACTGGTTGACCCACCTGTTGCACTGACTGCTTTTATTTCCTCCTTCTGATGTTATTTGACATTCTTACATTCGCCTTACAGAAAGCACTGCTGGAGTCAGAGCCACAGAATGCACTTCCATTACAGTAATGCTTATGATAGTAGTGATAATAATTATAGTTTAGAGTGTATGATGAAGTGTCTTGGTTACTTCATAGAACGTCAAAACAAATACTCTTCAGTAAAGGGTATTTCTTGAGGTTACATACATTCAGGAACAAATACCAAGTTTCTAAACCTGAAATCTATCTAAAACTTTTAAGTCTTGTGCCCTGCTGTTGCACAGTTCTCGTGTTTTCCTTTTACCTAACAAGAATATGGCTTTGTATTTAGATAATTTAATCACTCCAGCGAGGTTTACTAGAAGACCGGTTTCATCCACGGTGCAAGGTTTTTCCAGTGAAGAGCTGGCATGGCAGCAGTGTTCAGTCTTTCTAGATCTACCGCATTCCTAAAGTAATTTTCCAGCTAAGTATAGAGAGCTGCACAGACATCTCAAATAATACAAGGCTTAAACTAAAGCATCTGGGTAATGGTCACCAACCGTCACTTTTCCCTTGGGGTAAATAAAAAATCTGTTTATTTAAAGATAAGGGATGTCAGTCCAGTCTGTGCAAGTCTCTGTGAAGTACAAAACATCCTGCATCTCCTCATGCTGTGTTTTTTTTTAACTGTAATCCATGTCTGTTAAATATTCAACATCATATAATCATCAAACAAATAGCACTGGGTGATTTGTGTTTCCTTTCTTGCAGACAAACTTTTGCATTGTGTAACGTACATGATGTTTCACAGTCTGATGAACTGATATCTTTACTCTGAGTCCCAAGGCGTGCGCGCGAGCATTCGTGCGCAAACCTGTACATGTCAGTATACATTTCCGTCCTGGGAAATTCATTATTTGTGACTGTAGATGCATCACATCATGGGAAAGCTCCAGTTCACTTGCCGTGGATGTGCAGGGTGATCATGTTGCTATCAAAGTACAACATCAATTCCTTTCACAAGATCCGGCAAAAAAAAAAAAAAAAAAAAAAACTATTCGGCGACATACAAAGCCATCAAGTAAGTTTAACAAAGGTAAAGACAGAAGTTGTGTAGATTGCATTAAAATGTATATAAAGAAAACCATAAAAAGCACAGGTGTAGAGAACAAAAGCTTTAGTTATTAATGAGTGTGGGAGGCAGCAGCATGTGTAAAGCCTGTGTGCTCCTTTAGGTCTTGTTAGCCCTTGTCCCGCTGTAAATGATCCATAGTGGATCTTAAAGCTCCAGTGATTTCATGAGAGCCCGATCTCAGTGCGGTGCTAAATTTGAGAAAGGACTCCACACAGTGGATGAAGTCATATGACAGCAGGCTTGATGATGGATGGTCTGCCAGCTGGTGATAGATAATGGTAGCGTCACAGTCACTATGACATTTCAAGGTGAACGTATTGAGTTAACATCAGAGAGGCTGTGTACCGCTCCGATGTGATTATATACCTTGTTCCGTGGACATTAAAGGCAGTGGTTTGGGTGGAAGGTTTCAGAGGATAAACTTGGAGGTGGAGGTGAATTACTTCATGTGGAGACTGAGATGTCCTCATGAGGTCACCCCTAGTCTTTGTGAAGAGTGATGTTGTGTGGTTTACACCGTTGCTGACTTGACTACAGCTGACTCCATCTAACTCCTGGTTATTCCAAAAGTGGTGGAGTGTGAATGAAGCTTAGGTTCTTGGGTTATCTATAGACAGATTGCTGTCACTCAAAGCGGTCACGCTCTTTGCTATAGCTACCAGAACCCCTTTCTGTAGCAGGCTGTAAACTTGTTTATTTCTCCTGCAAAGGAGGCCGTGAAGCCTCAAGTGGCTGGCTCTTTCACACTGGCTTTGTGTTTCAGCCCTGGAGTTTGCGGCTTGGTCGGTGCTATCTGTTGGAGCATTAATTGTCCATCAGCCTGTCCATCAATAATTGCTGTCAAAGATCGTTATTGTGAACCTCTATCATATAGCTCACACTTTCTAGCTCTGATTTTATGTTGTTCATTTCCTACTCCGAGTATGACTCATGCTTTAGCATGCATGCAATGTATTTTCATTCAGTATTGTAGTGACTGAGATGTGTACATGATATGCTTGGTATTTAAGCGTCGTGAGAGCAGTTAAAAGCTACAGGCTGGTACAGGTATGTTGCTAGTTTCCAGAAGGTTTCTGTGGAAAATTGTGATATTTTGCACGAGTCCTAGCTTCTCTGATCTTCTGTGAAAGAGAGCCAGAGTGGTGACAACTACAAGAAAGACACAAGGCCGAACCATACCATAGTTTAATAACTGAATCCCTTAAATCCCTTGTTTCTTGTTAATCCCCAGTGTTTTGGCTTGTCGCCATGGTGAAACGATGTCCAGGTAAACTCCAAAGTAGCGTGTATCACTGTTGGTTGTGGTTACAGGTGCAACAATGAGCGTGTCAGGCCTTTTAAGTCTGATGTCAGTTTTGTTATTGAACTTACAGCCAATAAAAATAATTTAACATTTATTTTCAGTTTAAATGTTTTCCCCAGCTGCCTGGATCGCAAAATCTGGTATAGCAACAACTGCCACAAACTTCTGTTCTGTCTGTTTCGTACACAGTGTTTTTTTGGCTTACAAGTACTTAAACTATTTTGCCTTTAACTAAATTACCATATAGTTAACCTGGCCCCGATAACATAACATAAACTGCTCACTGTACTGTTGGTCTCTATGTCCGCTTACTTCAGGACGGTACCATCCAGGCAAAGACAAGCCAGATCCCAAGACATGGAAGGCAAATTTCCGTTGTGCCTTGAACTCTCTGCCTGACATCTGTGAGCTGCGGGAACACAGCAGAAAGCGAGGCAGTAATGCCTACAGAGTCTACAGGATGCTGCCCAGCTCACAAACACACAGACGCAAGAGAGGTAAACAAAAAAAGACCACCACAAATGTAGTCACTACTTCAGGTGTGAGCAGGCAGACCTCAGGTGACAGCCCTCACTTTTTTTCCCTTCCTCTTTCCCAGGGCTTCGGTTATTGAGCCGACCCCGGGAAAAACAGAGCAGTTCGGGAGCATGCACACGTATTGATACGTACGCCACACACGCTTGGCAGCACACCACATCAAGACCCATTTCCGACCCAACACAGAAGGTGGAGACTGGTGTGGAAGACACGTTTGACAGCACTCAAACGCACGGTGAGATGAGTTTCTGATAAAGTGCATCGTGGCCTTTTTGGGTGTTGGAGTCACTGCCTCTGCGGCCTCACAAGGATCACAGCTATTGTTGTTGTTGTGCAGGGATGTGGGAGGCCAAAGCAGAAGAGCAGGAACAGAATGACGCCGTCTTTAAGGTGCAACATCTTTAACCATCTGTCCCTCTTAAAGTTGTAGACTTAAAGTAATGTTTGACTAACTAAGTGTTTTTTCTCCCTTAGCTGATGGATCACTTAAGCAACACTGATCTCTGGGGCCAGACAGCAGAGCAGAGATGGAGAACACACTCTCTGTGGGACCACTGGCACTGTACGACGTTAAGTTTGTTTGTGTCTTCCCGTGTGTGGACAACCCTTGACTCCTTAATGTTTTCAGTAATGTCCATTTGGCCTCACAGATAAAAAATTATCAAATAATTAAGAAGGTTAATTAGAGTACTGTTCTGGGCTGTTACAAAAAATATGAGATTTACATTCAGAGCACACAATGAACATATTATTTTTAATTTTGACAAGGACGACCAGTTTCCATTTTTAAAAAGACACAATCATAGAAACAAGCATAAAATGCAGTCAACCATTTCACCTCATTTTAATGAGACATTTATGTCACATTTAACTTTCATTTACCTTTTAAAGCACTGGATTTCTTCCGTTTAATTATTTAGAAAGATAAATGCAGACATGAAAAGTAAAAAGCTGTATCTCATGGTATTGCATTTGACTTGTTGATTTGAAGTGGGAGATGTGTGCATAGTGACTATAAAGCATTGGTAAAAGTACATCAACAAATTTAATGAAGCACCAAAAGTCATCTTACGTGTTACACAGTAAAGTCAACACCTTACAGCATTATAAAGAGAAACACAGTCATGCCAGCTCTCTTCATAAAAGCACATTAACTGAAACGTGGGAACAGTTTAGATAACAGCCACAAGCTCCCGTTTGTTTCTATCTTTGTATTTGTGTTTACATGTCATTTTGATCTCCTCAGATGCTAGTGATGACAACCCCTACCCTCTGCACACAGAGAACTACGGTGATTTGTTTGGTCCAAACCACTTCAAGGAACTCTCTGACTGGCCTGCACATCAGCAAACACTGATGTAACAGCCGTGAACCAACAACGTGACCTCCTTCTCTTTGTGGGTACCACATGTTTGATTAAAAGCTGTTTTTTATCCAGGCTCCCTTTCTTTAACTATAACTGTTCGCCTCCTGTTTTCTGCTGAGCTGACCACTGAGAGGGTAACAGGAGAAGATGAGAGGACGGAGAATATTGCTCTGTCAGTCAGCCGGTCGGTCGCCGTCTCTGCTGAGCATGCTGAGATAAAGATCCAGTTCCAAGCCAAGCTTTTTCTCTGTCATCATCATCACTTGTGTTCACTGCGGTTCAGTGCCTCAAACTCACTGAAATGACACCAAGCGCACAACATAGCTTACAGAGGAAACACATCTCATTTCGCTTCAGTTGTTGCTCTCCTGTTTCTTTGAGCGCGACTGGATGTTTGTCCGATACACAGTAAATGAAGTGTTGAACAAAGAGGCAGGGAATTTTAAACTCCCAGGCTTGGCGTTAATTTACAGGAAGCTGATTTGAGCTTAAATTTGTATATACGTGTGTATGACTGTTCTGTTTTTGTTTTTTTAATTTTGAACAGTTTGTAATATTTGTTTCTGTGATGAGTTTTGTACTTATGGTATATAGTAGTAGTAGTATATATATAGTGTGGTTAATACTGTGTGACACTATACAACCTATTTTGTTTTTGCATTTTAAAAATGATCCCGCGTTTACAAAATGCAAAAGCATTTGTTGGGAGTCTTTACATTCAGTGTATATATTAAAATTAAAAAGGAATTAATGTTTCAGTGTGTTAAAGCTTGTTGTGTAATGACTCCTTTTTCATCCTCAAGCCTCTTGCATGATATCTTGATAGGAAGACGTAGCATCTGAATAGATATGTACCATACTCTGTACTGATGAACTGTGTTGAAGAGGCAGTTGTGCGGCTGGGACTCAGTATCCCAGTGATTTGAATCAATACAACAAGCAAACTCATTTTATTTAAATGAACACGTTCTGTTTAGCTGAAGCACACAAATCGTGTTATGTAGGCATGGGTGTATATTTCAGTATTCTGCACAGCCCAACAGATATAAACCGAAACTGTAGTTCCCATGTGTGGCCACACGGGGCGCTGTTGTCTCTGCTTAGCAAAATTGACAGTCTTGTAATGATTATGACTGCTTGAAGACTACTTAACTGACAGGTAAATAAATACTTGTGCTTCTAGTTTACAAGCCTCATACATGGCAGACATTTTGACATGCCATAGCAGAAGCACAAGCACAAATATTACCAGTCATGGCTCTGTTCCTTTGAAGAGCCACAGTGAGGCCTTAAGTGTTGTGTTACTTCTGAATGGGATTAATATGGTTGTTATCTGCCAAGGCACCAACAAACCAAATCTTGATATAATTAAACCAACATCAATAATTACAGCAGTAAATATGTATAGTCTTCTACTAAACTTATTGTTTGTGATGTTTTTAATGTGGTACTGCAGAAAAAGGAAATGTTCACTTTGCAGCAGTCACTGCATCCATGGACTATCGTCTGATGACAATTTAGCTTTCGCATTCCTCTGCAGGAGTCAGTGTGTATGGTTCCTGTTATTCTACGATCTTGGCACAGAGATGCCAAGGGCTGAGAAGATATGTAGCAGAAGAGCAGAGTGAGGCTTCACTCTGCTTGTAGCACACTCAGTTCATAATAATGCAAATACCTAAATATCACAATAAACTTACAAGTGGGCCATACATAGGCCCAGTCACCATTACAATTAGAATTAGAATCAGTAGATAAAAGTCATCCAGTTTAAACTCCATTTTTTTTAATTAAGGACTTTAACTCAAATGTTATTACACTGTATTGTACCATTTACTAGGCTAAAAGTAAAAACTTTCAGTAAAGTAAAAACCACCATCATAAACACATGAACTAGACAATTGTTCAAACATCAACAGATAACATTTATTTATATTTTTTTTTTATTCTGAAAAATGCAGAAAAAGACAGATGAATTTCCCATTAAAGCGGGAACTACATTTTAGGTCGGGAAACAAAAAACACTGTGCCAAAACTAGCTTCCCTGTAATGTTTTACAGACAAGTGACCAAAAATATGTATGAATCTGAATACATATAAACCATGGATCCATCACTTTTATACTTTTATGTATTTACAGTTTCATCACAAAATAAGTCCTATGACAGGAATCCCAAAATGAAACATTCAACCAGTCCACTAGCACAGCCTGCTGGTCAGATAATATACTGCAATCCCAGAGTGACTGCTAACACTACAGCATTTAGCCCAGAGCAGGAAAACCTAAAAAACAACACATACGTGGATCTGTCCTCACACAGGAATAACTACATAGACATTTAAACAGGAACAGATCTGTGTGGCAACATTTTAACCTGATCAATTAAATCCGTCAGAGAATATTGGGAAAGTTAAGGCTGTGAATGATGTTGCAAGTGTGACTATATCCATTTGGGGTGTTTAATGTTGCCTGGTACCGACACTAAAGGTTTCATTCTCCCTGTACCATAAATAGTTTGACAGTAACACTCACTTAACATCAATCTACATGCTTGACGTATTACATTCAACACATTTTGTTGATGAAAATTTCAATCAGAGGATGTACATGGAGGACAATCAATCACCTGTGTTATAAGATCCAATGCATCGGGTTCAGAAATTTGGACAACACGTGACAATACTGAAGGATGGAAATGTGAATGTCGATGAAAAAACATTAGCTCCAGTCTGATACAACAGAGTATTATCAGGCAATAAGAGCTGCATTTGCTTTTCCCCCTAGAGAGGAAAACTATATGTGCTTAAAGAAAAAGAATAAACTGTGATAAACACAATATCTACAGAGGGTCAGAAGGTGAGTTAATACTTCACATGACATCGTCATTTGAAACTGTAGCAACTTCATCACACATTGCTACAAGAGTGGGTCGCACTTCGTCAATTTGGGAGCATCAAACAAAGGACTCCAGGGGAACAAACTCATGTCTGCTCACATTTTGGAAGAAATAACTGGAAATACAATTGTGCAGGAGAGAAAAAGCAACGTGGACATTTAAGAGGGGAACTTTGGGCACGTGATTTCTGCCAACCCACAATTGTAGCAGTGTTTGCAGTGATCAGGCTACTTCAAAGTTTAAATCTCGGTCTACTGTTGGTATACAAGCATCAAAAAGACAGAAAACAAAACGTGTTCTAAAAACTACTAAGCATTGAGCTGTGAAATTGTGCTAATAAAACAAATAAACATGACTTCAGAAGGCAGATTAGGAAGTTCATAGTTTATTAAAATTCTATATGTTTAAATCTAAATGAGTATAAAAAAACAGTTGAAATCAATGCAAAATTCCTAAGCAAGTGTGAGTGTACAATGTGTGGTCCAGTGTACGCTACCCATTTCAAGTTTATGACAAAACAGCAATCTTAAACCCTGAAAGCAACTTAGAATCATGAGTATTTCTCAGAATAGAAACTATGAACATATAATATTTGTCTTGCTACCTTTACCTGTCCTTTGATAAACCTCTGAGAATAAAGCAGGAAACTGAATGTTCCCAATCTCCAGCGTGGCCCAGCCACCATGAGGTCCGTTTTACAAATCAGAGAATAAATACAGGCATCCAAATGGGCTACAACAGCAGACATTTTTAGAAAATATTTTCCTCATGCATACACACAAGCATACTTCTGACTGAGATTATGAGCTTTCTAAACCCTTGTATCTACTCTGAACAGTTACTCTTTACAGTGCAACAGTATGGCAGCAAATGGATAGCAGTGCTTTCATTAAAAAAAAAAAAAAGAATGGAAAATAAAAATATATACAACATCATGGAAAAGCAGTAGTTTCATCTTTTGGTCCTGCGCCCATTACAGACAGTACTGCTTTTTTGAAATTCTTCCTCATATCAACAACAGCAGTTTCCACAAGACTGAAGAGCTGTGGAGGGACAAGGTGGAACACATGTTAGGATTTCACTCCACAACACACTGGCCAGTCTAAGGAGTACCTTTAGTAACAGACTCATCCTACCCAGTGAACCACAGGACGCCACAGGAGGTCTTTGCTTCCTGTGGCCATCAGACTTTATAACTCCTCCCCTCCCGCTGAGTGTTAGTCACTTAACACTATTCATTTATTTGCAACCTTTGAACATTAAACGCATCTTACTTTATTTTTATGTATTTTTGTACTACTTTTATTCTATTGTGTTTGCTCACTTTATGGGCGCAACAGCAACAAAACAATGTCTTTGAAGGATTAATAAAGTGTTCTGATTCTTGAATTAAAATGTTGGTTGCAATAAATGTGAACATGTCGTCCTGTCATTTTTCCTCTAAATGTCTATCTTGTCAGGATGGATCCATCCAGCTGTATTTAGCTTAGGTCAATTATCGGTGGACTGTGTTCAAGTCACTGCCAAGACAGAGCCCCGCCCTGGTATATTTATTTGCTTATTTATTTATTTCAAATGAGTATTTTAACCTGTGCAGCTTTTCTAACTCCTACTGCACTTGGTTGGTAACCAGGAATACTCACACACCAATTACTTTATGTATCTTAAGTCATCTCAGGTGATTTAATTACCCAGTCAGATCGGTAGCTTACATTCCATCAGTCCTGCTACTGGAGTGTGTGAGATGCACACACACACACACAAACACACACACGAGTGAGATAAACAACAACCTGAGATCCTGGTAGACAAGGAAAAGCTCACTTCTCTCTCTGAACAAGGGAAACTAGGGGAGTGACACTCAGTCATATTCTTATACATTGCTGTAAGCTCATAGTAATGTACGTCAGAGTAATCATTCCAGGTTCATGCGACAACTGTTGCAACAATAATAAATCACACTTAATGTAAGTCAGTCGTTGCTTATATACACTGCTTCACCACAGCAGTGTATATGTCTTCAGTATATACACTCACTACACATGTGAAACTGAATCCATTCTACCACGACAGCCCCCACCCCCTTAACTTTCATGACACTAAGTATTGGTGTACTACATATTTTCACTAATGTACCTAATGAACTGGCAATGAATTATTACCAGAGATCAATGGACTGATTTTTTTGGACCTTTGCACTGGGCAGTTTTCTCTAACTGGACTTCTTGGAAATGTTATAGGACATCCCTGAACTACAGAGTGACAGCATCTAAAATAATAATAAAAAAACATTAAGTGACCATGGAGTTTTAAAACAAGGCGGGCAAACTGTTAAGGATTAACCAGCTAAACTACACAACGTATCAAATTAAAAACAAAATGGTTAATTAGCATCACATTTTACTGACAGCTGACTCATAGTCAAATGGAAAACTAAGGAGATAACAAGCAAAACGAAACCAATAAAGAGGAAGAAGGACATTGATTAGTTCAGAGAGGGACAAAATTCCCCTTAAAAGACATGACTACGTAGAGAACAAACACGTGGTGTGCAGTGTGTCTCTGGTTTCCTCTTTAAGCCACACCAGACAAACTGTTGCTGTTGTCTGTAAGCATGACTTGTCATCGTTTGCATTGACACAGTGTGGGTGGAGTCAAGACAGGAACCTTTATTGTTCATTATATATAGTGTGAAAATCCTGACACGGCTGGTTTTTTTCTCAGCGTGTAGGCCGAAAGCTAGAATTTCCCAGGTTATATTTCAGTTTGCGTTTTTGGTCTGTTATTTAAATACAGAGGAAGTACATACTTTGACCAAATATAAGAACACTCTAATTTAAACTAAGGTTGCTAATCAGCCTTAATGAAGAGTGTTGCTGCTCTGTTAAATGTTGTATTTTGGTAATTAAACCCTGGTTTATCTGTAAAATCAGTGGGAAGTTAAAATTTTCCCCACAAACACAAACATGACCTTTTTAAGGTCACAAACAAATAATTGTATATACAACTAGTCTAAGCTGGATTAGAATGGCTTTAGGGTAGTGAAATTTCTGTGGCTAAATATCAGTTCCACTTACCTTGTTACAACTGAGAACCTTCAGAGCCTCCGTGCACGTAACCCCCTTTAGATTTCATCTGGGCTTGAACAAGGTCCACCTATAAAAGGGTGTAAATATTGAACAGACTGGAAACATGTATGCTGTGCTCTACTGATTGGATATTCTGAAAAAAAAAAAAAAAAGCCTACTGTTGCCAGTCCCAGGCCCATGTCCCCCGATCCTACATGTGTGGTGTGAACAAAGTTTGTTGGCTCCCCGATCATGGAGCGATCGATTCGTCGCCGCCGTTTCTGAAAATAAGCATCGTGAAGGTGTTTTAGACAACAGGATCACTAGCAGACTAACTGAAGAAAACACAAGCAGTCACTAAGGAAGGAGGAGAAAAACAGTTGAAAGATAACCAACTCAACCTCATTTTATTTTATTAAATGTATTAGTTAGTAGACAGGCTAGCCGACTACAGTAAGGAACAACTGATTGTTCTCTGTCCCAATAATAAACCATATTGAATGTAACTGTCATGCCAGAAGTGGACTGTTGTCAGCTGGAGATCCAGCCACTTTATTTAATCTTTGAGAGTCTCTAACGTGGGGTACGCTGCTTTTTTTAATCCGTATTTTTATCTGTGACAACCACAATGTTTAAAAAACAATTTTAAAGACTAAAACTTCCATTCCCAATAGTGAAATATGGAAGACGTTTGAGTTGGGATAGTGCATGAACACCAGAGAGCACTGCTGGAAAAACCACTCGAGTAAATTTCATACTCACAGGCTGTGGCTGCTCTGCAATGCAGCAGCTGAAACAAACCCAGAACTCAGTCATCCCAAGGCTGAAGAAGAAGCCACAGCAGTTTCCTCTGCGTCTGTCTTCCTGTTCAGTGTTACCAGACTCGCAAACACACGCCGGAAACTGATGACAGACACAGCCCTCTTTTTTCTGGGGTAAAACACTGGCCTAAGAACTGTTCTCCCAAGAAAGGGCAGCAGACACCTGAAAAGAAAAAGCTTAAATCAAACGCTGACATAAAAAAAAAGCGAAACAGTTCAAAACTGAAACCGAGAAAGAAAATAATATAACTTCATTCTGCCATATGGTATGCATCTTAAGTCAGGACAGAGAAATTAGGTCAGCATGTACCATGTGTTTCAGTATAGGATGTTGAGCAGTTACCAACCTTACAGACAAGCTTTATTTTCTCTCCTGTTAAACAACAGTGTTTGAATATAATCTTGGGCTCTCATGGTCAATGTAGCCACATAGCCACGTAAGTCAGTCATCAGTCACTGAACTGTTATTAGCAAGGCAGCCTTAATAATGTGTCCATTATAAGTGGAATCCCCTTGGAGCTGAAATCATCCAGAGGCTTATTTCATTAATAGCACATAGTAACTGAACTCTCTGACAAAATGTCTGGCTACACAGAGATACAGAGCTAATTGGAGCATCTGGTCTCAAGAGGATGGCCAGAGATAACACCTTTTGCATTACAGATATATGCCCACGTACAAGCAGAATGAGGGCTTCTTGGTACACATGATTACTCTGTGAGTTTGGGTACTTTACGCAGAAAAAAATGCTATAATTAGACCATAGTTGCCGGAAAGGAGGATCAAGTCACATGTAAGGCTAAAACAAAACGCTTGCACTGAATTTTAAAGCACTAAAGACAAAACAGTTGTGACTCATTTCTAAATGTGACAACGTAATTAAACATCGGTGTGATTGCGAAATGGCACGCCGGCGAATATAATGGCTTCGGTGAGTACAATGTGGCATCATCAGAAGTTGTTCATCTATCTACTGGCAGTCAAACGGGAGGTAACAGGGGATCAAATGATGTGCCAAATGCAAAGAGCTCGCTGACAAAGTGCATTTCCAAATTCGTATCACTGACTCTGCAGCTGACAGGACACATCGCTGACATTGAATCCACTGTGCACTTGCAATGCAGGTGAATCACAGAGTCAGGTGGCAGAGAATGGGTGAGAAGGTGCTCAGTGCTGATCTTAATGACATGTGAAATCCTTTGAGAATTAGAAACCCTGTCTCTGATCCCGGATTACACGAAATAACGTAATTGGTATTTACAAACAAATGGACATTATGTAACTTGGTACCGCTGCGGCAAAAACTGTACTATTCACACGACGAGTCTGAATTTAATTCACAAATGGGAGCAATTCAACATAAGCAGTAGGGGTGTTCTGGTGATTCGGGATTGATTTAAAGTTAATTGGTAGATAGGGGTCGTCGCCTGCAGCGAACCAGAGTTAGCATTTTCAGCTGCTAACACGGCTAGCTAGCAAGCTAACGTTCCCGAGCTCGCTAACAGCCGCAGGTCTGTGTTTTTTTCCACTGACAGCTAGCTAACCAAGCTAACTGATCCCGTTTTCGAAAAAGTGTAACTACAGTGTTCAACAAACTCGATATGTAACACAGATAAACGCTCGCGTAACCGCTACCAGCTTCACAGTAACACATTTCCCGTATTTTATTAGAATTTTAGGGGGAAAACTTACCAAATGGTGGCCGGTTTGCGGGAGAAAACGTACGATCAACTGAAAGCTAAAGAATGCAAAAAACACCAGGAAGTGCGATCACCGATTACGTAACAAGACTTCCGCTTTAAAGTGTGACGGTTTCCGTGTTGACCCACGTTTTCACCGGAGACACGTTATTTACTGATAAGCTGTAGGTATTTCAATACTAAACATGAGGCCGCTAACTGAAGAGGAGACAAAAGTAATGTTCGAGAAGCTGTCGAAATAGTAAGTGAACGCCGAGGGCATTTTGCTAGCTTGCAAATGCTCAAGTGATACGCTGTCTATAATGGTTAGCATCCATGTTAGCTTGTGCTGTACGTGAACCATGCATTTTCTTCCACAACAGCATTGGAGAAAACATCAAACTTTTAGTGGACCGACCTGACGGCACATACTGTTTCAGGCTACACAATGACCGTGTGTACTACATGAGGTAAACATTGCTAAACAAATGTACTTGTCATGTGTTGTAGCTTCAACAGTACGCCTACAGATAGACGCATCGTGCTTTTCTGTCCACAGTGAAAAAATTCTTAAGTTGGCCACAAACTTTTCCCGGGACAAGCTCATCTCAGTGGGTACGTGTTTTGGGAAGTTTACAAAGACCAGCAAGTTCCGCCTGCACATTACAGCTCTGGATTTTCTTGCGCCATATGCAAAGGTGACTACAAGTACATCTAATTTTATTTCATTTGTATCTTTGCTTTCATGATTTGCATCACTGTGGTGCTGCACGAATGGACTGTCTGCTGAATTTTTCTAGTGACTGAAATGTATTCTGCAGAGATGCACTGGTGAAAGTGCTTGTAATGGCAGGCCACTTTTACAGATCAGTGACATATGCCAGGTAGACTGGCTCTTTGACTACATATTTGCTAGTGTATATCCCTGGTCTGTGTGCCACAGTGATGGCATGCATGGACCCTGGGATAGCAGCTTCACCTGGCAGCACATTTATAAAAGTGATTTTCTCTTAGGACATGTCTAAATGTCTTTGTTGACAGCAGCATATGAGATTAAAGTGATATTTGTCAGTGAAACTTTAGGCTGACACAGTGCTTGTAGCATCAACTCATGCACACCAACAATAGTTTAGTATACAATAGTAGATGCTTTATTATTTTGGCATAGCTGGTCATTTTTCATGTTCTGGCCACAACTGAAATTTAATTTGAAAGTGTGAAGCCTTGTATGATGATATTAATCTCATCAAGATCAGATTTTTCAAACACCAGTGCAGTCTTGTAGAAGCAATGTTTAAATACAGAATGCTGATAGAGGTAAAACGCAGTGGTCCATGTCTTACTGTTTGACCAGATGGCTTAAGCCTTCTTTTTCACAAATGCATCCATGAAGTCTCAAGTGTGCCTGTGGCTCTTGATGATATGGGTGTTTTAAAACTGACTTACAGTACGTCTGATGGAATATTGGAGTCATTTAAATGTCAGTATGAAAGCTTTATCCATTAGAAGAACATACATTCACTGACCTAATATTGTTGCTGTTTGTATCATTTTCACCAGGGATCCTGGAAATGGTCATTTGATGTTGACAGGTCTAAGTTTAGTTTAGGTGTTACTATATGTGTGTGCATCTCTCCTAGTGCCCTCAGTTACAAAGGTTTTTGTGGAGTAGCTTCCATTCATTCTTCTTCCTACCAATAACGTAAGCTATATACACTCATGTAAGCATGTATGAATAACTTGGAACTGTCTTTAGTTCAAAGTGTGGCTGAAACCTGGAGCAGAGCAGTCTTTCCTGTATGGGAACCATGTTCTAAAGTCTGGCCTTGGAAGAATCACAGAGAACACTGTGCAGTATCAGGGAGTTGTGGTCTACTCCATGGCCGACGTGCCTCTGGTAAGTCTCTTTGACTACAGTGCTTAATATTGAGTTTCCTGCTGGGGAAATATCTATTCTATAGAGGGATCAGACGAGTTCTGAATTTGAACGTATTAATGATCGTTGACACTTTAACCGTTTGTTTCTGATCTGTCAGGGTTTTGGAGTGGCAGCCAAGTCTACCCAGGAGTGTCGGCGAGTTGATCCAATGTCCATTGTGGTGTTCCACCAGGCTGATGTGGGAGAGTTCATTAGGAACGAAGACACACTAACATAAAGATGCGGCAACAACTGGACTGTCAAATCTTTTCTAAAAACTTATTATATACCCAGTAGTATTCACTGAAATTTATACAGAAACGCTTATTTTCACTACTAAACATTTAATAGTGAAATGTTTAGAGTCAGGTGCCTGGTTGAAGGACACTTAAAAAGCAGCTTCTACTACTGGACCATATTTCCCTGCAGTCCAGGGATAACAGACTTCTCTGATGCGTCACAGCGTTCCGACAGCCCCCGTGCTCTTTGTATCAAATGTTGTCAAATGAAGTGGAGATCTGCGTGTGTGTGTCTTTTGTAAATGGCATTCTTCAAATAAATCCATAATGTCTTTGTATGTTTTCAGTTTTGGTGAACTTTCTGTGTAGGTCTGCAGTGATGATTCATCATCACTAACGGCTATTTTAACACAACAAAATGATCAATCTTTGAACCGTGAACATTTGAAATTTATTGTATCTAAACATGATTAACAAATGTCTGAAAATGCATTTACTCAGAGAAAACAAAGTAAAATGTGAAGATTTCAAGAAAAACAAATTAATATGGTAACCGCTGCAGCATGAAAAAAACGTGCCAGAACTCCTCTTAAACCATTTTTAACTTCTTAAGTGTTCGCCATCTGTCCTTTAGGTTCACGTTTGTCCGATCCTTGAAGGAGTAATATGCTTTTATTTTACTCCAGTTTCCCTCTCCAAATTTGTTGACCCCTTCTTTTAACATCAGCGTTTCGGCCTCGGTCCACCTCTGCAACACAACATCAAATCGATTAACTCAAGCTCCCGTGACACACGTCCAAAACTGACACTGCATAATTTTTTTTTGCCAGCGTTGTTGCTTGATTTTGATATTTTCACAAGACATTGTAACTAAAAATGTGTCAGAATAAAACGACAGGTTTTTAAACTGATGGTTCACTTCAGTTTTGCAAATGCCAAGTTGTGATACACTTACCCTCTTCTTGTGGCCTGAATCAGAAATGGTGCTCTGATTTAGTCCTTTTGAGAAAAACAAAGTACATTAACTATGAACATGATTATTGGATTAAGATAATTCCATCAATTGATGAAATATTACCATTACGCTTCTTGGAGGGGAAATACGACTCTTCGTCACTCCATGTATCCTTACTCTCTTTTGCATCATTGTATATTTTTTTCCTGTGAAGAGTAAGAGTTCAGTTTTTATTTCTTGGTGCGCTGAATGTTCAGTGCAAAACAAACAAAAGGATACTTGGTGAATAACTTCCAACTATGTGACTGAAATGTGCACCAATCAAAATGGCAGATAAAAAAGCAAACCCATTATCTTTTACCCATTGTTTTAAAATATTTGCCAGTCTTTCCAGGACAATAGTTAAGTCAGTCCATTCTCCTTAAAGATGCCAAAGTTGTGGGTGTAATCTTGACGCACCATTTTAAATGTGAAGGACGAATGTTTTGGGTGGAGTGCTTGTCGGGAGTGGAGCTTGTTTGAGGACCAGGCTGTAAAGGCAACGCATCAGGCAAGCTGGGCGAGGTGTCATCTGTACTATCTGGATCCCTGTGTAAATAAATGCAGTTTGTCAAAAATCCATCATAGAAAATTTAACTTAAAACGCTGACATCAAATGAATTATAGTATTTAGACTTGCTTGCTCTCAGGATCGCTGGCTGGTGGTTGAGGAGATTTTTGCACCGGACTTTTGCAGGAGGCCAATTGCTCCTGCGCGTCTTCCTCAATGTCTGATGATTGCTTAGACTTGGAGTTTCTGCATGATGAGAGTGAAGTCAAGTGTTACATTGTAATGTAGAGATCTGTTACGATTGCAATAATGCTCTGCTCTTTATCTGTGCAATCACTATTTTCACCTATCAATGTAACTACACACACAAAAAAATAACACAACTAATGCAAAATGCTAACACAATACTGATACTCTAAGCTACCAGGTTCATTCTAGATAGCACAATGTCTGAAGTTCTTCACTGATCTGACACCAAAGCGTCGTCCAAAATAGTATCTCAACAGTCGCTCAATAGTTCAGTCACTTAATTTATTCTGTTTTTTGTCAAATATACGGCCCGCGGGCCAAAAGCGTCCCGCCAGAGGGTCTAATCTGGCCCGCAGCGTGAATTTGCAAAGTTACAAAGAAAAGACCTACTGTAATTTTAATGGAAAATAACTGCCATACCCAATTTGTCCACTGTTTTAGTAGAAGTGGACAGAACACAACACAGAGACCCAAGACTAAACAGCAGACTGCAATGTGCTCAAATTGCACTTTTTTTTGAAGGGTAGTTCATTAAATGTAAACAGTCTCCTTACTTGATCTTCTTTGCACTTTAGAAAATATCATGACAACCTATGAGTCCATTTGTTTACTAGACTGGCCCACTTTAGATCAAACTGGGCTGTATGTGGCCCCCGAACTAAATCTCCATTTTCCTAAACATTTTCCATTTGTAATAATAACTCATCAGTCAGTTGTGTCTGTATTGGCCACAGACCAGAATATAAGGTTATGGTCATCAGCTCTGAAAGTGTGAAGTGATGTTGTATATTTGGATTTACCTTCTGAGTGAACTGCTGGAGAGGTTAAGGAGATCCTCACCACAATCTTCCCTGTTGGCATCCGGGTCAGAAGGGTTGTCTTCGATGTCTGAAGAATCAACCAATCTAGCTCTGAATGAAACACAAGCAGGTTTAAATCACATACACCCACTGAACAACACAGGATCACACGCAACATACGCATCATAAAATTCCCAGCTTACTATCCACAAAATGCAAATATTCAGCAAACCTCCTAAGAATCTGTAAAGATATTTAAAGATATTTACCTTCTGACAGGTCTGTTTACTCGTCTGCGCTTTCGTGTGGGTACATCAACTTTTTTGACTGTCAGTGGGCACTGCAGATCTTTTTTACCAGATACAGCACGAATCTGTGGTGACTTTTCTATTCTGACTACAGGCTGTATTTCCTGAGAAGACGTTGTGCACTGAGAGGTTGCCTGACTGTCTGGTTCAACCACTAGCTGTGCCAAAGTGGGAAGCTGCTGGTTCCTCATCACAGCAGCTGTCTTTGAGAGTGAGTCTCCCTTTGTCTGAGTAGCAGCATCTGTTTGAGGTGGTTCATCTGCTGGAGAAGCTTCCATGGGGCTGCCTGAGTTTCTCTGGAATGGCCCGCCCTGCTCGGACTCCAGACTGGTACCGCTGTTAGGATCAAGTGAAAGATGCAGGCAAAAATCTTCTCTTTCCTGCTCCTCAGTCTCCTGCTCATCCTTCTCCACTTTTTCCTTCAACTGAGCAAAAGTCATTTCATCTGAACCCGCAGCCAAGGCATTGTAGGCTGCTTCGAGTCTGGTCCTCTGGATAACTGATTGTCTCCTAGATGATAAGTCAAAGACAAGAGAAAGAAGCTGAACAGTGTAAATAGATCAGAGAATGAGAGGGGAGGCCATTAAAATAAGAGGAGATTAGTCAGTGCTAGAAACTAGTGACTGAAGCCCTGGTAAAGTAGGTCTTTCCACAAAACACCACATTTGGTTACGGTGAGCAAACTCAAATCAAAGCAACAACTGATGACTATATGGGTTCAATATACACTCACTTGCCAAAACATTAGGTAGGGTAGTGAAAATAAATGTATTTTAATATAACAGTCCTGCATCAAATCTTCATGAAGGTTATAGTATTTGTTTAAAATATCTGAGAGAGCTGTTGATCTGATATTTTTATTATTTTGTCAACCCCATATTCTAGTCAGTGGGCTAAGCTAAATAACAAAAACACTTCAGTGTTTAAATTCAATCCAGTTTAACATCACCACAAACTTCAAAATGATCATGTAAATGAATCACCACTTTTCTTAAACCTTTTCATCATAAACCGAACATTATAACGGAGGATTTAATGTGGGGCCTTTACATCAGAATGCATTTGTTCGTTCGCAGTCATGCATCTTTTGGCAGGTGAGCATTCATTTAATGTACATCTTTTAATAGTAGACATCAAGGTATTACGTAAGATGATAGTTTGGACCTCACTGCTTCTTCCACTTTTCCCCATAAATGGAAGCGAGACTTTGATGATGTTGACATCAAGACATCTGTGATGGCTCTGCCCTCCCTCAGAGATTAAGCAACTAAAAATAAAGTGCACTAAGTACTTCATAATCTGACTCACAGCAGACAAAGGCAGTGGGGTAAGGTCTGAAGAAACTGAGCTAAGCAGCAACAACCGTGTCTTGAAACCAACACCAATGTGGAAGTACCGTGAAGTGGGGTTGCTAGGTGGTGGTTGCTATAGACTCCCATTCAAATCATGCTCTCTACTCTTATGAAATCAATACAGTTTTAATCCACACGTCATTACGGTGTCATGCAAAATTAAATGATCCCGATCAGTATGCTGGTGTCACTTTAAAAATATTTTAAGTTGATATTATTCTTCAAGGTGAGGTACAGTTGTTACAAGGTGTGTCTAACTTGACGTGTTGTTTGGACAAGGCAGAGCAGGTCATTCACTAGTGAACTCGAGCTGTGTGCTCAGTTATTTTGTTGTTGCTGTTGTCATTGCTTGTTCTTAGATTAATTGTACTAATAGAAACGTAAGGGTCAAGTTTTTATAAAGCAAAAATGTATTTTATGAATGCTTTTCAATTTCAATACACTATTCAATAAATATCATATTTTAGTGGTAAAGCACAGTACAGCTTACACATTAGTTAACACATGCTTAACACACCTTTTTAGTCAGGCTTTTAACTAGATTTTAAATTCTTCTCATGGTTCTATCTTATTTTATGTTTCTGCTTCTATCCGGCTTTTAAGTTGTTACTAACCTTAAATAATTTTACTTGTTTTATTTATTTTATCTATTATCTTACACATTTTTATTTATTTATTTGTTTACTTAATTTTTATCTTTTTAAACTGTTTACCCTGTTATCTTACTTTTCAGGGTTTTTATCCTATCTTATGTTTTTACTTTTTAACTCCAGTGTTTCCTCAGGGGGGTCTTCCACGCTGGGAGCTGTGTCTGGGCTGCTGCTGGGGGCGCTGTCCCTGGGTCCCTTCGGCTCCGCTGGCCGTGGCCTGTCGGGGTCGGGAGGCCTGGGCGCTGGTGCCCCCTGTGGCACGGCCTGCGACTCCTCCCAGTGTGGACGGCCCCAAAGATAGCGCTTCCTCAATCCTCAGTGTCATGCCATGTCTCCCTAGCGTCAGTAGTGAGAGAGAGTGTGCTATCATGTGATCGTCAGGTTTAAAGCGTTGCTTCCCTCGTGGAAAGTTCTAGCTCTACCAGAAAAAAATTGACATCAGTGTTTGAATTCAAATTAATGAGTGACATCATTGCTTGCTATACTATATTGCTTATACATAGTGGAAGCACAGAACATACTAGGAATGAGTGTGTCAGATTGTGTGGCTGTCTTTTTGCTACTGCGAAGATAATGCCAAGTGATGAGAGGTGCAGAGACAAAGTTTTCAGTGCAAGTGACTTAACAAAGATCACGCTGCTCTGAAATCTTAAAGCTTTTTTAAAGCCTTTACTTCAGCATCCGTGAGACAAAGACAGGGAAAAAAACCTACCGCTGTACAATCAGGACAGAGTTCACTGTTGGACTTGTGAGTGGGCTGGGTTCGGCTTCCTCTGAGCTGGATTCAGCTTGCTCAACAGTTTCAGCTGCTTGGCTCTGTTGTTCCAGAAGGGTTTCATCAATAAGCTGCTTCGCTGCCTGGTACACACACACACACACACACAAAACCAAAAACACATGACAAGCCTTCAACAATGTATTAACAGTGTTTTATCTGTTGATAATCAAATGTCAAGATTGTCACAAACAAGGCTTTCTAACTGAACTCTTCTGAAGTTGTTTTTATCATGTTCACAGGACCTATAATGAAGAGAACCACAAATGGTTCTTTATTCAATGACTCATTCATAATTGTTGATTAATTGGAAGACAGATCGGAGTTTTTATCTGCTAAACACACATACCTTATGGAGAAAGGGTAAGGCGTGTGGGTAGAGTGTCTGGCAAAAAGAAAACATCTCCTCCTTGAAGTGTTGGAAGTTGATCTGCTTGAGAACTTCATTCTTTTTTCTCTTCTGATTGATGCACCCCATAAACATTGCTTTCTACAGAAAACACAAATGTTCTGTAACGTGAGACACATCGCATGGTCAAAATGTTTAAAAGAAGAACTGTTACTACTTTTGTTATGTGGAAGTAGTACTTTTTATTATTGTATGAGCAGTTCCAGTGGGAACGACTAAACAGAAGTGACTTGTAGCATTACTTTCAATGGAGCTGTGTAAAATGATGCATTGGTGTCTATGATTGAGCTAAGCTACATTTACGTAAACCGACTGAGGAACACAGGCATCACTGGCAGTCTGGTCATATGAACCATAATACTTTGCAAGACATATACTAAAGGGACAGGGATTACAACAGAAGGAACGGAGCAGAAACTCAAACACAGGGAGGATGAAGGATGGAGGATGATGGTGCTCGACCAGGCTGATCTGTCAATCACAATCAAGAGACTGAAGGGGATCTGGTCCAGCATGCTAAACTAGCTCCTTTAATGTTTCCCTCCCTCTTCATGTTGATCCACTAGTGATTCCTCCACATTAGTTAACATTCATGTTAATAAACATGTCTTATGTCTTACATTACTGACCACTATGACTGATGAGGAGATCAAGGTAGGAAAGCTCATAATATCCATGGAGGGCTGCATGTCCCTGCAGTTACCCAAGATTATTTCTAGAGGTGTGCTGCTCAGCTATACTTAACTAGATCCTGAATGGTGACAGAAATTCAGCGGCATACGCCAGACTTTCTATAGCATGCATATTTAACTAATGACTATGCATTATTTTAACTCAGATTTCAGAATTTTATGATTACATAAAGCTAGTTACCAATAAAAAGTTCAATAAAGTAGGTTAAATGTTGGCTTGAATGACTGAAAAGATAAGATTACATAGAGAACATGCTACTTCAGTAAACTTACCTTTCCAACTGTTGTTTTGGGCAAGTGTTTTCTGATCATCTCTTCTGCTTTGTCAAAATCATTGTTCTTAATGAAAAGCCCCACAATCTAAAGAAAGAAATACACAATTTGTTAAATCAAATCTGATTACACTTTTGAAAACATCTGGCTCGGACAACTGTCAGAATTACATCCGTGATTTATATTCCTCTGTTTGTGTGCCTGTGAGGCCAGGCCTTATTAAGAGTAAATATTCAATCACCATGTGCTAAATTCATAAAGCTAATGTTTCTGCATTGAATATAATGGGAAGGAAGAGAAAAGAGCAATCAATATATGACCGTTTCCAAACTTTGTTTAACGTGAAACATATGTGAAAACTCTTGTTTCACATTACAAAGTAGCCCATTGCACATTTTTCTGCACCAAGGTAATTCCTTACACTTTATGAAACTACACACAAAAGCATTTAAAACAAAATGGCTAAAGGCTTTCTCATTGCAGATAGCTGGACCTCACAGGATACCTCACAGTCTATGCTGGATTGAGAAACAAAGAGTGCATCACTCCAAACCCATGTCCCTTATGAAATGAAAGAAAGCAATATACATCCATGTCTCAGAAACAGTAACTTCTTTTTTTTTTTAACCACAAAAACAGTACAGCCTGGGGCAGACCTTATGAAATCACTGGAACTGAAAACCAGGACTAACAAACTGAAGTAAGTATTAAAGCATAGGTGGAGTTTACTGCTGTACACACACATAGGATAGGGGCAAGCATCATAATTTAAACTACAGGTTTTCATTCAATTAGGAACAACATTTGTATGACTTTTGCAAGAGGACGTAACGAGTGACCTGGTACAGAAATTAACTTCATAAAAAAACAACTTACCATCTCTTTAACTGAAGTGCATACATTCTCATAATCTTGTTGTGGGATATCGCATTCCTGTTTCATTTCTTCCAGGCATGTTAAGGCTGATTCCAGAGGAGTCTTTGACGGATCGGGCTCAAATGGGACGTCTGTATGTTGAGACAAACATTATTCATTGTAGTGCTTAGTCGAGTGGGATAAATTAACAGCGTGGCTGCTTTGAGTCTCAGATGAAGGCATCACCTCCCCACCTCAACTTCACTCCACCCTGTTGCCTATTATTGAGTCGTGATCACAGACAGTATAATGATGGACAGAGGAACAGCTCCTCAAAAGTGAAGCCAAAGTAAGTAGAGCTCCCCCTGGTGACCGGCTGCAGTATAGGTTATGTGGATGGGACTTGCGCCAGACTAAAACAATACAAGTCAAATCATTTTATGTAGTTAATATAATGTTGATGCATGTTCAAGTTTCAATTTTCTGGATAAGTTTCGTTTTAATTATTTGACGCTTTAGAAGGAGGATGTGACATAATGGACTACCTGTTGTCATACCAACCACTCCGTAAAGCGGTGCTGTGGGACTGTGGGAGTTATATATATAAAAAAAACATTAAAAACAAGCATAAGTGTATAATCCAAATGCAAGGAGCGGGGAGACTCTGTCCATATTTATGCAGTCATGATTTAAGCTAGGTAGTGGTTTAGCAAACTAACTAAAAGAAACATAAAAACAATAAATATAAATAAACACATTTAGGAATTAACCAGCAAGGGAAGTAAAAATAGATAATATAGATTAAACAAACAATATACATTTATCTAATAAATTACAATTAAAGGCCAAGGTAAATAGACAGGAAAACAAATACAGTAGCAAATTTAAACAGAAATATCCATTGATGTCACATTTTATTAATACATTATTATCTATGACTATGTTAATATTATTTCTAGTACATCTAGTGCTTGATGCATGCCAATGATTTGACCCTTCTCAAACAGACTAACATCTTTTCCACGCCCATGGGATGTGCCTTTCAACATGTCATATGGGGTTAAACTCATGCAGTAATTATCCAATAGGAGGCTCGTACATATTTGCTTAATTGAATCCTGATGGCGACTCTTTTTTTTGGCCAGGCAGTGTATGCTGGCTTACTACACCTTTAGTGTTGATCTTACCCAGTATTTCTCCATTATTTATCAAGGTGAGAAACTCCAATATCCTTATCTTTATTCGCATGACCTCAGTAAGCACCACAGGACGAACCAAAACACCTGCAACCAAACAATAAAAAAATATCAAGCAAGGTCTTTGAGCTCACCGCAACGAAAATGTAAACACTTGACCTAATGCTTTTCCCGGAAAAAATAAACGGTTAACTTTAGCAATATTCAATTAGCTTAACCAAACGGATAAAACACCAATGTTAGTTGGGCACAACAAGCTAGCAACTGACCTAGCTGTACGTGTATGTAGCGAAAAAATGGCAGGATACTTACAGTCAAGTACATCTCTAACACCAAGGAAATCCGCGTATTTCTTATTTTCAAACAACTCCAGGGCCAGAGACAAATAATAGTCCACTAACCAGCGGTTGACAACCGACTGGACATCAGTTTGCTGGCTGTTTACAATTTCTTTCGTCGCCATGTTCACAACATGTCAACGGAAGCTGTGAAGGCGGGCAAAAGTTTAAGGCAGAACGTCAGAACGCCGTGTTTTTAATTCGCTGAGTTTAGCTTTTCAGGCAGATAATAATCCTAGTGTTTTAGCGTTGCAAACGTAATTGATTAAAATCGAATCACAGTATACACGCGTGACGTTAAGATAGACCAATTACGAGATAAAGCTTAGCTATGATCGGACAATCCTAAAGAAGAGAACACAATTTGGTTGGGCGAGAAAGAGCGGTGCCTTAAAGTCTAAATTCAGGGAACAAAAAGCCTTCTTTTGAGTACTTAAGATCTCACACTGGTAGGAGATATTATACTGCCACACACTGGACTGGAGGAAAAAGCGCTGCTCTTCACAACAACAAAAAAAATCATTAAAGATTTTTGGTGTGTATTTTCACTTAATATTTAAATAAATGAATCCTATGACCATATATCTGGCTTGGTTGCAGTTTGGATGCAGTTGTTATTACATACCAGCCAATATCCAAACAATCAATGCCAAATTGTATACACTGGTGAAATTGTTGTGTTTGTTTACATTTTCATGCGAAATCACAGACGAAGGACTGAAGGTTTGGGTCGCATAATATTTCCTGTTCCTATTACATTTTATTTTCTATGACGTGCTGGTTTGCACAATTTCAGTTGGTTAATATGTGTGTTATTGGGTTTTAGTTTCAAACCAGTCCATCCTGACACACTTACCAAACTACCACCTGTCACCTCATAGGCTCATATAGCACATCTTGTATATCTTGTATTTGTATCATGATTAGACTCTGCATGTGTGCTTCAGTCAGATGCATGTTTATCTCCCTCCACCTGCTGCTCTCTTTTTCTTCCCAGCCTCAAGCAGATGGGTCCTTCCATATATGAGCTGGGTTCTGCTCAGGGTTTCTTCCCATCAAACATTGAGATTTTTTAGATTTGCCATCGTCGCTTTCATGCACGCTCTAGGGGTTTTGTAGAGCATCTTGAGACAATTCGGATTTTTACTCACACTATATGAATAAAACTGAATTGAACTGAATTGAGCGTCTGCTTTTGCTTCAAGCATGCTATGGCATTGTGACAGCCACAACACAAAACTCAGAAGAATAGAAAAGGGCAATGAATCACAAATGTTAGCTTTAATTTAGTCAAGTTTATTATGTAAAAGAATGACATTAACAACATGAGACATTTTAAGATTATGACACAATTTAAAAAAAAAAAAACTTGAATAAAACATTCCTTTTATATTTTGTTAATAGTCACCTTTATACTTTATAAAGCTGAAGGAGTTTTGCTCTTGAAGAAACATTCTCTCAGGACTGTAGGAAACTAAATCTTTCTGTTCATGGTGACATTAAATGGTAAATCTCCAGTCTGTTAAGTATCATTACTTTACATCACAAGTTTCTCTTTAATCTTGATTTTTTTGTACAAATCCAACCAGAGTCGGAGAAAGCTTTGATAGAATAGTGTTGTATTGGCTCGCGCAGTTTTGCACAACCGTTCTCTCCCCACAGTGATTGCAGCTTCTCAACTCATACAGCAGAAGGAACAGAAAATACAGTTATCAGTAGATTCCTTTAAAAATTCATTGCTTCTATTACTGAACATGAAAAACCCTGTAACAGAATCTCAATGTACGACATTATGACTAGATCGGAGTTTGGTCAAGAAACTGGACTATCCTATCGTAAAAACACTCGCATAGATCAAACAAGCGTATCCAAATGATACCAATCAACATCAAATATTTATACCCAGCCAACACAGCAATCGTTGTTGATCAGTAATTATCTCAGATGTCTTCCAGCCTAAAGCTATGGGTTTAGAACTGCATTAGTCCTCCTTCCTATATTCGCACCTATTCTAATGTTATCTCAGGTTTATTGCTTGTTGGCTCTGGATGTATTTTTGCCATTTACACTTGCATCCATTTTCAGCTGTTCCATATTTGTGCAACTGCAAAACAGCATGCATTTTCTCCATTGTGTTTTGACAAATCTTATACAACCGTTCATTTACACGTGTGCATATGATTGAATGTAGCTGAATGCAGAACGACAGTGATTGAACAGGAAATTCTGGTAACTTTTTATCAGAAAACTGTTGAGACGAGGCAGTCCAGCAGAATGAAATGAGAAAGGAGAGGCCAGCATGAATAAAATCCCCTGATATCAGTTAGCTTTCAGTGCTGCGAAACTTACAACCAAAATAGTTTTACATTCTAACGACAGCATGTTATTTAAAACATTATAACCACAGAGCATTGGGTATCATAATTTAGTGTAAACAGTGGACATAGACTTCCTTCTCCTGACAACCACAGATGAGAACACATACTAGTACTGTTCAACAAGTGAGCAAATTAAACTTTTAGAGTCCAGATTTGAGAATACTTTAATGATGCCATCCTGTGAGACTTTAAATCCTGAACTAAGGAGTAGAAAAGGCACATCCCTCTAGTGCCAAAAGGTTAATTAATTATGTAATACAAAAGTCAGGAGACGAGACATGAAATGGACACGTTCATAAATACGGCACACATCACAATATCTTTCTAGCGGATAAATTTGTTCAATGATTCCAAAAGCGTGGGCTGGGAAAGTGTCTGCTATAGTCCTGCCACTAGATGATATGGGTCTGAAATTTGTGGAGTGGAGCATAGGAAAAGGCCTCACCGAGACGACGCTCGGTATTAAAGCTTGAATAATGAGCTGGTACCTCAGCCTTTTATAGCAAAGCGCCTGCATTTAAAATCCATGGGCCGACTCCACAATGGAGCTTGGCTCTGCTGATCAGAGTGAGCTCACATCGAGTCAAAAGGAGGTTGTGTGAGTGTTTTCAAGTTCTCCTTTTCACAATCTTGCATCACACAGCCAAGAGGCATGGCAAAGTGACCATGTCTGAGACACAAGTCTTGGCCAGCTGTTACAGTAAAAGATCCCTACCACACATTGATGTAGCGCCCCTTTTCCCACACCAAGAAAAACATTTACAGGAAAAGGATGTACGTAGACTTTTAGTAACATTCAGCTTTCAACCTGAATCACTTTGTGATGAAAACACAGGGAGGCATTTCAGTGGTCTGGTTTAGTCTTATGGATATTGAGCATCATTTGGGTGGTGGAATGGCAGATATTTGGATACTTTGGATACAACTAAGAAAACACAAGATTTCTTTTATCCAAATGAGGGCTCAGAATAACACTAGTCATCTCCAGTGAGTCATTATGGTCAGCTGTGAGGAGTGGTCACAGTGCAGCAGATGTTTTTGTTTTGTTTTTTAAAAAAAAGGAAATTAATTTCTACTGGCCAGAGGAACCTATAGAATCAGCAATTTCAGCCCAAGAAAGGAAAAACATGACAAAGGGTAGGAAAAGCCACTCAGTCCCCTTGAATGACAATGAGGCTTATGTTCACAGTAGCCTGTTCATTAATTTGAAGATGATGAAAGCCTCGTTTTCAGGCTGATATGCTGACTGATTGAGCTGTTACACATGCAAATTGAGGCAGCACAGTTCCTCGGTTCCACTGTGCTCCATATTCAGGTTCTTCCTCAAGTGTCATGTAAGTAGTGCACGTCCTTGACTGTGATTCCCTCGTCTGGGTCCAACAGAACAGCGGTTCCTATTTAGATCCACTTGTCTGGGTCCAGTGCTGATGAAAGATATGTCGCTGATTTCCCCACGAGTAATTCAAACACTAGTTCTGAATCTCATTTGTGCAGCAAAGAAAACATACTGCTCACGCTGTGTGCTGAAAGGTGCAGGAGATTTAGTTCAAACAGCACCTTGGACGGTTGGGAATAAGAGGATCACTTGAGTTACATACTGCATGCTTTACCTAAAAACACATAAACAAACCAAAAAGCTGCTCATGTCAAAAAATATTCCAGCTGTTTGGCAGACTTGTGGACACCAACACCAAAGGCATGTGAGAGTGAGTTGTGATGCTCTGGGCTCCCTCTGCAGCAACCTGCCTCTCTGTCATCAACTCAAAAAGGACAGCCTCCGGGAGAGGGGGTCCATGTTAGGAGCGGCCAAAGAAGGCATACAAAGACATCTTGCCAAGTGTTGACGAGCTGCATCAGTCTGACCTGCTTCTCAGACAGAAAACTCAGATCCACCACGGCGACCTTGGGTCAGCAGCAGCAAACGCCGCAGACGTAGGCCTGTGAACGGATTACACCACAGCAGAGACGGCGGACCTCCAAACACAGTTTTCATTCCGTCCCATCTCATGCGACGCTCCCATGTGGGCTTCTCATTTTTGAGACGTTCAATCTCCTGCAAGACAAAGATTACTTATTACACTTTGGACCATTAGTAAACTACGTTAAACTAATTCAATATTATATCCAGTTACAGAGAGGAAGGCATTTATTTAGAGTGAAATTCCCCTGTTGTCATCTAAGTGCCCTCATCTTTCAGTGACCCTCTCTGCCACACGGACAGCTTGCAGAGAGGAACAAATCCTGGATACTGACCGTCTCATCATTGCAGATGGAGTGGATCTGCGTGCCAAACATTACAGCTGTGAAAGTGAGGAAGAGGATGGCTTCCAGACAGAGGAAGATCAGCAGCAGCACAGACACCCCTGGAGAAAAGTCACTGCACTCTAGTCACAGGGTGAGAAGAAGGAAGACATATTTTTAGTGAGCACTGAACAACTGAAAAATCTAATAATGTACAAACTAAATTAAATGAACTGAAGAGGATGGATTCCAGTGGTTTATTTTGTTCTCTTTGCCTTTGGTCTAAAAACCAGACCACTGGGAAATATCTTGCAAAGTGGGCCATTAAAGACTAAACTGCACCGTTGTCTGTTTAACTCTAATAAAGTTGAGGAAACAGATAATCTGGGATGTGAATGTCCTCATTTTTGTCTTGCTGATGCAGTAACAGCTCTCTACAAGCACTAATACTCAACAACTTGGCCACAACCCTGGTACAATGTAATTCCTCGCTAGGTCAGATTACCCTGTAGAGGGCAGTGGAGGATGGCATTCAAAAAAATGAAATATTATCTTCATTTTCTGGTTTACGCCTACAGAGAGATCCACAAGGGAGCTGGTAAAAGATCGATGGCAGCTCTGTGAGGATTGTGCTGCATAACTCTGATGACCTGTGTAACAGATGTTCTTATATCAGGATGAAAATCAATGTCTCTGTGTAGTTCAACTGCCGTATTTCTGACTAAAATCATATATTCATCCTGCATTCGTGTTTTTAACTCATGTAACAGTCAACGCTGAAGGTCAAAGAGGACTTACCGCTCCACTGGACTTTAATACAGGTGAAGAAGTGCATACCACTGAGGACCAAGGCATGAGCAGAAATCAATGCTATGTACATCTGTGAGAGACACAAGAAAAAAGAAGCACAAAGAGATATAATAAGAAAAACTCACATACATAGAGAGAGGTCATTCCACTCGCATCACATCAGGTTAGTTTAAATATAAAGTGGTTAAGTAGCTCTCTGAATTTCACAATCAAACTGTTAAACCTTTTATATGCAGTTAATTAAGACAATTGCTTCTATCTGAAAAACAGGAAACTGAATGTTTCAATCACACAGGTGACCTCGTGCTGCTTAACTCTCAGCCACATATGACGGCTTTATGTTCCTGTCCTCAAAAAGTTCCAGTCAGCATATGAAGCAATAAAAAAGTGCTGATGCTGTCAAGAGAGTCCCCAAAGAGCCACAGAGCACATTTAATGTAGACCTGTCCCTGCTGTGCTCTACACCAGTACTAAGGTGAAAAACCCAGCTGGTTATTTCATTGTGAAATAGAAGCAAGACGGACAATTTTCAGCTCAAGGAGGGAGCTCCAGTTTGATTATGCAGTTTTAATATGTAAAATGTGCAACTCCCTACAGTCCAGTAATTTCCCATAATGCCCACCACACCCCCTTTTTAACAACTGAACTACTTCTGTGTACTTACAGTGAAAAGAACAAAGAATCTCTGATTCTTTTCTCCCACACAGTTGTTGACCCACGGACAGTGATGATCCATTTTCCGGATGCATCGCTTACAAATACTGCAGGCAGGAAAGAGACGACAATGCATGACGAACTGACTGCTATAATATGCAAATATCCTCAGCTACATTGTTCCTGTTTAGAAATGTTTTCAAAAACATAACATGAAGCTCACGCAGAGGCTGACCTGCAGTGGTGGGCTCTCTCAGGCTTGATGCTACAGCACTTTGGGCACTTGTAGATGACCTCACCAGGCTTCAGTTGTAAGCTCTCCATGTACTCCTTGGTTGCATTGCCTTTAGGAACTGCACCCTAAAGAGTGGGGGAATAAATATTTTTACAACAAGCAGACAATCTCTTCTGGTTATTACTGAACTATAGCCATACATTTGTGTGAACCTCACACAATTACAATAAACTGATCAAATGGAAATGCAGAGACGAACTAAAAAATCATTAATCTCCAGTTTACCACACTAAAGTCTAATAGTCTGTGTATGAATTGTGCTTCTAAGAACAAATGTTTAGGCTTCATCAGACATCTTGTTTCTTTGAGTAAGCATCAGCCAAGGTTGCATCAGTAGCACTAACATTATTTGACCTACAAGCTTTTCACAGTGAACAAGGGAACCACCTTACAAACTGAATTAAATACTTGCCTAGCTATTACTCACTTAAATTAAATGCCATTAAATGTTTGACAGAAATTTTAAAATCATTTGGATAAGCAACAAAAGACCTTCAAACTAAAGGTCTGAAAGCATTTTCATCCTATCAGCTGAGGTGTAAGCGTGATAACACCCTCACATTGGTCTGACCTTTAATGTAAGTGGAATATCTTTTACTGAAACCCCTCACTCTCAAAACTACCCGATTAAATTAAACTTAAAATTTAACTTCTCCCTCGCTGACGTTATCCATGTTTTTTTCTTTCTCAAACTCTTATGCTTTCTCTTTTAACACCATTACAGGTCGTATTTACATATGTGTTTTCAGCCATGGCCATTATCAGCTGTGTTTAACATCCTTACCGGGTCAGTCAACATGGTGCGCATGTGCGAGGCCAGTGCAAGCACAGCCAGGGAGTTGAAGGTGGCCCCGTTCAGCAGCGAGTACCAGAAGTTCTTGGCGGGCAGAAGCATTACAAAGTTCACCACGAACTCAGCGTACAGCACCAGGAACCAGGTCATGGCTGCACACACCATACCACATCCATCCTGAATAAACCACAGCGTACGGTGTCCTGCTGCATGGCCTGGGTGAGGACCTCCGACCATCACACCGGATGCCAGGCTGCCCGTCTCGACATCTGCACCTGCTGACAGCAGCGGGTGGTGCTGCTCCATTTCTCGTAGTCGGTGGTTTGAAGACTGCATCCTGCCCTAAAGAGAGAAGCAAGATTAATTTTAGGACCACCATCTCAAGATAACATATCCTTACTATGAGCAGCAACAGTGTGCCTGATGTTGTTTGGACCTTGGGAGTCTGTCTGTGTGTGTGATCGTGGCAAAATGTGAGCCTCGAGACAAACACTGTAACAAGAATGATCACAAGGGCGGTTGAGTACCTTGCAGATGTCTGTGGACACATATGCTTAATGTGACAGTGTCACAGTTGGGCAAGATATAGTCACTGAACTTCACATTGGGGTAGCTGAGACCAAGAGCTGTGTTTAAAGGTGGGTGTGAACCGACCACATGTAGGAGGGCCAAGTGGGAACTCCCAGAAATGAATTCTGAGTACTTGGCAGGTGTTTGTGTGGTAACTGTGTAAACCGTCACAGCCTTGCCATATCAAGTCAGAAATCTTTCCAGTTGCTCAGCTGACATTAAAATCAAGGCAGTGCAATGATAGGCGTGGCCCAAGAATGATGTCATGGCTGGTATGATCCCACCACGAGATGGTCTCTGGTTACAGCTATTGACATAATGGATGTTAGGACCTACACAAATTAGATTAAGTACTAAAAGGGTCTGAAAAATTACTACAGGGGGGTCAAGAGAGTTGGAAGAGAAAGATTAAACGTTGAAATAGTCCTGTTACTGTTATCCCAGCTGTCATCAAGTGTATGGCATTTCTGTATGGACTCTATACTGTTTGAATGTAGACTTAAATCATGAAATACTGAGGAAGCAGAAGTGTTTTAGTGTAGAGTGGTTTAGTGTGTTACCACATTTACACAGACCACAGTTAAACATCAGAGCTGCTGGCGATTGTGACAGGAGACAACAAACTCACCAGGAACAAGGAGGGTGATTTTCTCAAACTGTACGCCATTAATGGGGCAAAAAAATGTTTGATCAACGTGGCTCCATCTTGGACTCGGCTTCTGAAGCTCAGAGACCTTTGAGCCGTGCAGCTGTTATTACAGAGCGGCATGAGTCATTGGAGCTTTCGTCTTCTGCATTCATGTCAAGGTCGTGAGAGAACATTGAGGACCAGCTGGAGAGACTGTGTCTGCAGTTTCAGGATAAATCAATGGCTATCCTGGTCCTTTAGGAAACTGATCCTGCAGCTGAGGTACATGTGCACAAGAAATAAAAGCTAATAATAATCTGTAGACCCAATTACCTGCCACTAGCAGGCCTCACTGGAATTCACAGAGACAAAGCAAACCAATAAAACAAGTATTTTTAGGTTTCTTTGGAGAAAAAAAAGTTGCAATTTGCTCTCAGATGTCATATCTGAATATATTACAGTACATTTATTACAGTGCATATATGAAAATGTGTAATTACTGGTTAAGCAGAACCGGATGAGGATCAATATTTCCCTTATTACTGAGAGCATCCTCTCCTGATAAACGATCACATCATGTGGAATATTCTTTACGTATGTTTTGAAGATATCAGATATTTTCATTAATCACATAGGCTACAATGTAGTAGATATAGAAGTGTATTTACCTGTAGTTCGTACTGCTGAAGAGAAATGGTACTGCTAGACAGAGACTGTAATGAAATAACACTCTTCCTAACACCTCTCTGACTTTCGTACAGGAAAGGCTTTAATACATTGCTCTGCATATGTGTTTCCTTGACTGTGACTGGTTGTCATGACACATTTGTTAACAGCAAACCACAAATATCGGTGCCACCGTAGAAAGAAATCTGCCTTACACACCTCACACAGATGCTTTGCTACATTACATGATCAGTAGTAAGCCATGAAATTGCTCTAAGCTGTAATGAGGAGGTTTTTATTGCATTTAAAATGTGGTGAACAGTTAGACTCTGATGAGATGATCTGAAGCTAATTGCTTTCTTCCGTTTACTAAGCGTTTTAATCAAATGAGACATATCCTGTGAGATGGGTGGTGTAGAGCTCAGCTGTCAGTCTTTAGCTGACTAGCCGGCCAGGCTGCCTTCCAAACGCCCCGCTGATGATTGTTTCTGCTTGCGTCTAAAAACGTGCCATGACAGTGGGTGTCATTCAAATTGTTTGCGAAATGGAAACAGAGACAGCAAGAGGTCTGCAGTGCTGATCCCCCACCCCCCCAAAGAGCTGAGATCATCCCAGCAGTCAGAAAACAGAGATTCTGATATTCTTACAGAGAGAGTCTTGGAGATAATTTGGATGGAGTTTGTGATGAAATGTTTGGCTTTAGGATGAGATTTTAATCAAACATTAATGTCACATAAATGAAGACTGCTATAATCTTGTAGATGGTAACATACTGTTCTAAGCTGCTGTAAAACACATCATGGTTTAGCCAAAGGTAAGTTCCTCAAGCACTATGATGAAGAGGAGTGTTAAAATAAATTGTGGTAAAAACTGTGAAAAAACATTATAAGCTCCTCTGTAGTAGATGTTCACTGTGCTTTTTCACAATTGTGTTCCAGATTAAAACTGTTAAATAATAATGAAAACATTGCTCTGTTGCCAAAACAGATAGGAACACAAAGATTTTCTCTGTTTTTCTGGCTTTTGCCCATGATAATCATTTAGTTTCTTGCCAAACGTTCTTAAATATAATTAAAGACTCTCATAGTCCACCCACACAGTTTTTCCTCTTGTGTTGCCCTCTTAGTACATACTGAGGAAATCATAGCAGTTACTCCCAATTTCTACCTGACTACTTGAGTTCCAATTAAGCTTTTTGCAGCGATACTGTGTGTTGTCAAAATGAAACCCATATATACATATATAGAAGTAAAGCTCCCTATAAATAACAGAAGTAGATTTGTTCTATATTGTAAATAACAACAAAGGATGCCTCAGAGGTTTACTTGGTTTTATAAAGGCTCTTCTTCCTATCATCTGTTTGTTTGCTCGAAAATGTGACACCAAACTATATTAAGTTAAAACACTGGAAAAATGGAAGTTAGCTATCAGCAACACTCCACTTGGACACAACTCTGGGTCGGGTGAGGGGGTATGAAGATTAAAGACCTGAAAAATCGTTTGACCTCAGCTTCTTCACTGATGAAGTGTCCAAGTAGCTCCAGAAAGTGTATTGAAACTCAAGTGAGCCAAGAGCACGACACAGAAAAATAAACAGTTATCTAATTTCAGCTATAACGTAACAGAATGTTAAAGTAAGTCAGACACCGGACTTTCTCATACAACAATAATATTTCACTTATTAAAATAATTGGAACAACAGTTTTCAAGATCAGTTGAATGAGATTACTAAATGGCAGAAAGATGAGGGGGATTGAAGAAATGCAGCTTTATCAGTAACAATAAGCTAGATGACACAGAGCTAGGTAACGGAACACCTTACATTTGTCAGGATGAAGTTAGTATATAGAAGTTTGACATTTACAAAGGGGATGTAATCATAAGGGCATCAAATGACAAGTAATATGTCTATTGTTCACAGGTCTGTCATACTATTTTGACAGACCTGCCAGAGAGAGACCACCTATTTAACTTAAATAGGCGTATTCAGTTACAAAAAGTCTTGTTTATCACTCGTCACCCGGATTTAATGCCATGCTGTTTTTCTGTTCAACAAACAAGAAAATTTGCATTGTCCTTAAGAGGGCGGAAAACGATCTTGCCAGTTTAAGGAGTATTGATTTTTCTGTAGTCAGTGAATGGGAGGTCCATTAAAGCCACACCAGATGCTTGTCCAGCTGTCTGCCCTTCCCAATCAGAGGGCACAACACAAGGGCTAACAATCCCTCTCTGTCTCTCTCTTCTTCTCCTCACACAACCAGCAGTCACCTCAGCGTCACCCTGCTCAGATCAATCTGCAGGGTCATCACATACCAAGTAAGAAAATTAGATTAAACAACACCCAACACCTAAAATGTTACAGAAATAAATGGGTGTCAGTTTACTGAGTGATTTGATTTTTTTTCACTGTCATATTCGAGCACAGAGCTTAATGCCCAATACAATGCCACTGAAAACGAGACGCACCTAAATCTCTCCCACTCACTTGCTTTTGAATTCATATCATTACACATTTACGAGTAAATGTTCCACTAGCATTGAGTGTTATGGGTTTGTCTTAAGCACTACAATAAAGGCGACAAAGTCCAACACAGCCAGTCTTTGCCAATGTCTTGTCAAGTAATTGCTCTCCTGTTAACACACGTCTGAAAAGGCCTTATCATAAGCCAAAGCCAAAATCAGGAATGGAACTCTTTTGCATAAGACATAAACAGCTGAAACAAGGTGAGATGATCTCTCTGTGAGAACAACGCAAAAACAAAAGGGGTTACATACCTAATATGTTTCAGTTTCACAACGGCATACTGTGGTGTGTACCTCCCGGACAAGCATTCAGGATGGAGTACACAGCTAGTCTGGCACGTACGCTGACACCTGAAACAGAAGCAGGCACAACAATGTATACGGTGATATCATGTCACAGTTTACCACGCAACTGTCAGATTAGACTGCATGCATCTATGCTTTGGTCAGGTGTAACGAATAAAGTCACCACTGAGCATATGCTTAACTGTTACTAAACTTAACCACAGTTTGAGTAATTCCTGTTTCCTCTTTAGCTCAATGGGGCCGGGGAATGTGCTGTCTCAGATTTTGCAAGTTTCCTATGGTTACTTTCAGGAAATACACTCAGCCCACTGGCTATTCATAACCATGTGGTGACACTGCACTAATTTTGATCTGGCCACTTCTATGTAGCACAGAGGTCTACGTGTAAAACCATCAAACGACAATGAAAATACTGAGATGCATTCAGTGCCTGAACACTTGAGACTAAACAAACAAAATGACATCATCTGGGTTCTTTTGAAAAACAAACTAACCACACATGCAGATGCAAATACCTGCAAAACATGCGCGTCTATGTGTGTCAGTACTGAGATAACGTCAGCATAAATGCTGTTCAACCTGTAACATAGCCAGCTGTTTCGGACAGCATTTTTATCTCACCACACAGACGACACACTGATTCGCGTCAACAAAGCGATGTTTGTATCAGATATTCAGGTATGCTTCAACATACAAATCACCACCTCCCATTTAACACCCGCCATCAGTGTGACTGGTCACACTAGTAAAGCTATTATTAACCATCAATTGGCTTGTAAGCATCAATCTGTGTCGAGACTCAGCTCTACAACGATAGCAGCAGAGGTCGTGACTGAAACTGAACACTTCATCACACACCGGGCACAGCAGCATCCCGCTAGCCTGACACTTGACATGTAGCCGGACTGGCCGGTAAATCTCGCTTGCTAACAACTAGCCGCTGAAATATGCTAACGCGGCTAGCATGCTAGCATTACATGCGTGCGACTTGTGCGAAAACGGTGCCTTCGGAGTGACAGCTAATAGACATACCTTAATATTCCTATTTTCTTTTGTTGGCAACTCCTTCTTTATACATTTTGACGCCCAGTACGTGTCAAATTCCAGCCCCAACGCGGTCGCAGTCAGCAGTGGTGGTACACCGCTTTAACAACGGGCTGACAGTGACCACTGTAACGACAGAGCTTCCGGGGTTCTCCTCGGGTTCGTTCGTTGCTCTTCGTGTATATCCGGCAACAATGTTTGGTCAAACAGCTCCGCCCCTCGGTTGGTCACAGAATTGCACACCCAAAATTGCGATGACACCGATTCGCCAGTCATGGGCGCTATTGGCTAAATACAACGATTAACAAGCTTGTAAATTTAAGCATGATTGAGAAGCAGTTGTCAGAGGTGTGATTGTGGCTGTTTTATGGATGTGCTGCACGTTCTAATCTATGGTGTATGAGCCTACATTTAAACTCCTTAGTTACATTTCATTAAATACCTGTTGCCTTACACATTTAAATTACGTTTCATTTATATTTCTGCAGACAGTTTTCAAGTGCACATCTTGTAGTTTACAGTTTCAGAGTGCATTCTCTCCACTCCAGTGTTATCATGTATCCATATGTTACAATCCCCAGCGACTTAACTCAAACATGTACAAATCACATTTGTACATTTGCATCAAACTTGGATTCATTTCTTTTACAGTCATGATGATCCGTGTACTTTTCAAATCAGTCTGGACCCAAACTCTACCAGAAACGCAGCCTTGATCAGTACAAACAGATACAAAAAAACAATTAATGATCTCTCTCAAAATAAACCCAGTGAATCCCCTTAACGTTTCCACAGTGATCATGACATTACAAAAATCCATTCATTAATAACTCAGCAAAGAAGCAAACTGTTACTGCCGTGCCGGCCTCTAAAACTCTCCCATGTCACACTTCTTGTCCAGTCAGTGATGTCACAACAGGTATTTCTGGCAATCACATGGTGTGACTAGGTGAAATATTTAGCTTGAACTGAACAGTCTCTCTTGGTCAGCCGGGGACAGATGCCCACTTGTAGCAGGATGTCCCCAGCAGGGAGCTGTGGGAAACTTCCTGGCAACGATCTCTGCCGTCACGTGTCTCCCAAGAGTAGATTATAAAGCCAAGACAAAGCAGCTTGGCCCGTCTCTGCCTTGTGTCTGCAGCTGCGCAGTGAAAGCTCAGGGCTTCTGCCCTCTCCTGTTCTGGTTCAGAGCCAATATCAGCTGTCTGTTTTAGGGGGAGGGAGAGAAAAAATACCCAGCAATCCTCTAAAGCAGCTTAAAGGCTGAATCTAGGGACTGAAGCCCTTTCCATTTCCAGAACTACTTCTCTCCCCATTATGGCTAAATGAGCATCTGACTGACTACCAAAGGAGCAGACACAGCGGCCGCTTGTAAACTGTGTCCTGTATCCTGGTAAAGGCTCTTTCTATCTGATAGACATCCCCCAAAACATCTCCTTTGGAACAGAAAAAAGACATTAGAGAGAGTAAATAGCAAGCAAGGCACACAAGGTTATTTGATTTTAACTCTTGGTGTAATCAGGAGTCTTGTATCCGATTAAATAATGAATGCTAAGTGCTCATGTAACAAATAAAATCTCCCGCTGGAGGCCTTGAGTTCCCATGTGCATTATTATTTTGGCGCAGTCCCCGCCACCACCCTTTGTTGACAAGCTGGCTTTTGGAGCGAAATGAAGTGAAGTAAAGCAGAGTGGAGAACAGAGTGGTTTGGAGTGTGTGACTTGACTGTAGCTTGTCCCTTTGTCAATGTATGTGCGTGTCTGCGTGTGTGCAACTGGAATAAATAAAAAATAAAAAGGGAGAAGAAGATGGTGGGTTTGGCTCAAATCAGAGGGGATGGAGGAGGAAAGTCAGACTGCTTTATTTTCACATGTCTGTTTAAAGGACAAGTTAGCATAACCCTGAATATTTACACCTCAGCAAGCCTCTCTATTTTGGTATGGTGTACTGTGAAATACCTGTGATGTTGCGCTGACAAATGAAGCAATGATAGTCACGCACATATATTGTACATGTATTTTACTAGCACACGTTAAAGATAGAATAACACACCTGTGCCGAGCAATGTTTAGGGATTAAAAACTTAAATATCCAGATTACTTTGCCTCCAACGTCAAGTTTTTAAATTCTTTAGGATGGAATTAACAGTTTGCAAGTTGGGTGAGAATATCAACATTCAGGTGTACCCAAAAAACATGAAGCTACTGCCAGAGGCTACCGGCATTTTAGTAGACATACGCTATACAAACTGTCAAAACATCAAGTTCTTGTAACATACATACACGCAGATGTCCTTTTCTTTGTATATATTGTGTATTCTTCAATATCTTGTTTCTTTAAAAGAGTCTTTGAGACTTTAATGTTGTTACTTTTCCACCAAGCCAGGTTAGCTGGTTACCTCCGGTTCCTGCTGACCACCTACTAGGAGTAGCATTTTGCTTGCGCCTCTCTTGGAAGAAAGACACTGAGCATATTTCTGCAAAAAAATGTGCTGCTTCTTAAAAAAAAAAAGCACAGATGCAACACATTCTTCTTGCTTGTGCATTGTTTGCACGTCGTTCTTCTCCAATGCCTTTAAATGCGTTTGATGAGTTGCAGTGACAATTTATCTTTATCTTTGGCAGAAATGGAGACGGAGGAAGAAGAAGGAGGAGGAAGAGGAGAAGAAGTGTGCAGTTTATGATGAGGAAAGGATGTAACATGCTAGTACTAACAGTAGAACATGATTGAGCTAAACTGGATAAAGCTCCCATTAAATAAGAACGCATGATGTCTGACCATTTTAAAATTAGATGAAACCATTCATATCGTCTCATCGGGCCACAGAATATAACCAATAAGGATGATGTTTGTAATGGTTGGTTTATACATAATACTTACAAATACATATCATACTTATAAATCTATATTCATGGTGCCTGCAGTGACATTGAGTTTGTACGTCACATGACCTTGTGCCTTGTATAGTCTAATTCTGTTAATGCATATTCTGCACATCTGACCTAGATGTGGTGGCTGTACATTGCCATCTGTCAGTGATGTGAATACCCAAGATAGCAGCGCTGTATGCTTTCAAATTCTCCTTCAGACACCAGCACAGCTGAGGACCACCAGCTGAACTCCTTCACAGTGGCATGAAGGAGGACCCAGGTCAAAATGGAATGACCTCTGACCTGGCACAGGTTTATCTCCACTGCTTCCACCGTTACCGCGCCAACGCAAATCCAACTCAGCAGCCTTTTAGAGGGGATTTTCCAAGAAGGGCAATCTGTTGGCTTTTCTAAAACTGCAAGAGTGAAGCAGAAGAGAACCTAGACCCTTTGCACTCCAGGCCATCCACTTGGCTTGTAATGTTGGCATGTGATGTGCACGTTCAGTAGCAAAATGTTTGCATAATGGCCGTTAAAAATAAATAACACAAAACAGCTCAGCAAAACCACTACTACAGTGTTTCCTTTGTCAACTGTACAAAGATCCTACTGTATGTGGTGGAGCTGAATGTCTTTTGAAAGCCTGGTGAAGGACATCTTTTTAATGCACCCATTGTTTGGTCTGTTCACCGCGCTGTCCTGTTTTCTGCGAAAAGGCACAGGTACAATGAGTTACATTGAGTCCTCAGAGAGAGGAGCCAACAGACAAAGCAGAGCAGACTGGGTGATTTTAATGTGTTTTTATGAGGTAAAGACTGACAGTGGCTGATACCAAGCAAGCGCTGCCAGACTGACTCAAAAGAGCAACATGCAAAGCAAACAGGATGCATCTTATCCTACTGTGCTTCTATTATTCCCCAAACATATCACCTTTTTACGCCTACCAAACCTCCCCTGGGTTTTCTGAAGTCTACCTCGATGTGATAGGATTAGCGCTAAGCCTAGACTCCGTGGATGCCATGGATCTTTGTGGCTCATCTCAGCTGGGCATGGAAAGCATACTGTGAACTATAGCACACTAGAGAGGCTTATTCTCCACTCTGCTTAAAAACACACACACAAACATTTAAGAGTGTGTGTGTATATAACACAAGCCGCTACATCGCTATTCCACACCGAGGCTCTCTTTTTTTTTCTCGGTGTCAGGGCTTTAAATAATTCAAAGGAAGTTTGCTTTTTTGCTTCCTTATGGAGATCAATACCACTCTCATGTTTGTGTGTTAGGGAGATGGCCAGTAGCCTGTTAGCTTAGCTTAGCTTAGCTTAGCTTAGCAAGAAGACTGGAAATAGGGAAAATCAGCCTTCCTGTGTGAAGCAGTGAATAGAACCTGCAACTCTGTTTTGCACTGACTGATATATCTGATTAGTCTGATCAGTAAAAATGACATGTTTGGATTTATTGGGAGTTACACGCCAGACTATTGGGTGTGTTTGGTTCATCCAAAAATGACTTATTTATTGCATTAAGTTGTATCGAGTGATTTTTTTCAATGAATCTCGTTCTTAGGAACATATTTGCAGAGATTAGCTTGTAGCTTTTAGCAGCAGTGCATGCTGAATTAGGACGGCCGTATCAATAAAACGCCAGTTATTAGTTTAGTCAGTTACACTCTGTCTCACGCACACACATCTTGGAGGAAAATACAGTTTAATTTGTAGTTGTTGAGTGAAGTGATGCCAACGATATTAAGCAGTGAGTGTAACTGTAGTATAACTACATATAAAATGCTGTAAGTTGTGGTATCTTCATTCAAGGTCAATTATGTTTTGAGCCTCAAATTTCAGACCTATTTCATTTAGTGGCTACTGTGACTGGAAAGGTTAAACCTCTACCATGACTCATTATCCTACATTATCCTAAGCTTAGCTACCACAACTGAGTGCCTAACCCTCACCCTAAGCCTAACATGGACCATAAAACCAAGTCCTGACCCTCATAAGGCTCACATGGCCAAAATATCCTCACCATCATGGTCAACACACAAACTGGTCTTGATGAAGATAAGCATACAACACATACACACACAACTCACTCACACACACTACACACCCCACCTTTGCTGAGTGCTGCATCACATTCACCACGATCAATACAAAGTTTATATGAGGGCTTTTAAGGTAAGCTAAGCTTTTTCTTTTCATAGGGAGTCGAGGGAGTACGTATATATATATATATATGTAAAGTCTAGGTCGAGCAGAGCTGCTCCTCGGTCCAGACCTTCATGGAGCTGAGGCGTGACTCACAGTTCCCCACGCTGCAGCACACTGTGTAAGAGACCACATAGTGGCTGAGGTCCATCAATAATTCAAAAAGGATAGACTTCCTCCTTCTCTGGTTTTTCCTCTCTGTGCTCTGCCTCTGTCTCCAGCCAGCTGAATCTTCCTAATACTTCCACAAACAGCTCCCATCTCTGGTCGCCCTCATCCGCCTGCATCTGCGCTGACCCGGGCATCACAAACCACTTAAAACGAGCACTTCCAAATCTAAATCTGAGGCCGAGGGATCTTTGGCTTTTAGGGGATTTTTCTTCTCCATGGGTAACAAGACATCAAGTCAGCTTTTCGTGATGATCTAAGATTAGAGCTACACAGACTGCTAATCCTGTTGAGGACATTTTATCTCTGATGTGGGCATTGCTGGGATGTCAAACTTAGAGGTGTGAAATGAGCTGTGTTTCAGTGGATTTCATGAGATGATAGTTTGACCACATGGTAGCTCAGAGGTTAGTGGTTACTATTAACTTACAGTACCTCATTCAGGATGACTGGGGCTTTTCTATTCCTATTTTTTCTCATAAGTTGATTTTGTCCTTTGCTTAATGTTGATTTTATCATATTATAGTATTTGTTCATGCATTTGGTAGCAGCACAGGGTTATGGTGACAGCAGAATAACTTGTCAGTGCCGAAGCTTTTTACTGGGATTATCGAGAGAGCTGTCAGAGGTTACTAAAGAGTCTCCTAATGTGTTTGCTCAGAGTATTATTCTGCTTTGAGTGAAAGCATCTTCATGTCTGTCCCCTTTTGACCTTTATCTCACATGGTGGCTCCATTTCCTGCCTAAAACCATCGATTCCATATGATGAAGAGGGCAATGGAGACACATGGCAGCATCCATTAAATGATACATTAGAGGGCATTACACTCCTAATCCTTGGACCTTTAGGAACCTGCTTATCTGGATTATACAGTTTGTATTATTTTATTGCATCAGTTCTCCCCTCAATACTAAGTTATTTAGCTCTCTTTTGCTTTCCTCTTCATCTTAACATTTTGAACCAATGGTTGTGTGTTTGCTTTGCTCTTGGGTATTGTCACGGCATGTCGTGCCATCACGCCAAGCGTGCTCTGATTTCAGGTTGGTGTAGTCTTTCTATTGTTGGCATCATTTGTGTCACATGCTATAATCCGTTTTTCTGGAAAAATGTATTTTGATGCAGTTTGTGCACTGCTTTAAAATGTAAACGAGCGTTTGGATGCCTGTCATGACCACAGACATATAGCATCCGGTCCTCTGGTGACGCAAATGCCACGTCAACTTTACTTTAAATGGACGAAGCATTTGTAAAGCTATTTGTTAACTTTCTCTGCCGAAATATTCACATCCTTCTGGGTGGTAAGCTTAGAAAGTCAGACACTTGTGTACCATTCACTCAGCATTCAAGGACAAAAAACATGCCATAAAAGGAACACAGTGTCGACGTCTGTTTTGAGTTTTGAGTGATGACTGCTCCCAGTGGCCTCAGTGACTGGATGGACTGACCAATCACCTAAACTGAAAGGAAATAGGTTGTTGGACAGGCAGGTGACCAGGAACCCAACAGTCACTCCAACAGAGGCCCATCAGAAGTCCTCTTCAGAGGTGCGAGAAGCTCCTGAAAGGACAACCATCACGGCAGCTCTCAAGCCTTATTAAAAGAGCAGCTAGACGGAAGACACATGATTAAAAAGCCATATGACAGCCATGAATGCACCTTGAGAGACAGAGAGCATGAAGAAAACATCCTCTGATCTGATGATACACAACACTCTCAGTTAAATACCGAGAGTACCTGGAAGAAAGCCTGCTCAAGAGTCTAACCCTAACGCTAAACCGGGTAAACTGTTCATCTTTTAGCACGTGCATGACCTGAAGTGTACAGGTCTTCTTGCCAAAGCACAGAATAACACCACAGAACATCTGTGAATAGACAATGTCATCCAGTTTGAAGATCAACCCGAATGTAATAAATAGCCAAAACTTAGTAGCAACTTACCCAGGAGAGCTTATGATTGAAAATTTACTTTCATTTTTTTATTTTATTTTTTTTAATAGATCTGGAGAAATAGTTGGCTATTGATTGTAAAACGATGAAGGCAAATAGCAAGTGTATGCATTTAAAATTAAATCTACAAAACAATACAGTATGCACAAAGTGTCAGGGTGTAAATGTTTTCTGAAGCTACTGGACATATACATGTAATGTTCAATGCACCGTTTAGTCTGCAAAACACCTTCAGGAAAGCGGCAGATGGTTTGACTCCCACGGAGAGAAGACACTGAGGGAGACGACACTCACAGAAGAACTGTGGAAAGTTCTTCCAAGATTTCTGGAACAACCACAGCGTACCTGGAAAAACTGTGTGCAAGTGAAGCTTAACGCTGATTATTTCTTCTTCTTTTTTTTCTTTTTGCTTACTGCATTTTGCATGACTATAACTGGGGTATAAGAAGAAGATAGAGACATCCAAGGAGTCAGCGTAGAAGCTACATTCACATCTCGAGCCACGCTTGTTACTACTCTTGTGCGGTAGCCTCTGCACAGGAAATCAGAAATTGAGTTTTCCATGATGTGTTCACTCTGAGAGCAATCAGACTGCAGCATCTCTGACTCATCCTGACACTTGAACCAAACAGACCAGCTTATCAGAAATCTTATTACAGGACAGCAGACAGACAGACAGACAGACAGACAGACAGACAGACAGACAGACAGACAGACAGACAGACAGACAGACAGACAGACAGACAGACAGACAGACAGACAGACAGACAGACAGACAGACAGACAGACAGACGGGCAGACAGACTGACACCGAGGGCAATTTTACACTCCTGAAATTCTGCTTTCCCACTGTCAGCAGTTCAATGGAAAGGCGATAACGTTGATAATGACCAGATATGAAGTTGTTTTCTGGAGGCCGTGGGGCTTGTTTGACTGATTTTTGCCATAGTTTAAAGACAGATAACTGAACTTAAAATTCAGTTATCTGTGGGAAGAATGCTGCTAAGCTGTTCCTTATCTCTGTTTTCGGAAGAAATACACATAATACTCAAAGATCCTTACAAAACTAAATTAACTGTACATTTTCTCGTGTATCTGTTCTCCAAAATATTATGCTTTTTTTTTTTTGTTACTGAAATTATTTTTTGAATCCAGATGTGAAGATTGTCATGATGATTGGTGGTGATGTGTGACGGGTCTTTCCTCCTTTAGGGAAGCTTATGCTAAGCAATTGACAGACCTCACATCAGAGGCACACTTGCCGAAATGAAGGACTCAGTGTTTGTATGTGTGAGCTCCAGCTTGCGTTAGAGTCCCTGTTCTATTTTTAACTTGCAGGACCAGTACACCTTAGCCCTGACCCGAGAGAGACTGCGGTGGCGTAATTGGGCAAGGACAGATAAGGTAAGGTGTGTACAAATACACCCCGGTGACTTAAGGTTGTCACGTCGGCCCCTCTCAACCTCATCGAGCCGTTCCAATAAACGTTGTCGAAGTCCAGCTGCCATTAACTGAGAAAAGGTGAACTGTTAACTGAACGCAGACAATGGTGAGAGATTTCTGACAGTAATTGAATACCTTCTGGAAAAATAACCATGGGGCACTTGCCAAGAGGTGAGAAGTTGCCATGGAAACACATTTATCAAAGGGAAGAAAATCCATTTGCCAGATCATCTGACTCAGCCTCGGTGTTTGTTATTAGTCAGACATCACTGGTTTGGCCATCATGGCTTCAAACATATCAACCAGGACGGTTTGCATCACAGCTTATTTAAAAATGGGACATGAGCAAATCAGGAATAAATGGAATGACAGTCCCCATACCACAGCAAACAATGAGTCTCTGCCTCAGCTCCTCGGGCATCCTCTTCAGTCCATTAGCTTCACACTGTAGTCACTGGATCATTAGGCCTCATCCGCTTCAATAATGCAAAAAGAGCAAACCAGGCAAACACCACACGGCCTTATCTGCCTCTCAACACAGCAGGAGCCAAGTAGGCAAACAACACATTATCCTCCAATTCTCTGCGCAACAAGTGGCATTAAACTATGGCCTTAAAATGTTTCTCAAGCAAGTGTTAAGACAGCCCACAAATTATTCACTTTCACCACACCAATAAAATCGAATGAGGTGAAAAGGGGAAAGCACTGAGGACCTGTAGCTCGCAGTCACATGGACGCAGTGATCTTGTCATTCATTAGCCACTGCTTCTCTCGTCTCCGAAAACGGTCGCTGACAATAGGCAGGGGATCCTGATGACAAACAGCACATCGATTAAGGCTTCGTGATTTGACATCCCCGCTGACAGACATCGCAGCTCTGCCCACGCTGCGGGCAGTGCAGCCAATGACAGGACGCATTTAAACCAGACGCCCGTGGGCTCGGACCAATGGGAGCGCTGCTGCTTTGTTTTCCTGTCTGTGTCTGCACCCGTCCCCGCACCGTGGCTTCTGTTTTGTGCGCACATGTGACCACAGAAGGCGCTTACTGGTATTTAAAACATCATCGATCGGGTGCTGAAGTGGACAGCTCCCCGCCCAGAAAAACAGCCCCAAACCAAAGCACAATGCTCGTCGGTTTTCCCATTGTCCGGAGCGGCTCTGAAGCCATTCCTCTTTGTAGCACTCAATGAGGATCTCCGTTTCCCCAGCCGCGCGTCATCTTTGAACACTGACGGACTCCTTTTAAGCCACCGGAGAGAAACCCTCGGTGTTCTCTGTGCAGTTAGGCGGATGTTGTGACACATGTAGCTGAACCTAGATCACAGTCTCTCTCTCTCTCTTTTTTTTTTTTTTGTTTCTTTTTAAAAAAAAGAAGAGGAGATTGGGTTGTTTCACATTTATTCGCATCAGTGCTGCCGGAGAGGAGCTCCGGGGCCGTTTGATCTCCTGAGAGGAAGCGCAAAGGTAACCTAAAGCCATTTAGGCTGTGGACGCATTAATGTCTAAGCCGCTCTCTGTGCCTGCTTGCACACAGGAAGGAGCATGGATAGAGAGGAATTTTCTCTGAGTAGTGCGTTGAGTGGATTTGTAGAGCGAGGGGTGAGCTCCTGTGGAAACTAAACTGAGGACAGTGGCTAACGCGCCGTCACCAAAAGCTCGCCATTTCTCTCCAAGCTCCCGCTGTGTATTATTTCTTATTTTCTGACGTGGATGCAGATTCTCTTTTAGTCAGCTATGGGGAAAGAGGAGTGCAAAACTATGCTGGACGCTTTGAACAAAGTGACCGCCTGCTACAGGCATTTAGTCATCGCGCTGGGAAGCACCTCGGATTCACAAAACCTGCGAGAGGAGCTGAAGAGGACCCGCAAAAAGGCCCAGGAGCTGGCCGTGGCCAACAGGACTAAACTGACCACTCTGCTCAAAGACAAGACCCTCAGCAAAGAAGACCGGGCCGAGTACGAGCGCCTATGGGTGCTGTTCTCGAGCAGCATGGAGGTCCTGGAGGTGGACATGAAAAGGTCCCTGGAGATAGGGCAGGATTTCCCCCTCAAGGTGCCAACAAGACACCTCATCCAGACAGGAATGACAGGCAGCACCACCGCGGTGGCGGCCCGGGCCATGAGCGTGCAGAACATGAAGTACGAGGCGGACAGCAACATCGACACGGCGGACCTCCGAGAACTGCAGACCGAGATCACCCAGGTGAGCCAGATGATGGAGGAGATGGAGATGAAGGTGCAGGTGGCGCCGTGGGCCGTGGAGGCGAAGCAGGAGGCGGGCGCCGAGCTCAAGTCCAACATGAGCGTGGGGAATTCCTCCGTGGGTGTCATCTCCATCTGCGAAGAGGAGCCCAAAGAGGAAGAGAGCGGAGGAACCAGGGATACTGGTTTCGCGTCCATCTGCGCTGTGGCTGGATTCTTTGTCATCATTACAGTCGCAGTGGTTCTCGGATATTTGGTCGTCAATATGTCCTGAACACACAAAAGCCCACCCTAATGGACATCCTGCGAGGCTGCCCACGGGAGCGTCAGCGTGGGTAAGAGCCAGCAGCTCCACGAGAGAGAGAGAAAGAAAAGCGTTTTGGTGGCTGCTTTGGTGGCGGGGGCTGAAAATATTGTGGACACAAGAAGTTTTTAATCTTTCTCGGATCCGTGAATGTATTCAATGGAGTTGAAGAGTTGCACTAGATAAAATGTACTAGAACAATATAGACAGTGTGTGTGAGGATGGATGTGGGGTACAAACAGTATTTTTGAGGGGCCATTGGGTCAGGTATTTTTGGAAGAGGGGGGGAAAAAAAGTCATAAAATTACGTGACAGTGTCTGGCCATCAGGATGATATAAACTACACGTAATCCAAGTGGATTAGTGGAAAAGCTCAAGCGTAAATGTAGCCTACTGCTAAGTATTCCCCTTGATGGTCTCCTTTAAATTCATCATTTCAGTCCAGGGAAGGAAAGCTGTGTTCCAGTCAGCAGGGGGGCATCTAGTCAGAAAGTTAGGGTCACGTCGTCCGGACACAAATAGTGAAGCCTGTTAGTCTTTGCTCTTGACGTAATCAAATCTGCACTGCTCTACTCCTGATAGCACAGTTATAATGCATCATAATAACATGTACAGCCAGAGTGTAGTAGGCCTGCATCTAAGTTCACTGCATCAAATCACTACGTGCTTCATGAGAGCCTTGGGAACTATAAGAGACGTCCAGTCTTTTAATAATGCACCCGTTCACTGTAAGCCTGTTCTTGTTCCTTTCAGGGTTTTCTTGCAAACACTATTGAATGTATACACTGCAACTTGTGAATAGATGGTTTGTACATACAGTGTACTGCTGTGTCAGATAATGTACATACAATCAAGTATATTTATTATAATAAAACTTTTAAACACACTCAAAAACATGACTGTAGTTTGAAGACACAGCTCCTCGGCTGCGTTTGCACATTGGTTGAAGGAGTCTTTGTGTTACATGTGAGCGTCTTTGAGACATTTAATTTCTCCTTATAAATCTTCTGCTATTAAAACAGACCTAGCAGGCCTGCAAAGATATACACAGATGTATTTTAAGTAGAGGATTATTGTCTTCGACTTTACCACCCTGGCGCTAAAATAGAATTTAAAATGGAAGGAAGACTAACGCAGGTGCTTTAACTACTTAATGGTTTTAGTTGTAAGAGTCTTTACAGGTATTCTGAGAACGGTTCATCGGGTGAGCTGGAGGCTGTTAAGGCTGGGTGATGGGACAGCCTGCCTGAACAAATCAGGATTTAAAAGAAACTAGAACAAACTGATGGCAGATCAGAAACAGATTCACAATATTTTAAAATTAAAAGCATCGTTTGAAATAATGATCATTCACACAACAGGAGTGTTATTTAACAAAAATGTAAATGGACAATTGTGCATGATCACATCTTCCCATTTGTCATTTCTTTAAAAAGATTTGTCAGTCAGAGATCAAATGTATGCATGTTGTGGTTCATACCTCCCTCCCTCCCGTTCATTCAATTTAACTGAATTTAGTTAAACCTGATTTATGTTATGTATGTCAATTACAGTCCACACTGTCTCAAGATGCTGAACAGAACCCAGAGCCTGAAAACCCCAGAGCAAGCACCTAGGTGACGGTGACAAGGAACAGCATTCAATGTATTAATAGCAGAAAAGCTTTCCTCCAATTGTAATAATTTTGTGGACATTTTTAAAACATGGATATTTAGCAAATGAATAAAAAAGAAACTATATCAATACTAATCCAAAAATAATGTTTAACTTACAACCATTTTTTCTTTCCTGTGTCTGCAAACAAGATAACAGCTCCAAGTGAGAGCCAACTGACACCACTGTACAAATACATCTGTTGATTTAGTGCTTTCATGTTAATTCTGATGACAAGTCAGTTTAATTGCCCGGAGCTCAACAGTTGTACATCAAATGAGCTGTAAATTGATTCTAATGATCACCTCTCCTCCTCTCGAAGAGGTGGTCCAGTAATTGTATATCGTAAGTAGACCCCTGGCATTTAAAGTCCATTCAGCTTTAGTTGCAGGCTGGAGGTGGTAATCTCAAAGGATCAAATTTAATTACAGCTACCCTCCTCTTCTAAGCAGAGGCCTGACTCCTTGTGGGAGTAATGGATTGGGAGCTGCAAAATCACATTTTGCTCATTTTTAAAAAGCTTTTAAAGGCAGAGTATTCAAGATGCAGATTAAAATTGCAATCTTATGGGACATTTAATGTTAATTTAGAATGCATTTTCCTGCAATTTATCTTTTATTCTGTCTTTCTGTTCTCAGCCTATTGAGACTGAAATCATGTCGAGAAACATAAAGAAGACATTGTGCAAGAAACAAAGAAAAAAAAGAAAGAAAGCTAAATAACTTGGCTTCTGAAAGTGCTGTCACGGAACAGGGAGCATTTTTTGGCAGGACCTGGATGCATGAAAATCAGTGGGATGCTTTCCTCTCAGAAGGCTTTCTGACATCTTGTTTATCCTTGCTGTCATTTTTCACAGAGGCACTAAACTCTGCTAAGAGTGAGTCATGAACCTCGAATCTCTTGAAATTCGTGACAGACTCGCATTGTCATCCAGAGATCCCAAAATAAAAAAAGCGATCAATTAATCATGAAGAGCAGTGAGAGCAGATTTAAATAGCGGACGACGTATGAGTCTCCTCCAGTGCTGCACTGTAAAATTCGTCCCCCCATTTATCCAAGGGGAAGAGGGCTGTTTGTGAGACTCATGTTTCAGGCATCCTGAAATGATTTTGTTGCAATTACAACACAGCAACAGCATCAGCATGTAGGCTGCTCCTTTCAGTATAAACACTGACCCTTTGCAGGTGAGTAAACTGACTTTCTCTATAGCAGTTTGGATTTTTTTATTTATTTTTTGAACCTATTGAGGGCAGGATCATTTATATCTTTCACTCGGTCGCTTGGAAACAAACCAACTCGTTTTCAGTGAGGTGAGTTACACGCTTGGCACAGGCAGACCACAGCATCATCACTTCATCTGGACTTAGATTGTGGGTTTCCAAGGCTGTGAGTTGCCATAGAAACCCTCAACAGACTGCAAACAGCACAGAAGGTTGAGCAGCGTTATTTCAACTCGCCCCCTTTCTGCCACCGCCATCCTACTCACACACTGCACAGTGAAGCAGAAGGAGATGCGGTGTGAGGGCAGCGCTGAAAACGAGACAAAACCTCAGCATCTTTCATCGCGCTGACAGAAGAAATATGTCAGAAAGATGAGAATCATAGCCAAAGGTACTGACCTGTTTCAGTGTGTCACATCATTTTAGGAGGAAAAGTTTCAGCGAGGCCAAAGTCACTCAATGCTACCATTCCTGACTACAAGAGGTAAACAACATCCTGGAGCAAATATTGTTTAGTGAAGGCTGAGACATGTCAGTGGATTAAATCTATCGAATTATCTGCAGTTTTATTTAAATAACAAAATAAAAAATGATTTTAACACACCGTGGACTATGCTACCTAGTCTGTTGAGGGACACTGGCCAGATGGATAGAATGTAAATGCACACCATCCATGTGGTGTGCATTTACACAACAGATTGGTGGTGTGCGTCAAAATTGATGTTTCATTTTTAAGAGGCTGCCTTCAAATGTGTAAGCCTCCAACTCTTTATCTTATTTCAACACATTGGCAATGCACAAAACTACTATATGTAGCACAAATCACATCTGAGCAGGGTGAGACAGCACCAGTGAAAAGTTCAGATTAATAATGAATAAACTAATCTGTTTAATAATAAATTGATTTATAAATGGCAGACATAGGCTACAAGCCATTTGACAGAGATTATTTCTAATGATTCATTAATTTGCCATGAAGGACACTGCAGTGAGCAAGGAAGACACCCAAAGGAGAAGGATGGAAGACCCACTGAGCCGCCATCATGGACATATTAACTCCTACTGAGGGGGACCACCATAACACACAGGTCACGTTTCCGTCACCACAAAGTACAGACGTACTCTACCCTCTTAACACGTGACCAAACCAAGTCTAAATGCCAAATTTAGACTTGGTTTAATCTAAATTATTAACTATAGGTGCTGTCTCCTCTTCTCTTGATATGTTTGTCAGTAAATCTTTTTTATTCGTTACAAGCTAGATCTTGTCAAAAGAAAATGGTTAATTGGTTATTTTCCTTAAGTGCAGAGAAAACTGAATTTTAAAGGTTAAGTCAGATTAAGAAGCAAAATAGTTTTGTTTTTGTCTTGTTTACACGTTGCACTGCAACAGGTTTGACACAATAGGCAATAACAAAAAAAGTCAAACTATAATCAAATTATTTTATAAATAGAATAATCTAAATCAATCAAATATAGCCCAGCAGCTTAATCTTTCAATACAAATGAGTGTCTGGATGAAACCTAAAAAACATATTCCTCTGCATAATAAGGCTTTTATCAATCAGTTCATGTTTGTCAATTATACATTTATTATATAAAACCAGGGGCATTTCCACAAGAAAACAAGTCCACGCTTATCAAGCGAAAAAGAATATGCTGCTGTCATGGGTGGCACATTAGACTGAAGTGACAAATAAAACTGTTTTCTGTTAAAATAGATAAGAAACCTTGGTCTGTGAATTTTCATTACAGGGACACAGGATCAGGTTGAGTTTCTGGTTAAAGCTGACTTTTTGAGTCACGTGACAAAGGTGGCTCCACAACAGGGAGCAGGTGTTTGTACTTGGGCGTGATGGTGACTTGTAGATTTGTAGTATACGGATCTGAGACTACTATGCGGTGCAGTGCTGAATCCTCCGAAGGATCCTTCAGCTGAGCGTCTGTGCTCTTACCAACCTCACCAGTCTCTCCTGCAGTGTTCACTGGATACAGTTTGTCACCTGTAACAAAGGGAGAGTCCAGGAGAGCAGGAGAAAGCATCAGAGAGTGGTGCATGAGTGATGAAAGTCCTCAAGAAAACTCAATAAATCCAGCTGTTTTAGCTTTGTTCTTTTAGATATAACATGACCTGGTACACTTCACAGACATTTTGACTATTTGTGAATGTACTATTATCATTTATTGGGTTAAGGCTTTCTGTAAAATAGCTTTTGTTTTCTCTGGTTGATTAGCTTGTTGTTATCTGGAGCAATCTTCCTTCTGTTTTTGAAAATGAATAAACACCATGAAGCACAAACTCACTACATATAAAACTTAGTTAAGTTTAGTTATCTAGTCAACAAGCAGCACCTGGCAGAACGGATACGTAGCGTTCATCTTTTAAGACGACTACAGGCAGCCACTGTTCACAGCCCTCTGTGGAGCGCTGGCGGGAAAAGTTGTGGAGGTCATTCAGCAGAGGGAACTGGCACATGCGGCTGAGCTCGTAGAACTGTGGGGGCGCGATCCATAACTCCCGTGCCTGATAGCTCTGCAGGACCTCTGAGGGTGTGGACCACTGAAACACACAGAGGAGGGGCGGTGTTTAACAATTGTACAAGGGTATTATTCTTCCGGTCTTGTACATCAAGCTGCACTAAATGCTGCACTGTCCCTTCATTTGACAACCTTTTATAGGAAAGACACCAGCAATTAGGCCTGTCACAGTTAATCACCTCATTGCACTTTTACCATCATCATTTTGCATAATCCTGAAAATAGTATAAACAATGTAAACTGAAGCTAAAGGAAATATCAGTCTTTCCATATTGCTTTACATCACTTCATCTTTTCTTCTGCTTTTAATGACAAAAGCGAGACTTAGACAATTGCAATTATTAATTAGATAATGATTCTGACAGCCCTACTATTTATTCAAGTTGAGTTACGCACTCAGTCTTACACCTTGGTTGCTTAATGTTTGTGTTTGACATCACTGTACAAATACAATATACATCTATTGATTCAGTGCATGTTAATTCTGATGACAAGTCAGTTTAATTGCCTGGAGCTCAACAGTTCCACATTAAATGAGCCGTAAATTGTTTCTAATGATCATCTCCCCTCCTCTCAAAAGAGGTGATCCAGTAATTGTATAAGGTAAGTAGACCCCTGGCATTTAAAGTCGATTCAGTTTCAGTTGCAGGCTGGAGGTGGTAATCTTAAAGGATCAAATTTAATTACAGCTACCCTCCTCTTCTAAGCAGAGGCCTGACTCCTCGTGGGAGTAAAGGATTGTTAGTGGCAAAATGACTTTTATTGTCTATGCAGTCTATCTGTTCTCAGCCTCTTGAGACTGAAATCACCAAATCAGGTTTTTGTGTTTTTGCTGTGTCAGTTGCTGTTGCTGACACAGAAAATGTGTGTCCGTCTCTTTGCGATCAGCCTCAGATGGGTAAGTCCCTATGAGCAGGATTCTTATCAAGATTTCTTTCTGTTTAAAGCGAGTTTTGTCCTTTTTTAACATTACGTTGGCACTTTCTCTGGGGATTTTGGGGTCTGGGTTCTATAAAGTGTCTTGAGCCAGTTTGAACCGTTATCTATAATATATAAATAAAATTAAATTGAAATATTTAATTGAGCAATTTCAGCAAGTTTACCCTAAAAAACAGTGGCTTCTGCATGAGGTTTCTCCATACATTTGCAGATGTATTTTATACTCATTTGATTGCATTTTTTATTCTTCAGAAGTACTTTCAACGCTGTATTACTGATTTACTGCCGGCAACAATCAACACTGTCTCAACTGGAGTTTCAGATCCTGGAAGCCTGAAACCCCCAGTGCAAACGTAAAGGCTAATGCAGCAAGGGAAAGCCGAGCTCAGCTTATATGAGGGGGGACCCATCAACTCGAGGTCCACTGGGTAGAGAGAATGAAAAGAGGGAGGTGGAAGAGAAAAGAAGGAGAGGAAAGGTTACATGATGGTGATGCATGAAACAATGAAGATTGATGATGGATAAAAAGTGCTCATACACCCAGTAATCAATTGTAGAAAAGCTTAGCAGGTGCACAGTGTGCTCAAAAAGCTATAATTATGAGAATAAACAGGAGCACCGGTGCAGAAAACTGTGTCAGGACATTTAGTTCTTTATACCACATGTGAATGGGTCAGACCTAAATCACACTCTCTGTAAATGTTGTAACATGACTTAAGCGATCACCTGAAAGCGCACAATTTCCTTTTCATCCTGAAGCGTGTGCGGGGTCTCCTGCAAGCAGCAGATGAAGAAAGCTGTGTCAAATCTCGTCACACCGTATCTGCCTGCCGGGGTCAGCCAGTTGCCCCACTCGTGTAAAGCCCAGATGTTGGGCAACACCTGCAGCTCTCTGCACATCCTGACGAAGTTGGAGGGGTTCTGGTTCACCAGAGCCCTCCACTTGGAGAGGTCATCCCTGCACAGGTCGTTCACTTTGTAGTGCTCGTCACTGACACGCTGACCCTCTAAGCTTTTTAACAAACTCTTCTCTTCCAGTTTAGACACAGCCAGCAGCACACCAGACTCCTCAAAGGTCTCCCTCAGGGCGCATATCCGGAGGGCGACCTCTCCCGGGATAGGGGAGCCCAGTTTCAGTCGGTCTGTCGCAAAGATTGGAGGTCTGGTCTGCACCGGCTGTTTGACACTCCTTAAACCAAAATTAGGGGAGCTGCTGAAAGATTTGAAAATGTCCAACCAGTCACTCGAAAAGTCCGAAGAGTCCAACATACCGCCAGGAAACACATAGGCGTTGGGCATGAATCCGCTTTTACTGCTTCTTTTGAGCAGCAACACGTCGTAATCAAAGCAGGACGCGTGCGGCAGGTGTGACCGTTCATCGCCGCTGCCCCTCAGTGAACCTGAAGCGGCTGTCTGCGGTGTCCTTGACAGCAAAGTGTCCGGGCCGAGACGGTGTCCCGCGGCTAAAATGAGGGTGGCCGCCTCCTTCCAGTGCTTCAGAGCGGTGTTCATGCTGAACAAACCTGCCTGTTGTCTCTGTTTTCATTCGCGTATGTTTCTTAAAGTTTCTGAACCAGCTGCCTCCTCGCGATATTTGTTTTTGGTGGAAGTGACGTAATTCCCAAGCGACGCGGGCTGCAGCGTCACCTACAGGCGGGAAGTCCTAAAGACATGCTGAGAGACATTCTCCGAGGTTTCTCTCATTTGTAGGCAGAGGTGTCAAAAGTATTCACATTATGTACTTAAGTAAAAGTATGGATACTTATGTAAAAAAATACTCTCTTAAAAGTAAAAGTACTGATTCAACTCCTTTACTCAAGTAAAAGTAAGAAAGTACAGGCTCTGAAATGTACTGAAGTAAAAAGTAAAACATTTTTGCCAGATTTTTCCATGAACAATTCATCTGTTGATAATTTTGCAAAATGAAAAAGTTCTAGCAGAATAATCTAGACTTAACGTGACCAGATGTCCTGCATGAGCATCTGGATCATTTTTAATAATAAACTGAGGGTTATTGGGTTATTTTTAAACCGCTAGCTAGTGTTAGCCCTACTATCAAAACGGTGTGTTCCCATAGCAATGCTAACGTTGTAAACTAGCTTCCAAAAAATCCTCAAAAAGCTAATGATAGCAACAGAAACCACACCATACCTGAGTTTTTTTTTTTTTTTTTTTCTTCACATTAGACCAGAAGTTCTCAAATAGTGGGGTCAGGCGGACTTTCAGTTAGTGTCTTTATTGATGCTTGAACGATAAACAAGCTTCCAGTCACTGGGTGGCAGCAGAGCTCAAACTGATCAACAGGCTGCCTGTTCAAAACAGTAGAAGAAGAAAACAGGACGCACATCGAATTTCCGTCTCTAGTCCGATGCTCTAATCATGTCCGATCATGTCACGTCTTTTATGTCTTGTCATCCGTGGAGGTAACGAACCTGTTTTTCAAATGTAAGGATTAGAAAGTACAGATATTTGTGTACAAATGTAGGGAGTAAAAGTAAAAAGTCTTCAGAAAAAGAAATACTCAAGTAAAGTACAGATACCTGAAAAATCTACTTAAGTACAGTAACGAAGTATTTGTACTATCTATCTATCTATCTATCTATCTATCTATCCATCCATCCATCTATCTATCTATCTATCTATCCATCCATCCATCCATCCATCCATCCATCCATCCATCCATCCATCCATCCATCCATCCATCCATCCATCCATCCATCCATCCATCCATCAGCCTTACAGCCCCATTAAAGTTGTGTTTCTAAATTCTGTTTTGGGACTAGGTGAAACAATCCCTTAATGAACCTATACCTGAGTGGTGAGCGCGGAGAGGTTTAAACGCTGTGGTGTTGTATGGGGTGGTAGATGAGGGGTGAACAAAAATTAAATGACATTAAACAACATATGCATGCTATTTGATTTATTGAAATCATTGGTGTTTAGTATTTACTGTGGAAATGAAAGGTAATCCTTTCTATTTTCTCAGTATTAAATTTCACCCTTAATTAAAACCTGTCCTTCCACATACCAGGGCAATAACAGTACAAGTGTCCAGGTTATATTTTCGCATTGATCTTTTGAAATATTCCACGATTGTGTTCTACAACCTCACCAATCTCTTGAACATTTCAATTTCAAATCTTCCTGGTGTCTGATAATTCAGCCATCTGTGGCTGAGTTGTGGTCATGATCAGGTCTATTATTTAGTCTGCAGCATTATGTATACAGTCTTCAGGCATATCTGTTAAACTGAGGGTATATTTCTCATTTTCTTCACTGGTGAACCAAGACCAAATCATGTTGGTGTAAATGCACTTGGTCCACTCTTTAGCCGCCCTGAATACGTCTTATGAATCTTGGTCATAAGTTCTCCGGGTTACTGAGTTCATATGGCAATGTGTTCTTGTGTTAGCAGATTATAACTGTGTCTGCAGCAACTGTTCAAATTCTCCTCCAAGCTTTATAAAAAACATGTCCTTTGTATTTCACCAAGTGAGCTGCAAAGCAGGAATTCAGAGTTAGAAATCAATAGTGGCTTAGAAAATTAAACTAAGAGACTAAAGTGTCTAAATAAAATAAAAACTCAACTGTTATAACAAACATCTACAGTAACCTCTGGCCTGATTAGAGCAATACAATACAGTATTATGAATAGTGTTCTCTGAAAACCTTGTTTCTGTTTATTACTGAGGATATATAGAGCTGAAATTTGCATAGTCAGCAACATATCTGACTTTGAGGTTATTCTTATGTTTGATTTTGAAAATCTGAGATAAAACATGTCCTGCTTTTAGAGTACATCACAGTTTAAGCTCAAACCCATTCATTCACAAATTTGCACGCTTGTTTTGTCTGGAGATACAGACAAACTCCCCTCTCAGTGAGCTCGACCCTCTCATTACAGAGGCTCTAACCGTCTGCCGCTTAAGCCGAAGCTTAGACAAATGTATAAGCAGAAAGAAGTCTGGGCAAACAAAGTGTAAGCTCGACACAGTAAGACAGGGGATGCAGATGTGAGACGTGTACCTATAATAAAATCTAACGATACAGTTAAAAAAAAAGACTGCCCAGAAAGTAGTAAAGGAAGAATAACGTTGGAACTTCTGAATACAGGTGGAAAAGTAGGAGCAGTGCAGATGGGGAATGTTACACAATACCACACAAACACACATGTACAAGCACACAGTTTGCAAGGGTGTCATATATCCTTATCAAAGAGGCATTGTCAAGAAGGAAGTCAGGGAAGGCTCAGAAAGGAGGAAGGGTTTTATGTGTGAAACATATATGTTATATTATATAGTAGCTAGCATCTTTGTGGAGTTATTACCTGCAGCAGAACGTCTTGAAATATACAGTAGTAATAAATTGGATCGCATGCTTTTACCACTGTTATGAGGTTTAGTCATAATCTCACTCCTTCTCATTCCTCTTTTCCTCATAGTCAGGCAATGTGCAGTATCTTTAATGTCACTGAATTAAATCTATATATACACATATGTATGTGTTTTTATTCAGAACTCTGCCACACTCTCTACTTTCTTTCCTCAGCCCATCCCCCTTTCATTCAGGGCTGTCCATGATGTCCAATCGGATTTGGGAACCTCCCACCAAAGGAGTGAGCTCGGTCTCAGGGAGCCCCCAGGTTTTCATTTGCATCAGACATTCTGGCTCTACTTCACTTCACTCAGCTTAGCATCATTTGCAGGTTCACATCACCGCGACTGGGCTTTTAAAACAGCTGTGTTTGAGATTCATGGAGCATCCCTGAAGTTCTTTCAGTGCAAGCCAAACTGTACGTAAGTGAACAGCCTGTTGAACTATTCATTTATCATGTTTTACATTCAAGACGTTCTCTTTTAACTACACTTAATATTTGTTATACATTAACATAACAATTTGAAGTTAAACATTATCATGGAGAGTGAGTGTGGCCAACATCCCTTACTTTCCTACTCTCTTTCTTAAGGTTTGTTTACTTTGAGAGTTGCCTGTAAACAGGGCTCTATAATACTGATAGTTTTAGATCAAGAGGAAGGGCCTGAGGGTAAAATACATGTGCATGTATGTAAGTAAATCTGTTCAAAAGTAATTTGACTGAATGCACTCCTACGTAGTAATGTGGGAAAATAGATTGTAGTATTTTGATCCAATCATTGCTGTGGTAAAAACACTAATTTGCTTCTCTTACCTAAACCTACACCTTTTAGTATTGCGATATACATAGACTCAGACACAGAACTCACTAAACTTTCACAAATTCACAAAAACTGAGTTAAAATTTTCCCCCTCTGATACATTTACAGAAATGTGCAGGGACTTGACTACGGTGATTTAAAATTTCCACAAAAACAAGGATTCATACAAGGTATGTGACTTAAATTTACATTGTTCCTCTTACAATGAAGGAAATCTACCATAAATGAGAATAAAGATGTTTAACTGTTTTATATATATATTTTTTTTAAATGTAAAACTTGCCAGTCTTTTCTTGAGCTGCGCTAGGGTAGTTAGATATTTGATGGGGCTTTATGGGAATGAGGGTTTATGGCTCAGCCACTGTCCTACAACGTAGATCTTTGACTCCACCAGTAATAAAACCATCACCAGATTAACAATATAAATGCTTTCCAGTCATTCTTTATTTATTAATTTATATTTGCCTGTGTGTGTGTGTGTGTGTGTGTGAGAGCCTCACTCTTGCTGGACTTTTACTAGTGGCAGCAGGGGACAGCATTCCATGTAAACCTTATCGTGCCTCCTGCACTGTGTGATAACCTCTGATAACGACAACACAGATGGGATTGTTGTATAAGTTAACACAACCAGTGTAAAAATCTCTCCTTGATCTGCAGACTGACATGGACGGCGACAGCATCAAGAAGAGGAAAGAGTCGCAGAATGGCCACAGTGGCCAAATGGAAGAAGACCAGAATGTTAAGGCCACTGTGCTTCAAAAAGATGTGAGTGCTGGTCTTTTTTTGTCTTATGTGTGTGTGTGTGTGTAGGGAGGGGGAGTTCCTGAGAACAAGGCTCGCTAAATGTTCACACCATAGACTTCTATCATTCGTAACTTTTTACAATGTGGGGGCTGGAACTAAGTACCAGGCAGTACCACGACAAGTGTCTCTACATATTAACTCCACAATCATCCAGTTAGTGCTTCCCCCATAGCCCCCTAAGCGCTAAGGTAAATTTAAGTGGACTGAGAAGGTTTCACAAGATGAAACTTATCCAATTACCAGGTTAAGTGGAAAAAGGGGTACATTGTAAAATGCACAAAGTGGGTGTTGCAGGTCGGATAAGAATTTGGGAAATCTCAAGCATACATTCCACAAAACAAACAAAAGAACGTGAATCTAATGACAATGACAACAGTGGAAACAGTACACGTTGAGGCATAACATTATGACCACCTTCCCAATATCATGTAGGTTGTGCCTCTAAAACAGACTAATCAGAGAATGGACAAGGGCCTTGTGAGGGTGTCCTGTGGTGACTGGCAACAGAATGTTGAATGTTGTCGGTGAGCTATAATTACTATTGTCAGGAGAAAAAGTCAGGTGATTTAAGTGTCTCTGGTGATTCACCAAAGACACTTAGTGACACAGTTTTGTGTCACTTCATGATGTAGATACTTAATCACTAGTGGAACATATGACCCGCTGGTGACACTAAAAGCCATCACTGGGATACATTCTATGGATGCTGAGGATACATTTCATTACAATCCGTGTGGTAGTATTTGACTTATCTAGATAAACAGACCAATAGTGGGTACCAAGAAAGAATCCTAGCATTCAGTTAAATAGAACTTTAATCTGGACTAAAGGTGCAGACAAACCAAATAGTAGAGATTGCCAGAGGGAGCAAAAAGTCTTGTTTACGTACAACATCTATCAGACAAGGTATCTCTGTCTGAGGCTTGGTCTGAGATGACTGACTGAACCAGTCAAGGGCGTTCCACCACTTTCGCCTAAAGCATTTTTTTGTTCAGTTGTTCGAATGTGGTTGTTAACCAACCCAAACTCAACCTGGGAAATGTCATTTTAATGTAACGTCCACTATAGTGTTGATGTACTGAAAAACACGAAGCTGGATTAATGCTAAATATATGATATAATGACATGTACCTTGTCTCTACTGGTTTGCTCAGGTTGGTCTGCTGAGTGGCATCTGTCTGATTGTGGGGACAATGATTGGCTCAGGCATCTTCATTTCCCCTAAGTCCGTTCTGCTGTACTCTGGAGCTGTGGGTCCATGCCTCCTCATCTGGACTGCCTGTGGCGTGTTATCCACTCTGGGTGAGACCGACATTTTAAACCCATGCATCACTTTTTCGAACATCAGACTGGTGTTGTTGAATGAAGGATCTAATATTCTTTCCCACCCATGTATAGTATGTACATGAATATCAAATGGTATGTGTAGTTTATAGAGGTGGAGGTGATCAACATCACATTTTAGCAGTTTCATGCAGAACTCACAGCTATGGAGTGTTATTGAAAGGTGACAAGAACATTTATCACCACAGTGTTATGGGACGCCTGCTTTAGAAGGTAATTTTAAGACCTGGCTTTGAAGATGTTCACATCCCGTCAAACACTTGTAAAAAACTACAGGACACAAATGTACGATCTAAAGCAGCACATTTCCAGGAGGCCCCTTTTGCATTTGGGTTGAAAAATTCAATTGGAAAATGCCCTACAGAAAATCTGAAGATGGATCACCTTGAGTTTCATCAAAAAAGGTGAAAACAGCAGCAAAGAATTTCAGTACTGTCAATAGGTGTCTCATGTTATGGTGCCACAAACAAATAAGCTATGAGGCACTGACCCTGGAGGAGCCAATGAAATACTTGATTGCCTCTTTCTCACGATAGCAACAAAATGAGTCACTATGGTACCCAAGGTCATTCATGTGGGATTTAAACAGACTTTATCGACAACACTGTTGACAAAGTTCATGCTTTGTTTTGATGCACACATTAGCACGTACTATTTAGTATCTCCTTATGAAAACTTAGCGATGACATAAATGTGTGTATATAATCACCACCTCTTTGGAAAACACAAGAACTCGCTCATGTGGGGGTTTAACTACATAATGTTTTGTTACTCATTCTTGTAAAGATACCATAAGCCATTCTTGCAATACTTTGACTGAACTGCTTCTCTGGATTGAACCGTGTCTCTGAAAGTACGCACACTGACACTGCAACAACTCCTTGATAAGAAGGTTGTGGGAGTGTGCTGATGTTAATTTAAGAACTCTTGAAGTGTTGTGTCATCATGTTATTTATTATTTACCAAAAATAGATGTATTTGCCATAGTGTGTGCTGTGATGTTGTATAGTTATAATATAGACATGTTATGATGCTGCATAGCAAAGCTGCTCATTTGGGATGTAAAATTTGGGGTCAGTGTGATCGCGAGATGCACAGGACTTTGTCCTTCAATTTCAGAGGGTTAAATGTTAATGTTTATGGGCGGCATAAAAGTTTGCATTGCAAGTTTAAAAAGCTATAGCAATAATCACTAACACACTAAAACGTTTAGTGTAATTAAAAATGAGGCTCTGTCCGTCAACAGCAGCAGTAAGTCACATGAATTTATGAACAGATTTTTGATAAAAGTGGCATGCCTAGAAACTGACCTCAATCATTTATATGACATCTAAAGATGTTATATTCTTCTGTGGAAAAATTAAGTGCCCTCCTTTCCTCAGCATTTAACCATGTGAGATTCTTTCAGTTGCAAGGTTTTTAAGTTTCTCTCCCTCACAACGTTTCCGCAGTAGGAATCAAATCTAGCAACAACAAAACCATTCCATCTCTTCTTTCCAAGCCATTCCTTTATGGACTGGCCAGTTTGTTTGGGATCACTACAATTAATAATAATGCTGAGAGGTTCATAGATGTATATAATCTTCCAGCACTCTTTGATATGATGCAGAATTCACGGTTGAATCAATGACTGGCTGGTCCCTGAGGCAGCAACAAGTGACATCACTCCACAACATTTCATCTGTCATTTTTTATAGTTGTCCATGATGTCCTCCTGTTCTGGATTACAACTAATATGTTTACCGTTACAACTGACTGTAGACGAATGCACATCAGACTATTTGCTCTAGGCCTGTCCTGGACAGACTGGCGGTCATTTGAAGTCCCTGTCACCTGTAGATGATGTCCCTCACAGCGTACTGATTCATTTCAAATGACAGGGACTTATTTTGTCATGACGACTCCACCTACTTTAATTGCAAATCGAAGAGCAGATCATCACTGTCAGTGACGTTTCAAAAAGACAAGTTCCTTACGTCACTCTCTAAGGACACTGTAAATTTAGGCACCCATCTCGAATCGCTGACTCCAGTTTTATGGATTTGACAGTGTGATAAATGTAGCAATGTCAGTAGGTCCCACCTATCTTTTCTGTTTTTTATTTATTTCACGTGTCACTGGCTTGAGTTTACGACTTTCTATTTGTGGAAAACTTTTCAAAGAAAATCTAATGTTTGCAACAGTTTCAATGAGAGACATTTCATTTTTTACAAACCCTTATTAACATTTATGGCATGCAAACAAAAAACATGAAAAAATGACTTTAAAACTCCCTTCTTATGTGTATCTCTGTGTTTGTGGCTACACAGGAGCACTGTGCTATGCTGAGCTTGGCACCATGATCACCAAATCAGGGGGAGAGTACCCGTATCTAATGGAGGCCTTTGGCTCCCTGGTAGCCTACCTTTACTCCTGGACCACTGTCATGGTGCTGAAGCCCTCCTCCTTCGCTATCATCACACTGAGCTTTGCAGAATATGCCTCCACTCCCTTCTACCCCGGCTGCACTCCTCCTCTTGTTATTACCAAATGTCTGGCAGCAGCGGCTATATGTAAGTACATGCTCAGAAGTGGTACCTCAGTAGTAGTCACTGTGGTTGTCACAGATGTCAAATAAGACAGGCATTCAAGACAGAGCTACCTTCAAGCCAGTCAGCTTTTTAAAATTTGCAGTAATGGAAAATATAATGATTAACAGAAGACAGATTCCACGAAATGTTACTCTGTATCTGGTTTATGTGTAATGTGCAACGATATAAGCTAATGATGTGACAGCGTTGTGCTTACATTAAACAGGGTTACACCCATGCAAAGTCCATTGGCTAACAGCAGATGGAGAAAAACATTTGCTTTGAAAAAATAAAAATGAAATGAACGAGAGTTTAACTAGCAGGTGCACGTTTTACATTGTTGCTGTGTGAATGAAATGAGAATGAAATACAGCCCTTTGCTACTTATACTAGACACACATGATTTCAACGGTGTCTTTTACAAGATGTATAATTGTGAATTCCTTGTTTTCCTTTCAGTGTTAATCGTAATCGTGAACTGTTTGAGTGTCAAGCTGGCAAGCTACGTGCAGAACGTCTTCACTGCAGCCAAACTTCTCATCATTGTCGTCATCGTGGTAGCTGGCATGGTCATGTTAGCTCAAGGTGGGCCTCCTTTTTCTTGTCAATCTCTTTGATTTACAACTGCAGCTTTCAGGAGTATGTCCTTTTCTATATATTTTTATGATAACAATGAATATTATATATTGTGTCTAATGATGTATCAATGTGTATTTGTGTCCAGGAAAAACCGAGACTTTGACAAACACCTTTGATAGCGCGGTACCGTCGTTTGGAGCGATTGGACTTGCATTTTACAACGGACTTTGGGCTTATGATGGATGGTAACAGTTCACCTTTGCCTCACTTTGCCCTTTTTCAGGCTGTTTGGGATTGACCACGGGTTTCTTTAAAGCAAAGTACTACATGGATACTCTCTAAGAGATTCTCTGCTGTAATGACTTTTAATGAGCACCGTGACCCCACTCAGCATTCAGAAGCAATAAAATCCAAACCTTTTCTTCGCGTATGTACGTGCAACAATGAAAAATGAAACAATGAACAATGAAAAGAAGCCTTCCAATGAGCTACTACCCTCTTGACCTTTTAATAAATATGTGAAATCAACCATCAGTCAATTTCACTAACATATCCATTATGGAAACAGCTTATCAGGGGGGCTAAGTTCTCTTAGAGCAGATGCCACGCCTCTGGAGCCCCACAATCTGGGAGTGCAGCAGGCCTTAACGGTGGCTGTAGGTTTGCCAGGCTATTGACTCCGTGTCACATCTATCTGCCATAGGTACACCACACCCTATGCATACCCTACATCATACCAATGCCATTGCCTGACATTGACCTCCTCAGAAATATGACTGCATGTCACAGTGACACAGACTGCAACAGTTGATTGCATTAGCGCAGAATATTCATCCTCCCTCTTCCTCCCAAACACCATTACTCAGGCATCTTCTCCTTTTTTGTCCATCATAGTGATTTCAGTAAAAGCAGCTGATTAACATCTAGTAACTCCAACTCCCATACGAGTTGCTCAGATGCAGTCTCTATTGTTTGAAGTACACAGTGAAACTCAACACAGCTGATTAGTGGCTAACTAGCGGCTGACTAGCAGCCAACACAGCAGCACACAAATAGAAATGCTTACAATGTAGTATACTACCCTAGTAGGCCAGGGGATACTTCCTATGTAACCAAGCTTAAGTGTGTGGGGACCTAGAAAGGTGCCAGTTTGTTGGACTCACTGCAGGGGATGCAAGAACCAACAGTGAAGGCAAAGCCTGTGTGAAACACCATAGAAAATGCTGTCATTAACAGTAAAGGTGCTGAGAAGGGACACGGTGATCTCTTACAGAGGTTTAGCACAGGGTCACCAAAACTGGGCTTTTCTGGGTCACTCAGTGAATACATTTCACAGCTTTTCATGATAATATTTTAATATATGTATATATTTTATTCCATAATTTCCCCAGGAATCAACTGAATTTCATCACAGAAGAGCTGAAAAACCCATTCAGGTAAAAAGCTTTAACTTAGCCGTCCTGGAGTTTAGCCAATATATTCTAAAGATCACTCGACATGTTGTAGTAGTAAGTATAAGAATAAAGGACCTCTAACAAGGCTGTGCTCCCTTTGAGAGCACTTGAGTTCATACAGGTAGACTGGATAAACAATATGTTCTGCTTTTTAAGATTCTTAATAGAATAAAGCAGATTTTGATAAAATGAGTATAACATGCAGTGCAGTTTTTTTTACTTTACTTTAATCTCAGGAATTTACCGCTGGCCATCATCATTGGGATTCCTCTGGTTACTGTGTGCTACGTGCTGGTGAACGTCTCTTACTTCACTGTTATGTCCACCACCGAGCTGCTGTCATCTCCAGCTGTTGCTGTGGTAAGCAGAATAGGAAGTTGCCATGGAGAAGCTGAGTGCCACTGGGGACTGAGAATAAGTGTGTAGTGATGATGAATTAAATATTGATCCTCATGAATGACAACTTTCCTAAAGGATCTAATCACTGCTTCATGTGTGACTGCAGTGTGTTTCATTTCCTCATTTATTCCAGAGAACGTTCACATTTATCCTGCTATCTTGTCTTTTCTGAAGGATTTATTTGTGCTTCCTTTAGACCTTTGGAGACAGAGTTCTTTATCCTGTGTCTTGGCTCGTTCCATTGTTTGTTGTCTTCTCAACATTTGGCTCTGCTAACGGAAGCTGCTTCACTGCTGGCAGGTAAAAGAGACAACTGAGTTCAGTATGAAATGCAGTAGCTAAAGGATACATAAAAAGTGATGAGACTAGTTATGTGCCTCGAAAGACCTTGAGTGACACACTTTTTTTAAAAAAATAAATAGATTGGCCTATGTAGCTGGCAGAGAGGGTCATCTGGTGAAGATCTTATCCTTTATTAGTCTGAAGCGCTACACTCCTTTGCCTGCTCTCGTATTCAATGTGAGTATTTAATAAGTTCTTTGCACAATACGGCATCACATGATCAACTGACTTCAATTTAACACTTACCGTACACCGTGTGGCTCCCTTTCAAGCAAACATGGTATTTAACTGTATGCCTTCTCTCTGTTTCAGGGCATTTTGGCTATTTTCTACATTATCCCAGCAGACATCAACACCCTCATTAACTATTTCAGCTTTGCTCAGTGGGCGTTTTACGGTCTGACAGCTCTGGCCCTCATAGTCATGCGTTTCACAAGGAAGGAATTACACAGACCAGTAAAGGTAGGTTTTTAGTTTTACGCTAATCTGATTTCAAAGTGCACTGAGTTAAAAGTTTTATCTCATGCATTCAGATGCGTGTTTCACAGATTGTTTCAAATCAGCGATGTGGATGAGCATAGAAAGTCTTACGAACTGTCAACTTGACAGAAATAACCTGTTCAGTTCACCCCAATATACATAGAGTTCATTTCTGAAAACATTTTAGTCTTTTTGATCTCGCAGTGTTTTGCAATAGATAAAGATTTAATCTTATCATTTTTTATTGGTCGTAAATGAAATACAGGCAAGTAAATGTTTGACTGGACATAGATAATGTGTTATTGTTTGTTTCTGTTGGAGTTGTGCCAGTAGCACTGTCTATCCAAAGCAAATTCAAATAGGCCTTTGTTCTTGTGCGATCACTTGAAGGTGCCTATTATCCTAGCCGTCATAATGGTCATCGTGTCCTGCTACCTCGTCTTGGCCCCAATCATTGACAAGCCAGAACTGGAGTACCTCTACTGTACCATCTTCATGTTCAGTGGACTTCTCTTTTACTACCCGTTTGTCCATGTGAAAGTCAACTGGGCACGAAAAATAATGAGTAGGTTCCTTTTCTGTCATCATTATCAATGAAGAAGAAACTGAGAAATAATGTAATTACAAAATACATTTAAATTACTGAAATGCATAATGTTGTGATGACTTACGAGGACCGACTTTAGTGCCGATGTGACCTTCACCCTCCTGTCTCCTGTAGGGCCCATCACCCTGCATCTCCAGTTGCTATTGGAAGTTGTTCCTCCTGAGAAAACTGACTGAGAACGGACAACCAGGTTCGCTTTTTCTTTGCTTTCCTTCGTATGCTGAGTGGCAAAATCTGTCGTACTTGCTTTGGAAACAATGGAACGGCGTTGAAGTCAGAGGGGGTCGGAGTCAACAATCAGAGCTCTTTTCTGCTGAAAAGCTGCACAACAAAAGTATGAGTGCTTTTACTATGGACCTGTGTGGTAAGATGAAATCAGAAATTGTGTTTCTTGAGTGTTTCCTAAGGCTATATGTTGGTGGGACATTGTATATAGTACAATCCTTGAAAGATCAAATGTAGGCATTTACTTTTTTACTTAAAGCCATTACTAGCAGAACTTTAAAGACATCCTCATGTAATCAGAGTGCAAAACAAGTTTTATTTGGCCAAAGATCACTTGATGTAGAACAGCTAAAGGATTTATATGTGTATGCATGAATCTGCACTGCTTCGCTGGAGCAAAGGGAAATGGTAAAAACTTTAAACGCATTAAGGAAAGAAGCAGATTTTGCGACACGATGTGGAAATGTTCTTTTGTATTATTATTTTACTCCTGGTTCTATTACTTGTAAAAAAGAACAATATTCTTCTTTGCATTTTATTTAACCTTGTTTACTTCCCATTATACTATAAAGATGCTGTATTGTGTCACCTGGTGTTTGTTGAAGGGACTAAGCTTGTGGCATATGAAATGGTCATGGATAATAAACAATTTGTGATTCCAACAACTGTGACTTGTGTTTCTTCCGTATCTGATTGTTGTCTCAGCACTGTGTAAAACCCACAATACTTAAATTACCGTCCAGTGTGATAGTACAAGAGCAATATAGTGTGAGTATTAAAACTAACTGAAATTCCTCTTTTAAAAAATGCAGTTCATGGAAATATCACTATTGCTGAATGTCAGTTAATATAGTTTAGGTTTTAATGAATGTCAAATAATCAGTGAGTTTTCATAGCTCCTGTGTGATATATTTCTACCTAACTGTAATGCATAATTTTCCATTCTTTACATCAGGGATGCCAGGGTGAAATTGTACAGGGGGCCAGATTTTTTTCAAGTGAGACCACACACACTACACAGGCTAGCAGTCAATCCCAACCACTTTTGTTCCCTCCCACCCATATCACACTAGGGCTGCACGATTATGGCCAAAATGATAATCATGATTTTTTTGATCAATATTGAGATCGCGATTAATTATCACGTTTATTTGTTTATTTCAACCAAAACAAATTTTATTGTCACATAGTCTATTTTAACGGCTTTCACATCCATATATATATATATACACACAGTATATTACATATAAGAAATTAAAATGCACAAGGACATAACGATAAAAAATGATTTTAAGTTATTCTGGCATTAATGTTCTGTTACCTGTTAACATTATATTGCCAAGAGCAAGTTCAAGATTAACACTGCAAGAATTTTAGCTAACTTATGAGGTGACCGCCTTTAATTATGCAGATTTTTAAACCTTATAAAAAATAAAGAAAACAGAGTGAAACACAGAAACCTTATAAACCTGTAAACAAATATTTAAACCTGAATCATTTATATAAAATGACATTGTCTCAGTTTTTTGTATGTAATTTTTTTTTTTTTTATTTTTTTTGGGGGGGGGGGGGTCTGTGAAGACTGTCAGTCACCCAGATGATGGTGTATGAACAAAAACAGCTGGACTGGTTTCACCACTCATTTCATTGAGGACTGAGGAAGCCTCTAGCAAGAGTGGTGTAATGTTTTTAAAACTCAAATATGTCCAGTTGTCTGTAGAATTTGGAAGGATATGTAATTGTAAATTTAGGGTTTGGAATTAGAGAATTTGTGGTTAGGTAAATTTTGAAATGAAATAATTTAAAAATGTTGTGTAATTTGAATACAACGCATGATCTGGATGACTGAGAAACTGCACAAAGGGTGGGTGGTGGTGGGTAAGGGTTAGAGGGTGTAGGTGTTGGGGTGGGTAGGCTGGTCTAGCATTGCCGTGGCGGTTTACACAGCAAAGCTACCAACTCCACCTTTTTCCTAACCCGTCTTCCCAGCACCACAGCTTCACCCTGTCAGAAGACTGTCAGTCACCCAGACGATGGTGTATGAACAAAAACAACTGGACTGGTTTCACCACTCATTTCATTGAGGACTGAGGAAGCCTCTAGCAAGAGTGGTGCAATAGGTCCAGTTGTTTGTAGAATTTGGAAGAATATGTAATTGTAAATTTAGGGTTTGGAATTAGAGAATTAGTGGTTAGGTTAATTTTACAATTTGAAATGAATGAATTTAAAAATTTAGTGTAATGTGGATACAACCCATGATCTGGATGACTGAGAGTCTTCACAGGGGGTGGGGGAGGGGGGATGGGGGTAAGGGTTAGGGGGGTAGGTGTTGCGGTGTCTAGTCTGGTCTAGCGTTGCTGCGGCGGGAGCTCATCATCTTGCGAGCTCTGCACCAGAAGCCGTGATGTTTCTTCTTTCTGTCGTCTTCCTGTTCATCTTGAGACGGAGAAACAACAGCTTCATCACCGCTGGTCGTTGGTTGTTTTCTCCAGAAGCTGTGTTTCTTGCCTCGTTTCTCGTCATGCGCCGGGGAGACTGTGGCCTCATCCTCTTCAGTGCTGCTGTTTTGCTGCTTTTCACGGGCAAGCTCTTCAAGGCGGATGTTTTCGGCGATCACAAGCTTCAGTTCTTCTTCAGCTCTTCTGGCCTTCTCCTTCAGGGCTTCTTCTTTCTCCAGCCACAGCTTCTCCATCTCTCTCATTCTCGTCTCTAAGCGCTCCTCTCTCTCAACCAGCTCCTCCTTGAACTTTTCCTCCAGAGCCTGGCACTTGTTGATGCTCTGGTCCAGTTCAGCTTGTTTGAGGCTGAGCTGAGATGAAGTGGTCAAATGCTCACTTCTTACAGTGTTGATCAGATTGTCTTTCTCAGTGATCTGTTCCTGCAGCTGGTTCACCTCCTTCTGACATTCAGTTTCCATTTGCTGCAGGTCAGAGATGCGCCGAGTGTCGTATGTTGATCTGAGCTTTGTCAGCTCATTCTCAAAGTCAGTCTTTATCTGGTCACAGGTTTTCATCAATGAATCTGTGACTGTTTGTGTCTCCGTCTTCTGAGCGTGAAGAGTTTCTTGAAGAATGGAGATTTCCCGGTCTTTCTCCAGAATAATTTCCTCTCTCCTCTTGTGTTCCTCAGCCAGCTCCTCATTGAACGTCTCCTCCAGAGCCCGACACTCGTTGATGCTCTGGTCCAGTTCAGCATGTTTGAGGCTGAGCTCAGATGAAATGGCTGATAGCTCATTCTTGACGGTGTCGATCAGGTCGTCTTTCTCTGTGAACTGCTCCTGAAGCTGGTTCACCTTTTTCTGACATTCGGTTTCCATTTGCTGCAGGTCAGAGCTGCGCTGGGTGTCGTATGTTGATTTGAGCTTTGTCAGCTCGCTCTCATGGGTAGCCTTCTGTTGGTTAAAGGTGTTCATCCAGAAGATTTTGCTTTTGTCTACTGCCTCTATTTCAGCACAGAGTGAGCGGATTTCTTCTTCTTTCATCATGCTCTGCTCCTTGTCTATCCTTATGGCACTTAAAGCAGTTTCCAACCTGCCGATCTTCTGGTTGGCCAAATGCACCTTTTTGCTCAGCTTGCTCTGTATGCAGTGCTTGTTGATTCCCAGCTGCATATTTGTGTGCTCCTGGTTGCTTGTAAGACTTGCCATGGTTTTTAATGATGAGGTCATCCCCTGAATTCTCTTCTTTGTGAAATGAAGTTCTTCTCTGACTGTGGGCTCGTCAGAGCTTTGATACAACTCTCTAGGTTGTATGTCATGCCATGGCCTGGGATGCTCGGGGGCGCGAGACTGTGCTCCGCGCGATGCCTGATTTGAGTGCATATCCGAGTTGGGGGGCACTCCTGCACGTTGAAAGTTATCCTGGTTGGCTCGAGCCTGTGCTCTTCTCGATGCCTGATGTGGGTGCATTTCTGATCAGGATTTATCAGTTGTAGAAAACTGTATTTGACAGTTTGTCCTCGGGGTGGCGCTCGTTGTCAGTGGCTAACGATGCCGGATGTGTGTGAACGGAGTATCTGACGGTGTCTGACGGACGTGAGTCGGTTGACGGTGCGTTGATCATCGTTGATCGTAGCTAATTGTAGAGAACATTTTGCTCGACCTGAATATATATGGGTTAGAATGTGACGTCATCGTAACACATCAAAGAAAAACCTTTCCTTTGATATCGCCCCCATTGACTGTATACACACCCATCGTGACGTCACTCACTGGCTTCCGAAATTCTTGACCCCGCCCACACCCGGATACTCCAAATATGGGCATGCACCACTCACCCCCACACCCACCCCCTAAATCAGGGATGCCAGGGTGAAATGGGCTCTTTGCACATAGCAACATGACGTCATATCCGCAACGAGCAAATACGGCTCACCTATTTCCGGTTTGGCGAAATAGCGGCGGCGTAAACAGCAAGCGGAAAATGAGCCTTAAAAAAGATAAGTTTCTTTTTTTCCAGAGGCAACAGAGAAAATATCATGAACATTGTTGTGTTCCCACATGCACGTCATCATCTAAATTCAACGGCGTTTTAAGTTACCACGGATTTCCCAGCGATGTTGAACTCAGAATGACCGTGTTAAGCACAACGCACAACTTGAACTCGAACCTTTTGGAACTGCTAAACTCGGAACTCTGACACAAATTACAAGTGCAGCCCTACATTTACACAATTGGCGCATTTCCACTAGCACGGCTCGGCTCGGTACGGTACGGCACGGCACGGCTCGGCTCGGTTTGGTTGTGTTTCCATTACAACTGGTGCCTCCTCGACGTGGGCGGGGTCGTCATAACACGGCTGCGCGAACCCGCTGTGACGTCATTTACACGGCGCCGAGCAACGTACAAATCCGGAAGACCTCCCTCTGAATCCGTTCTTCGGCAACCAGAGTCAGGAACGTCTGGACCTCCTCCACCGACCAAGGAGCGGATTTTTTCTGAGAAGCCATCTCGTTCCAAGTCAAAAAGCAGTAAAAAGTGGTGTCTTGTCTCGCGTCTTGTTTTTATTTACATTCTAGGCGGTCGTCGCGCGGTTATGACGCTTCCAGTGACGACACTCATCGGCCAATCAGTGGAAGGCAGTCGGCTGACGTCACGTTTTAGTAACGCTTCGGCTCGCTTGGAACCAGGGCTGAGGTGATACCAAAAATGTACCCGGTTCCAGGTACTGCGTGCTAGTGGAAACACGCAATAGCGCGCCGAGCCGTGCCGTACCGAGCCGAACCGTGCTAGTGGAAATGCGCCAAATGAGGTTTTTCGTGTTTCTTCATGCATCTGAAGCACAAAGCCTGCACAGCGACTTCACCTGTGGCACTGTCTTTGTTTGACACCAATGCCATCACATATTAACACAATAAGAAGTTAGGAACATGCATGTAGGCGTACAGGACACAACATAGATATTTTCCACCTAACACTAGAAAACAGTACAACACGCATATTCTGTCAGACCGGGATTGTTTATTAGCCTAGCAAGCCTAGCCTAACGTAAGCTAGCAAGCTAACGTAAGCCATAAAGTTTCCAATCAGTGCTTGTGTTTTTTTTATTCGTCACTGTGTTGTATATTTTGACAATTCTGTGCTACTGTGACAAGTTAATGTCCCATACGTGGGGTCAATAAACATGTCTTATCTTACCTTATTTTATCTATTGTAGAATAGCGTACGTTTAGACCGGAAAAGACCAGAAATGCAACAAAATAGACTAGGTGCCAACAAAACACTTTGCCAATCACACACACATACTACACAGGCTATCGGTCAACCCAAACATACAAAGTATTTTACCTGCAAAGGCCGTGAGCTTTGGGTACTGCGGTGGCAAGGATTGATAAAATGATTCATTGCAACAGCGTAGTTATCCTTCAACCGTGCGCAACACTGCAGTTCTATCAGTTCCATTTGAATCCGTCAACAGTAGGCTTACCGCCGGCGCTGCTGTAGCTAAGGCGGGCAGCATCAACAAACCAAGTGATGAATTCCACAGAAAATTAAATAAAAATTAAAATAATAATAATAAAATATATATATATATACATGTATTTTTTTTTTAAATATATTATCATCCGCGGGCCGGATGTGACGTACAGTCGGGCCGGGTCCCTGATTATGTAAAGTTTACATAATACTTAATATATCCCTATATGCCAGTGCTGCTATTTACTCTTATAACCGTAACTTCATATCCAGCCTTTTCTTCTGTCTCAATTTGCCCTTTTTCTTCTCTTTCTCTCTCCAGCCAGCCTTAGGTAGATGGGTCCCCCCATATGAGGTTTCCTCCTGTTAAAAGGGAGAATTTCTTGGCCACCATCACCTGAGTGCCTTGTGTGGGAGCTGGGGCACCGAAAAGGGGGGATAAAGGAGAAGGACTCTAGGGGCCCATGATTGAGGGGGGCCTAGAGAGGCCCCTAATGATGATGAAATTATAATACAGAAATGTTGTTCTTCTTTCACAAATATGGTATGATAGTCAAAAATACCATTAAAATGCATAATTGTACGTAAAATAGCATATTTTTCGCCGCTGTGTTGGGGGGCCCTGTAAAGATACTTTTCATGGGGCCCAAAATCCCTAGCAGCGCCCCTATGTGGGGGTATTACACCCTGAGCTCTGTAAAGTGTCTTGATAAATAAAACTGAGAAAAACTTGCAAAGATACATTATGGTCATATAGCCCCAGTCTGAATCGTTGGTGCATCAGTCTGAAGTGATCCAAAGTTATGAAATGCAGCAGGGACAATTTATGATGACATGCATTATACATTTTAAAGCATACTCCAGTATTACATGCTGATTTAAGCTGATGTTCTGTGTTCAGGGTCCAGCTTCCTGACTGCTGTACCTGTCTGCCTGTCCACTAGATGTCAGTACAGCACTGATAGACTACAAAGGCATCATGGGCCTGGACTGTCACCGTCACCATTTAATGCCAATAATATCTGACAATGTTTCATATAAGAAACTGGTATATAATATTTTGATTAGCAAGCAATAGAAAATGGTTAAGATGTGGAATAGTAGTCCTTGATTATTACAGTAACTGAAAAAAAATCTAATAGTGAGAACATTATTGTTTGAGGGGGCGAGACTCAGAAAGAAGGATTGCTGGTTGAGGCAGCGGATTATGGACTATGATTCCGATTAGAGAATCAAGGCACTCGGACAGAGAGATCTGTTTGTCTTCTTTAATAAATGTTGCTGGACTTGTACAACATATGAATGTGTGTGTGTGTGGTCTGAAAATATAAAGAAAAGCAATAAGATATACTAGAAAATATTCCCAGAAGATTATTCAACAGTTAAATAAGAATAAACAAACTGCTATGTAAGCATAATATAACAACAGAAATGTAATGCAATAATATTAGCAGAGGCAAAGCAAACTCAATAGCATTGGAGCCTTACATATCAAGGTAACCACAGTAAATAATTAGACTTCAGAACTCCTCATTCATAATTAAGCCATCACAGACATCCAAACTTAGCTGCAGTGCTAGTAAGAGGCAGAGCTAACAACTGCTAGGCTACAGGCCAACTCAAACTCACACGAATACTTCCCTGTTAACACAAACTGGAATAAATAATCGAAATATCCATGACTAAGCAGCAGAAAGCACTTACATTTCCTCAAGAACGCACACGTGATATGGAAAACACACAAAGTCCATGCAGCTTCACGCAGTCTGCTCACGAGCTGGTCTGCCGCTTGTCGGTGTGGCTGAGCATGTCCTGACTTGTTCAGGCTGCGTTACCGCCTTTTCACCAGTAGATGGCGTTTCACCTGTTGGGCTTTCTCACACAGCCGCCCCCAAATGTCTGTCTTGAGGACATTTGAACTCCCAGAGAAAGTCCATCAGTTTGTGCTATCCTCAGAGTCACTGATCTGGGGTAACTGGATGAGCCGGGCAACAGGCCTGACATAGGTCTTGTCCTTAACCTTGACAGTGGCTGTTCTGATGTTTCCGTCTGCTCCAGGGTAGATCTCGACCACTTTGCCCAATGGCCAGAGAGCTCGTGGGGTTTGTGGATCAACTATCAGAACGACCTGGCCCACGGCAAGTCGGCCTCCATCGGTCTGCCACTTAGATCTTCCTTGAAGGCTTGGCAGGTACCGTCGGATGAAGGTTGACCAGAAGTTGTCTGCTAGCACCTGACTATGCTTCCATCGTCGTGTCCCCAACATACTGCTGGAGTCGTACAGGGCCTGTGGCAGTGAGGAGTCACGACGTCCCATAACTAGAACATGCGGTGTAATCGGGTCAGGATCAGCAGCGTCGGCTGAGACATATCCGAGTGGTTTAGCGTTCAAGATCCCCTCAACTTCAACGAGGACCGTGTACAGGACTGGCTCTGGCACTGACTGATCTCGGAGGATGACTCGGAGTGCTGTTTTCACAGATCGAACCTCCCGCTCCCAGACCCCACCGAAATGTGGAGCACTTGGGGGGTTGAACTGGAAGGAGATCTTCTGTTTCGCTAGCTTATCTTGCAACTCAGGTGCCATGGCATCAAAGGCCTCCCGTAACTCCCGTTCTCCCCCAACAAAGTTGGTACCATTATCACATAGGATTTCAAAAGGTGTACCACGCCTGGCGATGAATCGGCGCAAGGACAGCAGGAAGGCATCTGTGTCAAGGCTCTCTAGCAGGTCGAGGTGGACGCACCTGGTAGTTAGGCATTTATACACAATCCCCCATCGCTTTTCAGTCCTGCGGCCGATCTTCACAATAAATGGGCCAAAACAGTCCACTCCTGTGGAATAGAATGGCGGCTTGTAGAGTCGCAGCCTGGAGGGTGGGAGATCCGCCATCTTGGGAACATCTGGCTTGGCGCGCCAGAGCTGGCAATCCCTGCAACCGTGCTGATGTCTCCGTATCGCCTCCCGGCCCCGCAAGACCCAGTACTGGCGCCGCATCTCAGCCAGCACCCGTTCAGGTCCTGGATGGAGAAGCTTGTGATCAAAATCCTGGATCAGCAGTTTGGTGATCTGGTGTGCCGGGTCCAGAATGATCGGATGGATAGCATCTGCTTCTAGATCCTCTGCATGCCGCAGTCTACCTCCAACGCGAAGTAGTCCTGTGGCTTCGTCATATTCGGGTGAGAGTGTGACCAGACGACTGTCAACTGGAACAGGTCGACTGATCTTGAGGGCCTTTAACTCCCCAGGGAAAGAGTCCTGCTGAGCCTGAGCCAGGAGTAACTTCTCTGCTGAGATGAAGGTTGAGGCGTCTGCTGTCTGACAATCGCTGGAGACAGCCGCCCCATGAAGGGAAGTGACGGTAGCCTGGACTAGATCCTTCCAGGTGCGGAACTGAGCCGGATCAGGTAGGTCTGGGTTGTGAGCCTCCGATGTAATACCGATGAGAGTAGACTTCCTGAGTTCAACAGTGTCAGGCTCCTCTTCTGCTACTGTGGGCATAGTCGGCCACTGGTCAGGAGGCTGATGGAGGAAATCTGGACCGCGAATCCATCGGTGTGGAGGCACCAGATCTGAGAGCCTCAGACCTCGCGTTATGTCATCCGCCGGATTTCTCGTCGAGTCCACATATCTCCAGCTGGCTACCTCCGTAAGAGTTTGTATCTCCGCTATACGTGTGCCTACAAAGACCTTGTAACGGCACGACTCCGATCTCAGCCATTGGAGCACCGTAGTGGAGTCTGACCAGAGGAATGTCTGGTGGATGGGTATGGTGAGCTCTGTCTGGATAAGCTTGGCAAGTTGAGCGCCAGTGAGTGCTGCGCCAAGTTCCAAACGTGGCATGCTCAAGCGCTTCTTTGGTGCCACTCTTGATCTGGCTAGCACAAAGGAGGTGTAGACATGACCTTGGTCATCGACTGTGCGTAGGTAGGCCACTGAACCATACGCTCTCTCTGACGCATCGCAGAAGACGTGAAGCTCCCTGGAAACAGTAGGCTTGTCGGCACATAGAGGTGTGTAGGTCCGTGGGAATTGGAGGTGAACGAGATCAGGGAGCTCAATTACCCAAGCTGTCCACATTTCTCTCAAAGACTGGGGTTCAATCGGATCATCCCATCCAATGTCTTGCTTCCAGATATCCTGGATGAGGACCTTAGCCCTTGTGGTGAAGGGAATGATAAAGCCCAGTGGATCATATTGGCTCGCTAGGGCTTTATAAATGTTCCTCAGGGTAGGCTCAAGGTGGTCCGCTGGACGGTGCTTAAAGCCTAGAGAGTCGGTGAGACAGTTCCACTGAAGGCCCAAGGTCGACTCTTGCAGGGTGTTACTGCCCTTAGACAACCAAAGCTCACAGCGCTCTGACTTGGCTTCTGGGGGTAGATGTTTGATCACTGCTGGCACATTACTCGCCCACTGCCTGAGATCAAATCCTCCTTCCAGGAGTAGCTTGCGTAGGTCGTCAATGAGAGCTTTGGCTTCAGCGACAGTGCGGGTGCTATGTAAACAATTGTCCACATAAAAAGAGCGCTCCACAACCTCTGCCAAGTTGGACTTGTCACCACAGTAATCCCGAACATGGCGTTGGAGAGCATATACAGCACAACAAGGGCTGCATGTAGTGCCGAATGGCAGCACCTGCCATTCATAGATGGTCGGCCTTTCCTCCCTCTGCATGTCTCTCCAGATGAACCTCAGTACCGGTGTGTCAGTGGGCTGCAAGCGGATCTGATGGAACATCGCCTTTATGTCCCCGCTCACAGCGACCGCATGCTGACGGAACCTCAGCAAGACACCAAGCAGGGAAGGCCCTAAGGTTGGTCCAGGCAACAGGAGCTCATTCAGCGATTGTCCACGGTATTGGAAAGAGCAGTCGAAGACAACTCTATCCTTCCCATTGTGTCTGACCATGTGGTGTGGTATAAACCATGACTCTGATGTTTTGCCGGCTTCTTCTGGTGAGACCTTTGATACGTAGCCCGCTTCTTCCAGTCGCTGGATCTCAACGCAGTAAGACTTAGCTTGCGTAGGGTTCTTGACAAGCTTCCGTTCTGTGCTGCGAAGCCTGGGGAGTACTGCTTCCGCGGGAGCCCGTAGATTTATGCCGGTTGCACGGCGAAGAAGGGGAGTGGCGTAGCGTGGGATGCCATCGACGGTCACTCTAGCGGTGGCTGTCTGGAGCAGAGTGAGAGCTTGTTGATCTTCCTTTGAGCGAGTGACGGCCTTCTCGCTGTAGGGCAAGGTGTCCAGTTGCCAGAGGCGCTCCACGTTCCTGAGAAGCTCGCTGGAAGCTGAGGCTGTGGCAATATGCAGGCACTGCTGGACTCCAGGTGAGCGATGGATGGTATCAACTGGCCCTTGAAGCGACCAGCCCAGCTGAGTGCGGATGGCAACGGGGCCACCTGGAGGCCCTGCATGCACTGGTTGGACCGGGGTAATTAGGTGAGGCATATCGGACCCGATTAGGAGCAGAGGTTGGGCACGGTTCACGGGGGGTAAGGGAAGCTCTCTGAGGTGTTTATACTTCTGCTGCAGCAGAGCAACTGGATAAGTGTGTTCAGCGAGAGCCAATCCCTCGGCGGTGAAGGCGTGGGATATCGGGTACTTCTCGGATGGCCGCAATGGTGATGATACCTCCAGGGACACTGATGCGCCATCAAGTTGCTTAACACTTTGGTGCACAGTCTGCAGGGGTAGAGTCTCTGGATAGCAGACGAGGTTAAGCTGCTGCACCACTTGAGGGAGGACAACGCTCCTCTCTGACCCGTCATCAAGTACTGCATAAGTCTCCATCCTTCGGTCACCATTATGGAGGAGGACCCTGACCACCTTCAGCATGACTCTTTGAGACCTGTTGGGCCGATCCAGATACACCTTTGTGGGAAGTAGACTGACCGTGTACACTTTCCGTTTGGTTTCCTGGATTGACTCGTGCAAGACAGTGAGGTGCGTTTCCTGACAGGTTTTACACGGTCGCTTAAGTGTGCACCGATCTTCGGTGTGATTGCGTCCGCATTTCCAACACCGTTTGCCATCCTGGAGCCACTTTAAGACCTGGTCTGTGTTCAGCTTCTTGAATTCCTCGCAGGAATTAAGGTAATGGTCGTGACTATCACAATACGGACAATATGGTTTGGGTTTGGCCTTCGGTAGCGTAGGCTTTGCTGCGTATGTCTCTTCCCTAGTTACCTTCTCAGTTACATTAAAGCACACAGTATTTGGCTTCTCTTTGGGTTGAGCGGTTCGCTGATCCTTCCTAGCAGGTCTAGGGGTATCGGTCGGATACAGTGCTGCTGCTCGACTGGAGATGCGCCTCGCTTGAGATTTCGTTTGGAGCCAGGTAGCCAAGTCCTGTAGGGTGTAGGTTCTGTCGGTACCAGTCTGCAGAATACCATATCGCAGGCAATACTCAACGAAGCCATCACGGTAGGTGGGAGGCATCTTGCTGAGCAGGCGATCAACGTGGGAACCGCAGTGGAGCTCGTATCCATTCTGTCCCTCGAGGGTCTTCAACATGCCTACCAAGGACTGGACAGACAAGGCGAACGAGTCGAAGGCATTAGCGTCACCCATTTTCAGAGCAGGAGCGTTAAGTATGGCACCTAGCTCACTCTGGACTAGCTGTCGTGGCTGCCCGTACTTCTCTTGTAGAGCCTGCAGTGCACTCGTATATGGTGCCGGGTCATGCATGTACGCCTTGGCAAGCTGCAGCGCGCTTGGGAGCTTGATGTGTCCGATCAACACTTGATATTTATATTGCTCGCTGAGGTGAAGGTTGCTCCCCAGCACGTTGTCTAATGCAAGCTTGAGCAGAGCAAAGTCACTCTCCCGCCCACTCTCAAACACTGGCAGGGAAGGTCGAGGGATTCCAAGGGCCGATGCTAGGAGTAACTCGGCTCCGGGTAGTGGTGTATAACCAGGGTAGGGAGCAGAGAGAACTGGTGCAGTCGGTTGCCCGTGGTGAGTGGAGAAGAATGGTGGAGCTCCTTTGCTGGCATGCTGAGCAGTGTTGAGTGGCTCCATGGCTGGTTGGCTATAGCTGTAAGCGGGTTGGTACACTGTGAGAAAGTCAACTGGATTGGCAGGAGGTTGGTTACAGCGTGAACTCGTTGCCTGTGCTGGGCGGCGAGGTAGTTGTAACTCGAAAGACGATGCCACCTGTGGTGTGGAATGGGTCAGAGGTGCTGAGTTGATGACATGCGCTGAAGGATGTGGCACAGGCTGTATTGCAGGAGCGGGTGCTAAGGCTGGGCCAAAGTCTAGTCTCACAGACCTAGGGGAAATGGGTACTGGACCCTGGAGCTGAGCTGTTGGGTTTGCCAGAGGAGCATTTATCGTCGGGGTGGCAGCAGGTTGCAGCATCGGCTGTGGTTCAGTAGGAGGCACTGTAGAGACTGGAATAACTTGTTGCATCACTTGTGGGGGAGGAATATGCAGGTGCACCATAGGAGCAGGTGTTGGAGGTAACTGGGTTGACAACGAGGGCTGGGTAATGGATGGAAGCATGTCAGCTTGTCTGGCCTGCTCTAGCGTGGGTGAAACCAGGAAAGCGTCTGACTTGTCAGAGTGCGCAGATGAAGATGCAGGTGTCCAGCTACTGGAAAGCATCGAAGAACGGAGCCTAGCGATCTCAAGCTCCTGTTCAGCCCTCGTTAGGCGCTGCTCTCTTTCTAGCCGCCTAGTGAGTGCTTCTCTGGCTCTGAGTGCTTCATCTTGGAGCCGCTGTGCTTCCTTGGCTTGATCATCCAGCAGTTTACACTCGAAGTCGGCTTGAGTCTCATGCTCGATCATACGGCGGATATCTTCCAGCTCCAACTGCTTCATTCTCTCTTCCAAGATGGCAGCTTGTGCAGTTGAGAGACCCTGAGTGGGATACATACCAACTGAGTAACTTGTGCGCCTACTGGATCTGCTATGGCTGTATGAACTTCTGTGGGATGACCTGCCCAGGTTACTGCTGTGGTGGCTGCTAGTGCGGGAAACAGCAGCTAGTGGATCTGGTTGCACAGATGGCTGGAATCCAACCTGGTAGTCCTCCAGATAAGCAGGTAAGCGATGTTCTCTCTGTGGACGTCTTCGGGGCTCTGCTTCGCCTGATGCTGCTTTGTCCATGATCCTCTTCTGAGGTTGCACTCAATCCGGCTCGAAGGACCAATGTTTGAGGGGGCGAGACTCAGAAAGAAGGATTGCTGGTTGAGGCAGCGGATTATGGACTATGATTCCGATTAGAGAATCAAGGCACTCGGACAGAGAGATCTGTTTGTCTTCTTTAATAAATGTTGCTGGACTTGTACAACATATGAATGTGTGTGTGTGTGGTCTGAAAATATAAAGAAAAGCAATAAGATATACTAGAAAATATTCCCAGAAGATTATTCAACAGTTAAATAAGAATAAACAAACTGCTATGTAAGCATAATATAACAACAGAAATGTAATGCAATAATATTAGCAGAGGCAAAGCAAACTCAATAGCATTGGAGCCTTACATATCAAGGTAACCACAGTAAATAATTAGACTTCAGAACTCCTCATTCATAATTAAGCCATCACAGACATCCAAACTTAGCTGCAGTGCTAGTAAGAGGCAGAGCTAACAACTGCTAGGCTACAGGCCAACTCAAACTCACACGAATACTTCCCTGTTAACACAAACTGGAATAAATAATCGAAATATCCATGACTAAGCAGCAGAAAGCACTTACATTTCCTCAAGAACGCACACGTGATATGGAAAACACACAAAGTCCATGCAGCTTCACGCAGTCTGCTCACGAGCTGGTCTGCCGCTTGTCGGTGTGGCTGAGCATGTCCTGACTTGTTCAGGCTGCGTTACCGCCTTTTCACCAGTAGATGGCGTTTCACCTGTTGGGCTTTCTCACAATTATCTTAGAGAGATTCTTAGTGAAGTGTGGTTTCATCCTAAAAATGACCACACGCTCTTACTGAAAAATTCATTTGGTCTTTGTTGCCCTCTAGTGGCAAGCAGGCAAACATGCAACGTCCAAGTGTAAAAGTGAAAGTGTTCTGGTGCCAGTTACTGTAAATGTGAGTTGGACACTTGCAGAAATGCTGCCAAATCAGTTTGGAAGTGCCTGCAGAGCAGCGCACCGGTTGTGTAGCCTGCTGTATTTGGCTCGGTTTAGATGTGTGTGGTGATATCTTGCTGCAGAATTAACTCAACAGGTTTCTCAAGAAAAGAAATACATGCAGGCAATATGCAGGGCTCTCCTGGAAATGGTAAGTCTAAATGCAAGAGATGTGCATGGACATAAAATAACTGCCCTAGTTTATTCTATCAGTATCAGCCTCTTAAATTTAAGGTTTAGGTGCTGAAATTCTGAGACGAGAAATTACATTAAGTTTCATCACTTTTTAATGGGCTTTGATTTTAAGTTTTTTTTTTTTTTTCGGTTCATGGGCAGAAAAAGTAAAAACAGTGTCTTCATGTGGTGTAGGTGCTTTTGGGGGGATGCAAAGCCAGCTCTGCATTCACAGTTAGTGGAGTTTTGACAGCATTTCAGATGAAGTCAAGTGAAGTCAAGCATAATTATTCATGTTCAGAGATCCACATTAAATTCCCTTAGATCACAAGATGTGAGGTCATGATGGATACCTGTGTAGGCCTATATCTTCTGGAATGACACAGTCGACTAGATGAAGCACTGTTCATCCGGATGCTGCTGGTGTGGGACATTGACTGTATATACTGGGAGCTGGACAGCTGAAGTACTCAACTTATCAGTTCAGAGTCATGACTATACACCTGCTAAATTGTGTTTGACTGCTCTGAACTGCACTCGTGACAGAAGTATTTAGATTAAGAAACAGAACCACAGTGTGAAAATGTATTTTGTTTTTTTTTTTAAATACATGTTTTACATAATACATCAGGTAAGACATATATCCTACATAACATTAAACCCTCTACTATACTTGACTGTTGGTTGAGTTGGGGCCTGTTTATCTCCCTTAGGTACAATCAAATATTTTCGTCCAGCAGTTTCCAGCCTACCAGCTTGAGTGTGAGATGTCAGTAATATATTCAAAATCTTAGTTTTATTTTTCCTTTTGTTGTTAAATATTTTGGAAATGTGATCTATTTAGAGTGATACCTGGTGGACAGGATGTATTGTCTTTTGAAATATAAGTAAACTATATCTGTCAAGTAAGTCCAGTAGGGTAAAAGGCATAATGTTATCCACCGAATCATAAAAGAGTAGAAGTACTAAAGTGGCACAAAGATTTTGTCAGTCACACCATTTGATTTTGCTACAAAAACACCTATCACCAAATTAAGCAACGCAATGAGAACAGTCTATGAGCCTCTGATGAAATCATAAGAAAGTCAAGGCATTTATAACAAACTGGGTGTCTGTGGAGACAACCCCACGCAAAATCACAAGCGGTGCTCTGTTTTTCAGCAGTTATGTTTGCATCTCTGAATTGAGTAGAGTCTGAACTGAGTCCAAAACCACACTTGCATGAGCCACTAAAGAAAACAGAACGGTGATATGTAAAGTGTGGATTATACGTCATAGACGGTGTAACCTCTGCACGTAGCCTACGCCAGTGCGAGCCATTTGTGTCAGTCTGGCTCGCTCTGTAAAAATCATCAACCAGTTGGCGCTGTGTCTTTTTTGCCAGTTGGATAAATTTTTGTTTCTACTTCCTGCTTCACTTTCAACAGCAGAAATTTTGCCAAAGTCATACAAATGTTTGTATCTCTGAACCTGTTGAGTTAACTTTTCCTCGAAGCGTTGCAAATTGCAGAGATGGAAAAGCAGCTGGAAATATAACATAGCATAAACACGGTACTTTCAAGCGGACCAACCACAGCTCTTGGAGTCTGCGATGCTGGGATGCATGGTTACATTTCTGGGGAGATGCATGTCAGGCTATTGAGCTAGGGGTCTGCATATGGTCTGGGCTGTTGCCAAATTGACGCAGAAGTCTAAACCGAGTGTAAGCTTTAAGCTTTAAACAACATGACAGATAGACTGTATATTTGAGAAAAGTACAAGTACCTCAAAGTTCTTGAGTTACTTAAAATAAGTGCTTTAGATGCCCATTTAAAGTTTTGTTATATGATCCACTTCTAAAAGATTATCAGTCAATCTACATCTAGAAAACAAATGAGTGTATTGTTGAGATATTTAGATCCCTGTTTGCTGACAGCAAGTAAAACTGTCCCCAGAGTGTCTGCTTCCTTTGGACACTCCAACCAACTGGAACCACAGCACCAATAGAGAACTCCATTCAAACTCCATGCAGCTGCACAGAACAATATTTCACAATCCCACATTCAAGTTTTTAGGATGAATGTCTTCCATTTAAAAACTTCTCCTAAAGGAAAGGCTCTGGTCCAGTAAGCTTGTGGTGATATAATCAAGCGCAGTTGGTTCCCTCTATTAATTGCTGACTGTGGCATTCCTTAATCAAACTTTGCATTAGCGCAGTGGTAGATTGATTGAACAGTAACACGCTAAATATTCTGACGACAGTCCACGCGCGCTCCAACATACACACATTCTCTACATATGCATGCGGCCGAGCCAGCATGGACACACATGCGCACATTCACGCATACAGTACGCTCAAATATCTTCTAATTAATGGATAGACAGCTCTGATGAGAACTCATCTGCATATCATTATCATCACATTACTGTGTTTTTCCAATCAGTTACTGAATTAGCATTTGGATTAGAACCTCGCAATCATTCAGCGACCTTTCCAAAAATTACATTATAATGTGTCACTAATGAACATATGCTCCCAAATGCTTGTTCTGATTGTTTTCTGGATTATCAGAAATAATGTTGGAAGACTTCAGGGAGTAAAAAGTATTTGGTTCCTGAATTGCATTTGAAAAAGTTTTAGGGTGTAATTTCCTGGATTGTCCAGTATCTGACTTGCTCACTATGTTCTCTACTGAGTATATAGTGTTATTAAATTAAACTTAATAGTCAGAACCTGGTGTATTTTCAGAGTTTCTCTTGCACTCAGCTCACCTATTTTGGCAGCTGAGGGTAGAGAAAAGTCACAATGACAAATAACATCTTTGTAGAGATGTTATTTGTTCCATAGGTGGGAAATAGAACCATGCTGCTCTTGAACATCCAGCAGAGGAGTCTATATTGTCAACATGACCTGTTTTCCTCCATTGGAGGGCACACTCGAATAAGCAGTGGCAGTGAAGGGAACCAGAGCCATTTCGTGTACATGCTGATCCTTTTACAGTCCAGGATTCACATCCATTTTTCACACGTTCCCTAGATTTGTGCCTTATCCCCCACCTGGCACTGCTCCCAGAAATGTCCTGCTTTTTTGTAAGGTTTTAAATGCCTGCTTTCTTCAAATGACTCTCCTTTTATAACATTTGACAGCTTTACTCTTGCCAGCATGAATGTCCGTTGCTTTGTTTTCCAATCAGAATGTAATCCTATGTCTGCTACTACATAACTTTGGCAATGTAATTGTATACACATAGTAAAGAGTATTAAATCCCATCCTATCAGTGGTGTTATTTTCACAAAAAAAGTCTGGACTGGGGCAGTGTGCTGAGCAAACGGTGTGTGTCATGAAAAGATGACTGTGTCCTTTTGCCGTGTCCACCCTACAAGCAACACAGCCTGCAACTCTGTCAGCGTGACCAGCTGCTGCCACTATGGAGGTGTTGCTCAAATGCTAGTGAACGTAGTTGTTGTTATCCGTTTAAATGTTAACTGGTGAAACAAATGAATATAATTGGTTGACTCATCTGTCCCGTCAGTGGAGCGACAAAAAAAGTTGAGCTACCATTGAAAATGTATTGTGAACACGACGTCTTAAAACATACATACTATATGACATATAGTAGCCACGTGTACATTTCCAGGTAATGGGGGGGAGGACCACTTAAAACTTGTTGATATCAAAGAATTTCATGGGGTATAAAAGTAAAAAAAATCTTAATATCCCAATGTAATACTCTGGATACAGTCACATTTGTGAAATGGTTGAATGTCAGTGTATATAATTAGAACTACTAGTACAGTAAGTTCTACATTTGACTCAAAATTACCCTCTCTGTGGTTGTTTGAGGCATCTACAATTGCCGTTTTGTGCCAAATGTTTTTATTTGCTTTATGTTGCACTCCGTTACAGCTGTGGATACGAATACGTTGTTGTTAAATTGTTAATGACATGAGCTGACCTCTATCTTCTCAGCCAAAAAAACAGCGTTACACAATGAAAACACTCATGCATAACTTAGAGACAATTAATTACAACAGAAACTCTCCACCTGCACGATCCATCTCTTCCACCGTCTTCTCTTTGTTAACCTCTTCACTGTGTGTTTCCTGTCTCTGCCTCCCCCATTCTCTCTCTCGCTCTCTCACACATACTATTCCTCTCTCTCCTGACAGGGTGTTCTCAGTATTCCCTTTGATCTTCCTCTTCCTCCCCTCTCCTTGCCCCGTCGAGGCTCTTCACTAACTTTAATTGAGCAACTTAGAGATCAGTGGCTGATGCCAACATCAACAGTCACTCACAGGTGAAACCACAGTTCATCAAACCTGTGTGTACGTGTGCAAAATATTAAGTGTAAGCCGGGTTATTTGCATGATTGTGTTTATACTTCCCAAATTTGTATGCACGTCCATTCACAACTGCGCTGGTGGTGCGGAAATGTCAGAGGTCTGGAGCGGAGTTCAGCGTGTGAAAAAAGAAGTGCTTCTTGCTAATTGTGTTGCTGTGCATGCTCTGCCGTTGCACTCGCTGTATCTTCTGACTGTTTAGCTGCTCTTTGATCAGCAGATAGTGAGATGGTGGGGAGGCTGTTTATGCCGGCTTCCCCGCCTGATGCATGGGTGGCTTCACTACACATTCTGCACGCACTAGGAAGCCAGACTTTTGGTGTGTGTGTGAGATCTTGTCTCTAATAAGTAGTGAGGGCCAATTTTTTTGATAGAATACTACCGTTGTGGGGACATTTTGCTGCAGTTTTGGTCCTCGCAAAGTTTTAATGGTTGACTTGTTCAGACTTGGATCGAGGGGAAATGTTACAGTTGGGCTATGGATAGAGTTGGGGTTGGGGTAAAGGGCTAGGGAATGCATTATGTCAGTGGATGGTCCTCATACTGAAGATAGAAACGCGTGTGTGTGTGTGTGGGTTGGTGGGTGTGTGCGTGAGTGGGTGGGTCTGTGTGCAGAGGAAGAGGTGCACAATAAAAAGGAAAAGAATGAGAAAAGTGAGAAAAAAGAAGAAGAAAAGGAAGTAATGGGGGAAGGGGGTTCTTGAATGAAAGCATGCACACAGCGTCTACTTGCTGCCTGGCAGGGTCTTCTCTGATGTTTATCCCGACTGTGTGTACTTTTAAACATTGCCTACAGCCACTGCTGCTTCACAGCCAAGTTATGATCTCTCAACTCCTTGTCAAAGACAGTTTTTCTCATCTGTCAATGAGAATTTGTGAACCTGAAAATATCCAAAAAAAGCATTTGCACGTACAATAGCTGTACTTACATGGGCGCTAGTATTCCAATAATAATTCAAATAAAAATGTGTCATGTTACTGCCTCAGGACAGACTGGTTGGATCACCCCCAAGAAGAAGATACATTGAAATGGACTGAGAGTGATGGTGTAAACCTTTTTAGCATAATTATTTCAATAGAGCCTAACAAGTCGTTTCTCTGATAGAAATACATTCTTTCTTTCCACACATTTTTCCCCCATGTGGGGTAAACATCAAGTGATGTGATGGGTTTACCAGAGGGACAGAAAGATGGTAGTAGCAAAACGAGATGCTCAAAGTGTTTGAGAAGATGAACATGAGTTGCCAATAAGGTTAAAGGGAAAGAACCATGTAAATGTATATCTCTTATTGGATCATTTCATTTAGTGTCCATGTAGTCAATTAGGTTGAAGAAATGTTGTCCATGTAAACGTAGCCACAGTTCAATTACGCCAAGGAGTTTGTAAATGACATTAGAGTGAGAACTTGAAATTGGACACATCAGTTTTATCAACTAGGAGAAAAGCTATTGTCTAATTATAAAATAACAATGAATGTCCTGGTTAGATACGCCGTAGAAGAAGCAGTACCCAAACTCCAGATAGTCCGCTTATTCAGATCAATACTGCTGTTTTCACAGTTGATTAAACCAGGTAATCTTGTTTTCTGACATCCCCCCTCAGACAATATCTACAAGCTTGCTTCTTCTTGTCCTTCAGTCACTAACAACAAGTTTTCTTGTCTGTCAGTGGCATTCAAAGATAACAAGACTCTCATTTATGGACAAATGTGTTTGCAAAGATTTCCCATATAATCCATCTCTAGCATGTTGTCGAGGTTCTCCCTCTCATGTTAGCAGCCATGAATCAACTCTTGTCATCGACACATGGGCTAATTGGGTGTGTAGTTGGTTAATGATCATATTCTGTACAGATTAGGATTCATTACTATACCCATATATAAATACACAACCACACCAGACACCCCCACCCCATAGCAAGGGGGCAGGATGCAGCCTGACACAGGCACACACACAAAAACCATTTAGGAGCAACTCACTGTCAAGTATGGACTTACTACACCAATCAGCCACAACATTAAAATCAGTGACAGGAAAAGGAAACAACGATGGCCATCTTGTGATGCTGGGAAATGTTTGGACCTGGGATTCATGTGGATGTTACTTAGACATGTACAACCCCTGTAGACCACACCGGGATGCAACCAGACACAGGCGCACACACAAAAATGGTTTAACTCAAAAAACATGACAAACAGAACAAGGTGTTGACCTGGCCTCCAAATTCACTAGATTTGATTACTAGTGAATTTGGATGATCAAGTATCTGTGGGATGATCCACAAAGGCCCTTCCCCTCAACCCACAGGATCCAAAGGTCCCCACTAACCACATTCTGTTACCAGACACTACAGGACACCCTCAGAAGGCCCATGTCACAACTATTTTTTTCCAGGCACAAGGGAGACCAACACAATATTAGGAGGGGGGTCATTATGTTGTGCTTTATATGCTGCAAATATTATAATCAGCACTGTGGATGTCTTGAGTGAGCTAAATTGTATAACCGTGTTTGATCCAGTGTCTAATTAATTCTTTAAGTTCTTGTGTTTATTGCTAGGGAGGGGAGAGAGGGTATACAGTAAGGAGGAGAGGCGATCTGTTTTTGAAGTGGTGTTCGCAAATCTCCAGGGGACGACCAAGCCTGCGGCTGGACTCAAGCTGAGGGCAGGGAAGCAACAACCACTTTTCCACTGCGGGGCCAAAACTGGGGCTTGCCTTGGCCATGTTTGCTACACTGAACTGCCATTGTTATCTTTTTTATTTGAAAGAATATGTCCCATCAGAAATATGATGTCTTAAGGCGGCAAGAGTGTCAACAAAGAAAAGACTAAAAGTTTGCTTTGATTGAGACTGAGCAGCAAATAACAACTAATCCTTTGCTAGCATTGTTTTGCCCTGCATTGGGAGAAAGACTCCAAGCAACACTAAAAAAACGAGATTCTGCAATCCTCTGTGGTATACCCCTCCCCGTGTCTAACTAGCTAATGAACTATCAGCTATCTATCTTCATTCCACTCAGGGCCCACTTGTCCTTCCCTGCAGACAGAAGCTACTTCTTGGCAGGTCTTGCTGAGGGGAGTCCAAACCTCCTGGCTCTAAAGTAAAGTGCCGCATTCTTCTGAAAGTCATTTTGAGGTGAAAAACAGAATTCAGTGATGCCATTTCTCTTGTCACAGGCAACATCATCAGGGTTTGCGAATATAAACAACCCCATTCTCAGGCTATGAAAAACAACTGGCTACTACAGAAAACTGCAGACTGATTTTGTGAAATGTTTGCTTTGGACCTCACAATATTGGTCTTGAGTTAACTTTGAATCACCCTAAACCTGTTGACTATTTTATTTTAGTAACCTTGTTAGGCCAATGTTTACGTAGATTATATCTACTGTTCATCTCAGAAACAAATCATGGAGATACACAAGTCCTAAAGCATCGTCAGTGCTCACCTTGTGTCCAGGTAAGGTGACAGGCGTTCACGCCCACATATATGCCTAATACATTGTAATAAACATTTTCAGTTGGTGTGGCATAAATAAATAATACCAGTGACATGAATGTGGAGAGCCCCAACCATTAATGATATAATGCATGGATTGTAGTCACACTTTTATCCATGATGGAATTAAATAATACTCTACATCTTTAATGAGGAAGCTAACAGTATAAAATTAGATTTGTCACCAGGAACAAATCAGCAGACATTCATAATTTCACACTGAAGGGTTTAAAGATGCCTGCTTGTATTACTGTTGGGGGGAAATCTGCTTTAAATGCTTTAAATGTTAGATATTACAATGGTAATGTGTGATCGGGAGTGGGTCTCTAAATCTGAGAAACTGAGTCAATTAAAATAATTAAATAAATAACAAACAAAGATAAAAATAGTTGCACAATTGCTAATGGTAAGCACACTCACTAAGAGACGACATAAAGTAGGTACAAACCTACAATTTTATTTAGGCACTATATATTAGTTAATTCAGCCTTCAAATAAACTGTATTAATTCATTACACAGCTAGTAGTTACAACATAGGAAGTGAACATAAGTTGATTAGCATCCAAGTGGTAACATCAATCGTAAGTCGCAAGCACACCGCTGCTAGGCAACTAACAGCAACCAGGCAACCCGGCAATGAAGTGTAAGAAATGCAAAGGCATAATGAAAGGATGAGGCAGTTGGGAACATAAACATTTTACTCAGAAATGTTATTAAATTATGGAATTATAAATCTATTCAACTGATATATTAGCTTACCCTCCACTGCCATAGCTGTATACAGTAGTCAACCTATCACAGTTTGTGAGCTCAGAACTTTACTGGGCATTTCTAGCAAACATGACAGCATAAACAAGGCAGTGTAATTGTGCCTTCAAATTAGCTCTTGAGCTTGAGATTAAGCAGACATTAAGTGCCTGGTAGCATCAGCTGCAAGTCATGACAACACAGCTGCGAAGCAACTGTTGACATCTAGAAGCCTCCGAGGCTAACTATTTTGCAGGTTAATAAGCGGCTGACTTAATATAGTAAATGCAAAGGCATAATGAAAGGATAAGTCTATTGTGAATATTAATATGTTCCTCAGACATGTAATGCATTTATAAATAAATACCACATCCACATGACATTAACTTACCCACTTTTGCTAGTTCTTGGAAAATCAGCAAACACATCAGAACTCGTGAACCCAGACCACAAAGATAGTTATGAAGTTGTGAATACCACAAGAGTGGACGGCTCATGTGTAGTTTGCTCACGAACATGGTAAACGTGACACCATTTGAGAACAGCGTGAGTCTTGACATAGAGGAAGCACAGGCAATACCAGGCCCTGAAACAAGAATATAGCCTTCAAAAAAAGTTACAGATAGGCGCTAATGTTTAGCATGCTAACAAGAGTGTTAGCATAAATCTACACGATGCTAGGGGCTTACTGAAACTACAGCTAAAACTGAGAGAAATGTAATATCAATTTCATCTGTCAGTCATGGAGAAATCCTGTCACAGTACACCTTTCTCAGAGCATGCATTTTGATTTGTCACAGAACTGTAAGAAAAGCAAAGGTGTTACTAATACTAAAATCAAGTCTCTCTTGATTTCTTCCTAATATTGTGTCGGTCTCCTTTGTGCCTCCAAAACAGTTCTGACTGATCAGACAATGGACATGGGCCTACTGAGGGTGTCCAGTGGTGTCTGGCAACAGAATGTTGTTAATGGGGGCCTTTGGGTCCTACAGTTGGAGGGGAGGGGTCTCTGTGGATCAGGCTTGTTCCAGTGCATCCCACAAATACATGATCATTATGGGATCTAGGGAATCTGGAGGCCAGGTTAACACCTTGTGCTGTTTTTCATGTTTTTTTTTGTTTGTTTTGTTTTAAGTTAAACCCTTTTTGCGTGTGTGCCTGTGTCATGCTGCATCCTGGTGTGGTCTACGAGGCTGGTACATGTCTGAGTAACATTCACATACCAGGTCCAAACTTTTCGCAGCATCAGAAGATGGCCAACATTATTTTCTTTTCCTCTCACTGGTTTTAATGTTATGGCTGATTCGTGTAGTAAGCCCATGCTTGACAGTATGTGCACTACCAGATCCCTAAAAGTAAAATATAAAATTAATTCAGAGGTGTTATCATTGCAATCACAAATTATATAGCCTAGTGAAATACAATGTGTCCAATGAGTAACACTGACTTGGTTAGAACAGGATTTATTTGCCACACCAACAACAACTATAATGTGGGTTTCAGTTTCATAAAGGTTTCATGAGGGTAAATTAATATGCAAAGAAGGAAGCACTGACCAATTTGCAGATTGAAGTCAGTCATTGCTCAAGGTTTACCGAAGAAAGGGAGTATTTGTATGGGTCATACCATACCGTAACACACCGAAAACAAGTTGTTGAATTGAATCATTTACTGAGTTCAAGACGCATTTTAACATGTACGACGTTTACAGTTATGGTTGTGTGAATTTTAAAACCACTCTCTGTCGAGCACAAACAAAAAAGGCTAACTTTGGTCTTTCCACTTCCCCACGCACCTCCCCCCTCCACTAGTGGTTTGGTCCTCACTCCAGCTGATCGGCCCAGGATCCCCGGTGTCTCTGTCTGTCCGTCGTTGGCTTTAACGGCCACAGTGCCTCCGCGTCGACTTAAACTGTTTTAATTTCACGGAGTCAGTGGCCGCTCGTGTCGGCAAATCGTTCATCATACACTGAAACCTCGAAGGAGAAATCTGCCCCGGGTATTGGCTGCATACTTGTCAAAGCCACGGGGATCTAAACGCAAATACGAGGCCCTCACTTCATCCACGGATTCACCTGCTACGCGGAGAGCCTGACACGGGAGAGCGACATGGGGGACACGGGGAGCGAGGGCAGCAAGCCTCCTAGTAACGTTAACGTTATACCCCCGCGCTGCCCCTGTGGTTTCTGGGGGTAAGCCGATAAAAACTGTCAAGTGTCTTGCTTTAAATGCTTTTCTTTCTCTGCCAGGAGCTAGCAGAGTCGATAGCCACTAGCATTAGCAGCTCAAACGGGGATGAGCTGCTTTTCTTGTTATTACCCCCTCCCCATTGTTTTGTAGCATTAGCTGCTAGCTAACACCAGCTGGCCGCGGTAACCTTATCCTTTAGAGGGTGAAAGCGAGGTAGAGGTGCGAGATAAGCCCTCCAGGTAACGTGACATATGTGGCAGTGCTAATAAACAGGATAGTTAACGTACTAAGTTCACAATGAGACAGCTGGTTAGAGATGAACTGCTTTGAAAACATGAACCAGGCTGGACGCTCAGGTCTGCTGAAATATGTACACTATGTGTCAAGAGTGTCACAGGCTGGCTTCAAGGTGTTTACACATTGACACAGCATGTTTGCTTTTGATTTCCAAAGCACATTAAGAGCATTTCATTGTGTCCTGTGGGATACCCAAGATATCGCGATGTTTTGTAATGTTGTAGGTATTTAATGGCACGTGTTTGTGCTAAAATAATACAAAATACACCCAGAATATACACGTAGATATAGACAGTAGTTTTAGTTAATATATATATATTTTTTTACTTTTTTAATTTGTTGGCTAAATTGACGAAGTTTGGTGCAAATGCCTAGCCTTACATAGTGCTTCAGTTCAGTTTAAATAATATAAAGAAAAATGTATATATTCTTAATGATCTCTTCTGGACTTTACATTTTCTCTTCAAGGAAATGAAGTAATGTGCACTAGGCCAGTGAAAACCATGTTCTCTTCCTGTTATTATTATTTGCAAAAGTAGGCCTACCTAAGTCACTACGTGTATATATTTTAGGAAATGGTCTGTGTTTCCATGACAGTTTGCCCAGCGACTGGTTTGATGAGCATGGAAATGTAGTGCAGTGTCAGCCACCAGATCTCACCAGAGATGATTTTTTTTTTCCATGAGTTCAACCTGCTTTTCTCATGAGGTATCGATACTCCGTCTGGTCAGATTTCACCAAGCTTTCAAATGTCTGTGGATTTTGCACCAAAATCACGGCATCCCTATCGTCTATGAGGCCACCGGATGGTTTGGATACAGTTCCAAAACTAAGCACTGAGAGTTTTACATTTTACCATTTAAATTAGCTTTTCTCCATTAAACACACATTCACAATGTACAAGTGTGAACATCTGCCCCAGTTTTGCAACTATTCTGACCAAGCACTGAAATTCCTGGCCCATTTTTAATGGACTGTTCCATGGACACACACTATTTTATTTCCTATCTGCACTCTAGGCTTTGTCATCAGTCTATCTGGCCTCTTTGTGACAAATTATTTGTTGAGGAGTCTGTATTGGGCTTACCAAACTTTTAGATCAAGCTTTTTATCTAGCATTTTCACAGTTTTTGCTTTATACAGGAAATTCAACATATGCATTTGCATTTACTGAACATCTATAGCTGCAGACATGAGTCAGGTTAGTCTTGGACTAATTAGAGAACTGATACCAGCAGACATACTGATTGTGTGCCAGTGACGGTGGGCCGACACAAAGGCCAAGCTTCCCCTACAGTTTCTCCCCAAATGAGAAGGAGTTTAGTTTTTCTTGCTTATAGACATATTGTGGTTAGACAAGTGTTAGCTAAAGGAATTTACTGGAATCACCTGAAGCTTCTTTCCTCTGCCACAGTTTCTTTTGCTTTGTGCATAACATCAGGGCAGCACATATATGCTTCTCCCCAAACATGTTTGAAGTGGCACAATTCGCTGCACCACGAATGGCTGTGATTCAAGCTCCGTGCCTTAAAATACATAACTGCATGTTACATTTAGCCAGAGATGCCTTATTAATACTTAATACACCTGAGAGCATCTGTCTGGGTTGAAGTAGATTCGCCTTTTTTGTTCGCCTTTTTTCAACATTGTTATGTTGTAAAGGTGCCTCTGCATCTGTACATTGCTTTTGTCTTGAGTTTTAAATGTAGACTGAGAGAAGTTTTAGTTTCTATCAGATAAATCAAAAGCTTTTGGCTTCCAGTAAATACAACAGAAAACATCTGTTGGTACTTAATTTTTTCAGGCTTCAGACAGATATGAGGTGAGTATAATTTATGTTGTTGTTTCAAATATTACATACAGTTTCCAGACTGTAGGTTATTGGGTTAGTAACTATTGCACAGTAACACACGGTTTCTCTTTATCGCTGCTGTGGTTAGCTGCTCTAAGCTATTAAGTGATATGTGGCATGATATTTCCGGCAATGCCTTAAATAGATATTTTTCAATGTGTGGTATGAATGGATTTAAAAAAGAAGATTTCTCACAATCTAGAGTACTACATCACCAACCTGCTGTCATGATTTCACATGAGTGTGGAAGCTGTGTAAAACTCCAAATAATGAGCATTGCTGTTGCCAGAGTTATGGAGAATTGCTGGATTAGTCAAGTAATTGCTTGATCGTTTCATTTATTAATTAGTTGTGCATTGTTGTTCATGACAAAAACAGTTCAGAGTATTTAATGCACGACTTGAAGAGGTTGCATTGCAGAATTAGCATGATGAAAAAATATAATGACTGTCTTGTTTGGGTCTCAGTTTGATTTAAGAATATGTACAACCACTGAAGTTTGTTGGCTTTTCACACTGCAAGGATACTGAGCAAGGTATAATGGAGTGGTGCCATAGAGATATAGCCCCATGTATAGGATTAAAGTTAACTTCCTATTTGACTTGCCTCACTTTGTGAGAGAAGCCCCTGATCCATTTATTTGTCTATGTTACAGATGACTCCTCAGCAATATAAGTTGCAAGGATAATGCTAAGTTGCCTTTTTTTTTTCCCCTCAAGTGTTAGAAAACATTCTGGAAACCTGCATATTTATCTAATTTAGCATGAAGCAGAACTTTAGAATGTCTTTGCAACATGTCCTTCATTGTCTTTGTATTTTTAAAGAATAGCTTTCCGGTTGCGATGGTGTTTGACATGGAACTTTGAATATTTGGTGGATGCTCGTGCTGACCTTCCAGTTTCTGTTGAAGAGCATCGAACTACATATGTGTTTCCAGTGCAAATGTAGAGCTGCAGGCGAGGGTGACATGTGTGGATGACAGCACATCTTTCATTCATTTTTAACTGACCTCTATCTGTATTTAGTTTTTTATTTTGCTCCTCATGTCAGTTGGATGTAATAGAACCTAATTTCTTCAAAATATTTATCACCTATCACTCAAACAGAATCACCAAGGCGACAGAAACCCATCTTCCTGTCTGTCCCAATCAAATATTTTCACAAGTAACAACTATGAAATAGGCAGGTTGCGTGCACCCTTCCTCATTTCGTGTATTTCCGTAATGAACCTGTGTTTTGATTGCCTCTGATTTGTAAGGCTAACAGCAGGATGCAAGTTGTTGTTCACTCAGCCTCGGCTTCCTTGCTGCCTGTGTCTCATGATGAGGTTTCTCTTCTCCCAACTTCTTGCTTCCTACTTTCTCTTTATACTCAAGACGACACAGCAGCAGACTGACGGACGGCCCTCAGGTTGACTGCAGCTGACCCTACATTTAGAAATGGGGACAAAGGTGTGCAACGGAGCGCCCAAAATAAATAGAATGTGACTGATAGCGGCGACCGTCACGCTCAATGCACAGACAGTGAGGACGGGTGCTTGAGAGGAAATGAGAGGAGCCTTTGCAGAGGAAAGCAAGAGGAGCCATCTGCTGTGAAAGAGTTGTGCCACTGAAATCAGCAAGGCTTCAATGATCAGATCCAAAACAACAGCTATCTTGTATTAAAGCTCTTCATCTGTGAGCAAGCTCTGTAGTTTTGCTTTTCTAATCTTCATCAGTTGAGTTGTAATGTCAACTCAGCCTTTATGTTTTCATTTGAGTGCAACAGATTCTTAACTTAATCAGAGTGATGCTTTCTGCCCCATCCATACTTCACTGCACAAAACCAAAGTTTTAGTTAATTAAGATGTGAAGACAGCTGACCATTGACTTGACCTTTACTTGTACCTATACAATGAATGTATTGATATTACACATGTCATGGAGGAGAATTCTATACAGTTAGATATATGCATCTGCAAATACTCTCCAAAGAGTCTTTGACTTTTTGGACATGAACACACAGGGACAGTATGTCACAACATTGGCTTATCAAGGTGCTACAGTTAACATTTGGGAAAATTTAATCTTATTTACTGGTGTACCTGCAGACACACAAGTATCCATTTGGAATGATCTGTCTGGCTACCTGATGCTTTTAGTTCTGGTTTAGTGAACCAGCTCTTGACAGCAATAACAGGTTTGTTAGTTTGTAGCAGATGCTCGTTTTTCGTTTTCCGCCAGCCAAGAGTTTTATGTGTGTTATCGCTTTAGAGTTGCGTTTATGTTATCAAGTGTGTGGGAGCTTGTTCACTGGAAATGGCCTGATGAAAACAATCACACTATGACTACTTAATGTGCACACTTGATTAACAGTGTGAAACATTTAACTCGTAAAATACATTTTTTTTTTTTTTAATCTTTAATTGGAAATGTGTAGTTCAAAATGTGTGTATTTCTTTATGTTCCTTAATGAACTGAAGGTTAAAAAAGCTCTTAGCAAACGTCACATCTCACCTGATTCATCGTCCTACCTGGTGTGCTGCGTGCTGCTTTGGAATCTGTAAATAATTTAAAACTGTAGCTTGATTCATGTTCCTCATGTTGAATTTATTTATTCCAGGATCACAAATGAAAAATAAAGTCTTTGCATCTTGGTGTCATGGAAACACGTTATTGTTGCTGTGTGGATACCCACCAGCAAAGGATGCTCGCATAATCTTGATTTATTTATTTTTTTATAAACTCACAAAATATTAACTAACATGTATTTCCTTTTCTTTTTTCCCCTCAGGTCGAGCAAAACTATGAATCTCTGCTCAAAATGTTTTGCAGGTAAGTTCTACTGTGCGTTTCTTTGGTCCTAACACGGACCTGTGTGAATTTGGGCGGGTGTTATACTGTCTCGACTGCTGTAGCTGCTGTGGAAAAAACTTTGACAAAAAGTTCAAGTGACAAAAATAGGAGAAAGAAAATGGGAGGAAAAAAAAACAGAATTCAACTTTTTGCTTGACAAACTTAAGGCAATTAGGGTTTTCTTTCTGCTCTTTCCTTCTTAATTCATGAAGGGACCCTTGACATTTTCTCTCTCTTGCACAATCTCCACCATTTACATACAAATCTCACTTAATCCCTTTTCGGATCTGTTGCTGGAGAAAATGGCTCAAGATGGTCGATTTAAGACAAATGAAAAGAAATTAAACTGTGTTCATTGCTCTTTCCTTTTCTCAAGATAGTTTTTTTTTTTTTTAGTGTAAGGTTCAGTGTCTGTGTACTGAGCCAAGTTGTGCAACTCAGACAGAAGTCTCGCCAGGATATTTTGTCCCATATCCATCTGTAATCGCATTATCTGGACAAAATCAGTGCTAGAAAAATGAGTGGAAAGTTACACCATTTGATATAAACTATGAACAAACCTGTCTCTCCAATACTCCTATCTCAAAGGTGATGGATAAATTGATTAAAAGGTGCATACGAATGTGCAAGATTGTTTTACTGTGTCTCTTTTATTCATAGACATTCAGAAGAAACAGCCAAATGACGACTGTGCCCCAAAGGCCTCTTCAAGCTCTAGCAACAGTCAAACAGACATCTTCTGTAATGACACCAGCAGCAGCATTAGCCAGTCCCTGATGTCGATGCCAAGCACATCAGAAGACCCTTTGCCCAGAGAGACCGTAGTGACATCTGTACCTGTTCAGGACGGTAAGACACCAGTTATTTAGTGAGTTTAATCTATGAACCACACTGATGTATAGATTATAAAGTCTGTGCAAAGTGGTCTGCTTGATTTCTAATGCTTACCCTATACGTTGAACTAATGTATGCTTAGTTGGCTGCAAAGTTAGAAGTATGCTTTAATGCACATTCATTCATTTTAGTGGTCAGAGTGAGTAGCTTTTAGTAGAGGGCATCTTCTAGAAGACTGCTACTGGTTTCTGCCTGCCGAAGCAGCACTAGCAGCAGCTGCCCTGGCTATATTTGTCCTCACGACACAGATAGAATGATAGGAAAGGGCATCTATTCAGAAGTGAAGGTTTTAAGAGGACGCCTACAATTGCCACGGCATTTGTCATCGCTGTACAGTGACAAGGTTATTTGTGGAGGCCAATTCAGGACAGGGCAATGAAGTGGCTACCAAATAGATGTGCAGAACTGGTGACAAATTGCCACACTAACCTGGTGCTTTGCTACAACTGGAGATATTTTAATAAAAATGAGAGCTGGCACATGATATTGTTAAATTTTAAAAGAAACACCCCATGAAGCTGGCTAATTCACTCACAAACTGACAAAGTAATTCAATAAAATGTGTCAAGAGAGAAACAGATGCTGAAATATGATTTTAATGTTACTTGTTTTATTGCTGCTTTTATTCTGAGGTCCCTGTAGTTGAAAGACAGCTAGAATGTAATTAATGTCAGCTTACTACCTAAGAAAGTAGGTATTGTCTTTCAATGGAATGAATAACAGTATACCAATCAGCCACAAAATTAAAACCACTGACAGGAGAAGTGAATGACATTGATCATATTGTGACAATACAGTGTTCTGCCGGGAAACCTTTGGACCTGGCATTTGTGTGGATGTTACTAAGACATAGCACTCACATAGACCAGACCAGACCAGACACCACCACCCCACTAACAACATTCCGTTGCCAGACACCACAGGACACCCTCAGAAGGCCCATGTCCATTATCTGATGAGTCACAACTGTTTGGAGGCACAAGGGAGACCTATACAATACTAGGATGGTGGTCATAATGTTGATATTAGGCTTAGTTGCATTTCTAGTCATCCACACCTTTCACTGACTTTTAAAACTGCTTTAGGAACAGGTGGATCATATATCACATATTTGCTACAACTGTAATACCCCCTTCCCCCACCCCCAGCTAGCCGTCTCTTGGCTGGCTTCAATCTGCACAGATGCACACTGCGATCTCCCCTCCATAGATACCTATCATAACTGCTGTGGGGGTGGGGTGGGGGGGGGTGGGGGGCTCACAGCATAATAAAGGATTCCAAACACCCCAGTCACAGTCTTTTCATCCTGCTGCCATGTAGGAAACGGCACCAGAGTATCCGGGCAACCGCTAGGAGATTCTCCAGCAGCTTTTGTCCTCGAGCTCTTACGATTATAAACTCTGGGCCTTTCAGGGTAACCTAACACACGACCAATATCTCAGCCTGTTGCAGCCTATCCATTTTTGTTTCCCACACAGCTGAGTGGCTTCTACGTTTCTGAAGACTTTGGAAGAGTGTGGATACACGCCTTAGCACAGTTTTTATAATTTACAGTTATGTTTTGTCATTTTTAGATCGTCTCTTTTTCACACACTATATCTCTCTCTTTCAGGAGTGTCCAGCACAGACGCAGTCTTGGGTTCCCTCTCCACTCCTACAAAACGTTCCTTTGAGTCAGGTATGCCTCAGTCCGATGCCTGTTTTGCATTGTGAGCTTGTCATGTCGACTTAAGGAGCTCAGATTTGTGAACGTGGGAGCAATAAACAGCGCTTATTCAAAATGGGTTTGCCTAATTGTTCGAGCTGCAGAAACTGTGGAGGGAAGGATATTGGGGGCGCAATAGAGCGTGTCTGGCACAGTGTGTGAACGTAAAAGCCAGTCATGCAATTGTTAGAGTGAATGAAGACTACGACTACATACTGTATACAAATGTAGTGTTTCCAAAAAAAGTCACAGCTAGAGAGTCCCACATTTGATCCTGTAGATAAATTAGACCTGAATTACAGTGACACACTTTGGACAGAGCTTAAACGGGTGCATGTGTGGAGCTGTGTTAGGGTGCACCATCATCAACAGCCTTATCAAATTAAGCTGAATGACGCCTAAAAAACAAAAAAACAACAAAAAAAAACACTGCAGACTAGTGTAGATTTCTCTTTATTATGCTTTCACCCTCAGGTCACACAAACTGGTGCTCTCATACACGTGCGCACTCGCACGCGACTTGAGACAACTGCAGAGCTCAGCAGTGGTGTGTGAACATGTTGATCCCTTGTCTAATGCAGCTGGATCATGGGAGTACAGCACCGTGGCACACATGCACACACTGCATCCTTTAAACCTTTTGCTGTTGGCTGACTTCATGTGTGACTTGTCTTTGTCTCTGCAAAGAGGAAATCTGTCTTTTGCTTTTACCTTTTGTGTAACCAATTAATGTCTTAAAGCTCAGTTAGCAGTTTATAGTACAAACAGCTTGGCTTCCAAAAAAAGAAATACCCCAAAACTTGTGAGGCATTGAGTCGTAGGTAAATCTAACGTGTCAGTCTGTCTAAATTGGCTGCTGAGATGTAGTCGGATAACAGAAGGCAGTCAAGGAGGAAGCAGTTTTCTCACAACATGCCATTGCACATGTGCTGGCACACACACGCACAGGGATCGATGGGCAGGCTAGGGGGGATCTGACTGCTCAGCTTGGCCTAGTTCTCAGAGATTTATTGAGCGCTGATCTGCATTTCGGCCGGGCCAGGGAAAAAGTCTGCAGGATTGATGAGAAAAGCTGAGTCGAAATTCCAGCCGGCCGGCGGAAGCTCGCTGCGTGTTTCGATGTCGGGCTGCTTGTAATCTAATTCAGAAGAAGCTATTAATCACTTTTTAGTTTAACAAAATGAAGAGTTTTTGCCAGTGTGACAGCATCTGGTCTATCCTGGTCACAGAGCAGACTAAATCAGAAAATATCTTGTTGGAGGTCTGAAGCTTTCTCTTGAAAATCCAGTCAGCGCTGCAATCTGGGTTTTGGGATCATTATGTCCATAGAGGAATAAAGAAACGTGTAGAAGGGTTTTGACTTCCAGTATATGGGTAGATTTATTAGTTTGAACCATTTGAGAAGGTTGATAAGCCTTGATGTGTGTGTGTAACAGAAAACTAGTTTGTGTTGCTGTTATATGTCAATTCACACGGTTTGAATCAAATTACATTTAGACTTTTTTTGGTAATATTTTAGAGACTGTGTAGTTTTTAAAGACAAAATGATGTGTATTTACTTTGCATGTACAGGTTTAGCTTCAATAGATTAAAAGTAAAGATTCAGAATACCCACTGTTTAGCTATTAAAGTGTTAACTGTATGTCCAGAAACGATTTAACATGTTCATTGTTAAAAAAAGGAATTTAGACTTACACTGTTTCTTCACTATGTATATGTGCTTTACGTGTCTTCAGCCTCAGAGTCAGAAAGCGACGTTTCTCCCGAGAAGCGAGCAAGAGTGGGTGAGGTCCCAGAGGGCGAGGAGTCTTCATCATCGTCTGCATCGTCATCCTCGTCTCGCAGCGGCTCTAAACAGCGGAGCCGCAAACGTTGCCATCGCTGCCAAACCAAACTGGAGCTGGTACAGCAAGAGCTGGGTTCCTGCCGCTGTGGTATGATGATACACCTCTATAAAATATACAATGCACATGAAAATGCATGCATCACCAGACCCACTAAACACTGAGTTTATAAGCAGAGGTAGCTATTATTATAGTTGGGTGCATGATGTTATGAATGACTTTTACAATGATTTACAATGTTGGTCTTATACGTACACGAAATACATTATGGGTTGGTTAGTCATGGTTTTGTGACTTTTAAGTCCGGTGCATTGAAACACTTCTATATCCAGTTCATGTGTTTGACAGAAACATTGAAGACCAGAGAGCTTCTTCTCGCCTTGAGGGACCAATACAGAAAGCCTCAGTGTTTCACATTGCCCATAAAACATAAGCCAATTACCAGAAACACAAATGCAGTTTAAGCCAATACTTGGCTTGCTAATCAACTTGTTTGCATACAAATTAAAGTACTTAAAAAGTCAACGCTCTTCACTGCTTAAAGACCAATCTGCTTAAACCAACGCAATAATTTCTAAATTGGAAATTGACTTGTCTTTTTCTCCAGCAGGCACTGGTTAATGCACGGGCCATCCATCCTTAATAGTCCTGTGCTTACTATGAAAACATGCTTTTCACAGACTGAAAGGGGAAATGGTGGCGATTACAGTGATTTCTGACTATTGCAGTAATTGCAGATTACTTTGCTAATGGTTCCGCAGAATGTTCCACGGTGTAAGCCAAGAAGGTCTGATAATGAGTTGAAAGCATGAATGCTTTTCAGATTGCAAATGGGGGGGGAGAAAGGATAGCTCTGGCAGGGAATCTGATCCAGTGTTGTCACACTCTGTAGTGTTCTGCTCGTAGACAGTGCCTCTAATATTCATCTTACTTGGAGTTAGAATGACACAGAGCAAAGTCACTGGAATTAAATAGCTAATGAAGTCATATCTTTTGATGTGGAGAACCAAAAGAAAGAGAATTTTTTAACATTTTCATTCTCATTCACCTTGCAAGCTAGGGACCTTGAATTTCTAATTATAAAACCGTAACCTGATTTGTAATACATGTACCTGTGCGGCTACAGATTTAGTTTGTTCCAAATCAGGAGGATCAAACATCAAGGAGTAGTCAGACTTGGTCTAAAAGATTAATGTTGTTGTTCCCCTCATCCTCTGAACTATCTTATTGAACATAACACAGCATAACACACACACACAGTGGTAGGGTTGGTGAAAACCACTTACTGTGAAGGATTAGCCTATTAATTACTGTCTCTAACTACAATAAGTGGTGACCCACTGATTCAGCTTGCCTGCCAATGTCAGGCATAGAGGTTATGTTATGAAAGACTTTCACCAGGAAGAGCCGCCGAGGGCCAAGGCTTTGTCCTGGGAGGAAACACGGCGGTGAAGGTCTTAATCCACCATTTTTAACCACGGGTGGTTGCATGTGTAGGACTCTAGAGAGGGTGCTGAATGTGTTCAAACCGGCACATCAACATCTGTGTGAGGACAGAAGCAGAGATGTAAGATATTATTATGTATCAGCCACTGGCGCGTGTTCGTATAAGTAGTTAGGCTCCTAGTACTCTCTGTACGTGTATGTGTGTGTGCTTTTTAAATTTTAGCTGGATTGGTTATTTAAGACAGTTAGGACTGAAAACTTGGAATAATACTCTACACACACTGATTTTTTATTTTAGTTTTAGATTACCCCTAAACACAGCAATCACTGCATTTCTTCCCAGCTTGTTAATGTTTTAAATATATCATTTCACCATTAAGTTGCAGAATGTCACCAATGAGTTTGCAGAGAGATCTCCTATTTGCGTTGTCTGATGGTGGATGATGCATCCAACTCTCACCCTTCCACTCCATTCATGAATGCTGTAATCATATAGGTTTTAATTGCATAGCAACCAGCCGTCAAACTGGGCTTTTAATCACCACTTATTGAACAGCAGCGGTGTTATTATGTATATTAATGAATGAATTTAAGACGATGAGAGCTAACGACCTTCTCTGAGCTTAACAAGTATCCTGCAGTGGCAGGGCCTTTTGTTGGACGTGCTACAGTATAGACTGAGAGTCAGCGAGAGTGATGAGGGTTCTCTGTTGAATGGAGTCAAAGGAGGAGGCTACAAAGACTCGTCTGCACCATTGCACATTATTGGTTCTTCAAAATATATATATATTTACAGAGGTGTTTATCAATCTTTATGTTCGTAGTTCATGCATCAGTGTGTTGGAGTTGGTGGCATCTAGCAGTGAGATTGCAAATTGCAGCCAATGCCTTAAGCCCACTGGAGGTTGCTCTGTAGATATTAAAAACAAAAAACAAAAACAAAAAAAGTCAGCAGTAACATATTAATAAAAACTTAATTATGAATACTGCATCCTATTGCTTCCAACGTATCCCTCTTAATCCTGTATTTTTTTCTTTCTTATTCTTCGAATTACCTTTGTCAACATTTCAGTTACAACCGTAATATTTATCCATTCACTGAACACAGCAAATTAACCAGTCTCCTTATTCTATGCCCATAAATCCCCCCACTCCCCCACCCTCCAGGTTATGTCTTCTGTATGCTCCATCGGCTTCCAGAGCAACACGACTGTCTGTTTGACCACCTGGGCCGCGGGCGCCAGGAGGCAGTCCTCAAGATGGTTAAGCTCGACCGCAAAGTGGGCCGCTCCTGCCAGCGCATCGGGGAGGAGTGCTCTTGAGCGTCCGTTCCCCTAAAAGAATCTGCGTGTTCAGACGGCGTCCCAGCACTAACAGGGATATGATTTTTTTCTTTTTCATATATATATATATATATATATATATGTAATTTTTTTTTTTTTTTTTTTTTTAGAATTTTTGCAGATTTTTTGGATACAAACCTCCCCATTTTTTTTTCCTTTTTAAATAATCCTCTCTCTTTTTAAATTCTCCTGTTAACCCACATTCTGGTTCGTTCTCGCTTCTATTGGCTCGATCATATCCCTGCTGCTAAGATGCCTTGTGGAAAAAGAAAAAAGAAAAAACAACAAAACCAGGAATGACGGAACAATAAGGCAAAGGAAGTATACAGTTTCTTCACCTTTTTTGCAAGTTCTTGAGTACACGCAGTATGAATGGAATGTGAATAAATAAAAGGATGGAGAGAAGAAATGCTGTGCTGTACGCATACGTCTTGGAAACCAGACTGTACTCTATACCTCAGAGAAGAAAAGATAAAGAATGGAATGATGAGGAGGAGGAGGAGGAGGGGAAGAGGGATGAGAAAGAAATGGTTATCCTTCATGTACACTTTGACTTTGGCGCTGTATATAGACTGTGCTCTTTACCTCAAAATCAGACCAGAGCTGCTTTGTACTCTGCGCCAACGTAGGACTTTGTCAAGCAAACGAGCTAACCAGTCTCAGTTTAAATCAGTGTCTTACCCCCTGGCCGCCCTCCAACTATAATCCTAAAACCTTCAGAAACACAAGCACCTGTTAATCATTCACCTCAGGATACTGAAGCTCAATCTTCCCTCCTCGTCCTCCGCCTCCCTCCAGCTTACATCTTCCCATTCTGCTCTAAGAGGACACCATTTACCCCGTTTGTTCTAATGTTTTTGAGGAGATGTTTCTGCCACTGTGGACGAAATCGTCAGGATACTGTTGGAAGTCCATGTTCAGAACTAGTGGTGTGCGCCAAGCTCGGACACACTGGTGGTGGGAACAGCGAACTAATTGTCCTCTGGATTACTCTCAGATTCGTTTTCGATGTTGGAATGTGACTGATGAAGACTCCATTTGTTGAGGATTTTCTCCGTCTTCCCCCATTTGTCTGTCTTTATCTCCTTATCCTCCACGGACCTTCTCATGCCCATAGACTTTTTCAACGAGTGCGTTCTGTCTGCGCCGGATATTTTCGACCATGGGGAGGATGACATTTACAGGACACACAGGGCAAGACGTGCTCGCGATTTAAGACTGGACCTGAATGTCTGCATTGTCATATATTACTACACTTTTGCAATTACTTATTATTTGTTATTTGTCACGATATCCTATTTTATGTTCTCAGCTGTTGTTCTCATTGAGCGCACACAGGTAAAATCAAGCATTCTGTATTCTTTGGACCGAGGATACAAAAGCAAACTGTTTCCACTTGGGATTGCGATTGGCTGTTCAGGTCTTGTGATATTCTAGGCCATCATTTCAGTTATCCACACTTTAAGGTGAATTTCGGTGCGAGCTTTGAAGCAAGGTTTAATGTGTGGTTGGTTTTCACTCTTTTTCCCGTACTTTAATACCCCTTACTACATGTTTTGATTTCCTGCTAGCATGATGAGATCACATGAATCCTCCTTCCCTTCACTTGGGTTGTCTCATCTCTCCCTGTATTGATTGCTCTATTTTTCCTTATTTCGCCCTCTCCGTCTCCCTCCTTCCCTCCCTCCCTCCCTCACCCTTGTTACGCTGCAGATGAGGGAATGGGGCTGGGATGAGGTGAGCAGAGTGCTGAAAGTTAATATCAGCAAATAATTACCTTCCACGCATTTTCCTGGTGGACTGTGGAAGGAACAGAAAATGCATAACGGATGAATATTGTGTATCTTAAAAAAGAAAAAAAAGAAAACCTTATTTAACCTCTTTTGCGTTTTGGACTTAAGTGTAGAGCTGCGTTTTTGGTTGTAACGTGGTTATAAAATGGAAAGGTGAATGTGGAAAATTTATTTTTGTTTCTTTTGCTTTACATTTTATTTCTCCTTTCCAACTTTTGTTTTGTTTTACTGAGAAAGAATAAACTGGATTAGAAAAAAAAAATGTGAGCATCTCTGTTGTACTTACTGACATGGATGGAAAGATGGGTTGTTATGTAAAGTTTGTAGCACTTTTATATATTTTGGTGTGTGCTTTTTTTCCTTTCTCTTTTGCCCACATTTGATTTTGACATCGGTCACAAAGACAAAATTTGGGATGAACCTTAATATGTTAAGTGAAATCATGTCTAACTCTTCTTACAACATGTTACTGACTCTCCATGATGTCCTAACATCCACCTACTGTTTATAGTGATGTAAACACCTGTTTACTCCTCACAGAGGGCTGCTATAAACCCACTCTCATTTACTTAACAAAATCTGTTTGTGTGTGTGCTTGTGTATGAACATGTGTGCTTATGTTAAATGGTAAATTTGAACTAAACCGGCTTCTGATGGCAGCAGTGAGTCTTGTGGGTTTCTCAACTAATTAGATTTGTGGGGGGAAAAACCCCCACATGTTGCCATGATCAAAAGATATCCTAAAAATGTAGAAGTCAGGCAGCTGCCAGCCTGAGTGGAATCTCTTAGGCTTCTCCTCACCCGAACTGAAGCTACAGGATGACCGCTTAAATGTGAAGCCGTGTGAGAGGTCTCTCTTTTCTGTTAAAGCAGTTAAAATCTCGCAACCCTGCTGGATGCGAGACACTGTGTAGACTCAAGAAGCCCGGCGTGTTTTCCCTTTTCTGCAGTTTGATTAGACGTACTTGTCTATTGGATTGAACCAGACCGACCAGCTTTTGCTTTCCACGGGCATCGGTGTGCCTGGGTAGCCCATGACGCTGACGCTGGTTCAACGCTTTTCCTTCCCTGTACCACTCTGTGCCGACCACTGCAGACCAGGAACAGTCCACAAGAGCTGAAGATTCGACAATATTCTTACCAAATTGACGAGACAAAAGTTGTCAGATTTGCTCAAATGTTTCCCATTTTTTCTTTAATGCGTCAACTTTGAGGATAAACTAATCGATTGCTGCCGAGTACATCCAACCCACTGACAGGTGCCGTGATAGTGAGATAATCTGTGTTATCCACTTAACCAGCAGTTATGACCAGGTGGTCATATTGTTGTGGCCTATCGGTGTATATTCTTAAATAAAAGTATGCCATTGGCTGACACAAAGCATGTAATCGGTGTAAATGCTGAGATCATTTGATGCCGAGTCCATATTTTTCATCAGAATTTGCCTGGAACACAAAGTTGTTCTTCATAATCCTTGAAGCCCTGTTTTAGGCTTTTTAAAGCCCCCTCTTTGTTTACAGTGTCAGTGTTTGTGCTCTCCTTTGTGTTTTATGTTGTCTTGATTATACCCTGACACCCAGGATGAAGCACAGTGCCAAGATTGGGTGGCAACAAGGAGCATGAGAGCTGTATTTGCTGGAGGCTGCCTAGTGTTAGAGAGGGATTTGGAGGATAAGATGTTGTGGCCAGTGGTAAGTAATCTCCTTAGAGCTCTACAAACAAGGAAGCTTGCCATTCTCTCTGCCTTGATTGGCTTCCATCAGTCGTGCACACCGTCCTTGTCTTGAATACCGCCTTGTTAAAGGCTTTGTCTCTCTTGCTCTTCTCTCTGCCGTCACGTCTCGACTGTTTCCACTTTCTCACAAAAACACTCAAACCGGTGTTTTTGTACCGCCTAGGCGAGGACGCGCTGCCTTGTTAGTTCCTGCTTTACAAAGGCGTCACCAGTCTGAATCAGAGGTTACAGAGAGAATGATCTCAGATACAGCAGCCAAAGTAAACGAGGGATCACTTTCACCGGCTGATGCGTCACAGGCGGTTTTCCAGGCAGAGGTGGTTTTATCCAGGGTAATGGTCAGGTCACTGATTATGTGAAAGCACGTTTGGAATTACATCTGCTTCATTAGATCTGCTTCAGCACAGAGGATGTTCCCTTAATTTATCATGCAAATAAATTACACAGACTTGAAAAAAATGTCACTTTTTGATAATGTCGCATACATAGTTAATTGATGGTTTTTAGTAATAAGCGTTGTGCTTGAGTTTTGTAAGAAATTAATTTATACTGTAAAACTGAAAGGCTGTGTCACTTAATGCTTCACTCAATGCTAAATTTGTTCTAGAGAATGGCATATTATTTCACATATTTAAAGTTGTACAGGGAGAATTACACTCACAGAATAAGGGATGAAATTATAAGACCACACTGAAGTTTAAATCTGACTAAATTATATTACAGCCTGCAATCCTTTGTGGAAAGCCATATTCAATAAAATGTATTTTTCAAAGCAGGGCTAGAAAAACAGTGTACTAAAGTGGTACTTGCATCGTTCCTTGTATTGTGGACACCAGCTAATAAGCTGTTGTGAAACCAAGTGTCCACATGCGTCCTAAATGTGAGTTAACTTGAAGAGAAAGCCTGTCCGAGTCAAACACTGAATCAAATGACTGCACAATGTGAAAGGTGTTTCTCATAGTTAAGTTTTAAAACATTTAATTGGTCCGCTGTCACTGCACTCAGCTCAGTGCTGGTGTTGTCAAATAGAGCTGATGGTTTTCAGTGTCCAAGCTGTTTGAACATCACAAAAAACTCTCACAAAACTGCCCAAAAGTTTAACTTTAACCCCGTAGACTACATACACTAGTGTAGTCTATCAAAAAAAGCAATCCAAGCAATCACACATCTGCAAACCCCAGCAGCTACTCACATCTAGCTGCTACAAAAGGCATTTGATGATGTTATGTAGTTCATGAAGTGATTCTCTAATCATTAGAAACAGCAGCCCTAACAATTGTACCAAACACACGTACCGTCATGGAAGGAGGAAGCACACTTTCTTTCTTTTTTTTCTTTTTTTTTTCAATCACCATTTAAAAATGTCAAGATGTTCCCAAACCAGCTCAAATTAACACTGGCTCATGTTGAAGTTGAACACAGCAGACCATTGAGTTGATAAAACAACAAAAAAAGCAAGAAAATTAAACTTTAAACCTCATTGTAGTCCTGTGGCCATGTACAGACCAGTTTGATTTCAGGCATGCCAGACCAGTAACGTAATAACCAATAAATAATGATGACTCCAAATTTATGCGCTTAGTTTTAGTGCAAGGACGCACATTATGAAAAACTTTACATTTAAGGAACGGTCTTTCTAGAAAACATTTTATTAATAACCTGAACACAAGTGCAATTCTGACACATAACCAATAGCAGTAACCTGTGTTTAAAAAAAATACAGTTAATGTCTTATGTGTTCGTGGGCCAGATTACAACCTCTGGTGGGCTAATATTGGCCTGCTGCCCATATGTTTGACACCCCTGCTGTAATCCTTCTGGTATCTACAAACTTGACCTAAAATGAATGCAATTTTGCTCTATATGTGATGGATAAGTAAACTGCAAACAGATTTACCACCTCAACTAACTACAAAGCCCAGTGTGTGTTTATGGTATGCATGCAAACCAACTGGGTGGGAAAACCTGTGACATTTGTCCCCCATCTCCTTTGCTGTATACTGCTACTAAACCAGCCATTTATTCTACTGATCTACAGTAGTTATTCATGAGTTGGTGTATATTTTGATATTCTCTGAGTGTACTTCTATACCCAGGGACTCATAAGCCATAATCCCCTCTCATACCATAGCTAATGAGCACCGATCCATTACCACCCCAACCATCTTCAGCCGCAAACTGGCACTGTTCTTTATGAGCCCCAAACAAGCGTGCTGCTGACATTTTGGTCAGGTTTAAGAGGAAATTAGCAGCAGCGGTGGAAGATTCAATCCCAATATGGCCATTACTGTCTGTTGGCCATTTTTTTTGTTCATGTGACCTTTAAGCAGTGAGCTGACTACACATTTCTCTTTAGCTGCTGGTAAAGAGTGAGAGGACGAGGCTTTAATGAGGAATTACCGGTGAATGTGGAGCTCTGTACTGCAGTGAGAGCCTGTAATGGATGACAAGCAAGATACGAGGTTTCAAATTTCAAACTGATCTCAATCGTAAATCATAGTCATACTGAACCACATGTCAAACGCCAGCTTCAATGTCCATCACTGAGGTCAATATCCCAAAGCTATATTTATCTTTAACCACAACAACCTGGAATTTGTCACACAGAATCGCTAAGGAATTGTGCACTACTACTGAATATGTGGAAAGAGTTGTAGAAAGACTTGTGTGGCTCCAAAGAGAGATGTGTGCAGTCTCTAAATTATGTCAAGTGGTTTATGTCAGTGTCGGTTGTGGCCAAAGACAACGAATTGGAAGTCAACCACCGCTGACACACCCAGAAGTTGTCAGTAGCTGCATTCGGTACTACTGTATAGTCTTTCAAAAACAGTAAAACAAAAATATGTTTAATTTCTATTTGTATTAGCTTGGAAATTAGAGAAAAGCTTCTTGTCCATTCTGCTCTTGGGTAAGAGGTTTGTAAAACTATAAAGCAATGCGGGATATGCTGTGGCACAGTGTTGGGTTGCTTAGAAACAACATGGCAACACAATACACAACATCATCATGAGGTCGACTGTATATACATTTCTTATTTATGAAGCACGCATTCTTCTACATGGCTCCTTCTGACTCCACAACTTGGCCACAGCATAACAACCTCCCCCTCCCCACAGCACTTTCTTTATTAATGTGAGGTCATCTTTTGATTTGTGCCATTGTAAAGCCACCATTATTTGGCTGTCTGGGTGGCCGTTGCTATCGATTTCCTGTTTTCCAGTTCTCTTTAACAGCAGCCAGACTCGGTAGCTTGTCTGTGTCTCATCTCTTGCTCTGTGTTTGCCCGCCTCTTGTTTGTCTCCTTCACCTTTCGCCCTGAACCGTCACCTCTTAGCTTTCCTTCGTCTTTCTGACTCGGTGGTGAAATGTTCTGCTCTACTTCTCTGAACTGTTTTGAGACATGCGGGTTAAAACATTTGAATCCGGTTTAGGCTGAAGCAGCCACTGTGATATCTGCAGCACAGTAAAGCATCCTCACTCTTTGTGCTTCATTGGACTAAAATGGTTCTCCTCCTTTTGTCAGTGCTGTTACATCACATTACAAGGTTAGTAATTATCTTGAAATATAAAACCAATCAAAGCTTTTTCAGAAAGCCACGTTGTTTAGGTTTTAGCAGGTGTCAAAAAAGCACTGTAGAGTAATTCAGTTGCTAACATTAGGATATTTTGGCCTAATCCATCTAGTAGACATGAAAATATTTCACTAGATGGCAAAGATTTAGTCGGCTGGGGGCTCTTGAAGAGAAGCCCAGCTCTCCAAACTTACACTGAGGCTTCATCAGGGGAGCGTGGATTATCTGTAAAGCATTTTCTGGCTATACAGTAGTTGAGGATTGACGATATGTTCTCCTGATTAACTGATGTCAAGAACATCAGCATCAGTATATGTCAGCGTGGTCACAATACACGTCCAACATCTCATGGGATCAGAAATGTGGTTTGTGAAAGGGTCTGTACTCGTCTAATTGAGTGAAAAATGTGAAAATGATTTACTTCTATTTGATTTTTGATGTGTTTGCAGTGCAGTAAAACTTAAAATCTCATCAGTTCTCTCAACTCATTCTCTTCTTGGAGTTGCTGCTTCAGACGCCAGTGAACACGCTTCAGTGTTGGATGCAGTCATCACACCGACTCCAGCACCGGTACGGTAAGCTGAACCACAGCCTTGTTAGAAGAACATTACCATCCCACACCATGTTCTGGGATGTCTCTAAAATAACACCTGTGAATGTCAGTGATTTTAAGAATACATCATTCTGTAGCCTGCATAGCTTTCTTAACTCTCCTTTGCTCATTCTGTAACACAGTAGTTTTACTGCAAAATATAATGCATTTTGATGAGGATCTGTTGGTGTATTACATCTAGACATTAGTTACGATGCAGTGAACACAACCAAACATGTGCAATGACTACAAATGCTGTGGAGCAGTTGTTAGTACAATAAGCAGACGCATTTATATTAAAGTAGAGCAATAAAACATACTAATTTACCTGTTAGTGGCAATGATAATAGTTGTCATTTCAGTGTTTCAATCAGAACATATTATTGTAAAAATTCCCCTCTGCCGCTATTAATTATCTAGCTTCACTTTATTTGAGTAGAAGCTGTGAACTGACAGTGTTTGTTGACTTCCAAGGAACAACTCATTCAGCAGAAACATTACTTCCCTCATATTTCACTCATTCGTGCGCTTTCTTTGCAAAGATAAAAGCTAAAACTGAACCTCATCTGAAAAAAAGACCTTTTCATTTAATTAGTTTTCACCACTTAAGATTTTCTTCATTTTTCTGTGTGCGCATGTTCTCTGTAGTGGGTCAGGTTTTCTGTCTCTGATTTACCATAGCTGCACATCACCAGCCACTGATAAAAACATATTGAAGTGGACAGAAAGGAATTATTTCTTGTCGTTGCTTTTCAGATGGACAATAGTAAAACAGATGCAGTCTAGGATCACTTCATTGTGTAACAAGAAAGACATTTTTGTGTGTTTCTTCCAGGTACATCCTTTAATCAGTTTTCTAAGTGCACGTGCTCTTTTTTTTTCATGTAAAACCAGCACCCATTCACACCTGGCCGCTGCTTTTGTCCAGCTGAGTCCTCCACTCCTCGATTGTTAGCACCTGAGCGCAGCAGCTGGGGTCTTTGCTCCTTAAGAACTCCAACAACAGCAGCTGTGAGAACAGGTCATGTTTCTCAGTCACTTTTCCTTCCTCGCACAAGTGGCAACCCCGTGACCTCTGACGATAGATGTTTTTTTTTTGTTGTTTTAAAAAAAATAAAAATAAAAAAAACTTTCTAGTGCAGAAAACACTTATTGTGCAGAACGATTTTGCAGACATCCAAAACACAAATGCCCTTTATGTCTAAGCTGATCTGAACAGTGTCAGGCAGTCAGTGTAGCTAGAGGGATGCAGCGAGGGGACCTTGTTCCTTTTGCAGGAGCACAGAAGGATTTGAAGCTAAACTAGCTGCTGAAAAGAAACAAAGGCATCTTAGTGAAATGAAATGTCTGCATAAGTGTCACAAGGATGAATAATTCATATTCAGCCACATTCAAGTGCCGCGGTGTATTTCACAAACCTGTATTAAATGAGAGGCAGTGAATGGTGATAGATTGAGATCAAAGACCAGCCCCGCCAACACTAGTGTCAAATCCAACTTTACCAGCTTTTCTAAACATCTTTCAAATAAGGTTAAAACATTCTTTCTTTCTTCTTGGTGGAACAGTACGCATTATTAGTCCTCTGGTAATTTGCTGGTTCGTGTCAGGGCCACAGCAGTCAAAGCCATGTGTTTGTGCTGCGCGAGAAGCTGAGAATTCTTTTATTTTCTTGTTGAATAATAGCTGTGACTGGATGCTGTTCTTTGACATGCAAGAGTCAGGAAAGTAGGATTGACACTTTTTATTTCTTCTAAAGACAGAAGCTACTAAAGAGCTGAATGTAAGAAATGTATCTCTCACAGTTATTAAACACGGCTACGTCACGTCACGACTCCCTCGGTATCAGCTCAGTCTAAAAGACTTCCATATCCCACCGTTTCACTTTCACACACACGCGAACAGAAATGCAGGGTTGGCTGCAACAACCACAAACATGGTTTATCAATCAGTGAGCAGCCCTACAGTCCACTTCCTTCGCTTTCTTTCCCCAGTGAATAACAATTCCGTCTTGAGGAGGGGAGCATGTCCTGAAACGGGAACTCAGAAATCCTCAATATACCAGTATGCAGTGTTTATGTGTCTCTACATATCTCTGTATGTGTGAATGCATCTGAAGTGCACATGTATGTTCTGTATACGAGTTTTTTTTCTCCAATATTTTCACTGAAACAGATTTTAGATATTTTATTCTCAGTTAAATAGCCTTAAAAACACACCTCATAAACTTTACACACTCAGTTATACACCTGCTCATACGGAGCTCATTTCTGGCCCATTTCCTAACACAAGCACGTTATAAAACTTAACACATCGACTGCAGAGGATGAAACACTCACGCATCCGCACACACAGAGCCCCTCTCTCTTCTGTTTGCACTATTCCACCCTCTCCATCTATGCACCCCTTGAGATTTCATGTTCACCATAATCTTTCTCACACACCGCTGTCCTTATCTGCATTTGATCTGGCTACTTTAAAAGACATCAAACGCTAAGTGTAGTATACATTTGAAAACAACTTTGTTTATGGCACGGATCATGTCAGTGACATATTTTCTGTTATTAGCTGCCCACACAAGTATTTGAAAATGATTGAGAGTCATAAATATAACCCAAGGAAAGTCGGTCTTGATGAGCAAGTACCATTTATGACCTTCCATTATCACCAGCATAATGAAGTGCTTTGGCAAAGCGTCTATTATTTTCACTGCTATCTTCTAGGATATTTCTAGGATAAGTCCATTCTCTTATTGTTTTAGATGGACATGGTCCAAGTGAGGGAGACAGAGAGGAGAACTCTGACAGAGGATGTGTGAAATGTTAATAAAGGAGATTAAAACTTTCTGGGATTGACACTGATTTTTGTCTGTAGTAATGGTTATTTTTATACATATGGGAAATTTGTCTGTGTCACTTAGCGAACTGGTTTGATAATAGATGTTTATTTAAACACTGAGTGGTTACAACGCAATATTATCATTCACTTGGAGCTGTGTCTCTGGCGCTGTTCAATATTCATGGTTTCTGGTCTCTACTAGCTCCTGAGGGAAATATCCGGTTCTCAAGCTGCTCAGTCCTCTGTCGTGTTCACCAGCCAGTTGCCAACTGTGTCTGCCTGCTGTTGGGTGCTGAGCAAGTTGTGCACGTTGAGGGATTTAGAGCACTTTCTCACAGCTGATTGCTGTGTTGGAACATGACAATAGAGAGCGATGGGATTGAACCAACATGGTAGAGTTGTGGACCGGAGAACTACACTGAAACTCTCTATTGCCATCGAGCTGATAAGGGTGAAAATCTCATTAATCACTGCAAGTGCCAACTTTTCCCATTGTAACCTAGTTTCCACATTGTATTGTGCTGGTAAATGGCTTGTATTTATATGTTTTTTTTAGCTGTTGGTACCATAAACTGTATAAACTTGGACAGCGGAAATGCTCCTCAAAAGTGAAGCAAAAGCAAGTAGAGGGCTGCAGTATAGCTCATAAGCCATAAGCCCCACCCCTGCATGTTAGTGGATGGGCCAGATTAAAGAGGAACTACTGTTTTTATACAACCTTATGTCTGGCATAAAATATAATCGTTTACTCACCCATATAACTTCTGTGTCATTTGTAGCTGTTTGGGAGACATTTAGAACTGGGTATATCCATACAGTGGGAGTGGTTGGTACACCGAGACACAGCCTAGTTCTTTGTGACATGGTTGAATATTTTTTTCTGATTCTGAGGTTGTGGACGAACCATAGTAGTGGCAAATTACAGGTAAACAAGCCGACCGTCGCGGGGGTGCATGGCGCTCAGAGATGAAATCATCCAGGGCAGATGACATCATCCAGGGTCTGTAGGTCAGTTGGAATGGATGATGATAACAAATCCGGACTCGACGGCAAATAGCACCAGCGTACGATAACAAAATATTGGTGAAATGAACGAGTTTCGTGGCAGATATATGCCGCGTTTCGGTGCCCCAATCACTCTCACTGGAGTGGATATACGCCGATCTAAATATCTCACAAATGACTACAACTGGTGAATAAACGATTGTATTTCATGCCAGAAATAAGGTCCAGGTTGTAAACAACTCTAGTTCCCCTTTAAAACACTAAAGTACACATCCAGTAACATTTTTTCCTGAAGGGTTTTAGTTGTTAGGTAGCTAATATACTGTGGAGTACAGAGAATAGTACATCCTGAATCTTCCCTCCATTAACTAACGAAACCTTCCCAACTAAATGATCAGAGAAAACTCAAGTTCTATCTATCTAACTATCTGACCAATGGAACTAATTTAAACTGAGAAAAAATATTAACTATGCAGGCCAAGTACACCCTTATTATAGACTCCAGTAAAGGCAAAAAAAAAGTCAGTGTCAATTGTGGTCACAAAATAAAGCAGAAAAATTTGCATTTTCTGCTTCCCTGCAGAAAATATGATAAAATAAAGATTACGTTCTCTTCTAAAATAATATGTAAATGCTAAGTTGATTCATCCTTTGACCAATTGATAATTCAATAGCTCTTTGGAGAGAAAGCTTATCAATTCCCGGAGGCAGAAAAATATATCAGTATCATGCCAGAGCCAGACAGAAAACTGTTACACTTCTCATCATAATCCAATCATTTGTTTCCTTATTCATTAGTTGTCATTTGGTTGTTGTTTTTAATCTTTTCTTTCCCCTGTTAATCACATATTCAGACAAGATCATCATGAAACAAATTATTGGTCAATTGCATGTAACTGATTTTTGCAATATATATATTTTTTTGTGAACTTTCATACCACGGTGTCAAAAAGAGGGAGCAGGAGAACGGGTGATGGGATGGGATGAGGGTGAGGAGGGTCTGCAGGGAAAAGCGCCGCTCGTCTGTCAGGAAGCCCTGACAACACAATCTCTCAGGCCCCTCCCTTCTCTCTCCCAATTCCATTACCCAAGCAGTGATAAAATTTCCCAATGACATCCAGCACCATCGCATCTGCAAGAGGCGCAGACAGCAACATAAATTTAATGCACCAGTGCTGCATGGTGTCTAATTGTTAATTGTTGTAATATCACATTACAAGCAGTGGGTGCTAACAGTTTGCAGAGGCCTGTGGGGCGCGTGTGCATATGGAGAAAGGACTGAGTGATCCATGGTGTTGGACAACCTAGTCCAGGTCGGTTTTCACTGAGGCAGCCCCTATGTTTTTGTGTGTTTATGGATGTGTGTGTATAAGAAGAAAGAGGGAGACTTATTTTCCAAAGTAGACGATAAACCGCAGCCAAATATGATTAAATAAATTGCACTGCATATGTTGTAAAAAAATAAAAAAGAAAACTTATCACAAAACAAAGTGGAGCTCACACACATAATCAAATAGAACCATCAGGCAAAACTGTTTCAAAGTATCATAAACATTTATTGATCCTGGGAAAATTACCGAGCACACAAACCTTCCTACACGTACCGTATAGCTATATGCAGTATCACAGCTGAGAGGTGTTAAGTCTCACCACAGCACTCTGTTGTTTCCCCACTGCAGTGCTACCTTTCAAGTCCTTGCTCATGGGACAGACAGGAAGAGGAATGGGTAAAGCAATTTAAAAGTTAATTTCAGGTAAACAAGTGATGTAATACCCGCAAGGCTCTTTTGTGTAATAAAACTGTTACAGTTAATCTGACAACACTTTCCACCATAAAAGAATTGTGTTTAGGCAGGACGCCAGTGCTGAAGTAAGTGGCTAACCTGACCTAACATGCTCACACCATTTTACATTAGTTTGATAACAATTTAACATCAGTCAGTCAACTTATAGACGGCAGCACATTTTCAGGTATTATCTAAATCATAATCTCTAATGCACAATATACACTATGTTTAATAAACTGTGAAATACTTTGAAAGACGGTTATACGTTGCTTTTTTTCTTTTGCAGACACCACTACTCATGACTCTTTCCGTAAATGTCCGTTCATGTTATAAAAGGAAACCTAAAGGACATACACTGATCAGGCATAACATTATGACCACCTTCCTAATACTGTGTAGGTCTCCCTTGTGCCTCTAAAACAGTTGTTACTCCTATGAGAATGGACATGGGTCTTCTGAGGGTGTCCTGTGGTGTCTAGCAACAGAATGATTTGTATGTCAATGTATGTTTCTCTTACTTTGTCTTACTTTGAATAATTCCCTTTGCAAGTGTTCTCACATCTTCTCTTTTACGTCTACGTGTCACACCACACACATCCTTCCTCTGCTCCACTGCCAGTCACTCCGCTTGCAGATGCTTTTCCAAACAATCCCTCGCCCAATGTCCAATTCTGCTGCACTCAAAACAGACTTCATTACTTCCGCTGCCTCTCCCCTCCTTCTGTAGCCCCTTCCTCATCCTCGAGGACCTGTGCCATTTGCAGCCACTCTTCCATCTGGATGAGTTGAGGGTTTTTCTTTTGCTTTGCCTCCTGCAGTACCCCTTCAACATTCACAGCCCATCTCCCAGTATCCTCAGTGTTTGCACTGTTCTCTGTAAGGGCCTGTCCTTTGCATTAAGTACTGTAGTGTGGGGCAGCCTCCTATAAATGACCTAAAGTCAATAGTCTGTACATCAGCTGCACATTGCCACCCTCCCCACCCACCCACCTGAGGCACCCCAGTGACTTATTGCACTGGCCTTCTGGGTGGACCTACGTCTAGTTTAAGACACTGAGACGGAGAGGAGTTTAATGTCTCTCTCCAATCCTTCTTTTCCTGATATTCGCTTCTCGTTGCCAACTTGCAAAAATTCTCCACTCTGCCTCAAACACTAGCATTCTTTCTTCTTCTCTTCGCTTCTTTTTGGGTTTACTCCTCTTTCTCCTGTAAGTTTCTTTTCAAATCCCATATCTACTTCAAGTTAAAACTCCCTGTGGTGGGGAAACCACACTCTTCAACCCACATGTTCAGCTGGTCAACACTTTGCTTACCAGAACTGGTAATCATGCATTTAATATCAGGGGAAGGGATTATCAGCCTTAGTTTGGCCTGTAGATGTGCTAACATTTACATTTTTGGAGGTCTTCCTTAGAACTATAAAACTGAAAGAGTAGTGCAGATCTAGAACAGCAGAAGTGTATTTCTATAGGAGAAGAGTGTTCACTGTATTTTTTTTTCTATTTAATGAATAGCCAAAACAGGCATGAATTCTGGAGTATGTTTGAAAAAGTTCCATTACAGGTCTGAATATTTTCTAAGACAATAGTGATTTGGATGTTTACTTGTTTTTATCTATCAACAATCTACAGTTGTTCCTTCTGCCAAGCACCTTTGCTTCAGGCTTAAATAACCCTGGTGATCTGCAAAGGGGTCATCTTGCAGCAGAACACTAGCCAAAACTGAAACGGCAGTACTTTCTGGGTTTGTGTTGACAACGAGATGCTCTTGCTCTCAACTGTTTCTCTGACATCGCAACCCTCATAAGCATGAGCGAAACTTTTGATCCAGATGCAGAAAACCACATAACCTCATATTTTGTCTTATTATACACAATTTATTATTATTATTATTTGTAATACTAATGTAACGTACACCACTGTGTGATAAGACATATGTAGATGTACACATGTCAGTCAGATTTCCATCATCCTGTCGGGAGATATGGATGGACTTTTCATTTTCATTGCCAACTGAGGCACTTTTTGGATGATAGCAAGTTTAAGGTTACCTTGGAAACTAAATGACTACCCAAAAAAAGAAATCAAGTTTATACCTGCTGCTGTGACCTGCATTTTGCTCTGTTGCTACTCTGTTTTCTTCGGCTCTCAGTGCATGTCTCTTTTTCAAGCTGCACACACACAGACAGGCAGGCCTCCATGTTGTCATGTGAGTGTACAGTCAGCAGGGAGTAAGAGGCTGCTTTTGGAAAAAACAAAACAAAAAACAACTTAAAATCACTAATGGATAACACCTGACAACTTTCAATGCTGCCCTTTACTGTAGACAGAGGAGCAAGTGGACAGTCAAGGCTTCATCTGGTTTTAATAGGTCTTTCAGAAAGCGGCGAGGGCAGTGGGTGAGAGAAATCACCGTTACAGGCTTCGCTCGAATGCACAATGCTGTACGATAAAATTATTACATAGCACCACACTACCAATGAGTCATCATTTAAAAAACACATTAAAATATATGCTAATATGATCCCAGTGATAATGCAAGCGTTGTGAATGTTGTATTACTAACATTGCTTTGTAATTGTGTCGCTCACAAAACACAAATCAAGTGGTTATATATATGACAACTATCCAATGGGAAATGTGTTATTTAAACGTGCAAACACCTGTGGCTCTCGCAGTGCTTGTTTAAGCACTTGTTGCCAAGTGCTAATTAACCATGGTGAGATGGCAAAGCAGCTAATATTTCACTTTGGCATAAGCAGTTTATTTTTTCTTTTAGCACTGATCTAAAAATGACACTGCACACATAACTCTCTCTGGTGACATAGGCACTATAAGGAATGAATGTTTGCATCAAACAGAAGGAATACAACACCGTGCATTTCGACAGGAATAACTTGTGCGCTTTGCAGGGGGTACGAAAAATATATTGCATGTGTAGTTAGCTACACATTCAAGATGAAAACCTCTACAAAGCAGCCACAGAAATTAATAATAAATATGATGAAAGGTGGACCAGAGAAATTCAAACAATCAGTGACTTTCACTCATTGTGGTTGATATCTATGGTCATCACCAAGAAAAAACTTTACAAGCTGCAGCTTCACACTTTCCTCTGTACTGCAGATTGCTGTGCTCTGAAAGGCGTCGAGTTGACGACGAAAGTGATTTTATGTAGAACATTACTTCTTTTCTAAAGACAGAGTTTCTGTGATATTCTTCTGGTAATATAGCATGTTTCATGTGAATATAATCCCAGGAATCTTTATTTTTTTAAAACAGAACAAACATCACAGCGACAAGGCAGGAGTGAGGACATGCCCAGAACAACTCCAGTCATCCTGGACGGCATACACTCTCCATGGAGCCAAATTGTTTACCCTTCAAGTTTACAGGTCAGCAAGAGAAAGAGAGACTATTAAAGTACACAGCAACGTATTCAAAGCAACATCGGCTCCCAGTGGATCCATTCCTCCTTCTCCACAGTCCTAATTGGAGAAGGAGATGTCACACTGTGATTGCTATTGGAAATTGAGACTCTCAGTCGATTCTCATCACTCTCCCATAGCTGATCAACGCCTGAATGGGACGGCTTCGTCTGATGCGTGCTTATTCATCGTAGCGTTCAATTAACATATGCTAGCCGCAATCTCCCAGGTGAATTTACATGAGTTGTATTTATATTATCCCTAGTCCATTTAGCTGGTTATCCTCTTTCTATTAGGCTTCTTTATTTTGTTTTGTTCAAATATTCACTTCATTATAGGGCAACACTTTTTCACCCGTAGGCTCCCAGGGGTGGGCTTTTTAAGTTAATTCAAAACCACTGTCCTAATGTGCACAAATGTAACACAGAGTCAACAAGTAACACAACAGATCACATAAAATACAGGCAGGTGAGTTTTGCTTCACCTGAAATAAACAAGATGAAAAGGATGATGTCTTAACAGACAGTACTTAACAACAAAAAGAGATAAATTAAGGACCATTCCAACTATTTGTTAATTTCCTACTCTGCTAGCGGCATGCTAACAAATTGCCAAAATATTGTTTAGTAGTGTAGCAAACTCCTTAAATCAAGTCTCACCCTTGTGTGACTTTTCTGTGTTTTGCAGTCGTTCATTTGCATGTCTGATGGCGCATGCGGCTTCCTGTTGTCGTCAGTCGAGCTGTCCACACAGCCAGTGGTGGGTGGAGGTGCTTAGTTTTTAGATTAGTACCTCAACATTGTGTTGAGCAGCTAACTAGCTATGTTAGCTCACATTCAGAAATCCCCTGGCGTCAATGAGACAACTGGACTGCTGCTACTCTCCTGAGCTCAGTTACTAGCGCCAAGCTATGTCATGATTGTCAGCTTTTTTGTTGTTAGGGAACGAGGGCACAAAGGGCATCAGAGAAAGGACATGGGTGAAAGCATGGACAGAGGAAAAGGGCATGTTTTGTTACCTCTGACTCCTGTGCTGTCAGTGTGGGCAGAAAAGCAGAAATATCATTTGAGGAGCTAAAGCTGATGCCCCTAACTAGGCTAAAACAGAAATGACTATTATTTAAGAGCAGTTGTTCTTGAGATCCTGAATACTGCACAGAGGTGTTGAGATGGATTGGTCCAGTTTACTCTTTCCATCTAACACATAGAATGTGATGACAGTCAGCTATGCAGAGGTATAATGTTTTTACGCACAAGGTGTTGACCTGGCCTCCAAATTCACTAGATCCCAGACTGATCAAGTATCTGAGGGATGATCCACAGAGACCCTTCCCCTCAACCCATAGGACCCAAAGCCCCCCACTAACAACATTTTGTTACCAGACACCACAGGACACCCTCAGAAGGACCATGTCCATTCTCTGTTGAGTCACAACCGTTTTACAGGCGTAATATCTACACAATATTAGGAAGGTGGTCATAATGTTATGCATGATCGGTGTAGATAGACTGGCATGATGATCTGGACCAGGCGGGAGATATATCTACATAACGCATGCAAGCAGAGTCACATGCAGCTTGGTCTATTTTGAAAGCTTGTCAAGGAGTGTGACGAAAGGCATGTTGAGTAGTGTGCTCAAGAAAGCATGAGATCTGTTTGGCCCGTGAAGTGGCAGCAAGAAGCTCAACAGGTTTTCTGGGGTTAAGGTCTGAAAGCTTCCCTTTTTTTCCAACATCAACAGCAAAAGCTACTGATTGTTACACTAAGAGGGCTTAAAGGTAATAGGTTTTTCAAAAGCGGTCCCAGGTGGGTGTGGAATAGTGTAACACTAACAGGAACAACTGAAGGCTATTTCAGCATCATTTTAATGGTGCCAGTTTAAATGCCAGTGTGTCGCTCCATCCGTAGTCCAGCTCCCAATGAACAAGAATGTCTTGTTTTTTAACCATACTGAACACAGTGGGTGTAATACATAATTTTCCAATTGTCTTTCTCAACTAAGAATATCTCTATTCAGTTTGAAACAAGGAGAATTGGGGGGAGTTCTGGTAAGTTGTCTAGCTTCGCTCACATTCCCACATGAAAAGCCGTCCAGAATAATAAATTAGCCAGACCCCCGGGGAAAGATTAAAAAAACTAATTTGGAGCTCCAAGTCTGCAGAAGTGTAACAACCCCTGGGTTATATTATCAACTGGCTATTGTGAGATTAAAGGCAGCCTTGCTAACTTCAATCACAGCTTCGTCCGCGGTCACATCTGATCGAGCAGCTCCAATAGATGATCACTCGTGGTGAAATTAATGGAAAACAAAACGCTCAAATAAATTTTGAATGTGTTCCAAGAGTAAAATGAAAACTTTTCTCCTCACTTGACCCTGCTTCCAGTGTCAATTGCAGAAAGGCTCAATATTTGAAATCTTATTATTTCCTCAAAAAGAAAAAAAAAGGGAGACATTTCAAGAAGGACATTTATGCCTAACAGACAATCTGGGCAAACAGCCAGCAGCGGCTCGGACTATCTGGAAGACAACCCTCCTTTCTGTGAGGTAATTGACTGTGTGGATGACTATTGCAAGGATGCCATTGACTTGACTACCATCAATAGAGGCATTTTGTGGAAAGTACGTCTCCTCTAGTAACCACACACACACATGCATGCACATACACAGAGACGCTGATGGTGACTGCACATCTAAGAGATGGGAATGTAGAGACCTAGACAGTCTTTGTGGCAAATCATTATTTATTAATGCCCGAGTCATGCGCACACAACATTTGATGTCAGAGTAACTACAGTGCTTTGGGGACGCGACGGCTTTTCAGGCTGTGACTGAGATGATACAGCCAGTGGTTTATCTGTGAGGTCAAAAGACGAGGACAGACATGTCTCTCTGCTGATGATTTTCTGTGCAAATCCTGCTTTGTGGACACTCTGCCCTTTAGCAAGCTTATCTCACAATCTGCTGGTTGGCCGGCCAGTCTTTCAGTGACTGTGTGTGTGTGTGTGTGTGTGTGGATGGCAGCATCACACTGGGCTAGATGGATGGAAGAATGCATAGCTAATCAGAACAATCAGTCTCTCTTCTCTCTCTTTCTCATGCTCTGCTCGTTACTATGCAGGATGCAAAGGGCTGACCCTCAACATGCCACAGAACAAGGATTATCCCCTCAGGGGTCGGCCTCTCCAATTTACTGCCTTTTCTTCTCTCCTCCTCTGCCCTGCGAACGGGCCTGTTCGGGGATAGGGAGCATCAGAATAGAACTGTAATTGAAAGGGAGTGAAGAGTGTTGACTGCTTGTTTGTTGTCAGGGGGGGAAAAGGGCAAAAAGGGCATCAGAGACAATGCAGGGGTGAGGGCATCATGAGCAGGAGAAAAGCAACTGTTTTGTTAGTTCAGACTAGTCCGCTGTCAGTGTCAGCAGGAAAACGACTTGAGGAGCTGAAGCTGATGTGGTTCCTTCAAGAGTGTTTTTTATATCAACAAAAACAGACATGCTTCATATTTAGAGGTAGTTGTTGTAGAGACTCCCCATTCTGTACTCAGCAGTGTTGATAGAACCAGTTATCCAGACATATCAATTTTTCATTTCCCTTCATGGTTAAAGTCATAATAATAAGTACTGTATGTACTGTATCTACATGACACACTCAGACACAGTCACATGTTTATGTGTATTAACCTAAATGAACAGAAACTATCACTGAACTCTTATGCAGGGACAATAGAGCATTAAAGCTGGCTGGGCCCATCCAGAGCGGGAGCAAGGAACTGAGAAATGTTTACGGGCATAAAGGTGAGAAAAGCTTCCTTCTTTTTGTCGTCCGAGACCAAAGATGCTGAGAGTGTGTTTGGTTTGTTACACCAACAAAGACTTAAAGGTAAGAGGTTTTCAAACCTGTCCCCAGGGGGGGTGGAACAGTGCAAACACTAACAGGAACAGCTGATGGCTAATTCAGCAATATTTTAATGGTGCCAATTCCCCAAATGAAAGCAACTATTAAACTATGTATAAGCACAACCTCTCTTGCATACACCTAGATATACCCACACAACACGCCCTCACACATACCCCACACAGCCACGTGTATAACCTCCTGATCAGTGGGTTTATTTGTATTTTTGTAAGTAATTACATTAAATAATAATCATTTTACAAATGGTGTTTGGCATGGCGACATAGGGACGTAGATGGGGATACTGGAGGTGGAGGTGGTGGTTAGTAAGGTTAGTAAAGCTTCTAATAAATACACATTATCTCCAGTAGTTCTAGTTTACAAATTAATACAAAGCCAGTTTTTCTGCATCGTTTGTAACAATAACAGATCGAGCTACAGTACGCTCACAAGCAGATGTTGTAGCACTGCCAGCGTCCTACAGTAGCTGTTCTGCGAGGAGCGTGAACAGCATTTTGGTATGATGTGGATCTCACACATACTGTAGCTGGATTGTTATGTGGGTTGCAGGTGCCTAACACCTCGGCTCGGCTATTTTAAGCTTCAGGTAGAGGGAAAGACTTCACATCTGAGCTGATTCTTGGCCCATTTTCAAAAGGATACGTGTCAAAAAAAACAGAATGACCTGGTCTTAAAAACTGACGAGGAATTAAATTTGGGTTGGTATTTTTCAGCAAACAAGCTCTCACACACACACGCGCAGTCGTGGTCTAGAAACTAAACACAGAAATGAGTCCTTCAGTACTTAAAAATGAAGGCTTTGAAAGGAATAAGACATTTGATCTTCCAGTTGATAGATTGGAGCCGTTTGATGTGGCAAATTATCTTTGTCTAATAGGAACTCGAATTTGGAAAGAGTCAAGGAGAGAGTAAGGAGAGAGAGAGAGAAGACATTAGAGCTTGTCTTAGGCCTCTGTTGCAGTAATGATAGTGTTTGCCGGTGGCCAAACACACAGAGAGTGCCGTGTGTTAGCTGCAAAGAGAGGATAATAGCACAGAGAATTATTAGACAGATCCTAGCGGTGTGTGTTTGAGTCAATTCTTTAGTCTTATTACACACTGCAGGGGATGGGGGAAGAGGGGGACGGAGGGAGAGAGATTTAAACAAGTAATACTGCATTACACGCATTAAAGGGTGACAGTAATTACTTATACCACTCAAACCGAGCCACTGAGACAGCAAAGCACAAGCTGCGCGCCCACTTTCATCCCTTTTCCTCTTTCCCCTGATTGTTTCCTCCTTTCCCACCTCGCTCCTTCCCTTCCTCCTCACTCACCCTCCATTTTCCCTAATGCTTTCCTGTGCCCCCCCCACCCCCCCCTCCCTCCCCCCGCCTCCTCAGTCTCACCTCGTCTCTCCCGTGTCTTTCCTCTCTTCCTTATCAGTGGCGGCTGCCTGGGTAATGAGGATCAGTGTTGTTTTAAACATGAAATGGTGAGGGGGCCCGGCGGAGCGGAATCAATAAGAGCCATTACCTCGCCTCTCTAATGATGCAGCCGCCCCCTCCTCTCCTCTCGGCACACATCACCCCTTGTCTCAGCCCATTTCTACTTGCTATCCGATATCGGATGGGAGGAGGTTATGAATTATCGAATCCCAAGGGCAATGTGCCTTGCCGCCAATTACCCAGTGAAAAATGACCCTTTCTTGGATGTGAGTGTGTGTTTGCACGCTGATGTGTGGGTATGGGGTGGGTGGAGACTTTGACACGGACCGGCTGGTGTCACACAGTTGTGGACAGCTATACCTCGTCTGTCTGTCTCTGTGGCCTCCTCACATCCTGATCCTTTATTTCCTGGTTTGTTTTTCTGTAGGATATGCTGGTGCAACAAATAATCCATCCGCTTTAGAGGACTGCAAAGCCTCTGCTGTTACTACACACTGAGGAAATCCTTATTTCCTGGCAATTATCAGTTCTGCATAAGGCATTATAGCATCAACAGTCAAAAGATCACACTGTTCTGTTTGGTAGAAATTGGTTAGTAGTCAGTGGTTAACTTTTCATGGATAAGTTTTGTTGCTACTTGCAACTTTAATTTGTCTAATCGCCTTCAGGTAAACAGGTTTAGTGGAAGAAGAAACTGAGCCAAAAAGCAATCAAACAAAAAGCAAATGATGAATTATCCGGTGCCAATATTCAGAACCAGTGACAGAACTACGGGAGGGTGTCATTGATTTTACTCAGTGAAGTAAGACTGTGAAGGCCTCTGACCAGTCCCTTGACTTACATAATCTTACCTGCGCCGCCATGTGATCACATATTGTTGAAGGCATCAATGGACTACAGTGGCGCCGGCTGACTGAATGGATTCACCTTGGCACACACGAAACACTGAAGGAAGATTATTTGTATGTACTGAACATCCTCTTGTACTAATGTACCTTTTACCAACAGGGATTTCATTTTTATATACACCGATCAGTCACAACATTAAAACCACTGACAGGAGAAGTACTTAACATTAACCATCTTGCAATAATTCAATGTTCTGCTGGGAAACATTTGGACCTGGCATTCATGTGGATGTTACTTAGCACCCACCTACACCAGACCAGGCACCCCCACCCCATAGCAATGACACTCTTTGATGGCAGCAGACATCCCCAGCAGGATGCAGCCTGTCGCAGTCACACACACAGTTTAGGTCCAAATTCACTAGATCCCAAACTGCTCAAGTATCTGTGGGATCCATTGGAACAAGTCTGATCCACAGAGGCCCCTCCCATTAACCCATAGCACCCAAAGGCCCCCACTAACATCACTGTTTTCACAGACACCACAGGGCATCCTCAGACCATGTCTGTTATCTGATGAGTCACAACTGTTTTGGAGGCACAAGGGAGACCATAAGGGGGGTCATAATGTTATGCCTGATCAGTGTATATTCTGATCTGGGTGGGCCTACCAATCCTGCGTATTATGTAGTGTAGATGCAACAATTCTAAACCCTACGTGTTCACTGAACTTTTTATAAGGTATAAGAACAGACAGTTCAATCCAATCCTGAATAAATAAAAGAAAACAAGTATACAAAAAAAAACACATGTCCCAGTCTCCTGCGTTTGTTGGATCTGTGCAAATGGCATTCCTGGATCTTTTTGGCAGCTGTGTGGATCTCTGATCCTATAGCAAGGCTAGTTACGTTAGTTGGGGCACTCTTCCTTTTGATGGGACTGTGCTGACAAGTGTATGATCTCACTGGGCAGTGCAGCGTGATTTGAAATAGAAAAACCCTGCTGAAGTTCCTGACTCCCTCCTCTGATGTTACATCTCCCCCAGATTGTACTGACTGGGTAAACCTCCTTCTTTTTCTTAAAACTTTTATTCAGTCGTGACAGCCTGCAGGTGGTGTTATCCTATATACACAGTGAGAATTTTTGAGAAAGGTCCCCTTGATCTTTTAAAATGTCTGATGTTAGTCTATAATTTGTAACTGAGATGTCGCGCTTCTTATCACATCTGCATTTAACACAGTTATTATGCTTATCTGTTGTCCGGTTCTGCGCCCCGTCCGCCCCCCCCTCCCCCTCCCTCCCCCACCCACTCCCCATCCCCTCACATACACACACACAAAATGAAATTATCACCCGTCTCAAGTGTATCTTTTCTGTCCATTTAGGCGTTTTTATGTGGGAAAGTGCTTGGCGCTGATATACAGCACTGTGAGCTCTGATTGAATTACACTGATGGGAACATCAATTGCACAGCATGGTATCAGAAAAAAAAAAGAATTAACCAAGCACCTCAGATCACATTACAGTCTGCGGTGCTCTGATAGGGCGCTAACATAAAAGCCTTGGCAGACAGTAAGCTACTTTTAAGGAGACCAAAAGGGATTTTACTTATTTTGAGATTGTACGAGAAGGAAATGTGTTCATAACACAAGTATTGCATATTTAAGCCAATCTATGTGTATTCCTAACCTGATGCACTGGATGGGTTGTTGCACAGACACATTTGAGAAGTTGCCTTTGGAAACTGTTTGGAAAAACACAAAAATATGTTCTTTTTACTGTGAGTTTATGCATGACAGGCACTCTTACGTTGTCACACCTACAGCACCTGCAACTGCCGCTAGTTTCTCGCAAGGCAGCGATTAGTCTGCACCTCTGTGTACCAGCCACTAACACATATATGCTGTAGATCAAAATCTAGTACCGTGAATCTCAGTAAATTATACACAGTATCAGAATCACCACCTCCTTTGGTATTCACCACGGTCCATTTTTTGTCCACTGTACATAGATCAGGCCTAACATTATGACCGGACAGGAGAAGTAAATAACATTGGCCATCTTGTGACAACACAATGTTCTGCTGGGAAACTTTTGGATGTTGCTTCCTGGATGTTACTTAGTAGCACCCACCTAGACCAGACCAGGCACCCCCACCCCATAGCAATGACACTCCTTGATGGCAGCAGTCATCTCCAGCAGGATGCAGCCTGACACACTTACAAAAGCTGTTTAGGAACAACTAAAAAAACATGAAAAACACCACCAGGTTTTGACCTGGCCTCCAAATTTACTAGATCCCAACCCACAGGACCCAAAGGCCCCCACTAACAACATCCTGTTGCCAGACACCACAGGACACCCTCAGAAGGCCCATGTCCATGCTCTGATGAGTCATAACTGTTTGAGAGACCTACATAATGTTAGACGGTGGCCATATTATTATACATGATCTGTGTATTTATTGGTACCTTCCAGTAAGTATTTTTTTTTTTTTTTTTGGTGCACTTATAAAATCTTGGGAGCTTGGAAATTGCAGCATGCCGACAACCCTCAATTTCCCTTGCTGCTTGTTTTTGCCCTGCACCAAAGTCCTGCAGAAGAACAAAATTACACTGTAATTTGAGGCTGCAATATAAAGTTTTACTAGGTTTTATGTATACGTTGGCTCTTAGGTTATCACTTCTGTGGATTTGTTATTACTGTACATCTGTTAGTTTTGTGTGTCAGTGGCTGGTTGTCTCTGCATGCAGTCATCTAATGCAGCTCCAGCTTCTGCAGAATCTGAAAACGACAATGCTGTTTTTTGTTGTCACAGTGTTGACCGTGTCTCATGGGCACCTTAAGCTATTGATTTTATTTGGTCATCCCTTGCGTAGTCGTTTCCTACTTCATGATGAAGAGGAAAATTACTTCTTTGCGCCTTTTTGAGTTTCTGAGTTTCATCAGTCCTTTGTGTAAATAGTCTGTTCTGTTCACTCGAGGTCTTTGCCTGAGTTATTATTATTTTATTATTATTATTTTTTTTATCTGTGCTCTTGTGCCACACATTCTTCTGCTTCATTTTGTGCCTTGTTTCGCTGTTGGATGTTTTTGCCTATCTTGGATTTATGCCTGGATCTGCCTCCCAGTGTTGTGTTTGCCTAACCATTACCAGCTTTCTAAATAAAGCTCGCTTTTTGTTCGTCTAACATGTGTCCCCCCTGTTTGGCTCCCCTCTGAATGAAACACTGCGACATGCAGACATTCGGCGCTCTGTAATGCAACCAACGAATTTCTGAGAGATTACATTTGTTTCTATAAATAACTGGGGCAAACACTGCACTGCAATAAAGGAATAATAAAATCAAATGGATCAAATTTAAAGAAATATGGCTTATAAAGTCTCAGCAAGAGACAATCCACCAGCAGAGGACTTAGTGGGAACTGGAAGACGGATTTTCCCGTAACACATATGACAAGCTAATCATGCGGCTCCACCAAGATTCTAAAAGGTGGGAATCACATCTGGAAGAACACTTCTTTGTTGGTTCATTGCAATGATTTCTTCTCTCAGAATCCATCTGCAGAGTTTCATGTAGTGAGAGGAACGTACTCATGTTGTGGGGACCTAAAAGTCCCCTTATTGGGTGTGTCCCTCCTTATAGAGACATAAATTAAGTTCTATAAATCACTGAATTTAAGGGTGAAGACATGTTTAACAGGGAGGCTTGTGGGCTAAGCTTAGAATCGACTCCAGTAAATTAATATAAGTCAGGAATACGTGTGTGTGTGTGTGTGTGCATGTGTTTCTGCATGGCTCTCACCCAAGGTTGTTACTACAACATGTTGTCTTTTGAGATTCATCGCCTTAAGCAGCGATGATGTGCTCTCAGCAAGACATGCCAAGACTGCTGGCTGTAGCCCAAGATGAGGGGCAAAAAGGAACGGAAGGAAAGAAAGAGACAGATACTTGAGCCAGATCCCATGGTTTTGTTTACTCTGAATAAAAGATTCATTTGAATCGAGAGTGATGAGTAATTACTGAGTGTCTTGATTCTGTTTAGGAATGTCAGATGAAAACCCCCAAATGTTTACTGCTCACCGTTGCCCAGAAATGAGTGAAGTGTACAAATGTTGCTACCACGTTTGGCACAGAATGGGCCGCTTTAAGTTTACTCTTCCGAAAAAAGTTCCCCCACCCGCCACCCCCTCAGTGATCATTATGATTCAGTTTAATAACCAGCTTACTTGAATGAACTTTTTCGTGCTGCCAAAATCAGAATCAAGACTGATTTAAAGAGCACGAAGCTTGCAAGCATAGAGAAGTTACACTTTTCCATTTTTGGAATTTTGTCGTCATACAAGCAAGAGTTTCGAATGACTGGTGTACTGATGCAATAGAGATTATTTGGTAGAAAACATGTTTCAAACTGTCATGTGGGATTAATTAATGCTGCGTGCCTCAGCAGGATTATTCGCTGTGTAGAAGGCATTCAGAGTACAGTAGCAGAGACCACTTTGAAGTTTAACATCAGAGACCCAGAAAGACTGCAAATTAGACAGATGGACATTTGACCGGAGGGTTGCCGGTCCTAATTCCAGATAACCTGTGGAAGTGTGAGCGCCTAAGCCAAATGAGAAATGCACTTCGCTGCCTCAACTACCCATGTGCCTCTGAGCAAAACGTATCCTCTGCTGCTGCATTGTGCACCAGCCGGTCATCAAGTTAAACTCAGTTACGTACAAGAAAGTTGCAGGGAACGCAATGCAGAACGTGACTACAGGCCATGATGATGAACACTGGGAAATCAAGCTCAGGTTAGAAATGATACAGCACAGATTATCCTTATATTTGACATTAGAAATGACATGAACCCTTTTTTGTTATTGTCCCTTTGCTTTACATGTTCCTTCAGACGCTTACAGAGGTCAGTTGGATTTTAATGTTGAGTTGAACTGTGTTTAAGAATCTGCAGTAAAAACACTCCAACACATCCGGCATCCTGGAACAGCAAAATCCACCCACTCAGTGCTTAAAAGCAGACCAAAGAAAACATTAACCATACAGATAATCTTTTACAGCGCATCTCCAAGGTCAAAGTGTGGATCTGTTTCTTTGTCGCACAGTCATTAGACAAAGCAGAGCTATTCGCATCGTACAAGATAGAAAATCACCCCATCAGGGGCTTAAACGCATTTCCAGGCTCGCATGCAACTGCTTCTGAGCCCGAAGACTACACCACGACGCCGTCCTTGCCCTTGTTTTAATTGCTTCTGATGGAATCTTGTGTGACCACCAAGAGATTAGAGTCTATTTTTTTGCGTCGGTGTTAATGCTACAAAAGAAAATAAACTAGAAGAAGCAGTGGCATTGCTGCATTGTATGAAGTTGCAGAAATTAAACCTCTATTGCTTTGTTTCGCTGACAGATTGCTGCTCCTCTCTGATAAGCAGGCTGTTTGATATTTTAAGTGTCTATTTCATTTTATCCAGCTGCACACAGAGGCGCCGCTAATGATAAACCAACATCCTCCGCGGGGAGGCCGGAAATATAAGGGCCCTTCAGGATGCTGATTTCAGACCCTATTACAACAAAGGCATGCACACACACACACACACACACACACACACAAACAGGCACACACATCCTTCAAGGTGGCGTGGAGCTTAAACACGCCCTCCCGTGGCATCACTGGGAACCTGCAAGAGCAACTCCGCTTGTGAGTGGAGAAACGGAGAGATACAAAGAGGGAGGAAATCTCTCTGTATGCGCACGGGGTTGGGTGGGTTGTTCAACAGTCGGGTTTGTTTTTGCTGTCATAAATAATTGGTACACGCAGAGGACTGCTGGTGTTAGGGCCTCCTCCATTAAGCCAAAAAAAAACTTTCGGAGCGCCTTTCACCTCTAATTGGCATCGGTGGCACAGCAGCTGGCGAACTCCTCCAAAAGAGTCGACAAGAGAGAAAAACACGAAAACCACTGATGCCCCTGTTAAAGAATGTGGTGCACACAAAAGGAACGAAAACATGTTTCATGGCGAATGAAAGAGGAGCAGAAAAAACAGAGAGAGGGTAGTGGTGGTGTTCTTTTGACAACCTGTTCAGTGTGGCTCGAGCGCATCTATGTGTGAGCCTCTGTCCTCCCCGCCCTCCCTCTCTCCATCCCTCCATCCCTCCCTCTCTCTTCACAGACAGGGGCGGTCGTTCTCAGTCTGCGCACATATTCCACTTGGCCAGCTTCACTTGAGTCCACAGACACAGCGCTGATTGAACGAGCGGAGGGGAGCTCATTTTCAGAGCGCATGATTGTTAGAAGGGCTTCACTAGACTGTCACCGGCCAGAAGCATAGAGGGAGGGACAGTAAAGCCGTTTCAACCACGCCTTTCACAGTATAAAATCTACAAAAGGGGAGTCCGGTGTGTAGGATTTTCCCCAACTAGCCTTGCTTGAGTTTTTCCAAAGGGAAAGTGGTTTGTGTTTTTCATTCTTGGAAAGGCGGACTCTCTGGAATCGACCTGCGCAGACATCCCGCCGGCCGATTCTCTGTGCGTAAAATAAAAGTTTAACACGCCGAGGAGCTCATTTCAAAGGTCTGAGAGCACGGCAAACTCCACAATAAATTCCAGGAATTGTAAAGCTCTTTTTGGACGCCCGGTGGAGGAGGATATATAACTTTTTAACCGGTTCTGTGAAGAGGTACGAAAGCGGGTTGGTCTAACGGAGAGCGGAGGAATCCTCGCTGCAGAGCCGGGAGGAGAGCGCACAGCGCAGGGTGTCGGACTGACCCAAAGGGCGGCACCGCGGAGATAAGGTACGCGACAGTGATTACACAGACACTGTATTTTTTATTTTATTTATGTTACTGTTATCTGATTTATGTATTCACTTTACAGCAGACTACGTATTTATATAGTTTTTTAAATCAAATGCTGCAAATGCTGTATTTTAAATTGCACTCTTCAACAGTCAAAGTTGACCATCCATCCTACAGCTGTAACACCCCTCATTGGCAACATGCACTTACATTTGAGGGTTACCCCTTTTATTTGCAGCACATTTCTGTTCATGCGCTCTGTGAAATGTTGCCCTTATTGCCAGTATTTGTATTAATGCAGCGAATTAACTCGCATGCATCACGTACCCAAATAAAACTTTGATCACAGCGCACTTCATAAAGCAACCTGTCAATGCAGCCGACCCAGAGCCATCACACAGACGTCGGAGGGAAACCCTCACGTTCGGTCAGCGGAGTCACCTAAAAGAAATAAAATAAATAATGGCGACAGAACAAATTAAGAATCAAATCCTTTGACGCGTTCAATATGAGTACAATAAAAAGAGTGTTTTCCTTTCTCCCTGGCAGCCCATCTATCACCTCCTCCGGCGGACACGCTGTAGAAATAATTCTATTGATCTGAAGAGAAGCTTGTGCGCGTGGGTGTTTGGCGTGTAAAGTGCATGACCTCACCTGTTGTAGATAATCCTCCATGAATACCGCAATCTAATCCTCACTTTGCTCCTGTCCTGGCCACACCTGCCCACCCCTGCGCCTCGGCCACAGGACGGAGGAAGTTTAGTCACGCTAAACGGCAGACATCCACAATCCTGTCAATATCCAATCCTCTAACACAAAGCATCGCTTGTAAGCTTTTTTATAATCCACGATTCCTCATTGAATTACCCGCCCTTTAAGTTGAATGAAGCGATGCTGGCTGTGCGGTGGAGGCTAAATTGCTCTGTAATATTATTTTCGTGGCTTAGAGGGTTGGAGGAGGCATTTCGAACACGAGAAAACAATTTTAAGTATCCCTTCTACCTTTTTTTTCATGGTAATTGCTCAGCTGTTCCCCTCCATGCCTCTGTTTTCATCTCTCTCTGTCTCTCTCTCCTGCAGGTTATGAAGGAACTGAGCTGAACATGGAGCTTTTCTGGATTTTGTTATTTTCTAGTCTTTCTCCTCTCGCCTGGGGCCAAGGAGTTTACGGTAAGGACTTGATATTTATCCTATAACTACATCAGTACTTAGGCTACTTTGTTAGTGCAGACTGATTCAGCTCCATCACTGGCAGTGATGAGAATTAGTTCACTTATTAAACTATAAACTTAACTAATGGCTTGTCTGTGGCCCATGCTGGCCTTCTCAGCTTGTCAGCGCAGCACCCTTATAGAAGCCACTGTAATAACCAGCTTTTAAACCACTGCCAGAATAGCTTCAGGGAGATGGACAGAAAATTAACTTGAAAGGGAGATATTAGCTACTTCTTAGAAGTCACAAGAGGGAAGCTGGGAAAACATCCAACAATAGCAGAGGGGAAACCCACCTACTGTAAATCCAATTTAATTCCATTTTTAGACAGCAATAAACTGTTATTTAATTTTTATGGTCAATGTGGGGCAAGAAGCGTTCTGAATTACATACTGCTTTGTAATAACGTGTGATCAGAACTGCTTGCGCTTTGTAATTTGAACCGAACAAAGGTCATAGTTTGGCCAGAATTAAAGTTACTGCTATGTCCGACGCATACTGATTAGCCGCACACCCACACGGACTGAAACCCACCGCTTTCAACGAGAGGATGCAATTTGCAGAGCTCTCTGAGACGTGGCTCGCCTTTGTCAGGTTAAACAGGCCAGTCACTCAGTGCTTTTGGGGTATGAGGCTGAGATCTGTCCCCTCCGAAGACTGCGCTCTCACTGTATTACAGCGGCTCAGTTTCTGCAGCCACAGGCGCCTGGCCAGATACGCATCTTCCTGTCCCTTCGGGCGAGACAAACACACAAACTGATCTGTCAGCTTTGATACTTTGATTTTGACATTTGAAGGCATGTGGCAGCCATTGAAAACAAGGCCTGTTTAGTCATAGTAGCACAGAGTGCGGTTGTCATAAGCGATCCCGCAGCCTGCCGTCACGCTGAGAAATGCTGACAGTCTGTCATTTGCTGAAGCATATAGGCACATGTAAAAGTCCTTGCTAACTAATCAGGCTTGTTCCACTCTGATACACACTGCTGCTGACAAGTCAATATTGGTATAAACTACAGGCAGCTTACATGACCCATAACATGTACTACTTAGCTGGAACCACCAGTTTAAGTTATTTTGTTTCTTCTTTTTACAGAAGATGTCAGATGTGTGCTTAAAATGACAGATTTAGTTCCTTTTGGTTCCCACGTATACAGTATGCAGTTATCTTGGATCAGTGAACACGCAAAGCTCTCCTGTTTTGAGCGTGCTCTTACATTCAGTTTAAAAAGAAACAGTGTCCACATTTTGCAACTTTTCTTCAGTGCCAGCTCTCATTTAGTTTGTGTTTGATCAGCTGTCTCCACATCGAGACTCACATCTCCAGTTATCCAGTTATCCAGTGTGCATTCCTAATTTTTTTTTTTTTCATTATAGCCGTTTAAAATGGCTTGGGGTACTCTTCAGGGTGGTTTACTGATTGTCATGAGACATTTGTGCCGCTGTGCCTCATGGGCTCTGTCACGAATATGCAGTGGGTCGAAGCAGATACGCAGACACTGCCAGTTGTAGAGGCTGCTTTTTTGTGTTTTTATTTTATCTTTTTATGATAGTGTTTTTCCCAGTGCTATAGGTAATTTTTCTCATGTAAAACAGAAGTCTTTCAGCTACTGCTGATGGAGGAAAAGCCCCAAGGGCATTGTGGGAATTAGGCTGGCCAGCATTCACAAGCCGCCCGCACTCCCAAGCGGATGGTGAGGTGGTGCTCAGCTGCGTATATCCGTGTAAGAGCTGTTTCATGTAAGTAAATCATCATCAGTGAAAAGAGTCGTTTCGAAAGAGCAAATGGTTTCACAATTTGCACAATTGCAGTAAACAACACAAGAAGGGAAGATCGGGAAGAGCGCCAACGAGTTTGGCACGCGCTGCATGCAGATATGCATAAAATGGTTTCCGTCACTTTGGAATTGTTTAGCACTTGCTCTAGCAGACAGATGCGACTTACTGTCCGTCGGGAGCCGAACGGTGAGAGCGTGCCTGATTGATGTCAGCGCTTTGGACGGCTGCGAGGTTCATTTACTGTAGCCTTCTCTGGGGTGTGTTTGGACGTGTGTGTTTTCCTCAGCTCCAGCCTGTGAATCTGTGCGTGCAGGTGCCTGCGTGCGTGATAGTGCGAGCCTGTGAGCCTCCGAGCCCGTACGAGGTGTGCGCAAGTGTGGGACGTGTTTGTGCAGCAGACACATTTCTTTCCCCACTGCAACAGTTTGCTGCCTCAGCAGGGACTTGTGGATCCGTCAGTGTTTCTCTTGCAGCAGTGTAGTATTGATTGCACTTCTGTGAATTCTGATAGTCTGTCAGAAAGCTTGTAACACCTGTCCATCATATTGCAATTGAAGAGACAAGTGCACTGAGGAAAGGTGATGCGGCGTATCAAAGGAAAAAGGAAAATCTGCAGACCATATGCTTTGTCACAGCTTTGTTATGTGAGTCTAATAAGATCATGTATAGCATGACTTGTTTATTCGAGTCCTCTCCTCACTACTACTTTGCTCTTCCTTGAGGGGATGAGCTTTTTATATGCATTTCCACACACTAATCACAAACATCCCTCCATGTATACAGTATACAGTATACAGCGAATTTCAAGTTTCATTTAATGTGCATGAACTGTAATCCAAGGGCATTACAAGCATGATGTGGCATTCACATGCGCCAGCTCCCAGCACACTCAAGGATTAGGGGAGGTTCAGAAAATTTTGTTTTGTAGGATGTAGCTCCTCAACTGAAGGATTCAACACAGACAGAGTGTACCAGGAAAAAAAAAAGTGTCTCTCCATCTCTGCGGCACCGCTTCATATGACACTGTGTGAAGCAACAGAGTTCACAGAGACACCAAATCATTGATTGCTTGACAAAGTCACACAAAAGCCATTAGCCGGTGCTGTAGATGGAACCCAAACTGCATTAGCCTGCAATACGATGCTTCATTATGCTCTTGTTAACAGGAAATTTAATGAACTTAAATCAATGGCTTTGCTTTACAGTGCTCTTTTTTAGATTTGAGCAAGGCCCTCGCGGCAGCAGGAGAGGCGAGGCCTCGCCACCGGCCATAGAACAAAGCACGACAAGAGATGCAGAAAGTGGAAAAGTTTAACACGCCTAAACTGTGCACAGATCTAACATCACTTTGAAGATGTCGCCGAAGGAATAACGAAAGGCTTGGAAAACATTTCTCATCTTTTTTGTTATTTGCAAAATGTCTCAATCTGAAACTTAGCACGTAACAGCGACAGAAACCAGCCAGAGTACATTTACTCAAGTGTTGTAAATGTGCTGAAGTGACAATATGATCTACCTGTACCTTAGTTCACAGCTTCAATTTTCTATTACTAAATATTTATAAAAAAAAAATACTTTTTATTCAGATCACTCTCTTAGCTTAGCACATTTGTATAAGCTAAGCTTAGACAGAGAGGGTACCACTTAAGTTTATGTCTGCATCATTCACGTCATACACACATTAATGCGTGGTCATTGCAGTTAAATAACAGCTTTTTTATTTTTTTCTATTATGTGGGATGGTGACCACAGAAGTAACAGATCTGAATCCTTCTTTCGCCACATGCTGCAGTATATTAGCTTGCCACGGCGCATGGGTTGAATGCCAGTGACCTAGAAAAAAAAAATCATTCCAGGTTTAACTGGCCCGGCCACTGGTTCCCCTGTGACTTTAACTCTTCCACTCCCCACATCAGCACTTTTTGTTTGTGTCTCTTTTATGCCTCTTGCTGCTGAGTTTATTTTGGATGCTGAATATTGCCCTTTTCTAATAAGCATCCATAATTTATTGGTGGCTCTGAGGCAAAGGAGGAAAGAGGAGGAGGGGTGGGGAGACAGTGATAAGAGGAGACTGAAGCATTCAGTTAGAGATGGTGATAATCTTTCACCTCCTACAGTCGGACACCTACGACGTTCCTCCAACTGTTTACCTCCTTGCTTTATTTTTTTGTTTAGTGCATTTATCTGTGTATGTATGCATTGTACTATGGATTCATAATTGTGCACACACACGCCTACAGCTTTTTTACAATACAGATTGCACTCTTATTATGTATGCACACACACGCATATACACGTACACACACGTAAGTATTAAGTTTTGTTTTTTTTAACCCTACACTGGAGCTCAAATGACATCATTGTGGAAGAATTCCACTTGATTTGTCCACTATAGATGGCTGAAACATTGCATTAGTAATTATTTTCAGCAGAATAAGGACGGAACTATTGTGTTAAATTTTCCACCAACACATGAATGCTGTGTGCGTCAGTCCATTGAATGAATAATACCACTTTGAATAGCTTCTGCAAACAAAAGGTTGTATTTTTCTCAGTATAACCTATCCTAACTGTCAGATAGCTACACTCTTGACATGTAACCAGTTCATCACAAACTACCAGTCACTGGGTTTTCAGCCATGTGGTCGAACTAAAGCAGCCACGCTGGCTGAGTGGTCTTCAAGGAATCGCCTTGTTTTAGGTGAAACAACTTGAACTTAGCACCTGCAGCAGTTTTTAAGGCGCCATTAAATGAATTCAAAATGCAGACTGTGTTTCTGAGGGAAACATTTGTTGTGCTTTTAATAGCGATAGAAGAAAAAGTTGCCCCAACATTTTAATCTCCTCTCGATTCTCCCCTCTAAACTCTATTCTAGAGAGACAGATTGACAGACGGACAGACAGATGGATGGAAGAATAACAATTAAGCTTCACAGCAGTAAAGATGTAAAGATGTAAAGAAGCAAGTGGCTGATTCCTTTCCACGTTCTCTCTCATCCTTTTTGTCTCCTTGCTCCCTCCCTCTCTTTGTGTCTGTCTCTATTAATCTCTGTCAGTCCCTTTGATCCCATCCTTTCTGCTAAAACTTTTAGTGCATGCGGTGCTTTAATTATCCTTTCTCGCTTTCGTGTCTTTTTCAGTTTAACTGTGTCCATTGTGTAGCATTTAAGCCCTTGCTGCATTAATACTAAAGGTGATACCTTGAGAAGATTCACATATACAATACAGTATGTGACAACCTTGTTTTGATGCTTACTCAGCTGATTTTTTTTGTTTTTGACACTCGTGGCCTTCGTTCCTCTCCTCTCCTTCTCTTCTCTTCTCTTCTCTCTGTCTCTCTTCTCTCCTGTTTTTCTATACGGCTGACTGGATATTAAAGCTTGACAACATTTCTATTAACCCACAGGTCAGCAGCAGAGCCATGGGCCAATGGCCAAAGTGATATGTTTACTGTGGTTTACACTCTCCTCTCTACCTGGGGGTAAAGGATAAGAGCCCTAAGACAACGTCTTGGGAGGTCTGATTTATCACCCTGCCTCCCACAAGTGCGACTCCGAGCCTGTGGTGGGCACAAGGCAGTAGGTAGAGTAGGCGATCTGGCACACGGGGGGCCCCGGGTGAGGTTTAGATGGTCATATATCTCCTTAGAAAGCAGAGTCTGGCAAGCCTTGGTGTAATATAGAGTATGTGTTTACAGCAGCATATTTTATTTTTTTGCTCAAAGACAGCAAAGAGTCTGAGGTGAGCAAAGACTTGAGGGGCCTAAAAGGACTTTACTTGTCTGCCAAAATACTTCTGTGCAGGGACAGGTAACGTCTTAGGGTCCCTGCTGGTTGCCTGGCAACTGCTCCCAGCCAAGAAATCGTCTTACAGGTTAGCCTCTTAGAGAAAAGTCACGTTTTTTTGCACAACTGTAAGAATTAAACACTGTCGATATAAAGTGGTAGATTTTTGAAAACTTTATATCAATAAAGTTGCACATACATGAGTGTTGTATTTCATTCATTCATTCATTCGTTAATCTTATGTAACCGCTTGTACTGTGAAGGGCCGTGGGGGGGCTGGACCCTATCCCGGCTGTCGTTCCATTATTTGTCTTATTCTTATAAGAGGTGCAACTGTTGGTACTGGAGATTGTGTTTCCTTTCAACCTTGACTGGAAAGCCCCTTTGTCAGTCCACACTGTCACTCAGCCTGGATCATTATCCTCCGAGTGTGTGAATAAATACAGGCTGACAGACTGCTCGTAAATGTTTTCATTTTTCAAAGTAAAACAAGAAGAAATCAAAGTCAGAAGTTTAATGAGGAGGAGTGAAGTGCTGAGCGTCGCTGCAGGAGCGTGTGTCTGTGGAATTATTCAGATTTTATTCCTCAAAGATCATCACGCGACCTTCCTCCTATCTGTTCTTTTGTGTTTTCTTTCCCTCCCATCTTTGCATTTCTCTCTTTCTCTTGGTCGAGGATGGTCTTGCTCGTGCGGATCGCATCCACGCGCAATTATGCACGCGAGCGCCCACGCGCCGTTTCACCTAAAGACATGCATGTGCACCAACATCTCTAACTGTGTGTGCCTTTTGCTGAGCCCGTACATCATTACCTCACTCTCACCCTGTCTTCTGTCTGTACGGGGATCAGTGTCTCTCACACACAAACACACACGCACACACACACACCTTGTGGATGAGATGTGGTCCAGAGTGGAACAGGACGACGTGGGTGCCCCGTGGGTAGGAAAAACTGTCAGAGAAACTTCACTTTTCTTCTCTGTACTCCTGTCACTCTGTCAGACATTATCAAGCACCTCTTACTGGCTCTGCTTCAGGAGGGAATATACATGGGTGTGTGTGTGTGTTTCTGCACGACACACTGCAGTGGAATCAAAAATAACAAAGGTAATAGAGTTCAGCCGTGTTTTAAGATGGTGTTTTTGCGTGGCCAGTGTCTGATCCCGACGTCTTGAGAGTGAAGGGGTTGAAGAGCTGTAGTGTATGTCTGTGTGTGTGTGTGAGTGTGTGTGCGCGCCCACGGACATGTGAGACAAGCAACATTTGGCGTCTAACTTATTCATAAAGGCGACAGGACGGTTGTGAACGGCGCTGAGAACATGGCTTACATCAGAGACCGTCTCTCTCCTCTTGCACTTCTCTCGCGCTGTCACTCTCTTTCTTCTTCACTCCATTCGGTCTCACCCCACTTCCCTTTGTCCTTCTCCAGCACTTACCTCCATCTCCTTTTTTAATGCTTCAATTTTCAAACATTCCAACGTATGTTAGGGCATGCACCGTTTTTGGCTAAATTTCAAAGCATCTGCGTATGAAGTTTTTGTTTGTGGAGAAATGATACAATCACTGTCGTCCTAGATGCGTTTTAAATCTTGCATTTCGGACCGCATTGCTGCCTGCCACAGTGTTTTTTTTCCGTTACTACCACTGTGGGGTTTCACAGTTGGACCTTTTTAAATCCTACTGACAGTGGCTTCAAAGATCCCCCCTCCACTGGTGCTGTAGACTAAAAATTACTGTGCTCAGAATAATAACGTGTGTCTGATATCTACTCTGTCGGCCTTTTTGATAAATTCAGCATCTATGAATAAATTCCCTCCACGTGTTTTAGCGCCAAACACAAGATGTCTAGTACACTTAAATGCGAAGTTCATGACCTGCACGCCACTTTTAGTTTCCGCATCCCACTTTGCTCTAAAGCATTTGCGATGTTACAAAGTCATGATCAAATGCATCAGACTCTGGGCCTGCATCATTTATTTGAGTTGAAAGAGATAAAAAAAAAAGAGAGATCAGTTTGAACATTTGATTTGATCTTATGTCTAATATTTGATTGATATTTGCTGCCAGACACTGGGTGGAAATGTCCTTCGGAAGCTTTAACATATTTGTGATCGTTGACTCACACTAAACAAATAGAGGGGTTTCTCATGGTGCACAGAGTGCTGTGCGCACGCAGGATGCCGTTCTCGCCGTCTGTCGCGCACTCAGCGCAGCCATATATATACATCTGTCACTTCACAGAAACCTCGCGCATGCACCGACCGCCTGGGAAAGTCTCTATCATACATACAGATGCGCGCTGACTTAAAGAGCGGCAGGGAGCACACATCCTGCTAAAACGGCACTTTTCCAGGCCGCTCCTCCCACATACGTTCTGCTTCTCCCGGCGGTGCGCGCTGAAAACCCCCGAACAACAACAAAACAACCGCAACTGCTGCAGTTGGTCGTGTCCAACTAAACTTTCTGACAGCAAGAAGAGATCAACAGTGGAAATCTATCTTTTGCTCCAGCACACATCTGGCCTCAATAATTCAGCGATGCGTGCTGCTTGGAGATCTCGCCCTCTCCCTTTTCTTTTTCTCGGTTTCACTCAGCTCCTCAGACTCACTCACTCCCTCAGTGGCAGACTCCCCTTCTCCTCCTCCTCCTCCTTGTCCCCTGCTTATGGCAGGGTTTAGTAAAAAATTTTGGCAGTTAAGGGTTTGAAATTTCCACTTGCTGCTCTCACACTTTCCCTTTCTCTTTTGCGTCTCGGCTGGCTCAGAGGAGATGGGGTATAATCTGTTGGATATGTTGAAAAGGCCCCGTGTTCTCTGTGTTGCAATTTACCTGCCACCAGCTACACACCCTGCCTCCTCGCCTCCTCCTCTCTCATTTTGTCTTTACCAGTCGACTAAACTTTCACCTGTCAAAAAAAAAGATGTTCCTGTCATCTTCCCTTCTCTCCTCCCCCTGATCTTCTTTTCCTTCCAAGTCATCCATATAGCTGCCCTTCGCATGTCAAATAGAATGTACCCAGCTCTGCTTTTCCATCCTCTTTACATCTTAATTCCCTTCCTTCATCCAAACCCTTTCAGCAGACACAACCCTTTAGCTCTCCTCTTTACTCCTCTTCCTTGCTTCCTTCCTCCCCCCCCGCCTCACTCCTCCAAAGCTCTGTCATCTTCTCACTATCACCCACCGATTCGGTGGCACGCATCCACCCACTTCTCCACTTACTGCATATATAGGACATAGCACACACTGTCATTGAAAGGCTGCAGACAGGCTTTTCGGGAAGCAGGGTGGAGGACTGACACGGGGGAGCACAGGCAGCCTGGGCGAGCGGCAGCCGCAGGAAATGAGGGCAGAGGGAAAGGTGCATCATAAAGGCAAGGTGGTTGGCGTACCCCCACAGCTTCATCAAACAAGCCACAAAACTATTTCATCGACACCACTTGTTGATGAAATTGTGTGCAAATATGTTCACGTGAGCTGATAACATCCAAACGTGCAATGCGTAGACTTTTTGTCTCTGTTGCTCTGGTCAAGCAGAGGCTACTTTAGCCTCCCCTGGCATACTACACCCAAAATTACTGACTGTTGGCTGGAGCGTTGCATTGTAAGTAACGTGCTAAGGTGCCAGGTTTCGACAAGGAATCAAAGTGCACGGTATGAAAATAAGATTAAAGATCTCAGGTCTTGCTTCATCTATCTAATGTTATATGCAATTAATGGACCTCTTTTGAAGTGTTACAGCTGATACAGCGTGAATGGTATCCCAGCTCATTGCTCTTAGACCTGTTAATGTTTATTTGCCGCCTTTGCTTAATCATCTCTGTTTATATTTGGCATTACTCCACAGTCTTCAGTCTTTCTTTGTTCGCTTAATGACCTTAAAGTACCATCTTAGTTTCAGAGCCCCTGGCTGGGATTCACTTGTTGACAGATGTCAGACGTGGAAACACTGGCAACCACATTGCCGTTGTTATAAACTACTGTTTGGGGGATGAAATTTGTGCAAATAAAAAGAAATATAATAATGAATAAATCAGAAAAAGAGCTCACACTGTCGCTTGTGAAAACTTCTTTGATGAGGATAGAAAGCTACCAAGGTCTGGTATTTCCAGATGCATGTGTGAGGATATTATTTTGAACTCAATCACTGTGAGGACACGTGAGGACACGTGAGGACACGCTCGCCCGCGTAAAAGTAATTTTGCCACAAATCTTTCAGATATTTGGTGCAGGCACTGTGATGCAGGACAATATATCAGGTGAAATTCACACTTTTATCCAAAGTAACCCAACTCGTGCTCTGCAGTATTTCTTTTTGTCACAGCCATCCGAGACTTTTTGAGCACATTTGAGGATTTGAAACGATGTGGAATTAGATCTATGTTGCATACCTTTAGTACGTGAAACTGCACTCGCATCATGCGTAACTCTAAAATTCGTCAACTCCTTCATTTATCAATACATTTCCACTAAGGCATCCAAACGAAGCTAATAGAAATCTAAGTGAATTCTGACATTTGACGAAATGTCATTGATCCAGCTTAGGAAAGAGTAGAAGGAAGGACACGTGGCAGAGCAAGAGGCACATATTAAAAACTGAGAGAGACAGAGGGTGACATTGCAAAGGGCAGGGCCAGATACAGAGCAGCTAAAAGAAGAAAGGCTTCCCCAGAGACAGAGAGGTAGACCGTCAAGGGGGCTCAGGAAATGAGACGGAGACAGGGGGAGCAAATCACTGGGAGAGAGTGGGAAAGTGGGAATGAGGGTGAGATCCAAACTTTATTTGCCTTTGAGATAGAAGGGGAAAATAATGAACGCGTATTTGAACATTTTCGCCGTTGCATGTGGTTTGTGGAACCACATACCCCATACATACTCTACAAGAGAAAACGTCGGGTCACAGATTGTTGCCATTATCATGTTTTTGTCCACAAATAGACCAATTTTCCTTATAAATAATCAGGAAAAAAGTTACTTGTGAAATAACTGAATTGCACTTCGCGCAAGTTCTTCTAGAGGATTGTTTCACTCCTCTCAATATTCAAATAAATTGCTTTGAACGCTGGACACACAAAACCTCCACTGCAGACAGGAAACAGACTGCAGAGACCTCTGAGTCTTGATGCATAGTTGGGAGGTATTCACAGGTTGCAGCAGGAAAATGTTCCAGTGATAGGTGCTGGTAGTGCTGCTGTGACTCTCATCTCTTCACTTTTCTGCCTCTGCACAGGGAGTCCTTCTCAGTATATTCTCCGATAGGAAAGAATCCTCTCTCGGTTTTCATTATCTCGCACTTTCTCACATTATAGGACTCACTCTGGAGACCACAAGTGCACAGGGGAGCACGGATGGAGCTAACGTGTCCGCCGTAGATCACATCCCTCTATTTATTCTTCCTCGTCTGTTCTTTTCCACATCACGATTAGTCACAACAGGTTCTCTCCTCGGCTGCAATATTTTACACTTTCATTCTATCTCCGTGTTCAAAGTCTTCATCCATTTCAACTTCATTCTTCATTCCTCCTTGTTTTTAATCTTTCTTCCTCGCCCTCTCTATTCTCGCCTGCAGCGCCCTGCAATGCAAACACAACCTGTTCTGAGGGGAAGTGAATAATTGAAGGCGCTGCTGCCATTCCCTCTGTGCTGAAGTGGGGCGCAGAGGGAGGACGGAGGGAAAGGGGGGAGGAATGAGGGTGGATGAAAGAAATGGAGAGGATGGATTTGTAAGGGCGAAAGCAGGAGGGGTCCAGGGTGTAAAGAGGCAGAGAAATCTAATCTTGTTTACATGGTGGCTACATGGTACTGTGTTCACAGTAGGGCAGAGGAGTGTGAGTGTGAGTATGTCTGAGGAATAAATTATGCAAATTATGTTCATATGGAACTATTTCAGATATTCATCTACAGAATATTAGCCAAATATGCTTCGGCAGAATGTAAAGCTGGTCTGAATATAAGACGGTGTTTTTTTTGTTTGGCTGAAATCCAAAGTTGACGCTAGGTGTCATTACACATTCAACAGTGTGTCTGCTTTTCTTTGAGACGCTATTGCTGTCTGTGTCAATTTCTGACTTTGCCCTCTTTCTTTCTTTCTTTCTTTCTTTCTTTCTTTCTTTCTTTCTTTCTTTCTTTCTTTCTTTCTTTCTTTCTTTCTCTCGCTCTCCATTTCTCTTTGTTGTGTGCACTCTCTTTGTCTCGCTGCCTTCCCTGTTTTCAAAGTCATGCCAGTGCAGTACCTTTTCCTCAGACTGTTCTTGCTGAAGGCCCCAGAAAACTCAAAACGCCTCAAACGTCTTTATATTAATACAACGCAGGTATTGACTCCGCGTTGCGTTGCAAACTGTCAACCTCCAGAAGTCAGGTGGGTCGAGGGGAAGGAGCATTTTGTAAAGCGCTTGCTGTGCTGCTCATTCTTGCTGGTAAAGCCTGTTGCTTTGAGGAAATGGTAAAATGAGGGAGACTCAGAAGAAACACTTTCATCAAGTCTCATCCTCTCTCATGTTCTCCCTGTTAGGTAGCTGGTCGCTAAGGACATTATTGCGTCAGTGAGAAAAAAAAACATGAAGGTCAAAAATAGGATTGTGAAAAGTGATGTCCCTCCTATGCTCGGTGCAAATTGCGCCCCACATCTGCTTGAACACTAACTACACAGTCAGTGAGAATACTTCTTCAACTGGAAATCATACATGCACGATCATATATAAGTGAGTGCAGCCCTTGTTCCTTTTTCCCCCACAGATAGAACCTAGGCCTGGGGCTTATAAATATAGAAAGTGGAATGGGTGAGTGTGACCGCATTACCTCTGTCGTTGTTACACAATGTCAAATTACTAATGTAAATAATGGCTGAGGTGAACATCAGTGCGTAGGTGTGCGTGCAGCTCATAGACAGCATTTGCGGCGTCACCTGCTTTTTTTCCACAAGCTTTTTAAACAAGCTGAAAAATGAAACTGAACAAATAATAACCATAATAAAATTGTTGATTAGTGATGCAAAACTTGGCAGCATAATGTAGTGGTTTAAATGCACTTTAACGCCATTGCTTGACGGTGATATAGACAGTTTCAGCTGCTGAAGCTCATTACAGCTTCATTTCACACGGCGTTCGCTCGTGTTGAACATTTGACTCCACGCAGCAGCTCTTATGCTGTGCTGAACCAGACTTGGGGGCTGATTGGAAAATAAATTCTTCTGCACATCTTGCCTGACTCTGTACATGTACAGGTTTACCTCAGACTGGATACAAGAAGACATTTCTTCCTGGTGTTGCCGCACTATAGACGATTACTTTGACACTGTGTGGCTGTGGGTTTCATTTCAAGACTTTGACTAAACCACTCGGAAACTTTTAATGTTAGTCTTCCTTCCCATTCAGAAGCGACTTCTCTTGCTGCATAACCCTGTCACGCTTGAGATTTTAACTCAGACTCGTGACCTTGCCTTCTCCTTCAGGATTTTCAGTCCGAGCGTGAGCAAAAATTGACGTTTCTCCCAGCTATGGCTTGTCACCGTGGTCCTGTACCAGAGCACCTGGAGTTTATTGGATCCTTTCCTTGAATGTTTGGTTAATTCATGAATGAATTGCCGCGCTCGTGGAGGAATTTCCAATGTCTGTCTCTTCAGGGGAAGGTGCAGCAATGTTCCAAAGCTCCTCCATTTGTAGATAATGTCTCTCAGTGTGAATCTGTGGAACATAAGTAGTGGCTTTGCAGCCCAAGACTGGATGAATCACCTTCTTCTACATCTATTCTGGACCTTCTTTTGACTGTGGCAGAGTGCGCTACTGGTGCCCCTGAGTGTTTACTCGTGGTGAAACCTTTCAGCAAACTCCATGCTTCTGAAAATGGTCTCTCTGAGTGATGACTTGATTGAACGGGGCTGATAAAGTTTCAGTTTAAGTAACTAAGGCGGTGAATACGTTCTCGCACTGGCCTAGTTGATATTAGATAATATTGAGTTTGAAACTTGTTTTAAAAGTTTGAAGATCTGAAACTATTTAGTATGCACACAAGAGCAGAAGAAATCAGGAGGTTGTTGAACGCATTTTCAGAGCACTGTATACTTATATTTCTTATTCTAACTTAGTAAAAATAGAGAAATCTGCCGCAATATGAGATGTTATGTTATGGCTGTCCAGATATCTCAAGTCACTTATAGATATAAAACACAACATGCAGCTTATTATATTATATTGGAAAACATAAATAAATCATGAGTTGATGTGAAAAGATTAAAAATAACTAACAATATCTCTTACAGCTGAGCAAAAATCCTGACCAAGACGAATATCTGAACGTGGAGAATTAAAGAATGGCATGGTGTGTGTTTGGGTGATTGAGAAACCTGACCAGACTGAGAGCATGTCACACGCGAGGGATCTGAATGCTGTAGTTGGTAACCGTGGGATTTCATGCACTTTCATCTTCCCTTAAGATTCCCACTTTCCTAATTGCCGCTTTTTGTTTGGCAGTGGGAGCTTTGATTCCATGCCCAAGAAAATATGTTTTTTATTGGTGCCAAATTGAATTGAAAATTGTTGATGCAATATAAATGCGCTTCACCACGGTATCGGCTCCCTGCCAGAGTGTTGATGAATGTGCTCTGGCTCGGGTTTGGATCCGTATACTGCCCCTATGATGTTTGCGAGCATCCCGGGTTAACTTGTTATCTTTACCTGTTGTCCTTGAGCTTGTCAAGCAGTTTTCAAATTAAGTCTTTTATTAAGGCTCATAAAGGTACGGCAAGGATTTTAGACGTGGAGGCAGGGAGGGTGTTTGTATTTAAAAAGAATATCATTTTAATATGTGATTATTTTATCGGCAGTGTTTTACATGTTCATAGTATCCTCATTAAAAATACTCAATTAACGCAACCATTTCACTTAAGCAGTTTAAGGACACTATACAGGGGTTAGTCCATTTATGAGCATGTCACTGAAAGGCTGTCATGATAATGGACGCGGTTGCTAAATTTAATCTCTGAAGAGATTTTAAGCAAACACTCAACATAAGATGATGTTTTCACCGTGCCAATCACCAAGGAATCAGGGACTTCCACCTGACTCTAGTTGCATGTTTTGATTGATTTCATTGATGAGTGTGTTGGTGGACGCGTGTAAGTGAAAAACAGAGACAAATCTTCTGCCGGCTGTGGGTATGCGTGCGTGCACAAATGTTTGCCTTATAACACCTTCTTCTCCTTCTCTGTCACTTTCCTGTTTTTATCTCTCAGTTTTTTCGTCTGGCTGCATATCATGGAGTTTTTATAAATAGTGCACCACTTCAAGTTCATGTGCGATGTAATGCCACACAGAGTTAAGGCTTTTCAAGTGTTTTTTCGCGTAAAGCATTAAATGGCATGCAAGATGATAAACCAAGCTGGCGGTCGCCTTTGTTTTTATCATTTAAAGAATAAAAATAGCTGCACAGCTCCTTTAGAAAAATAAGAAAGCCTTGGCTAAAGTCTTTAGTTGCTGTTGATGATGAACTGAGGGCATGTTGCAATAAGAAGTTAAAAAAAAAAGTTTGTCTTGGTGTTTGTTCAGGAGGTGCAACAGATAAATGATAGACTGATGTCTCAAACATTTTTTCAGTGGCACACTATCTACACGTACTACCTTTGTGATCTACCGGCCGATCGCGATCAACGTATTGGGCACCCCGGTCTGGAATAGACTGTAGACCAACTATTAGGGCTGGGCGATAAAACGATAACGATATATATCGCGAATGTTCGATAATTTCACTTGAACTCTGTTAGAGAAAAATAGGAAGAAAGCCTGAGCCAGAACTGCAAATCATTCTGGAGGATGTAGGCCGAGGAAGGGCTTTAGCCTCTTGACCTATCACCTATTGACGTATCAAGTCTGGGTAAAATAGGTTAAAAAAAAAAAAATCAATAATTATCAATATCAACTGATATCACCTATATCGTGATACATTTTTCAGTCATATTGCCCGCCCTTACCAACTATTTAGCATGATTGTAGCTCATCCTAACATCTTCACCTAATAGTAGATCTTCCAGCTGAATGACAAATACTGACTACTGCCACCTGCTGCTGTGAAGAGTTACCTTTAATGCTAGCACAGAATAGAAAGTATGTGCTAGCTTGCCACTAGCTGAAGTATTTTCAGTATTTTCAAATTTTTGGTCCAGACACAGGCGACATAAGGGGACGTCCCAGTCTGCCTTTGTTACCGGTAGTTCTTTGATGTTGGTTTGGTGTGTCCGGGGCTTAAGGACTGAGGTAGGAACTCCTGTATTCAGCGTGCAGAAACACATCACCCGTACAGTGTGAGATGTTACACTTATTTATGGTAGGGTGTAAATTTATAACGGAAACGTGAAAATCTGTTCAACTAAATATTCAATTCAGTTTGTCACAAGTGTACGTCCTTTGCAATGTGCTAAAAAGTTGTGATAGCTGGGGCGATGTGGCCGTACTAATTTAATGACTCAAGTGACTTTGTACTTCCCACAGCAGCAGCAACGGCAGCCTGAAACGAGACAGAGAAAAGTTCAGACGCCTACCTGTGACACTCCAACTGTCTGTCATTGTAAATTGTCTTTGAGGGGGAATTTTCACTTTCACTGTGTTCTCACGCTGCTCAGAGCTGGGACGGATGCAAAGCCCACCGCTGAAGGGGCGGGTGGTGGGGAGCAGGGGCGTCTTTACACAGGGGAACCGATCACAGAGCAGCCATTATCAGAAGCTTCAGGGGGCGACAAGGTCAGGGAGAGATGTGCTGTCTTCTCAGCTGGCTTAAATATGACTAAGTACCCTTTTCTGATGACTCACAACTACCTCTCAGCCATTTAGTTATGTGTGATTCCATTACTGTGATGATCTTTTCTTCCTTTTTTTCCGACAGTGTTACATCTCTTGCTTTTCTCTTGGATTCTGAAACCGTTCATATGTCCATTACACTCTGTCTGCTTCACACTAACAAAAGGCTTTTCATGTAGACAAATATGTATGTGAAATTCCCTGAAGGGTCAAACAGAAGCTGCTTAATATGTCATGAAGTATGCAACAGACCAAACGCTCTATTGTTTTGCACTTGACGTGATTCTTGTTCCTCTTTCCGCCTGTCATACACACTCAAAGACACACTTGTTATGTTTTCCTTATTGGCATGTGTGGCATTTGGCAGCATTGTTTATCAGAAGTGTGGGGAATGGTTTAGTCTAATTGTGAAGCTTTGTCATTGATCCTAATGAAGGACTATAAAGGGCAACGTCTGATTGTCTTTCACTCTCAAAGAACAATTGGGTGTGTGTGTGTGTGTGTGTGTGTGCAGTAAATGGGTAGAGCCTGGAAATAGGACCACATGCATGCCTTATTTTGATTGCTATAGGTCTTGACATTCAAACAGATGTAGCTGTACTTCAGAAAGTGACCTAACTGGAGCATTGGTGCTGGTCCTCCAGAGGGGAGGAGATATTTTAAATTATGGGACGAGGTTACAAATAGGATTCAGCAAAGGTAAAACAAGGCCATGGGTGAGATGTGATTCTCTGAGTTCATTCTTCAGTGAAGGTGTTTCAGAACAAACGACTGTCAATAAATGCAAGCTTGTGTGTAATAATTGTATTAATATCAGTCGCACAGGCGCACATGCACACAAGTCAGATTTACCAATTCTCCACAGGACTCATTCCATAAAATGAATATTGAATTACCTGTGATGCTCCAGCAGGATTGTTTCATAGGAGGAAAATAAAGCGCAAAGGTCCATCAGGAATATTGACTAAGAGGATCACACAACACACACACACACACTACTGTACACACAGACACACACCCACACACGCATACACACACACACATTATTGAATAAGAGCAGACGGTGCTCTGCAGCCTGTTGTGGTTGTAATAGCCTCATTATTCACCATGTGCTCTGCTTATACACTCAGCAAAGCCAAAAGGAGTAAAACCAGAAGCTATTATACACACATGCACCAGCGCGCACACACCCCCACGCACACACACAAATTGTTCTACATGTCATTTATCACCTGCAGTACATTCACTCCCCAAACTTCCAGCACAGCAGTAGCTGATGCCTACCTGTAATCAGTTGCCGGTTTGTTCGGCACATCTAATACATCTAAAACTTGTATAGCCCAGTGAAACCGTCTTGCCAAAAAATTCTTAATGAAAATGATCATTTTTGAGATTTGTCGACTCAGCTGTGTGATCGCACTGGAGACTGCAGTTTGTTGTGGCGGTGATTAGGCTATATTATATGATACCAATGATGGTGTTGCTGTGATTTGGTCCACCCCGTATATATTAAACTTTGCTGCATGTTTATTTTTATTGGGCCAAGTATTCAGGCTGAATAGATTCCACACGCCACAACATTTACAATCTAAACTAATTTGCATTGCCCGTCCCTATCTAGAATGCTATGATTGAGGGTACACACTATAATGCTGCACAGTGGAACAAAACTATAATCTGTGAAGTCCAAAATGAACTTCATCATAAACTAAACTTCATAATATAGCAAATGCAAAAAGTAATGGGCATCACACACCGATCAGCCACAACATTAAAACCACTGACAGTAGAAGTAAATAACATTGGCCATGTTGTGACAATTGAGTGTTCTGCTGGGACACTTTTGGACCTGGTATTCATGTGGATGTTACTTAGACATGTAGCACCCACTTATACCAGAACATTCACCCCTAACTGATCAGTGTATAATATAAACTAACCAGTTTAAAATGTAGAACAATCATCGTCGTCATTTTCTGTCAGTCTACAACAGGAACTTGTGGGACGGTTAGGAGAAACGTGTGTGTGTGTGTTTGTGTGTGTTTGTGTGTGTGTACACAAAAAGTTTTTTATAAATTGTATTTTATTACTCTTTTATAGATCTATGCATGGATTTAGATCTACACGGAGCCAGGCTGGCTAGCTGTTTCCCGCTGTCGACTGTCTTTATGCTTAGCTAAGCTAACTGGCTGCTGTCTGCAGCCTTCTATTTGAGAGCCAGCCTTGAGGGTGGTATTGATTTTCTCTTCAATTTCTTGGCAAAAAGCATTATTTCTCAAAATGTTGAACTATTAATACTAAACCCAAGTCCTGACCCTAAAACAGCAACTCCCTTGTCCTCACTGTGATGATGAACTGAACACATACACGCGTCATGCTCCCATTAAATAATAATAAAATAATAAAGGTGTCTGGGAATACTACTGTATGGGCTTTGTTTTCTGGGATATGGGGAAATAATACAGCCCCAGCTTTTGAGATAAAAGTAAGCCCAAGCTTTAATTAATCCATTTGTCAAGTTGAATGATCTCTCTGTGTGAAAGTCATAAGCCTCTTGTGTCTGTGACATTCACAAGTCTTATTAATTGCCATGGCAACGTAGGTCGCTGATACAGTGACTGTTCCAGCTAACAGAGTTTGTAGAAGGTGGCAGAAACTTCCTGTGCTGACTGATACAAACAAGAACTATGAATGCTTGGGTACTTTTATGTTGTCGTATTTCATTCCATTTAATGCTCAAACATGGTTTTGAAAATGCAAGAAAAGAAAATGCAAATTTCCTTCAGTTTTAGTTTGGAGCGAATAAACTAGGCTGTTGCGCCCGACTGACAGGGAGAAATCTAGGCAATGGAATCACAGCTAAACAAAACTTTGTAAGAACAAGAAGGATCAAAAACAGTCATCTTTGCCATTACGAGAGAAAAACTGAGCAAGGGAATCAGGAATTCTTTTTGTTTTTTAATATGATTTTCGATGAAGTCCTACGACTCTAATGCTCGCTGACGGGATCGTATGATGATGACGGGCGCCACACATAGTAGAGACAAAATCTTCTTTTCTGGGAGAGCTCATCAGTCAGAAGTTATGCTTCTCACATTTAGTGTTTTAACTCTTTTTCAAAAAAGGCAAACATCACTTCAAAGGATCACTATTCGAAATGGGATTTTTCAAAAAAGCTTTTATGGAAGTTCAGCTATTGACTAAGTTTATTTTTTTAATCAGTGATGAAATGTATTATTTTGTGTTCTAACTTTCCTCTGCCTGAACTTTCTCAGTGATTTATGCAGTATTTTCCATAATTTCTCTTGACTACTGCCACAAAAGAACATCTGGAATTGCAGATTTCAGTATGCGCAGGGTGAGAGACCAACACTGAATTAAAGGGGAACAACTGTTTTTTACAACCTGGCATAAAGTACGATTGTTTATTCGCCCATATAACTTTGGTGTCATTTGGAGTCATTCGGACGATATTTAGACCCGCATATATCCATATAGTGGGATCTACTGGGGCACCGCAACACAACCTCTTAATAACACATTATCTGCCATGAAACTTGTTCATTTCACCAATATTTTGTTATGATACGCTATAGCGCTGTTCCCTGTTGAGTCTGGAGTTACCTGTTGTCTACTTGCGGACATGCAGTGGTTTAGACTCCTGATTCTGCTATCTCTCCATTAGCTCTGTTTCATTTGAATGCATGTTGTGGGTTCACAGCAACACTTTCCAAATGTTAATCTGTGACTCAGAATCTTAAGACTTTTGACCTGCCTAATTGTGGAAGAAATAATGAAGGAATATGCCACATCTGTCCAAGAAATGGCTTTTCAGACATCTACCCCATCACTTTTGGTCGTTTGAAAAGGAGAGGACACATATTAACTCCATTATATCTATTCTAACTCTATTCTTATATAATTATAACTTGAACAAATGGTATGGACCTTAGACTTTGTCATGGGAGATATTTCAGCAACTTTGTGAAGACATTTAGCAAAATTGATCTTATCCTGAAGGGATGTCACCAAACCAAGACATGAAACCACAGTGTATACCATGATGTGTCTTTTTTGTATACAATCTAGTGTGCCAGATCCAGCTTTCAAAACTTTTTAGGAGATTGAAAGAATATTTATAAATCCGTTTTTGAAAGCTTTCACCAAATTTGAGAATCCAAGTTTTCATTGCACTGTTCTTGTTGCCCGTTATCCACAGGAATCACGTAGTCGTTTTAATATGTGTGACACTTGGTACACATAGTGTAAACATGTAGCCTCCCTTTTTTTCTGTAATTTTGTGACCTTTGCTTTTGAAAGGGGAGTCATTATCCGCATGGCTGCAAGAGGTCTCATATGAGGAAAATTAAACACGAACAAGCATCCTGTGCTGTTTATTTATTTATTTATTTTATTTTTTTATGTTGAGCACGGTGTTGTCTGAGCAGCGCTCAGACTCCTGGGCTGAATCTAATCAGTTTTGTGCAGGTCAGTCTACTTTTTCTTTTTCATTTCAGAATCAAAACAACCTGACATGTACCATGAGAGAAGGCCTTGTGTTCTCGTAGGCGCTGATGTTCTCAGTTGCTCTCAAAGAAACCTGATGCTTTTGTCATTGTTGTCTTGACCTTATTCTGTGCATAGACAGTGGGAGCAGAGCAGCTCAGCTAATTAGCGCAGCAAATGGGACTTAATCAGATGCCGAGTGCTCTAATAAAATGAAAGTCATTGGGAAAAAGGCATGCTCCGCAGGGGGATAGGGAGGGATATTTGTGTGTGTGTATGTGTCTCTTTGTGGGAATGCGTGAGAAAAGCCAGAACCCAGTATAAACCCAGTATTTTTTAGCTACATTAAGGTATACAGTCGAAGATAATCTGTCTGATCAGATATGATATAGTCACTAGTGTATCTTTAGAAAGCAGCGCAGCTGAACCCAGATGATCTCTGCTGGTCAGAACATTGAAACAGTTGGTGCTCATCTGCTCAAATGAACGGCAGCAAATTCCAAAAGAAAATTTTATATAATTCTCATTATATGCGTTCAAACAAAACTTTTCACAAGGAAAACTCACATTGCGATCGTGATCATTTTGTTATATGTGTGTTCTGGTCATTTGAGTGTGATTAAACTCGGCCATAATATGGCCATAAAAAAGCTTGTTGCTTGGCCACAGAGTTTGGGAACTGCTGAGCTAGAGGATGCTGCCAAAATCTCACATTCAAACTTCCGCACGTCAAATCAGAAATATAAACAAGATTGCACAGTGTTTTATAAAATTTGCAACCTTCAAGGCTTTAAACACTATTCAGATTAGCATTTCCAAGGTTCCCAGCCTGGAAAACAAATGAATACACGAGAGAACAGTGAGAAATCTAAAAAAGTTTGTTGGAGAAACACCGTGAAAAGACAGGTGCAGCTGTGAAAAATGAGAGGCTTCAGCATGTATTTTAAGACTTTCAAGACATTATTCAGGCTTTCAAAAGTTTGTGTTAGTGTTGCAAAACAAGACAAACAATTAAAAAACTTTTTTTTGGCAGCTTGAAATTATGAAATAATCAAGGTGATGATTAAGAAGTATACAAAGAAAACAGTCACATTTTAGCAAAGCACTCATACTAACAAAAGCTGTTAAGATAGATGGCTTTTTATCTCATTTGACCGTTTTAAATAGTTACCACAGACAGGCAACTGAAGGAGAAGACTGCTGTAGCTCTAAGCGGTGTGCGGAGTGTTTTATACCAGAATTAATGACCATTCATTAAGAGACAATGATCTCAGCGATGGCGGTGTTTTCCAGATGAGCTGGGAGAGAAACTAAGCTGGAGAATGAGGAGATTATTGAGTGCAGAGAGTAGATGCAGGTGTAATAACTCTATAGGCGAGGCTATGGCTCGGTGCCTCTGAGGATTCGTGTCGAGCTGAAAAATATATGCTTGAGTAAGTAGATTGTGCGTGCATGTGCTTATCTCTCCCTCTCTCTTTGCACGAGAATATTTAATCACTGCATGGCGTGTTAAGCGTGTGTTTTCAGTGTAGTAAAGTAAAGGGCTGACGGTGCGGTCTGCGCTTCGTTTTCCGCCTTTAGGTTGACCTCCCATCGTCTTCTGACTGCACGTCCTTTCGCTTGAAAACTGAAAAACATCTCAAGGTTTCATGTATTCGCTGCAAATGCATGCGTGAAGCTTTTATTGGTCAGAGTGATAACTTCTGATAACTGTGACTCCCACTGTTGTAAAAAGTGTATTTTTGTGCCATGATGATATCAGCAACATTACCAGGGATCACAAAACCAGAAGAGAATGAGTGATTTTATCTTCGGCTATTTCAAATCTGCTCTATATCTAAACTACTGTAAAAAAAATAATCCCTCCCTGTGTCACTCCCTCCTCACTCTCATTTCTCTAGCGTGTCCCTCCTTTATCCCCTCTCTTACCTCCTCACCTCCCTTATTTGTAGCTTTGCGTACCTGTTGTACTCACTAACAGCCACCACTGATGCATATTTATTGTCTTTGGCGGCCCTATCTCATCCGGCATGTACGGGCATGGGAGAGTAAATCTTCTTGCTCCCCTGGCTTGCATACCGCCTTGTCTACTGTCGCCAGCAACACAAACACCTATTATTTACTCTGTGATTTATTTATGAATTAAGTCTTTTAACTTTTTGCTTGAATCCATTTCCCAGGGAGGGGAGGATGGCAGGGCTGATTAATCTGCTGTGCCCAGTCGACGCAATGTCCCACACACACATGCAAACACACAGATGCAAACGCATATTCACATTCACAAGAAGGACAATGCGATTGTTGCCCGAGCCTTAGTTTAAGAGCGGTATTCCCTCACAGGGGCTGGCCTACGTTAATGTTTAATCTGACATAGAAGAGCTTACATGCAACCCCCTCCTCTACTGAGACCTGTGTGTGTGTTTGCATTCACAGCATACATATGCCGTGATTGTGTTGTGAATATACAGTATGTGTATCGTATGTTAAAGTTGCAGCACATACCCCTCCAACTGGACATCAATTACTGCCCTTTGTATCAGCTTGTAAACCATCAAGAGTTCGCATCCAACTTCCCGAAACAACTAGAACACAACTCATCATAAAACGAGGGTATGGATTTCCCTGTGGCTTTAACCTTGTACATCCAGACCAGATGGGGTTGTGGAGGGGGTGACTTTCATGTTCATGCATCATGGGCTGCATGTCATGAGTGAGTGTGCGAGCTCAAAGAACAGGGAGTCATTTTTTTTTTTTTTTTTCAGTACCCTGTCCACTTCTCAGTACATCCATGAATCTTGAGCACTTAATGGTTTGAATGGCGCTCTGCAACAATGGAGCTGTACCGCAGCACATGTAGGACGATGATGGATGATTTTATAGGGACCATTCAATTGAATTTCATCGTGGATTCATTTATGGGAGCCGAAAAGAGGAGACACGGGTCACCGGTTAAATTCCCGCTGGAGGAGGAGGGAAAACGAACGTTAACCTCTAACTACTCTTTGATGGCGATACCAACAAGTCCAAGTAACTACTGAAATAAAAAAAATGTCATCCGCCCTCTAGAGCATGACATAGAAGCTTTTTCTGAATATCATCTGTCATCTGTGCCCTTCAGACCATGACATATAACTCAATACCTTTTCCTCCACACTTACTATTACAGTATTATTCTGAAAATGACTATATGGATATGGAGCCATGTCATGAAATCGCCTTCCGATTGGGTACCGATTGGTAAATTTCAGATGAATAATATTCACGAGAATTCTGTGGGCGTGTATTATATCCAGCGTATCTGGAAGATACATCTCAGCTGGGGTTTTTACACCTTGTACTCAGACCAACCCAAACAATTTGCAGGGCTGAGGTAAAGATGCATGCCCAAGGAACTCTATTTTCTCTCTATGTCCAATTCATTCGATCTCTAATTCACCCATCCACCTTTCCACCTTTCCCTGGGACATACAGTATTTAAACAGTATAATTAACATTCATGTGATACATAATATTATTAAGCATAACATGTCTTAAATAGGTCATTCACTCTAGCAGGTATTTTCATCTTAAAAATAAATAAGAGAGACATAGTATGTGTCATATTTTCACAGAAAATAATATGAAGCTGTAATACATATGCTGTGAAAGTGAACATATACACACACACAAAGGCCTCTCAAGGGAATGTGTTCTTACGTACATATAATGCAGCTGTAAATAAACTCTAAACAATGTGCACACACACACACACACACACACACACACACACACACACACACACACACACACACACACACACACACACACAGACACACCCACAGCTCCTCTGGATGGGCCCTAACTCTGAGCAGGTGAACTCAACTTTCCTCCTTGAGGTTCCCTTTGGAATTTCATTACCTGTACTTGGTGCTTATCGATCCTGTTATATACACTAGGCCAAGCAGCTGCTAAATTATTCACTCTGGTTAAATAGGGCTGTTCCATTATTCAGAAGCGTGGCACAGTGTAATTAATATTGTAGAGATATGTGACAGGCCGGGTGGCATTTCACTCAGTGACAGCACATCGCTCGCTCCCTAACTTTCTCTTCCCGCTCCTCGTCTTTGTCATCGACTTCTCTCTCGCTCTTTTGCTCCGTCTTCCTCGTTGGTATCGCTTCTTGCTTTCTCCCTGTTGCTCCTTTTTCTCGTTCGATCCCTCTCCCCCGCTCCGCCTCCCTCATCCCAGTCTCTTTTGCCTCTTTTTTCGGCCTCTAATGGTTGTGTGGAAAAGTTGACTGTGAGACCGAAACGGCGTCTGGGGATTTGTTGGTGCTGCGTGCAGATGTGTGAGCACTTTATTGAGTGTCTTATCTTTTTTACTATGACACATATTTCTCGTCTTCTGCCACAATGACCCATATTGCACTGCACTTGTTAAAATGTGACTGAATACTCAGTGTTGTGACATTGTCTGAAGTCTTAACGTAGATTATCCACCATATTCAAATCGCTGCGTTGCTGTGCATACAGTGTACAACATAAAAAAAAAGCTTTGTTTCCACTGTGTTCCGCATTCACAGCAGTGTCCTTGAGGAAGATCTTACTATATGTTCACATCCCTTTGAACAGTGTCTGTAGTAATGGCCATTATGGAATCCCCCATCCTCTCCTATCCCCAATCTGTCCTTCATTAGTACTTCAGAGAAGTGCTGCATAGTTATTGCAATGGAATACTGCATTACAGCTACCACTCCAGTTGTAGTAAGTTGATAATGGTGGTATTTGCATAGGCACACTGACACACTTGATTCGTGAAAAGGAAATTCTGTACATGGTGCGTTCAATGAATACAAACAAGCAGCATTTTGGCAAGAGGAGTTACGGGTGCATCTGTGGTAAGTTGTGGTCACACGGCTGCTGTCGCTCAGTAAGGAAACATTCTTCGGCTTTGTCCTTCTCTCCTTCATCCGGGCGTCTCCTCTTGCTCTCATCAACACTTCTCCTCCACTCTTGTCAAAGTTCTCTGACAAAACATGGGAGAGGAGACTTCAAAAGACCCTGTTGTCTTGTTTTTCACACTTTTCTGCAGCCGAAGCGCTGAGTGAAACTGCAGAGATGGCGGGGTTGACAACACGGAGAGCTCAGAGAAAGGGATGCTTTGTGCATGCACATAGAGTAATGTGTAATCGTTTTGTTAGATCGTTTTTTATTTTTTTTGCACTTTATGTTTTTCTTGTTTAAAAATGTTAAGTTTAGAGTAGTTTCAGTATTAGTTTTAAGATTTAATAAGTTCAGAGCCACAGTACAGATACAACACAAGATAAATCCTATCATTTCATTTTTTTCTCTCATATTTATTACAGTCAAATGTTTTTGATACTTACTGGTGTTTGTAGTTTAGTTAACAGCATTCAATTTGCATACATTACTATACAGTAAATGCATTCATAGAGGCTTTGTATAGACTAGCATTTGCACTCATTCTTCAACTGTTTCTCTCTCTCACACACACACTGTGTTTTGTTAGCAGGAAACGTTGTGTTATATGACTTTATTTTTTCATTAACGACTCACCTTTTGAATCATATACACTGGTACTCAGTGTGAGATTTCCCTTTCAGAGAAGTGCGTTCTGTTCCTCATTTACTATTGGATAAGTTATTAAGAACACAGTGTAATGACTGCAGTTATGAAGCTTTCATGATGATTTTAACTCATCAAGACTTTAATCATGCCATAAATTAACAGTTTGGCCACACATGCCTGGGGATAGCAAAAGAAATCAATGCCGGAAACTATTATTTTTTCTTTTCTGTCTTTGTTTTACCATTTGTCCTTTCAGGGACTTTCTCTTCGTCTCGTTATCACACAGTTTTTTCTCTCCCTATCAATCTGTTATTGTCTTACTATCTGCTCTCCTTGGGGGTTTTGAGTCTGACTGTTTCCAGCTCCTCTTTAATATTTAATCTGCTGTTAAATAACGCATTGTTGATGAGTCACTGTCTGTCTTTCAAATACATTTAGTCGCAGAGCGCGTTTTTGTTGCTGTTATTTCAAACTCTGGGAAATATTGTCTTTCATCCTGTACAGTATGCCTTGGAAAAGTTAAAAAAAAAAAAAAAAAAAAGACATGTCAGCAGCCTTTTCAAGCTGCTGGGATCCTCCAGGTGCTTATTTTCCATCGTGGCTGGGCTTCTGAGCCGTACTTTTAAAAAATACACAAAGATGCAAGAACACTCCTGAAATAGTTGGTTCTTAATAAGTAAGGCTTGTTTGCAAAAATAAAGAGATGCGTAAAATGAAAGCAAAGGTGAAACAGCCCGAATGTTGAATTAATATGAAAGCCACTCTTCCAAAGCTACCTTGGACAGAAAGAATGGGGGAACATGTTGTCACCGACTGAGACAGACTGTGTGCTCAATATCACGCAGTCAATTAAGAAGCGCAGATGTCCATTTTTACTGTCGGCTGCTCGTTTTGACTGGAAGCCCTGTTTGGACGCAATCCATCATTCTAGCATTATTTTTTGGGGCTTACTTTCTTGTCAGCTAAGTCTGTATCTGATGCGGTCTCAGTCTGCAAATAATCCGCAGGGACCTTTATACGCCCTCAGTGTTCTTCTCTGTGTGTGAGATTGCAGTTTGACTGGTATAGATTACATCAAATATGTCGCGGAGGACGGAGACATTATCACATAAAAAAGAGATCTAATGTACCTGCCGCAGCCAGAGAGACTGAAAGGAATACCTCCAAGGAGCGTCGGGCTGCCTTTTCTTGAATTTTTTATTTTGCTCACGTTCTTTTCTCTGTTTCACAATCTTTACTCTGTCTGAAGCAATTTAAGGTATTCCCGGTTACACAGGTTATTTTGCTATAAAAAAAAATTTTTTTTGTCGATACGCTGTATACTTTGTAATATTTAAGCACAACTTAAGGTTTGCGTCGAGATGATACTCTTTAGCTCCAAATTACTCCGTGACCTCCATTCTTCACGAGGGCAGGAAGAAATAAATTACATGTCTAGAAAAGACAGGAAATGAACCAAATATTGAGTTCACGGGGGACATGTTATCTGAGGACCTCATTACTCTAAGGGTGGATATGCATGCGTGCACATTAAGAAGTACGACAACGGCAACGTTACAGAGCGACTGACAAAAGCTGAAGAAGATCAGTAGTGTTGGAAAGTGATTGCATATATGCTCTGTTGTGCCTAATTTGAACCTAACTGGACTTTACAGGTCAAAAGACAAATAGACAATAAATATTTTTAGCTACTTATGCTCTTTTAAATTGAACCTTGGGGACAAATAAAGTTATATGAGTTAAGAGACAAATCTACTTCATGTGTTGGCATGGACAGGTCTCCAGTCTATCGCTGGGCTAACACAAAGACACAGACAACCATTCACACTCACACGCATACCTACGGCCAATTTAGAATCACCAGTTAACCTAAGGAGCACCACGCCACTGTGCCGCTGCCGAAAAATCAATTAGAGTCATTTCATAACTCACCATGGAAACAGTGTACACTTTTTAGAGTGTTGGACACATTTTTGTCTGTGCTGTTTGCGGTGTTCCTGTCACATTTGCTGCATTTCTATGGGTTCTGTATTTGGACTGGCACTGACGCACATCACCTAATCGTGAATGGCACACATCTTTTATACTCAAGATACCATCATTTATAGCTGCAGATCTGCAGATCCAGCAGACCTGACAGATGACATGACGTTGGTTAACCTGTGTAGCCCAGTGGGGTGGCTGACCATATAGGTTGCCTGGTTACAGACAAGTACTAAGTTCTACATACATAGCAAGGATTCCAGCCCTGTGAACTGGGAATGATCCGTAAGTGTGAATGTGTTTGTTTATACAGTACGTGCTATCTCTGTGATAGACGGATGACCTGCCTCAGCTGTAATCTGCCTCTTGCCTCGATCCATGCGGCTGCACAGGAGGTCCCAGCGTGCAGAAATCAGAAATCGCTGGTTCTGTTGAGGTGTATTTTAACTCCATCTCAGCAAACATTTAATTTCAAGTTTCCTGCTTCAAATTAACTCGCAGAGCCGAGCTTTCTTTATTTTTTTTCTCCAGTGACCCATCTTTGGCTTTCAAGCCAAACAGCTGCATCAAGGTTATCCTCGTCAAGCTGTCAGGTTTTAATGCGCTGCTTGCTGCTCCAAATTCATCTAAGGACTCATCCAGGGCAGGTCTATAGCTGATAATTCATCATAGCTGATGGTAGTACGTGTTACACGCACACATACATGCATATGGTTTTGGGTGAGTTCCCTCTTTTTTGTTTTAGCTTATTTAGTTTGTCACTTAAACTAAATCGCTTTGCTTTCTAAAGTACATTTTAAGTATACAGTGTGTATCGTGTGTGTGTGTATAACGGGTACACCTGTATGCGTTCTCTATGCGCGTGTGTCCCGTAAGCTTCTTAGCCGATCTTCTCCTCTTACTCATTATCCAGGATACAATTTGCAAAGCGGAGCAAATTGAATTAAATCTTGCGTTTTCCGTTCACTTGCTAAAGAGCTCTCAGACTTGCCGTTATCCTTTGAACCTTTCCCACCCCTCATTGCGTCTCCTCCTTCCCTTCCCTCTCCAGCTCTGTCTCCCTCCACCAACTCTGGACGTTGCTCACCGCTGGACATCATGCAAAATAAGTGGGACGGCTATTTTTAGAAGGGTTGTGTTTGTTGTGTATTACAAACCACCCGGCCATGTGGTGATTTCCATAACAGTCGTGCTTAGCAAATGCTGCAGCTTGTGCGAAGGGCAGAGATTTCTTGCGCGTATTGCCGGGCTGAGCTGTTTTTAGATCAGACAGATTTGCGGTTTCACAAAACAGTTGTTAACGTCCATTGTCTCTTCTTTTTCTCCCCCCCCCTTTTCCGCTCTCCTCCTCTCCGCTCACACATTCATCGGCTGTAATTATCCTGGCTCGTCTTTGCCAAACGCACCAGATGTTATCCTGCTGTACACCTTAACAGTCTCCCACAGTTGTCTTGCTCTGAATGATAAACAGTAAGCAGTTTGGCAGGGTGTGAAGACAGCATTACATTGCCTTCTTATCATGTCTAAAAATGTAAATACTCTTCTTCAAATAATACGCCATGTTTTACCATATCAATTTACCTAGTAACTAAACACAGATATAAAAAAAAGAAAGAGATTGTTCTTGTTTTCTGTTTATGCCAAGGAAGGGGTCTCAGTAGTTGGTTTTGTTTTGGATCAGACTCGGATTTGTTACGCCCCACATCCAACAGCATCTTTATTGTGTCTTTAATTCTCAGCTTCTCGTGGACATCCTCTTTCTGACACTGTGCACCCACAGTGACACAACTGCTGGGATGGCTAACTGAACACTGTAAATCGTGTAGATCCACTCGACCCGTTGAGGAAACACGTGTCAAATGCATGCACTTATTGCATGCGTCTAGCATGACCCGTCAGACTGGTGCAGGAACTGTTTCACCTTCAGATAATGATGAATGCGCCGCACATACAGAAAAGAATTTGTAGAATTTATTTTGGCGGTAGTGAGCAGGAGTCACATTATATCCACCGTCTGGTTAGTACTTCTTCCTTTGCCTTCCCTCATGGCCAAAAGGAGAAATGAATGCTTTTTAAATCTGAGATACTGTACGTTCTCGTTCTACATGAAGCCTAAAAAACACCCGGTGAGGATTTGAAAAGATTAAGATACAGGTTTGATCAAATGTCATCAAGCCTCATCCTATTTGTGGCTCATCTTTTAAATTGCATTTGCTTTCAATAGTCTTGGATTTATCTAAAAATAATCCGATGACCAGATATATTCGCTCGTCTCTTCCTTACAGGAAAGCGTTAAAGCGGTGAACGCTAAGATCTTAATGGGTTTGTGGAGGGCATTATAGAGAGGACGACATATACATAAGATATGGGATGGCGAATTAGAAGCCCCAGTAGTCGCTCTCATCAAACACACACACATTTTTCCCCGCGGGCCCAAAGTTATTGAACTAAAAAAACTTTTCCTTTGTATCCATCTGTCCATCCACTGATCTCTCCATTCTCTCTGTTGAACATGAAAAAAAAAATCTCTCTCTCTACCCTGTTGTTGAGCCCTGCCTTTATTGGGAGCCAACACTTCATTAAATCCTAATAGCAGCTGGAAAAAAAGCCTGTGTGAAATGAAGTGTGACACATTAATGAAGTATTATTTATCAATGAGTGAAATGGCTCCAGCGGTTCAATTGTGAGATTAATATCCGTATCTAAAGTCTGTCTTGCTTTGACAGGCTCACAAGGAGTTCCATTTTAGATGTGAGGTAATTGCTGCCTTTCTTGCGTTTTGTCTCTCTCTCTGCCTGGTGTCATCATTTAGTCTGTATCTCTGCCTCCTCTTAATGCTTTCTTCTTTTTCACCTTTTCTTAGTCTCCCTCTCTTTGTGATTTACACATCGTGCTTGTTAGGATCCTTCTATCTTTGCCTTTTTTTCCCCCCTCTTTCTGCCCAGATTGAAATCCGCCTCAGCATTTCCCTGATGGTTACTCTTTGTCTGCGTGCCTCCCTTCTTCTGTAAATTTCAATTTCCCAATTTCAGCCGCTTTATTGGCATGACCGTTAAAACAGATGGAATGCATAATATCGTGCCTCTCCTCCTTGTCTCGTCTCCGCTCTGCTCATGAGGATCCCCTGCCACGCACGCACTCCTTCCTCCCTCCTTACCTCCAGCTCTTACTCTGACCTTTTATTCAAGCGTTCCTTCTCGCTCTCCTCTTTATCGACATCCTTTCTCAGTACCTCCTTCCTTCCTTCCACTTCACCTGGCCTGACCGCTATGCATTGTCGGCTGCTCTGCTGCAGTTTCCTTGGAAATGCACACGTCCATGTGCACGCACGCACACACTTCTTTCTTTTGTTCACATCATGCTTGCTTCTTATTTTCTGGTGCTGTTAGTCTGGGTGTTAATGTGCGTGTGTGTTGATTGCCATCAAAAGGAGCTGAAGCATTGTGGTTGAACAGGACAGAAAGTTCAGTGTGACTGTCAGACAGCCATTCGATGCGAGGCACAGGAACGCCACGCCGCACTGCCCCGTCTACTCCTCTGTATCCTTCTAAATATCCAGTATAACAGTGAAAACTACAGAGCTGCTTTTCCCCTGTCCCTCTCCACAAAGCTACATTGACCAGAATAACCATATGTTACACCCTAGGTGCTTTGTGTGGCATATGTGGAGCAAACAGAGAAAGAAGCAACACACACACGCAATGAAAGACGCAAAACCTTTGCAGCAGCTTCTAACCCTCACCAGCTGTTACTGGCCCCTCTCTCTCTCACACACACACTCCCTTCTCAATGCTCTCATTGCGTTTTCTTGTCTTGACAGATGTTCGTGTCGCTTTGAGAAACACGGAGGTTGGTGGAAGTGATGATAATGTAAGGGCGAAGGGTGAATCTCAAACATCGCTTACACTTAGCGGAGACATTACTCAGATTTCTTTATTTTAACATTTATGATAATATTCCTTTGAGTACTGTGAGATGTGACAGGACAGTAAGGATCAAAGAGGGGTACTCAAAAGCTAGATAGCAGGGGTTCATAGTTTGCCCACCAGGGTGCCTAATTAAGCTCCGTCACATATTATTAAAATATTTCAGTGAGGATATCCTCTAAAAAAATCCCCTTGAGTTTAAAGTGAGATACGTTTCTGTTTGTTAGACAGATCCGATATGAGTCGAGGCATTCCAGGTTCCATGATTTGTAGAAAAACATTTTATACATGAAGATTTTGCACACTTAGATCCCATGTTGTATGTTTTCTCTTGTCACATTGTGTTTTTTCAATTATGTCACAACATCTAAAATCGTACTTGTGATAATGGTAACTTGATTAGTTAAAAAAAAAGAGACGTGATGCGTTTATGCACCCTCGGGCTGAAAATGATGCTGTTTTTAGCAGCTCGAAGGTCTAAGCAATGTGTGTGTAGGTGTGTGTGTGGATTTGGCGACTGCTGCATCAGGGTCTGATTATGTTCTGTTGTAAAGCCACCTCCATAATTTTACTTGTCAAGATGATTTTAATTGACATATAAAAAGAAGTATATATACACTGATCAGCCACAACATTAAAATCACTGACAGGGGAAGTGAATAATGTTGACCATCTTTTGACAATACAGTGTTCTGCTGGGAAACGTTTGGACCTGGCGTTCATGTGGATGTTACTTAGACATGTAGCATCCATCTAGACCAGGCACCCCCACCTCATAACAATGACACTCCTTGATGGCCTCAGCCATCCCTAGCAGGATGCAGCCTGACACAGACACACACAAACAGTTTAGGAACAACTAAAAAAACATGAAAAACAGCACAAGGTGTTGACCTGGCCTCCAAATTCACTAGATCCTAAACTGATCAAGTATCTGTGGGGTTCACTGGAACAAGCCTGATCCACCGGACACCCTCAGAAGGCCCATGTCCACTCTCTGATGAGTCTGTTTTAGAGGCACAAGTGAGACCTACACAATACACAGTATTATGTCATAATGTTATGCCTGATCGATGTATATCTGTTTAATATTATTATTTCTGACATTAAAAGTGAGTTCACATCTCAGACTGATGTCGGGAGAAGTGTCTACACTAGCCTGGAGTCTACACCAAGGCTGAAACAACCAGATAACCTCAAATAACCACTAAACCAGTATTAGGTTTTTTATTAATCCTGTTAAATAAATAACAATATCATCTTACTTATTATTTGTAGTGACTAGTTATGTTTCTCATTATAATACTAAATTACTTCTAGTGTTGACTCCTGAAAATGTTTGTTGTTAGCTGTCCAGTTGTCAGCAATGATGGAAACAAACTTTTTCTTTTTTCTTTTTTTCCTGCGGCAGTATGCCTTTGCTCTTCATGGGTATTTTCTCTCACGCCCTCACTGTGCCGTGTGGCCCTATGACATGTTTCCAATATGTCTGTGAAGGTTCTCAGTCATCCAGGTCATGGTATTCCAAAAAGTATCAAAAAAGGCAACTAGACTTGTAGATTTTTAGAGAAGACGTTTCACCACTCATCCGAGTAGCTTCTTCAGTTCTAAGGGACTGGTGGGAAGTCTGAGGTTTAAATAGGAACTCCTCCTGAAAAACTTGCTTGTTTGCAGTAAATTGTTGCAATTAATTGTTTTTCACAATTGAGATCATTTTTACTCAGCAAAGTTTGCCACGGATGGCAATGTCCTCAGCATGGCTCATTCAGCTTTTTGAGCAGACATGACATGCCCAAACAAATTATGTTATGTATCATGACTTGGATTATAATTGCTCATGAAATCAAATAGGATAGAAAACTGGTGTAAAATAAGCTCTCTTCTCTTCTCTTCTCTTCTCACCCTGTGAATTTCGCCACAGTGTGTATTGGATAAGACAGGCTTTGTGAATGGAGCTCCCACAAAGAGAATGCCAGTCACATATTTCTCTTTATTTTCCCCTCTTCTCCGTCCTCCCTCATCCCTCTCCTTACTCTCCTCTGTCCGTCAGTGCCAAACATCTAAGCTGTTTTCATCTCTTTGTCGGAAACCCCCCCGCCCCTCCTCTCTTTATCTTTTCATCCTGGGAAAGCTCAAGTGCGGCAGACACACTCCTGTTGAGGACTACGAGTCGTGTTTGACCGCGCTCTACAAACCCCCAATCACTTCACATCACCACAGTGGCAATCCTCATGCCCCCACTGCTGACTTGTTGTCTTTTCCCCATGTCTTCCCTTTCACCTCTCTCTGTCTGAATTTCAGAAAGCTTCTGTAATTTAATGCACATATTAGATTTACCTGCTTGCATGCGTTGTCTTTTATACCGTAATCCCCGTACACTGCGTAAGCCTTCTGATGTTTTAGTTACTTTAAATTTCTAGATTCATTTCTGCTACTGTATTGGTAGCAAATGCCATAAGACCAGAAGGGCAAAGAAGTCAATTTTTGGAACCTCTTTCCTACTCTTTTTATTTGTTTTTTGCCTCTGTTTGCTTCTGCTCTCCAATGATCCCCTTTTATTAGCTTTTACTGTCATCTGACACTTTTGTTGATCGCGCACTCTCCTCTTACAGTAAGAGGTGGAAGACCTGTCACGCGTACAGTGCACGGGTTATCTCAGCAGATGCTGTGCACCATCAAACGCACCATGACGTGCCATTTTCATGATCATATTAAAGCACTCTGCTGGTGTGGATAAAGAAAAACAAAGTTTAATCAGGGACGCATTTCTTGGCTTGGCAAACAGTTTCTTGAATGGCGAGACTGCGACACTCAGCAGGTAGACGGACGCAGTGAGGACAAGCTTCTCCTCCATTTTCTTGGTTGCCGGGGTGATGAGTCTAGCCCACATTATTGAGTGCCCTGAACATAGATGGTATAAAGATGGACAGCAGAACTGCTCCTCAAAAGTGAAGCCAAAGCAATTAGAGCTCCCCCTGGTGACTGGATGCGGTATATGTCATAAGCTCCGCCTCCTCCATGTCGTCAAATCATTTTATTTTTTCAAGGATGATTTAAGTCATTTTATTTAGTTACTATAATGTTGATGTACGTTCAAGTGTCAGTTTTCTGGATTTAAATTAGTTATTTGACGCTACAGAAGGAGCATGTGACATAATGGCAACTACCAGTGCAGTACAGTGTATAAACACACATTTCCTGGTAACTGGTGGAGGTAGAGAGTATTAATTGAATGAAAATGCAGGTGAGTCTGGCGGAAGTATGGTCGGGTCATCGATTTCGCAGCTCTCTCGGACCTACTGCACAGACTCCAAACTCGCAAGATGGTGCTGCCCATACCCGTGGGAAAATAGCGTCGGTTTGGCCAGTGCAAGGAAATGGGGAGACGCTGTCCATTTTATACAGTCAATGGCTCTAAAAGTGATTACACTAGCGACCTTGGGAAGGCCATGCCGTGTAGAAGCTGCATGTGATCTCTCCTAAATGGGAATAGCAGCTATTATTGTTTTAGTGATAACAAGATATACAAAATATCACATACTGGCTGTGTTCACTTTAAATTCTATGGTAGTGAAGTTAAATAACTGGACGGCAAACAAAGATCAGCAATATCCAGTTTTGTCGTGTTTTATTTTTAACCTTTAAATCTGCCTGATGGAAGAGAGGCAACAGTGAGATTTTATACACACGCTCATGTCCCCAAGACTAGAATCACATGTCAATGCAGTTTAAAAATGTCAACTTGTTTATTCAGGCGCGGTCGGGACATGGAAATCTGAATTCAGCACAAATGAAATTTGCGTTCGGATGAAGGGCGCAGTTCTTGTTTAAGGCTCACTGTGTCGGTTCAGTGATACAGAGGAACGGGGATTTCTTCTGGCTGCCTTTATGTGAGCGCGTGAGCAGGGAAACAGCAATTTACAGTCTATTGAAAGCGCCAGAGACGATACTGAAGGTTAGTCCTTTCATTTATAACAGCCATTTAATGGTCAAAAGTTAAATCAATGTCCCCAATGCATTTTGATATCTCGAGCTCCAATCGAGTCAAAATGAAAGGGATGGGGTCATGGCATCGAGTATTTGATCTCCTTCCATCCTGTCTGCAGAGAAGAATCCTGATAAAAATGCTGAGGCAATGTGAGTCACTGGACCTTTGGTCAGGCTGTTTTTGTGTGTGGAAGGCTGTGTGTGTGTGATTAGTGTTTCCGTGGGTCAAATGAACACTTCCCTCTACTGCAGTTAATCAATAAATTCTGTGAGTTATCTCTTGGGTACACACTCTCCATTACTTGTTCATCCTTTCCCCCCTTGAGTTTCCTTATCCTCCCTTATTTTTCCTTTCCGTTCCTTTCCTTTCTCTTGTGACCACAGGGGAAGTAGCCAAAGAATCTAAACGGTCTTTTGTGGGTGAGGTGAACTGAGACAGATCTCATCTGCATGCACGAGCAGCCTCCACAAAATAACTACACGTATCAATCATGCTCGGCGTGTTCGACAGGATTCATGACCTTCTGTGGGATTCCTCTTGCAAGATACAGTATGAAGTACATGGACACTCGCGCAGACACAGACGCGTACAAGTATGCACGCTCGGTTTTCACAAACGCGCACCGTCATTCACTCTTTCAGCCACAATCACGCACGCACGCACGCACGCACGCACGCACGCCGCACAGCACTCTGTCAAGCTGTCAGTGCGGTTTGACACCAGCTCTCCTGTCTCATCATTAGTTTTAGTGAGAGATGTCCTGTCCCCTCAACAAAAACAAACATGGCAGCCGGTGACAAATCAATTAATCAGATGGGGCATTTGCCGATAGTTATATTTCACTTACAACTAATGTGCATTGAATGTCTCAGAAAAGTTTCCAATAATGCACAGACAACATTTTCAATCAGCAACCTCCAGAGCTGTTTTGATCGATGAGTCATCAGAGTCAGATAGATTGCTGTCAAAACAGCAGCTCTCTATGACCGATGATCGTCTTCCATGCTGACTAAATTGATGCACCGCTAAGCACACAACACTGCCTCGTTATTTGCGGTAATAACTTTCCGTGTTTGTGTTTGGACCTCCGGCCTCATTTATTCGTTCCTGGACTGCCGTGTCGCGTTTAAGGATCCTGTCCTTCTGCTGATGACATTTCACTTAGTTGTGTTTTTTGCTCTTTATTTTCTTCTCCAGAAACCCCCCCGCAAAAACAAGATAATGTACTTAGAATTGAAATGCTTTCACATATTCTGATACCAGCTGTGTCCAATCTTTGTCATGGGGTGTTTTGAACTCTCAAATGTCAACACAGGATGCTATCAAACATACAAGTGAAACAACATATAGTAAATACCGCCTATCAGGAATTGTGTCAGTGCTTTCTCCTGGAGGTATTCAGAAAGTCGGGCTTCAGTCCTGTCCTAGATGCGGCAGTATTGCTGATTGTTGATGCTCCTCTGTATTTCAGCCAAAGTTATATTTATGGTATATGCAGTATGTTAATTTGTTTTTGTTCTGTGTAGCTGTTGGTTGGGAGCACAGTTTTCTTCTTGTTTGAGTATCTGTGCTGCGTGTGAGACCAGATCTCTGCAGCGTAACATGTTGAGCCCTCTAGCTTTCTTTGCATCATTCCTTTGCTTTGCTTTTGTCTGCAATGCCCTGCGTTGCCCAGAGAGCCTCCCTCCAGCCAACCTCTCTTCACTGGGTCAGTCTGATCTTTGACATTTGCCTGCTCCGTTCTACATCTTACACTCATTCCCATCTACTTCAGTTTCTTCTACCTCTTTTCGTTCACCTTAAGTGCTTCTTCACATTGATCTATTTTCAATGACCTTATCAAATCTCTGGTTACAGTAATTTGTCTCCCGTCCCTCTTTACCATATCTTATTCTCATTCTTTCTGACTCTGCTTTCCTCTGCTGTATGTCCGTCCAACTTCAGTTTTTGCTCCCTTTACTTCTCTGCTTTTCTTCTTTTCTGTTGTTTTTCTCTCTCCCCCTTGCCTTTTTTGCTCTCCCCTTTCTGCCTCTCCTTGCTTTCTTTGCTTCCCTTCTCTCGCAGCCTTCCTTTCTTTAGTCGATCAGACAGTTAAAGCAGCCAAGCTGCCGGAGGCGAGAGCAGACAGAGGAGCCGCTCTGTCCGACCTCTCTCCCTCTCCAGAGAGGCAAACTAATGCAGACATGCCAATAAGCTGTAAGGAGACAATTATTCACCATTTATATCAGCCCTGAGATAGTGCAGCACACCTCTGGATCCCAGCTCTGTTATTCCACATTGTTTTTTTGGGCTTTTATATTTTTATGGGTCACACTTCCTTTGATTGATCGGTGGAGATTTGCACCGGCAAAGTTTTAGCCTAGAGGTTAAAGCTTGCTTGTTACAGGAGGGACCCATTTATTGAAAAGTAAACTAACTGGGAAAATGTCGGCGAAGGAAGATAAATAAGAAATTATATCTAATCCCACAGCACCGGCTATCAATGTGCCCTTGAGCAAGGCTTTAACCCTCAACTGCTCCACTGGATCTGCTGAGTGTCCAGCGTACAGCCTGCAATTATACAGAGCAGCTCAGCAGCAGATCCCGTAGAACTGACAACACAGATGTGCTTGTATCTGTCAGTGATAGCTGAGAAAAGAGAGTGAGAGGATTGCTTCTAATTGTCAGCTGCACTATAGCGCAGATTCTCTGGTGTTAAGTTCTCCACAATACCCACTCTACATAAGAGGGCTTGTGTTTCATTTCATCACTGGACAAAGGTCATGGTGTGATTATACATCACAGGGGTTTGTGGGCTGGGACCACATGGGACCTACAGACTTGTCTTTTGTGTTCCCATCCTCTACCTTTTCTTTAAAAAAGCAAATAAAAATGTACAAATTTAAGAGGACAGACGCACTCCGTCTCAGTGCCTTAAGCTGTTAACAACTTGAGCTTGCTCCACGAAAGAGAACATTTAGAGACGGATACAGGCCCTCCTTTTATGCTGAACTTGATTTCTGCTGATGACGTTTGATTTAACTGGTTCGTGCTTCTTATTTTCTTACTTTCCAAAATAATCTGCATTCAGGAAATTCCTTAAATAAAGAGAATAGTCTTAGCTGCTGATATTTGTCACACAAAACTTGACATGGGGTGTATTTTGAACTCTCAAATGTCCTACACAGCATCCTATACTCACTCTTCACACAATGCCAGTGCATTCATCTGGAGGTGAGAAAAAACTAAACATATTCCTTCAGTCACTCGTCCATGATCCTTTGTATTGTAGCCAAATACCTAAATGCACAGTGTATATTTATAGTACATGCAGTATGTTAGTTTGTTTTTTCTGTTAGTAGCTGTTGGTTGGGAATGCAGTTTCTTTTCCTGTGCAGCATGAGAGACCAGATCTCTGCAGCATAACAGGTCGAGCCCTCTTGCTTTCTTTGCGTCGTTCCTTTGCTTTTGTCTGTAATGTGATTAAATTATAACACAACGATTTGTGCGTTCACCAGCTCAGCTTAGAGGCACAGCCAAAAGTTTGTAGTAACCGAATGTTTGTGACTGGGACCGAATTGAACCTACAGCCTTCTCTTTTGTATTTCCATCCTCTGCTGTTTCTTCGAAGAGCAAAATTGTCAATACAGAAGTAAAAATTTAAGTGGACAGGCGCACTCCGTCTCAATACCTTAAGCTGCTAACAACTCGAGCTTGTTCCACGAAATGGAACATTTAGAGACTGATACAGATCCTCCTTTTATGTTGAACTTGATTTCCGTCTCCGGATCACGCCAACTGTTGTTATGTCTGATCGAGCTGAAGTTTAAAGTGAACAGGCCGCCCACTTTCTTCCTGTCCGTTCAATGATAACAGTTGTAGAGCACAGTGAAGATTTGTTCTCCCTGTGAATCGATGCTAATCACATCATTGTGCTCCCTGTCCCCAACGCCTCTCTATGGGGTTTCACGCTCCTCTCTGGCCTTTTCCTCCTCACCCGCTGCTTCTCTCGCTCTGTCTCTGTCTCTCCCCTCCTCCCTCGTGTCTCCCTTCATCATAGGGGAGGAGAAGGCATCTGAGGCTACTCGCACGCAAAGCCAGCCCTCCGCAAGGGTCAGCGCTGTGCAGACTCAGATATTGTAGTTGTCGCCGGCGCAGAGAGCTCCCATCATGCATCTATCATCCATTATTTCTGCAGCAGCTGTCATATCCTGTTACCTCCTCAGTGTTGTAACGTGGGCCTGTGTAAGGAGCGGGGCAATTTGTTGAGGACCATTATGGTGATTTGAGATGAGACCTCACTTTCATTTTGATTATTGCACAAAGTAATTGTAGCCTATTTTATATTTACGGTTGAATCAGTAATAAATATGCCATACAAGTACCCACTGGTACTACAGATTGTTATGTGTTCTCCTAATATAAATCTTCTGAGTCACAATCATCCTCAGAATGCTGTTACATTAGTGATGACTGGTGGTGATATTTGAAATCATTAGCATCGCTCAGCGCAGCCTCTCAGCTGTCTCGAGGCCACACTGTACAGCTTTGGGGTATCCCGGGTGACGATTAACAATGAAGAGATTGCACTGCGAGACGCATCCACTTCGACCCAATTTAGATCTTTGGGGAGAAGCTGCATAAAAGCTTCTACCACCAAAACGTACCAACCAGCGGAACCGATGCAGCCCACAACTAAAAAATCACATTTACCTCAAAATCTAAATAACTTGTTTCTTCTTGTGTCCATTTCTTCCCACATGCAGAGACTGCACATAAGACTTTATTAGTTTAATCTTGTAAGGTGTGACATGCAACTCGCAAGGTGTTACCACAAGGCCGATACTGCACAGGACTGTGCAGCGCTGTTCTCCAGACACACAGAATTACGTCCTTCCCATATCAGACTGTGAAACTCTGTATGTCTTGTGAAACACTGACGCACAGAACAACCCAGCATTTTCAGGCTTTATTCATGCAGATGCTGGAGTAATGTGATATATTTATTCATCTGACTCATCAATACTAGGGCTAGTATTACATATACACCCACAGGAAAGTGACCCTGTTTTCCTGCGGCAGAGTGTGTAACGCGTTTTCCTTTTCTCTCTGTTTGTGTCTGCGTGTCGTTGTGTATGTCCGCGTGGCTATATGACTGTTTTTGTGTGTGTGTCCGTCTTGTCACAGCTCCAGCCAATGCACAGATCGTGCACTCGGGGGCAGCATGTAACGTCAAGGATGACAACATCAGCGAGAGAATCTACACGATCAAAGAAGGAGACACACTAGTGCTTCAGTGCATTGTTAAAGGACACCCACGGCCACAGGTAAGATCCTGCACCACCTGCCGACCATTTATTAACGTGCGCTTGCCTGTGCGTGCTGATCCTTGCTGAGTGACTGACTTTGAGTGAGTGAGTGGGCAGGTTCTGAGACTCTCGCTCGCGGACACCATAGGGGATCCAACAGTTCTGGAGACTCCAGGTGGGTGACCACCTACTAGGAACCTATAGGCAAAACAGGAACACTGAGTAACGTAATGTGAGTAACCACATACAGGGAGTTTCCACAACCCGGGAACTCCAACCCTTCAAGGGTCTGTGAAGTTCCTAACTCATGTAGAACATGGCAGATCCAAATAAATAGGCAAACAAATAATTAAGGCTGAAACAAAGGCAACTGGAGGTGTTTTACCCCTCATCCAAGTAGTTTCTTTTTTTTTTAACATTAATACTAGGATTATTTTTTTGGATGTACTTTCAAGTTTGCTATTTTTATGTTAGCATTCATACTGCTAATGACACTTGACACTTTGCTCTGCAAGACATACACAATAAAGCGTGGACTTCGCTGCTTAGTCATGTTATTTCCATGTTTGAAGCTGAACCAAACATTACGTTACTCAAGGTTCCTGTTCTGCCTGGAAGCAACCTATCTTACTGTGCAAAAAAAAGGAAGCACTTCCTCTACTACTTTCCAGTAGCGTTACAAAACCTGTTTGACATCCAGCATGCTACACTCTCGGTGGTCACGCCACACAGTGAACATGAAAACAATCAATAGATGATGGAGGTTTGTATCGAAGATGGAAGCTACTCTTGTGTGTGTGTTGGGTTAAATCTCATGAATCAGAAAATACAAATGGTTTCATACAATGGTTAATTCAAAATGGCATCATTAAAGAAATCTGAGAAGCAACATGTGAAATAAAAAATTCCTGTGGTGTTTTATGTATGAAATAATATAAAATTCTGGTTAGAACTTCCTAAAATAGATCACTTGGTTTCGCTAGTATTTTATTTTTTTTTTTAAATATGTATGCTAATATAGTTGATCCAAGCCATGTGACGTTCTGAAAATACTCTTGCAAGTCAGAGATGATTACTTTCTTAGACAGCGGTATAATGACTGAGCTTTGATCGCCCCCATCCTCAAGTAATTCCAAATTTTCAGACTTCTACTTGTCTTGCTGGGCTGTTGTGGGTCGGGCTATCTTCTCCATCTTGATATGGGTCCCATTTTTTTGTCACTTTTCCTGAGCCCAAGGTCTTATCAAGCCGCTAGTGTTGTTATAACGCACGAACACCTCTTACAATCTTGCAAAAATTGACTTTGTTTACATGGTGCGGCTGTTTTCATGCAAACACTTTAGGGCAAAACACGCTGTCGGCTGAAAACACTGCAAACTATGTGGGCGCGTTCCGTGATTAGCATCGCTTGCAAAACATGCCCGCCGTGGGTGAGCATAAATAATATGACGTACCCATGAGTCATTACTCATGTTTATGGTGTCAGTGTGCTTCCGCCTGTGCTGAGTCACGTAATCTCTTCCTGAGTCACGTAATCTCTCCCTTTAGTCACCTTACAATGACACTAACTAAAACCATACTCCGCTTCAGCGCTCCCAGTTGGACACTGATGCCAACTGGCTGGCTTTGTCTTGATAGAGGCGGTGGTATGTGGAAAATATGCTTTGTGACTTAAAGGTCATTGGTTTAATTCCGAAGAACAACTGGTTGGATAAATGTGCTCTGGGCTGCTGCAGCTGTTACAATTTAATCACATTTAATTGCCCTCAGCCAGGCCGACTGCCGATACATTAATATACAGTACAAGACAAAACATTAGTTTAATTATTTAGAAAAATAAACAATTAGTATATGACAAATGTTATTTGATGTCCAGTTCAGTGCACCACTGAATTTCTTTTTGTTGATGTCAGCTACATTAGAAAGCTGTGAAAAAGAAAAAGAATGGCAGAAGCGCTATTATACAACAGCTCAGATTGGGTTGAACATGCCACGCTTGAAGTGCACCCAATTAGTATGGTGGAAAAAACAGCTTTGCTTTATTCTGTCACAAAGGCATATGCTATAGTGTTTATGAGAGTATATATACAGTATCTATATATATATATATATACAGTATATATATATATATATATATATATATTAAGTGTGTATGTGCATACGAAAACAAAAATACATTAATAAGTTCATAAAGGCAGACACAGGGAGAGCCATTTCCGGACACATCTGGTTCCCTGAGTTGAACTCGAGCAAAACATTCTGGACCATGGGTCTCTGAGTGTGCGCGCATGTGTGGCTGGGTGTACGTGAGCGAGCTTACAGAGCTAGATGGAAAATGAACTGAGGTGACTGCGGCCAGGCTGTGTGTGTGTGTGTGTGTGTTTGTGTGGGGGTGCGTGAGGTGAGAAAAGCAGTGTTCCTCACGGGTGCATGTCCACTGGCATCACATCAGCATGAATAAAACAGCGCCTGTGTCTGGGACTTGTTTTCTTCTGTTTGTGTTTATGTGCACATCAACTCTGGGTGCATGTGTGTGTGTGTGTGTGTGTCTGCTTAAGAAGCAGCTTGATTGTGCGACTCCGCAGATGCAAAATAATGTTTTGTTTAAATGTGCAGCACCCATTCACGCTGACCTCACTTGCCTGTACAAACTCTGGCTGTCATTCCTGTTTTTTAATCCATCCATCTCTCTTTCTCTCTCTCACACACACAAATGTACATCACATTTACAGGCCGTGTGCCCAAAAACAATTTTTAACAAAACTTTTACTTCACCAGCGTTGGAATAATAATCATTATACAAAACATATTCTGAAAAATACATACTACCTAAGTTCATTCCCCTGGAGCAGTTCAAAGATGGAGGAAATTGCGTCAGTGATTGCTTGTTCCCCGGGTCGGAGGTGGGAGTGGGTGGGAGTGTATTTTGAATAATGATCACCTTGGTCCCATTGTCAGAATGTAAAATGTATATATGGTGTGTGAGCAAACAAGACTGACACCGCCTCTGGCAGAGAGACACTGGCTGAGTGAACGCGTGTGCCGGCATATGTGTGCATGTGTGCGTCAGTGAGGAAACGTGTACGTAGATACGCACTAACAAACAAAGGCAGACAGAGACAAGGGAACCAATAACAGGCTCTGGTGAGGAGCGGCAGCAGTGAAATGATTTCTTCGTGCCCTCGGACATGAAAACAGAGACAGGAGTAACACATCTTGATTAAATCATTCATGTATGATATTACAGAGTGAAATATGTATGTAAATAGTTTGACATATTCAGAAAGAGATCTCGGAATAGTACTAGTTGCTTCAGATTCAATCTAAATGTCTGTAACTTGATCAAATTATAACTTAAGAGGTAGAGCAGGTCTTTTGAGGTTTTTAATAAATCATTTCTCCAAAGTCCAATGAAAGAAGCAAAAATTCATTCATTCATTTTCTATACCCGGTTACTCCTGTTAAGGGTTGCGGGTCTGCTGGAGCCTATACTAGCTGTTGAAAGAAACAAAAAGCAATCCAAAAACATTGTCAGATCTTTCAACACCACATCCCAAGTAAAACGATCAGCCACAATATTAAAATCACTTACAGGAGAACTAAAAAACAGTGGAAATCTTGTGACAAGCTGGGAAACTTTTAGACCTGGCATTCATGTGGACTTGTACCACCCACCTAGACTAGACCAGACATACCCCCCCGTAGATTCCAAACTGATCAAGTATCTGTGGGATGCACTGGAACAAGACTGATCCACAGAGGTCCCTCCCCTCAACCCATAGAGCCCCCACTAAAGGGCCCCCACTAACAACATTCTGTTGCCAGACACCCATGTCCATTCTTTGACAAGTCACAACTGTTTTGGAGGCACAAGACTTATACAATATTAGGTCATAATGTTATGCTTGATTAGTGTATATCTCAAGTATACCGTATGATTTCACAATTATTAGATACCTGAAGGTTTTGATTTTTAAACGACAGATATGAAACTCATTAAAGATTAAACATACTGGAAATGACTTCCTGCCACTGAAACATGAACTTTAATTGACCCCTCACTGCATGTGCAGGCCGAACACGGATATAAAGAGAGCAAAAGACAGATGAAACAATAACAACAGGATGCAGCAGTGTATGTGCCAGAGAAATAGGGAAAGATTAAAAAAAGGGTGATGCTTATTTGTAATATGAGTGCCTTAAGTGGGCCACTATGCTTCTAAATTTGACCTTCTGGTGCACCCGGACTTTTCCCCTCGTACTGGGCGTTCTCACAAGTAGACTCTTCTGTCGATCCATAATGGCCTTTAATCTGCATTACACAGGGGGCCGCTGCACGTTGACCGCCTCTTTCTGTTCACGCTGGCTTTATGTGACGCTCACTTGTTTGCGCTTGTGAATGTGTAAGATCTTGTGCTGTATAATTCCCCGAAAAAACGTTTTCAAAAATGAGGGGAAACTGGATGTTGGAGATGGCGAGGCGTAGGTTTTTAAGGTTTTTATTCAGTGTTATGAAAATATTTGCTGATATTGATTGCCTGAGACGCACCAACTGATGAATAAGAGGAGTACCCTCACTTATTTTTTCTGCTTAGAGCACTGGATGAAATGGAAGGGAAGGAAAAGAAAAATGAATATAATGTACACTGTTAGCGCTTCCCTCCTCTTTCTCAACACTCTCAGTCCTTCTCTTCTCATCTAGATTAGCAATTTCCTTTGAGATTTGGTATTCTGGCCCATTTTAACAGGATTGCTCGTCATGAATTCTGCTGTACAGTAGTGTTGTGTATCTCCTGTTAGACCACAATGTAAAAGCAGTCTTGTGGATTCAGATTTGTTGACTGGGTAGGCCATTGTTCAGGCCATGTATCAGCACGGCTGCCACATGATTGGCTAATTAGTTAAACAAATCAGTAACATGAAGCTGAACATGTACAACAGGTGTATCTATATATATACTGTATTATGTATATATATATATATTTGTACCGCACCAGGCCTTTGTAGAGACCACCATGAAAGAAATCACCTTCAGAAGTAAGAATAAAATACCTTGGACTACGAGTCTGTGAAGACAGCAGTAAACAGTGAGTGTGCTGACCTCTGTCTGAGTGCGCTCTGCTAAAGTAGCACACTGCAGCATTCTGCACCGAGTCCCATTGGGGTTACAGAGTTTCCACTGCACTCTATTGGTTATATTGATAACCTGATCCTTGTCACCCCAGCTTCTCCTTCGCCCATCCTTACAGCTTTCCTTGCCTCATCTTCCTTACCCAGATAGATTAACAGTTCGGCCAGTGAACAAAAGCAATTTCGGGTGTGTTTTCAAATCGCGACTCTCTGCCAGTTTGAGTAAAAGTTCAGCTCATAAGGCTTTTTGTTTCTGTCGGTATGTGCTGTACTGCTATTTGCCACAATGATAAAAAAAAAAGAAAGAAAGAAAGCCAAATCAGGAATTGGCTAGAGTTACAGCTCATCGTTTTGCAACAAAAACGACACCTTTATTGATGCGGGCACGTTTACTGGTAGATGGGACTTGGGGTGGAGGGAAATGGATGGAGGAGTGAGAGGGGTCAGGGAGATGTATGAAAGGAGTCGAAGGGAAGGGATGAGAGGGGCAGAATCATAGATGGATGATGGTAGACGAACCCACAGAGTGAAACTCAGGGTGGGCTTCTGGTCCCATGGTTCCTGTAAGAATAGATGGAAGTTGCAGGAAAGAGAGGGATGCAGATTGTGGGGTTGAGAACTAAGAGGAGGGGGTTAAGATACATGTAAGTAGGCCTGGAGATAGAATGGCATGGGGCATGGTCTTATTCTTGAACCTAAGTTAAAAGTTGGCATTACAAAACACTACGGAGCATACCCAAGGCAATGTTGTAAGGTGATTATCACCCAAAAGCAGATTATTTTAAAAGCTGCGAAATGTCTAAATAACATTTCAACCCAATCATGTCATGTGCTTTTGCTCTCTTTGTTCGGTTTTGTAAAATGCAATGTGCGGTAGTGTTCACCTCATTTTGAAACCGCCTTCCTCGCTCGCCACGAAGAAGAAACATAACAGCTGAAGAGCCACTGCAATGAACTGGGGTACATCCCGTTTTTTGTTTTTTTTTCCATCCTCACAGAGAAGTTTGTATTGGCCTCTAGGTGTTGGCAGAAACACAGGATGTTCAAGTGTTCTGGCGGCTTTGTTATTATTTATGGATGCGCTCCACTCGCATGTCCTCGTAATCCTCTCTGTATCCGCTTTTCAGAGAAACAATACACTTACAAATTTGTGCTGACAACTTTTTAATACATTTGTTGATGAACGCACCCACTGCAGAGCCGACCACACTGGCTCTTTAAAAACATTAGAGCTTTATATTTTATTAATCGGATAAGCTGTTTCGTAGCGCTTCAGAATCTTTTATCTGTGTCTGGTTCCTGGCTTTGGGAGAGAGCTGCTCGTGTCCCACATTTTGATGGGTCTATTTAAGATCATAGGAATACGATGCATGAGTCCTGATTGGCAGTGGATTTTCCTGCATTCTCACTCTCAACGCATTAAGGGTAAAGACTTTTAGTCTGTGTATTATTTTTTAACGCCAGGACCATTTTGTTCGCGCAAAAACTTTAATCCGTGCCTCCTCAGAGTGAGATGATGAAGACTTTCCAATCTACTTTTTCCACTCGTTCTCTCTCTTCACCTCTGTCAGAAGGAGGTGGATCCAATTTAGCCATGTGAGGCCAGCCCAATAAATAGCTGCTTTACTGAAAATGAGTCTGATTGAGGATTTATCCAATCCTTTATATAGACTGATTGTTTACCTTTGCCTGAGCTATACTGGAATGAAAAGGGGTCTCTTGCCCTGGATCCATACAGAGGAGAGAGAAATCTAATAATTTCTCTCCTCTCTGTGTGGCTTTCATTGTCTACGTCGTTCTTTCTTCCCCTTTTTGTTGCAGCCTTTTCCCTCCCACCGTCTGTGTCTCTGCCTCCCTCGCTTTGTCTTCATCACTCTCACCACCAATCACTCGCTGTTCACGTCCTTCTCATCTTTACTCTTCTTTCATCCTTCTCAGCGCCTCTGAACAGATCTTTTTTCTTCATTCTCACCCCATCTAACTCTCTAGCTTTCCTTATCTCCCCTGGTCTCTTTCTCGGTTTATTTTAGGCGTTCTCTCCCCTCTATCTCCTCTACACTTCAGATCAACTGGAAAGCAACCGTACATCAAGTCAGAAAGAGTTAGTTCACCTGGAGGGGCAGCTTGGTTAGGGAAAATCACATTTTGTGTGCATAGTGTGTTGGAAACTGAACTTGATGCGTTTTGGTGTTTCTTTGTTTCATCACAAACGTGACCTGAGACCACTTTAAGAAATTAGATTTTCAAAACTGTGGGCAACCGAGGGATGCACTGTCAGCCTTCTATACGGTCCTCCTGTCAAGTTTATTGATCATATTCCTGAATATTTTAAGACTCCACAAAGAAACGATGAAAGGGAAAATGTAAGTATCCACACACACGCGTGCACAAAAAAAAGCTTTGGTGTTAGAGGTCACCTACAAGGTGCTTGTAGCATTGCTCATGTTAACTCCAGGGACAGCGGGGCTTTTAGTTAACAAAGCACTGTAGTCTCACTCACAAAGCTTTTCTTGTTACACACACACAGGCCACACACACACACACACACACACACACACACACACTCTCATGGCTTCTTCAAGAACACAATAGGAGAGTAAATGGTTTTTCTGAAAGTGATTCCTACCTCCTTATTATTTATTCATGGGTCTTCTGGTCATTGCAACCTTGAGACTTGCATGAGTGTGTGATGAATTCTATACGGGGAAAAGGTGGAGAGAGCTATAGATGAGAAAAGTGGAGAGGCAGAGAAAAGAAAGAAGAGGGGAAGGGGGGTGGTGGTGTTGGTGGGGGTAGGGGGGTGGGGGGAGATGAGGGCCGCGGTCTGGAATAGGGGTTTGGATTTCCGTCCTTGAGGGGGGCAGTGGAAGGCGATCGATAGTTGGGCTGAAAGCAAGGCCGATCAGGTGGCGGCACGAGGCTGCACAGGCACTCAGCGGGAACACGACCTAGACGCAAACAAGGTCACAGCTTGACCCCTAAGTGAATGGAGAGAGAGAGCAAAGAGGAGTGGAGAGAAAGGTTGAACCTGCAACTATAAAACTGCTCATTTCCCTGCTTTTTTTTTTATATAGCAGTTAAAGTACAGACCTCACAATTTGAAGGAAGACATGATCAAGGAGGCAAGTTGAAGGAGTTAACAAGAAAAAAAAAACATGCAGCATCTGTAAAAGAAAGAGAACCAGCAACCTTTGACTAGCTTTGGTGATGCTCCCTTTAAACCTCAAGGAAACGCTTTAATAACTTAAATAAAATCTTCCAAGAAGTTTCACTCTTATGGCTGAGTATATGAAGCGTGCCTGTGTTTCAGAGTATGCCTATACATGAGACAGAAGACACAGAGGTGAAAGACATAAGACAGACTAAAAAGAGGCTGATGAATGGTGGTGATTGACATTATGTGTCGGCCGCTACTAAAGGGCCACGACACAATGTTGAGCTGCCAAATTTTGTTTGTCATATTTTCTATTGCACTCTGGACAACTGGAGTGTTTTTCCCAAACTCAAGAACGGGTAGCTATAAATCTATGAGTATCGCCAGGAAGGGCCTTGGAGGAATTTATGCTTGCAATGGAAGACGAGAAAGAACATCTGCTACATATCTTTGGGCAAATCTGCATCTTGTGTACTTGATGTGCTCCTCACAAAAGCACCGTTACGCATTTATTCAGTGTTTTGGAGGCCGCTGTGTTGTTTAGCTGCATACAGAAATTCACTCAAATCAGAACGCAGACAGACTCCTTCACATTTTCCGCATTTTAATGTGTTGTACATCTTAAATGAATGGGATTTTACAGATAAGTGAAAGTATGTGGGGAAAACAGCTCATTTTCTAAAGAATAAAAAGAAATAAACTAAAAACTGAAATCTCTCATTTGCAAAAGTATTCAGATCCTCAATTCAGTCCTTTGTACTCTCCCTTTGGCAGCCATCAAAGCGCCAGGGCTTCTAGGGTAAGTCTCTACAGGCTGTGCAAACCTGGATTTGGACAGTTTACCCCATTCTTCCATGCAGATCTATACAGGCTCCATCAGTTTGGATGGGAAGCACCTGTGACCCGCCATGAATCCCTGACAGATGAAGTGCTGCTGAGATAGCTGTCCATCTGGCAGTTTCTCTATGGCTGCAGAGAACTTCTAAGGCTCTGTTAGAGTGCTTTCCTTGATTAAGGCCCTTCTTGTTGAGTTACTCAATTTTGTCATGCTAAAGAAATGAAGGATGAGACTGGCGATGTTCTTCTGATGGAGGAACCCAGGGAGTGAGACGTAGTGTGGGGACTTGTCTCTCTTGCCTACCTCATAGTCAGTATTGGTCTCTGCTCTGGCGAAATAGCCCCGAAGACGGGTCATGCAAATGTTTGTATCTCCGAACCTCCTCAGTTAACCTCTCCTCCATGTGTTCTATCGTTATTGATCCAAAACAATCAATTTGAAAAGTGTGGAGATGGAGAAGCAGCTGGAAATACTAAAGCAGAAACAGACTACTACCAATCAGACCAATTACAGCTCTTGAGGTCTGTGTTGCCATGGTCTGTGACACATAGTTGGGGTGATGCACGTCGGTCTATGTTGTTAGGGTCTGTGTAGGGTCCACACAGGGTCTGGGCTGTCACCGTAGCTACGACGTCAAATTGACGCAGAAACCTAAACCACCTAATATTCCTAGGGTGGAGGAAAAAAAGAAAGAAAGGGTCGGGGGAAGGTTTGAGAGCTGAGACAAACAGAGAGGGAAAGGTTAAACACAGGCATGGGTAGGTGGATTGCGTGAAGGGTAGCTTAGTTCCTGAACCACAGTTACACCATCTTTATAAAGTGCGGAGGGGTTTCAGTATTCACTTAAGTGACTGTACAGTAAAACTAGTTTAGACCACTTGTGGATCACTTGAGTTTTTATCACTATTTAATGCAATTCCTTTAATTTATTGTTTTCTTTGCTGATCCATCAGTGGTTTGCTCAATAACATGGAAAACTTTGAGCAGATAGACAGTCAAATATTCAAACATGCTGAGACTATCTAACCCTCACAGAAAAGATTTCAGCAAACTTTCTAAACGCAGAAGAACGAATAGTTTATCAAAGTAGTGAATATTATTATTCTGTTGATCCACTGATCGATGAATCGACTGATGCAGCTCTACTTCCATTTCTGTGGCTGGATGTGTGATAACGTTTCAAAGCATACTAGGAAGGAGGAGGCTAGAGTTTTTGTCATGTCAGGCTTGAGAGCGTGAGCGTGAACAACTCAATTTGTATTGATCCATCTGAAATAACGGCAGAAACTAGTTGTTAGATCATTTTTGGCCTGCACTAATTAAAAATGCTGCTGCTGTAGCCGTCGCTAAGAACAAAGTGGATCACATCAGTCCAGTTCAGACATCTTCACACTGGCTTCCCGTGTGTCAGGGAATTGATTTTTTAAAATACTGCTGTTGTTTTATAAAGCACCGAATAGTTTAGGGCCAAAATCAATTTCTGATCTGCTGCTGTTCAGAACAGTCTCAGATCAGAAACTCATAGAAAACCAGAAGATTCTTTTAAATCTGTCACTTTTCCATTTACTGCTTTTAATTAAAAGAACTGGAGCAGTTTATTCACAACTTGAACTGACACCAACAGCACTGTAATCGCCCCTATTCTTTTACCCATTTTTTGTTTGTCTTTTTATTTTACCTCTTGTAACTTTGTGTCATTTTTCAGCACTCCTTTGCCTTATTGTTTAATAAAAAGGTTGCCTTGTCTGCATCAAAGGGTGATCTACTTTTTCTCTGCAGCGCCTGTATCCCACACATCTTTAAAATGTAGCTGTAATGACGTGTCTGAACATCACCTCTCTCTTCACTTTGGACAACACAAAAGGACCAAGCTGGGTCCTTGTGTGACTACTTGAGATTGTGAGAGACAACAAAGTCAATCAAATACTATCTAATCAAATCAAATTAGATCTCAAATCAAGATCACTTGTTCTGATCGTGTCTCTGGGTGTGAGACTCATACTGGACTCCTCCATACCTTTTCTGTATGTTTGAGTGTCTCTGGAGTGTCTGCTGCCGTGGTAACGCACTGTACTTTGTAGACAAGCCCCTCTCTGAGGCTAAAAATAATAAAGACAAGGTCTAAATGTCTGTGTCTGCACTCACAAACTAAAATGAAACATGGAAAAGAAAGTAGAAAAGAGGACAGAGAGCGAGAGAGAGAGAGAGAGAGAGAGATACAGACGGATAGGCAGATTTTGTATGAAGCTGTACATTTCATTTGAATGCATTTGAAAATCATTATGATGCAGTTTTCCTCAAATAGTGCCTTTTGAATAATCAGTTTTACTATCACAACTATTGTAATTGCTTGCTGATTATTTTTTTGTCATTGTTTTGGGGATTTTTTTGCACAGAGAAACTAAAACAATGGATGTCTTAGTGGAGGAAAGCACAGTCTTTGAGGCTGCATATATACGAAGTTTTGCAGATTTGCAGCCTGGCATCACTGTGCCACTCAGCAGTGACATCATCTGCTTTTCACGTGGTCAGAGGAGGAAAGTGAGGGCTCAAATTTCTCCGCGTGTGATAATTAGCCATTGCTCGTTACGATGAACACATCCAACATGGGCCGGCCGTGTAAGGTAGCAGCTGACACCGCAGCTGTCGGTTGTTGACGCTTTAGAAAGAGGTACGTGTACCTGCTGAATCTGTCTGTCTCGGTTTGTTCTGACTCAGAGTATCTGCTGTTGAGCGAATTTCTGGTTACTGTTGAAAGACTTTTTCTCATTAAACATATAATTCACTTGTCTCTAAGTAGGAAGCTTCAGATTTTTTGGTCTTGTATTTGTTCTAATTTATGCTTACTTTCAAAACAATCTGTGTAAATAACTTCACAAATACAAAAAAAAATGTAATACTATTACCAGGATCATGACATTATTGTAAATGCTGATGATTCCTCTGCTTCCTGTAATTTTATCACAGCCATGATCTTATATTACAGAGGCGAACGGAGCGATAAAGGCATTCATATTGTATGACAAGGTTAGAGAGAGAGTGGTGGCGTGTTCAATATCAATGAGTCAGGTTTATTGAACTTTCCCTCCCCGTGTGATCTCTGGACTGAGGCATGGGAGGTATTTCATTGTGATAGACATGCTGTATATGCACCGTGTCCGATATGTATAAACAGGCTGCAGCGGCTGTGGCTCAATGTTATTCAGACACATGAGGAGAAATTAAATGGCATGTGCGAGAGCTTACTGACAAGCTTATTGACAATAATCAAGTTACACTATTTGTTTGAAGTAGTCTTGCCAGTTAGTGAGGCTATTGATTAAAAGTTTGCTCAGGCAGTCAGTCATAAGATTACACGATTAAAATGCCTTTGGACGCGCTATCGCTACTGAACAATGGATAAACAATTATAAAAAAAAAACATGTATTTTTATAATTTCCCTCTCTATCTTCTTTTTTAAATCTCCGCTCTGTACTCCTTTTCATTTTCTCCAACATTTGGGTTTATTTTTCATTTTCTCATGTTTTCTCCAATGACATCATTTCATTTCCCTACTTTTTCTTAGTTCCTCTGTCTTCTCTTCATGTTGGATATCCAATTATTCCTTCTCTCCTTTAAATCTCCCACATTTCAAGAAAAAAAGACTCCACTCGCTCTCATGTGCTCACCTGTTCCTCTACAGCCTAATACCCTGAATCAGCAAAATAACATCATTCAAGCAGCGATGCTTGAAATTATATTTATAACTCGCGTGTCTCTTACTCTTTAAAGCATCCATTTATTCTCTCTCTCTTCTCAGATGCTTCTCCCTCTGCCTTTGCTCTCCGGTGACGCATAATTAAAACAGATATCTCCATGCAGCAGCGTGTTTTGTCTTATACTCTATCTCATCCACACCTTGTCACTTTAAGTCGTTCAATTTAGCGATTGTTTGTAAAGCAAAACCGTGATGATTACTGCACAGTGTTTATCAGTTCAAGCTGTTATCGTCAGCCGCCGCTATTCCTCTATTTTGTCACATTTTCCGTCATTTCTGGTTATTTCTGCTCTTCACCCCCCACACTTCCCTTCAGATGTTGCATCCTCTTTGTGCTTGTGTGTGCATTTGTGTATGTCTCAGTGCCTCTACGTGGTGTGTGTGGGTCTGCATCCATGCCAAGTAGTATTCCCTGATAACAGGATTACCATCTTAAGCCTATTCACGGTAAGTGAGCCAGTTGGATGGATAAAGCACTGTATCGTCTACTCCGCTGGCGTTACATTAAGAAAAGGGTTAGTAAAATTGTACAAGGCAGGCCTAGCAGGCTCACTCGCTGGGAATATAAAGGATTCAAATTCTGTAACACCCCAGGAAGCTGCAGTGGTATAGAGAGGGGGGAGATGTGCAAGCCAAGCATTGTTTACAGGAACAAGGGAGGATTTAAACTTCCATGGCTGTGGTCACGCTCATGCTAGTAGTGATGGTAAATCGCTTTGAATATGAGCAATTCTAGATGGCAATCACACATTGAGGGATGGGATAGTGTTAAATTAAGGTATTTTGACGTTCCTTAACCATCCATTATCTATTACCCCTAGTCGACCATATGGCAGAGAGAGACCCACAGCCTCTCATATTACACATATCAGCAATAAAGCTGTGGCTGGATGCTGAATCAGTAGTACAGAAAACTAGAGAACATGCCACCTCCAAACATTCTTGTTTCCGATAACAACCATTAGGGGGTTGTATCGATTAGTCGACTTTACTTTTGTGCCATGACGTTTTAAGCAGGAAGTTGACTAGTCGCCGGTCACGTGACAATAAGGTAACAAGTGGGAAGCTCAGTGTCAGTCATTGCAGCAGCTAGCAGCAGCAGCGTGTGTGGAAATACTAGTAACGATGAAGCCCAGAATATGTAAGTCCTGAAATACGACTACAAGTACTACTGCAATGCACACTCATCTGAAAAAGCATCCGCTAAAGTTAGCAGAGGGACGTTATAGCCATCCAGCCGAGATATACCGCATTTTAATTTTTTTTATTTTTTTATCCCGGCTACATTATCATACAACACGCTAAACATCATGCGGTGGCGATTTATATAGGCTACGTATCTGCTGTGCATAGTGTTGATAAGATCATGTGTTTATGTTCAGCATTGTGTTCTATTAGTTGACACTGATGCTGTGATTGCAGAGCGTTTTTTTTTTTTTTTTGGCGAGCAAGAGCCGCGTATTTGCGCTGTCAGGCTGATGGTGTTCATGGTGTTGACGTGGGCTACGGCCGACAGCCCTGCAACAATATAGATTTCATTGTTGCAAAGCATTACTTTCTAGTGTGACGTCTTCGACTAGTCGACGTCAACTCAACTTCCACAACATATAGTCGAAATCCAAAGTCGTTCAAGCCCTACTCAACATTATATCTATTTATAAAATATGTTTCAACCATCTCGCCTTCTCGTTTCTTTTTCTCTCTGTTTTTAATGCTAATTCAGTATTAAGGCCTCTCATGTATTGTTGTGTAGTGTTGACAGTTTCCAGTTTGGACAGCCAGGCAAAAAGGTCTGACAGCTATTGGACCATGTCTGCTAGATCCTGTTGATCTTATGTGATGTGTCACTCTGAGGAGTGAAGCGGGAGGCTCGGCGACAGAGTGTAAATGTGAATGTGTGTGTATGTGTGTGAGCGTGAGCGAGAGAGGATGCAAAGCAGATGAGAGATGTGAATGAAGAACAACTTAAGACACAGGAAAGCAGAGATAAGGAGAGGTAAAAATTTCAGACAACCACACATAGGAGCCGAGCATGCAGAGAGATAGAAGACAGCTGCAGGCCACCGATCTGTCAGTATGGTTGACACGCATTAGCCCTGGTCTCCCTCAACACCTAAAGAAGCACAAATCTTCTCTTCTCTTCTCTTCTCTTCTCTTCTCTTCTCTTCCCTTCTCGTCACTTCCCGTCTCTCCCCGTCTCTTCCCGTCTCTTCCCTTCTCTTCTCTGTTGCCACTACATAAATCTTGTTTCTTCCCAAGCTTATCTGTTTCACATCCATATTTATTATGCATAATTAGCACCGAGCCTCCTTCTCTCTTTCTCTCAACAACAATACAAACTTAACAGTTTATCAGGTCTGCGTAATTACAGTCCAGTATGACATATCTACAGTGAATCCTGCCGTATGCAAAGTTTGGAGGCCAATCATTCAAAGATCACTCAAAGTAAAGTCAAGTTTTTAGTGCGGGGCTCTAGTATTGGATTCCAGTGGATTCAGCAAGGTGTATGTGCCTAATAAACTGGAACTCGAATAGAAATACACCCCTCCATAATGGCATAAGAGCACATTTACTTTACTTTGTGGATTTGCTTGCCTGTCAAGCGGCAGCACATTTGACAATGTCTGTTGGTTATATTCACGCAAACAGCAGGAGCCCACAATATATACCACAACAGTTTATCAAAAATGTGGTTGATGCAGTGTGAGCGCTGCTGGAGAAGACATGCCAATAATAACTTATTTAAGCTCAAAGTCCCACATGGGGAGACTTAAAAAAAAAAAAAAAATTAAAAATAAAAGCAATACTCAATGCTACGAGTATTAGACTCTGTAACCCATAAATGAAACAATGTGATACAACTGTGGAGGCAAGTTATCGGCAAAGGTGTACTTTTGTTTACTGCTCAGCTCTGACCATTATCGTAGTCTGGAAGCCAGCTGGAGACATTGGCTGATTATGCCCTGGCAAAGATGTGCCCAGCCAATCAAATCATTTGGGCAGGCTGTACGCGGTGATGAATTTGGTCAGGCCAAGAAAGTATTCTAGTGCATTCTTCAAACATAACAGTTTGAACAGGACATAATGGCCCAGTCAACCTGCCCTCACGTAAAAACACCAAATGGTCCCCGTCTTCCTCCCACTAAACTTTGACAAGACAGTTTTTTTTTTTTTTTTTTTCTCAGTACTGTTTCTGTTCTCACTTTGAAACATCTGTGTCCTAGACAGCACACGGCTCCCCTGCTGAATAGAGAAACAGCGAACAAAACCTCCTGTATTTCATGTTGAGCTGGTTCCCAGGGGACACCCAAACTTCCCTTCACACTACACTATCTAACCACATGTGAGAGCTATTATTACAAAAGTCTCTGACTCAACAAATGTGTCTTCATCTCCCGGCATGTGCATTTGGGGAGAAAGTCGGGAATGAACGTGTGTAAATATATTTACACATGAGATCAGTTGACAAGCATGTGTTTTTCTGCATGTTGTACAGAAATAAAGGAAGGGCCCAGATGTTGATAACATAAAGGAGTGAAAAAAAGGACTGAGGGAGATATTCAGACCAGTCCTTCAGGACTTGAGCAGAAAGAAAAAAAAGAACAGCGTCACATGTCTTTTCAAGAAAGAAAAGGGAAAGAGGTCAGAGAAAGGGGGAGCGCAGGTGATGGTTTTAAGCTGCTGGTGTCACAGGCAGATAAAGGCTCCTCTGCCGCCAGGCTGTCATCTGCATTGCACACAATATCCCCTTTATTCGCAATATCACCTTTCTCTATTTTGCTTCATCTGCCACCCTGGTGGAGCAAGTCCCAGTGTGATGCACTTTTTCTCTCCCCATCACACAGCTGCCAGCAATACTGTATATATATCATTCTCTCCCGTTGTCAATCCTACGTGCTCTCACATACTGGAAAAAAAACAACCTATACTTACACATGCAGTTTCTCAAACGCACACCTTCCGTATTCCTCACCAACTCATAGTGCTTTTCTTCACATTTCGTCTCTGCTTTGACACATGCATTCTACCAGGAGATCTGCTTATCGAACAGTGTTCTCAGTAGTATTAATGTAACCTCACATGTTGCTTCCATCTGCACTGGCTCTCTTTTATATTTCGAGTGCAATACGTAGTCCTGATTTATTGTTCATCTCTGTTTTTGCTCATAAAATCTTCCCTATGCACACAAAAGAGAGACATCAGCAAGTGCACGGCCACAGTTTGAACTGAAACGCAGCGTTATTTCTCTTCCTCTGTATTCCAAAGGGCCTTATCGTATAATCTTATCATTAGAATCCTTCGTAACGTGAGCCTAATCTTAATGTTCGTGAGCTCTAATCCTATGAATAACATGCTCCCTCTCCAAAGTTGCAACAAAATGTCCATAATTTGGAAGATTTTCACTCATCTTTTAATCCTTGAATGGAAAGAGAGCAGAGACGAGCACTTCATGCTCACTTTCACCGTCTACCTTTCTACCGTGCCCCTCACAAAGGTTCGCAAACACACATGCGAGCACGAAAACCTGGAGTCACTAAAGCGTGGAGAGACGGGGGTTTGGTTCATTGCTCACCTTGGCTGGTTTGATCAATGGCAGTCTGCCTCCACCAAATCCCTCCCACAAACAGAGCTGAACAAACAGACAGAGAGCATTTACACAGTCCCTGATAATCCCCTAATCCATATAACCTGCTTTCTAATCAACACACACACTCACACAGGAGTGAATATGTACGCCGCTACCCCGTACATATCCGGGAACACAAGAAGGCAAGCGTGCACGAGAGGAATACACACAAACATTTGCATGCATGCACACGCACGTCCCGTATCAGTGACTTTTGCCTATTATCCTCCCTGACCTCCTCAACAGGACATGGCTGATAGTCTCTTTGAGGTTGATAACAGAAAGACGGGTTAATAGGGATTAATGGAGTGTATACACACAGTGCGCAAACACTCACACATTTCTGTGCTTGTGTGCGTGTGTATGTTTGTGCATTTGATTACTCGGTATCATGTAGCTGTCGGCCATGCAGCGCTCCCACGGCTTGATGGGATAATTGAAGCGTGGAAAAGCCATATAGAGTTTGTCAAAACTCTTAATGGTCTGAGCGCCATGGACAACATGAGCACGCCGCTTAGTGTCATTAAGTGTCTTCCACTCTGTGGAGCAGACTGAGATTTTATCACTGGCGGAAAAATGATAGCTACATTTATATAATTCCCATCAGTTATTCAGACAATTTAATGACCTGCTCAAGACTCTTCCTGGCTGTCTCACTAATGTACTTTATCTTTTTATCACCTAATTTGTTTCATGTATTAGACACGCAATTTGCAGCTACTTTATGGACTCTTATATCTCAGAAAATATCTTTATGCACGCTGTAATTAAAAATAATAAGCATAACAGCATAACTTTTTTTTTTTTTTTTAGTTTTGTGGATAATTAGGTGGGTGTCCAACCACCTGTTCATTGAGCCCCTTTCAATTAAAATTTTCTCTGTTGTAATCGTAAACTATATGAAAGTGAAGCCAAAGCCAGTAGAGCTCCCCCTGGTGACTGGCTGCAGTATAGGTCATAAGCTCATGAGCTCCACCCCTTTTCAAAGATGATTTCTGTCATTTTAGGTAGTAAACATAATACTGATGCATATTCAAGTGTCCGTTTTTTTTTCTGAGAAGTTTCATTTTAGTTAATTATTTGATGCTATAAAAACAGGATGTGATATCTTGATGACTACAAGTTGCCATGCCAACCGCTCCCTGAAGTGGTCCTGTAGGACTATGTTGGAGAAAAAAAAATAATTTCTTTTTAACTGGTGGAGGTAGAGCAGAGCGTAGTATTAATTCAATGTTGTCAAGTGTGTCTCCATACATTGATGACAATATTTAATCGCATTCAGTCACATGATATCTGCAGTTAGCTCTCATTTACCACAATTTAAAAAAAAATCTGCTCTAAACATACCTTAAAGGACTTTTTATTTCTTACTCTTACCGACCTGGGAGTGGATACGGCACACATGCTTGCTTAATGCAGTCTAACACAATGACAAATACTGTCGAGAATATCCTCCAAACTAACTTCAAGGCTACTGCATGCTCCAAAAGCATACAGTGTCTCTTTTGCATTTAACCAGCTGGGTCGACCTTTGGCAAAGTGGAGGAGGGCTCTCTACTCTCAGCTGAAATGTTTGACCAACAAGCTTTTCTCTGGCCTGGAAGCCACACCAACTTCCCTGCCCACAAATTGTATGTGGAGGAAAGTTGGTATGGAATCATCAATTTGGGAACCGATTATATGCTGAGTATTATATGAAATAGTTTGAGTGGTCTTTATGAGAAGATGGCATAACAGTGATGGCGTGAGAGACAGAATAGCAGTCAGTACCAATTCAGTTTCATGCAAAGGTATTATTCTCTGTATCGGTTGAACAGCTCCCTTTCCCAGACAGTATCCCTATCTCCTCAACATATTCTCCTGTCCCCCCTTTTTCTTCAGGTACGGTGGACGAAGACAGCCGGCAGTGCCAGCGACAAGTTCCAGGAGACGTCCATCTACAATGAGACGCTGCGCATTGATGGCATCCAGAGGTTTCAGGGGGGTCGCTACTACTGCAAAGCTGACAACGGGGTGGGGGTGGCTGCCATCAAGTCCATCCGCGTAGATGTGCAATGTAAGTGGGCAGGGAGAAAGAGGACAGAAAAAAAAAAAGAAAAGCAAAAACCCTTCCACTTCTAGACCACAGCTGACTTTAACCGCAGCCATTCCCACTGTTAGAGAGGACCAAGATGGGTGAGAGATGGAAAGATTGCAAGACGTAATATGAAAGACTGATTGCACGGATGATGAGATTTCAGGTGGGAATGGTTTCCAAGAGTATCTGATAAATTATGGTGGAGTGGATGAAAAGTATGGTGGGAGGATTACGGGGAGGTGGGTGGATGAAATCTGTTGTGCTGTAGATAAGAAGATCTAACACATTAAAAACTAAAATTTCATTGAGATGTTGGCCATTTGCCACTGGGATAATGCACTATATATAGTTTACTCCACCAATAAGTGTAATAAGCAGTGGGTGGGGGGTGTTTTGTCAGATACTCCTGGGAGAAGGTTAAGTCTGTGGAATATATTGAAAGATTTATAACAGTTAGTCCAGGCAGTACGGGCTCCCTAACACACTGTTTCTCAACTATCCCATGTCATTATGGACTGCATAAAGACGAAAGTTGTAAAATAACAACCACAAAATCGGAGCTTGACCATATAGGCTGACACAACCTCAGAGTTTCTTTTAGCTCCGTCACATCCTCTGATTTGAAGCTGCAAGCCACAATTAGAATGTAAATTACCGTTCGTCTGATAATTGAGAAGTTATCTTTCCTGTTTGGACCTCATTTGACTTGTCTCTGTAGCCTGGGGCCCTGCAACGAGCCTGTTGTTGTTGTCTGTAAAACAAAAAGGTACCAGATTATATTACAAGGCTCTTTTATCTCGGACAGGCACCAGTAATTTCCCTGAGAGACACTCCACGCTGAAGAGTTTTGACCTACACCAATGTAAGCATCTGACACTGGTGTTGCTGACAACAGTTTCAGAATCTGCTTTGGCAAATTAAAAGAAATATCGTCTGACAGTGATGGCACAAAACAATAACAACAACAACAACAAAAAAATCATGTGCAAGGCTATGCAATGCCAGAACAGCTTGCTGTTTGTGCAGCTGTGGTAACTGATTAAATACCCTGTTGAGATACGACACAATTCGGTTGCCTTGGCTCATGTTCCATCATCAGTTCATACAAAAGATAATGATCTCACGCAGTCAAGGGTAGTGTCAAAGCTTCACTGTGGCTCCCCCAAGATTTGAGGTTAACGGCATTTAGTAACATTTATTACAAACTGAATGATACTTCGGCTAACATGCAAACAATCATGAAAACAGATAAAATAACAGTATGATTTACAAACTCCTGATTTGCCCCTTCTCTTTTGGTATCTGCGTAACGAATTGCACCCACGCCCAACGTGTTGAGAAGCAGCCTTGTGTTGTAGGGGTCCCGTGCTGCTGCTTGTTTCACTGCCCCACTGTCCCAGTGAGTCAGGGGCCAGGTCATGGCGACAGGTTGATTCACACGCACATATACGCCCCGCTCATCAATACCATTGCACACTCTGATCTAATTCCCGGCACCCTAAAATCCTCATCCATTTCTTAAAACTGCTTATTGTGTAACTAGTTCCTTCCCTTATTGATTCAATCATTTTAATGGTGAGTTTATAGACTAATAGAAACCGGCTGATTTTCCAAGGGCCCTATAACGCTAAATGTCCATTACCTTTCTTTCATTTGCTAAATTTATCTCTCCTTTTAGTCTGTGTTAACTAGGACACCATAGCGTGCTTCCTTTAGCATCAAATCTCAGGAACCATACTATTTCACCTTTGCACTCACAAGCAGCACACTCGTCTGCAGAGAAACACACAAATGCTCCCACCATGCATGTCCCTCCAGGATTTGTCACTTGCGCACCACCCTGCCTCAGCCTCTTAATGGGGCTCTCTCTCCCTCGTTCTTCTGCCTCCCTTTCTTCTGATAGTGTTAGTTCTCCCCAGGCGCTAGCTTGGCCCCTGCTGGGGAGCTGGTAATTGCAGGGGGCCTGGGTAGTAAACAGGTTGCATTGTGAGTGTAGTTGTGACAGGAGCTCTGTGAAGCTAACCAGCTCTGACGGCCAATGCTTGTTCAATTCCCCTTCCCCCATGCTGCGTTAGACCCAGCGGCGATCAGCCACGCTTCCTACACAGGGCGACTTTAGTGCTAGAACGATGTAACAATTATCCCAGGCTACCAGGAGAAAAGAGGGGGAGAGAGACAGAGAGAGATGAATATGGAGGGGAAGATGGATGGGGGAGTGAAGAAAGATGTGTTGGAACAGGGAGGGAGGAAGAGGGAAAAGTCGGAAGTAGTGACCAACAAGGATTAGCATTCAATGGATAGTGAGAGATCAATAGACGAGACTTTCAAATAAGTACAGATATGCTTACTTAATGTAAGTTAATGTACAAATGTGTAGCAGACAGGAGCGACTGATATATTTGACTGACAAATGATGCCAAGATAGAGGTCCCCAAATGTTTACTGACCATCACTGACCATCAAATTCTGCATGCTGATAGCAGTCAGTGACATCCATTCATACCAGATCCTGGAATACCCAGTAGCAATCAACAGCTACAAAGCAATGGGCTCCAAAATCTGCCTTAAAATGACATTTCTTGACTGTGAATGCCACAGTAAATGAATAATGTTATGTTTTTTAGTTATTTGACCACTCACTGACCACTCTCCTATGGAAGCAAGACTGGATCAGCCTGATCTCACCAGAGAAACCATACCAGTGAACCGTTTAACCAGCGTTAACGTAGGCAGCCTAGACCTCAGAGGCATCTTCCATGACTTTTTGGACCTGTGACTTCCCCTCGCTTGGCCGAAATGAGCTCCGTTCAGTTTTGCCAAAATGTAGCTTTACTGGCTTTAAACAGTTAACAAGATAGCAGTTGGTGGTAAACACAGGCTCTGGGCTCCAAAAGACCCTGTCAAAAACCAATGGGAGATTTCACAGATGAAATGCCCATGTTTTTTTCCACAGAGATGGCACGCAAGAAACAGACAAATGTGTGTAGTTCAACCAAGAATGTGCAAGGGAGGAAATGTGGTGAAAGAAAAGGCAATGTTCATTTTTTTTTTATTATATTTTTTAACACTACCATGCAGTGTGAGGGAGAAAAACAGAACACACACAGAATCTATGTGAAGATTGACCTGAATCTGTCGATTGGATGTGCAGGTCAGACTGTAGTTACCTAAAGAGCACTTGACCTTTCCAGGAAAAGCTGAACAGCGAGTTTAGGAAAAAGCTGAAGTAATGGTGATTGATTGTGGCTGAATAGATTGTAGTATTGAGGTAGCTGAAAATTCCACTCAACAAAGGGAGAGAAATGAGGGACGAAGAGAGAAAAGGAGAGGGAGAGGAAATAGATGGAAGGGAGCGGCCAAAAGACAAATGAAGACGGTGAAAAGAGAGATGGAATATGTGGAGGGAAATGAGAGCGAGAGGATGATGCACATAATAAGGCACTGTAGATGCACTCATGCTTTTCAATTTGGACGCCTCCAACAGACCAGTTATTGGACTAGAGGGCAGAACAGGCTGTTACCTGCACAGGGTACAAACAGGAGTTTTAGCGCTCCCTCTCTGCTTCTCTCAATCACACAGTTCTCCTTTTCATGTCGAAGGATTTTTACACCGAACTGATCAAGCACTGGACTCTGTTCACTCTTTATTTTACCCATCTTCTATTTCATCCCCTTGTTCCTCCATCGTTCATGTTTTTTTTTCCTTCATTTTTTCCTCCTCTTTCCTTTCGGCCTTCCTTTCTCAAACACACACACTCTTGAGGGATGAAGCAGGGTAGATGTGCGTGCATGCACATGAACAGATTCAGCTGGAGTCTTTCTCCTCTCAGCTGTGAGGCTCCACCAAACACAGCAGTGTCTGGCTGTAGGTCATCTGCCCTGCCAGTGGGTTCAACTCTGCCTTCATACAATCACACGGAAACAGGCACACTCATTTTGATGCAGCGCACACGTCTCCTTTACTTACATACGCGGGAGCGTGCACACGGATGCATACAGTAACATGTACGCACCCGCAGGTATACACGTATGAGTTCAAATGCACACGTGCGCACACTTCAAAGTGTGAGAGTGAGAGCGGCAGAAGGGGGGAATGAGGGAGCGAGAGGCAGAATGATAGATGGAAACGGAAAAGACAGCAGGGGAAATGAGTGGAGAATTTCAGGACCGGCGCAAAGGCACATATTCAATATTCTACTTAAAATAAAAGGCACATACAACAAAAGTCTCTCCCATACTCCTATAGCTGACACCTTGTTTCTCCTTCTCAGTTATTCATTCTCTTCCTTTTTTCTTTTTGTCTTCTCTACCTGCAACACTCCCAACTATACACTGTAAAGTATCCCTCTTTAACCCACTCCGTACACCTACTCTTTAGCTATTCAGTTATTAATTCAGAATGTATTTGCTTATTAATTATAGGACTGATTTTAATTCATCCATTAGTACAAAAGCCTGGGTGCTTGTTCTCTGTAGGAATCTACTTCAGTCAGGACTTTCAGTCAACCAGTTATAAGGTCTGTTTTCTTGATCCTATATGCATGTGGTCCAAGGCTAGTCCTTTTTTTTTCTTCTTCCCATCCCCATTTCCACAGAAAATGCATACAACAGCCTTTCCATTAATTTACTGCCACTTAGATTGACTTCACTAATGCTTTCCACTCAACAACACCCCATCCACCCATCAGCCATCACAGCAAACAACCTTCTGCCCCTGTCAGACCCACATCACACGGTGTTCATCGACATCAAACTGCTGACTTAATGACCTGGCACTCTAACCACTGAGGCAGTGGGACAGTGAGCGGGCGGGGTTTAACTTTGAGTAGCCTCTACTGATGGGATGGACTTGGTTCAGAAACCCAACTAGCGATGTGCAAATCAGGACAATTTGGTTAAAACAGCTGGTTCAGATCACGTCCTCTGTGGAGTCATTACTCTCTTCGGGACACAACAAGGTAAGTGGTAAAGTGATGGGGGGGTAATCATTATGATGCTCATAGCAACTCTGCTTCTGATTGCATTAATGATGTTACTGTTAAGGCGATGGCATGACAGTGGGGAAGATGATGCCTTTGAAGGGCAGGAGTTCTTGCTGGTTTCAGTTGTTATCTGTCACTTGGAAGCTCATATTGAGCACTCATTTCTGCCAGCTTAATGTGTATTTTGGAGATTTCTTCTGCTGAACATTGAAAATGACAGAAACTATTACATTGTTTGAGCTACTTATACACAAACTTTGCCGCAAAATGTTTCATGGTGCTTCATTTTAAAGTGGTTACAAATGAAGTTTTAACCAAAAGTTACATCCCCATAGTTATCGCAGTGGGATTTTCTAAGCAGTTGGAGTGGAGTTAGGGAAGTAAGAAAAGCACATGAAATACAGATACATAAACGTGGAGGAAAATGTGGAATGTATAATGTGCTTGCTGATATACATTGTATAATTTTTTAATATAACAAGAATTTCCAAATGTACACAAGCCATTTCACTGCTTTGGCAGTTATCACTCTAACTGCCACAGGCTGTGGAAGTCAGGAAATGTTATCTATTATTTCAGCAGTATGTCTTCAAAAAATGTATCAACGCAGTAATACACGATCTCAGTGTTTGTGACAGTAGCATGTACACACACACTTTCACACCCATAAACAGTAGGCTAGGTGGCATTTAGATTGTCCCTGTTGGCCAGAGTCTTCTGTCACAACATGGGCTCTGTGCTTCAGGGTGACACCAGTCCTGGCTGGAGCAAGAGAAATGGGCGGTTGCTCTGCTGGTGATGAATGGACGCAAAGCACATATATATTCAGTACAGGCTGCACTCACAAACTTTTACACAGGAAAAAGTAAACAGCAGTTTAGACAGTGAAGAGAAGAGAGAGGCAGAAACAGGTAGTTTAAAAGAAGCTTTGACCTTTCAGTGGGATCGAGGCTGAAGCCTCAGGGTGAATCATTGGGCCACCACGCCACTGTCTGAGTCACAGAGTGCGGTAAAAGCTCACACAAACTTTCTTCCCTTTGCTCGCCATCTCTTTCATATTCCTCTCCATGTGTTTCTCTTGTCCAAACTTTCGCTGCCCACCCCCCAACACTCAGTGTGTCGCTTCAGGTTGCCCTTTCCGTATATATTTCTGTTGCCGCGTGCTTCGTAAATTCGTCGGCCTATTTTCTTTATCGCTCAGCCTTGTTGGATTTGTATCTCCCTTCGTGTCATTTCGCTGATATTATTCTGTATCTGCCTCTCTTGAAAGGAATCATATTTTTTACCCCGCTCTGGACTGTTATTGAAGGAGTGTATTTTGAAATATACTTTATATACTTTATAATGTTGATTTTTTTCATTCCAACTCCACTATTCCGAGACTTGATTTGATCTGTAGCACATAGTTAGAACAAGTACATCAGACATATACCAGATCTCATCGGTTCCTGATAATTCAAAAAACTCCCCTTGGCCAGAATAAAAATCTAACTAAAGAAATGTAGTTTAAAGAACACAAGGAGACTGCAAGGTATTTAGGGAAGCTGGCAAAATGTGTGAAATTCTCGGTGTTCAGGATTTTTTTTTATTCTGTTTGTCTTTGGTGGCCAACACCAACAATTTGCCAACCACCTGTTTATTCGAAGCAAAGTGCCGTACCACACTACAATCTGTGTAGCAGGATGTTGTATTTTTCAGGAAATGGTGTCCTCGTTAGTGCAGCAAACTGGGAATTTATTCAGTCTTTGTTGTGATATTTGACTTAACAAAATAAGCTTCAGATGGTGCTGTTTCAGTCCAGCGTTGGTTGGAACCATTCATTGAGTTTTGTTAGTGGACTCCAGGCTAAATCTGACTTCACATGGTTGACTCTTGTGACATGGTGTGTAATATATGAGCACATTAAATGGTTATTAAATATTAAGGTAAACCGTTTCCACTCAACACAACATGAGTGAACTTTTATCTGGGAGATTACCAGGCTGCTCTACTCACATGTTGATGACATACGTTCTTTTATGCTCCTCCCAGATATGCACAGTGTGTGTGTGTCTGTTCTATTTATGAGTGTGTGTTCATCCAGAGGTATGTATATGGATACAATCCTCAGCAAAGACAGCAGGGACAAATTACTGTTAATACAATTTCTTTAGCAACAATACATCTAGTAAGGACCACTTTATAATAATGGCTGAACATTCATAGTTTGCAACACTGTTATAAATAGTGACTGCAAAATAGATACAAAAATAGGGGGCTACAAAACCTTTGTCTTGTAAAGCTGCAGACATTTATCTTCCCCCTGCGTATTTCATTGCATCTGCATTTTTATCCAACATCCCATTTCTCTCAAACTGTCGTAACCTGGGATTCCAGTGTGTGTACACAGATGCTGCTATGAACAATCAGTAGGAAAAGACAAAAGTGTTTTTTTTTTCACTTTAAAAATAGTTCATAATCAAGTTGAAACACAATATGTTCAAATACAATAATTCAAGCATTTACTGGAAAATACTGATCATAAGAGATGAACTACTCACTACCAAGAACAGTCTAATGTTTGCTTGTTGCTGTTTGGAGAGGACAGCAATGGTGTGGACCAACTGTCATGAATCAAAATGTAAGTCCACAAACAAAATCCTGTAGGCGACCTGCTGCCGTGCTCTGTTGCATTTATTCAGTTTTACAATAAATGCAGATCAATATCCATATTCTCTATTCACGTTAAAAATCAACAAAGGCACCAAATACAACTGACAGGCTGAAAATGCTTGCACTGGAAAAGGTATGTTGACAGGAATAGGCACACCTAAGAAAGACCAAGACCAAGATGGCGGCGCGAGAACATCGCGCGGCTCAGCGTCTCCCCAGTTTTTGCAATTTTGCAGTTTTATTCCTGCTCATCTCGGGTCTGTTTGGACAAAACAACTGTGCCTTTACATCATACACCCGGTATGAGCTTTTGGAGATCGGATTACGTTTCTCTGACACTTTTATCACCGATCTCCCTTCCATCCCGGAGATCGCCAGAACACCGGTGGCTTCGCACTCTACCCGGCCGGGCGGAAGTGCTCGCAGGCGGCGCAGAGATCGTAAACAACGGCGAGGGAAACGCGGAGGGCTAAAAGCAAGGCTAAGACTTACACCACACCGGCTTCCCTTGCCCAGCATCTTCCTCGCTAATGTTCGGTCTTTGGCTAACAAGATGGACGAGATACGACTGCGCCTCACTCACAGTAAGAGACTTTTGGACTGCAATGTCATGATTCTCACCGAAACATGGCTACACGGCGGTGTACCGGACAGTGCTATCGAGCTTGACGGACGCCACACACACCGGGCGGATAGATCAGCTGATGACTCCGGCAAGACCAGAGGCGGAGGTTTGTGCATTTATGTCAACAAAGCTTGGTGTACAGACTCTGTTACTCTTGGAAGCCACTGCTCAGCTAACCTGGAGTTTCTCATGGTTAAATGTAGACCTTTCTATCTGCCACGGGAATTTACATCCACCATCATCACTGCTGCTTATATTCCACCGGATGCTAATGCTAAGCTCGCAATGAACGAACTTTATGCGGCCATTAGTAAACAACAGACTGACCACCCGGAGGCGGCTTTTATTGTTGCGGGTGATTTTAACCACTCAAACTTAAAGACTGTACTCCCCAAATTCCACCAGCATGTTTCCTGCCACACCAGAGGAAACAAGACTTTGGACCATGTTTACACTAACATGGCTGCCGCTTACACCGCGACCCCCCCCCCCCACATCGGACAGTCAGATCACCTTTCTTTGTTCCTCACCCCCAAATATTCACCCCTCATCAACCGTGTCAGGCCATCAGTGAGGACCATCAAGGTGTGGCCAGCAGAGACAGACTCTGTACTCCAGGACAGGTTTCAACACACAGACTGGAGTACGTTTGCTTCTCAAGCCACCTGTGGCTCACACTTGGACATTGACAATTATGCCTCCTCTGTTATGGACTACATCACCACCATCATTGATGACGTCACGACAGAGAAACAGATCACCACCTACCCCAACCAGAAGCCATGGATGAACAAGGAGGTGCGGCTCCTGCTGAAGGCCCGTAATGCTGCCTTCAGATCAGGGGATGCACAGGCCTACAGCACATCCAGGGCAAACCTGAGGAGGGGCATCAAGAAGGCCAAGCACTGCTACAAGCTGAGGATAGAGGGTCACTTTTCCAACTATGACCCCCGACGCATGTGGCAAGGCATCCAGGCCATCACAGACTACAGGCCCAGCAACCCCACCCCCACAGCCACGGATGTCTCCTTCCTGAACGAGCTAAACCACTTCTATGCTCGCTTTGAGAGAGACAACAGAGACACCGCCACCAAGACAATGCTCCCTGCAGACCACCAGCACCTCTCACTCTCCCCCACTGATGTCCACACGGCACTGAGCAGAATCAAGGCACACAAGGCTGCTGGACCAGACGGCATCCCAGGACGTGTGCTCAGAGCATGTGCGGAGCAGCTCACTGGGATCTTTACGGACATTTTCAACCTGTCCCTCGCCCAAGCAGCTGTGCCAAAAGCGACATCCATCGTGCCAGTGCCAAAACACTCCAAGCCGACATGCCTCAACGACTACCGCCCTGTAGCACTCACACCTATCATCATGAAGTGCTTCGAGCGACTGGTCCTGGCGCACCTGAAGGACTCCCTCCCTCCCACACTGGATCCACATCAGTTTGCTTACCGTAGCAACAGGAGCATAGACGATGCAGTCTCCACAGCACTGCACTCTGTGCTCTCACATCTGGACAATAACCACACCTATGCACGTTTGCTGTTCATTGACTTCAGCTCAGCATTCAACACGGTCATCCCCTCCAAGTTAATCACCAAACTTGGAGCCCTGGGCACCAACACCGCCCTCTGCAACTGGATCATGGACTTTCTGACCAACAGACCACAACACGTGAGGTCAGGCCACATCTGCTCCACCACTGTCACACTCAACACCGGTGTGCCACAAGGCTGTGTGCTGAGCCCCTTCCTGTACTCCCTCTTCACCCACGACTGCAGACCTGTGCATGGATCCAACTCCATCATCAAGTTTGCAGACGACACCACCGTGATTGGTCTCATCACTAACAACGACGAGACAGCCTACAGAGAGGAGGTACAGCACCTGACCACATGGTGCGCCGACAATAACCTGCTCCTTAACACCAGCAAGACCAAGGAGCTCATTGTGGACTTCAGGAAGGAGAGAAGAAGCACGCATGACTCCATTCACATGAACGGAATGGCCGTCGAACGTGTCTCCAGCTTCAAGTTCCTGGGGACCCACATCTCAGAGGACCTGTCCTGGACCACCAACACCTCCAGCCTGGTCAAGAAAGCTCACCAGCGCCTCTTCTTCCTGAGGACTCTGAAGAAGAACCATCTGTCTTCAGCCATCCTGGTGAACTTCTACCACTGCGTGATCGAGAGCATCCTAACAAACTGTGTCACAGTCTGGTACGGAAGCTGCTCTGCTGCGGAGCGCAAACACCTGCAGCGCGTAGTGAAAACTGCCCAGCGCATCACAGGAACTCCACTCCCTGCCATTGAGGACGTCCAGAAGAAGCGCTGTCTGCGTCGTGCCCGCAGCATTCTGAAGGACCCCTCCCACCCGGCACATGGACTATTTTCCCTCCTGCCCTCTGGCAGGCGTTTCAGAAGCCTCCGGACAAGGACCAGCAGACTGAGGAACAGCTTTTTCCCCAGAGCTGTGACCTTACTGAACTCTGACCCCCGCTGACACACCAATTCACAGTCACTCAGTCACTGACCAAAGACTTTTACACCATCACACTGCACTATTGGACTACTCTGCACATGCTCACTTTCACTTATACAATCTGTTTGCACAGTACTATGTACCGAACATTGCACTAGTCTAGTAACTTAGATAGCCACTGCTATTATTTATTTTTGCACTATAAGTTGCTCATGTCATCTGTCTTTGTATCGCCTAATTTATCATCTGCCATCTCCTCTATTGTAAATTATGTTATGCTAGTTCCTGTTTATAGTCTTCTCCCACTTAACGAACAATCCATCTGTATAATATGTTCATAGTACCTCCCTCAATCATTATGTATATCTTGCTCATTAACCTGTATATATGGTCTCACCTGTACATAGCTTCTGATCTGTAAATATTGTCCATACACTGTAAAAACAACATGTAACATACTTTTTATATACCACAATATTTATGCCACATGCACTTTACTGCCTATTGCACTTCTGGTTGGATGCTAAACTGCATTTCGTTGCCCTGTACATGTACATGTGTAATGACAATAAAGTTGAATCTAATCTAATCTAATAAATATCTGTAGCACACTTTAATGGTATGTGTGAGATGCAGCTCTAACATTTTCATTTAGCATTATATGTGGGAGACTTTTGGCCCACAGTTACTACTGTTTTTGCTATAAAAATATGTGTGAATGCACATGAATACTCATACGCCCATAAATCTCACCTGCAGGAGTAGCAATATCACAATTTATGATTCTGTTATAAGTGGAAATCCCAAAACCTTACCTTAGTCTTATCAGCCTTAATGAGTGTATACTCATTGTATTTTATATAATTTATTATAAGATGATATATCATAAATTGCTCATTCTTCTCATCTTCCTTCCTTTTTTCTTTCTGATATTCTTGGCATTACTCTGGTTGAGGGAAATACTTAAGTCAGCTGTAGTATTTTGATAGCATCATATACTTATTAAGGAGGACACACTCCATCCAAGGTTATTACGCTCACCTCACAGCAATAAGATTTGAACTTGTGTTCTTCTGCACTGAGAGACATGAGGGTCAAGTGAACTGGATGCTCACAGATGAGACTAATCCAAAAGAAAACAGGTTGGGAAACTTTAAGATGAGAGGTTACATGTTATTTTATCTTTTCATGAGTTGAACAGTTCATGAAGGTTGATAAAACTGCTCACTTGAGTGTTTTTATATATTTATTTTGAAGCTCTTTTATGGTTCTTATTACACTTCTTTTCCTTTACCATTGCCTTGGATCAGTGTGCACATTCTACTTTTTTTTTAGTTTGTTGTTAAGCCTTGTATTTGTCAGAGTACATGTGTAGAGCACAGAGCAGAGGACCCACACAAGGACCCTTGGCCATGCAGCTAGCAACACCGAAGCAAAGTATTTATTAAAAATACTCTTATCATCTTACTGGCAGACAACACAACGTCTGGCACAGGACACATATGAGGGAATTATTGGGAAATATGCAAAGGATGTCAGGTGGATGAAACTGGCAAAATAAATAGGACTAAAGCAGAAATCACAACCATGTAGTGGTTTTATCATTCCCACAAGACCAACTGTGTATGACACAGATCAGTGAGATTCAGTACACTCCTTAAAAGCTAAAAAACAATACAGATTTTTGATGAAATGTGTGCAGTGTGGTATTCAAGGGGAAATGCTTTCAGACTGTAAAGGCAGGGTGTAGTGTATGTGCATAAATTCCTTTCATTGAATGCTATACATTCTGAATCATGGTCTTAGATGTTATATTACTAGTTTACTTCAAAAAAAATAAAAATAAGACCAAGTCAAAGCAGCACCCACAGCTGAATAACTGGACTGAACATTTACATTGTGAGTTGTCAGATTTCTGGGGCAGTCAGTACCAAAGGCTATGGGCTTAAAAGTAAAAATGTTCCACTTAAGTGATATATGGTGCGTCTGTACAGTAGCTCAGTGAGTTTAATATGGTGCTAACACCGTCAGGGTGGGGGCCCTAGTTCCCACTGGGCCTATCTGCCAGAAATTTAAGCACTTACGGTATATAGCACGACAACGCTTTGGCTTAAACCATATACCCAACTGCAGCAGGTATGCAGTGTTAGAACTCTATACTGAATAATATTGCTTTAACTTACATTATAGTACAGTTAAGTATGTAAATTGATCTTTGTATATAAAAAGAATGTTAGCTAAAGAGATTTGCTAACATGGCAGGGCAGCATTAGCGGACCTGCAAAACAGTTGTACACTGAATTGTTTTTGTGGCAGTTGTGTCAAATACCATCCTGTCCTCTTAGCCACTGTAAAAGTGCTAAAGTCCCTACGGAGCAAGCCACAGTTTTTGCAAGTAGTAGTTAAACTAGTTGCTGTGACACTGCAACATAGCAGTGTTAAGTTAAATGCCTCCGCAGCATCTGTGTTCTCTTCAAGTACTGTACCTAAAACACTGTCAGTGGTGTTCATTGTTTAAAACTAAAAATAAATAACGTTCAAAGCATTTATGTCACAAGAACAAAGAATAGTTTCCATTGCTTTGCTCTAGTCAGCATCGATTTGAATCTGCATTTATTTCTGTATCGTAATGACCCATTTACAGTGTTTTTATGTTGATAATATTAAAACAGATTTGGTCATCCCTCCATATGACACCAGTGAGTTTTTACCTGGAGCGCCACAGTCACAGTTATATGGTACATACAATCTTACTCTAAAACGCAAGGTCATTTATGTCTCTTATTATGCTGATAGATTGGCTCATGTGCAGGTAGGCCTGTACATACATTACACATAAGTGAATTCCTAAGTAGTAGCTCAGTCGCTAAGATTTAAATGCAGTTTGTCTCCTTTCCTATACCATCTAATAAAGGAACTCACAATAGGTGTAAATTAAGTTAACATAACCCTACATAACGTAGTGCAGTCATATAGTTAGCTCTGTGCTTAAAAAATATCACTCCCTCACCTCCAGTCATATATGTAAATGAAATTATTTGATTCAGAGTAAGAAGGAATAATAGATCTGCGCCATATGGAGCCAGCCTAGTCTGTCTGGAGTTCTCATTTGATCTTTGCAACTCAGAGAATACGATTATTATCACCTCCGCTGCCACCGCATTATCATCATATCGCTATCAGATTCACTTCACAACTAATGCAAGCATGGATTTCATAACCAGTCACGTGTACTCTCACTTTCAAATAAGTGAACTTGACTTATAACGTGTGTATGTTGTTGTGCATGTGTGGATCTGGGTTTGTGAAGGAAAGAGGCAGCCTGTCTAATAATGTTTCCAGAAAAACTGAATTTGTACAGTATATGTGCACTAGTAAGTGTGCCCGGCAGTGTGTGTGCTAAGCAGCGACAGGAGGATTATTGTCATAGGAAAATAATACACTGCTCTTTCTATCGAATCTAATTTAGTCCCACTGTGCACTGTATTTCTTTTGATTCAATAGGCAAAAGATGTTCCAGAGATATATATGGAGAGGTATGAAAAAGTGAAGGAGCTATTGTCCTGCTCCTCATGAATACATATTTTTTGATTAAGTTCATCTCTCTGATATTTAGCGTCCTCTGGGGTAGAGGCAGAGGAAAGAGAGACTGTCAACATTCAGTTTCAAGGTTTCTTTCATTTCTGCTTTATGAGAAACTAACAGTTTTGGTCAGCATTTGTTTGACCTTCGTGTGCTGACATGGTTCAGTGCACAGCACACAAATGAATAAAGCGCTGCCGTGGATTAAAAGATAAATAAAAAAGGTTGATTTCTGATGTTTTCTTGTTATCAAGTTACTCACAGACTTAGAGGAAGATTAGCAGCAGGTTGAAGTCTGTGCAATTTTTGAAATGAACGGAAGGTGGGGGAAGGTGCACTAGACACATTCAAAGATCTTAAACACTAAATGATTTGAAAACGGTTGGCTGTAATTGAAAGCAGATATAATAAAGAAAAGGACTGAAGGATGCGGCTGCAGCTATCAAATTGAGCTAACTAAGCTAGGTCCACAACGCCCCAAATGTTACAGTGAAGCTGTGCGGTGGTAATGTGGGTTTACCGACCATGTGTATCAGGGCATTGTTGAAAAATAGCATGCAGAGTCAGCAAAGCTTAGCGGCTACATTAAGAGCAAAAAAAGACTTTTGCTTGACCAGAAATAGCCTCTGAATCACCAGTGATGCATGGCCTTGTGTTTCCTACAAGGGAAAAAAAAGAACAGACAGTCCCACCATTGTCTGACATTTGGCCTAATTAATTAGCACTTTGCTATGGTATAAATCGCTAATAGAAGCTCAACGTCTTTCGAGCTATTTTCAGTTCTCGGCAGAAAAAGACATCCCTCTCATGGGCGTGTTTATAATAAAAGCATCTTCAGCATTATGATTAGCGTTGCAGCGCGTGCTGGTTTGTGTGTTGGCATGTTTATGGGTAGACTGAGTTTAAGTCTGACATTAGGTAACCCATACAAGCCTGTATCACATCAACAACAATTTGATGCTTATCTGTATGTATAAAATGAATCTCTCCAATGTGGGGGCCTCTGGTACAGAAAAAGCCTGTAAAAGAGTTTGAGGGCTCTGTCAAGTACCAGGGCTATGCTCTTCTGAACCGAGACCACAGATGTTGTAGCTGGAATCTTTCCACAGCAACTCCCCCAGCTTCCCATCAGAATGCTGTTATAGTTTGATAACCTTTTTTCAGTAGAAGACATTTGTCTAACTGCAGTTTCTGTCTGTCAGTTTTAAATCGCTATATTGCCTCTGTCAACATGTAGGTAAGACATAACGGCACCCTGATTCCTTTTTGGTAATTGTTAGCAGGTGCAGAGTTTTCTGGTGAGTCATCCTGAAAAGGGGAAGCCATCGTCCTCTGAGATAATACCTGAGCATTGTTTCTATTTATTTGTTAGATGCACCCGTTTGGAGACGCGTTGGACAATATTGCATTTCCAATTTTTGTCTTGCAGTCCTCTACCAGTAAACGAAGCATAGGGGAAAGAGGAGCGCGTTCCTGTTGAGTTCTGTGAATTCTGTGTGCCCTGCTCACCAGTCCCTAGTTACCGTTGTAAAGACAGACTGTAATGTGTAAAATCTGTCACTAATGGATCTTTATGCTTCAGACAGCCGCCGCGGCCTAATTATTTTCTCTTGCTGCCAGGCGCCGAGTGTGGGAGCATGCATCTGTAGAGAGGGCGGGTGTGATTGAGTCTTTAGCTGAACCTTTGCCTTCGAGCAAAAAGCATCTTTTATGATCTGACGTGTGCATTTCCTGACAAGTGTGTTGGTGTCACCTTGACGGAGGAACATACAGAGACATCGAGGAAGCCCCAACTGCAGATAATGGCTTCTCTGTGTCCGCGAGAGTATGGATCAAACCTAACAGGGAAAAGCACTTAAATGTGTCCCACAATTCTTTTTATCAGCAAAGAGAACCAACCAAGTCTTTCTTCTTTATAAAACCTTAAATTGTTGATCATGTGTGAGAGGTATTTCTCGCTCCTTGTATCCTGTTAGTAGTAGAATCTTTGTCAGACTATGTCTAAGATGACAATATCCACTCTAAAGAATGAGCTTATGGTACCTTTTTATTGTCCTTACATTTCTCCTGAGAGCAGCGTTTAGCTAAATGCTTGCCATGTGAAATATTCAACAGAGAGGATGTCTATGAAAGAAGCCTTCATTCAGATCATACCCCTTACACTTACACAAAGGTAGTCTAAATGAACTACTGCATCTTCTATTTACAAAGCATTCTTGTGTGTTATGTTTTTTTTCATCCAGTTGTATGATTCATCAGTAACATTCCTTTACCAGGGAGAGCAGACAGTATGCATCAAGTGTGAAGGTTAGTTCTCATTTGTTTTTAAGAAATTACACATTTGGGTATCGTGATCCGTTTGCCTGACTGAAGTTATATAATTACTGATATCAATTTTAAACATATAAAGGCTCTTATTCTTACAGCTTAAATCTGGTTCACATAAAAGCTGCTACTGATATAAAGCCATGCTTACAAATGAGACCGATTTGCATAATGGGCCTGCTGTAGGTCAAACCTTTAAAGGTGCGCTGTTAATTTTCAACCTCATTTCCACTGAGTCTCTGTTGACGCCAAAATGGACTCATCTTGTTTTTGTCCTCATTTTTTTATTTATTTTTTTTTTTAATTATTTTTGGTTGTTTTCATTACATGTTTCATCTCAGTCCATTAAATACTTTCCGTAATGGTCTGAGCAAACTCTTTGTTGGTTAATAATAGTCGGTGACTTCTTGTGACGGCTCCAAAAGCCTCCAAAAACACATATAGTTATCGGACTGTATTAGTAGCTCCCTGCGTTTGACATCGTGCTGTCACAGTGGTGTTGCTTTGGTCCCATTACTTAGTTCATTATGCAAGAAATGATGTCCTCTCTCCTACCGGTGCAATACCCCCTCTGTTCTAAAAGGTCATTAGGTTTCCCTGAAGGACCGTTTAAATGAGACAATTATGTAGCAGTTAGTCACACTGGGCTTCAGGAAAGAAAAGACAGGATTGGAAGACCCGGTGTAGCAGCTTTTCCACATAACATGCATTATTTATTTATTTTTATCTTTTAAAGTAATTGCCTGTTGTATTGGTTTGGGACAGGACTTGAAGTAAAGGGTTAATCATCCTAAAAGGTGAACAGTCGGCCATGTGTTGGACTAATGTTAAGCAAAGGCACTGTTTCAAGAGGCTTTTATTGTAAATACAGCTGATTTTACCTGTTTTGAGCTGTATTGATTGACCACCGACAGGCTGGGAGTGAGCAGCTTGAGAAACAGCCATGCAGACGCCGCCGTAATTAGCTTGGTGCCATGTCCACCATAAACAGCATGACATAAAGCGGAAAGAGCATCACCGGCTTCTATTAAGAATATTAAGGTAAACGGTTCGCCTCAGCTCCGGGATGGAAGCGTCTGTTCTACAGAACAGTGTTTTAATTAGCCATTGTACTGCAAAACTGTTCACTCTGATGAGATGATTGAAGTTTCCGTTCGAAATGGTTCTTTTAGTTTTAGTTTTACAGTTGTGGTCTTGTTTTGTTTTTTAATCACAATCAGTAATGTGATTTGTCCCATCTTATGCAAGCAGACTGCACAAAAGATCTTTAAGCAGTTTAACAAAAAAGTAATAGTTACATTCCTATTTTTTTCCTGCGGCTGCTCCAGTTTGTTTCAGAAGAAGAGCATTCCAAAGACTAGACTGCCTTTGATCTGAAAGAGATTTTTCAAGGAGAAGAAATTGTAGAAGTCCATCAGTTGTTTCCCAGAGGACCACTGCGATATCAGGGAAGCAAGCGTTGGAGAAACCGTTGGCGATGAGCTATTTCTATTGCGTTGTTGAATTGAGTCCACAGCAGTAGTAATGCCAGCATGGTAGCACATGCATCAATTAGGTCATTTAAACACAGCCTGATCGGAGGCCCCCAATTAGTGCGACTTGAGAATTTTCATAGTTTTTTTGCAAATCAGCTGTATTTGTCAAGACAGATGGATGAGCAGATGGAGGTGATGAGCACAAACCACAATCAGCCTGCCATTACTTCCCAGCCATATGCTTAATATGACATGTTACAATTACGCTGTCACAATGGAGCCTCATTTATCCGAATTTCAGGCTCCATCTAGTTGTGCCATATTGCCTTGACACAGGAGAATCTCACTGATCTGAATTTTAGATATCACTTATATTGCCCTGATGGCCTCTCTTAATAATTCTTTGGATTTCCGTTGTATTCACAGTCTGTGGATTTTCTGGCGTTGCATTTCAGCAAACATGGCATATCTGATCATGAAGGCACGACTCAATTTCCACTGTGGCAGAAACCATGACCCAGCATTGCACGGCTTATTGGTGACAGTATTTGAAAAGTATTGTTTTCCTTTCTTTGAGATAATGTTCTGTTAATATACAGTATGTGATAACATCATTAACACAGAGAGCTGCATTTGTTATCAAAGGTGCTTGATTGTTGTTATCGAGGTGTTGGGCACTGTCTTGGCGCCTGCAGGAAGTGGGTCACCATCATTTCTTACACTGGGGATTCACAGTGTTTTTATCATGAAGAAATCTACATTTGTAAGATGGATGGTTTGTGTGTACACTACACTGAATGTAGTGTTTCCAAAACGATACAGGGCCCCACAAAGTTAACCCTTTGAATATGGGTTAAGACTTGGTTTGAAGGCATTATGTCAATGCCATGTGCCTAGGATGACAATACGGGTGCCTTCTCACCTAGTTTGTCTTTGATGGTTCTCAGTCATCCAGGTCATGGTATATACAAATAAAAAGCTGGACTTGTAGAGTTTCTTCAAGACATTCAGCCTGTTTTTTTTTTTCTTTCTACAACTCAATTATTCATTCAAGAACGAAAACATTTTTTGTCAAAACAATTTTTCCAATTGCAGGTAATTATCTACTACCTTAGGTGAGTTGTGAAATGTTTTCATTTCCACGTCCAGTTGCCCTTGTTGAGCTTTTTATTTTTATTTTCGAACAGCTAGCTCATTGTTCTGAAAACAAGCCATGTTTTCCTACCAGGTCACTTCAACCGGTTCTCGTGTAAACAAACCAGTCGCAATCTATTCCGGAACAAATCCAACAAGTTGCGTCAGAGCTGAGAAGGTGGTCTCAGTCCGCTTGCAGTCTGTCCTTGGAGTGATTAGTTTGCAGTGAGAACACACATTACCCACGGACCAATTGTAAAATTGTATATTTTATATAACCAGGCGGGTTACCTGATGTGTCTTTGGATGAGAAACTGTCAGGTGAATAGGTCTTGGTGTGCCTCAAAAACGCGTCTGCTGAATGTGTCTGAGAGCAGCAGTGCGCCTTCTCAGCATGTACATTAAAATGTTGTTTTCTATGTGGAGCCTACAGAGGCTCGATCAGACTGAACATGTTGTACACTACACTGGTACATGAACCACAGAACAGCATGAAATGCTGCTGATGCTCCATCTTCAGTTTGACTAATTTTTGATTTCCTGAAATCCAAATTTCCCACAAAATTATCACTAATCATAAAACAGCAAGCCTGTTGTAGTGAGGGTTTGTCAAAACTTTGTCTCGATTGCTTTGTTTCAACCGACAGGTGAACACAAACTGAATCATCGTTAAATCCAACAGTGTGTTGTCTCAACTGCTTCCGGAGTGATATAGGTGTGAAAGCGTATCAGATATGGATGTGGTTGCATGTAGGTGTGCACATGTATTTCTATTTGTCTTGATAGAATGTGTTTAAGTAATTATAAGTATTCATTCATGTTTCCACAGACGACACTATGTGCTTTCCCCAGTACAGTTTCCTTAACTCAGGTTCTTGGTGGTGGAGCATGGTGAGTCACAGATAGCATGTGACATGGGTTTCCGTGACAGTTTGGGGTCGCCTATGTTCCCACCCCTCCACACAGAAATACTACATAACAGTTAACTCTTTCAAGAGCGGCGCTATGTGAAGGTTTTGTGTAAACAGTTGGGGGCGTATGGGGGAGGAGGCAGGTTTGAAAGGAGATGAAGGAGGAGAGAGTGTAGGTGTGAAGAGGAAACAAGGAAGGAAGGAAGGAAGGAAGGAAGCAAGCCCAGGAATATAGTGAAATGTGGAGCGCAGCTGCAGAGTAGGAAAAAAAATAAAAAATGGGGAAAAAAAACGGTGAAATTGTAAAATCATGTGGGCCATTGTGACGTTGTAAGCATCACACCATAGCTTTAGACATTACGGATGGCCAGGAGGAATTTTTTATGGCAGTTTGCCAGCGTCTCATACATAGTCAAGTAAGGTAGGGCTTTTATATCATTTTGCTGGGCGAGGACAAGATAAGAAAACTGTGTTTTGCTGATCAAAAAGGCTGACTGTCAGACAATGATGGAGAGACAGGCCGAGGCAGAGTGACATAAAAGAATATATCAGTGAGAGATACCCAGACAGACAGGAATACTTGTGTGTAAATGTATTAAATCAGTGAGTTTGACTGAGAACAAAATACAGGAAGAGTCAGAATATCGCTATTTTTCTCATTCATATAGATAAACAGCAAATATATTTTTGTTTGACACAAGAGTGGTTTCTTCTTGTTGGAGGCTCCCAAAAAAGAAGATTGAAGCATTTAGCAGCAAGACCACCACCGCTCGACACACAGCAAGAATGAAGTATGGTTTCGCTATAAGCGGCCACGCAGACCAGGAGGAGATAAGACCGCTCCACTTGTCCCCATCATTTGGCCAGTTTTATCTAAAATGTGTTTTTTCTTCTTCCCCCCTCTTTGTTTTTCCATCGTTTATTTATTGACTCTCTCTTCTCCATGAAGGTTATACAATACAGTGCAGGCTTGAAATTATCTTGACCTTACCTCCAGCTCGTGTAGCACACACGGATATTTTTTTCTGGGAAAATAACCGCTACACTGGAATGAAGAATAACTCAAGTGGTTCATGGAGGGTTTTTCTGTGGAACTGACAACGCCAGAGAAAGACTGGCAGTCATGAAAGAAAGGAACTGAATAATAGTCATGTGGAAAAGTGGAAACATTTTACTAAATATACAGTATGCAGGGAACGGCGAGAAATATAAGGTGCTACAGCGGTATCTCAAGAGCAGATGTAGATGCTGGAGAGAATCATTTTGTTAGATGAATACTAAAATACATTGCAATGGTTCAGAAATAATGTAATTTACTGTAACAACAAGATAAAATTAAAGAACCCTTTAAGTATCCCACAGTGGGGATACTGTACTAGTGTACAGTCAAAGGTTTAGACCAGGTCAGCTGACAGTTTTGCCTGGGCCCGGACGAGATAATCTTTTATGCGTATAGACACACCCTCTTATTCATTTCACAATAAAATGTTCATAATCTACATTGTAGATAAACACTGAAGGCATGAAAGCTATGAGGAACACACTTTTTTTTTTCTTTAAAATGTTTGTCTTGTGCTGTATTTTATGTCAGACCCCAGGAAGAATAGCTGCATTTCTGCTGCAGCTAATGCGGATCTAAATAAGCAATAAAACAATAAATCAATAAACATTTCCAAAACATTTCAGGAGACTACCCCATGAAGCTGATTGAGACAGTGCCAAGAGTATGAAAAGCTGTCATCAAATCAAAGGTGGCTACTTTAAAGAATATACCGTATAAACAATTTTGTCACTTCGGAAGACTTTCATGTCTTCACTATTAACCTACAGTACAAAAAAGCTTAAGGGTTGTCTCATTGTGTGACTGGTATTATACAGCACTAGACGAGGCTAGATTACATGAGCTATTTCACCCCTGCTCCTCCACAGAATAATTTCTCCACTTTTGGCAGTCAGAAATTATACTATTGATTTTTGTTGAGAGGAATTAAGGATCGGATGGTTTGCTGAAGGCCGTCTCTAAATCCAGTTCAAATGTGATAAAATGGCATTACCATGACACTGCAGTAATTAAGATATCCAGCTGTCTTTTCAATATCCTTCAGTCAATATAGCTGATCAGATTTCTGCTGGTCCCCGTTCCCTCAGCTGTCATCAATTTGGCAGTATTCATGGCCCCTGCGGGCCAATTATTGACAGCGTGATGGAGGAGGATGACGGTAAAATAAGCTCTGGTTTCACTGTACAAGGTTGAGAGGTTTGAGTCTTGCTATACGTTATATTTGTTTAAAGCAGCAGTGGGTGCCTTTCTGCTCTGGTTTGTAGTACATTGTAGAGATATTAAGAATAAATCACACATGGCTAACTCCCCTGCTGCCGGCTATTTTTAGTGAGTGGATCTTCCGACTGACACCTAAACCCACTATGAGATGGAAATGTGGGGCTATAAACTAAACAACTGACAGTGAACCTTTCATTTCATTTCCTTTAATATTTTTTACCACTCTCAAAGGTGGAATGGCTGTTCAAATTAGCTAGTTCCCCCTAGCCAAAGACCCCGCTGGGCAGCATCTGTATTCATCAATGCCATAAGGCCAGACCAATTCTAATATTATTTTATGGCGATGGCATTTTTCATCCAGCCAGTCTCCAATAACTTCCAACTTGGATTTTTATAGCTTTGCTCTTCCACTCTTTTTTTCCTCTCCTGTTTCCATCTATCCTTGCATACTTCCTGCTCTTACCCACTCCGACTCTCTCTTTCTCGCTTTCTTCCCCTACTGTCTTTTCACAATTGACTCATTGTGTAGATTTTGACCCTTTTCTCTTCATTCCTATACTTCTTCCTTTACCTTTCTCCTCCCCTTCCTCCTCCCACATCTTAATTTTTTTTTTTTTCATTTATGACCCGCTGCAGCCGGCTGGGTAATGAAGGCAGTGTTATAAAGTATGGGACGTGCCTCGGGGCAGGCTCACAGCCTGTGTGTCGGCAGATAGAAAAATTGAAATAGGATGAGGATGGAGACAGAGACTGCAGGATAAGAACGTCATGAAACAATTCAGAAAAAATATTTCGGCTACGAGGAATAGCATTGCTGGTATTGTTACGACCTTCTTCATTGCCGTCAGCCTTTGCATAAGATCTACCATCGACTAACTTAACGTTATGGGGGGGAAACGAGCAAGAAAACAACAAGATATGATGGTAGATAACTATTCAATGCAGAATATAAACCAATACTGACATCGCCAGAGGAAACACTTATTTGCTGTGTTTGTTTTCTATCAGTTGCAAGCAGAGGCTGTCACTGTCTCCATCTCCACTATATTCTGTGTCCAGCTTGGGATGAGACAGACTTGAAATAGTGATGAGTTTCAGAGATAAAAAAAAGAAGACAGCACTGGGAATCACCTCATTTGAATATTTTCTGATATATAGTATACTTATATCTACTAAACACATAAGCATAATGACTGAAACAATGGAGTAATTTTTTTATTGTTACTGAATATAAGATTCAAAAGCTGCACACCTTAAACATATTATGCCTTTAAAATTTTCAGTTGAGGAAAGAAAATGTTTCCTTATATTGGGTAATACTTATTTGTGCTAACACGGAAATGAAATAAGGCTCCAAAGTGAATCACGACACAGCACTTGTACTCTGGACTGCAAAACTTTACTAAGTTTTCCAGCAATGGGAAATAAACTTAGTACGAAAGGTATCGAAGGACTGAAAAATCTGAGACTCAAACAAATAAAGATGTAAAGAAAGCAGCAAATAAACCAGAGAATAGCACCAGCAAAAATCTCAAATGGGTATCTGGACTACCATAAACCCAATGTGTTATATTTTGTTAAGAGCAGGCTAGCTCAGCACTTTCTGAGTGCAGGCAGAGCTGGTGGCGGCAAGTGCCACACAAATCAGTCTGGAGAGTAGGCAATAACCATCACAGCCACAGGCAGGTGGGGTTACTCTCTCCCAAAGCATTGGCTAATAAGCTCTGTGAAGAGTTTCACTCTCTGGACAATTTCTGAAATAACACTTGGGCTGTTGGTGGTTGGAAAAGCTGTATTTTGGTTTCGAGTAGATCCTTGATGATTCAGAGAGGGGGGTCAGTTTTGTCCTTTTTCTGAGGTCGAGCTCATGTAGAGCTTCCTACACTCTCTTGATATAAAAATATGTGGCCAGCTGACAGATGTTTCTATTCCATCGCTGCTTGGTGGCGGCATGTCTCCGCCAACTCGTCAAGCTTCAGTTTATATCATGTAATATATGAAGTGAAGACTATAGAGAAGGGATTTATATCTAGAAGATCTATATAGTCACCACAGCGTCAAGGAGGGCACCAAAAATTAAGCTCATCAGCTCAGTACGCAACCAAATGAGGTGAACATGATCTCTACATACTCTTGAGTTATAGCAGGAGAGTGGCATTTACCTTTGACTTTCATGATTTTATCTTATTAGAAATCATAACATGGCCAGAATCAAGTTTTAACCAAAGTCTGATGCGTTTTAATTTCATTATTTCATCAAACACAATCACTGTAATTTACCATCTTTGATGTCTTTGTATATTGCACCCCTTCATATACAGCATTTCATATGTTTTTGTCAAGTCTGTTGGGATCTGACACAAGCATCCACAGCTCAGCCCATTATATTTTATCACCGTGAAAACCTTCCCTGTGACCTCTGACCCTGTAAAACTGTGAAGGCCGTAAATGCCACACGTGGAACCCCTTATGTCTACCGGAAATAAATCAGTCGTGTGATTGCCATATAGTGAAAAGACACATGGAGACACTTGTACAAATACCTTCTCTCTTCTAATGGTCCCCTAATGATCCATATGTGGCAACAAGGACTACGAAGGTCAAAAGCATTACATGAAATAACCTCAGATTTCTCCTGTGACGTGCTCTAGGCCGTGCTCTACTCTATCTATTGTGTTTGGAATAGCATATAAGGCAGACTTGCTCGAACCCCTATTGTTTAAAAATTAAAGTGTACATTTATTAGCTGGAGCGGTTTATCAACTGAGCAGATGCGTTATCGGTGTTTGGCTTGGGGGCTTTTTGGCAGGATTTGTTATTAGCTCCTCCTGACAAACCACTGAACCTTTGACCTGTCACTTATTGGATGCTATAGATATCAGGTAATTCCCCTGTTCTAGGTGGTGAAGAACTAATTGTGAGGGGATGGCAACATAGAACATATCCATTCAATAGTATTTGTGATGACGAGCAGTTATTTTGATATTCACCAGCTGTTTTATAAAAAGTCTGTGATGTGTGTGTAAATCTGCTGCACACACAATTTTTACTATTATGCTTACTTGGCGTAAGGACAGGCGAATTGTAAACAGAGGAAAATGTATGTGAGACACTAACTCTCTAGGTTTGATGTGAGATAATGGGTGCAACAGATCGAGATTTGTTAATGGGTGGTTTCACTCAGCCCTCAAGGAGAAGCTAGTTATTCAGTCGGTCTGCTTGTTGAGTGTCCTCTTTTTATAGTTACCTCCATAGCTTTGTGAGGTCAGCTAATGGGCCTGGTATAAAAATACATACAGACAGAAATTTAGCCTGTAATGAAGTAGAATAAAAATGTGAAAATAAAAAAGTAAGATGCTTTGTGGTTAGTGAAGAGCAAGCCTAATGAGATTGCTGGAGATCTTTTTCTTTTCTTTTTTAATAAACTTTCTGTCCTCTGTGATTTTATTTTTTTTTTTACACAACATGATGCGACATTGCTTAACTTCTGGAAAACTTTTTTCTTATCTTCTAAACTGTGTATCACAAAGTCAACGAAGTGATAAAAAGTATCCCAACTTCTCTCACAGACCTGTGATGAGACTGTATTTCCAGGCCCAATGTTATCTTGGGAGTCTCCTTGCTCTTTCTTATTTATTTGCTCACTGTCTCCTATAAAACCAGAAAACAATGGAAGCGAAGCAGTGCCAGAATACCACTTTAGTATCCGAACAGGAATCCACAGCCGAGGTCCGGAGTTGTTTTAATAAAGGCTCTGTGCAGATTGCCCCTGAGCCTAGTGCTCGTCCCACAACACAATAAAACACAAGCAATTTAATAATTTTAATAGCAACAGCAGCCTGTAACACTAGGTGTATGTCTATATGTGTTCCCCTTGCATATTATTGCCATGGCCCAAAGAGTCCTGCATAGGACAGAGTTTATTAAATATGCAGCAGCCCAAAGTGTTGGATAGCATCCTGCCATATACCTGCACACTTGCACAAGTAACCAAGAAGCAGCATGTTTCTTTGTCACCTGTAAAGAGAAGTTACATGTAACTGGCTATGCGTGGATTACGGCTGTTACACCACGACCCACACATCTACTGAAACAAGGAAGAAGTATGAAGGGCATTCTTTATCCACTCTGCTCCCCATAGATGACTTCAGAAGCCACTTACAGGGACACAGAAGGGCTTTCTTGTTTTTGTCCTAAGGGGCTTCAGCAGGGGAGCTGGGATCCGTGTGTTATTTTAGCCCTGAGGATTTTGTGTGTGTGTGTTTGTTGGTGAGTGCATACTTGCGCGAAGGCATATGCACGCCCGCATTGTGTTAACATTTTATTGCGCAAACGTGCGTGTCACATGCAACTTATTTTGTGTGAGTGCGCACGTGTGTGTGTGTGTGGGGGGGGGGTTATTTAAGCCTAGAGGCTGAGTGAATGTACTCTGCCTGCGTGTCCCTTAACACCTTCTTTGCTGTCACCGCCACTGCACGGCCCCAGTGTTACACTCACAGTAAATAACCGTGCCCAAATTAGTCTTTTTATGGCCTGAAATAATGGAGTTACACCGTCATGAATGTTTAATACCTTTTCCCAGGCTCTTTGCTGACAAAAGCATAATTAAGGCTTGTACATAAGGCGCTGGCTCGACGAAAATGCGTCATTTTCAGTGCAGTGCTGGATGTTAGTTTTTTTTTTCAGAAGGCTCATTGTGTAATTCCTCTTAACACACATTCCTATGCTCCACTGTTAACTGCATAACATCTACACAAGATGCCGCAGAGTTAGGCTGAACATTTTCTATTAAGAAACATTTGGGAAGCACTACAGTAAAAACAAAAAAAAAAAAGGTGATGAGATTTCCTTTGCATGCAAACAGAAGAAAATTCCAAATGATACTTGATGATGTGATGTGTCTTTGCATGTGTAAAACAAACTCACCAGAGTCATTAAAAAAATTACAGGAACTAAAAAAAGTTTTTTTATCTGCAGTTTTTCCTCCATCATTACTATTATTATTCTTTTTAACGTTGTAATAATTGTCAGTGTTACAACTGCTGTACTGATAAGCTAGAGCTTAATTTACATTCAAACTGAGTGAGTTCTTCCGTTAAACAGCAGCTGTGGCGTATTTTGTTTGTCCTCTGTAATGATGCCCAAATCCACGTTGCTGCTGTAGAAATCTATGGCAACATAGATCAAATTCCTGAGAATGAACATGATATTGATATTAACAGTCTCACCACTGCTTCATCTATCTTTTCAAGCACCTTTTAATATGGGCGTCAATGAAGTGTAAGGGAGAGGCACAAATGCGCGATTAGTGTGGTTAAAAAGCAGGACAAAACTGTGACTTCAGTTATCACGCTATGGTTTATTCGCAGGAAGAAAAAAAAAAGAGTCAGCCTAAATCAATCTTTACTTCTAAACATTGCATTTTAAACACAGGCAATGTTCTCGTTATTTCCAAATGTGGGCCTCGTGCATGTTTAATGCCCTCTTTAAGGCGATGTCTATGAGCAGAATGCTGAATAATTGACGAGACGCGAAGCTGGATCAAACGGCAAGTCTGCCTCTGTTTGTGCCTCTCTGTATGCACAGACTTTTCTCTGCGTGTGAGAGTGTTTGTATGTGTGGTCGACAGTCTATGAGATTGTTTTTGTCTCTCCGTGTGTGTTCACGTTCACATGTGTGTGTGTGCAACAGACACGAAGGCGGTAGTTTTTCTTTGTTTTTTTTTTCTGATCATCAACTGTCATGCATCGTTGTTATTAGAAGTGGTTAGCAGTCAGAAATGCAGGATTGGTTTTTGGTGATGATTGTATGAATTTAACATCACAAAGCTGCTGTTTTTGCTGATAATAGGGATGCTGCAGCTGTGTACTCAAACCTCAAATCGACAGGCAACAAAAAACTAAATCTGAAGAAGTCTGCCTATGAGTAGTCTGCTCAGAAATGCTTTGCTCAGTGTACACATAGTTTTCTTAAAATTGTGTTAGATAATGTTGCATCTTTTGGTGTTAAACACATTGATATTTCATTGGTAGGATACACTCAGTCCAGCTTGACACTTACGGATAGCAACTACAAGTTTAACATTCCTAAATTTGCCTTAGAATACTACCACTCCATCTGGATAAGTTACTTTGACTATTTGCTAATTAACTAGTCTAAATCTCAGTTTGTCAGGTGGTTTAATGTTGGAAAACCACTGCAAAACACATTACCCTCAGCCCCAGGTGTTCTTTCTGGTATGTGCAGTTTGACAGATTTTAGCCTGGTAACACTAGGATGTTGAACATGGGAACATTTCCCTGTTTTTGGAGAAGTAACTGAACATTTTAAACATATAATTGTCAAGGATTTCCAGCTCAGGTGTTAGAGCTGTTTGTTCAGTAGCTGCAGCGTCGGTGCTTTAATCGGTGTCCATTTATGTGATCAGCGCTGTTGCTACGGAAGCATGCAGTGCCACCCATTTAGCTGTTTATTCTGTTACAGCATCTGTTATGAAGGAGAGCCTGCTAAGCGTGACTAGTTTCTCTCCTTCTTTCTTTGGTACATATAGTACAGGCGCAGTTTCTTTATGTCTTATTTTTCAGATACATAATAGATTCTGTACTGACCTTCAGTGGTTGCTGTGATTACAGTTTCATTTATTGGGGATAATACAGTAGCAGTCCTATGTTGTACAATAGGTGCTGAACCTATTACTGCCACAATCACATTCGCTCACTCAAGCGCACACGCGCTAACACACACATACCACACCTCCTCCACTGCACCCTCACACTCAATTGAACCTGTCATCTTCTCTTTGGTCCCTTAATGGCCGTCTAGTCGTAGAGAGCTGGAGTACAGGACATGTTATTGGAAATCAAAGAGGATTTGGAGTCCAGGGCGTCCTCCTGCCGGGGGAAAGTACCTAGCAGAGGTCAACTTGTTAGAAAAACACACTCAGTCAACTCTGACCACCTGGATGGATCGCCTCTGAGTAAATCTCCGTTTCCATCATTGCCATTGTAGCCGAGGTTATTTCAAAGAGATTATTTGGGTTAGAAGTGTAAAAACGTGATGGCATACAGACCCTGTTTGGGGCCAGAGTCAAACATGTAGGTGTAATGTTGTGAGATTACATAATTGCTATTGTTGCTCAGTGTTGTTCTGATTTCATGGCTAAAGGGTTTGCAGCAGGATGTGAGAGACTTCAAACTACAGGATGGATGCATTATTGGCACTTGGTGTCAATCACTGGTTACATACAGTAGATGTTTAGATGTTCAATAGACTATTTGTAGTTAAAGTCTGGACAGGGCTGTTTCTTCATAGTAATCATTCACCCTGAAATGTATATTAAAACAACACACATCCAAGAACAAACTTAATTGGAATGCCAGGGCAAAACTGCACCCTGCCTAAACCTTCAGGGAATACCTCAAGCAAGTTGGGTAATTTTGAAGCACACTCATTTACAGGCTGGTGCACTGTTTTAATATGAATACAAATTGGGTATGTGGATATTCTGAGCGGAGAGAAGAGAAATACTTGACAGTTTCTTTTTTATTATTATTTTTTGTAATCATCAGGGAATTTCATTAACATGCATCTGGTTGCTTGATCAAAACTGAGACACTATGTTGAACTGTCCCTTTTGAATTCATGTAAACCAGATAAGCCTGTTTGCCGAAGATGCACGTTTCATATTTTTTTCGCATCCAAAATGCACATGAAGGCAAATCCGTTCCAGAGGAGGATTTTGACGGAGATGTCAAACATTAGCTTAACAAGTTTTAATGGCAGCTGCAAGTTTTACAGACACAGCTCAGTTTTTCATTTTATAGCTGCTGGCTGTTCCAGCTGTCTAAGCTCAAAACAGTATTCAAGGCTATAGGTAACTGGAGAACTCCATTACTGTGACCCTGTAGATTTCAATCAAAGGGCTTTCAATCGTGTGCGTGGCTATTATTTTTCTCCTGTGCCTTTCCAGTCTTTTCTAGTGCAGACAGTTGCGCTGTAAATTCTGTGTACTCTTTTGTGTAATCTTTTGTCACATTCTGTTGAAGTTATAATTAATTTAGAGCATTTCTTAAATGCTGTTTTTAAACACAACATCCAGTGTTTCTACCTCTTCCCTAGCTCAGGAGAGAGAGAGAGAGAGAAAGAGGGACAGCTAGCTGTGTTGGTCAAGTGAGTTAGAAATTGCATGAAGAGACTGAGCAGCATTATCCGCCCTAAAGGTGTCGGGCCAGAAAAATCCCAGACTCAACAAAATAAGAAAAAAATATGCATTTACAGGCTGATGGTGGGGTATGTCCTAATGTGCACCTCCTCACACTTCTATTTTGTTGTTGTTGAATTACAGGTTGTTAATTTTCTATGACACCATGTGCTGCGTTTTAAAGGAAATAAGTGCTTGTACCTGTAACTTCATTTAAAAAGTGCTTTGTGTATATGTAAATGATCAGCCTAAGGGCTAACTAAAGTGTCTTTGTGTCAGCACCACTGTGTGGTGTCTAAGCAAAAAAACAATGCCAGACCCCCAGAGCAGCTTGAAATTTGGAAGTATGTACATTAAAAGCTTCGGCAAACAAAAACAGTGCAGAGGAATTGATCTGAGCTGTGTGCAAAGGCAGGACTTTGGGGAAATCAGAAGCTTCATTAAAGTTTCATATTGTATTTTCTGTACACTAGCAGTTTCTTCTTATGTCTCCCATTTACTTAAGGGTCCAAACTGTGTAAAGTTAGACTCACCTTGGGAGTCTGCATTACAAAAGCTTTAAGAACACAATTCACATTAATGTGGAAAAAGCTGCTCACCTCCCTAAAGGAACTGAAACAGTAAGGCCAGTAAGGCTTTTGTGTTTGTGAAATGGTTGTGTGATATCAGCTTTGTTGGTTGTGTACCGGCGTAAAGTGTGGTGCACTGAGTGACTCTACAGAGGTCATTTACAGTTGTTTGATGTTCTTGGGAATCCACCTGCCTGAACTGCTTCGGTCTCCTTTCGACTTTCTTCACAATCAAACAGCAAGTCACCAAATAAACAGCAGATAGTCACACTCACACCCACACACACGCACAGACACACACAGACACACACAGACATACAGCACTGGGTCATTAGTCATCTAGGATCCCCCCTGTGCTGCAAATGATCTGTGAAAACCATACAGAATCCTGTGCCAGGTTTGAGCAAATACCCACATAAACACACACGCACAACGAACGTGTGCATTTACATAGTCGCAAATTCAAGTATACAAAGGTGCTTGCTCTTTTGCCAAATCTCTTTCACACACACATGCACACGTGGCAGAAGCAGGAGGCAGGTATCTTTGATGCCCAGGTTTGTAGGCCCGGTGCTGGCAGAGGCGATTATACAGACTGGTTGCACCTCACTGTCGAGTCCCTGCTGGGCCTTTTGTTCCAATTTGTGGGATTTTTATTTCATAAATAACAGTGTCCACGGGAAGATGAGAGCAATGGAAACAGGTGAACACTCCACAGAGCACACAGCTAAACTCTAAAATACACAGATACACAAAAGTACTGCATTAAAGTAAGCAGCTTACCCAGCTCAAACAGTGTATGAATTTGATTTGATTACTTTTGTCTGAAAAGCATTTGAATGAAATTCTTATAACATGAAACAAGATTAAGAGTCGGCAGCCACTTACATTACATACGCCCACGACCCACCTCAGCCAACCGCACTGACTCTTGCGTGGCCCATAAATGTAGCACTTTATTCGTTTAACATAATCCAGGCCCATTGATTACGTCCACCTCAACAACATAATCAGGAGAACAATGTAATGGTTTGTAATCACAATGTTTGCTCTTTGCTATTCAGTGCATTTCAGAGCAGTTTTGAAGGTGAATGCAAGGTCTCGTCTAGTTTTATATGTCATATACAGTATTACTACTTTTTTGTGCATGTATCACTTCATTCGAATACTCGGAAGGCAAAGAGTAAACAGGAAAAAAGCTGTGAAGATAATTTGACAAAATAACTTATTTCCCACATTCAGGCAGGGATTCTGCATGCCATGCTGTTGCTTTGAAGCGTACTTTCCTGCAATTTAGTAAACCTCCTCATGACCCTGTGGCTCACCTTTCATTTGAAAAAGAAGTCTCATGCAATGTCTGGCTTGTTTGTAGCCACCTCAATGAGCTTAAGTTGCCTCTGTCTGGGAGCACTAACCTTCAAGCCACAAAAGTGCTCTGATGCAATGCTGAGGCCGCACACACTTTGATGTAGTCCCAGATGTGAGCGTGCGCGCATGCACGTGCATGTGTGTGTGCCTGCGTGAGTGAGGCACAGCCCTCATGTGACAGCTGCGCCCTTTTCAACGGCACACTCAGAAATCAAGCATACTTATCCACACATTGTTTTCTCTCTAAAGTCTCCAACCACGGATACTATACAGCATACTGTGTGCAAAAAAAATCCCTCTCCTTCCTCCTTCACATGGGTTCTGCCACGCTCTAGTTTGACGCTGTCGATGAGCGCGGCGGCTACGCTCACATCTCACCCCTTTCCTATAGCTTGCACCGTGGCTTGCTGATAACTGTACAGCAGGTGACTTGGGCTGACACAGTAGAAAGGAGGCGAGGGACAGGAACAGGCAGGAGAAAAGGAAGGAGGAGAGCGGGGAAGGAGAGGGGTAAAATGTCAAGGCAGAAAAAGGGTGGCGTTGGTAGAAATTGTTTCCATAGCGTTTGAAGTCTGCAACAGTCCAATTAGGCTGCAAAGAATCGGGATTACACACACATACACAACCCTGCCCTGCAAGAGATAGAGGCAAAGAGCGAGGAGGAAAGGATAGAAAGGGGAGGGATGGTGATGTGGAGTGAAAGTGGCAGTGAGTTTCGGGGAAATGGTGAGCAACCTCCATGCTCGTGACAGCAGCTGAAATCCTATCCACTGGAGGAAAAGGGAGACGACACTCCCATGAAGGAAATGCACAGGGAAAATGAGGCAAGTGGAGGGAAAGAGATAAATGTGACAGAAAATATATACAAATACAGTGTGCGCAAGTACGGAGTCACAGAGAGGGAGAGAGAAATGGCAAAACACACAGATTGTTGGGACATTTGCTTGTTAGAAGCCATGATAAATAGGCGACTGTTTGGATGGATTTGGTCAGTGTGGGTGGGCAGATCAATCAACAAACTACACAGTTTGCCCTCATTTATAGCTGTGTCCCAGTTCCCAAATCCCATCCTTGCCACAAATGACACTGCCAATGTTTTACAAAGAAGAGAGATGGCATTATCATTCAAATGGAAATCAGTTTTAACTAACCATAAAACTGTTAGGGCTTAAATCTGACTGAATAATTTATAATCTCTGTTTGCCTTTTCCCTGTTTTTTGCAGACCTTGACATACCAGTCCTGACGGTGCACCAAACCATCAGTGACGTGCGCGGAAACTATTACCAGGAGAAGACGGTGTTCCTGCGCTGCACGGTCAACTCCAACCCTCCCGCAAGATTCATCTGGAAACGTGGGGATATGCTCATCGAACAGAGCAAGGACAACGGAGTGGACATCTACGAGCCTCTCTACACTCAGGTACATACAAACCCCTGTGCGGCACAGACTCACGGCACAGGTGTGCAGTCAGTCCCTGCTGTCAGCTCTGGCCTTCAAAGTGCGCCTCACGAAATCCCTCCCCAATGAATCGAATCTTCCTATCTCTTAAATTTCTCTTTGGAAGAAAAAAAAAGCATTTGATTTTGGTGAGTTTCTGTCCAACATTCAGTATTCCAAACCCCTTGTGTATAAGGCACCATTCAGGGAGATGCCCGACATAATGTAATTTTTTTTGTTTATGCTCTGTAAAGCGGCACATATAAAGACACGACACAAACGCAAGGAACTGAAGAATTTATATGGTTGTATGCTCTGATTATATACAGTCGTTAGCATGTTCAGCCATTTAAGTCCAAGAAGCGTTTCATACTACATTAGTCTGTGAAGTTACTGTTCTTTATTGAATATGACGGAACGTTTATCCTCCAACTATCCCAGCCCCAAACATTTTTAGATAAACACTAGATAACGTCACATTTGCCAAACCCATTAGTCCTCATGAAAAGCATTTTAGGTTCAGCCTGAGAATTTAAACAAAATATCTCAATCAGAGGTTGCCCTAGACTTCTGCGTCATCTGTCATTTTGAAGTCCGTACTCAGACCAGGACCGCTAGCGCTAACATCCGATTCCGCTTTTGGTAGCGGTTAGCCGCATAGACATAGACATATACATGCGTGAGCACTGATGTTCCATCAGTGTAATCGGTATGCCAGGAAATCGTGCACTGACAAAGGTTCTGCGTTGTTTGGAATACAAACTGTGATTACAGACAAGAGCCAATTAATAACATCACTCGCCACCAAGTGGTCACGGGTGTGAATTGCAATCTGAATGACTGATGGCCTTCAAATTTTTTCGTCACAGTTTTAAAAAACGGTCAGTGACGGAAAATATTCTGTTAACGCGACCCCTGATCTCAATTCACCTTCTCTTTTAGCATTTTCAACTAATTTGTAGACATTATCTGTATTAGCAAGATGTAGCTGATAAAATCCATAGACACAGGGATTGAATGAGAATCTTGCTGCTAACAAATCATTTGCCCATAAATATGAGGATAAATTGTCTTGTGTAATTGCTGTAAACAGCATTATGTGCCATGTGGCTGGCATAGTAACTGAAGGGGACATAGTTTAATTAATGTTAACATTCAACAGGCATTTTACAAACGGAAGAAATTCTCTGTAAAGACTATAAGTTGCTAAAACTGATAAAACTCAGAAAATACGAATTACATGCATACAAATTGGCTCCACACGCAAAGACATGTATATTTATGTGGCTTGGTGAAGTGTCATGAGATCACTTGGCTCTCAACAGGAACAGGAACTAAGACGAGCTTTCAATTTCAAGAAACTGAGTGAACCATCCAATCAGTCGGTCGGTTACTTGTTCAGTTAGCCAGCAATAACCAGCAAGTCAACAAAGTCACCGAATAAACTGCCTCTAAGTCTGATCCCCAGGCTTAGCCCAGCTTCTCCCTTTTTCTCCGCTTATCAAAGCATCGGCCAGCCACAAAGCAAAGCCCCTGGAGTTCAATTAAACAGACAGCATAGCTCTACCCAGGGCTGCCTAAGACACCGTTAGCCCATCGCGTACAGTATCGAGCACAAAGCCTTCAACTGGAAAATCATCAGTGACGCTGCAAAAGTGACTGCTTTGGTGGGTCCAAGACAGCGTGTTTGAGTCCAGAGAAAGCTGTGAGATAGTAAGAGGCATGGTGTCATGAGTAGGGAGAGGGGATGCATGAAGGGATTTCGGTTTTATTTTTGCACTCACAATCGGATCGCTCTCATTTTCCTGATGGTCTCAAGGTGAAGCCATGTGGAATGTATCATTCATAAAACTCCACATGTATCTCAGAAATGCTTCAGTTGATAATCAGGCCACACCAGCCATACCAGCACAGTGTGCGTGGGTGTGTGTGTTAATATGTGCGTTGATCTCAGTGTGTGTACGACCCTGTTTATCACGCTGCAGCTCATTAAAAATTGAAATGACTTTTTCACAATATCACAACCCAGTTTAGAGAAGACACAAATAAAATATTTCTCGTTGATGTAGTCCAATATGTAATCCAACAGAAATGCCATACACGTTTTATGTTTGGATTAACATTTACAGCATCCTTGATGTGCCCTGTAGATGAATCACGCCACAACTGATTATGTGTTAAAATATTGTGTTGCTGTGTGTGTTGTTTGTCCCACCTAGGGTGAGACGAAAGTGCTGAAGCTGAAAAACCTAAGACCCAAGGACTTCGCTGATTACACCTGCCAGGTGTCTGTCCGCAACGTGTGCAACATTGACGACAAGTCGGTCACTTTCAGACTCACAAATGCCACATGTAAGTTTTTTCAGTTCAGTTTCTTCTTTTTCTTTGAAGCCACACCAAAGACAAACATGCGCTTAAAATGCTGCATGCACAAACTTGCACATGCCTTCACAACGCTCTAGCCTTTGCCATCGATGCCTTTGACTTTTGCACTTCTTTTTTCTTTTCTGTGATATTCCCATCTCAACTGATTTTTTTTTCTCCGCCTGCTCACTGTGTCTTTGCTTAGGAAGCTCTCACTCTCTGTCTGTTTCTCTCATTGTTAGAAGGTCCCCCATCCTTACTCGTGGAGGAAATAGCGTTCTCCTTTTTTCCTCTTGTTTTCTCATTTCCTTTAATATACTAAATATCTATCTCTGTCTTCCTGTCTTTCCATGGATTTTTTTTTCTTATCTCTGACTGCACTTAGTCTCTCCACGGCCCCGCCTCCCTTCCAGCGTGCCGTATTGTCTATCTGTCTTGTTTTTCCGTTGCTGAGAGCTCATCTCGGGGCCGTCAGCTGTAATTCAGTTGTCGCGCTCCCTGTTATCTCCAATTCACTCAGCACCGCTCTGTCCATCTCCATGCCACCGCCTGGCAACTCTGTTACTTAACAACAACATTGTTGCCGTTGACAACCCTGTCAGGTTTGTTACGGTCAGACAGATCCGCCGCTACGAGGGAAGGGCCCCTGCTTGTTCAGTACTTTTTAAGTTATTTTTCTCTTGTGTGTGTGTGTATGTTTGTGTGTGTTTTCTAGCCCTTTTAGCTGCACTCAGTTCTTATCTGGTTGCAATTGATACTCCTGCTCGCAATAGATATTCTAATAGCAATCAGACAAACTCTTCTGTCAATCACCTGCATAAAGCATCATGAATTCGAAACAGGGCAACTCTAAATCAAAACAGCAAGCGCCAAAAGTGTGCAGGGGAAGGGCTTTATACAATATTATACAAGTGTTTATTCAAATACATTATCAGTTGTTTTTTTTAAATCCTTTTAGTGATTTGAGTGTAATCATTTGAAAAGAAGATCCTTGTCAAATTTAATGGATCACGGTCCTATTAGACAAGAGTATGAGGTTTGTTGTCGACGTGCTCGAGAGCCATCTGAGGATAAGAGGACTGTTCAGGGCTTTTTGTCTCAACTGTAGCATTCTTCCAGCCCTAGTCAGAGCGGCCGTGTAGATGTGGAATAAGCGATGTTGCAATGATTGCTTTAACTGAAAGGAAGCTGTTCGCTAGAAATGCAGCCTTAGTGCATCTTCTTTAAAGCATCAAACGTGTTGTAAAACTGAAAGATTAATACTCCCTACAAGCAATAGTTCAGCATTTTAGGTTGTGCACTTAAAAAAGAAACAAATAAAAAAACTCCTTTTTTTCCCCCAAGTTAGATGAAAAGGTCTATATCACACTGAGGTTTTTTAGTTAAATATAAAGCTACCGCCAGAAGAAAGCAAGCATGGTGTGGCTTTGATCAACGTTAACAAAATCCACATGCATCACCTCTAATAATTAAAGCGTTACAGATTCGTAAGTGCATTTATACGAAATTCTTCGACATATAATCAGCAAGTTACAAAGTCATAACCATGAGGTTGCCAGGCAACTACAAGTGGACACAACAGGAAGTGACTGATCATGACAAAGATGTAGTCTGGCTCATAACCCTGGTAGTAGCCTCATGTTTACCCGACGTGAGGGTGGTATCGATCTCTCAGCAAAAGTCAGTACACATTTCCTAGGATGTAAAACTACTTCTTTATCGTCATGAGCACAAGATAGCTGGATGGAAAATCTGCAGGAAGGGGAGGGAATAAACCTGAAAATGAGAGCTGGACGTGCAGTGCTAATGAATCTGGCTCAGGTGAATGCACTGTGGCTCACATGCATGCTATCAATTAGAGCAGACAACACACTGTCCCAGAGATTATAACTGGTGGTAAACAAGAATTGATAGGTAACAGTGAAAGAGTATAAAATACCTGCACATTTTTAACTTTTAAAGTCATGCTGTCTGTGTAATGGTCCCAATTTTGTAATAAATGTCTTTGAATATATTTCTTTGATCATTTCTAAAAGTTGTATAATTCAGCAATTTTGATCATTATTGGCTCACGAGTAAATCCTTTTTAAGAAACAGAAAATTTCCAGTGCTAAAATCAACAGGGGCTAAATGAACTCAAACCGCTACCTGCCTTGTGTGATAGGTGTTCACTGTTCTCATTGCTTCGGCCTTCCTCCGTTCCCCGCCTTGGTTCCTGTGGCTGAGATCAATTGTATCCCCACGGCACAGTCAACACACACACGCACACACAGCTACACCGAAGCCACAACAATAAGCGTCTGCCTGGTGCTGGCATCAGGGCTCAGAGACTTGCCAAAACAGCCAATCTGTCTGGACCTCACAGCCTCACTGAGTGATGGAAAACACACTGGTTTCTGTGTGTGTTACGGACCAAAACAAAGAAAATGTGAAGGAAGACAAAAGAAGACGGAGGTCTGAGTCTGTGTGAGTTCAAAATATGTTTTTCACTGATTAGACACCTTTCTTAAAGCGAACCCAGTGTTAGTAATCGCTTTAAGACATTCCATAGCTCACTGTACATCACATGTTCCCTACAAACCAGTGTTGAAAAATCACCCCCAGCTACCTGACACACACTAACCTGGTGTAGCCTGATTCCATTCTTACCAGAATATGAGCAAATCTGGTATACAGTATGTACTATGTTTCACTGTGACATTCAGCCGGTACAGAGACACAATTACCTTTGCACAATGCACAGTGCAAATGGCTAATCATAGATGACACTGATGCCTATGTTTGTGTTACTTTTCAGCCCATTACCCCATCAATCCTACCCCAACGATTAGATGGGTCAAGCAGATCAATTCCCAGTAGAGCAGTTCCAGACCAACTTTCCAACTACAAATAAATAAAAAAATAAATAAATGAAAAATTGGGGGCAGGGAAGTTGTAGAAGAAGTTGTATTTCTTGCATGGCTTCATCTGCTACCAAGGTGCATGGAGAGGGAAAATAAATTGTAGAAAGATCAAAAACTCCAGCAGCGTTTATAGTAAATGCAACAACTTGGTTTGACCGCTTGTGGTATTCATCAGGGTCATCAAGAAACACCACTGCAAAGACAATTTAGATAATGTATGAAGTAAAAACAGTACCTGCAAACACCTGGGCTTGGTCAGGCCAACCAGTCACATACCTTGTGTGTGCGTGTGTGTGCTGAGCTTGGTCAGGCTTCCTGGCAAAACACGCACATGCTGGTGTCAATGTATTTATTCATAAAGCACATTTAAAAAGAACGTAACATCGTTTACTGCTGCCTCTGAAAACTTTTACTTTTACGGTGATGATATACAGTGTATGAGTTCATCTAAACAGAGGAGATATACAAAATACAGCAAAAATATAAACAGGCAAAGAGGGAATAAATGTAATATAGGATAACAAAATAAAAAAAAAAATCCAGCTACAATAAATGAAAAAAAAACAAAAACATAAACAGTCCCTTTCAGACAAGTGTTACAACGTAATGATGTTATCCCCGAAAATTACATCTCTAGACTCAGATCTCCGAAATAACCACAGTGACAGACGGAAAAACATGAAAACGAAAAACTTTCAAATGAGATAAAGAACTGATAAACACAGGGAGCAGAGGGAGTGGGGGAAATAAGCAGATGGACATAGAGTCAGAGATGGACAGACTGTAAAAGAGGAAAACAAACAGGGTGTTACTTTGTTTTGTACCCTCCATAATATTTGTCTAATGAGCATATTTTGCTATTCCCCGCTGAGCTTCCCGTTTGTCCTTGTGGCGTCAGTCACTGCTTAGACTAGATTCATCCAACTAGGTCACGCCGTCGCTGCTGATTCACCGCACTGGGACAAGGGGATTGATTGATTTTTATATCATAATCCCAGCCTGGGATTTGAGTACGGGGCTCCGTGCCCTCCAGTAACCGTCAGCGGCGGCCAAATCCTCTTCCTTTGCCTGCCGTATAAAAGAACATGGGGGCAACGCTCTCAAGCTTGTCACGTTATTTAAAGTGGTGGAGTAGAAGGGTGGAGGGGTTAATAGAACAAGGACTGGATGTGTGGAAAGAGGGAGTAAAACAGCAGAGTGCATGAGATTGACTTCTCCCATGACTAAAAATAGACATTGGAGTTTGTGACATATTTGCTGATATATATATATATATATATATATATGCATTGTGCCACCATGGGATAAATTAAAGAATTATGTTATCTTAATTTATCTTATAGAAAGAAGGCAGTAATTTGTTTTACCAAATTAATTTGAAGCTAATAACTTTCATCAAAAAGTAAACTATTAACCTCACTCTAAATGTTTATAATAAAATCATAAAACATCAGTTATCTCTGTATGTGTGTAATTACTGCAGTGAGATAGAACAGCGCAAAGAAAAAAAGAAAACCGAAAAGGAAAACAAAAGCAGAAGCATGAAACCAATGATCATAAAAGTAATTGCCAGGTTTAGTTTAATAATTCACACATCAGAGGCTTTGTGACATTTCTAAGTGTCATGGCTTTGATTAACTTGGAAAGTTCTAAGTAATTATACAGCTCCAGGTGTCACAATACGGTAGGTAATTATTCTGAAACACTGAAAACAGATTTATTTTTTCTGCTACCCTGACAAATTAAGTGGTTTTACAATATATAATATCATGTCAATGAGGGGTATGGATGAAAGAAGCACAAACTGCTTCTGAGTGGACTGTAAATCTGAAAAATAGGTTAGTTGATTCAGTGTTTTACTGATTATTGTAATTCTTTCTACAGTATACATTCACAATTATATGACAGTTGCACAAGCACATAATATATATGACTAGATCAATAGGTTGCAAATCCTACAGCAATGAATCCCCCCTTGAAAAGCTGAAGATCAATGGGCAATCTGCAGTAATCCTTAGCACATTAAAACTGATGGGACATTGTACTGCATCTGTGCAGTTTTTTTTTGTTTTGTTTTTTTAATGTAAGGCTATAATCCATGCCTAAGAGGGGATATGCGAAAAAGAGAGAGAATCTGAAGGGTAAAAAAAAAGAGAAAAAATACACACACAGTTTAAAGCACCACTGATTGATGTAAAGCTTGCTTGTGCATGTGTTATAGTTCTTACTGTCATAATCGTGTGTGTCGGGGCAGGACCGGTGTAGGTCAAAGGCATTCCCGTAAAATTTTTGATTTTTTTTTTTTCTTCTTCACACTGCACATTTCATAAACTTCTATGACATTTCTTCATCGCTCCCAAATCCGGTCTAGAAAGGGGATCACGGTGGAGATATAAGGCCACACCAAACGCAAGAATCAATTTGCTTGTAAGGCTGCTTTGATCATTTTTTTGTGTGAAGTCATTGGTTGGGGCTGTGGGAGTTGCTGAAGTTCAGTTCTGTGCTCTGCGAGTTTGACCTTTGCGGTTTTATATATACTGTTTTAATTATACAAGGGATTTTGAATGTGCACACAAACTCTTTTCAAAAGAGTGACACTAATGCCTTCTCACATATACACCCACGCGTAGCACTGTTCATTTTTGAACATACTGTACAAGTCAACCTGCGTAAACTGCAGCCTAACACGCCCCACATTTTCAGTCCATAAAATACTGCCTTCAAACTGACAAGGTTTGAGTATGTTTAGTGTACCAATCACCTTCTTTTGCGTGATTGTGGTTTATATTTTTCTGCAGTAACTGTTTGCAAGAATGACAGATGTGCACCACGTGTTGATGCCTCAGTAGTTATGAGTGTAAACACAAAAATAACATTTAACTAATATATTCAATTAAACAAACTATGTCGTGTCGTGTAATTTATTCTGTTTCCACGATGCCTTTTTCGATACTTTACATGGCTTGGTGGTATTGATGATCCTATTAGATCCTACAGACTATTACATTCATTCATTCATTCATTCATTCATTCATTTCCCTGTGAAGGGTCGTGGGGGGGCCTGGAGCCTTTCCCAGCTGTCATTGGTCGAGACACGGGGTACACCCTGGACAGGTTGCCAGTCTTTTACAGTGCTAACACAGAGAGACAGACAACCATTCACATTCACACCCGCGGCCAATTTAGAATCATCAATCAACCTAACATGAATGTCTTTAGAGGGTGGGAGGAAGCTGGAGTACCTGGAGAGAACCCACGCAGATGCAGGGAGAACATGCAACTCTGTGAAGCATCTGTGCTAACCACCACTGTGCCACCTCCTAAACTACATATTATTCCTGAATAAGCAGAGAAAATTAAATCCAGAGCACACAGTTGGCCACAGTGATGTGCACTTACTTGTGGCTCCACCTCCTCACCCCGCCTCACGGCATTTCTCTGCGGTAATAACCACACTCCCCCCAGTTTCCAAATCACCTGGAGCGTTTCCTCCTGTTGGCACCAAAGTTCGACACAAAGCTGCTATTGCTAGTCAGTCTCGACACCTCTCGGCCAACCTATGACTCTGCCACATACTTAACTGACATGCTGGTCACCAGCTCTATTCCAGGCTACAAACTACCAGCAACAGCTCTTGTCAGTACACACACCTGTCTAAACTTTTAAGCTTTCATTTCCAGCAGATTCCTCACCAATTACCCCGGTGCCTTAACTTCATAGATGAATTAAATCTCAAGAGAAGAAGCCAGTTACAGAGAGAATAAAATGCAGAAAGGGTGGAAAGATGAGGCCCAGGTATAGAGACGAGACGAAGCAAAAAGACAGATATTGAAGATACAGAGGTGACAAAGAGACAGAGAGAAAAGGTAGATAGCAAGCATGAGCGTGGAAGAGAGAGGCATTTGTTACCTGGTTGTAAACCGCTGTGCTGCACATAAATCCCATTACTTTGGGAAGAGCGCTGGCTGATCCCACCGCTACCGTCACCCACGCATCCCCAGGAAATTGAAGCTATAATTTTCAAATCCTCTCTTCCTCCCCCTTGCTTTGCAGTCTCATTTTTTTCTTCTTCTCAGAAATTCTTTGTGCTACACTTTTTTTTTAAAAAAAATTTTCTTTTTAGACTTACCTGTTTAAACTGTTTAGTTTTTGTTTTTTTTACCGATTGGTGGTAGAGCTTAATGGTCTGGAGAAAAAATGTGCAGAAATACGGTTAGTGCTTGCTGGCGACTAAACCACAGTAATAATCCGATTCATAGATTCAAATGCTTGACTTTGTGAATACATTATCATAAAGGCTTCTCTCCGGTCTGAAATCCACTGCTGTCAGGCAGGCATTAAAACACAGCTGCTCAATTCCTAGATGTATAATCTTTAATGCATCTGAATCTAGCCGTGAGAGAATTAATCACGGTCAAGTGTCCTACCAAAAATCTTTCTGTCTTTCTTTGTCACATAAAATTGTGCATCCCCTAAAACTCCAGCAAAAACATATCAGTGGGATCACCAGCTGTAGTCTACAGATGTGGGCTGACCCCATGTTTGTCACATGTTAGGGAGATTAAATCAACTTTAGCAAACAAAGGGCTCAGTCACAATGCAATTAAGACCCCTTTATAGCCCATCTCCACTCACATGTCTTTTAGGGGGACAAGCAACACACGGGTGGTTCAGTGTAATGCGTGTAACCCTAACATTAAAAGTATTAATCAGTTATGACAACACGCGAGCCTGTGCTACAACATATCCGCAATTAGCCCAACACTTTATTTAAGTGTTACTATATTTATCGAACAGAGCAACAACCAAGCAAATCCGTTTCCACCGGGGCTCTGTCCAGTGCTTCCAAAGCTTTGCAGGCCCACAGGGTTTACTTTCCTGGTGCTGTGATTTGATACAATGGGAGTAGACAGTGCTATTTATGTGCTGATTGCAGCTGTTACACCAGTGAAATTTCTTGTCAGCTTTGGAGCCATCACTAGCGAGGTTAGCTAAAGAGATATCCCATTAGTGTGTGTGTGTGTGAGTGTGTGTATGTGATTTTGCATGCGTTTTTTTTTTTTTGTCACCCTGTTAAAAGCACAGACGCGCCTGCGTGTGCACGCGGCATCCTGCGCGTTCCTGTGTTAGTGGAAAACATGCATCTGTAAACTAGTTTGTCGAGCCATCTCTTTCATTACGGCGATTGCAATCTGTTAAAAAAGAGATTAGATGATAGGATGTACTGCATAAAGTCTATTAGGTGAATGAATTGCTTCGAGTACTGTGTTGGGTCGGTCTCTCACTGAGGATTAACTCTCTCTCAGGTTGATAAAAGCCTGAAATCTCCTCCTCCTTGTCCTCGAGAGCCCATTTCGTAAACATGTCAAGTATATTTATTCAGAATATTCAAATGTGAATATTTATAACTTAAATAAACATAAAATTATCATATATTATTTTAGTAGGAGTACACAGTCATTCTTAAAAAATACGCTACTTATCACAAATAGGTTCATGAACTACTCAGTATGTCTGGTCCTCCCTGATGCACATTTTTACGTATAGGTTGCCAGGGACAACCACAGTCTGACCTGTTGCCCTCTGAACATTACACATTATTATAGAGGATTAACTGTTAAGCACAACAGCACTTCAGTGCAAATGAACTGAATGAATCATGAATCAGTTCATGAGTCAAGAAGTGATATTATTAATCTTTAATGGATTCTCATTTAACCATTTACAGGCCGGTAATAAATATATTGAAAAAAAAAAAAAAACATTATCGAGGAATTAGCACATATGGACCTGTTTTGGATGTTCAGTTGTCTTATATATAGCACAATGTGCATGCATGACGGTGAGTGCACATTCAAAAATAGATGCACACTTCTCAAGCGTATTGGCAGGTATCATGTGCATGGGATCCTGACAGGTTGAGCATAGTTTACATGAGTTGTACTACAAAAAAAATAAAGGCATGCAATTACATATTTTTCATGTCTGAAATCATATTGAATATTAATAGTGAAAAGATTGAAAAGGTAATAAGATGTTTTTACAAAAATATAATGTTTTCCCCCCATTTAAAAAACTATGCAAACCTTGGCATATCATCTGCTTCCCAATCTGTTGACAACAGACCCAAGAAATGAAATCTGTCAGATCCCGCCGTGGCAATGATTAAATAAAAACAAGGAAAAAAGCAAGGCAGCCTGACGCACCTGCACGTTCTACACCTGAATACATTCTCTGTATTCTGTGTTTGAGTTGTGTCACTGTAATGTGTAAGGAGATGACACTGAACTGACCAGAACTTGTCAAGGCCCTTTTATTTTCTTCAGCAAAAATTGAAATGATTGCAAATGGTAGAGGTGATAGGCCCAGATGACAGATGGCCCATGCTGCTGCACATAATTATTACTTGGGTTGCTGTGGATACACCTGATTCTGACTCTGAGGATGGATCCAGTGTCTAAACCTGTTAGAGAGTGTAAGCCTCTTTCATCTTTCTTCATGCACAGAGCTGGAATGAATTCATCCTGGCTCCAGCTACTTAGGCGCGTGCGTTTGTGTGCGTCTCAATGAATTAATAAGCAGAATAAATGGGAGAAAACTGTGTAACAAAATTAGAAGCCAAGTTCAATGTCTGCCTTAGTTCTAGCCTCATAATGACCCCAGAAACATTTTAATGATTCATTATGCCTCCACATACAAAACAACAGACTTATTACCTGCTGCAGTTTTAGTTTCACGGGCATGCTCAAGAAGGAGGACCATTACAATCCCATGTGATTCCGGTTTGATAAAGAATTCTGAGAGACAGGCTGACGGAGCAAACACAACACCCTGTTTCTTTCTATTTTTTGTGCTATAATTCAGCCAGATTGTTTCAGAGAGTCTTAGAGTTACTCACACGTAGACATATTCACAGCAGAGAGCAGTGCAGTACAGCTGCAGATTAGTAACTCGTGGCCAGTGAAGCAGCTCCAGTAGGGAAACCGGGGGCTTGACTGCCTTGCCCCGGGGTGTTTTTACTGTAGCTGAGGTGGATGGTGGAAAACTTTCTGCACCAAAAAGACTTCTGTAGCCAGTCAAGAGACATTTTTGGTCTCAAACTAATTTCTCTCAATATATGAGACAAGATGTCGCAGATAGAATTACCTGCATCATCTGGAGCTCTTTCCACATCACTAGACTGTGTTTAAAACAGTGGAACGCTGACATTGACCTACTGAGATCCTTATTTTACAAAAGACTTTTTTTGCTGCACATGCATCTTTTGAAATATTATGATCAGTGGACATGACTGAAAAAACATTTTGTTTTAGATAAACCAAAAACTGCAACAACCAGGTCAATAATTCAATTTTTTCCTTTTGGTAACAGTGTAAGTAGAGCACATTCTTGCATGTGTGTGTGTGTGTGTGTGTTATTGTTTCACAGCCACTCTTGGTGTATTCCTTTCTCTCTCTCCAAACTTCCTCTCAGATGATTAATAACTTTTTTTTTTTCCTTTTTGCCCTTTTCCCCTCTACCACTTCTGTCCTGTCGTTTATCCCCTTCCTTCTCTCTGTTGTTGCACCGTGTAGTATATGTGTCCCCTCCCTCCCACCGCTCTGCCCTTTTTTAGTATTTGAAACTGCTGGGGTCCGATCGATCTCTGTCTGTGGCAGCAGGATTCTTTCTTTCTTTCTTTTTTTTTATTTTGGAATTGCATTTTGGGTCATCTGACTTTTAGGTCAGTCACAGGAAATGGACCGGGCGATGATACGAAGGCAGGGAGAACGGGGCCACCAATTACTTTTGGTATTCTGATTAGTGTGTAATGAGAAAAGGCTCCAAATTTCAAACACGGAGGCTCGGAGGCTCACAGGCACACACGCAACACGCAGTCAGCGGGAAACAAATACGCTCAGGCACATATTTACACACACTACATCATATTTGTAGTCAGAACTAAATTAAAATGAGCTGCTGTGTACTGATTTTGTTGGAGTTTTTGCTTGGCTTTACACAGTGAAGTGGCGATCCCCCGTAAGACAGCTGTGGCTGCCTCCTCTGAAACATCCATCAACTGATTCTTGAGTTTTTGAGTGCGTTGCTGCTCGAAATGTATTCATCCATCTGCATTACACAGTTATGGAGATATTATTTGTACTTTGGCCAGTAGAGCATGTATTTTAGAATAAAAATACATTTACGTTTTGGGTTATTGAGGAGAAACTGTGATGTTTTATTAAACAGCGCAAATTATTATATAATTATAAAATAATAATTTCTAATAGTAATTAAAATTGTTAAGGATATGTTAAAGTTGTTGTAGCCACAGAGAAAGTGATTTCCTCTCTTCTCTCTCCCTCAGCCCCCCCAATGATCCGCCTGTCCGTCAACGAAACCGTGGTGGTGGACCCCGGTCAGGACGTGCTCCTGACCTGTGAGGTGACGGCAGGATTCCCCCAGCCCAAAGTGACGTGGTCGCGTTACCCCGACTCTCTTCCCCTCAGTGCCTATGTTCGAGGGCCGACGCTGATCTTGCGAGCTGTCACGCCGGCGGACGCAGGCTCCTACAACTGCACGGCTGTCAACAATGTGGGAAACCCTGCACGCAAGAATGTCAATCTGGTTGTCAGGAGTAAGTAACGCATGAGTGTGATTGTGTCCTGGGAAGACACCGGCTATAGCTGAGAGATGTAGGTTGGAATGGTGTGTTTGGACAGTGTTTGCCATGGGATGGTAAACACTTGGTGGTCATAATATTATGACCCTCCCTAATATTGTGGGGCCTTTGGGTCCTGTGGGTTGAGGGAAGGGGTCTCTGTGGATCAGGCTTGTTCCAGTGCATCCCATAGATACTTGATCAGTTTGGGATCTATTGAATTTGGAGGCCAGGTCAACACCTTGTGCTGTTTTCCGAGTTATTCCTAAACTGTGTTTGTATGTGTGTCTGGGTCAGGCTGCATCCGGATGGCTGCTGCCTTTAAGGAGTGGGGTGGGGGTGTCTGGTCTGGTCTAGGTGGGTGGTACAAGTAACATCCACATGAATGCCAGGTCCAAAAGTTTCCCAGCAGAACAATGAACTGCCGATGTTATTTACTTCTACTGTCTGTGTTTTTCTTTTTAGGATGGCACAGTTAGAACTGCTGCCTCACAACAAGAAGTTTCTGGGTTTAAACCTGATAAGCTGGCGTCTTACAGTGTGGGGTTTTCATCTTCTCCCTGTATCTGTATGGGTATTCTCATCCCACAATCCAGAGCCTAGTTGGTCTCTCTAACGCCCTGCGAGGGACTAGAGACATGCATTTACTCACTTTGATTGCCCGGGATACTGTAAACAGCTGATCATGAAAGCACATTTGCTTCCTATTTTATTAGTTTTTATAAAACACACACACAGAATGTCAGCTTAATCTATATTTTTCACTTTTATCACATTAGTCCTCCGTTCAAGATAAATTATTTTCCCATACTGAACAGAAGTCCGCCCAGTCCTCACTGACTTCATTCACTGACTGTAATTTGGGATTGTGTAAATATACGTGTGCTGTGTGTGGAGTGAGTATTTGATCCATCATTACAGAGGGCTGATGTAAATCTTGTCAGAATAGACGGGTTAAGTATTGTACTGTTTTTGTAATTTCCCTGCCGTTTAAGCGGGAGCCTTCCACTCCCCCTCCCCCCGGCTATTTTTAGCCCCTTTAATCATCTTTATTCACTCCAATTAGTTAGACTGGAGTGGAAGCAATTAGCGACAGTCTCTTCTGTTAGTTAACACTGTAGAGAACGTATGCTGGATGGCTTTCTCCTGTTAGCTTAATGGACCTGAACGCATTGTCACACCAGCGCAGGTGGCAAGACGCTGGAAGAGAGACACACACGTATAGTCGGTGAGTGTATAGAGATGGAAGTCTGCAGGTAGGCAGGAGGCACAGGCTTCCACCGTCATACACACACATACACTCACTAGTCAGGTAAACAATCAGGATGAAGTTGCGGGTTCATGTTAACCATATGGTCACTGTCTCATCTCCACGGCTCCACCCAAGTATCTTGTTAACAAGCTAGAAAGGAGTCTGAATCAAGCTCCCCTCTCCTCCTCTCCGCCTGTCGCTCCCCTTAGTGGGGAAACAGAGAGCTGTTTTGTATTCAACATGCAAATCTGTTGGGGAAACGCAGCCTTTGAAACTGAAAATTAAATGTGACAGTGTGAGAGTTACTCTTTGTCCTTGATTTTGTCCCCCCCCCCATCCCCCACCGTTATTTTATTCTGGATCTGGATCCTTTTGTCTCGCCCTCCTTCACAATTTGCTTCTTCCACTCTCTCTCTGTTTCTTTCTTCTCCAATATCCGTTTTCCTTTGTTTTTTTGTTTTTTTTGGTCTTACTGCCCCATTTGTGCCTCACACCCAGTGTCGCACACTCAATCTACCCTTCTGTATTAGCCATCCTCCTCCACCCTCTCCTTTTAATCCCTTTTTTTATGTTTTTGTTTCCCCCATTAACACTTCTGTTAATCTCCTATTTTTCTGTCATTTTTAAATTTATTCCTTTTCCGTCCCTTTCATTTTTACATTTAATTCTTAAATAAATTTGTATTCATGTAGTCTCACTAGCTATCCATTATCAAAACACAGAAGTGGAATTATAGATAAAACACGTTTATCATAATATTAAATCTGTAAATAGCTCCTGAATGGCTGCGACACACCAGGCGACACGGCCGTCCATTTGCTGTTGTCAGGCTCTCAGTGAGCGTCTGTGGCTCTGCATAGTTTTTGCAGTTTGTCCGCTGGCAGTCGTCAGAACAATGTCGGCACCTGATCAGTAGGATTCTGGACAGGCCAGCTCTTTACAAAGGTTTGTAGCGCTGCCTAACCTCCCAGCTGATAGTAGCTCTTATAGTTTACCAGAGGAGTTAATGTTTTTGTGTTAGTGCTGGCAGTAGCCTGTGCAGCGTGTTCAAGTGCAAATTTTTGGTGCAGACACAGGCGATGTGAGGTGGCCTTTGTTGGCGGTAGTTGTTTGATGTTGATTTTGGTGTGTTTGTTCCATATGGCCTTCAGGAAAAAAACATTGTGGATGCCTATGAGTCCGGCAAGGGATAAAAAAAAAAAATGTCAAAATTATAAATTAATCGTTCCAGTGTGAAAAAAAAAAAATCAACAAGTGCTGTAAATTCCAAACTACTCTTGATTTATCCAGAGCAAATTGAACCAAAGAGCAGATTATTTGTTGCATTTTTTTTTTTTTATCTCTGCTCTGCAGGAGTTCTTGAATCTGTCAGTGCAAACATGAGTGTGAATCAGAATTTGACCCGCATGGGAAGCATGCCAGGAAAAAAAAAAAAAAGGCTTTTCTGTCCAAAAAGAATGGACAGGCTTTGGACGGAAGAATCGAAAATGAAATTGTTTGTCCACAATAACACTAGACATGTTTGGCACAAATGAAAGGCAGCTTTTATAGGAGAAGAACTTCGTACCAACTGTGAAGCATGATGTCTTGGGTTGTGTCTAATTCTGGTGGTTTAAAGTCACTAATTCAGCTACAAATTCAGCCTCAAGATAGCTGAAGGTCACTAGGAAGGCCAAGGAATGCCTCAGAAATAAGAAACGGAGATTTATGCAATTACCTTGTCCGCTGTAATGTGTGTTTGTGTGGGTATGCAGCACATGTAATAAAACATCTTGAAACTGAAGGAATTTGTAAGGGGTAAGAGGTCAGAAATTTAAGGAAGCTGATGGCAGGAACTGGTAAATGAGATAAAATGCTGCAAGAAGTGAAACGGGCCAAAGGTGTACTTTGCCTCTCCCACAAAGAATATCACATCTATTCATATTTTTGTTAAATTAATGATTGAAACGGCTCATTTTCCTCCTTTTATTGCCCTTATCTGTAAGTACTATATAATATTTAATCCTATATATGTAACCAAGTCTTTCTTCTTTTTTACCCTGACATATAGCCATGGGCAACCTGACCTACCAAATTACCCCAGACTCCAACAAGGACAGCGAGACCATCCAAATGGGTCGTGACCTGAAGCTGTCGTGCCACGTCGATGCCACCCCGCAGGACAAAGTCAACTACACCTGGTACAAGAACGGCGCACTGGTCTTCAACTCGGACAGCCTGATTTTACTGCGCAGCGATCCAGACATGGCACCGGGCACCAGCAGCTTGGAGATCGTGGACATGAAATTCAGAGACTTGGCGACCTACAGCTGCGTGGCGAACTTCCCAGGCAGCAGGGTGCCGGAGCTTCGCGTGGATGTCAACATCTCTCAGAACAGTGGTGAGATTCTGCTTTTCCTTTTTATTTATTTTTTTGTTTGTTTCTTATCTCTGTCAGACTGAGACTAATTATCATGGACTTCTAAGCATCTGTCAGCCGTAGTTCAACTAACTCAAACTGCCAAAAGAGATAAAATAAACCCTTTGATTAGCCAATGCATATACTCTGTATTTAGACCATTAGCAATAACAGATCCAAATGTGGCAGTTAGCTCTACACACAGCCTTGTTTCTGAGCGCTGATTGGTAGCATCATTAGAAAGTGTTTGGTGGCAGCTACAGTGTGGAGGTTAATCAGATGCTGTTAGTGTAGGTAGCGAGTATATAAAACAGAAAAAAAGACATGGCTTTCAAAACATGTTTCAAGATGAGTCCTTTCAAAAACGCCTGCAAAATAAAATGTTCACATTATTCAGCCTCCATTGATAAACTGCATACTGCCACCCATTTTACAGAACTAATACTAAATACAGTACAAATACACAGATAAATAGATTTTTGGATACAACTAAATGTCAAGGTCATTACCAAATTTTTTGTGTCATATTGCTATTATTTATTTGTTTATTTATATTCATTGAGCGGTACCTAGGAGAACAACGGTGCCACAGTTTAGCTCCTCCGAGTGTGCAACGGTTCGAACGGCTTGTCCGTCTCACACTGGACTCAGCCTGATGTAGTTGTAATTTCAGATGGTTTGGGCAAATTCTGTCAACGCTCATATAACTTGTTCTTCTTCTTGTGTCTGCTCCCTTTATCTCCATTCTCTGTGTACACCAGGCCTTGCTGCTCGGTTGGCAATGTGCAACGAATGAAGAGTTTTGTAGCATGGGCCAAGTCCGTGCTTTCTCGTGCGTGGTTAACCTTAACGTTAACACTTACTGAGCAGTAATTATTGTTATTCCCATTGTTCCCATCTTTCATTCAAACTGTGTGACTGTCAAATAAAATTAGCCTTGTAAAAGTCGGCGCCTGTCTATAACATTTATTATCTGCCTACATCTGTTGTCTAGTTTCTCCTTTTGTGCCATTTAATCCTGATTTGGTTAATAAAAACATAAAACCGGTCTTTCAATTCTGCTACCTTGTTTGCTTACGCTTAGATTTATTTTTTATACTTCCCAAGGCTTTTTTTATTTTGCATACATATGTACAGTATTTGTTTTTTAATAGTGTTATTCAGAAATGTGGACATTTTCTATCCTTTTTCATAGGCACTTACGAGCCACAGTGTATCACATTTTCAATAATTTTTCATTTTTGTGAAGAAAAGTAATATTTGAATCAAGGTTAAAGCTTTTGTTTTCCCTGCGCCTTTTGTCTTCCTTCCTTCCTTCCTTCCTTCCTTCCTTCCTTCCTGCCTTCCTTCCTTCCTTCCTTCCAGTCTATCCTCCAGTGCTGTCAGTTCCTCCGGGAGGTCAGGTTGTAAACGTGCGCGAGGGCGGTAACACGGAGCTGGTGTGCCTCGTGGTAGATGGCAAACCACGTCCACCTGTGCTGTGGTCGCGGACAGAAAAGGACCTGCTGATGCCGTCGGGGAGGACCGTGGTGGAGACGCCGGACGGACGCCTGAGGCTGAGGAACGTCAGCCGGGACATGATGGGCATGTACCGGTGCCAGACTGCCCCGTACAACGGCCTTAATATCAAACGCAGAGAGGCGCAGGTCCAGCTCAATGTACAGTGTGAGTGTGGTTTGGATTATTTTGACCTGGGATCCTACAGGCTGCACACATTGAGAGAACCTGTGCCACACCTTGCAGAGCAGTGATGGGTTCCTGCTTATAATTATTGATTAATGATAATTCAGTGAAACACTAGCAAATACAAATGGGTTATATGTCTGAATGAAACAAAGTACACAAGAGCAGTGTGTACTTAGTGTAAAAATGATTGCTGGTTGTTCTTTTGTCCCATCCTCAGTAGTGGAACAGTCTTCACACTACTTACCCTAAAGATAGATTTAAAAAAAATCCAGTAATGTAAAGAGTGTAAAGGGGCAGAGTGGAAGAAAATGAGGACACACCTCTATAGCATCAAGGCTGCTTTATCTAAACTCACCCCCTTTACCTCTGTGAGCACTATGCTGGGGTTTATCATTATAAAAGTCCCGGAGGATGAGCTTTGGGAAAGAAATAGGATCTGTCTTGCTGAAGTAACGCATAATTTCAACACTTCTCCCTCTCCCACGAGGTTACCTGCCTTTCCTTTTGCTTTAATATTGGCAGCACTCACTATGTGTTTAAAACTGAGCGAGCTTCCCTGTTATTGTGTTTCACAATGTGGTGGGGAAAGTTACTAGCACGGTTGTTTCGTCTTCCATAACAACACAGGACGGGCTCTGTTTGCGTCGGCCAGCATCTGCAAACCATGTCAAATTTGTCAGCTGCAGCAGAGATGCAGAATCCCCTGTGGTTTTTCTTATGTGAATGAGAATGGCATGTGTTAGTGAATGGCAGAGAAAATAATACTTACAGACTTGACAACAGTCTTGGCGCTCATCCTCGAGGCTGCTTCATCAGTTCTGAAATGAGACATCGAGTGTCTGGTGTTTGCTAAAAATATTCATTAGTTGAGAGTGTTTCTAGACGGACCACATCAATCACTGTGTAGGCCGAGGCCTGCTTTCCTGCACCGCATTTGTAAGTGTTTGGTTTAATCCAGTTAATTTGGGTTAATTGGAATTCAGTTTACAATTCGACTCTTTTTTCTGCGCCCTCCCACTATGCCCCCCGTTCAAGGTCAATTTAGAAAGGCTACTGTTGCTCGGACTGATGAATCGAACGGCTAAACAGCAGGACGCAGAGAACACTCACTGGGTCCAACAAAAAAAAAAAAAGGAGAGGAAAAATGAAAAGCCAAATTTTCAAAATTCAGAGACTGACACAGTTTAGTCCACAGCATCTGTATCAAAACATCTCATCAGACACACAATAAAAATAAAACAATTATTTTCGATTATTTAAAAGCAGTCCCAGCTATGAACTGGTCAGTAAGTATATGACCAATCTCCCATCCTGACACACCTGATAAATACGGGCCCAATTTAGTCTCCTCCTCTCTTCTCCTCTCCTCAGGAAGAAGGATTTAGTGCGCTCGCTAATGCAGGCGCGGTGGAAGGGCAACACTCTGTGAGCTCTGCTGTCCACTCCGGCCCGCTGATTAATGGACCAGGTGGCCACCCCACTATGGCAAAAGAAAGGAACAGAGCAATGAGACAGATGCATGCGCGGGACTGAGAATGAGAGAAGCGGGGTTAAGAGAGAGCCTGAAAGGTGGAAGCGGGGCTCGGGTTTTCCGAAGCGGGTAGGAGGGCATGACGAGGTGCTAACAAAAAAAGAGAGAGAGAGAGAGGTTGGCAGAGAGGAACCAGCTCCAGCCAACAAAAGTGTGGAAAAACAGATCTTTCCTCTCCGTGTTCCGCCGCCCTTTTCATGCCCATTTTATCCATTCCTTTATTTTATCCTGTTTGTTTCTCCTTCCACCTTTTGTCGCCGTTGATCGATGTGAGGGAAGCGTGCCAGCATTTTATATGACAGTTATAATTAAGAGGATACTCAGATTCTCGCCACTCTCAGCTCTTCTTCTTTCGCCTTGCATCACTTCTTTGCTCGCCCAGTCCTCTTCTTTTCTTTTTTCTCTCTCTCACTGCTCCTAGAGAGGTGGCTGTTCTTCCTCATTGCCATTCTCATCATCATCAATCAGTTAACCGCTGGCCATGAGAGAAGACCTCTCTCTGTCTTGTCATTCCCTTTCTGCATCCTGCATTCTCCCGTTCGCTCCCCGCCTCCCATACTCAATCACTGACTTCTCTCACTTCCACACCTCACTTTGCCTGTCATTTGTCTTCTTCATTGTGTTCTTCTTTTTAAGAGCAGTTTCTCTCTTCCTTCGCCCCACCTTACCCCTCACACAGATGCTGCCCTCTCCTCTCCCTCTCTCTGTTTCTCTCTGTCTCATGTAAATTGATTTTCCTTTTCAGTTCTGTAAATATTTGGCTTGGTCAGTGTTGCATTCCGGATGGAATCCATTTTGCATTCGATAAGACAGATAGCGATGGTGTGTTTACATGGATTATGGTCTTCTGACTATGAAACATTGCGGTGTGCTGCCATGAGCCCCGAATGAGGAACAAATGGATGCAGAAACAAAGCTCTGGAGAAATCGGAAAGTTGAGTCAGAATTTGACATAGCCCAACAGCTTGAAGAAGTCCAACTTACTCCAGAAACTTTTGTAATTGCTGAAATGGTCCGGACAGATAAGGGACTGTGAATAACTTGCCACCAAAAGTCCTGGTGAGGATGGAATTATTTATAAACTGCTCACAAACCAGCTTACAACCAGCCTCCTGCTTTTTTTCCCACCTCCTCCTTACTTGTGTCCTCATTGCTCCACAGTTTTTTTTTTTTTTTTTTTATCCTTGTCCCCCGTTTCCAAAGTCAGCCATCAGTATGCGTGTGTGTCTATGGGTGGCGGCAGAATATGTGACCATACACTAATCAGCACAGAGGATTACACTTTAACCTTTGACCAGACACACATCCTTAAGCTCTATCACATACCCGTAACTGCAAGAAGTGCAGCGGCTCCAAGAAATCGCACAGAAGCAAGAACGACTGACGGCAACAGAAAAAAATAAAAAAAGACAATTTAAAAGAAAATCCGCATTAAAAGAAAGTAGGAAGCAGTTGCATGCACACGTTGAGGGTCTCGCCTAACAACCGACTGGCAACATCGTAGAAGTTGAATGCTGTGGTGGTTTCCAGGCTTGTTAGCATTCAGGGTCTCACCCATGTTCCTCTGAGTGGAGTGCAAGCACAGAATAGTAAACTGAGTCCAAACAAGAATTTGTTTTTGCCGTGTATACCTGTCAATGGCCAAAATATATAAATAAATACATTAAAAGCTTCAGTAAAGGTAGTTTATTTTCCTTAAAGTCCTTAAGTTTTCTCATATGTGGGAGGCAGGTTTCATTTATATTCAATTCAGCTGTGTCAAAATGTGAAACCTCTCCATAAACTTACTGTAACAATGAGACTGCAATTCAAATTGCTTCAAATATATATATAACAAAATATAATTCAAAATGTGTAAAACTGTTTGCAGATTGCTTAAAATCATGAGACGGCAGAGAGGTGTTAACGTGTGCAAATCATGGTTTTGCACATGTCTGGGGCTCAGTAGGTAGAGGGGGTCGTACACGAAGCGGCGGGTTAGCGGTTTGATCCTCGGAGCATGCTGCACGCCCAGTTGTGTGAGCTTGTGGGAGTGAACGGGTACTTTGAGTACCAATAGGTACAAAAGCACTATATAAAAACCACACCATCTACCATTCTACAACTTAGAAATAAATGAAACAGAAAATAATGAAATGCCATGAGGTATTTTAGGTTTATGTTGAAATATATAAAGGCTGCGTAGCCATGACTCCACAGTCAGACACCATAAAATGTCATAATTATGCATTATCCTTCTCTCTGTCTCCTTTTCCTCCCCATGCTGCAGCTCATTCTGCCGCCATATCAGTCTAAATTACAGGCATAACATAGATTAGACTATAATTACACATCTGCGTCTGATAAACTTGATTCATAAGGGGCTGTAGTCATGCTGCCTCACCTCTGGGCGCCTTAACATCAGATCTCATCACCGTTAGAACGCCGGCACCACCATTAGCATCTTGTCTATTATCTACATGATTAGCCAGGGGTGAGCTAGCTGGCTCATGATTTGCGGCGGTGCAATTTGGCCGTGTTGTGTCTTGACTGACCCCGGGTCAACAGTGGCCGGTCAGTCATTAACCGCAGCGACACAGATCGCAGCTGACAGGTTAATTGCGACTGGTTAGGATAGGTTTGCGGCGGGGAGGGAACTGTGCCCCGTATTGCTTGATCCCTCGCGGCAATAACAGTTGTTCTGTGTCAGATGATCTGTCATAAGCCATGTTTTCTGGCGCTCTGAAGAAATTCACTCTGGAGGGAACAAAAGGACGAGCAGGGAGAGAAATGAGACATGGATGATAGTGATGTATAGGCACTACCAATGCAGGCCATTTGGCATTGTCCACATGTCGAAGCGAAATCTCTAAGCTTAAGACTTCTAATCTTCATTAGTTTATCTCTGCTTTTAATTATGATGGAAATATATGGAAATGGGAACTGATTAGGAATAATGTACATGGAATCCCCTCATTGCTGGTTAATCTTTTTGTAAAGATTTTCGTATGAGAGTGGATAAAGTTCTGAAACCAAATATATGTCGAGTAACTTTGAATAAGTTAGAAGTTAAAATATGCAGTGTTTGCAACCTTTAAAAGCAAAAGTGTCTGGCGTTGCAATTTAAACAGCTTCTTAAAACTTTATCAAAGAAAGTCTTTGGATAGCCTAATTGAAAGTCTGACGTCTCTGCAGACCCTCCCATCCTGGACCCGGTCTTGCAGGACGTGCGCTCGAGGAACTACCAGACGGTGACCCTGAGGTGTACGGTCCTACGGTCGAACCCTCCTCGACTCACAGACATCCGCTGGTTCCGAAATGGCGACTTGATCCGTATGCTGGACCTGAAGGACACGCCGGAGCTGAAGTTCAAACTGGATCCCACCAACAATGGCTCCTACGAGTGCCGAGTCAGCAATAGTGCAGGAACATCAACATGCACATTTATTGTCTCTGGTGAGAGAAAAGAAATTAACCTTTGCTTTCTCATCCATTGAAGTGATAACAGTCTGTATTATGTTGATTCATCCACATTATCTCCCTCCCTCCTTCTGCCTCTTCTGTCTAATAGCACAACCTTACAATGCTGAGTTTTACTTCGATACACCCAACCCAGTCCGGATTCTGAAAGGAAACAATTATTCCTACAATCTGCAGTGGACACAGAAAGATCCCGAGGCCACGGACCGTATCATAGGCTACTGGATTAATGTCAGAAAGGTAAGGTATTACCACACAGAGACTTTAAGAAGGCACATTTATTGCTATGCATCGACACACACACACAGACCTGTGTGCACTATACTCACGCTCTGGCGGATTCAGTTGATCTGGATAACAGGCACGGGTACACGGTTCGACAAACAGTCACTCTGACGCTGTCTATCAAATACTCGTGGGGCCGGTATTGATCGGTCTGGCTTAGACCAAGGCAAACTTTGGTCACCTGTCTCCGTTTGGAAGTATCACCTTGAGTGAGCAGGCTTGCAGCGTGTATTGATGAGAACATGCATGTAGAGAAGTTTGCATGCTAAGTAAACAGGGGGCTTTATGAGCTTGGGGAGTGTCAGACATCTGTAGCCAATCGATAGACACATGAACTGAATGAACAAAACCCCTCTCCTCTCCTCTCCTCTCCTCTCCTCTCCTCTCCTCTCCTCTCCTCTCCTCTCCTCTCCTCTCCTCTCCTTCTTGAAACAGATCTGATTCTGATCACTTTGATGTAATGTGTGCCCAAAAGTTACTTTCCCATATTCACAGTAAACGATGTCCTCTTAAAGGGAGCAACTTTAAAGAAAAGAAAGAGCAAAGACAAGCTATCCTCTGATTCCAACTGAGTAAGCAACAGAATCGTTCCACTACATTTACCTTTGTCGCTTGGAGTTTTAATTTGAGGTTATCCAGCTGACATCTGTTGTTTCATATTAAAAATAACTACAGATAGATTTTTTTTTTTTTTTTTTTTTAATCCGCCCTCTGGGTTTCCCTTTTTTTGTTTTGTTTTAATTCCTTCTCACCTCATTCCTCCTCGGGGATAATCATCACATCCCATTCTATAGTCAGCTCACATCACTCATCTCTATCAAACAAAGGCTTCGCTTTCAACTTTCTGGGGCTCAGAGATGTGAAAATGAGGGGCCAGCTCTAAAGGGCTGCGCCTGTGTTCACAGAAGGGTACGACGTCTAACACTGTTTCAGACCACATACAATTACTTTGCGGCCTTGATCTGAGTGCCAGACAGGAAATGATGTGTTTGTTCCCGATGTTGAAACCAAAATGTAACAAGCCCAGGCCTCCGTCGCCCGCCTCTTTCATTTCAGCAGCGTTTCAGTCCTGACACAATAAAGAAAGTGCACGTTTAATTATGTTCTCATGTTTTAGCTTGTCCTCAAATGATTGGTTTTGCATTGATGCGACTTGATTTTCACATGCCTGTGAGGGGTCTTAAATTAATGTTGCAGACACAAACTTGAATTGAATTAAAATAAGAACTTACTGAAATAACCTCTTGGGGTCTTAACTCGTACCTCCCCTTTAGATTTAGAGAAAGAAAACCAACCAGATATGCTCAGAGATGCATGATTTGTTCTTTTCTACACATTTCCGTGAAGCTCATAGGCTTTTCATCTGATTCCAGACAACCTCCAGTACTTTAGGAGCCCTCTAATGGGCCCCACATCTGAAGTTTAGAACCTCTCTATACGATAGGAGGGAAACCTCATGGCGACCTCTTGTTTCGTTTCAAGCATCTGTTCGTACATTACTGGGCCTGAGTCACAATACAGAATGGATGCTGGTGAATTATACACAACTGGCTGGGGCTGGGGTTGTGTATGCATGTGTGTGAGAGACACTGAAACAGAGGGAGTGCAAGGTCTGCCAGCTTGCTTTTGTGCGGATGAATAGCTAATTCCCCTTCTACTTTAAGACTTGGCTGCTTACCTTATTAAGTAAGGCTCTTTGGGGAGATAGAAAATGAACACTGGTCTTCCTAAGATGCGCATTAGATTGCATGCCTAAGCGCTCTGAAAACTCTCACTCTACCTCTCTTTTGTTGTCTCCTCCTCTCCATTCCTCCCTCTTACTCACTTTCAGCCTCTTTTCTTCCTTTTTCTTTACCTCTTCTCACTCTGCTCTGTTTCCACATATGCATTTCTCTCTCTCGGTCGCTTTCTTTCCCCATGTTGCATGCTCCGTTTTCAGTTTTCCTTCCTGAGGTGCTGTTAAAAGTGCAAACCTAATGGCATTTAACGTTAGGTGAACCGTTGCGCTGATAAATAGTTGCTGCAAGTTGTTATGCTGACAGTTTTAAAATAATGAGCTGCATTAAGTGGCAGTTTAGGACTTCTTAGATGTTGTTAAGCTTTAATTTAATTTCAAGCATTTTACCTGCATGTTTTTAAGGCGTGCATAAGAGAGCGACCGAAATGAGATAAATAAAAAATTAGAAACACGAGCAGAGCGCGAGAGGGGAGTACGGGAGTAAATGAAAGGGTGTGAATGAGAGAAATATGATGCAAATTAAAGAAAAACAGCAAATCTCACTGGTCCTCTTGACTATTAAATAGAGTATGAGAACATTCAGATGTAATACCATCTCAATTTCACAACCCATCTATTCCTGCAACACTTTCTCTGGCTCATCCTTTTAACACCTTAACACTCTTTCTTTTTAGCACATACAAAATGATGTGGGGGTCTCAGGAGATATGCAGGCACGGAGTGAATGCAGGAGGACTCACATCAGTTCATGTAGAGCAGTGCTCTTTAGTGTAGGTCTGAAAGTAACACGACTGTAACTTCGGCTTCGACTTTTATCTCGGCAATGTGAGGTGTTTAATGTGAGTTTCTGCACATTAATGCCAGTAGTATATACAATATAATTGTCTCTTATGTACTTACTTGCATGTGCAGAGTAGGTCCGTTCCTGTGTGTGTGCCAGTCTACAAAGTTTGCACCATGATTCATGGGCAGGCTATGAAATCCCTATTTACAGCTCTTAATTTAGTTTGGTCCTCGCTGCAGGGGGTTTCACTGGGTAGGATCAACAGGGTTGACAGGCTCTCCTTTTTTCATCAAGCTGCCCCAACACCCCCTTTCCTCACGGCACGCAGTTAATTTGCAAGAGATAATTAATCTGTGATAATTTAACCTTTTGCAACAAGGTAGGCAGATTTCCTAAACCTTCAGTTGCACAGTTTATAGAGTCTCATCTAATTTATTAATGCAGTTCTTTTCTCCGGTGCATATGCATTTATTTTGATTCATATTTGTGTTAATGCATCTGTGCATCCTCACCAGCCAAATCTTAAGTGCACCTTCCCGTGGGGCAACGTTCATGGTTTATAAAATTTGCCTGAATGAGTGGTCCACATGTTACATTTCATGACATGTGGCAACTAATTTGTATTTTCATGTGCATAAATTTGGTGCTTACAGTAGGCATATTATTTTATTGGAGTTTGAAATTCGTTCAGCTGCAGATTTGCAGAACTGAAAAAATTCAACAAGCAACAAAATAAACACACAAAAAGTACAAATCTGTGAACCAGTTGCCCTCAACAATCAAATCTTGTCTCTGGAAAAGAAAAGAAAAGAAAAGTAAACCGTGAGCAGTAGCCAGTAATAAATCTAAAATCTGATCCTTTTTACAAACTAAGATAGTTCAGAAGGCGGTCATGGAACTTGAAATCTAGTAAACATCTGTATCTTCTCAACTCCCTCTTTCAGACAGAAAGCAAAATGAATTTTTTGCCTCACTTCAGCTGTGCATAGTTGGGCACTGGGCTGCCGAACTGTTTCCTGCTCCGCTCCAAACAACCAGTGTGTTCCAACTGTACCGATGATCACTTGCTAGCGATGAATGCCCTGACTGTCTGTGTGTGGGAGTGTGTCAGCATGTGTGTTTACGTTCAGCTTAGCCTCTGACTGAACTATGTTATTTCCCTTCTGTCTCTCCTCTTTTTCTTCCTGGCTCTGCACGTTTATGAAGCAGATTCATAAAGCTGGGGATAAAAAAAACACACGTTTTTCTCTCTGGGTGAACTATTCTGAACTTTTGCTGATGCATCTAAGCGTACTAACCTGCTAAAGACACATCTAAGAACCCCTTTACATAAACTTAAATGGACACTAAAATATTCTTAAAAATTCAGCTGTACATATGTTGCATTTCCAGCAAACAGCTGCCCTTTGTTAGACAGACCAACTTCCCTGCCTACAAATATTTTGTGTTAGAAATTTGGTCTGGAGTTATGCCCTGGCAAAGACCTGCTGGGTCAGTCAAATCCACGAGAAGCGAGAAGTTTGTTCTTGTCACACTGCAGATATTAGCATCTGGGAGCTCACAGAGTTTCCACTAGCACTTTCAGTTTAATTTGTGAACTAAATGTCTGTCGCTGGAGAAGCAAGGTGTTTACAGTTTGCTGTTGCATCCATTGTTAAAGAAACTGAACTTAAAAGACAAACAGGGATTAAGGCATTTGTCAAGAATGCCTTCATTGCTTAATGTTACATAATTTGTCGCCGGATTGGTTGGCTACCCAGTTCTGTGCAGCGGTATTAGTTGAAATACATACAATATTATGATGAAATCTCAGCGGCCTGTTTTTTATATTGTATTTTTATGCAAATCAGGTGCTTAATGCAAAAAAATAGGTATATTCTTTTGGTAGGTGTTTGGTTCTGTAATAGTGTCTGGCTATCCCAATGCAAATGTGTTATTATTATAGCAGTGTGTAACACATCACACCTGCTTTACACATACAGTATACCGTATTAATACCAAGTGCAGAAAGGGCTTTAGTCACTGCAGGGAATTCCCTTGGCAGAATACATACACAGCATGTGTTTCTTTTAAAGCCCACTTCTTTGTTGCAGCTTCTTTCCTTCAGAATCAGAATCTTTCCACGTCTCATCTTTCGTCTCAAATTCCACCAGTCTCATACCCCCTGCCAAAAAGTTGTATGCGTTATACACCAATCAAGCATAACATTACGACCACTGACAGGAGAAGCAAATAACATTAACTACCTTGTGACAATTCATTGTTCTGCATGGAAACGTTTGGACCTGGTATTCATGTGGATGTTACTTAGACATGTACCATCCACCTACACCAGATCAGGCACCCTCACCCCAGCAATGACACTCCTTGATGGCAGCATCCATCCCCAGCAGGATGCAGCCTGGCACAGACACACACACAAAAACAGGAACAGTTCATTGACAGAGGTCCCTCCTCTCAACCCATAGGACCCAAAGCCCCGACTAACAACATTATGTTGCTAGACACCACAGGACACCCTCAGAAGGCCCATGTCTATTCTCTGATGAGTCACAACTGTTTTAGAGTTGGTCATAATGTTAAGCCTGATCGGTATGTCTCTGAAGTTGTGCAACTTTAGCAAATGACCTCCCCTCACATGACAACTGCGTTCAGGTTCCCTCTCAGCACTCCAGGACACCGTCTCACACACGGTCATGCAAAATACTCTTCTGCAAACACACATCCACGCATTACCATATATATGAGAAATTAAAAAAATATTCATGATGAGTTGTACATCAAATCAAATGTAATTTATGTACATAACCAGCCTAGTTATGCAGATATACTTGTATATTCAGACATGAGCCAACAAAGAGAGAGCACGTAGACCTGTGCACGCATAACGACTGTACAGACACAGTGCACACTCAGAGTTTTTTTCTTTTTCTTTTTTTTTGCTGGATGTGTCATAAAAGGGTGCCATTTATACAGGATAATAGAAAAATTAACCTCACACTCCTTATTGTTTGAAGAAGCCGCCTCCGTCTCATGCTGTCAATGCGGATTTTTCTCACACACACACATCACTCTGTGTCTTTGTTTCTGTTTTGGTGGCTGCTCCTCTGCTCTCACCGTCTTTCACACATTCTTTGACTTGTTGTGTCATTGTTGACAGTCCGATAGAGACACAGCTGAAAACACTGGCTGGAAATCCTGACACCATTTAAGTGCCGTAGACACACGGACGAACCCACAGATACTCACACACACACACACATGCACACACTCATGTCAAGGGAAGTATTTGGGCTTCCATATCAGTCTATCAACCAACCATCTCTCTGCCTCTTTAAATATGTCAGTCACTCACTCCTGTCAATTTGCCTGTCTCCCTGTGTTGATCCCCTTAGTGCACACTGGGTATCTTTTCCACTCTCCAACTTTTCCCTTTTCCTGTCACTTAGACACACACATTATGTCCACTGACCTACGGGGGAAAGCAGACAGGAACAGAGGAAAGGAGGCAGAGACTTTAACCTGAAGTAGGAGCAGCTGTATTCCTCTGAGTCACACTTCAGCACGCCATTGATCCAGAGTGTGTTCCGAGAGTCACACAGCGTGTGTGTGCATACTTGTCATTTTTACGTCATCTTTGTCCCGCATACTGTAAAAAGGATTAAGACAAGTTCGTGTAAACCCCGCTCACTCACCAAAATGGCACATTCCACTTATTTTTTAAAGCTCAGTCTCCTCGGAATGAATAACGTGTCTTCTTCTACTAACGCACACTCTATGCATATTACATGAGCGTAGCTTTTCTTTCCTGCTATGTTCCACATAATTATGCATATGCCGCATGAGCAGTGTGTAAATGTTTATATGGTTGAATGTGAGCGTCAGTTGGTGCTAAAAGGGCACGATTCATTTCGCTTCATTTAACTGCTGCAGAGTTGAGCATTATGAGGATGTGAAAGACTCAGTTGTCAACTGAACAAATAATGGAGTAAATCACGTACATTGCAGATGCATTTGTAGCTTATTACTGTATATGTCACCAATGAACACTGTGCTGAGCAATTCACTGAATGAATAAAACACTCACTTGAGATAACACTTCTTCTACTGCAATATAACACAGTGTCAAGATCAAATCAGCCAACTATTTGGCTTGTGATCTCCTGCAAAATTCTGTCTGTGTTATGAGTTTTTTGCTGTTCCACCAAAGAACCAAGGGAACAGATCTGTCAACTTCTTGCGTGGTTTTACTTGTACAAAAATTAAGATATTTCTTTCTTTTCAACTCCATTGATCAAACAATTCATCTTATGTGCACTTAACCTGATTTGGAAACAACTACACAACTATCACTCTGTGCGTAACAAAGTATACACAGTAGTCTGGTCTACCTTGAGCCACTACAGCAGCACAGTGAGTAACGATTTATTAATCTAATCCGAGTCAGATTTTGCTGCAGGTCAGTGTCACCTCATGTGATTCTATTGAATTAGGACTTGGATGTATAGTTTTTCTTGCAATGAAATATTTATAAATTGTTGCGCTCATGCTTTTACTGTGTGTTTAAACTTCTTCCACCATGGAATGTACTTTTTACAATTTCCATTTCCATCTGGAAAACCCAGATGTCGATGTTTTCCATTTCTCCTCTCAGTTACAGGCACACAGAATACGCTCAGTGTATTCACATTACTTGTACAAAAGCTCCATTTTGCACTGTTATTATGCATTTTTCTAACATAAACACTCGAATCAAAACCTGTGACCCTTCCTCGATGTACATGAAAATATCACTTTGATGCATTTCCATTAGGGGCATCTTGTTTCACCGCATCCTGCCACCAAGTCCTGTTAAAGCATTATCTCTCTTATAGTTCAATAGAATGAAGTGTGGTCCACGGGTTAAAAAAATAGAAAGGGATTTTCCACGACTGGCAAGGCAGGGTGAAATGTTGGAGGAACTGAAACGGCAACCGCCAGAATGGCGCAGCCGAGAAAAGGAGATTGAAAGCCTATTAATGGCACAGTGCCTGGTGTGGGGGGAAAGACTTGAATTCAAGCATGTTGCCGAGCACACATTTGGAGGGATTGGGCTGGGGCTTCTGTGAGGGACTAGCACAGTAATTGGAGTTGTGCCAGACTCTTGGCAGTCCTGGCAGGAGTCGCTGTGGTCTTGTCAATGAAAATGATCAGCTCAGCCTGGCTGAGTTTGAATTTGTGTTGGTGAGTAGGCGTCCAACGACACACCTCAGCTTGAGTGTCAGAGGACAGGAGGGAGAGCAGAGAGGGGATGTCAGAGCACACAGCACTGGAGTAATAATAGGGAAGGTTATGGGATGCATTGGTGCCTGACTTTGCACTGGATGGGCTGAATGGAAGCAGAACAATCACATTAGACCATTTTCATCTATGTAACTAAACGGCACATCTACGTTTTAGATAAATGAACAAATCAACAAGTAGGTAATGCCACATCCATTAGATCCTAAAACTGTCTCCATGTTGGAGGACAGAAAACGTGTCTTTGCATATATCACGTGTTCAAAACGCTGATTGCTGACCATATGAGAGATCTCCATTGTCGAAATTTACCATGAACACACAACCACATGCACACTCCAAAACGCACACACGCACACAGTCCTCTGCTGCATGAGTTACCTGATAATGGCATGCTGTGGGTGTACTAAGTTGTTATGGTGGAGTGGCTGACCTAATGCATTAGATTGAGCTCACTGTCAGGTCTTTAAGTAGCTGGGATCAGAAGCAGATACACAGCTAATGGATCCTTCTCTCTGTGGGTGGAATAATACAGCAATAGCTCTATTAAATGTAGCGCTGGGGAAAAAAATAAAAAATTCAACTTACCTTGAAAAAAAGTGAAGACAACAATTGGATTAGCTTAACACCATTTTCATTATCATTTTTTACTATGCCGGCCTGTCCAGTTTTTCAGAATTTATGTGTGAGTGCTTGCTAAAAAGCATAAATGACTGAGTATGGTAAATAGTTAAAGAAATATGTCTTTCATTTCTGCTATTGAAATTACTGTTATTGGGTCTTTGTTTTCGCTGCAGTAGTGGAAATAATTCCAGCAACTTTCTTAGTCCACTAAAACTGTTACTGAAAGCAGACGTTGCAGAAGACTGGTGTACTAATGCAGAATTTTGTTGGCCTTGGAAGAATTTAGTGATAATATATTGTAGCAGGGGAGATATTTTACATTGTTCTGTATATATCAAAAAAACGACTGAAAAATTTGTGCAACCCAAGACATATCCAAAATCGTTAAAGAAATGCAACTTGTAGTGTTTCTTGACGACGTTTCGCCACTCATCCGAGTAGCTTAGGACTGGTGGCGAGTTGAGGTTTAAATGGGAACATCTGTGGGTGTAAGCCATCAGAAACTTTCTTGAGTGCCTGTTAACGACCAGATGCTGGCACGGCTAGCGTCTCTTAACGGCTAGTTACTTAGCTGTCGTTGTCCCTGTCCTCTTTCCCTTCTGATGGGCTACACCCACAGATGTTCCTATTTAAACCTCAACTCCCCACCAGTCCCTTAGAGCTGAGGAAGCTAGTCGGATAAGTGTCAAAACGTCCAGTTGCCTTTCTTTAACGTTTTTGGATATACCATGACCTGGATGATGGAGAACCTTCACAGACGATTCAAGAAATGTTCTGTCCTGGTAATGAGATACTATATGTTGGCTGATTATGTGCCCAGAAAGGCTGACTGTACTTACTCTCTGTTATTTTCACATTTGAAAATATCTGTAATACCTCAACATGTTTGCATGTTCTCTGCTTGTGTGTACGAATGTAGAACAAGCAGAACCTACTGTCCAAGCAGATAGACCTCAGGGGCAAGGAGCCTGAAAAGGGAGTGTTGATGTCCCACACAATATCGGACCTGAGGATCCCTCTGTCCTATGAGGTACGGCTGGCCCCCATCACCACCTACAGCACCGGGGACTACATCAGTCGAATCATCCAGTACTCAGAGCGTGAGTTTCTTTCAAAGCCCTTGATCTTTGTCTGAATTCATTATGATCAGTGTTTCTACGGAGCATACATAAATAGGTGGATTGTGCAAACCTGAGTGGTAATCAATATTATTGTAACTTTCTTCCAGCCTACACCTACCCAAGACCTTCAGGTGAGACTCTATTTCCATCCTCTGTCCTTCCGCATTTTATAGTTTTGAACTTGCTGCTGTGACCCAATTGATGTAGGGTGGTGAGTGTTAGGAAGGCACATTGAATATTGATGAAAGCTAATTTAGCATGTTTGCTGCAAGCTATGTCAGCACAAGTTTGTCAAGGTAAAGTTTGCCGTGCCCCAGCCTTGAATGTTATTATCTTGTTCCTGAAGAAAACAGGCAGATAACAGTGCGAGTAGTGAGTAAGCAGCTGATGGCTGAGAGCAGGTCTGTGCAACTGTAAATGTCATAAAAGATGGGTTGTGATTGGAGGATACGAGGCTGTTTATGGCGATGTGATCGGATAAAAGCTTTGAAAATATTCCATAAGGGCCGTATGGTTTGAACGCGCTTGATGAAACTAAAAGGACCATGTTACATCTTACCATACCTTTGTGCCTCCCTTTTCTCCCTGATAGCCCCATCTCTCTCTCTCTCTCTCTCTCATTATCTGTCACTCTCTCTTACTACTGCTCTCTCCACACCTCTCATCCTCTCTCTTGTCATCCCTCTCTCTTTCTCAGTCAATTGCATCTTGTCTATTTTCTTCATTAAGAGACACGCAGCATTTTTCTGGCAGGAGTGGCAGTTGGCTCAGCCAGGGTGAGGCAATTAAAACAACAGCAGATTGGAACAGACTGCGAGAACAACAGTGCAAATTGAAAGGAGCGCATGTAGTGGAGCAGGGTGTGAATAGTAATAGATTAGCTCCCTGAAACAAAGAAGCACACACGACCCGCCCTCATGGGAAACACAAGCCGTGCGCATCTGCAGCGCACCGTGTGCGCGTACGTGAGGCTTTCCCTGATGCTGTCAGCCTGGACGGCTTTAGATGGCTGTTGTTACTCTCTTGGCTCGATTTTCATTTGTTTAGCGAGTCTCTGATAATGGCAAGCCCTCCAGATGGGCTAATGAAGGTGACAACACCATGGAGAGAAGCCCCTTTATCTTGCTTAACAAGAGACATCGAAATCAAGCACCACGAGAGGTCTTTTTCTAAACACGCTTCTTTGCCTGCCGTGATCTTTCTGGCAATATTAGAGTGTGACTCAAAACCATATGAATGTGAAAAAAAGAAAAGGAGTCCCAGATAGACTTACTTCAGTTACTTAAAGTGGCTGTTCAATGGATACTCTCTAAACAAGGGTATCCGTGGTTTCTAAATGGCCAACTGGGTCCTGACAGCACGTGTTCAGCGTTGCCCATGACAAGGTCCATTTATTGTTGCAGTCATGTATTTGGATTCTTGTGACTGGACAACTAACTAATGCTTCACTGAAACACTGAATAAAGAGCAAATAATATGGAACACAGTTGAGCAGATGTCTCTATCTCCAGGCTACATATCTTGTTTTTGACAGAAATCTTGTGTCTTCAAACAGTGAAATATTTTAATGGTGCTTTGTTTTTTACAGTAACCTGACCCATTCATAGATGCTTTTAAATGTTACACATATTGGAGACACGCATCACAATATGCATAATATGTTGAATCCACTTGGAGTTTTCATGTTACTGTATATACCCTCCTCCTACATTCTACCTATCACTTTGTCAGTAATTGCCTGGCTGTCTGATTTCAAGTGCATATTGCAGAGGTCATGATAGACCTATTTTGTTGCCATTTATTTCCTGGGAGAGGTGGGTGAAAAAAAAACCCAGTAGGTTATGCCACAATTTGTAATGTCACCTACCTGACATGTCACTGGTTTAATGTGTTTTTCTCTCTTGATTTATCTCCACACACACACACGTACATCCCAGACCACGTGTGCGGTTTTGAGGACGAGCGGATCTGCGGTTTCTCTCAAGATCGGAGTGACACCTTCGACTGGACGAGGCAGAATCACCTGACGCAGAACCCCAAACGATCTGCCAACACCGGCCCGGAAACCGACCGCAGTGGGACAAAAGAGGGTGAGAAAACCGGGGGATCATTTTTAATACAGGTTTAAGTCTGTGTGCATTATGTTGAAGTAGAAAAGAAAAACATTTTTTTTTGTTTTTGTTCTAATAAGAACAATCTACAAAAGGGATCACACGTAGCTCAGAGTGCACTGAAATTTAAAGGGTTATCATAAGACTGAGGTGGAACTATCTGTGACCATTGAAATGAAGAAGATAATACTGCACATCAAAGAGGCATTCACTGAAAAAAAAAGAATCTTTTACTTTTCTGGAACTGGTTTTATAAAAAAATAAATAAAAATTATTTCCAAACTGGCAAAAATGGAAATTCCAAATGTATTCAAATTATCTCAACTGCATCAGTATGAGTTTAGTGGTTATTGAAAGCTTCTTCCTTTTCTTTTTCTTCTATTCCATTCTTATGTCTTCTTGTTGGTTCCAGGCTATTACATGTACATCGAAGCATCACGACCGCGCGTCCAGGGGGACAAGGCTCGTCTGCTTTCTCCACTTTTTAACGTGTCGTCAGTCAGGGGCCCCAAGGGCTCCGGGAGAGTCCCGTACTGCGTCTCATTCTACTACCACATGAAGGGCAAACACATTGGTGAGTTTTGGACCAAAGAGTACTGCTAACACACATGCATGCACACACACATCATCTTCTACCATATGAGAGTCTTAGCACACACCAGCGCGGAGAGCATGCTGACACTGAGCGCTATCAGTGTTCTCATATCGCTGGACTTGTGTGAGAAGCTAAAGTCTGTGCTTGACCCATGCTCCCAGGGCTTGTCAGACACAGTATTGTAGATGTGTGTGTGTGTGTCTGTGAGAGAAAACAGAAATAGGGAGGGAAGGAGCAGGGTGGGTTCAGGATGTTACAAAAGTTCTGTTTGTATGTTGCTGCTTGTGCCTCGGAGTGTGTGTACATGTGAGTGTGTTTGAAGGTGGTTGAAGGGGGCAGTGGGTGTGTGATTTATGGCAGTGGCAAGACACAATCAGTCATTTGGGGGAGCTGTTCATCATAATATGCTCTGTCACACAGCTAGAATGCATACGTCTTGGAGCCTACATACCTGGCCTGCACACTTACACACTTGCAAACATGCTTACACACACACGCACAAACATACACATGTTTGCCAATGGGAGTGTGTATGTGTGTTTTTTTTTTATGGATTCCTACAAAAATGGCACAACTAGCAAATACCTTAAGGCAAACCCACAGTTATTCACTCACACATACACACATACTCACAATATTGATTGATGTCTCCATAGCCCAACATACATGCTTCAGTGTGACACTTGTATCCTCGCTGACCTCCCCTGTCTCCTGAGGACGTGTATGGTTTAGAATGGCACAAAGTGGGACATTTTTCTGTTTGGGTTTTTGGGTTATTACTATTATAACAGGGGCAATCTTTGTGATTTGTGAAAGTTTGGACGAGCTTTCAAGTTTTCAATTGCCTCTCATGTTTGTGGCAGTTTCCATAACTAACAATCAATACTAATTCCTCCAAGCACGTCAAACTAACCCAGGCCAGTGCTTTTCGATCATATGCAGATGACACACAACTTGATGGTGATCAATCTCTTGATGACACTGGACCAAGCCATGCATCCAAGGTGGTTTGTTTAAATATCATTGCCTTGATGTTACAAAACTATTCATATTCAGAGTATTGAGGCAGAATATCTATTCTTTTGTGCATTTGAGTCAAAGGTATTGTAGATGTGCTGCAACAAAGCACATGTTACAGGACAAATCAACATCAGTCGCACTGGCTTGCTTACGATTAGTACAGCCTGTACCCAGCTACAAGCCATCCCTCAGTTCCCAGTGATCTCCCTGTCTGTTGCTGTAATTGCCTTACCTTCACAGAGCTAACGTTATTGCCAGGGAGCGACAAGAGTGATTATTTATGAAGAAAAGAGACAGGATGAGCATAAGACAGAGCTAGTGGAGATAGGAGATGAGAAGAGAGAGGAGGCGAAGAGGGTCGGCCAGCCTTGGGGAAAAATGGTAGAGGGCGAGGGTGAAGATGGTTGGAAAAACAGAGCGCAGCCAAAAAATACACAGTACAAAAAGAAAATAGAGGCACTACATCAACTTGTTGATGTTCAGAAGTAGTGAGAGGAGGCTGAACTGTAAGTAGTTTAAATTGTACTTGGCTGTGCAGTGTTAAAGTGCTGCAAAGTGTTAAAAGGTCTTTATACATTGAAAGCATTTTAGGCACTTGGACGTATGACAATTTTTAGAAAGACTGTTCAAATGTTGCCCTTTTCCGACCCACATGTAGGTTAGCTCTTTTATAATCCAATTGGATTGAGGATATAATGCACGGAAAGGTGTCTTTTGTTGGAAGTAAGCATGATGCTCTTCGCTTAGTTTGGATTTCGGGTTTGGAGGAGGGCTGCGCCGCAAATTAAGACCTCCTCGGGTGATGTGTTTTGCTGTTCACCTTAATGTGTTTCTCTCCGGGATCGCTGGCAGCAACAATAAACAACATTTAATTAGTTTTGTTTGGCATTGGGTAGTATTTTAGACTGGCTGGGGTTTACAGGGTGCCACTGGCAAGCTTACTTGGAATCACTGGATTATTTTCACTTCAGAGTGATGAAAGACAAATTAGAGCTGGGGGTCTTTGAATGATGTACTTCTTGTATGTTGTTTGGATGACACTTTCATTAAGTAAAACTTTAAATAAGAACATTTATGAATATCCATGGAAGAAAACCGATTAGTACATAATTAAGCATAGCTTTTGACATACTTAAAGAGGTTGTTTTATATTATACTTTTTGGTTATATGCACTTGTTTAAAGCCTTTTTTAGGTTTAGATACCTTTCTATCTAATTTATTGTCAAGTTTTGAGAATATAACATGTATCCAAGCCAAGATTTGTTGTTTCTTGTACACCTGAACTGGGTACTGAAGAATTTTGAATACCACTGTTTGACAGAAGCCCCGATTCCCAATTTTATCTGGCTGTTTAGCATAGTTTTGTTTCTGAGGCAAACCGGCAGCAGAGGCATGCATAGGACACGAGCCTTATTTAGAAGGCGATGAGGGACAGAGGGAGGTGAGAACCAACGCAGGCATGCCTACTTTCAGTTATCAAAAGAAAAACAACTCATTTGAGTTCAAGTGCAGCAGTGCATTTCCATCTGTGTGTGCGGCGGTGTAGCTCTGCTGTCTTACCCACTCATGATTCTGCAGACAAGTAGGCCTGATAGAGCCGTGATTTCTCCCCTGCCTCTTTGACACTCTTACCAATACACTCTGCCTTACCTCAGTCCAATCAATAGACTGCTTATCAGAGTCCTCTTTCCTCCCGCCTGTCTTGTGTGTGCATGTGTAGGTGGAGATGGTAAGAGGAGAGAGAGGGGGAATGGGAAAGAAACAATGAGACAAAGATATATGAAGAGGGCTACATCAAAATTAGCCAGTGTATCTCTCCTTGAAATAACTTCAGTGTCCTGTGAAATGTAATGTGATGGACAGTCATCTACCAGCACTTCTAAAGGTCACCAATTAACCAGTTGTATCTTTTTGACTTAATTCACACAACGTCCAAAGAGTAAAAACAACAAGCTGTTATTTGAAGGGAGTTATATTTGGGAATGTGTGTGGGCTATTTGTTTGCACTGGCTTCCTGGACATACCGTTGGCTGCTTGGTGAAGACGGCACATCTTTGAGTTGATGCGGTTTGCATGAGTCATGTTTAATTAAACCAATATACAGTACGTGGTAACTCTAAATGTCACTCCTTTATTTGTCAATCTCTGGATGCTAGAAGGCTAATTAAACACTGTGTTTATTATAGATGAGGCTGGCTTGACAGTTTCCTTCCCATTACCTCTACATATACATCAACACGTTGCCTAACTTTCCTATTTGCTGTTTTTGCACACCGTACCCTTCTCCTAATAACGCCTCTTCTGTGGCACAGGCTGTTAGTACTAGCCTGGTACCTACATTATAGATACACAGTCACACAACAAAATGATACATCCACATACACCAGCATACTTCTGCATACCACATGCATACATATCTAGATACAGTATATAGCACTGATACTGTGCCCCCCACTTGTGTATTTGTTTAAGAGACTGGTGGTTGGTTAATGTTCCAATTAGGAGCTGGCTGGGGATCATTAAGAAGATGAATGATTCTCTTACACCTTATAGACCTAAAAGGGAAAGGGAGAAGAAAAAGAGAGAGGGACCATTTGGATTAGCTCTCCATGGCTTGTATAGTGCCATTTTTAACCAGTGACGTATATATAGTGTACATGTTAATCAAAAATAGTCCATTGTTCAGTCTTTATCAATACTTTCTTTTCTTACAGCCTCGTTCCATTGCTTCTCTGCCTTTATTTTTGTTTGACATTATCTCTCACAGTCATTGGTCCCTTTGCTTCACTGCTATCTCAGTATGAAAGAAAACAAGCCACTGGACCGTCCAGAGTGCAGAGTGTATCGCATATTATCCAATGGGCTTCACACATCTAATTTTCACTTAAATGTCATCCACGCACAGTATCTGACCTTAGAGGTTCACTCTAGTGTATACGATACGCAATGCAAGTTAAGTGAGTCCATGGCACGTCATGTTTTTGACGATAGAAATGTGAGAATTAAAGTGTATGGTGTGGTATGGAGCTGGATGAAATTTTGGACTTGCTTTGCACCGTGCGACCAAACCCAGGCATTTGGTCGTCTGGGTTTTGTGGAGAAAATCCTGTTTTGTAATGCTGGCAATGAGAGAGCAGCTACGTATTAAATAATCTTGGGATGACATTGTATGCTCCTTGCTGGAAAAGTATATTCATTGGGATAAAGGCGCGTGATGAAATTGATGATTGTGATTGAAAACAACGCATTACATTTTTGGAAGTGTGAATGGACCGATAATTAGTCGTCCACTTGCAGTGTACTAGCAGATAAAGAGGAAGCCCAACATGATCGTTAGGCCAATTACAGATGGATTAACCGTTCACTAACAGTTCCTAATGACCTGTATGCGTGTGTCTGTGTGTGTGTGTGCTTGAATGCATGTGTGCGATCTCTTCACAGGCACTCTCAACGTACTTCTGAGAGTGAGAAGCATTGCCTCTGTGGACTCGGTGGTGTGGACAAAGTCTGGTGCTCAGGGTGCCGACTGGAAGAAGGCGTTCTTTGACATTAGCCCCAGTGGACCCTTCCAGGTAAGGACTGGCGATAATCCTTTTTCACAACGTACTGCATGCAAGTTTAGAAACAATAACATAGCACTGAAGAAAGTGTAACACTCTCACACTTCAACCAGCATATGCGCTTTAGAATTATTTTAGAAAATGTTGGCCTTCGTGGACGAGAGGATTTGTGCTACTGTATGTGCTTAGTACGTAATGATCCACACTCTGCCTCGGCAGCCTTACATTGAGCAACTAAGAGGTGCCGCATGCAGATGTAGTAACTGGTCTGCAGGTATGACCTGGTCATCAGTTGAAGCCAAACGTGCAGTGTGCTCTGTACTGCCAATGTGATGTTTAAAAGAACTCAACCTCTGAACTGAAATCTGCCTCCAGTGCTTGCATCTTGATTTTCATCACGTGCCAACTCAATTGTCAGGTCTGCTTTGGCTTATTCTGAGGAGAAGAAAACAGGATTTTCTTTTTCTTGTAGTTCCTCTCATCTGTGAGGCATCTCCTCTATAGCAACCATTTCCTCTCTACCGCGTCTTTCCCCGGAGGAAGTCGTCCACCGCTGCCTTGATAGAACAGGGGGGATTTTATACCCTGGTGGCAGTTTCATTGAAATGGGGGAATTGCACAGAGAGTTGAAACTCTGCTTGGAACCTGATGAATCTTTCAAAGTACAGTCTCCACGCTGACATTTAAAGCTCCAAAGAACCACAGAAAGCCATCAGTTTCCCCGAATTTACTCAGAGAATCACTGCCAAATTTTATTAAAGCAAGTTGGCGACAAGGTTAGGTCAAGAACTTAAGTTCTCAAGGATTTGCCCTTTCAGTGCACCTGTCAGCACACGGGTCATTGCAGCTGATTACATTCTCACAATATATGCAGAGTGAGTCTGCCCATTGGAATCAATATTGCAAGACATTATTATTTATCAAGCCACACAGATTTGTGCAAAAAGCAGTACTAATGAAGGTAATGAAAAAATATGATGAAAATAAATTGACCTTAGTGTTTTTATAGGAAGGGCCGTTGTGCATTTTCCATTTATTAAATAAATGTGGGTACATCAATTTGACATTTTAGTACTGAGGGGAGTATTGATAAATGAAGGCCTTTTGAGTGAACATTCAGCTCATTTTCTTTTGAATGTCAGCAGCGCCGCTATCCACCCAGTAACCAGAGAAGTAGTGAGATCTCAGGGCCGGATGCGAGGTCTTGCTATGAAAGATCTAGATGTCGTACACGTATACAGTAGCTACACCCCTCCGAGTGAAATAAACAGATTCAAAAAAAACATTAATAAAACACACTCACAAAATACTGAATTACTTACACTGATCACCACATATGGCTACCACATTACAATAGTGTAGTATAATCACATTGGAGTATGAAGCCGGTTTTGATTCGCTCCTGTTTGCCTGCATTACCAGATAAATTCAAGGAGACAGAGACAGTAAAAATTATAAAAATAAAATATTCATTCATTCATCTTCTGTACACGCTTATTCCTGTTAAGGATCGCGTGGGTCTGCTGGAGCCTATCCCAGCTGTCATCGGGCGAGAGGCGGGGGTACACACTAGACAGGTCGCCTTTCCATCGCAGGGCCAACACAGAGAGACGGACAACCATTCACACACACACACCTATGGCCAATTTAGAATCACCAATTAACCTAATGAGCATGTCTGTGGACAATGGGAGGAAGCTGGACTACTACGTTACCATGTAACATGCAAGCTTATTGTGAAACATATGCAGGGATGTGATATCCAACAATAGCCATATACATTTGTCAGATGACTTTAGAATCTAGATCTAAAGTCTCATTCAAAATAGCATTATTATATTGCTGGCTTTTTCAAATTAAGGCAGTGGAACTGTATATTTTGCTCATTAGTACATAGTGCTACAGAAGGAAGTTTACCAGTTAACCACCTGTATTATGTGGTTATTTGTGTAAAACGCATCATAGACCTGGTTTTTACCTGACCACAAATATTCGTTTGAAGAGATTTAGCAATGATGAAACTGATCAATCAAAAAGGTGTGTATATATGAAAAAAACATGCAGTATCCAATCAGTTTTCTGTAAAAACCAAGAAGAAGTACATATGGCCTTTGTTGAGAGTTCAGCTTTCTTAATCACATTCATGTACGAGAAGCAGCAGGTTGAACTAAAACTGTCTTCAGATACAGCCTTTAAGAGTTAAAGGCCTAGCACAAAGGGCACAGCCTGCCATGCTTTTGAGCTGTACAGTCATTTTCCTTCAGTTGACTGTGCACATTCAGTCAATAGTGGAAGAAAATAGTCATAGAGACGTGAAAGAAGAAGCGCCTGTGTTTGAGCGCTGTCTGTTGATACACTACTGAGGTCCCTTCGGCTCCTTGGCAGCTGTGCTTGCAGTTAGCGCTTCCCTGTTGGCATGTGTAAACTAGATGACTCAGTCCTCCTTTCTGACTGGACATGATGCCTCCTCCCTCCCTCCCTCTCTTATTTTCCCACCCTTTCTTTCTCTGTGTATCTATTTGTGAGCGTGTGCGTCTGTGTCTGCCCCGGTAACTTTATAAAGGTGAGCAGAGGGAGGAAAAAGGGAGGGCAAAAATGAAGATGATTTTGTTTTGACTCTATCCTCCCGTGTGTGTTTCTCGATCTCTTTCTATTTTTACTTTTTTTTTTTCTTTCTCTATACTTATCACTCTCTCCGGCCCAGTGCTGGGACAGGGGAACCAGCTGGGTCGATTCTTGCCATGGTCCGCTTCACACTCTCCTGCCTCAAGGCTGATGACTAATGGCTCTAAAATCAACAAACTCAGGAAAGAGTCTTCAGCTATCCATGTCTTCATACCCACACACGCACTCCCTGCATTTATCCGTCTACATTCTTTTTAAAACTGCGTGCATAAACACTGTGTTAGATTCGGATATGTGCACACACACAGATAAACTATTTTTCACACACACACCAGTCTCCTATCCCCTCCAGCAATTAGCTATGACAGGTCAATTAACGGGCTTATTTATGAGCAGGGGATGCCTGCTAGTTGTGTTGTAATGATTCCAGATACTCTCTGTACGTGCATGGGGGAAATTGAATTCATGATGAATGTGGGCTGAGGGCCTTAGCTAGGGGCTGCATTTGCTCTTCATTAACTGTGCCTTTGCAACACCACCATGTTTCTTTCACCATTAGAGGGAAAATTAAGTCTGAAACAGTGGGCATGGTGTATGTTTCAAGGCTCTTCTGTGATGCCGGACAGCACCATAGCCTTTATCATATTTGCATGTTAACAAGTGCCTGAGACAAAAGTTTTAAACTGTGGCACACACTCCCAGTGTACGGTATAATCGTTTTGTCCTCCTGTGGCTAATTTGAAGCTCTTAACCTTTAAACACCTGCCTCCAGCCACTTCAAGTAAACCAGAATTAATCATATATTAACATCGTACGGTTTGTAAGCTTTTGAGTGTATTAGCAAATACAAAGAAACAAAACTGCATTTGGGCTTTTTATGAACAGTTTGCGATCATTCATATATGGTATATATAGGCTGAAAGCTTGTGGTTATGGCTCCCATTGGCCAATGCATCACTGCTTTGCGGGCGAGCGTGGATGGAGAGATACGGCACTCCCAGAATCTTTGTAGAAGTCATTCAGCCAAAGCAGTTCTGTCTCTGGACAAACAAAGACTTTAGAAGTCACGGCAGCTCTTTCCTTTTCCCCAGCCACAACAGCTAGAGGCCGACCTTTTCCGGGAGTGCTCATTTTTGTCATCTTTTCTTCCCAAATAGTAAATTTGTCCTTCAGAATTACTCGCGCTCTTATCTGCGAGGCAGTTCAGGAATGTCACCTGAGATGCCGCGATCAACACCTGCTGTGACTGTTAATCAGGCCTGTCTTTACTATTGAGTCATACACATACAATAGGAAACATGTTCTGACTCAGTGGTTCCATTATTCTCTGCTATTAAATGAGCTGATTCATGAATAACAAAAATAATGTCCTTATCATCAGGTAGGCCAGATCTCCATCTGCAGAGCTCTTGTCATCAAACCCCCTTTAATTTATAATGAAAACATTTTTCTGCGCTAGACTTGTAACCAGCTGGCGCACCATGTGTTAGTTTGAAAACAAGCTATTATAGCAGGCTTTGTCCTAACTTGAGTCTCTATTAGTTCATATTAACATACTAAAAATGTGCTTACGATGTCAGGCGACTGCTGGCATGTGACATGTCATTTAAAAACCTTAGTGTCATGATCAGTCCTGTAAAATGTTAAGGGAAGGTTAATCAGATAAATTAGTGTGTGAGTGCAACAGAAGAGTCAAAGAGATCCAAGACATACAGTAAAGTGTTGACCAGTCACAATCTGTGCCCTACTCCTTTTGTGTCCACTATGCTGCGTTAATTCACGTTAATGACCAACTGGGAAAAGAAAAACTTCACAAACCATCAAAAGCCTGAACATATTAAGCCAAAGAGTTTGACATGGAGCAAAGACATATCTAAATAAGTGCAGGGACACCACTCAAAAACATGTGCACGCTCTACCACAGAGGCGAACACAGGGATAGCCCTATCCATTCCGCAACAAGAGGGAATGAGCCATGTGATTTTGTGTTTATGCCATCAATAAAGCACTTAATGCAGCTTAAATATGCATACTGCCATTTGTTTCGTGACTCGGGCAAAGGTAGCTGAGGCAGGATGGATGAATGCACATGAGAGAGGGGTTGTCTCCTTGGCAACTGATGGTTGCCTTGTGTAATGCTGTTTCCTCTTGCCTCTCCTTTCAGTGTGTGCACTTGCTCATGTGCTCACGTGCACCATTTGCCCACTCCATCACATGGGTTAGGGATATGAGTGTGACTTCCATCACATTTGTGTGTGTCCTTGCTCATGCATGACCCGGGAACTTGCATTAGGAAATTGTACTGGTTCTCAATCATGCTCCAACGAGGTCGGTGGTTATCACATTGTGGTGACACTCTTACCCCTGTGAAACTTCCACAGCTTCCACAACTTATAGCCATGCTTAACCTGTGTAATACACAGTCAGAAATGCACCTTGAAATATTTATGCAATGCTGAGTAAAACATCTCAGAATTCACTTTATTTTTTGTGTAATTGTTTCAAGTTTTGGCACATGATGTATTTGCATTTAATCCACTGAGCTGTCATGCATTTGCAAACAGTATTTTTTTTACCTTTACAAGAACTTTAACAGGTTTAACGGATTCTGTTCTCCGGTGCACCTCTCTGCTCCGCTCATACATGCAAACCACTGCTGGGTAACAAAATAGAGTTGTTAAATAATGTAGGAAGCATGCAGCCTTGATCCCAGCACCAGCAAGCGGAGATGCGCTGATAAACATACTTGTTTCTCTCTCTCGTACTTTTCCTCATTTCTTTCTACTTTTTGCTACGTGTCAAGCTCTCCAAGGGCCTGATGAAATGAAATATGAACCCCATACGCACTGGTCTCTTTTTCTTCTCACTCAATTTCAGCTTTATGCCTCTGCTACCATCCGGGCTGGATTAGCAATTGGACAACAGGGTCCAAAAGCTTCAGAGTCACTCCATGTCACATTTGAGAGGGCTTGAACTAAAATCTAGTTTTAAAACCCAACTAATTTAAGTTTATAATGTGGTTGTGTGCTTTAAGTTTTACTTGAACACAGAAGTCATGGTCAGTTATACCAAACCCTTATTTTCTAGCGATTGCCCAGCATATTAAATGTTAGGAAATACTTTAAGTGTCCATCATTTCAACATGCTCTTGCTTTCAAATACTTATGATATGATTTAATAATATTATCATATCATATGATTAACCAGGGCGGCACAGTGTTGCAGTGGTTAGCACTGATGCCTCACAGCAAGAAGGTTCCGGGTTCGAATCCATGGGACGACTGGGCCTTTCTGTGTAGAGTTTGCATTTTCTCTTGTGTCTCTTTGTCTTCCACCCGTAAGACATGCTGGTTAGGTTCACTGATGATTCTAAATTGGCCGTAGGTGTGAATGAGAGTCTGAATGGTTGCCTGTGTCTCTGTGTTAGCCCTGAAATAGACTGGAGACTTGACCAGGGTGTAGCCCTGCCTCTCACCTGATGACAGGCTGGGACAGGCTCCAGTAGACCTGCACGACCCTTAACGGGAAGAAGCAGTTACAGGCTAAGATGAAGATGATTAACCAGTTAAAATAATTTAAATTACTTTTCCATTGACCGCTTCATTGATGGGCATCTAGATTGTGGGGTGCAAATGATAATGTATAGATGGGGTCAACAACAAATTTTCACCCGCTATCACCCTAGGGGGTCAGTCCAGCCCTCCAAGTTGCTGTTGTTCGTCCAGCGTTGCTGTCTTCCCCCACTCTCATCCTCTCTTACCGTCTGTCTCTGGAGAGCGCTGGTTTCCTCACAATCGATATTAATGATTGAGCTGTCTGTTGTTGACAGTGGGAATAACCTGACACAATTGGTGCCGTTAAGCCGGTGTTTAGCTTCTTTTCTACAAGTTGAAATTGTGAAGAACGACTCTGTTAAGTTTATTTTGCCGATTGCTGTCGCCTGTCTGCTCGCTAAGCTCAGGGTAGCGGCGTGTGCGAAGAAGGAAGCGGCCGCTAAAGGTGATGTGTACATTTGTATTTGTTGTTTATTTTTGGCTCCCAGTATCCAGGCATTGCCGCACTTTCACAAGGATATGATGCAAGGACCGTCAGCCTTTGGCAACTTTATCCAAACAGAGTCCGTTTTTATTTTCAGTGCAAAATAAGTCTGCTCCAAGTACTGGTCAGGTGCATTTGCTGTTAAAGACTCTAAGTTGATGCAACTTGAGGGAAAGCAAACTTGCAAAGGGATGAGGAACTGACTCTTGCAGCTCTTTTTTTTATAAAGACTTCCCACATTTTGACTGCAGCCTGCAGCGTTATGTTTGCCTTTCAGATGGAGATCATATTGTTTTATTGTAGTTCTTTTGTTTTGGTGTCGTTGTCCTTTAGTTATTCTAGTCAGTTTGGTCTCTGTTGAGTGTCTCTAGTATACATTTTCTCACAGCAGACGTTTTAAATACTGACAGTAGGGAAAGCACAGGTGTGATCGTGATGGCTGTGTTCCAATTAGGGGACATCCTGCTTTTGTTCATTCTGGTTCAGTGGTATGATTTACTGAGACGCTTAGTGGAGCACTGCTTATCCCCCTTGTTTCCCTCTTGGATTTCAGTCCCATCCTCTCTGCATATGTTATCTCACTGTGTCTAACTCTTAAGATCTTCAGAGAAGTTGCGACGTCAGATAAATGGTAATATCAGTTACAAAAAAAAAAAAAAAAAAATGTTTTCCCGTTGCTAATTAAAACAGAGTGGGATCATTTTAGGTCTGAAGAGGCTTGTGAATCTACTGAACTGTAGCCTGTAGTACTATCTATGTCTGTTCCTGTCACTTTGCATTTCAGTGTTAATTCTTCTTCTCCACAGAAGAAACCATTAATCTGTTTAATAAAGAAAATTAAAGCGCATTGGCCACGTTTAGTCCATTATCATGGCAGATTTTCCCTCTGAGCAACATTTATATTATTTTCCAGTTCACTTGAACTCCGAGTGGTGGCTGTTGAAGTAGATGTTATTTATTTCCGCATGAGTGCAGGAGCGGCTGCATATTGGCGCCCGTTTAATTCCCGCTTCGTGTTAGGAGCATGTCCGTGGAGAACACAAACTTTCTAGCCCCGTGCACAGCTCACTGACTGCGCACACCGCAGGCCTTTGAGGTGCTGCCACTCGTCTCCGCATTTCTTCTTTGTGCTCCATCCAACAAAAGTAATGATGTCTGTGAGAACAGCTTTCCTTCCTGCTTCTCTAAAGCAAGCAGCAGCGGCGGAAGCTCTGCCATTGGCTAGCATTTTATAACGAGGCTTTTATTGTAAACAGTGGCAGAGCTAACCGATAAGAAAGCATTAGAATTTAAATTGTTTACAGCCTGCTGGCCATGATTATTACTGGCTGAGGATATCCAAGTCATAAATTCGTGTAATGTGAACTTTCATTTTAGGAGCTTTGCTGCTCTTTATTTGGAGCCATTACATAAAAACTCTGATGATAGCCATATACATAAAAAGCCTTCATATTCGAATAATAATTGCTCCCTTTTATTGTGTTTGTGTCACCTCAGAAAGCTTGCAATCACATTACTCTGAACTGATCTTGATGCATGTTGCTCATTGTTACCAACAGGCCACAGAGATAATGTGTAAACATAAAATCAATGGAGTAACAAGAGAAGGTAACATGTTGTAGCAGATTATTTGTGTTCCCGCTCACCCCTCTGCGGATTACCTAGAGGCCATCTGTGCTCCTCACAGTGTCTCGATACCTGGGGGGCTTGTTGGAAACCAGGCCAACCCACATTCATGTGCCTCACACTACACCATCTCCTTTCTGTGCTGGTATTTCAAAGCCGTGTCTCCACGTCTCTCTCTCTCTCTCACACACATGGCCGTGTCCCCTCTGGTATGTGGATAGCACATCAATGGGAACATTAAAGGTTACAAGCCTCGACAAAACGACACACTCACAACTCCAGCCTGACACTTTACTGTACACCCTTTGATCCTGCAGTCACACATACACACGTCTGTTTAAGTCAGGGTTCTTCTCACCCACTCCCTGCGTCACACGCTGCGCAGGTTTCTACCGAGCTTCGCAAAAGGTGATTTTTGTAGTTCGTCTTTCTGAAACAGAGTGAGGCCATTTTGGAGTATTCGGTTAATGGTAAATGTCAAAGTTAAATATCACATGCATTATACAGTATATAACAAGAGGCTTTTAGGGCCCATGACCCCATTTTTACATCTCACAATCTCATGACCCCAGCACTTTAAAAGTTGTCCAAATTGTTTTATGTTGAATTAGAAAAGCATCCGTTGAGTGGGTTATATAAAAACATGGAATAAATTGTCCTCTAGATATTTTATTTTACGAAAAATATTCAGTGCCATACTAAGATCAGCACACTGTAGTCCTAAAAATATTCAGAGGTTGTGATTCAAGCAACCTTGCTGCTCTCAAGGTTGAGAACCTCGGAGATATTCTTCACCTCAGCACAGTGCCGAGCCGTGAAGTGTGTTGGTGCAGGCGACTCACACTCCTGCCTGCTCTTTCAGCAGTGGAACATTCAGATAAAGGGCACAGGCCTATTTGTATGAGATTTTTCCAGAAAAATAAACACAAGGAATCATTATTTTTACAATATACTGTATCTATCGCATTGCTTGGTGCAATTGGTCCATCAATTCAGATTGATGTTGTTGAGGAAACTATTATGTTCTATGTTTTTTGTGTGTCAAGGCCAGAATCAGTGTCTGGGTTTCCCACCCTCAGTTACTTTTCTCATTGTCTCTAATTATACAACAAGCTGGCGTCTTGTTCACTGCAGATATGCTCGTAGGTATACGTGTGAGGTGTGTTTGGATGCATTTGTGAAAATTGCCATCCTAACGTGTGCACCGCTTCTGGATAAAAAAGCGCATCCCTCCACACTGTGAAGAAACGGCATCGCAGCGTTTATAAATTGGAGGACCATGGCCTTTTGACCAATTAGCCTCTTCCTTCCACCACCTCTGAATTTCCGCTCACAGCTCCCACTCATCCTAACAAATCAAATAACCTCTTCCCACAAATGAGCCGGCCGGCTAAACCCGTCTCCCACTTGTGCTGCTGGATTTTCTTTTTGTTTTCCCTCAACACCAGACAATCTGCTTCAAGGTTTCTCCTAATAATTTTATTTATTCATTCAAAGAAGACTGCTCATTCTGCGACTAAATTAGAAAGTAAATGGAGGAGAGATGGTACTGCTCTGTGTTTCCATCCCCTATGTGAGTGTAATTGAATGGACTTTGTGTTTGGAGAGGAGGGAAAGAAAATAGTTTAGAGTACCTGCATATATACATACTTGCAAGAGAAGAGTCGGGCAACATCTTAAGTTCTAACATGCCAGTACTGAATAGTGAGCAGTTAATAAATGTTTATTCATTCATTCATTTGTCCTCTGAAGGGTCGCAGAGGGGCTGGAGCCTATCCCAGCTCTCATTGGGTGAGAGGCGGGGTACACCCTGGATAGCTGGACAGGTCTCCAGTCTATCACAGAGAGACAGACAACCACTCACACTCACATTCACACCTACGGCCAATTTAGAATCACCAGTGAACCTAATGAGCATGTCTTTGGATGGTGAGAGGAAGCTGGAGAACCCACGCAGACACATGGGTGCTAACCACCACACCACCCCTAACAAATGTTCAGCAATCCTCAATTAGGACATACAGCAAATTATGTTAAAGATCGATCAAATTAAATGACATTTACAGAATTATCATTGTCCACAACCAACCTCTTTCAACGTCTTCTCAAATGCAATGCTGAGGTGAACCAAAGAAATTACTTCACATGCTAATAGCCATGCTGCTCCTTGTCTGTGCCAATAAATAGGCTCGGTTATGTCCCCCGTGGATTTCTGTTTGGTACTTCAACTTGACATTGCTGTTGGGCACAATCATGACAACACTGAGGGATTAGAACACAGGTAATGGAATGCCCCAGTGAACAGATACGGTTGCCACGGCGTTTGCTTCACCATTCTCCACCTCTCATTTACTCAGACGACATACGGGGTCGGGTCAGGCTTTTCGTCTTGGTGGGTCAGAACTGGGTTAATCGAACCCACTCTTGCTCTGGCTGGATATATTTACACACAAATTGATGGCCGCGCCACTCTGCTAATACTCTAACCACAGCATGTTGGCATTAACAGATGGAGGTTTTTAACGTCAGGCCAGTCATGCATATTTGCCACCCCTCCACGCTTGCACCTGCTCGCTCTCTTGTTAACCTGTAGGTATACAGACATAGTATGCAGGCTGAGTGCAGGCACTTTATCCATCAGCATGCATGCACACAGGAGCACATGCTCCCCCAGCTCTGTTCTTTTGGATTTAACTAAAGGGTTAAATGCCTTGCCGAAAGGCTTCTTGGCAGATGGAGCAGAGAATATTGCTGCGTGTACGAGGACATGTTGGAACCACTTAACAGATCAAATACTGCACTGTTACCGTCAAATTGACAATCCCTCAGTTATGATTACACGGCACGCACTCTGGCTAGCATATCTGGAACTAAGCGTCATGAAGCACCAGCTGCAGTCGTGAGAGTTGCTTTCGTTGTTATTTTGAAGCCACAAAGTTTCCCTGTTTATTTGCTTTCCCCCTCTTCAGATGCCAGACAGAATACGCTTGGTTTTTGATTAGCTAGGTGCAATGGGCTTTTGGTGCCTTGGTACACCACAGTAATTAGGCTGTCAGTCAAAACCAGATGGCTGGTGGCTAAAATGGGGAAGCCGCCTGCAAAGTTTTCAGATGAGTCCCCTGTTTAGTTTAGCTGACGTGGGTCCACAAATAATTGGGACAACAACTACTATTACTACTACTAAATATATAAAATAATGCTTAAGAAAACTATAATATGCGTGTAGTTTTTTTTTTGCTTCTTGCGCATTCATTTTCTTCATATTCTGGTTTGAGCTGTGTTTTAGTGGCGTTACTGTCCCTTGGATGCACTATTTGTTTGTAAACCTTGCATGTTGTAAATTGCTGCTCCGCATCAGACTTTTAAAACCAAACCCATTCCAGATAATGTAGGTGGAGTCTCCTCCAGGAACGAGCTCCTCCCTGCCCGACGTATCTGCTCCGCCTTCCGCTGTTATCAATTTGTCAATATTCCACATGTGTTGGGCTGTGAGCATGTCACGCACATATATATACGTCATCAATGGAAATGTATCGTTTTTATCGCGGGATGACATATTCTTACCGTGGGGAATGTTGTTGATGATATATCGTAAATGATAAAATATTGCACATCCCTACTAGACACCTTTGTCTGCTATCTGGTGGTAGCAATCCCTTTGTCCACATACGAGGACATATATTTTTTTCATGTCCTACTTCCTTTTTAAAGATGATGCTTCATGTGTATACTTCTTAAGTCATACTAATTCCAGATACCTTGGAGAAATTAAGAATGAATACCAAACAAAAGCTCGGGTCTCAGGAGGTTGTTAATTTGATGCTGTTTTAATTAGTTTATTACTACACTTCTTGCTTAGAGGACTTGACAACTGCATTTTTATTTGTAGTAAAATTCCTCATTCATTTTGGGTCTGGCGGAGCTCCGGCTGTGTTTCCTGCATCAAACGCGCTCACCCAGTATCTATGTGTCTCTGTCCTTGTTTCCCTAACAGATTGTTTTCGAAGGAATGCGAGGCCAGGGTTATGAAGGGGATATTGCCATTGATGACGTATCCATCACCCTAGGAAAGTGCAAGCAAGAGAACACTGTTGCCAACGCAGGTAAGACAGGTAAGATAGAATATGGCAGTCTGTGTGTGTGGAAATGCACGTTAACAGCCAGGAAAACAAATAGAGAGGTCTGTGAATTACATCCTCTGTGTGTGAGGAACTGAAATCAAAATAAAAATCTTTAAAGGTTTTTTTTTTTTAGTTTTCGGCAAACATGTCAATAAAACACTTGCAAAGAAGCTGAAGCAGAGATAAATTGAGTAGAACTGAATTGATTTCAACTGACAATAAATTATTTTGGGGGGTTGGGCGGCAGAGAAGGGAATCACTGCAGAGACCATATTTTCGCTATGAGGATGAGAACGAAACGTCTATTAGGTTTCATGTTTGGGAGGTTCGGGAATATAACACAGAGAAAATATTGTGTTTGCGGGGGCTGCACGGAGGCATGTGGACGCCACAGGACACCGGCATGGAGGCGGGCTGGAAGCCGCGTCGTCATTTGTGGTCCTTCCTCTGCCCTCTGTTGTTTCATTAACTTCACTTTCCCCTCTGTAGTTTCATTCTCAAACTTTCCACACCATGCCCCCGCTGCTGCCTCCTTCACACACACCTTCATTATATCCTCTCTTTTCCTTTTACTTTCTGTTCTCATCCACCATTTATTACCCGTGTACCAACGCACTCTCTCCGTTGTCGTTAAAAGCTTCTCTTATTTACCCTTTAGAGAGAGAGAGGGAGAGAGAGAGAGAGGGATGTAACGGAGAACATGTGCGACATGAACATCTTAGAGAAAAAGAGCATGAGTGCCAGAACATCAGTGACGTAAGGAGAACAGGGGATGATGTTTACGCGCCATAAACTACTATAAATTTCTCCATACTACTCATGCTTGCACGCTAATTCAACCGGATGCAAAATGTGCTTACTTATAAACTAAGTAGGGGGGGGGGGGGGGGGGGGGGGGGATAGAAATGGATTGAAGAACCAAATGAGTATCCAAGTTCCTGCCAGCAATTTAGGAGAGTGTATGACAACAACAAGCAAAATGCAAAAAGTGTGTAAGTGCATAAGAATCAGACATGTGCAACAGCGTGGGTGGATTGGACAACCAGTGACTTCCTGTTATTTATTTATTTTACTGTATAATGTTGTCATTTTGGATTTCTACTGATTTGGGACGCAGTTTGCTGTCATCCTCGAAAATTTGCATCAAATGACTTGATGTATTTACTACAGCAACATTAATTCAGAAAAAACAAGTGAAAACACGTAGAGAAAAAGCGAACAAACAAACAAAAAACTCACAGAGAGCGAAACAGGAGGGACTCCAGCACACAGAACATGCCATACGTGTGTTGCACTGTTAGCACAACACATTAGGCTTTATGATTGTCATGATAACTTTTGCAATGATTTAACACAAAGAAGATATTAGAGCTGTGAAAACAACACAAAGCAGCAAAAAAAACAAAACAAAAACGTGTTGAATTATTAACAGCCTTCTTTTACCTCCTCAAAACCCCAATGTGGGATGCCTGCGCTTGGATGTGTGGTGCAATTTCACACATATATGCATGCAACAACACTGACGGATGGAGTGAATAATGGATGAAGGCATAAACAGGAAGAGGAAAGCTCTTGAGCTTCCCGGGAGTGCGCGTGTGCACGTGTGTCCTGCAGGTTTTGTGCAGGCAGAGGCATACAGTGCAGACAGATGTGTAATTATCAGACGGGCGACTGAACACAAACATAATGCATCTGTCTTGAGTACAGATTTTCTTCTTCATGCGTTTGGTGAGGTAAACAGATGATCAGAGGAGGATAACAACAATTAATCAACCAATTCAATCAAATCAATTGAATTCAATCGTGCACATGATCTCATACAGTATATAGCGGTGTCTTACAAGGACATTTTTTACACAGGTGTAATTTTAGAAAGGCTTGAATCACTATGATTTGCTGCGGCTCCTTGCACCTCGCTGATGTGGAAGAAGGCAGGTGCCAGCACCACCCAGCTGATACAGCACATCCATGCATCTCGCTCATAAAAACACACAAAAGCGCATACACACTCTCTGATACACACAACGTGCACCCATGCGCAAGTATTATCAGTGGATATTTGCGTGTAATGCCTTATAGTATATGCAGGGATGCACACAAGTTTTTGACTAGCACTCGCAGCAGAACCATTCTCACGTACACATGTGCACACATTTACTCCGGGTTAACTATGTGCACGCACATGGGGACTGGTATCCTAAATGAAGGATGATTGCCTCCGACATGTTTGGTGCAGCTCCACCTGCACAAATCACAGAGCCGCACCTGGCTCCAATGTGTGTTTGCAGGAGAGGAAAGGAGGATTTTGAAGGTGTGCTTGTCTCTTACTGTTTTGTGTCCTCTTTACTTCTCTTATATCACGCTGAGCCCTCGCTTCATATTATGCGAACCGCAGAGACGGAGCATGGAGTATGAAACACAGAGAAGTGAGAAACAGATAGGACAACACACACAAAAAAATAAATAAATAAATAAATGGAGGTGTTCAGCCACCACGTGCTGCTGCCAGGGCTTTCAATTCTATAAACTGAGAGCCTAATTTCTAAAGCTTGGGAACTGTACTGAAGGCTCTTCTAAAAGCTGCACGTGCCGCAACTTGTGTTTAGACGGTCATGCACACGTTGGTCTAAAATGTCCAGTGCATTTTCATACTAATGAGCCGTGTAGCAGCCCATGAATAGGCTATTGTGATCATGAAAGACATGTTTCAACACATAACAACTTTGCATTGATCTGCATTAACCTTCCCTCAAAGGGGACAGAAACTGTGCAGGAAAAATGCCCACCGGATCCCCTCACATCCCTCTGTCACCCATCTGTAGCTTAATCTATTTTATTTACATACAAGCAGCTTAAATTTAAGTCAAAGTGTAGAACAGTAGGATCTGGTTTTATTGAAATAAGTGTAAATTAGTCAAAGCTGATGCAAAAAGGGGCCATTGTGTACACTTACACTTGATAATGGCTGACAAGGAAGCAGCTTTTTTGCCCACCAATGTTTTCACTTCCAGAAGGGTTTGATGAACAACACGTAAAAACCTACTTGCTCGACTTACTTAATAATTCTTAGTGGATTTTCAGCAACCTGGTTAGTGAAATGTTGTAAAGCTTTATCAGCTGTAATAAAAGCGGGTGGAGGCAGGTTGCAAGACCTTTTTTTTTTAAATGGTGCAGTTTCACAGACAGTGATTTGTTGTTTGTTCGATCCAATGTGCGGCACAGAGAACCAGATGCAGAGGCTCAGGGAGTAGATTAAAACGGATGTCCGTGTTATTACAGGCATGGAACCAGCCACAACGAAGCATGCACACACAACGTGACTGCTTGCCCGTTGCAGCAATCCATTATTTTATTTAACCCCATCTGAGTGAACAGATGATGTACAGGAGCCCGTATTTACACACCAGCTGAAATAAGCCTACTAGCTGCTGCTGCTGCACAGGACCCTGTGCGCGTTGAGCGAGTGAACGAATGAGTGCGAGCAAGAAAGAGCAGGCAGGGTGGGACAGGACAGACACAGTAAGGCAGACAGAGATATGTAAAACAGGATGTTCCATTTCAATTTGCTGCCAGCGTACTGTAACATTGAAATGTGTATGTGTGTGTAGGTCCGCAGCATTCAGATCCAAGCTTTGTTATAAATATTGATTTTCTGCCTGGAGGAAGGACCCTTGATATGAAATCATATTGATCTATTTAATACAATAGCTACTTTTTTATTTATGAGACAGTGTTTGAGCAGCTTGCATTTGTAATTTCTGCGAGGAGAGTACACTGTGCCCATGCAAAAGAGGAGGATGGGTGTGTCTTCATACGCCACTTATTTAAGAGAGTGCAGTTTTTGAAGTATGTCAGTTTTTACCCGCAAATGAGTTGTAAACTATACAATTACGCCACGTAAGATATGTGTATCCAGCTGCGGATGAACAGTCGCAATAAAACTGCACAAAATAAATAAAAAATCCATCAGATATTGGTGATGACATCAATCGTAACTTTTTTCCCTCATTAAAATTTCAAAGCTGTCACGGCAACGTGTGGGATCTCAATGGCGAATATCTTGTTTACTCATCCGTCCCCTCATCCACGGCTCTATCTGTATCCTCATCTTTTCTTTTCCACACAACCTGTTCGTTCCTCCCTGACGGTCTCTCCTTTGTTTGCCCGTGTGAAATCATGACATGCAACGATGGTAACATGGTCTGTCATTGTTCAAATGCTGTTTCTTGTTTCTCTGCTGACACAATTAAAACAGGCTCAGGCCAAATGGATAAAAAAAAAAAAAAACAGAGTACATACATTACTTATTCTTTATTCTATATTCTTATTCTCTGCTTTAGATCATGTCTGACTTTTATAAACGGTTTAAAAAGTCGTCTTTTAGACCTCCGATGGCTGAGTTGGATGCATTTTTTATTGTCAGGCCATGGGCGTTATCAATAATAAATGGATTACTATATCAAGTGTCCACTTAGGTTTTTAAATTCGAGTGAGTGGCCTCTTTCCCTCTGAGCTGTTTATTCAACCCTGAACAACTTCTGAACCCTGACATCCACACTCCCGCAAAGTGAGACATCACTCACAGCAATATTTTTTATTTCCCGCCTGCAGGCTGAGGAAGATAAGTCATGAGTAAAAAAATAATAATAATAATAATTGTCACTGCTAGACTTTAGCACAGCGTGATTCTAATTATAGGACTCTACTACAAAGCCACATCTGGTATAGAGTGAGTAATCTACATGTGCTGTAATTGCTGATCAAGGACTCGCGTCTGTGCAAAGCAATGGGTGACATCATGAAATGAATCGCAGGAAAAAGTGTCTGTTAGTACATATTGTTTGTACATGAACTAATACGACTGTCTTTTGTTTCCGTAGTGCTGATTGGAGGGTCGCACTCGCTCCCGTTGGCCAACTGGCTGACCTTTGGCCTCTCCTGCCTCCTCTTGCTACTGTACAGATGATGAGCACTTCCCACGGCAACAACGCCTGTCTGCGCTGACAGACACTGCCCTGACTTGCGCTCTTTTACTTCGCTCTCAACCCGTCTCCCTGTTGTTTCTTCTGGGTACCTGTCTCCTCACCTGTCTGTCCTCTTCACTTATTGTCTTTCTGTCCTCCGTGCATCGATTCCATCTCCCTCGCTTAGGTAAAAAGAGGCACGAAGTCGTTGGCGAGTTTCTCGTCTCTGCTTTCTTTGAACCCCCCATTTCAAACACTCAGTGTAACAGGCTGATGTTGTATTTAAGGTTAACATACTTAATCATCTATGGCAGTCAGATTTGACAGCCTCCTCTCCATTGTCACGTGTCACGTCCCTTTCCTCTTCTTCTTCATCAACCTCCCCCCGTCCATGCGTGCACCCTTCGTGTATCTCGTCTCCCCTGAACTGCTATCCTTGACGGCCCCTCCACCCTATTCCCCAGACACACCAAAGTGTCGGACACTCTACCAAAGATGACAAAGGACCTGAGGGAATAAAACGAGGGAGCAGGGATTCCAGGAAGAAAGTGAACAAGGTAAAGAGAAAGGAAAGACACACAGAGAGGCAGGAAGTGGTACAGAACTTTTTCGCAAAGACCGTCTCGTCTCTTTCCCGCCCCAGCCTTTGGGACCCTGGGAGCTGCGGAATGACAAAGACAGATGAAATGAACTGATGAATGAATGAATGAATAAACAAATGGATGGTCGGCGAAAGGACGACCCAGAAACAGAGGATAAAAGAAGGTTGCCCCTGGTAGCCTCTCTGCTTGCCACAAGAGACGAACCTCAGTGCGGAGTATACGTGTACATTTATCTCTCTACATATACATATATATATATATTAAATATAACAAAGTTTAAACTAAAACACAACTAGGACAGTGGAGAACTTTACAAAGTGAAATTAAAGAAGCACAACGTTTATACAACCTCTGCTGTTCCTTTGGGTTTTATTCTACTTATTATGTGATGTTTCGATTTGTCAGACCTATTCAATGTTTTTGATATTTTACATTTTTTGTTCCGTTATGGCGTCACATGGATCAAGGGCAGTGGGTAATAAAGTATTACTATTTATGATAGGCAGAGGGGGTGATCTGTGATCCTGAACCTGAGCATAGCATGTGGAGGGTAACGCAACAATGACCCCAGCCATTTGGAGACAAACCTCAACGTATCTTCCCACACACAATACAAATACACACACATAACAAAAAAACATGACATATACAAACTCATCACTGGCATCCTGTGAGCCCCTCAGCTCGCCCACTGCCTGAGTAACACGAGGGGGGAGCCATGGATAGTAGATGCATCTTTCACATATCTGCCCCCATTTGCAGAAACTTCCTGTCACTCGACATGAGACTCAGATGTCAGATAGGACAGCCAGGCCTGTCTCTAACACAAATAAAGTCATGGGGTGGTACGGTAAGCAGAAAAGCGCCTGGAGTAAGTTTCAGCACTTTTCTCTCCACAGGCTACTGAATGTCACGTATGGATTTCTCATACGCCGCTGAGCGAAAGACGATTGTCGGTGTCTGCCATGTGTGCAGTGTGGCTCGCATATCAGATTCGTTGTCATTGTTTGATTATTGTTGAATGTCTGTCATGTAATCCGCATCCATAACCCCGTAGATATGATTGTTAAAGCTAAGCAATACTCATATCTATAGATCTATTTACATTTGTTTTTGATTGCATTTAAGAAAGGAGTTAATGCAGTGAAGAAAAAAACAACACAGTGTCCATAACGTGTCATAATGGGTGCTTCACTCATCTCTTATTGGTTCTCAGTGCTATCACCGTTCATGTACGTAGCAGAATTCCTGCTCTAATCACTTAAATATGTTTCGCATTTTGCTGCATTATGCTTTCCAAAAACAACTGACTGACCAGTCACACTGCTTCCAATCTGCTTGTGTACACAGCTCCCCTTCATTACCGTGTATTACATGTAAATCACTCTCTGTCCGTGTCATGTCACATTGAGTTGATTGTTGTATTTTTCCGTTTCATGTTTATTTTCTGTATTGTAGTCAGTACAAATTGTATTGTTGTTTTAATCAATCATTAGTGACATGCAGACATGATGTGCCTATTTGACTTGCCCGGTCCGGTGTGGGTGTTAAATGACATGCCTGCGCAGGTTATGTGTTGAACATCTTACAGTGTAATTACTGCAAAGTTGTGTAAAGCGTGTTGGACAAATCTGTGAAAAGCCACATAACAGTAGAGCATCGTACGAACCTGGAAACGTACCGCAAGCAAACCTTTAAAATTGCAAAAATGCTCCCTGTATGTGCTTCATCTCTGTCATACATTTTCTTTGATATGATAAGCGCACTTGATGGGAGGCTACACATGGACGCATTCTAGTGACATGCTCCCATGTAAAATGTTAAGTCTGCAGGAGGCCCGCGGTATTCTGATATTTTCAAAATGGCCGTCATTTTCCGACAAACACAGTATAGTAAAACGTGTTTGGTTTTTTTCAGACATTGATCGCTATGCCTCCAGTCCCTGCACACTTATGACTAAGGGAAGTGGCGACATGTGGTACTTATATCAGCTTAAGTTGTACAATATCATACGCATTATCCTGCATAACAGCAGTGCACCTTAGGTCACTACTTTAACCATGCAGTAGTAATACATTTTAGAAATATTATTAAGCATTGATGTGCATGGCATTTCATCATGCTGACTGTCAAATCATCTCTCGTATTGCTTCATATTTCAATGGCAGGTGCAACGCTCCCATTGTCATCATTGGATTTGAACATGTGAACATCCGCAAATGAAGAATGGGAATCTTACGAAGCTCTCTGTGTACCTTTGTCATAATTCTCACAAAGACACTTCTGTACTTTTTCATTTGTCGTTGTACGACGACTCATACGTCGAGTTTAAAGGAGAACACGGTGTATTAACACAGATAAGAACAGACTGTCTAAGAACGGCATATATGTGCAAATACAATCCTTCTGACCCATCACTAAGCTTCAGCATTGTCATTTAAAATATATACTGTTTCCATATACTCTTATATGGCAGCTGATAATCCAAACATTCATTAACACAATCATTTTTCTGAAGTGACATACTACAACAATCGACTGTGCGACATCACGCCTTCCAAATGAGAAATGTTGCTTTTAACAGAATGTTAAAATTAAGGGTTTGTCATTTATTTTCGATCTGTCTCAATAGAAACCATTTCAGCAAAGGTTCTAATGTATTCACACCTCTAGCAACAAGTTCTTTTGGTCATATCGTATCTAGGACAGATACAAAGTAAGGTCTGCATATATCTTCCATAATGAAATCACATGCTGAAGGTATCACTTACAATTCGAGGGATTTTCAATACAGTACAAAAGCTTTATTTGTTCCTAACATCTGTCAATAAAATGAGAATTGAAGCAAAGAGAAGCATTTTCTGAATAAGCATCTGTCCTAGGTAACAAACCGACATATGAAACATGCTGATCATCATACACACAGTGGGATTGTGTGTTAGAATACAGTCATAGAATTGTGAGCGACTTACTGACAGCACCAGATTTCTGATGAACCTTCGAATGTCAAAGGTCCATCAAAACATATTTGACCTTAACATTTAAATTCAACTTCAACACAGTCATTAAGTAGCAGCCTTGTTATTTGGCTGTAGCAGATTTGAGAATGTGATGCTGTCTCAGGATGGTGATGGGATGTCTAAATGGAAAAAAAAACAATGTAACAGTGTAGGAGTGTTGAGTTGTTTTCATAAAACTAAACCAAAGACAACCAATCAAATGTTTAGCACGTGAACTTGTGATGAAAATGGTTTGAACAACTTGATCTGACCAGGCAGTATTTAAAAGTATCTGAGTCCATTCCTAAATCTATTTCAAGTGCAGCTCTCTGACGTAGTGTAGGTTTGAGGCAGTGAAAGTAGTCTTCCCAAGATTACAGAGCAGTGTTGCCAGATATACAATAATTATTGTATTTGTTCGATAGCTTCAGGGCCTATATGATATAAAAGGTATACAATAGGTTGTCATTTGACTTGATCATGAATAAAGCAGCTGCTTCATTCAAATGGCCAAGCCTCTGTGTTTATTCCTTAGGTTAGTGCAGTTCCATGCACATAGAATAGCTTTGATTTCAAATGCACTGTGTTAGTCTGTGCTTTTTTTCAAATTGTGTTTGGGACAGTTTGGGTCAAAATACGATCATTTTAAAGCGACAGTACGATATTTCTTCAGTTCCCATCTGATAACGCTCTCATAGAGTTCTAGCATCTTGTCTGTGTGAATTAAATGTTCATTTCCACTTGGTGTTTGCGGCGTTCACATTCATCTGTTTACCATCACAGAGTTGAACATGTACGCACACAGACAGACAGACAGACGGCTACACAGAGATCCCTGTGACTATATGCAGAAAAATAATAACAACTGGAATGACAAACTGACTGTTAATCTTCCACCTATTGTATACTCTCCCCTTTGTCTTGAAATGAAGGGAAGGGACTGAATGTGAAGTACTCCGCCTCTGTGCCCCCCCAAACTCACCCCACCCTTAACTGTGAAAGCTGCCAGTGCGCAGAGCAACTGGGTGTTGATAATTTTCCTCCTGGAAACAGAAATAAAGTGAAGCATACATTCGGAAGTTGTTTTCTTTCTTTCTTTCTTTCTTTTTTTTATGGGAATGACATTATGAACCAGAACAAGCATCATTCCTTGTTGTAATGTTTAGTGTTACTTAAAACATCAGTTTTTGGTTCACAAACCAGAATTAACTTTATCCACTGAATACTTTGGCCCTTGTTTTTACTCAAACTCTTGATTGATTGAATATGTGGTCTTTCAAAAATCAACAAATCAGAACCGATAATATCTTAGAGGTGCACTAGTTCCCGGATCCCAGTGGACTTTCTGCTATGTGTAGTTTCCTCTGGCAGCACAGCAAGCGGCTTCAAAGTGCTGAGCCTTAAACTCTTATAAGTTACCTTTATAGGAATCACCTGACTGTTGATACCCAACTGTGACAACCATTGTCTTCTCATGAGACAATGAGTGAGTTTTGGGAAATAGTGCACCGTTCACACTGGCAGTACACGTGTTGACTGTCGGGATTTACAGCAGGCAATATATTGATCCCTTTCAGAACAAAAGATGTGAAAGACCGGGGAGAAGTGTAGCAAACAGCGCTGTGTGTTGTACATTTCTGTCATGTATTTTAGAGAAAAATATATTTGAAATACGAGTCTGAAAGGTATAAATAAACATGAATGAAACAAATAGGTGTACTCATCATCCTTCGTTGGTTCCGTGGCTCTTGGACATAAAGAAAATATACTTTGAAGAAACAGTCAGGAGTGATTTATTGGAGATGAAATAATAATTTTAAATAAGTTGAATTTTATTAATGATTTCACCCATTCAGTAGTGAACAATTATGCCAGGATTCTCTGATATCTGAAATACAGGATAAGTATATAAGGCTATGCTCTACGCTAATTTTAAGCTAAATCTCACATCTGGTTTGCCTCTTCTAGTATATAAATAGTCATTTGCTGATTTCCCTCTTGCCATAGGACCCAGCTGGCCTTTTCCTCCTGTTTCTGGACTAATAACCTATCAATTTTCTCAGCTAATTCTCAGCAAGTCAACCCCACTGCGAAGCAAATGCCTATGTGAAGCTGTGGAAACGCCCACAAGAAACTAAAACCTGTTATAAACGCCTTGGTTTCACCCCGCCTCTCGGCCGACGACAGTGGGGATAAACTCCCCCTCCCCGCGACCCTTCACAGGACAAGCAGTTACTGAAGATGAATGAATGAATGAATGAAACCTTGGTTTCTTTAAGATAAGAAATTAGCTTGAGCATGGTTCAAGGCTCTGGCTTTAAAAGCGGCGTGTTTCTAGTGCTTTTCAGTCAAAATGTGATAAATAATGTATTTCATGCTGAAAAACAAAAGCATTCTTTTATGCTCAGTTACATTTATGGCGATTTAATCCCTGTGGATTACAATTTCTGCGTGATTTACAGTACTGCAAAATCTGGTTTTACACTGAGCCTGGCTTGTGTCACATTTTTTTACTAGAAAATACATCACAACAGCAGGGGGTTAATTACAGGCGTGTACAGGTGCCTAAAGACACTAATAACACGTGCTTTATCGCTCCTTACGTGTGATTAATAGACCAACATGTTTATTGTACTTAACAAAGACACACAAAAAACATAGTTTTGCACTCATAAATTAAACTGTGTGTGTCTACCAGCCCCCCTCTGCTATAGTAATGCAGCACAGTCACCCACCTGTCTGAACAGACGCAGTGCTGTTCTAAATAATTTGACTGTGTGCTGAAAAAGAATATGACAAGATAACGATATAATTACACTTTTGGATGACGCATTGTTTAATAGTTTGTTTTTGATGAGTTTGTCTCGATTTGACCCTCACTGCAGACGTGATGGATTGCGCAAATGGTAGATGCAACATACGCAGTAATTACTAGAATTGCCGGAATTCTTAGGAATTACTATTAAACAACTTTCAGCACTTCGCTAATGACTTTACTGTCAAGGCTGCCAAGTTATGCATGCCTAATTTGCAAGATTTGTCTAAAAGTGCACTGAAGTGACACAAATGGCTTTCTCCCATCTTTCAGCACCTCAGACTAGGATGTCGCCGCAAAGTCATAGCATCGCAACGAACGCAGTAATCAGAGCTCATTTGCACCCCAAGGGTGTATTATCTTTTCACTTGCAGCGACATTATCGCTGTCTCTAAATGCATTTTGCAAATGCTGTCTGTTTCTGCCCATTTGTTTTTGTCTTTTTCATAATGCCTTTTGTCATTTTTTTTCTTGCTGCACTGACTCCCATTTAATCACAAATAAAAAAGATAAAGGTCAAAATCACACAGTGAGTCTGGTTTTGACCTGCCTGTAACAGACTGTTTCTGTTTAGCTTGCCTACTTTGGGCTGGTGAGCTGGGAAAGGTGATAGATGTCATATATTTGAGGATTTCATTTATTTTTATTTTTTTAAGTTTGACCTTTGACTTTACGGTAGGAGAAAAACACTTTGTCCTCTCATAAGACTGAGACACAGCTATTCTTTCTCTCACACACAGACATACAAGCCGTATGGGTTTTTTTTCGCACTCACACATTTAAATTCAATCTTAAATGGCTTAAACTTAGCAGGAAATAAGCGTTTATGGTGTCAGCTTAAATACAGTATCAGCCTCTGCATACAGCTCTTTGTACTTTCTCTCCACCAATCCTCTCTGTGTCAACTGAGCAAGGCAGAGATGTACAGATGGAAGTCTAATTAATGTGTGCTTTCTACTCTGAGCTGCCTCTTAGTGGAGCGCTAGGTGGAGGAGTCTGGGTTGAATGGTTCAGAGCTGCGCTGTTCTCCTTCATTTATTGTCTGTGACACTGGGGAGGTGGGATTTGTTACTGAGCCTGTGACTGCAGTTGTCTCACTCTTCTATGAGGGCGAATAAGGGCTTTGTTGCTGTCCCAGCTTGATTGAAAGATTACCTAGAGTTCATTATTGATAGTTCCTAGCTATGCTTCTGAAAAATCCCTCTGGAACTTAGTGAGAAACCAGATCTTTATGAATTAACAATGGTTGTAGGTTACCATCCCGATCTCTGAGTTCCTTTTCTCCCTACTTACTCATAACGTATCTGCAACCAGTCCAATACCAACAATGCATTAATATGCCAAAAATACAATAGAAAAAACAATGATGAAACAACAAACAAAAAGATTAAGGGCATCCCTACATACCAATGTTAATCCCTGTCTGATCTTGCTGTTGATTTCTTTCCTTGAGTTTCTTCATTTGGAATATTAGAAACTTTTCTTGGACATTGTCAAGGCTGTGTTCCATTTTTCCCAGATCCCAAGTTATTCTCCGATGTTGGCAACTATTTGTCAATTTCCCGATCTGGCTACTGTTGCCCCTCTCTACAGGCAGACCTGTTCAGGGCAGGAATATCACCATCAACAACAGCAACAACAAAGAGGGTAGTCTTATCCTGCTAATCGCTCCCCAGGGAGAGGGAATGCACCTTACCCATGAATTATTACATCCTACTATTTATAATTTTATAATTATAAAACCAAGCGGTTTAACTGGTGCACTGTTAGAAGACAAACTGTCTGGTGACTATGTGTGTCCCTCCAGAGCGCACCTTCTCCTTCTGAGGTGTCTGTCAGCAGCTGTGCACCTTCTCAGCATATATACATATATTTGAATAGTGTTTAATAGTGTCTATGTGCAGCTTAGATGCTCGTTCAGACTGAACATGCTGTTCATATGCAGATCACTGGTAAATGGATCATAGAGCTCCCTGAAGCTGAATAAGATATAGGAATACTTATGTGAATATGGCAAATATGCTGTTCTACATGTTTACCTAAAAATTTAGCCATCTACAGTATATTTACAAAAATCAGAGTGACTTCTTGCATGTTGTATTCATGTCTTTTATGTTTCTACCTGTCTTCCTTACTTCAGTCCTTTCTCTTTTCCAGAGAAACCCAATGCACCTCATGGATGAGAGCTTCATTTTAAACACACATCTCACCCATTGCTCTCAAAGGAGAGATAAACTTACAGAGGAAACATTCTGTTATGCTTGAGGAGTGAATGCCACTTGTTTGATATTCAGCCACCAGAGAGCTTACGTGCTTTATTCTAGACACCGAGCAGAGTGGGAAGAAAGTTCTACATCCTTACGATTGTCCTCTTTACATTATTCATCAATTGCTGCTCTTCTGAGGCTCCTTTAAATGCTTCCTCAGTGGCAGAAATATGAAGGTAAAATGTTGAAGTGCTCTGATAAATGTTTCAGGGTCTCTTGAGAACAGTTCACTACAGAAGGTTCCAAATGATCTGAATATCCAGCAAAGGTCACGACTGCCTTTCATCCTTCGACCTTTCTGAGTGTTTGTACATCCTAATCTATATAATTAGAAATGTAGGCTAAAGAAACATGGGAAAACACTGTAAGAATGGGCAGAAAATTGTGAACTTAGGCAGCACATTTCTGAACTCAATGTCAATGCAACAAATGTAATTAACAAGCTGACGACAGCTATGTTGACTTTTACGATCCCACCTTATCCTTCTTCCAAACTGAAAGTAGGCAATTAATTCAGTATAAAGAGAATCTGACGAACTACGTGCAATGAGAAGAGGTTTCATGTAATAAAAGGATAATGACTTAGTTGATTTGAACGAGGCTGACCTCGAAGGACATTATATAAATACATATATTTATTTCATTATTTATTCATTTTTTGTTTTTGTTTTTTCGTACAAATAACAGGATCACAGTAAAGTTGCCGAAATAGTTTTCAAATAGTATCTTGAATGCCCAACTTGCCAGCATTCTGGCCTTGCACTCTTTCCACACACTGAACTCAATCAAAATTTGCAAGAGGAGGATGGTGGGTGGGTAAAGCACAGAGCTCTCCAATCAGACCAGGTTTTGCACAAGGATCCATTGTTTGGTCAATTCATTTTTATCATACATCTTGGAGGACCTTTGCGCTCAGGTGAAAAAAAAAAAGCATAAGAACTGACATTCACGGGGGAAAAAGCTTATCATGATTTTTGAAGTTCATTCAAGCCCTGGTTTTGGATTGTCATGGTACAGATGTGCTCAGTTGGTTGGCCAGTGCACAGTCCAACTCTTTTACCGCAGCGTTTTACTGAAATGCTCTAGTTGGTTAGCTGGTTGTTATTCATCATACCTGTTAGCGTAGACTTTTCTTATGTGGTAAATACAGTAACTCCAAAAATTAAATGTTGATTGTAACTTAAATTTTGTCGTGCATGCTCTCCATACTATTCAAAATATTAAAGCAAGTGGAAAACAAACAAGGGTCAAATAATCGATGCAGTCATATTTAAAATGGGGAAAAGCCAAGGACTGTGACCTGTCTTCATGAATACTAATGTTCCTTGGCATCTAGATGGAATCAAAGTGACTCACTATGCTGTAATAATCACAGCTATTGATTGGTCTGTGCCGCATAGACAAGGTCAAGCAGGAACTCTCTGACAAAGAATAACAGAGACAAACAACGGTTGCAGCACAGGAAGCAGGTTGAATCGCATCAAGTCAAAGCCATTATCAATCCATTTTGGATTTAGTTCAAATGCTTCATTTTGAAATAATACATTTTAAAGGTGTCCTTGACGGTAATTGTGTTTGAAAAAGTGTTGCTGCTTCAGGTTTTAACTTATTCAGGTACACGCTTAACAATGGTGTGACTTAATGCTTGAGTCACACATCCTTAAAAACATTTATATTGTTGCAGCTGTACTGTCCATTCACTCACAGAATACTGTAAGGAACCAGCACTGACTAAGGTGAACAAGCCAAGGGTGCTTCTGAGCAATTCTGTTTTTCTTTCACATGACATTGAACATCTTCATAAACATTTTTCATGGGAACACATGATAAAGGAACTCATTCAGGTATCAGCCATCTCACAGGCAGAAGGAGGCGTTCAGACATGGAGGAAAAAAGAAGACGTTTTTTGAACGGACTCTTATTGAATCAAGTTTGTTTCATCAAAATTAGTGACCATGTTGCTCAACACTATTTCATAATGCAGTTGTGTTTTTGATTATATTCAAACTACAAGCATATTTACTGAACTCTATGCATTATGATGTATAGAGAGCATTGCTTTAATTTTCTATTATCCCGTTATCTTTAAATAGGCCATTGTTTTTTTTATATACTTTTTTTCCATGTCCTAATCTGCTTTGTCTGTCTATCTTCTCTGTTGCCTGTAGCAAGTTCAGATATGAGAGAATCTCAGCTACTAGAATGCATTTTAAAAGAGATTTTAAAAGCCTAGGATGCACTCTAAGAATAGATGAGATCTCAGTGGTCTCAGCAGGCAGGACGCTGAATGTTCTATTAATGAGAAATAAAACAGCCTCCAATTATATGCTGTGTCAGTGCACTGTGAAGTGCTTTATTTGGAAATGAATGCTCTGAGGCTGCTTTCACAGCTAGAGACTGCTTGAGGACTACTTTCTTCAAGGTTTAATTTATTTAGAGAAATTGACCATCAGTAAATAAGCATGGGCGTAAATGATGCAGTCAGAGGAAGGTACTTCATTATCAGAGATGTGTATGTTTGGAAACCTTTTGCTTTAATGTATTCTTATTAAATAGTGACTGTCGAATACGAATTGAAGCTCTGAAGATAAAACTGAGTCAAATACAAAAATAAAATCTAAATTCAAAGGCAGTTCCAAAAGTGTACAGAAGACACTTACAAAATCTCTGAGTGGACTACTGACTACTACTGCATCAGAAGAACTGGGACTGAGGTCAGACAAAATAAATACAAGTACAAAATAGTTCTAGCAGTGTTTTACACATCCATTCCTTTATTTAAGAGTTATTCTTCTACCACTCACCTGCAACCTTCTTATCTGTCTGAGCAACAATAAACTCAAAATTTTGTGAATGTCAGTCGGTATTTTTTTTATTTTTCCCATTCTTTTTTTTTTTTTTTCATTCACCACAAAGTGGTCAATCAAATGAAGCAAGTGAAGCAATTCTTTCTTTTAGTTTGGTTGTTCAGCTGTTTCTCCTCCCGGGGATAAGTGGCAAATATGGGATTTCCCTCCATGATGTCGCTCACAGGTTTTGTGAAGCTCTGTGTGATGACTCTGGCAGGGCCGGACTTGACCTGACTCCTCTGCAATTCAGAGATTGGCTAAGAATTGGAAAGTAAGCGGAGCAAGGACACGTGGGTCATGTCTATGCATTTTGATTTATGACCAGGCATAACATTTCCTAATATTGTGTAGGTCTCCCTAAACGCTTGTGACTCATCAGAGAATGGGTCTTCTGAGGGTGTCCTGTAGTGTCTGGAAACAGAATGCTTATAGTAGGGGCCTTTGGGTCCTATGGGTTGAGGGGAGGGTCAGACTTGGATCAGACTCGTTCCAGTGCATCCCACAGATACTTGATCAGTTTGTGATCTAGTGACTTTAGAGGCCAGGTCAACACCTTTTGCTGTTTTTCCATGTTTTTTGAGTTGTTCCTAAACCGGTTTTGTCTGCATCCTGCTGGGCCATCAAGGAGTGCTATGGTTATGGGGGTGCCTGGTCTGGTCTATGAGGGTGGTACATGTCTAAGTATCATCCACATGAATGCCTGACTGATGTGATGTGCGGTTTATAGGGAATGACTCATTTTTGGAACCATCCTCAAGCAGCCATTGCATGGACATTGCTGACCTTGTGCAGATTTTTCCAGCATTGTGACTTCTGTAATTAAGCCAGTGGTTTCATTACTGGCCAATTAGTCTCATAGTCACTCTCACTGAATCGCCTGCTTATCTGGTCCCATGTTTGCACACTCTCTGCCTAAACGTGCTCTCTCTCACACACAATCAGCATAAGCTGTGCATTCTGTGTCGCCATGGACCAGATAGAGAGCATTGCACTAAGTATGTTTGCTCTTCAATGGTGCTAGCAGCTAGATAAAATTTAATGTAATCGCCAATGTGACTGGCTTATCTCTCAGCTATGTTACTGAAAAGTTGGTGGAAAAGTTTGACGGTTAAACTATAGCCACTGAAAGACCAGAAACTCTGCCACATGGGAAACTTAATGAGCAGTGATGAAACTAAACTATCAACAAATCATCACAAAAAGAGCATGTTTCGAAATGTAAAAGCATTTCTGGATCAAAGCCTAAGTCTTTATTTCCTTTCTCTGTTTTTGTTACTTAGTTCCTTGTGGGCTCTTTCTCTTTCTGTCTCAGCTTTGCTCCCGTGCATGTTCTGGTCCATCGGTCTCTTTCTCAGAGTGCTGGCTCTCACTCAGCCTCACACTGATTCTGTTTCTCTCTTATTCTCTGTCTTTCATGTCCTTTCTCAGAAATGTATAGGTGCAGTGTGGTTTGCCAGACCACAGCAGAGGCTAAGGCCTGACTAGTTTCTGACAAGGTCATGGTGCCACAGGCATTGTTCTCCTCCTCTCTTTGTTGACTTTACTAAAACATCAGTTTGCTACTGCCCCTGCTGATAAAACTGCAGCAACAAAATCAACAAAATTCAGCGGCTTTGTGAGACTCCTTTGGTCCCTCTCTGCATGTTCTTTTTGTCGTTGTCCCAGTTTATTTTTCTTTTAATGAAAGGTCGAGCGGAATAAAAGATACTAAGAAATCTCCCACAGTTTATATTCTGTTGCTCGTAATGACTTAGTGCTAATTTTCTTTTCATTTAATCAGCCTTTGATTTGTGCTGAAAAAAATTGCACAGTTTCTAGAGTGACCGAGGTAAAAAATCTGTGTTAAATTTTACCCCAAAAATATGAAAAATAGAGAGCTCAAGAGGCCACCACCGTAGAGATTCACTGCAGATGGTGAAGATGCTGAAGGCCCCACATGGATCAGGCACTGACGTTCTAACAAGACCCCAGAGTTTTGATTTTGGTGGATGAAGACCAAACGATTAAAATGCTCTGTGTGTTTCATAATCATACTTTGTGTGGCTCTCCTTGGATGAAGTCAAAGAAAGAACAAAGAAATAACACAGGTTGGATTTAATGTTCTCACTATATTGCCTTTCCCCTCTCGGTGGAACTTTGAAACAGATTATTTGGGTTTCTGAATTGGGTGGTTTGTTCAAATTTATTGACGGGAATTGTGGGGAGGAGAAAAGGGAGCTGGAGGTGATATTAAAAACATTATTCTTACCTGAAGCAGGGGCATGCTGTGGATTGTGGAAGAAAGTAATAAATCTATACACACCAGATCTGTGGACAGAGGTGAAACCTATATTAATTATTTTGTATTTCCCTGTGATATTAGACAAAATACATTTGGGATGCATTATTCAATTTAGCCAAACCCCTGTTGTATAAGAACACAGGAGCCATTCATTTAATTTCTATATAATTTTTTATTTTTTTTATTATTATTATTTATTTATTTTGTATTTCTGCTATACTTCTGTGGCAAATGTGTACCCCCTGAAAGTACACGACACATGGGAAGTGATGCAAGTTACAGTTGACACGTTGCATCTTGATGGCACAGTTACAAATACAGGACAATAAAACAACCGCATCATTAATTCTATTTTTAGAAAAGTAAAATTATAATAGGAAAGATGGCTACACTGTAAAACATTGCAAGTCAGTAAAACTTAGAAACAAATGTTCACCTGCTACTTTAGAAATCTGAATAAATGCAACTTGAAGAAAGAGACCCTCTGTTTCAAATCAAAAAAGTTATAACTAATAATCATTTGCTGTTTCAACTTGATCCTTGATAGTTAAAACAACTTCCTAGGTCACATTACTCATCATCTTGTCAAATGAACTCACATTTGCTCACTATTTCGACTGACATTTTCAAGTTAAGATCAATTTGAATTTAACCATTTTAAGTTGAGAGCTTGAACTTTAAACTTGACATTAGTCATCAAGATGAGAAATCTATGTAAACTTCAGACAGATTCGACTCAGATCTTGCCAGAAATTTAACATTTTCTTTAGGCCGTTTAGAAAGAAGGACATTAAACTTTGATCAACCAAAAACAGCCACTCTGGAACGCATTCCTGGCAGGGGAAATGGCTTCTACAATCCACCCATCTATTACGCTAATGGTGCCAATATTTCCGCTGACGTTGTCATTTTGTGGTTTAATCTTCTTTTTGTCGAGCCTTGTTTCAAAGCTATCGCCATTTTACAATAATTGCTCTGTCTAATTAAAAATATGTGTTTTCCAGTATTCTAATCATATCACCCTTCCTCCTCTCCCATTGTTTTTTTCAACTAACCTCAAAACCTAAAGACATGAGTTAAATGAACTTTGACCCCACAGACACAACTCACAAGTCAAGACAATGGATTCGTTTAAGATTAAGTTTAGAAAACTTATTACATCGAGTTCAATATCAAAAACTTGATATTGAAGAGATGAAATGTGTCACAAGTAACTTAAGGTGGTTGTAATGTTTTACAGTGTTCAAGTTTGACATACTGCACCCACAAATCCCTGTGTGGTCAAAACAATAGAGAAAAACTATTTACGCTTTCTACATCCCTCAAGCAACTATTTGCTATTATATTTACTATTAAAGAAGTTTCAGTCATTTGCGTAAACCACCAGATGATTTGCTATCCGTCATCGACATTCTGTGCTTCAGTTTTATTAAAAAATACCTGAAAAACCCAGCCTCAGATGCATTTTGTGTGTACAGCTGCTTGCCAAATGCTGGTATGCTAATACTTGATGAATATGGTATCTACTTGTACAACAGCATCTTAGCAAATAAGTGTACGACTGTTGGCACGGTTATATTAGCTGATACCTAACGAGCAGAGGTCATAGCTTGGCCACTCAACCGTAAAAAATAATCAATAGCCACATATGCCTACCTTAGTTTACATTTTTATTATATAGTGTTTTTTAATACAAATGATTTAAAAACGTTGTTAGTACAGACGATTATAGCAGAGCTCTGCCAGAAATCTTGCTAACAAGCTACTCTGATTTATCATTCTCATTTTATAAGGAGTAGGTAAAGAGGCCACACAGACTAACCAATATGGAACGCTTATTCGCTGAAGCAGATTATTTATTAGACCTGTTGTGTATTGCCGCACAGTAAACAAGTTGTGGTCGTGCTTGTTTTAGTAGGCTGCGTTTGTATGGAGCAAATGAATTGAAAGAACTCTGTTGGGCCATGTTTCTTCAGCAAAGCAAAATCAACTCCACACACACACACACACACAGCGGAGAGCATAGAGGACCCAGGCTCAATATTAGAGGTTCAGACACAAAGTCATGCTCACTGCAACACTCCGCTGTGTAAGAGTAGGGAAAGACACACAGAGATGAAGAGTGGGACGAGGGTGGAAAAAAAACAGGCATCCGCCACTTTAATTTGCAGCCCCTCTCAAAGAAAACCTAGCTTAATGAATTGGAAATGGTATCATCCACAGAGGAACACGATCGTAAACACAGCAGAGGCTCGAGGTGAGCACTGCATGGAAAGTAAAGCCATTCTCTGGACCAGCATGCTGGACTACAAATGAGATGTGGAATCTATGTTGTTTGAAATGTTTCCAGACAAGAGTAAACAATAAAAACATAGTGAGAGTGTACTGCGCCTGTGACTGCAAGTACAACTGCTCAGATGCATAGATGTGTTGTGGACAGTGTCCTTTGCGATATCTGCCATTTTCCCTCTACTCTAAAAATGTCCCTGGAACAGGGGTGTGCAGTACATCAGGATTAATTTAGCATATTTGGCCTGGAAGCCAAGTAAAGAGAAACTCTCATCCTGTGCCCTGCAGCATTGCTGCTGCTCGCTGGCATTGACCAGCCTCAGAACCAATTTCTGGCTCCTGATCCAACATCAGATATACCCTGAGGTTCTGTGTTTACTCTGCACTTATTGCTTCATTCAGGCTTTTCAAGCAAAAGGCCAAGGCAGCAGTAATCGATCACCCCGTCAATCCATCAATATGTTTGTCTGGTATGAAAGGCTCGCCTACCACCTCAAAGTGTCAGAGGAGCCTGTGCGTAGGTCAGACTCAACTTGTTGGTTGGCATTGTTCAAAAACTTTTTCTTTTAAGAACGTCAGTATGAGCCGGATGCTGCTAATTGTAGTTCAGAAGTGTCTGCCCAGCTGTTCTGAAACATCTCCAAGTGATTTGACTGTAAACAACTAGTACCTTATAAATATTGTTCCATTGTTCAACATATTTAATGCGAAGTCGATACATATAGCCACCATGAGGATTTCCATCTTAGTTTATAAAGAAATTAAGAATTTGCATCAACATATCCTGATAAATTAAACATTGAGGCATGATATAATATAAAAACCCTTTGTATAATATTCCTTTTAATGCTAGGAAGCAAAGGGAAAAGAAAATGATTTATTTTTGCAGAATAGGATGTTAAACAGCAGTGCAAAATTGTAGAACACATCTCTTGTGATTTACTTAAAACCTGTTGTGCATTTCAAGAAAAGGTTCCAAAAAAACATCTACACTGATCAGGCATAACATTACGACCACCTTCCTAATACTGTGTAGTTCTCTCTTGTGCCTCCAAAACAGATGTGACTCATCAGAGAGTGGACATGGTCCTTCTGAGGGCATCTTGTGGTGTCTGGCAACACAGTGTTGTTAGTGGGGGACTTTGAGGGGCATCTGTGGATCATCCTACAGATACTTGATCTAGCGAATTTGGAGGCCAGGTGTGTGCCCCATTGCTATGGGGTCGGGGTGCCTGGTCTGGTCTAGGTGGGTGCTACATGTCTAAGTAGCATCCAGACAAATGCCAGGTCCCAAGGTTTCCTAGCAGAACGTCTATTTGTCACAAGATGGTTAATGTTATTTACTTCTCCTGGCTGATTGGTGTAGCCTACAGTAAAGTCCAAAATTTGTGTATTAAAGAGTGAGTAAGAGGAAGTGAGACCCTTGCAAATCTGCAGCCCTTCAGTTTAGGCTTGGATGTGTGTTTGTGTGAATGAAAGGAAGTGCAGTAAACTGGGGAAGGTAGAAGAAAGGAACAGGAGACTTGTATGAGGAAATGGAAAAATAGAAGAGAAGAGCTTGAGAAGGTAAAAAAAAGGCAAAGTGGAATGAAAAGTAAATAGAGGGAATAGAAAAGAAGAGGGAGGAAAAAACAAACCCAGACAGTTTGGGATGGAAGATCTAACAGGATTTCAATGTCTGTACAGTTGGTTGATAATAGAAGCAGCTGTAAATGTATCACAAGTAACTGGCTTGAGATTTGTCTCCAAATCAACCCCGACTGAAAAAAACAACAACAATGAAATACTTCAAGAAAAAAATACTGCCCTTTTATTCTTCAGTGCAGTGTGAATGGTGATTCACTGCAGCCTATCGGGCCAGTTTGTAAAACCACATTAATTTGTTAAAAGGCTCACGTTCCTCAAGCAGTTCACTGTGTAGCTCTTGAACTACATTTGTATTTCTTCACTTCCTCTCTCCATCCCCTTTATTAGGGGACCAAATAGCGTTTGGTGGGTGAACTCTGATTTGTATTCCTTCAGCTCTAATTAAATTTGTTCTGGTAATACAAAAGCGAAAACCCATCAATAACAACGGCAAACAAACAAGCGGGGTGCATGCATAAAACACGATGAACAAATCTGCTTTGGGGCTGATTGTGTTCAGATGCGCTTGATAAAAAAAAAAACAAAAAAAAAAACTGTGCACTAAAAACGAGTAAATGAAGAGATTTGATTCCAGTTTGTGTGTTTTTTTTTTTCTTCTACTTGTAGCGCTGTTGTGTTAGATTAACAGCAAAAAGAAGGAAGGAAATTTAGATAATATTGCAAATGAACACTGGCAGATTGTAGATTGAAGAGAGAGCACTAATTGGAGATGTTTATGAGATCAAGACAAAGTTAGGGTTTTTTTTTTTTTCCGGTGCATTTTCCACTAATTACAGTTTAAAAATTTAACAGAGAAACAGTCATTATTTATTGCATCTTTCCTAGTAGGAGGGATATTTTATTTTAACACAAGTTATTCTGCTCACGGAGAACTTTGTGCCTGTCATAGATTTATGACGTTTCCATGCCATTCATCAAAATTAAAGACTGGTTATGAGGCTTTTAGCCCTTTCTTAATAAAAGGAGGGACATATTTTTCAGTTTCTACTGAAATGTGTCACGCTCCCAGGTTATGCAGAACCCTAAATAAAGCTTGACGTTTGTTATTATTCATGTGGGCACAGATGCTTGAGTGAGCAGATTTAAAGGACACACTGTGTTCAGAGCCAGGCGTGAAATTTTGGTGACTACAGAAAAATACAAACCTGACTTATCACAGCACAAGTTCATTTAACAAAACAACAACTGCACTTCATATATGTACCTATGCGTATGTAACACATATGCACTGTATGTACAAATGTGCATATATGTGTGTGTGTACGTCGAGTACACAGATATGTCTATATGCCAATCATCCCAGCTGTGTGACAGAAGACGTAAATAACATTAACCATCTTGTCACAATACAATGTTCTGCTGGAAAAAGACCTGGCATTCATATGGATGTTACTTAGACATGTGCCACCCACCTAGACCAGACCAGGCACCACCACCCCATAGCAATGACACTCCTTGATGGCAGCAGCCATCCCCAGCAGGATGCAGCTTGACACACACACAAATGGTTTAGGAAGAAGAAGGTGTTGACCTGGCCTCCAAATTCACTAGATTCTAAATTGATGAAGTACTGGTGGAATGATCCACAGAGGCCTCTCCTCTCAACTCATAGGACCCAAAGGCCCCCACTAACAACATTGTGTTACTAGACACGACAGGACACCCTCAGAAGACACATGTCCATTCTCTGATGAATCACAACTGTTTTAGAGGCACAAGGGAGACCTACACAATACTAAGAAGCAGCAACTGTTCTAAAGAGTTTCATTGAGATTGGTTCTACAATTATGCAACACATCCTTTTCTGCAGTTTAAAAAACAAACCATTTTCTTTTCCCTTTGCTTCTTAGCATAGATTTTCATTTCATATCATGCCCTGACATTTAATTTATCAGGATATTTCAAGGCAAATTCTTTATTTGTTGATGTACTGGGGTGGAAAATCCACATGGTGGCTATATGTGTTGACACATCACATCAAACGTGTTTAACAGTGGAACAATGTGATGATGATGACAGCAGCCATCCCCAGCAGGATGCAGCCTGACACAGACACACACACAACAGTGGTTTAACTCCAAAAACATGAAGAACAGCGCAAAGTGTTGACCTGGCCTCCAAATTCACTAGATCCCAAACTGATCACTGCGGGATGCACTGGAACAAGCCTGATCCACACAGAAAAAAACATAAATAAGAAAAATTTAACTCAGATGATGTGTATGACTTGGTCACTGTTACTATTCTTTCCATCACCGCGTAAAGCCCATCCAAATTATTTGATTGGCCTTGGAGATCTTTGACTGAGTGTAATCAGTTCCCAAAAGAGCAAATTTCAACTACAAATCATTTGTGGGAGGAAGAATTTGGGCTGGATTCCAGGGAATTTATGTATGTATGTATGTAGGTATTCTCGTATGTATTAGTATGACTATTTTTGCATGTATATGTGGTATTTAAGATTTGACAAAAATTACATCATGAAACTACAGTAGCACCCACATCATTAAAGCATTGTCTTTTTAGGTGGAAGCATGGACCAAAGTGGATGCTAAAATTCAGACACGGCACCTGTTTCTTCAGCCCCTCACCTAATAGGCTTAGGTACTCAGCCACGGTTAATGGAGACTTCATTTGAACCCATGCTGACAGCTCCGAATTCAAGCCAACCTGAAAACCTTGGTGAGACCTGTACACAGTGGGATTCATTTGATCTCGCTCTACATCTCACTGGTGGACATGAGGAAAAGAAAGTGGTCTCTATTAGGGATGAAGAAGAAAATGAAGAAAACTCCTGATCATGCCATGCTCTGTCAATAAGTACACACAGAGGTGAATGGGTACAGTTTGAAAATAGAGAGTGCACAAATAGAAAAAAGTGTGATTACGTGTGCACATTTAGGATTATATGCGCAGAGGTTCCAAAACTACATATCAAACTCACCATCATCCCACAATTCTGGTGGAATATATATATATATATACTGTGTATATATTTTTGTATTTTTGTATTTTAGATATAGTTTCTATATTTATTTTATTTCATTTTATTTTATGTGTACCAACACCAAGGCATATTCCTTGTATGCACAAACATGTTTGGCAAAGTCTTTTCTGATTCTGATATCAAGAGTCTCAACATCAGCTGCATAAGTGTGATACAATAAAATAAAGTACTTTGGATTATTTAATTTGTCACATTCATGTAGGTGGGAAACCAACAGAAAGTCAGCTACCTGGCCGTTAATATAAATCCCGTAAGGGGCCCAGAAACATGGACACACAAGGAAGGCGAAGACATTTTTCGACTCATGCACCATTAAGTAATTTCATGGGAAGGAACATGCTGTCATCTCTGAACACTGTACTGTATCCAGTTCTCCTTAACAGACCTGTGCTCTACCGTGTAACAGCACTAACTTCCTCATTTGCATGAGGTCTGCCGTCTCAACCCACCAGACTATACGAGACACAGGTACAAGATAAGCTTGTTATTAAAAAACTTGATCAACAAAATGAATCTCAGTGCCTCCAGGTTATCTCATTTATACTCATTTGCAGCCAAGAATGCATTTTTCTGACTCTTTTGAGGCATGTCGCTGTGCTCACACAAGCAATGGAGGTCAAAAACTACAACAACAACGAAAAAAACAGCAACACAACTGTGGATTTTAATAAGCTGCCAGCAAAAACAACCTGTGGGGTTTTCTTTTATGGGAGAACTGTCCCTTGTCCCCTGCTTTGATCGAGACTCTCGTCACTGCTCTTCGTCTCCTCCCTTGCCTCCACATCCCTCTCCCCTTCATCTGGTTTTCAGCCGCACTATATGAGCTAATCAGTGTCTAATCTCGCTTTTAATTCTCTTCCTATTAACCTCTTGATATCGTTTGTTTTACCATTACCCCTCCACACACACACACACACAGGCTGAAATTGCCTTCGGAGCTAAATTGCGGTTTATTTCCACATCACGACGATATGCTGAGTTAATTACGGGGTGCAAATGGACATCACAGTAATCGGGGGAGGCAAAGGGAAGAAATGATTGGGTATTGGACGCAGAGGACAGCTAATACTGTCATCTAATATTATTTCCATGCGATATCAGGACTGGTGCCAATTCATTTGAATGCTTGTCTTGCATATCACTTATCATTTATTAAAACCAAGGAACATATAGAATTCGATGACAAAACCCTATGTATGTATGTTGCGTAACGATGTTGGGGGCCCAGTCAGAAGTCCTTTTCTTATGCCCCTAACCCAAATGGCATATTTTGTATAACATCGTCATATCCTAAAATAATTGTTTATTGGGGCCAAATGACATGATGTGATTGTTATGGCTGAAAAAAATAATTTTTATCCATAGTGTGAAAAGATGTGAGTTTTTGAACTCACATCTTTTCACACTATGGATATGCTTTTTCCTTCATGGAAACAGGAATCAGGAAATATATATTACTGCATACTGTTCCTGGCACTTCAAGAAATTTATGCGCGCTTCTTCTTTCTTGCCCTTCAGTCCTATTAATAATGAAATACCACAGGAGGCTCTCCATTTTAAATAACATTACATAATGAACACATTCAAGGTTTATAAAGACCGACAATGTTATCGTTTTCTGATCTGCCTAATTATATTCTGATGAAAACACTGACTTTAAACTCAATGCTACGTGCAAATGCAAACATCAACACTGATAAATCGAGGTCATATAAAATAGCTGTCTGTAAAGACACTGTAGCATTCCTTGATGTTATTAGTAGCAGGGACATGTAGTTTTTCCAGACATACAACATACTCATAAAAAAAGCACAGGTGTTACTTCTCTGAAGAGTGTCGTTTTTCACACCTTCAGTCCTCATTAAAATGTTCTGGGGATCCACCAGTTTTCTTTTTTGAGCTCCAACTTTTGCGTGGTGGAATTTGGAGGGGTCATATTATATCCATGTAACATGTTGACATCAGAAGCTCAAGGATACAAAACCGAAGCTTTGCCTAAAACACCAGTTAGAAACTTCAATAAGACAACAACATAAAACCTCTGAATTCTGACAGTATGTTACATGACAAGATACAAATGTACAGATTCTAAGCAGCACTATGCACAACTGCTGTGGAAATTATAATGATGACCCATCATAAGTTCAATGTGATTGAATTATGTGTAAATGAAAATTATTATTTTAATGTTTCACTGTGTATCTGAATATGTACATGCACAGACACTTTATGTTGGAAGAAGTTGATATACAACAATACATGAGGTTGTGTTGTCCAAGAAAAAGACAGATGATGATCCAAAACATCCCCAGTAAATTTCAAGCGCAAGGATGAGTAAAGCCATGTTTATCAGATTTTCCACTTTCTCGTTCCTGTACCAAGGAGGAACTAGAGGCAGTCCTTTTGTAGTCTGTATATACAGACTACAAAAGAAACTGAATACAACTGAGAACAGGCCACCACAGAATGAAGAAGACTATTGTCTTTAGGCCACTGAGGCCTATTTGCAATTTTCCTTGCTTCAGTTCACAGTTCTACAGAGGCACAGTGTAGATCAATAAAAGACGCCTACATACTTACTTGACCACATAACACATTTCATAATTTATCTCACCTTATATGTGTTTACAATGAGTCGAAGTAGCAATGGTCCATTTCGGACAAATGGAATTCCAATGTATTCTCAGGGGAGACGATTAAAATTCTGGAGGTTGTGCCTCAACCTTCCCTCAGCACTTAACTGCAATTTACTTGTGAATGTTTTAGTATTCAAGGGGTTAAGATCAGTGTGATATTACCTCTCCCATGCATGGCCTGGGATTTTGCACCATTAGACTCCTGACTGCAGAAAACTGTGCACTGACAAGCCTAGGTGACAAGATATTTATTAATCTCACATGATGAAGAAGCGACAGTTTTCTGCATGGGTTGTGTAATTTTTACTCTTTAAACACCAGATAAGGCGCACATCAGAAGCCCGATACGTCTAACAGCAAGCAGAGACCTGAAGAGACTATCTGCCCTCTGTCGTCTGGGGAAAACCATCTACCTTATTTTCATTTCCAATGACTGTTAGAGGAGGAAGGCAGGGCTTTGGGGGAACAAGAAGCTTAATTGGCTGAGCTGATGGCATCACACTTAAAGTTAGAAGTGCAAGAGGCATAGATCGTAGACCTGGGCCAGTTCCCAGGTGAGGACTCTGCTAGAGGAGCTTTATAAGTCTCAGAGCAATTTGCTGAGAATAGAGAGAGGAATATAAAGAGGGAAACGGGAGACGGTGTGTGTAAAGCACAGCGTACCGTGTTCTCTGTTATCTATTTGCTTGCAGCTTCCACCTTTTTCAAATTATTTTTCCTTTCTGTCTCACCCAAGGCCAGACTACCAAATGGAAGATAATTAGCCCACACTGTGTGAGGTTCTACAACTGTATATACAGTGTACTCTGAAAGTCTCTTTAGTTTGGTACTCTGTTTGGCAGAAAAAGAAAAAAAAAAATGCCATTGCAACATCCTTTCTCAGGTGGTTTTACAACATTTTCAATGATCTGACCACTTTCACATGAGTGACCTTAAAGCTCACATGTGATCTCTTTCATGTACCATCAAGGTGTGAATGACTCATGGTGGTTTAAATGACTCATGTATCATGGATGAGAAATGTCCACATTATGGTGCCTTATACTGTACATCTTTCCTGACCCAAAGGCTTTTGAAATGCTTTGTTGCTCTTCCAGTGGCACCAAAGACTGTAGGAATTGTCCTCTGTGGACCACGAATGTCTTAGTTTAACATCTCATAGGACACTCATTAATATACTTGGAAATTCTAAATTGCAACCTGTTACCTCCTGAGCGTGTAGCCAGGGGATGAAGGGAGGAAAACAAAAGAAAATTGTTTCCAGGTAAAAGGAAAGCGACACAGAGACCGATAACTGTGTGTAAGAAGAATGGTTCTTTATTCACAAACAAAATATTAATGATAACTAAGAAAGCTGGTCACAAAACTAAACACAACAGACCAGAACTAACAGCCACAAACAACCCAAAAGAGCCACCACACCTTAGGGTGTTACCGCAGGCTGGGCATAAGAAGGGTTAATGGCAATTGTCGTTGCTATAGTTCCGACTGGGCGTTTGCTAAAAAAAGCCAGAAGATACTAAACAGCCAATGATCGGGTAATGGCCTATTGCACAATATGTCAAAATACACAATGTTATATTCCGCAACTAGATGCTTTGTTTTTATTGTTTGTTTTTCAGATTCTTATTTCTATACAACTGCCTCATCAAATGCTAAATGCAATGTGGAAGGATGGTGTTTCACAGCAAAAATATAAGTTTGCACATGTTACCTTAGGATTGTGATGGTGAAGCTAAAAAAAAAACAGGTAGGTTTTTTTTTGTGGAGAAGTCAGAGGAGGAAATATATAACCTACAAAAAAAAGAATGAAACCCTTTGGTGTCTCTCCATGAAGTATGTATCACTTCAAATAATGTTCCTCTTTGAAGTCATGAATGAAAAAAAAACAGCACCCAAGGTTCCCTGCACCATCACATAGTGTACCAAGTTTGTGTCTATGTAATGCAAACTATTCACCATTTTCTCATCAGCTGAAAAACACAGACTTTGACTGAATTGTTTCTGCACATATTGGCTGAGGTCTGCTTGGACAATCTTCCTCCCACATCCATTGCCATTGCTCAAACAATGGGAAATCAAGTGGTTCATTTCTTTTTATCGTAGTTCTGCCTCTCACAGCTTCTTTGTATGACTGCATCAGATGTCCATGACTCATGTTTGTGCCGGAAATTGTGGAAGGAATCCAGCTCTTCATTGATGCGATGAGGTCTGCTCAGTGTGGAAATGGTTCATTGAGTGTTGCTGAGGAATGCTTGTTATGTAACACGAGGCACATTACCACATGTGGCCTATTCTTCAAATATATGGCTTTTCAACTCGTGTTTCTTTTAATGTGACTTGAAGGTGGAATAACTGTCAATGCTAAACCAACATACCGCTTACTTCAGTGCTCTCTCAGAAGGTTGCGACCCCACAATTCAAAGACACACATTATACAAGGAAAATCAAATGACACGGAAAGTAATATAACTGATGTTGAATAGTAAGTGGATTAACAAATTCCTGCTACAGTATAACAGCTTCAGGCCACAAAACACATCATTTTTACAACGCATATCTTGGTTTTATCAAGCATAGCAAAGCCAATGCTGCCCACCTATAAAGAATAAACGGCCACCTCTGCATCTGTGTTAAATCGTTTCAGTAGTATTAGCTAGGTTTCCCGTCCATCTTCTTCGTCTAATGCAGGGGTGCCCAAATACTTCTCAGTGGAGGGCCAAAAATGAATCAGGGTGGAGGGTCACGGGCCAAAACTAAACATTCAAGTTGCAGTGCATTTAATTAAATATGACTATGATATAACTGCTCAAAATAAACAATCATACGGAGTAACTCTGTAACTAACTCTAGTAATGACACTTCTGTTTATTGAAAGCAGAAATAATAAGGCTAGCCTATGTCTTCAACAACATGGGACAACATGCCCACAAGACTGAAATATTACACTCTCTGCTGCCCTGAACAATCATTTTAAAATAGTAATATAAGTGGACAACAGCTTCAGCTTTTTAGCTTTTTTTTTGATGATTTCATATTGCAATCATGAAATCATCATTAGCCTAATAATCAGCCTGCAAGGCACTACTCTCTGCAATTAGCCTTGTAGGCTAGTGCCTTTTGTATCAACAAACAAACAAGGTAAGCTAACGCTAGCAGGAACTTGCAATTACAAATTTCTAACATATATACCCTTAGCAAAAATAAGTTTATTCAAGTGTACTACAATATTATATAGTATTTTAGTATATTTATTTTATACTAAAATTGAGGTAGTATACGTGAAGTTCATATTATTAAGTATGCTTCAGTGTAAGTATACATATAGGAAGTATATTACAGACCACATACTTGTACTGTACTGTACTAGAAAGTATACTAATTTAATACTTCTTTGGACTAAACTGGAACATTTTTAAGTTTATACAAGTATACTTTAAGTATACTTTATAGGGTCATTTTAAGTTTACAAAAGTACACTTTCAAGTATACCACAAGTACTAGTCTACATTTTAGTTGTTAAAAGTATGCTTAAAGTATGCTTTTAACAATGTAACACAATGCTAATTTGTGGTCAGGAGAGGAAGTGCAACGATAAATAAACATTAAAAGACATATTCCGACTGCTGGCAGTCGGAATATGGCAGGCTGGCAGGAAAATATTAATAATTTAATTATTAAAAATATGAGCATGGGCCAACTTTGGCCCGTGGGCCCCAAATTGGGCAGCCCTGGTAAAATGAATTCCCGTCACGCTTATGCTGCTTCCTTTTTCCCCGTCCTCATTCTTGCCTTCACGGACCTTTACAAAAACAATTATACTTTTCTAAATTGCCTTTATTTTGACTGCCTGCTGATAATTCAATTTCCATTTGCAGAGTTTGTCCTTTCAATTCCAAACTCAATTTAAAATACTTTGCTTCAGTTTGTTGTCTCACACTGACAAGTCAGACCTGACACTCCCTTTGGACAATCGCCTGGCCATATAGCAAAACAAATGGGATTATTCTAAGTTCCATTGTGGCTGCACTTAAAGATAGGATTGAATTTAATTATTGAATTGTTTACTGAGTTAACTGGCCTTCCAGCTGGCTGGGCTATTTAACCCTGCATGAAACTATTGTAATGTCTCAGTGGTACTCGGGTGGTAAATTATACATAAACCAGATGTTACATGATGCCTCCTAGACCTTTCATGCATTGGGGAGGCCACAGAACAGGACGTACTGAGCAGTTTCTCAAGAAAATAGGCCTGTTCCTCTCATTCATATTCTCCTGACCCTCATCGTTTGTCTGTATTGAAGCGCTCCCTATTGAACAAGAAGAATCATTTTTCAGAGCATGTCTATTTATATAGCTCCAAATCAAAACGAAGAGTTGGGGAAAAGCCACTTGGATGATGGAACATCCTCAAGAAAACTCCAGTTGCCTGTGCTTTAACTTGGTTTTTGCATTTATTTTTTGTTTTATTTGATATACCATGACCTTGGGTGACTAAGGACCTTCTCAGTTACATACAGTAAAACAATACATAGATACACACATGCATGTACACACACAGACATGAATATGATTTAAATTGCTAATAAGTATACCGTACTCTTATGTAAACTGCTCCAGAATAAGAAAATGCCCTAAAGCCTGCAGGTAAGTTCCGCACAGCGGGGATGCAATGTAATCTCACATGTGATGGCTGATGTCAGCATGTCAGCAAGGCAAAAAGCTGTGCAGCCTTTTTAGTATTTTAAAGTTAATTCACACCAAGCTGACGGACTCCTGTCCTCTGAACGGTCCGATATGCAGATATTCAATCACAAAGGCATGCCCACCAGGAATGAGAAAAAATATACAGTGTGCTTCAGGAGTCCAGCCCCATAAGACTAAGTTTGTAACTCTTCTAAATTTACCAGCTAATCCTAGCTCTTCCATTTAGAATGACGATTACAGACCACTTCTACCCATTAAAATCGAGATAGTTTTTTATTTATTTTTTCAAACAATGGGATTGTCATTGTATGGGAAACAGAAATTTTAATTTAACTGCCCAACACACAGTGAGGAGACCAAAGCGATGTAGATTTAGAATTTGTCGTTTTAGGCTTTTTCTTTTGCGAGGCGGATACCCCTCACACCTACACCCATTTGTCTTGAACAAAACACTCTGACTCCGGATCATGTTTTGTACCCGACAGATGAAACAGCCATTGCTAGAAGCCTCATATACAGACAAAGAAGCTTCACTGAACTTGGGAGAGGAAAAGAGCTGCTGAGATTTTCTTTCCCTGGTAAAGCAAAACAGCAAAAAGTTACCATCAGGAGTGTTTTGCTGGTGTGTTTGTTAAGCATGTCCTGGAGCTGTACTGAGCAGTGTTCTGGGAAAACGGTGCATTATGGAAGAAGTGAGGGTGGGAAGTGGCAGAAAGGAGGGAGGGAGATCTTTGATGAGGCCCCGGGAGTGTCTCTAATGAGAAGCGATGTGAGGGAGCTGCTTCTTTCTTCCACTGCAAACAGAGCTGTGGCACACTGTTATAATCAAGCCAAAGTTATAACCAACGGCCGTAATTAAAAATCACAAAATCACCATTCTGCCTCATGCCTTCAGAAACTGCAGCAGGGGAGACGACGCCATCAAAGGCTTGTTTTGACAGCGTGATTTATACCGCACCTAGTAACTGAGATTAGCAATTTACTCTGTGATAAGTCATTCTTGGAAACGGATCAGAAAGGCCAACAATAAGGTATTAAAGTATTGTATTTCTACATTTGTCAGAAAACCCTTTTCCTTTAGTTAAAAAAAAATGTGATTTTGCACTGTGAAACATCTGTGAACACTTTCCTAATCCATCCATGAAAAAATATTAAATGCTAATATGTGGAGGCACACTGTATGAGAGCAGAGGGTGGGGGTGGGGGGATAACAAACTGTCTAAGTGTCAAGGATTTGTCAACATTTAAACAGACCGTCGCCGCTTTCTGTCACTGTTTCTCACTGTCTGTCTCCCCGCACACACAGTGCATCTCCACCAAACAATTTTCCAGCTGACTGCACTTGTACATGTACTTACTTGTGCGCGCATGTTTATGTATGTTCATCTGTTTGTCTTAATCTGAATGTGCGCGTGTCGTATGTGTTTGTGTGCGTATGGAGATTAGAAAAGGGCCCATTTTGCGCACTTCTTCAATTGCGTTGTGACTGGAAAGCACAGATTACCATAACCTATTTGCAGTGTTAAACAGTGCAGTAAATACATTAAACTGTTCAGTCCATCAGCATCCTCACACTCTAACTCGGCCTTGCAAATCTGCACTGTGGAATAAATGAATGTATGTGTGCATCTCTGTGTGTGTAGCAAAGTGTGTAGGTGTGTAAGAGAAAACAGAAATTCATTTTCATTTTATATTTCTACTTCAGTAGAAACAGTTAATTCGTCATCCTCTCGTCAGGGCTGTTATCATCATGAGCAAAACTAAGCAGTCACCCTTTTCTAAAAAAAAATCCCGCCGCAGCCCTCTCCTCTTGTGCTCCCCAAATAAAGCTATCAGGCGGGACAGATTCATTTACATTCAACCATTACCCAAAGCATTTGCCTGAGTTACGGCTTGCCTCATTCAAAGCAAAACACTTTATATTTATGGCCATCTAGCAACTTTAAAAATACAAGCCAGCTGAGCGTTTGACAGGGCCGGACAGAGCCGTTAAAAAAAAAAAAAAAAAAACGATAGCATTCACGCAGAATGAGATGTGGAAGAGAAACGACTGTTGGCTAAACACACCAGCGGGCCAATTCTTTAGAAATGACTCCAGGTTAAAGGCACTTTAGCAAAAGCTTCGGCAGCACTACGCTGTCACCGGAGCTATGAGGCTATGAATAATGCAGAAAGTCGATTAGAGTGACGTATAATATTTGTTCAATGGTTATTTGCTGCGTAGTATGATTTTCTCATTACCGGAATCCCTTTTTATCACAGCAGTTCAACAGTCATATTATGGCAATGGATACAAAGAAAGCAGGAAGAATAATGCACTCCATTATGTTGTCGCTGTCGTATATTTAATAAACTGTTGGCAAGAATGCAACACGCTTATGGATGGTGAGGAAACAAACACCTAACTCCTGTCCAATAAGCAGGATGCATGTTAAGAAAAATAATAACTCTATTAAATCAGAAAAACACACACATATATTTCACAGATAACAAAGAGCTGAAATCAGAACGCACATTTAACCATACTCACGTTTAAGCTCATGCCACAACTGGGAATTGCTAATTAAAAATCAATGCTTTAATGCAGCTTCATCAGCACACTCCATTTCACAAGCCATGTGCAGGTAGTTTGCTTCAATTTTTAATTACTCCTTGCATGCTAATTTGGAAAATAAAGCAAACATTTACCAGCAGAACACCTTTTCATTTCACGGTGGGATGCTCTCTTGTGTTTTTGAGACAAGTGAGTGTGTCTGCCAGTGCATTTAACAAGGATGACGCGCGTCTCCTCACCATCAGAGCTTAATTAGCTGTTTACAAAATCAGCAAAATATCCCGGAACTGATGATGCTTTCGCTGAAGATAGGAGCGCCCCTTTGTCTAACTGAGAAACTGCTTAACTCAGAGACCGGTAAGGTGTAAGATTGGTTTAGTTTACTCCTTCTTAAAATCGTGAGCCATGCTGTATGATCTGCGAAGTAGGCTGAGCTCCAGGATGACACTGGATCAAGCTGATATGAACATCTTCCATTTATTCAACCCAGATCCGGGACTTTAAACGATCACTTTGTGGATTTGTGGATGCAGATGTTCATCCTTCTGGAAACCAGTCCGTTTTTAGAATAACCTGAAGAAGCTTCAGCTTGGATTTTTAGTCTCCACCTCTGGGAATCTGGGAAGGTAGGTTAGACATTGCTTTAAAATCTGCTGCAAAATCCTTGCTTGTCTTATAAGCTATGCGGATTTCCAACAGAAAAGGATCAGGATGTAGAGGACGTTTTTAAGGGGAATAGTATTAACCGTGTACTGGCTGAGATATTGAGACAGGATACTTAGTCAAGACTCTTTCAGTGATAGCTGTATATTTTAAGTGTGCAGCTGAACAAATGCATCTGAGAGACGCTGAGCAACAAGAAACTAATAGCCACAGTCTGGAGGCTTCTTGCTACCCTCAGATGTATTTTTATTCAATACAAAAGTGCACAGACTCGGCCTGCTTGTGAACTCTGCAAGCTGGATGGATTTTGGAAGGATTTGAGCATCAGGTGCGCTGCAGCCGGGTACATGTAAGCAGTGTAGACAACACAACACAAGAAAACTCAACTTTTTCTTTCAATATGGCATCTATAGAGGAAATTATTGCTCTAACTGGCAATTACCATCAATACTAAGTGGACATCCACATAAAAAGTTTAATTTCTTCCTGTAAAGACATACATGAAATGTAGTCACAAAGGCAGATGTGGCAGAAAGATAATGCAGAGAGGTGAAAATGATATGCTCCTATGATTATATGGTGACATTCATAATGATAGATTTATACTGCCATTGTCTCAGAAATATAAATTCCTGCCCTGCTAGAGTGCACTAAATCATGAGGTAGATAACACGTCCTACACATTCACAGCGCTTAAAAATCCACGCAGCGTGTAAACACTGTCATTTCATCCACTTTCATCTGATCTAACAGTTGTAATCATGGATTTTCTGACTGACTGTTTATGTTGAGTCATTCATATTCATAAGAGCTGACCTGAGTTATCGATTAGCTGCAGATGATGGCTGGCCAGCTTTGGGATCACCGCCTTCTTGATATACTCATCGTTGCTTATCGTTACATGTGGCAAAAGCATGTTTGAGGAGACTATATGACAGACAGTTATTGTGCATCAAGCAATAATTATTCATTCACTCATTCATCTTCTGTAACCGCTTTTCTTGTAAAGGCTCATGAGGGTGCTGGAGCCTATCCCAGCTGTCATCGGGTGAAAGGTGGGGTACACCTACGGTTAATTTAGAATCACCAATCAATGTCTTTGGACAGTGGGAGGAAGTCGGAGTACCCGGAGAGAACCCACACAGACACAGGGAGAACATGCAAACTCCACAACAAAAGGTACTGACCCAGTGCTAACCACCATGCCACTGTGCCGCCTGAGCCAAGAATTATCATTAGAGAATCGGATAACATAACGTTGTCGACAGTTAGAGCTGGATCAACCAAGGGGAGCACTGATGACTAATGACCGATGGTGGTTCTGACAGACTTATTAGCCAAGCTGCCCACCAATGATGATATATTTGCCTTTTTTATTATCTTTGCCACACAGCTGCAAAAGGCTAAAGTGCCTACTGCGGTAGCTGAATGAAGATAAGTAGAAGCTAAGTGTTAAAAACGTAAATTATAAAAAGAAACATAGGTGTTTTTCTGATCCTTTGACTAGGATCATGCACAACGTGTATTTTCCCCTTATTGATAAGCCATGTGGCATGTGACAGGTCAATGAGTAATCTCAGACACTGAATTAACATTTATAGATGGCTTTATAAGTGCACATTCTACACCAACGACAGTGAGTATGTTCAAAAGAAGTCAACTTCTCTCCTTGCTTATAGTTTCTGTATATAATACTGTCTAAACCGTATTCATTCTAAAGCAAGATACACAATAAAAAAGCCCCCAGATGATGAGACTGCAACCATTATGTTCATTTCATTTAACATATGTCCTAGATTTTGAGCACTGGCGTTTGCTTAATGCAGCATAGCAAACTCGGAGGATTAAGTGAAGATGTTAAATTGATTAAGACAGCTACATTATGCCACCAAACCCAGACCACTCTGTGGACTACTACTGGATCAACGGCTACTGCTAACAGAGCCAGATTAAAAGGAATCAGTTTTGCTTCAATTGAAGAAGGACATTTTGATATAGCTAATAAATTCATCATTGCCAGCGTGATGTATAAACCGTAGAACATTTGTTGAACTGAGCTGCCTAAATTAAAATGAACCATTGTGACTGATGAGCTTAACTCTGATACAGACATGCAAGATATTTGTTTTCCTAAAATTCACTGAAACTTTTCATTCTTTAAAAGTAACTTCTACAATTACTGTATACGTTACCCACTTAGGTATAAAGCTGAGAGCTAATAAATCTAATGCGCTTCTAAAAAAAACAACCGTAAACCATTACAAAAAAAAAACAAAAAAACAAAAACAAAAAGAGGTTGCCTGATCAATAAAATCCTGGCAAACAGTAAAGCCACATTCATTAAAGCCTTTATAAAACACATATTTCTTCATGGCGAACTTCAAGGTCCTCCATTAAGTTTGATTAATTAAATAACCTTGTACTAGTTTTAAATGGCCTGCCCAAGATGAACATACTGATAATGATAACCCACTCACTTAAAGCAAAGAAACAAATGGTGCCTTAAGAGGGCTGCTGGCAACACTCAAACACTCCCAACAGTTTGATCTGAGCTGGGGGTGGAGGTGACAAAAACACTTGCATTTTAACACACGAGCAAGTCTTGTTTAAAAGCTGAACTAAAATCCTATGCATTTGGCCGTGCCATGTAAAATACAAAAACTGCCAGCAGCTTTTTATTTGTCACATGTATTCATTACTCATTTGTGATTGTCGGCCTTCAAATCGTCCACCCCAGCGGGAAAAGGTCAAATCATCAAGCTTACAAATGACGAAGGGCTGAAAAAAATAACATATTATCTCTGTCAAGGCTGAAAGTCTAAACAAAATGGGAAATGTTGTTTATGTTTACTACATCATATCTATGTAAATGGCCTGCAATGAAAATAATCAAATTGTTGAACAGACTCGAAGAAACACAAGTGTCATTGTTTCTCATCACCCCTAGTTGGGACCATCCAGTAGACAACCCCAGCATTATCTCAATGGGCCATCCCTCAAAAAATTCAAATTCAGTAAATTCACTTATTGGCATTTGACATTTGTCAGTATTAAAGCGTCTCACTGTATAGAAAGCTTTAAAGCACAGGCAAAGTAAATGATGAATTTTCTGCACTCAAAACTTGTCACTGTATTTCATGCATTTCTTTTGGCTTCAAAAGCCCAGACAGAAAACCCAATCTTTACTCAGACTGATTTAATTCAGTAAGCCCAAGTCAAGTACCCAGAAGTACAAAATCCAAATATTTGCTGTCATTATCATTATTTTTATTTATTTATTTATTTTTTTTTATTTTTTTTACAGGAACACTGGGTCTTAACAAGCATTTAAAATAAAATGCACAGCTGAATAATGCCTAATTAAGCACTGGGGAATTGAACCAATATTCTAAATTCAATATCCATCCACCAAAAGCACTTGTGGTTATCCCTTTTTTAAATGAGAGTGCCGCCAAATTTTCTGCACTGCTCAGCTAAAGTGTATGAAGTAACAAATGTTGGTAATGAGCACTGCTGGTTTTGAAAATTGTTCAAAAATACATTTGTTTTCCCCTTTTACAGACTAAAGTCAAATCTAAATCGAAAAAATCAACAAAATCAATCAAAAAAACAGGTAGGACAAATTTAAGCTAAAACTCATTTCATTGCCATTAGTGTCATTGTCTTTGCAGTGTTATCTCACTCTGAAACATGATCAGCAGCTTTTCATGAAAGAAAGCCAAGCAGACTTTGGACAGCATCATCAATTTGGTGATGTCCAGTATCACAGCAGTGTCTTGAGTTTTCAACACTAAGATTCACGTCCAGATTCACAATAAATGCTAACTCTATAAGTGACATAACTCAGAGTGAGTACATGACAAATCACAAATATGAACATCTTTCCAGATTAGGAAAAATAAATAAATAAATAAATAAATGTTGGAGTGCATTGTTATAATATTGACTGCTTAAGTGTTAAATACATATGCACATTGAAGATCTAAATTAAAACAACTTCCCGGAGCCTTCTCTGAACTCTGCTGTCTTCACTTTCAAAAAACGCATCAGCATGTGCGACAGATACCTAAATCGAAATGATCCCGGGCAACAAAGGGGGTGACAACGGTTCTCAGCAGAAACAGCTGTGCTTGGGCGATAACTGAGTCACACTGTGGCAGGAAGCACAGGGCTTAAATCCTCTGACTTCCTGTCCAAGTTTGACACCTGAAGAAGGGAGAGGGGAGAGATGACATACGACCCTGTCATCCAAGCTTCATAGAGTATGTGGGCTTGTGAAAATGTGAGAAATTACACTAGTATCCCTTGACAGATGCACATGCACGCACTCAGTCGCTCATACTGTACATACAGTGTGAATCAGCCACCTGCTATTTAAAGACTCATTTTCATTTTTAGGAGATAAAAAGAAAAACGAATTGGCTGGATACACTTCTCTTAAACGCTGTTGAACAGGAAGAACAAGCCAACTTGCCTGGATACGCAACACATTTAAGACTAGAGTCCGCCACCAATAAACACAAGAAATCAAATATTGTTTAAGGCTCCATATTTACACAAGATTAAAGCAAGACTCCTCAATCATGCTAGCAGCTTGATTGAGCTGACAAAGTACTGACAAAAAAAACACCTGTGTGTTTACTATGTTTATGAGAAGAAATCATATGCGCAGTATTCACATACATACTAAGTGCACATTTTTGGAAAGGTCAGTTTTCGTTATGTAGGTTTTAGTCTGACAAAATGTTTCTTGATTGTGGCTTGAATTTCCTACATCAAGTTACATGGTCGTTTTTTAAACTATTAGCCTCAGCGGCTTCTACATACTAGCAGCTCTCACAACCTACAAGCAGGTGTTACCACTTGATGAGCTTTTTTTGTGGGCTTGACCCCCAATAACTACAAGCTCCATTTAAAGTCTTGACAATGCTGATGCTAGGTATGTATGTATTCACCGTGTTCAACATCTTAGCATGTTAGCATGCTAATGTTTGCTAATTGACCCTAAACACAAAGGATATCTGAGGCTGATGGGAACGCCATTAGTCGTACAGCATCAAAGCGTACGTTTGGTCATAAATCAACTTCTTAGATAATGAAAGTTGAAATTGTTGAACAGATAGTGACACAAGACACTGAAGCCAGTATGATCTGTCTTCTGTGGACCATGGGTGTCGACAAAATGCTATTGGAATCCATCAAATTGTTGTTGTTACTGACAAAACCAAACAGAACTATTAGAATCATAAACAACTACAATTATAACACACATGAGACAACACTGAAGCATATTTTCCTTTTCTTTAACTTACATTGCCCAAAGAAATGACTTGCTTTAACACTGTAATCACAGTTCAGTGCAAAGCTTAATCTCCTTTCAGTTAGCAGTGAAACAACCCTTGCGTAAGAACCTAAATCTGTCTATTTTTCTTTTTTTTCAGGTCAGTTTCATGTGATGTATGGCTGCAGCTACTGTTACCAAGGGACTTGGAGTGTTTCGCAGCGTGTTTACTTTTCTGCTCCACAGTGCAGCCTGTGTAACTGCGGCTCTGATAGTAGGTAGCACTGTTTGGGGATTTGGGACAAAGCCACTGCACAAGCAGACTGTAGAACGTACAGAATGTGTGTGCGCATGTTAATGCATGCTCACCACATGGAAACGTGCACACGTACACTATGTATCGAGAGACGCACATACTTATGGCACAGGAGTGTGCCTCGCATCATGCTTTGTTGCTGTGGCAGTGATAGATGCTGCAGAGAAGAACATCATGCAGAGAGAGTGAATACTTTGGCACTTTGGCTGCCCCCAGCATGCATGTAAATCAAACTGTAAGTAGGTGCAGGGTTTTTACTGACAACACCGGATAACCTTGTGCATGTACTCTAGCATTATGTATAGCGCATTAGTGTCGACGTAACTCAGCGACAAAACGTGTCAAGATGTCTTTGGGTAAGATGGGCAGGGAGCGTCCTGCATGACAGCTTCGCTCGCATTGGTGCTGAATGAACTGGTGAATTTATACTGTGGTAATAATCGCTACCCATTTACCGTTAATTAATTTAATCTAAATGTAGCCCACATTAGTCAGTTAAAGGATTATAAAGGTGCCAAATTGTTTTGACTTCTCACAACCTAAGAAACTACTTATGTCCTTGTTTTTCTTGGTTTGTGACAGTATGATCAGAATCAGAATCATAAACATAAGCTACTGGTTACAAGTGAGCTGTGCTTAATAACTGGAACATTTTTCATTTATCAGTCAGAATGATACTGAGCTGTCGTGTTTTTAATCAGTTTTGCCAAACTTTTCTCCCCGAATGAACTTTCTGGGGTTAAAAAAATATATATAAAATCAGGTTCGAAATAATACAGTTTCTTCATTTATAATTCTAAAAAAATGACTGGGAGCAAAACTGTTCCTCAACAGCATGCTGCAGTGAATCAAGACTCCCTCTGGGTTTGAAAGTCTACTTTGGAGGAGAAGGGGACTGAAGGGATGTAGTGCAGCACAGTTACTCCTTCTTTTGAATTCACCACTGCATATACGCGCACCAGCGCTGCATAATTAACGAGAACCTGTGGGCCGGTACTCACAATTTGATGGCCAGGGTTGCAGAGTTCTGACCAAGAGGTGGGAGAAGGCGGCTGGGTCTAACTGCACTGTCAAAGAAGGTGGGATTTATGTGTAAAAGATGTTGCCTGTAGTTAAGAAGTTCAGCTGAGTGCAACAAGTTGTGCCCTGCATCTAAAAAAATACTGTTGTGCCCTGCATCTGAAAATACATGTAAACTTGCATGAACCATAAAGCATGTGCAGTTTCCAAAAATGTAAGGAGAATGTGAAGAAGCTCATAAATGCAGTGTGTGAATTTCAAGTATTGTATGTAAGGAAAACATATATAATTAAAAAAATATGATTTAATTATGTCCTTTCAGCGGCAAAGCATGAGCTCATGTGCAGTGATTGTCAGGAGTATCATGACTCAAGTCCGCACACACAGAGAGCCCAGTGATGCTGAAGAGTGTGAAGACGAGCTAGTCAAGAAGTGTCAGAAACTCACACCAACGCAGCAACACTTCCATGTTTGTACACTTAATGCAAAACATGCTCACAATCCGATTCCTTCCTCAAAAACTGTATCACAGCCAATCATCAGGATAGCTGTATGCCAAAACAACAAGCATCTTGTTAACACTTTATTATCGCCCCACCTTCTTCAGTGCTGGCCAGAAGCTCCATCACGCCCTTGTATCTCTGTCTACTCATTTAGCGAAATCTTCACCTTTCTGCACAGTGTACACCTTCGTATTTTCACATGCGTGTACTCAGTTCAACACTTACAGCACAGGAACTGTGGACACACACCCACAAATGTGACATTTAATAGTCACTCTCTATCTCGCAAACACATGCGTACATACACTCTCCTACACAGAGAACCATGCTGTGTGTTAAGCGGCGGGACCCAGATGGCAGCCACCTGGTGTGTGCTGATGGGCTCCTGCGATGGCTTCGGACAGGATATGGACACACACACAGATGGTGACCCACTGAGAGTGGACGGGAGATGGACGTGCTGAGTATTGATTTGCTCAGATCAATGATTCACAACCTGGTCATCTGACACTGGGGGAGTTGCACCCACTGAGCTGGCACACAGCCTTTGCATATTTGGCACACATCACTGTTTCTATGCAGGGTACACGTCAACTAAGTTTTAATCCAAACTCAAATGATTTGAGAAAATATTTTTTAAGCCAAGAGGAAGAGCCGTGGTTTTGAGCAGATTTTACACGACCCCTGTGTCATAGGGTCGCCACATTAGATGTGCACTGAATCCAGTGTAATAAGGCAAAGATAATGCTGTTTGATTTGAGACTTTTAGAAGTGGTGGCTCAGGAAAAAGCAAATATAGTTGAACAAATGCACTAATATGAAACTAAATCAGATAATGAACATTTAAAAGACAGTATCGGATAAAATAGCTATGTAAAATAGCCATTTTATTGCTTCTTGTATGGTATAGTACACTGACCTGAGACATGTGGTGGTCATGCATCACAACCATTAAGTTTTTTGTCATTGCTATTTATGTGACAGTTCAATGTCACGATTACGTCTAGTGCATTCTTTATACAACCACGACGGAAGGTCACTTACAAACATTAAACCCCTATAACTCAGCAACAGGAAATAGAATAGAACCTTGCATAAAAATTTGATGACATAGGCATAAAAATATCTCTTATACACGATGCAAACATACTATACATTTTGTAAACTTTGCAGGGTCATGACCTCTCTGGTCCCACTGTGAGGAAGTCTGTTTTTCACCCCGAGTGTTCTTGAACATTAGAGCGTTGAAGTCACAGTGGGAGAAAATGATGGGGCGGATATGTTAATTTGAGGAGGCAATTAATGCTGAACACCCCAGAAGCCATTTAAGTTTCTTGACTTATTAATTATGCACTTTGTACATACTAAAATATCCTCCTATACTAAAAGAACGAGCTAATTAGTATCCCCCAAAATTCGCAATTTTTCTTCTTAGGACCTTTAAATAGGACAAGCAGTGCAACTAAAGTGTATGAAACCAAGCCAAGTTATCTTTTAACCTTGCTGTCATCCTTTGCTCATCGTTCATTCCCACATCCTACCTTCTCCCTGTGTCTGCGTAAAGTTATTTAAAAGCATGCTCAGGGATTTTAAGAGTTTATTATTAATGTGCTTGCACAATGTGCTCTTCAGATTGTCAGCGTTAATCAGGCGATTTCCGTCGCTCTGTTCAGAGGATGAAGCAAACACGCTGCACTTCCCCATCAGCTTTGGAATTGCTTCATCTCAGTGCCCATTTGGCAGCCTCCAAAGTAAGACCAGTTGTCACCGTTACCTTTGGAGCACCTCATTATTCATAAAGGTCACCGAAGCAAAGCTGAACTAAGGAGGACTGAAGGAAACAGGCAAGTTACTTTCACGACAAAAGAGGTTCTTGAGCTAATTGTCAGATTTCAGTGTATTCTCTGTTTAATACAAAAATAAGCTTTCTATTACAAAAAATAAAAATACTGATAGACTCAATGTCAAAAGGCTCAACTATTGGACTTGTTTGTCTTTATTGTATATGTACTGAACACACAGCAGTGTGCAACAAATAAAAGGGACAATACAAAGACTATAGAATTATATCAAAGAGACATTTGCATAAGTGGCATTTTTTATACTAACAAGCCTCTGTTCCCAGCAGCACCTAACAAGGAAGTGCAGAAGCTTGTACCTGTCCGGCACTAAACAGCGCATCTGACATGAAGTCGCTAGTGATCAAAATCAGAGTCTCAGGAGTTGTTTTAGACTAAATGGGAACTCAGAAGAAGGTGAACATATTTGTAAGGCTGTCCTGACACATTTTTCCACTGGAATGGTGCACTATTTCTGCTCAATGTGTGAAACCTTTTGTTAACACGTCGATCAAATTAAGTGGATAAAATGACACTGCTGTAAACATGGGTTGTCTTTCTCTGTGTGTGGCCCTACTACACTACTTAGCGTGTCTCTGGGGCTGTACTGTGGTACAGCGATAGTCTGTGCCAAATGCTAAAAAGATTGTGTTTACATGAATACATTAAGAGAATTGAATCTTGCATCCAAAGACTCTTCAAAGACTGAGCTAAGACTCTTATAAAGGATGCTAACTAGGAGCATACACCAAACAGGCTTCTGTGGGCTTTTTCTGCATTTTCTGCTTTTTCTGACCCATAGAGCACGTGCACCAGAGACCCATCCTATTCAGAGAGTTGAGAGCATGCATGTCAGAGACTGCACGAGCTGGCCAGTTTCAAGTTGTCCCACTGCACACATGAATGGGATAATATAACACAGCTCTATTGGGCTTTCCAAATGTCATTACAAATAAAAGTCCTTTCATTGGGTTTTTGACAGCTTGAAAAATGCTTTCACAGACATACAACTGTTCCCTTTTAAATCCATTCATATTAAAGTCACTAGTGTGTAAATTAGGCTGATATAGCACCATGCTTTCTTCTCAGCTGAAACAATGGAGTCATTTCTATCCAGTCTGGCAATGTCAGCTGAAACTCATAGGTGTTTATTAGTATTCAGACACATCTCTAATGCTAAACCTATTATGTGACATATTACCTACCCAATCAGTAACTTTGCCAACTATTTCATAATTACAGATAATACTTGGTAAATTCCACAATTTGGCAACTAGTAAGAGGGTTCATTTCCCCATGCAAATTTTGTAAAATGCCCCATGAGATACACACAAATGCTGTTCCATATTTGAGAGGTGGGTTTACCCTCTATGACACCTCTGAGTGGTAGTTAAAGTGAGGAGATTTGGTCTCAGCCTTTGTGGGTTGTTTTATTCTGGATACAGGGAGAGGGAAAGTATCCGCTGGAGTCCTAACAACAATGAATTCCCAGGATCTGGAGCTTCCACATCGATGACAATGACAAATACGTGTGGGTAGTGTCTTTACCTTTTTTTTTCCTTTCGTGGTTCTAATCTGGGATCCATTGTTCTAAACTTACCAGTGAAACTTGCATTTGTTTGGGAAGTGGGTCAGTAGTCCAAGTGGATTTAGTCCATGTCTACATTAAAGCCCTGGATGAGTTCCACCTGACAAGTTGATGAAGACAAGATTTTGTATATAAATGTGAATGGTGCTGCTAGTGATGTTCTATATGGCCTTTCACAAGGAACAAAACAGGAGTAGAAACCGTTGTTTAAAGTGCGGCTATGGATGCCCAAACTGTACCATTTACTGAAGAGTTACTAACCATTATTGACTAATGGTAGTATTTATACCATGCACGTTTTAACTCTGCACGGTTTCATGAATCCATGTGTAGTATTAATATTCTAATAACAGTAATTGCATTTCAGGAAAAAAAAGACTTGGAAACCTCGCAATGTAGCAAAATGAGTGTGAGAGCTTAAGTGGCATCAATAGATACTCAGTAATGGACTGCTTGTGCAATTATATTATAACAAAAAGCCTCTTTTAATCTAAAATATCACCATTTACTTTTCCAGATATGTGTACATGCCTCCAGTAACCATCACTGTAGAGATCCAGAGGAATCTCTTGGCCAACCAGGCATCCCAACTACAACCAAACATGGACAGTGTTGACAAGGGAAATGGACGCATGTATTCAATTTCATTTCAGACAGTCAATCTAGTGTCTTCTATGGACCCGAGTGGGACAAACACCATCTGTAATATCGCTTCACTCGCGGGGAAAGCGATGACACTCTAAATCTGATTGAATGAACTGCAGCGCTAATCCAATCAAAATTTCATTCCCGTGCTCATAGTCCCATTAAATTTAGATTCCAATCCTGTCTCTGGTTTCTCAAAACTCCAAGAAAACTAGCAGAGGTCTGTGTACTGAAGAGTGCAGTACTAGATGCTACGCATGTACACAGTATATTCATCAACTTAATGATTTCAGCACTAGACTACGTGTTGGTCTCTGCGTCCTTGGGGAGATAATGAAACCCCTACATGCTCATAGCAGAGGTCAGTAACAAATGTTTGCCCCTGGACCCCCTTACAAGGTTAATCTGCCTATACATCTTGCTAACAGACTACAGCAATGACCATTTGAAAGTCTACATCCTCAGAATAGATCTGTTTTAAAGAAACTCACTAAACAATGGGCCAATCACAAATTACATCAGCGGGTCTCTTTACCGGCTGTGGTACGCGCTCCACTAGCTCCACTAATTTAAAATGGATTTAATTGACAGTTTTTGTTACAGTAACAACTTAATTTGACTGACTAAACTGGGCAGACAATGTGAAGAAGTGGTGGAAAAAAAGAAAAGAAATTGTCAGAAAGTAATATGGGAGGAATTTTGGGAGCTCATTTATATTGTCAGTCCCTCGTCCTGGGACAATAAAAATAAAAAAAGGAAAGCTGCCATATTTTTTCTTTTGCTGTGGGAATTTTATCTGCCACCCCCGCCACTGGTCCGACGAAAGGTCATTGGGTCCTGTTTACCTACGTGAGGATCCATAATGCATGGTTTGTGTCCTTTACTTGAGGGACTCCCTATGCCACTCGTCACTCCCTATGCTGTATGTGACAGAGAGGCCAAAGGAGAGAGGAGATAACCAAGTGTCAGGTCAGTCCTTGGGATAACTATATGCATACATATGAGCGTGCGCGCGCACACACACACACACAGCATAGCTCCATGAGCCCACCACAGAAGAGGAGAGGCACTTCACGGGTAGACGTCCCTTATGTCTGGTTTCACGCTCCGATAGCAAACTAGTTCCCCCATGCGGGTGAACCCAATGACCCGGGATGTAGCCACAATTCCCTACTTTATGAGGTACTGAAATATTAACCCAAATACAAACACTACTAATTTGTCTTCTTAGATACAAGATGAATGTGCAGTTTACCCAGCAGCAGGAGCAGAATGAAGAAACATATTAGTAACAGGTCATTACAACTTGCAGCGCGAAAACACTCAAATGATGATCCATGAAAGAAGGAAAAACATTAAAGAGGTCAGGTATATATCCAAGTTATCATATGGACGGTTCAGGGGTTGCCTCAGCATGTATCCTAAACACAAGGTCCCAGACCCTCACTTGGATGGGATCAAATGCACGTGTGTGTTTATGTGTCCACACACGGATATGTGTCATTATGTGTGCAGGCCGGCTGCGTGTGTCCATGTGTCAGGGGACCCTGGCACCTGCTGATGAAGAAATCAAGTCAGAGAATGTTCCCGTGGTCACAAGCTGCCCTTCTTCCCCAGGAGCCCTTCTCGCCGGTCTGTCATATTGGCCAGTAGTCACCGCTCAGTGGCCACAGTTTGATTAGAAATACGATTCTCTCTGTGTCTGTGTGTGTCTCCGGCTAGGTCACTCACATTAGCTCAGCCTCAGAATCAGCCGGTCCGTATTCTCTTTCTCGGCTGTTCTTTCTCCCATGGTTCCCCCCATGGTGTTGCGTGGTTGAGTGTGCATCTTAAATGTTGTGTGTTGTGTGATTTTAGGCACACTTTTTTTGCTGAAATAATTATCATAAACTAGGAACCAAATGTTTCTGTCTCAACAAATTGAAAAAAGAACATGTGTAGTTAATCTCCTCAAATTCACAAACAACCAATACCATTTCCACAATCATTTGCCACATTATAAATTTATTCTACATTCTCTGTGCCACGGGGAAGTTGCCCACTTTCTACAGCTGCAAATCTTGCTCTGTCTATTGCAACTGTCAAAAGGACATCTTTAGCAAAGAAAATAGGCAAAATATTCAAATCTCTTCACACCCACACAGACAAGAGAAGTGCTCTGATCAGACTGAATAACTGGGGGTGGTGGGCGCCTCTCATGATATTTAATGAACAAGAGTTTCTTACTATCAAAGCGCTTAAAACTCTCTGTAACTAACATGATAGTTTATACAGGAAACAACAATAAAAGCAAAGTTTTTTTCTTTTGTAATTTTCTTTTGCTTGTGAATTGTGCTGATGTACATATGGCATCACGCATATCTGGATAAATATATAAATAAATAAGTGGGATGTCGAGTCATGCACCGACACAATCAGTCTGTCACCCTCATGTGTATCTCTGCATAAATTACACAAATGGACGTAAAAATTAGTGTGTGTAGAATTAGACCATGTGTCCTATGTGGCGGCAAACGTTGCGATGAGAACATGACATAAAAACACATCGTAGTCCCTTGACAAAGTGGCAGGGCACAAATCCAACCCTGTGAGATGAGGCAGATGCAAAGTAGATGGAAGAGGATAGAGCTAGCTGAAATCATCCCCCCTCTCCCCTGTTTAATTACATTGTGCAGCCCGATGTGAAAAGGTGTCAGAAGAGCAGAGAAGCGAATCCTGTCCTAATGAATGGAAACAGATGGGTAAGACAGCGAACAGGCCAAGAACCGGGGTGGCACAGAGGCAAAGAGAGTGCCAGGGGAAGAAAAGCGAGCCAGATGCAGATGAGGAATGATGAAGGGGCAAAAGGAAAAGAAAGAAAGAAAAGAAACTGTTTTAGAGCATGCCATACAATTCCCCATATTTCCCCCTCTCAAACTAAGGTGTAAACTGTGCTTTGGCAGACAATGCAAATGTGTCTACAGTCAGGCCTCCAGTGACGGGCAGAGAAGAACTCCCTTCCAGTCCTGGAGTTAAACTGTAATGAGTGGTTCATGCAAACAGGGGCAAGGTGAAAACAATCCCCATGCAACGAAAACCCTGCATTGTGTTTGACAAAAGGTATGAAATTTCCAAAGTGTGATGCAATTATGTTTGTTTCCAATGCAAATAAGCACGTCTCGGGAGTCTCTTGATTGTAATCACCAGTTACCAAGTACGAGTTAAATCCTTTTGTTCTTATTGTTCTTGATCTTATCCGATCTCTGATCGACATACTGACAATTGCACCTTGCAAAGTAAACCGTCCCCCCGTGGGAATCAGCAGTCAATGTGTCCCGAGACGAGCGTTCAATAAACAAAGCTCTCTGGTGGCTATTTTCAATAAAAACAACATTATTGAGCAACAACGGCCTAGTTCGTTACGATGGATGGAAGGAGACTGTTCAGTTTTAATTGTCTAACACCAGTCAACACCAATTTGTTAATAAAGATGATTATTTTACCATTATGAAAAAGACTATCGGTGTCTAGTTAACCCCAACTAGACACCTTCCGATTAACTCAAACTAGGATGTTTCCTAAACCTAGACACACTTTGCGTTGTCAAAGCATAACCATAGCATTGTGACTGTTACCTCCCGGGTATGTAACCAAGGGCTGAAGGGAGGAGAACTAAAGAAAATAGTTCCTGGGGAAAAGGAAAGCGACACAGAGACACACACTGTGTGTACAATAGCATTTCTTTATTCAAAAACAAAACACTAATGATAACTAAAAATGCTGGTCACAAAACTAAACACAACAGACCAGAACCGACAGCCACAAACAAACTAAAGGCACCACCACACCTTGGGGGGGGGGGATGACACAGGCAAAAACCAAGAAAGATTACTAATGCCAGTACTTCAGCGTTAATACGACTACCACCAAACAAAGCCAACCTCACTCTTTCACCACTGTGGTCCACCATCTCTCTCTCTCTCTCTCTCTCTCTCTCTCCGGGCCGTATCTCTCCTCCACTCTTTCAAAAAAGATCAGCTGATTACCTGAGTGGAAATGGCTGCTGGTCGGAGGAGGGGCGATCACCTGGTGGAGGAAAGTGCGAGAAAGAGACACAAACACACCACAGCAACCACAGCAGCACTAGGGCCGTAACAGTTACATCAAAAAATAATGTTAATATGTCAGCAGGGTGGTCAAAAACTACTGCATGTTAAACTTGCTATAGAAGAACATATCAAACTGCATTAGAAAAGTGTCAGGTTTACAAATTCAAGTTCTCATCTAAATAAATGTAGCTTCATGAAACAGACTATCTATCTATATGATAATAAATAATAATGTTTTTGCAATTTTGTTGCATGAGGATCCAATGACGCTATAAGAACTGGGGGTGGAGAAGCCTCCCCTGAGCATCGTGAATTAGCTTTAGCTGAGTGAGTATGGGGGATTACGCTGCAGGCTGAAACGGAGTAGTTGTTTAGAGAGGGATATAGTATTTAAACAGAGGGATTTCTCAGCCAGACCTCCCTCTCCCACTTAGACACACAGTCTTTCACACTTTTGCAAAAGACACGAGTACTCAGAGAGGAGCAGTATGGCGCTAACATAGGCGACTAATGGTTTGAATGGAATTGTCCCTGGTCCAAGAAACCATGGTTTTCGTCAAAACCATGTTTTTGTTTTCTTGTAGCTAGATTAAGTTAGGCTACATGTTGTATTTAGTTCGTGGTTAATGCTCCTCTTGTTAAGCAAAGTGTCCAAATCAGTTCTTGACATGGAGAAATATTTATTAAAAGTTCTATTCATGTCAGTCAGGTGAACGGTTTAAATTCTGTAAAGTTGGTGACTGCTGCGAACGAACCTCACAAACTGACGCAATCACCGTGTATATCACCATTAAATGTTTCTTTAACCTGCTATTTAAATAGCTAATTAAGTTACGGTGCGAGTCAGAGCCTCGTCAAGGTTCAGGCAACATTTTAATTAACAGTGGAGGAACGCATACGGCTGCTCCATCATCAAACACAGATCAGTGATCAGGGCTGCTGTTATTTGATTGACTTAAGGAGTCATCATCATTATCACGTCAAATGTGTCTGATTCACACACCAAAAATAAGACCATGAACAATAAAAACAGTTTGAATAGATGGTAGTGCCAATGATTTCTTGTATGATCTGTATTTGTTAATTATGTGTTGTGAGCTTTTATTGTAGTTTGTTAACTACCAGACTGTGGGTAAATGATCTGGCTGTGAATCATAAAGTCAACCTACTTGTCCCTTCCACCGCTTGACCGCATGCGTGAGTGACACCGTGTACGTGAATGACACCGGTGCTTCTCAGCAACACGGAGAGTAAGAAGTGTTAGCTCAGCTGTAATAAGCTTTCTGCGAGGCACTTGCGAGGTCCTCCGCTTGTGTATCAGCAAAGTGGGGAGGAAAGGCTCAATAGATTGCTTTGTATGGCTAATTTGCTCAGCTCATTAAATATTGAGGTGAAGGCAGATTTGTGTGATTGCCAATATACTAGCTCCAGTGGTCTTTGTTATGCCTCAGAGCTTGTGAAATGAAAGGGAATGCACTCGCACAGGAAAAAAGTCGAGACGCTTGTGTCATGGCAGAAATCGTGTGCGCCTGAAAATGCAAATTCATGCATGAGCATACACGCCTAAATCAGTGGGCCACTGTTAGCTAGAGACCATCACAGACACACACAAGTTTAGTCTAACCATATCAGTGTTTGCTTATAATACAGTGTCGGCTAACATTTTTAGTCACACCTGCTGCATGGCCGCTCTAGGGATATGTTTGTCAGTTCTCACAGGAACTCGAAAAGTATTAAAAAGCACGGAAATAAAAGGAAGGCATGTTATAAAAACCCTCCATGAGCAGTATCAATTCATCTGCTACGTTGGTGTATGACGGAATGCAAACCTAATGAACATTTCCTTCATCCTCACTTATACACCTTTAGTTACCACAACAACAGCCTGCTAAAAGTTAGCATGATAATGTACGAATGTTGATATGTTGATGTTAATAACAGACATAACTGTGCAACACAGTACAGACTGACAGAGCTTTATTATCTTATTATTAACACTGCAGAAAGGGAAATACAGAGATAGAGGAGTGAATGAAAGCAGAGGTTTGAGAAAAAAACCAGTTGAATACAGATATCAGACTTGACAGAAGCCCTTCTTATTCTTACACATGAGTGCTGAATACCAGGTACCCTAGAACAGTAAATTCAGTGATTTTCACCTGAGCGACCGTTGTCACGTGGTTTTCGTTGTGTTGCTGCTGTATGATTTGCATGGATCCTTGGGTACTGTTACGTCCCCTGAGAGCTAGGGGAAAATGGGGAGTAACATAAACTTAAGAGAAGCAACGCAACACGGGAAAGGGCTGGAAAACAAGTGGTTTTATTTACCAAAGTAAAACATAAACGAAAGACAGCAACCGAAAAAACACAATTGAACTAAAGTTGAGCTCTACGAGAGGACAGCTCTGCCCACAACCAGCACGCAGCCCACACGCTGCCAAAATGTCTGCCCTTTCACCAGGTCTTGCCTCCCTCCTATATATCACCTGCTGATTGGCGATAGCCTTCACCTGTGAAGAAACCAGAGAGGAGGAAGAGCACCTGAAACACATAAGGGAACACATGGGGGAGGAGAAAGCAATCAAACACACGGCACCCGGGCCGTAACACACCCCCCCATAAAAACACAAACCATAGTTTGTGAACATAGGTTATAACACAATATTCAATAACACATTAGTACCACATATCTTTATCCATAACCACTGTGGCATCTCACACACGGGACAGCGCGTCAGCCACAACATTATCAATTCCTTTCTTGTGCTTGATTTCAATGTTGTACCCTTGTACAGCCAGAGCCCAGCGCATCAGGCGCTGGTTGTGGTTGTACATATGGGCTAAAAACACCAAAGGGTTGTGGTCTGTGTACACAATGACCGGGAGTGCACTGCCACCTACGTACACCTCGAAGTGCTGCAGAGCAAGCAGCATTGCCAGGGTTTCCTTCTCAATGGTGGAGTAGTTAAGCTGGTGGCGATTAAATTTGGTAGAGAAGAAACACACAGGGTGAGGCACAGCATCCGTGTCATCTTGCAGCAACACTGCCCCGGCTCCCGAGTCGCTCGCATCAATCTCCAGCTTGAAGGGGTTGGAAAAGTTGGGTGCCGCCAAGACAGGGGCACTACAAAGAAGAGACTTGGCAGCTTCGAACGCACGTTGGCACTCGACAGTCCACACAAAAGGTACCTTGGGACTACACAACGTGGTAAGGGGTGCCACCACTACCGAGAAGTTTTTACAAAAACATCGGTAGTATCCCGTCATGCCCAAAAACCGTCGGAGCTCACGCCTCGTGGAGGGAACAGGGTAAGTCAGCACAGCTTCGATTTTAGCCTCCACAGGCCGGACCTGCCTATGATCAAACTGACGTACCACAGCTTCTAGATCAAACCACTTCTTCATGCTCCTCCGGAAGGAGGAGAGAGCCTCCTTCACCAGAGTAGTTGCCACATGTAAGCGAGCCTGGCACTTTGAGACAAAATCCAACACATTTGGATGTTCCTGTGCCAGGACGTCAGACCCAGACATAGGAATAGGGCCATCAACGACCTCTGGAGTTGGATACACTTTCCCTCCAGCTATGTCATTACCCATGATGAAGCTCACACCTTCAATAGGGAACGAGGGAAGGACAGCCACAGAATAAAAACCCGTAACCAACCCTGAGTGCACATGAACTCGATGTAGAGGAGCTGGTATAGAACGCATCCCGATTCCCCTAACTACAGCGCTCACCTCACAAGCCGACTCCTTACACAGGGACAAAACACTTGCCAGGATGAACGACTGGGAACCACCCGTATCCCTTAATATGGTGACTGGAACCTGACCCTTAACCCTCCCCGTCAAAGATACAAACCCTTGGGAGATGAATGGTTTGAAACATTCATCAGGTTTAGTAGCTGTCGAAGCTTGGGAAACCTGGGCCTGGTTCACAGTCTTAATTAACCCTACACCCTTCGGCCTTCCTGAGAACGCAGCCTGCTGCTTCTGCTTCAATTTCACACAGTCGGCAACCAGATGACCTGGTTTGTGGCAGAAAAAACACTGCTTTTCAGGTTTTGGACTTGGCATAGGAGGATGGGCAGGCGCTACCTGTGAGTCCACAGACCTCTGTCCAGAATCTACAGGTGTTGAGTCAACCCTGGTGAACACAGTCTTGTGTGTTAGGGCGAACTCATACGCTAGGGAGGCTGCCTGCGATAAGGTGGTCACTTTCTGTTCGTTCAAGTACACCACTGTGCGTTCCGGTAAACATGCCTTAAACTCTTCCAGCAATATCAGCTCACGCACAGAAGTAAGATTATCTGCCCTGCAAGCCATACACCAGCGATCGAACAACAGTTCCTTCTCACGGGCAAAATCAGAGAAAGTCTGACCAGACGCTTTCCGGAGACCACGAAAGCGCTGCCGATAAGCTTCTGGCACCAACTCATACACACGTAAAATTGCACCTTTAACCTTGTCATAAATTAAACTGTCGTCAACCGAAAGAGAAGCACAAGCTTCCTGAGCCTTACCGGTCAGTCTACATTGCAGCAGAATAGCCCAGACGTCTTTTGGCCAGCGCAAAGCACTTGCAATGCGCTCAAATGCTCCAAAGTAGGACTCCACTTCAGACTCACGGAAAACAGGTACCAGGGAGATGTTTTTGCTAACATCAAAAGTTTCGGTAGGCCCTGGCGGCATGCTAACAGTAGAGCTAGCCAGAGACCTCTGTAGCTCTAACTGGCGCAGCTTGATGGCTTCTGCCTCCAAGTCAAGTTTCCTAAGCTCCAGTTCCCTTCGGAACTGGAACTCACGCTCCTTCTCCTCCCGCTCCATCTGGAAGCGAGCCAACCGCAGCTTAACTCGAGCATTTAACCGAGAGCTAGCAGAGGACTCAATGGAGTCAGGGTCAAAGCGGGGTAGCGTGAACGGCTTCTCCTCCAGCCCACCCACCTGTGGACGGGGGGTTCCACCAACAGACACAGGCTCAGCCACCCCTTCCTCTTGGGAGACCCCCGTGCCAGCAGCATCCACAGCTACTGACACGTCCACTATCCCCTGATGGGACAAACCATCTACCACCGCTGCCCTCAGATCATCCTTACGGAGAGAGATGGAGACAGGAATGCCATAGTGTTGGGCAACAGCAAACAAATCACACTTTCTACACTTCTCCAAGTGCTCAAGAACAGGGTTTGCAACAAACTCACTAAGCACGAACGCCATAATCAACTCAAGGCGTCTAAACACGTCAAACTTAACTAAGCCACGCTAAGCTAAGCCACAAAAACCACCACGGCATGCACAAACTCAGCTAACACAACAGCCCCACTGCTGCCAAAAGTGCACACACTCATACAACCAAAGTTACACACATTCACCAAGCGAAACCCAATATGCCTGTTGTCACCCACAAACAGTTCTGCTTTTTAAACAAGCTTCCTCAGCTCCTACCTAACCCAAACCTAACCTACCTATCTTCTGAGGTGTGCCGGGCTCGAGGCAGCTTGAAAGGCACACATCAGCAGCCGAGGCCCTGAAACGCCTACCCCCACCAGGGATCTATGTCCCCGCCCAGGATTACCTCAAAAATAAAAAAGGCAAAATAACAAAAGAGTGCCCGATGGAAAGGCGGAAACAGCCTAGCTGGACACTCACCTACCTGGACTGAGGAAACTTGCCACCCAACCAAAAGCAAGACCAGACAACCAGACACAAGGTTCACTTACCCAAAAACAGTGGGTATCCCGGACGAGCCCCCAATTATGTTACGTCCCCTGAGAGCTAGGGGAAAATGGGGAGTAACATAAACTTAAGAGAAGCAACGCAACACGGGAAAGGGCTGGAAAACAAGTGGTTTTATTTACCAAAGTAAAACATAAACGAAAGACAGCAACCGAAAAAACACAATTGAACTAAAGTTGAGCTCTACAAGAGAGGACAGCTCTGCCCACAACCAGCACGCAGCCCACACGCTGCCAAAATGTCTGCCCTTTCACCAGGTCTTGCCTCCCTCCTATATATCACCTGCTGATTGGCGACAGCCTTCACCTGTGAAGAAACCAGAGAGGAGGAAGAGCACCTGAAACACATAAGGGAACACATGGGGGAGGAGAAAGCAATCAAACACACGGCACCCGGGCCGTAACAGGTACTTTTAGGCCGTTTACTGACATCATCGAATGCATGAAGTGTTTCTCCGGTCCGATACCTGTCTTTTTCCACAGGTATGTGTTCGGATGATTTTCACCTGACATTAGTGTTTGTGTATTAAATCGGACGATCGTAATAACATGGTAACATACAGTGCACAACGATGATCCTGTCACAGGCTTTGATAATCTGGCAATGGCAACAAGTGAATGAACCATAACTAAAGGTAGTTATAATTTAGCAGTCACTAGATACACATATTTATTCTTTGATACTAGAGCTGGCAATGGTTCATCAGCCTCCCCACCAGCAGACTTACCCTGATATCTGACCTCTCATTGCACATCCCGTTAAGCCTCCTGTGTACATGTAATGTGCATAAAAGTTTGCGTTCATCTTCCTGGGTGTTAGCGTGCTTCGCCTGATGACTTGGCCGTGGTGTTAGCGTGCAGCAGTGAACAGAAGTGACATATAGAAAACAAGTCCCACTCCTCTGCATTCCTCTGTCTCAATCCAGGAACACCAATTCCCCACCACGCCTCCTCAAATGGCCACTTTAGCTCGATGAATTGGGTTCAAGTGCAATCTTGGCTATTGTCAGATGTAGTTTAGAGGCTATTTCTTAATGGTGCACCCATTTCTCTCTGTCCCGTTTTCTCTCTTCAAGTCGCTCCAGTGCCTGTTAAGATAGCGCTATGTCCTCCTTCTGGGAAGAGAAATGTTTTCCTCGGGTACTTCAGGGTGGTTACAAGGGTGTTGGGTGCTGTCAAAACAAGCTTGGTTGCAGGAGGGAAGATGAAGCAAATCCAAGTTAAAGGCTGAGATTTACAGGATGACACTTCAACAGCCGTGATGAGCAGAAGGATCAATGGTTCAATCACACGGAGACATATTTTTACTAAAGAGCAAATGAACGGAATTTGAACCTGGTGGAAATCAGATTTGTCTAATTTAGCATCTGGCTTTAAATGACACATTTGTTTGTTAGCTGTGTGCCAGTCAAACCTCTTTCAACGGTTTATTTTAACATTAATTGCTTTTCTGGTAGAAATAATATAATTAAGACCAAATTAGGCAATTAGAGATTTTTATTTATTAATTAATCAGTTTTTCATTGTGCCAAGGACATAGTTCACATATGTTCACCTTTGCATTCTCTTCATTGGGCACATAATTCTGAGACAGATACTGCAGACTTGAACTTGTACACTCTGCCTTTTGTTAAACTCCCTCATATTGGTGTTATGATGGAATTTTACATTTACTATCTTCCTTCTGTGGGGCTGAAAGAAGTTGCGTAGTTTGAATTGCCAGGCTAATAAAAATAAGTCTTTTCGTGAATCATGTGATCAAGGTGTTAGCATAAAAAAAAGAAATAAAAAAATAATAATTTACATTTCTGCTCATTTCCAACATCACTGATGAGTAACAGACATCTACAACTCTATTGAGCCTTATGGGCTGTTTTGTTGTTCAGAGCAACCTCATCCCAGGCAAATTAACCAGTTTTAGGGGTTCCCTGAAAACATTTCCGCCACTTGCTTCTTGCAGCACGTTTCTGTGTTTGCTCTTGTTGTGTTTGTGCCGCATGTATTGTTAAACTGATCAAGACATTATTTATTTTTTTACTTTGCATGTGCTCAGCCTCTGTATATATGTAGAAGGTGGTTTGGATAAGTGGTTTATAATGTCTTCTTTTTTAGAGCTGTCCATCAACGTTCTGTCTCACAAGAAGCTTCGAGATTTCCCGGCCACCCTCACTGTCTACACAGCCACACCTGGAGCCTCTGACCAACTCCCTCCACTGCAGGGATCTAATTTGTCCCCAGTATCAGCTCTGGATAACGAGCGTCAAGCTGTCAACAGGCCCTGCTGGCAGTGACCTCTCCGAGTGACCCTCTTGAGGATGACTGTGTGTCTGACCTGCTCTTTTTACTGATTGGCAACTACAGAGAGAGAGAGCAGACAGGAGCAGGAGTGTTAGAGAAGACAGAGACAGAGAGATTGTGAAACGTGTATGGGAGAAAGGATGACAGGTGGAGTTAGTAAGAAAGACTGAGTCATTGGTGAAGAAAGTCTACGCCTTTAAGGGTGAGCGACAAAAACAGCAAGAGAGAGCATCAAAGAGAGAGCAGATTCAGGGAGTAATCTGTTGATGCCAACTCTTGTAACTCGGAAGAGATCAGAAAGAGTAGCAAAGAGAAGAACATTTAACATAATGTTCTACAGCAAAGAATGCAAATTATTTATCACATATCTTATCAGCAATATAGGTAGTACTTTTCGTTCCTCAAAACCAGTTTCAGAGGAGGGCAGACCTTTTAAGTTGATTGCTGCAGGTAAATTAGCCAAAAAGGTTGGTTCTTCAGTCTCACCAAAAAAATGCATTAAGTGAAATGTTTGTCTTTTTTGCCAAAGCTTCATGTGCCATCTTCGTTATAGTTCCCTAATATATTGACGGCCAGATAAACTGTTCCATAACATTAAGACTCTGAAGAGTCCTTTTTCTTGTATATGCATATATGTTTTTTAGAACTTGCTGGCCCCAAGCCCAACCTTCCCCCATTTCTGGGTTCAGGATTGTTTTGGGCTTGGTCTGGTAGTCCCCATCCCTAACCTCTAGTCCTCCAGGTGACGGATTACAGTCTCATACCAGGTTTCAGGTTTTGTACAAGCTGCCTCAGCACTTCAAGCCCAGCCAATCCCTGTGACTGTGTAATCAAGGCTTCCCCGAGAGAAAACATTTCATACCAGCAGCGCAAGACATAATGTTGGAAAGTGTGAAACTACAACAGAGAACATAGGCAAATCATTGCTAGCCATGAAACAAAAATACATTAAGACATTGAACACATACTCATGACGCTATCCTACCCATAAGATGTAGGTAGTGACAACATTAAAAGAACAGCGAGGTGGCTGAGCTGGTTAACGTGAATAAGTTTGTTATCTTTATGACGTAAACTATGGGTCACGTGACAACTAGAATCTGTGATTCTTAAGGTGACACATAAAATAGCAAATACACATGAAGAAATATAAATGACTACCAATGGAAACATGTTACTCTTATGAAATACTGACTTATTGCAATGTTCCTGTAACATTTAAATACATATTTTGTAACTTTTACATATTTGTAACAAAACATTTCCATTTCGACCCGTAACCCTTATTTACAGAAGATGAATGAATGAATGAACTTCCGTTTTGAACAAAAGAGGTCTGAGAAATGTGAAAAAAGCAACATTTTTTAGGTTTTATTCATTGCTTATTGTTAGATGTGCCTGGTCTAGCCTGACTCAATTCTGATCAGAATCTGATCAGATATATACGAAGGTGTCACGACCTGGCTCATTTTGGATGGACAAAATGTGGAGACCACACACATTTCTTTAAAGTAAAACTCAAATGTATTGATTAAACACAAATAATACTGCACAAAGAGCAAAATCCATACTCAAGTCAGTTACCTGATGAATCCATTGTTAGTTGTAGACAGATATCCCATGTTCATGGTGTCTAAATAAAAGAATGCCCTCTGCAGTGAAAACACATCCAGGCCTCGAAAATGCAACTTATTTTATATCTCAGTGGATGTGGCTGTCGCTCCCTTCATGCTAAGCTAATGGGAAGCGCTACTATTCTGCTTCTGTTTATGGCAAAATAATATTATCTGATGCACAGACACTATATCTCCAAAAAAACATACTTCAAGATGCCAATCTTGCTGCTGCTGCTGCTGCTGTGGGTAAATATGTATCAGAACTGTTAAATAACTAGGCACCAACTTCCTAAATGGTGTGCATCTGACTGCAGTTGTGGGGATACAGATAACACTATTTCACCCTTTTTCACAGAAGCAAAAAAATAATGTCACATCCCAAAGCTAAAGCTGCTCCAGGTCTGAAGACTGGCACAGAGGGCTGACTTAGTAACTATTCATGAGGCATTCACCATTTTATGTGAAGGGAAAAATGTGTGACCTTAGTCATTGTACACAGTTTTTTTTTTTTTTTTTTGAAATGCAAAACAGATTGTGCTCCAAAATGTGGCGGTGATCTCATTTGTGTGCCATTTTTCTGGCACACAAATGAGATCTTTTGAAGCATTACTATTGAATATAAACATCTTCAAATAGTGCTTTACATGTATAAATGCAGGATATGTTATCTCTTTAAATATTAATATAGTGGTGAGCAATGGAGGCAGAGCATCAAAGACTTTTCCACCCTAATCCTCTTTGTATGACAGCAATGAGTTGAGCCATCAACATGATGCATCAGTGAAGGTTTCATTAGAATATAGTGTATAGATGAGAAGAGGGTATTTTCATCATTTTAAGTGGTTACCCTCAGGATATACCTTCAGCACTGATGACTTGTTTCCTTTTATGTCCTTCTCAGTTTTTTTGATTTTCCTTCAGATGACAACCATGCGCATTATTGATAGGGAGGACACTTAATATTGCTGTAACTGGTATACTAGTGGGGCTTTTTTGCATTGAGAGCACGGCTTGGATGAATTTTGGCTATTTAATAAGGTTCCATTAAAGCTATCCCATAAAGCTAAAGATTTTATTTTTTTTTTAAATGTGAACAAATGTTGAGAAGCCCTTGCCAAGCCATTCAACAAAATACTCATCAAGTTATCAGCATCAGGTAAACTGCTCTGTATTTCAACATCTACACAAGTTTTAAATCTGTATTCTATGGCGGTATTCACACGCTCAGTCACTGGCGGCGATGCATTCTAGATCAGCCCACAATGATCGCTTACAAGTGCAGCGGGGTGCTATTGCGTGTCTGCTAGAGACAGAGTAGTTACAAATATAACACGGGTTCTGTGACTTCATCTTCACTGGCAGTCAGGAAGAATGAAACTGAACATAAGAAGTGTCCAAACAACTCTGTATTGAGTGGAAAGCGGGTCAAAAAGAGGAAAGCAATTCACGACAAAGTGTGGCCCATTTACTGAAGAGGCTGCCTAATATTATGACTAAAGCAAATGTCGCATTTGCTGTGCCTCATTTCTGTTGGATCAAATCTGGAGGCACTGCAGGTAGAACGGGTTCAATAACATCCCTTTTATTTTTACAGTTTTGATTAGGGTGAAGTAAAAAAAATTGTGATATTTGTTGAAACGTTTCATATCTCACAATGGCCTGGCAATAAGGATAAGGACATCTGTTGTATTTCAAACATGTCCCAAGTGTCTCTCATCCATATTACGCTTGGCCTTCAGTTTTTCGTCTGTTAATGACTGAGTTTGGACACGTTTTCTCATGTGGAAAAAATAAGATGGGGTAAGGCAAACAAATACCACATCCCAATCATGTAATTATATTGTAGAACCAACAGTATTTAAACTATAGTAATATATTTTAGTATGCCCAGTCCTGATATGCAAGTATGTGCCCAGCTCTGATCAAGGAACATGCTTTTGCGGATTTCTCCACACATCCCTATTCCATGTAATCAGAGCTAACAAATTCACATCAGGGGTGACCACACAGCCTGATATCATCTAAATGCAGATTACATTCATTATCAACCGACACACTTTTGGTGAACCCGGTCATCTTTTTTCTCCTTGTCATCATCATCATCATCATCTCTCTCTCTCTCTCTGTGCTTTCTTGTTACCAAATCTCTGACTGACCTTCCTGTTTTATTTTTTCCGCCTCCTTACCATTCCACAAGTCATCCCCGCTTAATAATCACTTCGACAATAACTGATAATGAGAAAATAATAACCACTGATCTAAAACGGAGAGCATGAATAATTTGTAGATGCTTGTTTGCTCTCTCAGACGTGGCATCTGTTTGTTCTTGTGCAACAGTGGAGCATTCCGTGATTTTTGTTTACCGTCTGGCCCGTGGGATGGGACGGCACTTTCTTCACAGATCAGAGGGAGATGTAATCTCACCAGTCGACAAAGACTTGTGTGTGTGTCTGTGTTTTTTTTGTTGTTGTTTTTTTCCTATGAGCGCATATGTCTGCTTGCCTGAATAACATCTCATACTGTAGCTTTGTAGCACCATTGGTCAGCACGCAAGGTGTCACTAAAAGTTACTTCTTATCAGACGCAGGGGCAGACACATCCCCTACTGGTGCGCTTCTGACCCGCATCTTGAAAGAGAGGCTTTGAAGAATATCAATTACTCCTCTGTCAAGAATCTCTGTCAGTCACTTTAAAATCATAAGAATTGTTGTCTCCCAGAGAGATGGCTTCCCTGACGTGCTGACATCCAACACATTCTGTTGTTCCAGGCCGAATCAGAAATTAGCACCCATGCCAGATCCCTTTGGCAGGAGTGTTGGGGTGGAAACAGAGCGGGAGTGAAAGAGAAAACAAAAATAATGGAAGGAAATGATAAGCAAAAAAAGCAGCAGGAGGGAGTTAGATGCGAGCTGGATACGGTGATAGATCTAACTGGTGAAGAGACAAAGAGCGTGAGGAGAAACAAAACACGAAAGGAAGTTCAATTGTGTATGACATTCAGAACATTTGGTACGGTTCCTGTTTTAAATCCGGAATCGTCTCTGTATATTTAGGTTGTCGGTGATTGATAACAACATTTTACTGTCAGTAATCACATGATGATGTGAAACACGTACTTAGCAGGTCAGTTATCAGCAGCAAACATCATCAGCTTCGACTTTGCATACTCACTCAAATGGCTTCATAACGGCTGTTTTGTATCAGAAACAGCAGTCACTCGACGGCTCAGCTGTTCGCCATGCATCCCTTGTAGCATTGTTTTTTTCTGCCACATCATAGCCACGTTAAGCAGGTGTAAATCTAGCATAATGTGACTGGTGAGTGTATTATATTCTCCAACATGAATTATGAGCCAACAATGCATTCAGTCAGCTCAGAGCAAGAGACAGATGGATGGGTCAGAGCGAAGATTTAAATATAGGTCCTGGAGGCACCGGTGCACGGCTCAGCATGCATACAGTCATAAAGACGAGCCTGAAGAGGCACGCAACGCACAAGCGCCCACACACACAGAAAATACAAACACACACATACACCCGCCTTTCTCTCTCGTGCTTCAGACGACCACAGACATTCATACACGCGAATGATGAAACAGGCTATGATTGACTTTGCCCCCGTAAATCCAAGTGACACTGGCCTGCCTCCATTTCTGTGCTCTTCTAATAACGGCGGTCTTACCTGAACCTTATTGAGAGCATTCAGGTCTTTGCAGCAAATAAAAGACAACCTCCATCTCATCCATGCTGTTGTTTTCATTCCCCTCTGCTGTAGACTTGATTATTATTGCTCCCCGCTATAGCAAGTCACTGGGGGGTCACCACAAAATGAGACCCACGCAGGATTAACTGGTTATGGAAGGGGCCGGACAGGCCATTTGGGAGCTGGAGCTGGCTTGTTATTCTTCCCGCAACAGGGGTTTTTTGACTTTTTTTTTTTGCTGTTTGTGGGTTTGTATTAGGAGATTATTGTGTCAAATTGTTTTTGTACGCAGGGAATTTAATCCATCCAAAGCCTCACCAATCACGCTAAGAGCTCTGACTAGCTTCAGTTTGGGGAGTTAGATGCCTTGTTTAAAGACGTTTTAGCCATTTATGTTGAAGAAAAAAAGGGCTGCTCATGCAAACCATTTGGAGTCAGTGGGTCAGTGAGTCAACTTCTTAACCATTCCCTGTAGTCCATATACACCTATCAACCATAACATTAAAACCACTATCAGGAAAAGTAAATAACTTTGACTTCTGATAATGCAATGTTCTGATTTTGGCCCTGGCATTCATGTGGCTGTTACTCAGACATGTACCACCCACCTAGACCAGACCAGGCACACCCACCCAAAAGCAACGACTCTCCTTGATCCCCACCAGAATGCAACAAAGGTGTTGACCTGACCTCCATATTCACTAGATCTTAAACTGATCAAGTATCTGTGGGATGCACTGGAATAAGCCTGATCCACAGAGTCCCTACCCCTCACACCAAAGGACCCAAAAGCCTCCACTAGCGACATTCTGTTGTCAGATACCACAGGACACCTTCAGAAGCACCATGTCCATTCTCTGATGAGTAGGGAGACCTACACAGTATCAGGATATCATAATGTTTTGCCTGGTAAGTGTATATCCTATGGGAGCATGGCTTTGGTCAGCTATCATGGTGGAGATGGGAAACTACTGTTTTTCACCTTCTCCTGGAGGGTGAGGTGGCAGAAGAATTAACGTGATACAGTCTCAGTTGTCTTTGTGCTGAGAAAACCACATTTTTGCTATTTTAACTGTTTATACAAAAACATATTCAGGTTACGGCTAGTGCAGACATTTTGAGCATCTTCACATCCAAACTGAAAGAAAGGTTTGCAAATTTCAATCATTTTGATGCGTAGTCCCTTATTTTGAGAGATTGGACAGATGACTCAAGAGCTGTTTCGGGAATAGATGTGGGATATTTCTTCACCAGTTAAGCAGGTAAAATGTCAGGAGTTGTTTTTCATTTGGAAACTTTATGTGTTCGAAGGAGCTCTCAATAAAAAGTGAAACAAGCTATTCTGAAACAGCTACAAAAACAGAACAAACCAATCAAAAGACTACAGAAGCATTACTAGTGGACAAATCAACAGTTTGGCACATTCTGATTAATAATGTACTGGTAAGTTTACATGGTAAAGAAAACCTTCAAATCATCCAGACCTTTCATTATCTAAGAGAAGACTTGACAATAGCAGACACAAAGGATTCCCCACAAGGTGCAAACCATTCATAAACCTCAGCAATAGAGAATTGCCAGTTTAGACAGCCAGAGCAGTTCTCATACAACATGCATTGGACTGATGAAACTCAGATCAAGCTGTACGAGAATGGCAGCAAAAGAAATATGAGGAGAAGTCTTGGAACGATTCACGATCCAAAAAACACATCTGTAAAATAGGGCTGAAGCAGTGTGAACGCCTGAGCATTCATAGCTCTCTCCATCATTAGTGTTCAGCGAGGACGCGATGGAAGACAGAAGCAGAGATGACTCAAGAGGAAAGCAACCCAGGAATATGTGAGAAACAATATTACCCAGTCACCTGATCTCAACCGGACTGAACTGCATTTCATACAAAGCTGGAGACAATGCTAAAGGCAGACAGGCCCTCACACTAATAACAACTGGAGAAAAGGCCGGACAAAGCATCACAAAGGAGAAATCCATTATAATTTAATAATGTTTGCGAGTTGCATTGCCCGCAAAGGATTCTTGATGTACTAGAAATTAACATTTTATTACGATGAAGTTCTTCTGACCAATCACTTTTGAGCTCCCAAAAATAAGGTCCTGTGAATATTAATGGTTGTACACCTCTCCTATGAATGTGAATACCCTCAAAGTAACAGCGCCTACACATTTAGCTCATATTCAGTATATAATTGCCTTTTTGGTGAACAGACTAACAGTCAGTCTCGGTGTCCAAATATGTATTAACCCAACGACATAAGTTACTCAGAAATGCAAATCATCAGTACTTCAATTCATGGAGGTGGACAAGAGATACATACATCAATCAGCCACAACACTAACAGGTAAAGTAAAGAACAATGTACTTCTGAGAAACTTTTGGACCTGGTATTCATGTGGATGTTATTTAGACATGTACCACCCACCTAGACCAGACTTAGCACATTTTGTGGCACTAAAGGTTTATCATGTACATCTTCATTAAAGCATGCCCAATATACTGCAAACACTGCATAAATCAAAAGTGCGGATAACTTGACTCCGCCACATTCTTCGAAGTTTCTCAAGGTTTACCAAACATGCTATTTCTCTTAATTCTTGTTCATTTTAATCAAGCCTGTTGCTTGCACAGTAAGAGATCTGGAACATAAAAGGGGAATGGAAATGTTTTTAACAGGCTTGAGATTGTCAGCAGAGCAGGAGAGGGGGAAATATGAAAAGATCAGATGAGTCGTGAATAAAAGTAATCCCTTAAGCAAACTCATTTTCTCTCACGGTGACCTGGCATTTACAAGACAACCTTTATAGAAATTTAATTCACCTGTTTTCAGACGTCTTTCTAATTTTTGACCTTTAGGGTCTTTATCAAAATGTGACAGTACTTTAAATTTGATTGGATATACGAAAGCTATTGTACACAAAGAAAACGGGGTTCTGTCAGAAAATGAATCAAAGAAATATAAATGACAATAACTGTGAATAGAATAGTGTGAAGTTGAAATATGCAAACACACAGTTAAGAGTTTATTAGGAACACGTGCACACCTGCTTATCCATGCAACTATCTAAAAACTCAGTCAGGTGACAGGAGTCCAGTGAAAGAAATCCTGACGATTTGGGCCAGGCGCTGTGGTTAGTGTGCACATCAATCATAAGAATGAGGAGAAAATGTTATCTCTGTGACTGTGGGATGAGTGTTGGCTCCAGAGGGGCCGCTTTAAGAATTTCTGAAACTGCTCTCCAGTCAGTATAGACACAGAAAGAAATTCAAATCAAAACACTCCAGTGAGCTGCACTTAATGTGGATGGAAATGCTACATTGATTAGAGAGGTCAGAGGAGAATGGTGAGAATGTTTGGAGCTGACAAAAAGAGATAAGATAACTATTGTTTTTTGTTTGTTTTTCTGCGGTGTGTAGGGAATTAACTCAGATCGTGCACCATTCTTCTCATTTTGTGGTGGATATGCGTGGCCAACAACAGCAGAAGACCATGTTGGGTTCTACTCCTGTCAGCCAAAAAACAGACATCAGTGGCTGTGCACAGGCTCACCAAACCTGGACAGCGTAAGGCTGGAAAAAAACATAGCATGGTCTGATAAATCTCCATTTCTGTTGATGCTGCAGATGGTTGGCTCAGAATTTGGCGTCAGCAACTTGAATCCATAGATCCAACCTGCCTTCTGTCAACAGTCTGGGCCAGTGGCGTTGTGCTGGTCTGGGAAATGTCTCTTTATGGCCACAATTTATCACAATAAATCAAGAATTTTTTTTTTTTAACATCTACTGGAATCCATGACGCCAACAATTTCGTATTTTTATTTGTGATGGAAAATCTAATACTGAGGAAATCTATCATTCTAAATGGCAAATCTTCAATAATGAGCACAGATGTGACTAGAGTGTGCACAAATTAAAGTATAATGGGTTCCCCTGTTTGGTTGTCACAGATCTGGAACTGACTGTGGAGGGAAATATGTTGTTGTTGTTATTGTTGAAATGGCTGTCCAACAATGAAAGCTGCCAGTCCAAGAGAACCCAAAGCTTAAGAAGAAAGGATGCCATCAAATGGAGAATACTGCACAAACAAACTCGACGAACACAAAAGATAAAGATCTCAATATTTTCCAGCAAGGTTTTTATACACACACACACATGGCCAGGGTCATACTGAGAGAAGCGCACAGGTCTGGCCAGGTAATTAATTTGACACAACAAAAGATCCGTATCTCAATGTCACAGCCTGCAGGACACAACAGAATACATGTTGGCTATAGGGAATACTGTTTTTAAAGGGCATAAGATGGAATAATGTTGTGTATGTGAAGCTGAGCAAGTCATGGAAGCAGCATCCATAGTGGAGACTTATTTATGGTGTGGCCAGCCTCTCACTCAGTGTAAGCTAGGAATGCATCAACAGAAGGTAGTTGAACAGAGTTATTTAAGCAGCTCACATGGACGTCAAACAGAACAGGTGTTGAATTATTACCCACAATATAAAATATGAAACCAGTAGATTCAGTTACCCCATCATAAAATGCTATAAAATGCTTCATGAAATACTTTTAGGACAAAATGTAATTGAATAGTATGATAGGGTCCGACAGACATTGTGAGAAGGTTGCCAGGATGAATGGTGGACATATGCTTGCTTTTTCCACCAGAGGTCCACCATGTGTACACAATCATACCGGTTGCTTAATTCTTCTCCGTTGACAAATGAATCGCTACGAGTGCATCAGCAAGAAAATATTGCCGCACACACATATATGAAACATTTGTATTCTGTGAAATACAGAGGGATTTCATCACTCTGATTTGCTTGATCGGGATTGTGTACACTCGGGATACTTCCCATTAGCTGATAACACAGCGTGGTTGTCAGTTAGTGTGTGTCAGTTAATATGTCAGAAGTATGAACACATTAACCTAATCCAGGCTCCATTTACTTCCTTTTAAGGCTGCTTCATTTGCCTTCTTATGTGTGCACCTGATATATTTTTTTGGAGTGCAGTAGATACAGAAACACAGCCCTATGGCTTGTCTAATTATGTTTTTTCCCCTGATTGACTGTTGTTTCAGATTATTCTTTATAATGGAAACTATGATCTAAAGAAGGGAAAACCCCTGACTAATAAGTCTTAAAGGTCAAATGACTGAATAGTCTAGGCAGAGCCACTGCACCCCACACCGCCGGTGTTGCAACTTCAGCCTCCCAACCCAAAAATACAATAAAATGGCCAAGTGCCATAGCACAGTTGTGTGATTTCAAATTATGGTGACAGCAAGGGATCAACCCAGGTCAGAATATGCTTGACTAACTGGGTGGTACATGGTACATGCCTGAGAATTTTCTGTGGTATAATAATCTGCGAACGTGTGCAGGGCTGGAAAGTAGTTAATAACTGAGACTGCAGCTGTACAGGACGGCATCTCTGAGACTCAGGCCTGCCCTCTAACAGTCAGCTTTCATTATCTCAGTGTCTCTATCCTTGCGCTTGCTGCTGCTACCTACTGCCACCACTGAAAAACAAAGGAGGTCACCAGCCACGGGAGGACAGGGCGGAGTAGGAGGGGCCCAAGTTTAAAGTGAGCAATGAATAAGTTACAGAGTGCACACTGGTCGTGTGGGGTGGAGATTTTAAAAAAGAGAACGTCAAAGGGAGTAAAATATATATATAAGTATCTAACCCCGTAATGTAAATGGATAATTATATAGTAATAAATAAAGAGGTGTGAAGACGAGCAGAAGAATCCTAGATAGGCAGCCAAAGAATATGACAAACCTGAAAACCCACGTCAGGATTCAAGGAAAGGACAGTTGGCTTACATCCCAAAACACTTCCTTTTTGTATAGTTCAAGCCTTAGATGACTCATAAAGTGAATGGACTACCATCTTGACTGTAAAACTCCAAAGGTAATAATATATGGGAATTTTTAAGGAAATGAACAAAGCCATTAATCCCGTCATCTTTATTTGAAGTGGCAGATGGAATGAAACTACCGTGGTTTAGCAAGTGGGCTGTAATGAACAAAAGGTTATGAAAAGTCACAATAGTGATAATCTTGGGAAAAATTTTACTTTTTCACAGCCTTTAAGTGCACTTCTAAACAGAAGGATGTCCAACATAAAACTCGGACATAATGAGTCCACCCAGTTACATCCACTGCTCAAGTTTTAGGAACTTTCACATGCTTCACAAATTGTATCTGTTTCAATCCGACAGCTAAAGGCAACGAACTTCTTAAAACAAAACACTTGTCCACCGTTGCATGAGTAGCTGCTGCACTGCTATGTGTCTTTGTATTTCAGGTGTGTGTATGCCCGTGAGTGTAATATAGCCATACGATTTTGTGTGTTCATTTTTCTCTAAATGGTAATGCAGCAGAGTCTATCTACATTGAGTAAACGCGCAGGGAGTTTCCCTACACAAGCCTGCCAACTCCTCTCAGCCAGCCCCGATGGGTTATCAAAGCAGACACTTGGCAACCTACTTTCCGAAGCAAAGCATCTGCCCATTCAGAGGCAATGGGGCTAATGTCAGACTCTATCATTCTTACGTTCAAAATGACCTTGGCATCAGCATACACAGCAATAACTGATGTACGGGTTTTAAGCGCAAGAGGGAGAAAATATAACTGCAAATCAATTCAAGTTTCAACACAGGTCCCTGTGACAGCCATTACTAAAACAAAGTCACCTTCAGAGCGAGCAGAGGTGGCCATTACTTCTTTAAGAGGCGGGTTATTGATATTCTGTTCAGTTTGGACATGCTTGCTTGCATTGCAAGTTTCAGAATTGGTCGTCCAATTGAAAAAATGCTCACACACGCGCACGCACACACACAGAAGACACTTTAAAATCTGGCATCTATTAAACCTCCTGTCTGTGGGTCTTTCTGAAAATCATGCCTCTTCTGCAATAACCTAGGTTCAGACTTCACTACAGAAACAAAGGCTGGGCACATCCCAATGACACATCTATTCCCCGACAAAGAAAATATGAATAAAAGGACACTGATTAGAAACAGGGGGTTATGCAGGCTTTGAATTTGCCAATGGTCACTTCTGTGTCTTCAGACCTGTCAGAAGATGAGCACTGGTGGGGATTTTGACAGCGTTTCTTTTTACTTGTATAAATCTGTCTATACTGGCTAATACAGAGTTGACTGAATTCAACTGAATTCAACCTACCCCAGTCGTGTGTGTGCGTGTGTGTGTGTGTGTGTGTGTGCATCTCTGCGTTTAAGAGACTTCACAAGAAGGATTCCCAGTCTGAGAGTGGCTTAGCAGAGTGTCTTTGTTTTGGCTGAGCCCCTTTGTCACTCCTTGCTCTCTGAGCTCTTTGTCTAGTGTTTTAAGTACCTGACAGCCCGGAGTACACAACCTGTAGCTTCGCCCCTCTACACTTTTGCTCGGTGAGGGATTTTAACTACTTTGCTTTTGGCGGTTTTCCCACACTGTTCTTGAGAGCAAAGGTCAGGCAAAGGTAAATAGTAGTTTTTTTGCAATGTGTTTCAAAGATACATCTCTCATACTGAGAATTTGATAAGCATTCTTGAGGTGTCGTGGGCCTAACTTAACGAAACATCAGTGAAGGGAGGTGCCCACTTAAAAACCCCAATGACATGCTGCATACTGCTGTTGTTCAGGTCAGGTTCCTATTGTTTTCATGTTGCTTGGTAGTTATGGTTAGCTGCTGATCGGGCCTTACAAGCCAGCAGCGTTTAGTTAGGTTATGTTTTACAATGTTTGAAGTATCCTCTGCTGCTCTATGGGCTTACAAGCCGGCAGCTTTTACTTAGTCTATGTAGATTATAGGCTAATTGTCATATCACATGACTGTAGGTTTGGTAGGGCCTCTTAGTCGAACAGGGCCTCTAAATGTGTTTTGCCTTGGATTTTGGCACAAGGGGTTGTAACATCTTATCCCGTGTATTTCTGGAAGCCTTGTTTTGCTTGGAGAAAAAAAATAGATGCTAATGAACCTGGTAATTGCAAACTGTCTTATCAGTGCTGATCTTTCAGTGACTCAAACAAAAGGAGTTTGAAGAATGGAGGAAACAGGCTTTTTTGTATTAAAAAGCTACACCAGTGCTATGCTACAGTACATGTGCCAGTGTATTTGTTTTTAGAGAATAACTTATAATGTGAATGCAAAGTCACAAATCACGATCTCATAACCTTATGCACTTATGCATCTGCACCACAAAACTGGCAGGTCTAATTCAAGAAATTAGAACTGTGTTACCACCCAGCTCGCTAGGGGTAAAGGGATGTAACATAAATGAACCAGGTGTGAAACAGGTTCAGCTGGTTGGTTATTGTATAATGTACAATGATTCAAAAATAAAACAAAACACATGAAGAGGAACAGAAGTGGGCAATGGATGCTACTCAAAAGAAATTGTAACGAGAACAATAGAAGTTTAAATACAATGAATGTTTTAAAAACAAACCAAAGTCACTCATGTAAACACTCAGGTGGGAGTAGCAACCATAAACCTAGTGATACTAGACACAATTCTTCTAAGTCTGTAAAGTAAAAGAAAATCAAAACAGAACAGAAATCTAAGCCCTGCTTCGAAACAACACAGCTGATAATTCTAATGTTTCTAACAAAAGTAGCTTGAAAGCTCTATACTAAACAGGCAACTTGCAAAAAAATTCTCTGACACCAAGGCAAGCTGTTTTCTATCTCTAAACACAGCTGCGTCAAATGTCAGTAAAACAAATCTTTTAAACCAGGTTGACTGATGGAGACAGTCTTCAGATTGGTGGAATGGATGAGATGAGATCAGGGAGGAACCAGGAAGCTGCAGTCGTCCAGCTGAAGCAGATTAAACACACAGACAGTGTTTTTGTGGCTTAACTGTGTGTGGTGGGGAATTAGCTGTCATGTGAATGTCTTGCACCCAGTCTAGGACTGAACCCACATCACAGAATACAGAGTTTATGTAAAAATTATTCAAAGGTTTATTTCGGATAATCGGATAACCTGACTTCACAACCTCACAGTGCACTACACCCACAGTGCAAGTGGTTGGTTACATAGAATAAACAGTCCAGAGACTTTACTTAAGTTTGCAACACATCTGACAGTTGAAACTGATCTGAAGCATCATCGTGCTTTAGCTGCACAAGCACAGCGGTGCACAGTTTTGAAAGGTTTGAAATCCCCAAAGATGACACAAACTGAATATGGCCGTTTATTTCAGTGGTTTATTGTGAAGTGATCGTGTGTGATCTGTAATGCAGGAGGCCTAATTACTGCAAAGTAATGCAATGTGTGAGGCCTAAATGAAATTCAGCAGGAAAGTCAAGAGCTTTTCTGTCTCTATTGAAGAAACTTGATCTCTCTGGGCTCTTTTAACAGATCAAACAGAAACTCAGGCTGGAAGAGATTTAGAGGTCTGAAACAAGAATTACAGGTGTATACCCACCACGAAGACAGCCAAAGCTACTGCTAGGCTCTGCTATAATTCCCAGCAGGGAAGATAAGGCACAGAGGAAGGATGATGACAGTGAATTATTTTGAATATTATGACCTGTGGCAAGTACTTTAATTAGAATATATAATGGTTTCTGAAAGCAGCTGTGGATCCACACTGAGATATATTCTTCCTCAGCTCAGGGAAACACATAAGATAGCTATATTATGATTTACCGGGTGATAATAATATCTAATATAATCTAGTTACTGTATTTTAGTCGTGGTTTAGAGTATGTGTACGAACACATGCATGTAGAGCTTGTTTTCTGGGCAGCAACTCGGACAGAAATAGATGGAACATGTTAACAATAAATCGGATAGTTTAAAATAAAAGTGTTTAGAAAATAATGCAGACATAATGGAGCTTCGCTAGCTGACCTACTTCCAGTGTCATTATATTCAATGTCAGATTAAATATTTATTTACACAATTCATAGAGCAGTAAATGAAAGAGCTGATTTGAATCCGGACTAAATATTAATAAGTGTTCAAAACCCTAATAGGTAAAACCTCATAAATATTGAAACATATCCTCTCTCCGGTAGGTTTAGGGGAAAAATGTAAAAACTAAAAATGTATGCAACCAAGGAATCCCATAACTTGTACTTGTACCTCTATTTGATCAATGGAAAGAAAAATAGCACTGAAATACAAACATAAAAGGCTGAAAGGAAATTATTTTAAGTGGAATAAGAGCATAAGAGCAAATGGTTTGAAAAAAGAACTTGCACTGACTGTGCCAATACTGTGAGCTTTATATTTATTTATTTTTTATTTGCGCATCATTTCAGTGGACATATACAGTAGGTGATGTTTGTATTTTATGTGTTGAGCCAGAAGTTAAGTGTTTCCTGGCAAACCGGTAAAATTGGTAATATTTATTTCCACACGGCATGGTTCCAGGTTCGTTTTTCAGATTTAAAACCATGGCAAGATTTACATCCTATGATATTATTCAAGAGCAATTAATCTGTTACGGAGTGTAATGTTTTTAAAAACTTACAGAAGTAAGCATTTCTTCCCTGTATAAATAAACACATGCAGTCATGCTAGTCTAGATGGCCAGTGCTCCATCTGTAAGTGCGTGAATCATTCAGGAAATCTGAGATATGAGCCATACTAAATGTTAGCCATTTTTCTTCTATGCAAATAACCGGGGAAGTGACACCTTCACAGTCGCTCCCCAGTGTCTGGGACCCAGTCCTGTGCTAGGCCAGCAATCTGTTTTAAATGAACTGTTTGTGTTCCACTGACACATTTGGCGTTATTTTAATGGCCTGGAAACCACAGAGCAATATCGTAAAGGATTATTATACCTTTAAATCACCTGTGAGAGCCGGATCTGAGTGCATAGGAAATCCATTAATCATATTTGCCGGGGTGCAGCTCAAATTAAAGACCGGGCCTCATGCTCAGAGGGACAGAAAACAAGCCACATTAAAAAAAAAAAAAAAAAAAATGCATTTTCTGCTTTCACCGTGTGTCTCTTTGTTTCATTTTCAAACATACAGTATACAATGGTTTTGTTTCAATTATGTGATGAAAATGTCAAAACTGAATGGCTTGCACTATTTGAGACCCACAGAGGATGAAAAACACACAGTCCAGGTAGGCATAATGAAGTGATTTAAAACTGAACAAACCAAACAGCAGAGGGAAACTGTCTGTTGTGTAGCATTCTTGGTTATATTGAACATGAGGCAGAAGACACATGATTCAGGTTCATACTTTAATGTGCATCTAGAGATCAGTAAAGGCTTTTGTCTTTAAATTACTCTCCACAGTCGAGGACATTCATCATTTATGTGCTACCATGCAGTTCACTTATCTACTGATTTGATCTTCAGGGATTTTCACCCAAGAGGTGTTTGAGTTTCCTCTTAAAATGTCTCGAATAATAACAAAACAAAACTATGGTATATGAACTACCCAGATGCCATTTGTTTCTGAAGTTATTACCGTATGGGAAGATATTATCTGAAAAAACGAGGATGAATGTGGAACAGAACCGTCTACAGTTAGCCAATCGATAAATCACCCAACAGGAACTCCATGCCAACATCCCTTTAATTGTCTGTTCTTCAATGAATGATTCAGGTTTAGCCGAAGGCTTTAATGAGGTGTTGAATTTCACTGCAGGGATTGAAACACAGGCAATTAAAAGGCAGATGTAGTCTGGCCCAGGTGAACTGACGGAGTGAAAACAGTGACAGAGGGACAGATACACTAACATCCTTAGAGCTGACTGATGGAACAAAGGTGCTAAACACACTGCTGTTGAAGCTTTTGTTAAATATACCAGTGCATAAATGTAACGACCAACGTAAAACACCCACTTCTGTTCTGTTTCTTAGAAAATGACACAGTCGCTCCCATAAATAGATTTTTAATGTGCATAGGTCTTTGTTGCTGCCCATTTTCTTTACAATACCTATGAAATAATTGTGTTAACTGTCATTCTGTTATTTAATTTGCTGGGTGTTGCCAATTTCCAGGAGTGTTATGTTGACTTGGCTCACATGCATGGCACAAGGACACAGGAAATAAAAGGTGAAGTTAAACGTTGGTGAAATAAGCTACTCTAAGCTTTCCTCTGGATTTTCCCAGAGGGCAAGGTGAGGCTGACAACCTGCATGGCCAACGAAACAGCAGTGGAGGGGCTTAGGAAAGAAGCCCCCTACCTCAAAGAAAGTAGTTCAGTTTTACTACCAGATAACACAGAACTATGCTTTATGTTACCGCTTTGAAAAAACAAGACACTTAGGAAGACAAATCACAGTGCCTATGCGTCTGATACTAAGGTAATAATCCCAGGGTGAGCCATTTTTTGATTATTCTTGTGTCTTGTCGATGTACAGTGGTGCTTCAGTGATTCTCAAAAGCCCTTTAACTCGTTTCAATTTCATGCTGTTATGCCGATGAAGAGAAGCCTTCTCACTTTGTTTGATTGATTAGGTCAAGGTGTCATTTTCATTTGCATTCAACTGTAAATGTAATATAATGTACCAGCTGACTTTTGCACTTAATAATGCATTAGAGTAAGTTCTATTTCAAATGTTTGGTAAATGTAATGGCAATGAATAAAATTACAACAGTAAATGAGTTATTTTAAGAAATGTCTTTCTACAGAAGTCTTTATAAGTTGAGTCAGTTTGTCAACTTCATTGTTGTCCCATGATGCTTGAAGCATCATGTCGACTAGTCACTGATACGACAATAACAACATGGATGCCTCAGCAGAAGACAGGTGAGGTTCGTCCAACGTGTGGAAATTCTTCACTAAAGATGGAGCCTGTACTACAACTAAAGTACTACTGCAATGCACAGTTATCTGTCAAAGTCAATGGCTAACACTGGCAGAGGAATGGTCCGAATCCTCTCAACAGCAGTCAGTTAACAACTTCACTTACAGCTACACTATCCTATCTTACAACACGCTGTGGAGTATTATTAAATGGTACTGATGGTGCTGAGTTGCAGCCTGTTTTTATACAGGCTATGCTGTATAGCCTGAATAAAAACAGGCTGCAGAGTACGTATATAGTGCATGAGCTGTCTGTTCTCAGCATATGTATTCGGGCCAAGAATATAGACTTCATTGTTGGAAAGCATTACTTTCTACTGCGTCAGTGATGTCATCAGTGACTAGTCGGTGTCGACTTGACTTTCATCACATACTAGTTGACTTTAAAAAATCTAAAGTTGTGCAATCCCTTAGGTTAAGAATTATTGTAAAGAAAACTGTTTTGATATATGATGGGAGAGGCCAAAATTCAGGTTGTATTGATAGAATTAATAGATTATATTCTACCCCGTCTTCCCAACACTGACTTCTGCAAATACTATGGAGCACAAAATATGATCACCATTACAATAAGCAGCTCAGCAAAACCAATTTGATTTATGGTCAAGCAAACTCCTGTTTATGCTAATGGGGCATGGCTAATGGGGCAGACTGAACTCTGCCTATTGTCACAATTTGTTCCCCCCATTCTGGGTTGGAAGGCCTGCTGGCAGTGGATTGTAATTAAAGCTGTGAGGTGTCACACGGAAGAGTGAACAACAGGGTAATAGCTGTTATGGCAGCGCTCCATTTACAGATGAAGAAACTACAACCTGATCTGGAATGAAGCAAAAACAATGCTGTGCACGATGGAGAATTAAAATTAAATGGCATCCCATCACATCTTTTAGTATAAATTAGACTATTTATTACCTGCATTTCAAGAACTAAACTTCAGCCACTTGCCCAGCCACTGTCACAGTGAATTTAAGTCCATCATCACCAGCCAAGCACAAAGTTTAGGTGAGTTTTATGCTTAGCATTTTTTTCTGTTCAGATTTTAGCACATTACAAACCAAGACTTAGGATAAAATGAAAACTGAAAACAGCTGCACAATTATCTTTGTCAAATTCAGGTTGTATAAAGAAGTAGACAAGTTGCCAATACTGCAGTGCCACCGCCCTTTTAAACCATTGGACATGGTGGTATTTTATAAATGACTGGTCTTTTCTTTAGTCAGATCAGCCGGCTATATAGAAAAATTTATTGGATAAACTTTTCAACAAATTCATCCCAGTTTTAACTGACGGCAAGATGTAATTTCAGGATTGTGCTGTCATCATCATGAAAATATAAGCCTCAAGTGTTTACACCATAATGTAACTTTCCAAAATCCTTATTGGATCACAATGGTTACATTGTATTCTCTTCGGCTTGCTAACAACATACAGACTTTGAGACCAAAGAAATTCTGCAAACATCTGTTTGGTACCTTTTAATGGTACCAAACAGATGATGCTCAATCTCTCACTCTGTGCCACTAACGTGTTAACTAGTCTCAAACTACTAGCTAACTACACACCAATAGTGTCTGCCCTCTCAGTAAGCTCACAACTTAAGCCTGACTTAAGGTAATGCATCACGTTCCATAGCCTACACAGTGTTAGCCTGATGTGCACCTCCCCAGGAATATAACTACAGATAGCAGCAATGCAGCCCACATTAACTGTGATTGGTCCAAATTGTCCCTCAGTGTAAATAGTCCCTCGTTCTGCCTCCTTTTGATCAGTGCTCATTAACTTCAGTTCCGATCATCATTGTGTGACGTACACAGAGAACACAGCACAGCTGACTGGTCACAGACTAGCGTTTTGGTGGCACAATTACAAAACAATGCTGACAGACCAGCGCAGGGGTATAAATGCCAACACCAGTGTTGTAACCCTAAGTGTACGCTCTAGATACGCATAGATCCTCGACTGGAGTGCAAACCAAGATTAATTCTGAGTGCACATAGAGTCACAGTGATTTTCAGTGTGTGTGTTTTATTGGGTCAGGTATTCAAGATATTTATTGTCACCTTTGCCATCACAGGTGTAGCGTTTGGTGCCTTTACATTCTAAATTAGACATCGTAGCGCATAGTTTTGTATATTGCTGTTACGGAGAACAAAGCTCTGCATCAAAGAAAAAACTAATTACTGTTCAGAGTGAATAGGAAACACTCTTTCTACAGTGCGTGTTCAGTTAAAAAAAATATAACTGAATAAACATAACTGGGTCTAGAGAAAGGTTTGCTCTCCTTTTTTCCTTTCTTCAATGTTCATCTGTCTCATCCTCTTTTCTGCAGGGGTTTTCATGTGAAACAAGTCGCTCAACAGCTGTTCCTCTTTGTCTGCAGTCACTCGTGTGCCGCCTCACTTAGTTCATCCCCTGATCTGTCATGTTATCCTCATCCCAACCCTTCTCATATAACCGCTGTGTCCCGGTGCGAGACGAGGCCCCACTTCACTTTCGTTTTATTTTAATTCCTCTTCACCTTCCGTTGCGTCACCTTTCTTCGGCCTCGCCTTGTATTGCTTTCCAATCCACATCTCTGTCCCCTCTGCCTTAACTCATGCCTTCATTTAAGGCTCCCCTCCCAACTCTCACCGTCTAATAACTCAGTAATGGTAGAGTTGGTCTACAGAGCCCCAAGCTATCAGCTTTTATGGCTCTAATTGTTTCTTCTGTGCTGTTACTCGTAAGACTGCTGTCGAGTGAATACAAATTGGCCACAAAAGGGAGCAACATTGAGCACCGATCCAAGACTAATCTCAGACATTCTCAGCGGACACTGACTCAAAAGAGGAAGCTAATAACACAATACTTGTGATGGCGTGGATGAGCAGATAAAAAAAAGAAAAACAGAATAGCTCAATCATCGGAGGTCCTTATTACCTCAGAGTTCTGCCTGTGTATGAAATGAATATATGAAATACTTCATCTCATATCCCTTCAGCTCTTATCCAGCCCCTTGTCCATTCCTTCCTCCACTCCCCCTTTCTCTTATTGTCACCATTTTAATGGTATGGGATTAACATTTAATATACTCTCCTATCAAGGATTATGGAACAGGTGACACATTTTCATTTGGAGCCCACTCCATCAAGCAGGAAGCATATAACCACAGCATGTGGCAAAATTTGATCTAGGATTACAGCAAAGAAAGGAAAATAAATGATTCAAACAATTATATGTTTGATGTAAGCTGCTTATCTTCTTCTTTTTTTGTGCCACAACTGGATTATACCATTTCCCACAGGTTCATGTTTAACTCTCAAAACGTAACCACTGTTTCTTTCAAAATGCTGTGTAATAAATACGTCAATTACTGCTTTAAAATAATAATGCAGCAACTCTACACTCAGTATATGATAAATCTGACTGCCTGAGTGAATGGGAAAGCATCCTGTTTGCTTTGCATTTGTGGCCATAACTCTGGAGCAGTCTTTACACTTCAGTGGTGTCAGACTGTATGAAAGAACCAAACATCCTCTTGACACCGTAAGTGTGGGTTTCACTGCTCAGATATCATAGATAACCACACCACAACAAAACCAGCCGGAGCATCACTTTCTGCAGGCCAAAGGCTAATTGGTTGGGCTTCAGCGTATGTCAGTGAATGGCAGGCTCGTGGATAATCATCAAAGAGCTCCTGTTGCAGAAACTGAGCAGATGGAGCCAGTCCTATCGTGCCGCATTAAGAATACTCGGTTACTTCTTCTTCATTTGTTTGCTTATTTTCCTCTTGTTTTCCCATTTGTTTATGTCTTTCTTTATTATCTTCTTGTACGTATGCATTTTTAATCCCGTACCAACACATTTCACAGCCCTCCAAAGTTAAATGAATTAAGAAAGTCATATTTGTAACACTGCTTATAAAGTACCTGCCAAGTCTCTTGGGTGCAGGGGATGAGGCAGGACATGTCCCCGTCACTTTTAAAAGTTATGTCTTCACTGCCCAGTCCTCAACAGAAGAAGAGAAGTTTTGATAAATATGTTGATAGACTCGTCTGTGTCACCCACAGTTATTGCTGTGCACTCACAGCGGTAAGCTAACAAGCAGCAGCCACAGGCGAGTGCTTTGGGGACTTTCTTTTATTAGCGCTACGCTTCATAAATGCATTCTTTTTAAATGTGAATTTCATTTTATTTGAGGCTTTGAACTATAGGGTTGAAGTTGTTATCCAATCTGACTGAATCCACAGATCTTGCTACGAGTGAAACTAATTTTGATTCTTCTCTCTTTTATTCCTGCAGCTAAAACCAAGACCTGTTGTTTTATTGCTGAGATTATTTATTATGCATCCAGCCAAGTAAATACAAAGCAGCATACAAAAGGTGGATACGTCAGATTCATAGGGTTCCATTTAACAAATAATGGAAGTCCTGATTTTAAACAACTGTTATAGCACAGTGTAGCAAGACTCACTTCTTAAGTCTGGTTATACGCCATTCATTATGGAGCAGAAAGAAAGAATAACTGGATAGTTGTATGACCAATCAGAGTCATTTTGTTGTGAACAAATTCAACTCCATGTATATGATTATGTCGCTGTTACTCCACTGTCCATGATCCCTTAAAGTTTGTCCAAACAATCTGATCGGCACTGTAGATCTGTGCCAGAGCATAATCAGTTTCCAATGGAGTGGTTCCAGACCAAGTTTACACTTCCCAGTCTACAAAAAGGATTGTAGCCTGGGAAGCTGGTCTGGTTGCCAAACTACCATTGCTAGGCTTAAATCATAGAATGAGCTTTCAAGTGATGTAACAAGAAAAGACAAGACTCCTTACTCTGTTGGCGTGGTAGACACCATGAAAGCAACAGACTAAAGTACACCACACAGACCATTATGAATATGCACCTCAAGCTGAAGAGAGACAAGCAACACTTAGCCAATTGTATCAGGTTTCACAGTCGAGAAACCTCAGATTGCTGATTTATTTAGTACCCCCTTAGCCAACACAGTACTGCAGATCCACGAATCACTGATTGAACATAGCTTAATTATATGCCTCTGAAGCAGAGGTTTGAGTAGAGAAGATTGGCTGAGTTTTAATTATTAGTGCAAAACCAAGGACTGAGCAACATAGCATTAAAAATATCTCAATTATTCATCAGACTCTCTCTGCTTAGTGGTGGGTTATCTCTGGTGGAAAAATGACTCAGAGCCCTTCACTGGGTTCGAGATAGTTTGGCCCCTCCACGCGGACTTGTTAGTGTTTCTAAGTGCACCTGCTATTTTAGTTTATCCACATGCAGCAGCACAAACTGCAAAAGGGCCAGGAAGCATTAAATATAGGTGAGAGGCTGTGATGATTATACGCCCTCAGTCAGTCACATTACTGGTCTCATCGCTTCTAAAACAGCTGTGCCAATCATAGACAAGTACGACAACAACGGAAAGAGGGTTCTTCAGAAAATCATTTTGTTGCACGGATGGGGCCCGAGCGGTATGACCTGACCACGTCAAATCTGCCGTCAGAGGCAGATAGCCACGATGCCCGGAAATAATCAGTTCAGGTAATCCAGTGTCTCCACTTCATCACAACAGAAAACGGTTATGAGGACCCAGCTGGTGTATGTAGAGGAGTGTGTTTACTTTGCAGTAACGTGGTTTCATCTGGAGGTGCACACAACATAATACGAATCTTTTCATACAGTATTAAGAAGTGTGATCATCACGTTAAGACTCACTGATAATCCTTTACATTTAAATGCAGACTGCACTTACTTGTGTGTTCTGTGGAGACCTATAATATTCGCTTCCCCCAGTTTTCTTTTGGAAAAGACTATTTGCCCGCAGTAGACCACTTCTGTGAATGTCTTTGGCGTATAACTCCAAGGATAAACCTGTCCTGATCTTGAAGCATAAAACATGGACGGCATAAAACATTAAACGTGGAATACTTCGATGAAAGCCAAATGTGAATCCCACATTTGCGCAGTTTGCCCAAGTATGTTTTCAGGTGCCTGGACTCAGACTGGACTTGTTGGAGTAGCTCAGACTAATCCAGCTGCCTTTGTTTTAGGTAAGTTTTCTAGATGTTTTCAAGCGCAGCCTAAGCTTCATTCTGTTAATCAGTCAAATACCCACACTCTCCGGTCAGGCTTTGAAAAATGCTCAGGTTGATTGTTTTTCAGGTTGTCCTTTATGATCGTCATGATTATATTCCATTACACGCGTTCTTGAGCAGCTGTCAGGAGATTGTGTGTGACTTTGTGATGAAACACTTCTGATTTGTTTCCACTTCGTAATTTGATTTGTTTTCTCTTCATCAACTGCGTCTGACTGTGAGGAAACAAAGTCGCCAGAAAATCCTGTGAGGTAAAAGTCGGCTTCAGAAGCACTTTGAACGGTACCGCTTGAAGAAATGGTGGCGACAGATGTGAAGACATTTGTGAGCCTACGCATAATTAATCTGTTCTGATACTGAGTTTATGCTCTAAATTCTGCATCCTGCATCCTGCCAGAATCTTTTTTCCTTCTTCATCTCCTTCTGTACTGCCATATCATCAGGTGGCTGGTGGTGGATTTTGAATTCAACTGCCACATAAATGCTCATTTAGAAAGGAAACAAGAAAAGACCAGTGAAACACGCCGGTGTGTTTCTAGACATAAGTTTTTCATCTAACGGGCAACAAGTTACACAAAGACGAGAGGATCACATAAAGCCTTCCTCATCTCTTTTGACTAGATACGAGTGCGAGAGACCAATATGAAATGGGATAAAGGAGAAATAATGTGCCAGCATTTCTCTGAAAGATAAAGGGCTAATGTGTCCTTCTAAGAGATGAGAGTGTTGGGACAAAAGCCTACAAAAGCTGTATTCCTCTAGACAAAGAGCCCCTCTTTTCAATGAAAAAGCAATATAGAAGATGAGGTGTGGCAGCGGCTGAAATGCATTTCCATTAGGAGCCACCCTCCTTGAACCCGAAATGTGTGTTCGACTGTGCATGTAGGCTTTTGCATGTGAGTGACAAAGAGAGAGATGAGGACAGAGAGAGAGTAAAGAGGACAACCACACAAAAGTATTTTTACATGCAATTTCACCGTGTGTGCGTGTGTTCGCTCTCTGACACCATGCTGGTGTGTTTAATCCTAAAATCCACACTCAGGTTCATTTCTTGAACTACTCATCAACCACCTGTAACAACCACCGCCGCCGCCACCGCCCCCACCCCACCCCAGATAACAGGATTTGCCTCCATCAGAGCTGTTTTATCATGACTCAAGCTGTATTACTGGGAGATTAGAGGGAGGCTTGGGGACTGAGCCATGAACTTTCCTGCTGGGCAGGCAGGCGAGTCTGCCTACATAGCTTTTGGGTTGGCCTTTTCCAAAACAACAGAAGTGGACGGTCTGTGCAGATTCATCTCACTGAGGAGTTGTGTTTCTTGTTCCAAAATAAGGACTGACGATAACCCAATTGCTGATCAATTGCTCTGTGCAAAAAGTACTGTATTGTACATTTATTTTTTCAGGACTTTATTAAAAGCAAACATAATTTTCCATAATTACGTTATACATTCTACGGAAGGAGCATGTTCTCTCAGAACTTCTCCAAATCTTGAAAAGGGGAGGGAGTGGTTTTCACTTAGTTGCAGTCTGCAACATCACCAGATCCCACGTAACAGTCCTTTAAATCAAGTTTCCGCTAATAAAAGCTCCACTTAATGCTTCATCTTTTATAGGAAGCAGCATGCAGACACACAGAAATGACCATGAACTGCTAAACTCAAGATCAGTCTTCAGGTGACCAGTGGTGAGCTGCTACTCTATGTCTTCATAGCCTGGTACAACTTGTGTTTTCTTGTTTCATATTCCGGTTCCACAGTACTGTCTGTTTCTGATTTTTATTAATGCCTTTGATTGCAATATGACAAACCGCTGAGTTTTATGTTTAAGAATCCTAAGCTTGCAATTAAGTCCCGCTGAGTTTAATTAACTGTGTTAATATTACTCCACACTTTTACATCCCATTAAGGTCAGGCAAACGCCGTGCATTAATGTTATTTTGCCCCACAGCAAGGACTATTTTCAAACCAGAGATTCACTCCTCTGTCAGAAGAGGTGAATATGTGGAGATCAACTCAAATATTTCATTTTACACTTTCAGGGTGAATGTGTTCCTTCAGTATATGGAGGTCACGGTTTCTTTTTCTCCAGTCGTGGTCACAGCACCTGAACCCAATGTTTGCCAGAAGTGGGAACACTTCTGATGTTGTCTCTCGTCCCAAGTTTGAAATTTATCCTGGGAAACTACTGATGCGTTCATATGATCAAGGTTGCGGCAGATGAGATTAAGGAAATTTCCCCAGAAGCCAAAACTTCTCTGCTAACTGGACGTAGTTTAATGTAAACAGACACATTTTATCCACTGTCCAATTTAAAGCACATATTATCGTCTCGTTGTGTTCTGTCTTCTGTTTTTAAGTGCCACCAAAATTTCGTTGTAGAAATACAATGACAATAAAAAATCTTGAATCTTGAGTCTTGAATATTATGAACCGTGTTGTCCTTTTTATGCTGCTGTTCTGATTCATGAATGGTTCAAAACTCGTTTTTCATCAGCAGTCTCACCATGCAGACACTGTTGCAAAGCTGGCTCCATCAAAAGCCGACAATATCAAACAAAATGCTCCTTTTAACTAAAGCCATCACAGAGCTGTGTTACCACCATGAAATTACAACACGGACTACAATAATCCAGCATAATCACAACTGTATAATTTGGTCATTTTCACAACTTGGTCACAAGTTTCTTAATTGAAAAAACAAGTGAATAACAGGTGTGCAATACCGTCTAATCTGTTGCTAACAATCTGAGGCATGCATTAGAGGGTTAATTGAAACTATTTCTTGCCAGGAGTCGAGGAATTGTGACAGATTTTTTCATATTCCTTCTTCTTTTTTTCCTTGTTGATGACATGCTTCACTTGCGTGATATCTGCAGCAATATTATTTGGAGTAGAATCCCTCTCGCCACCCGTGAAAACTTTCTCTTTCAGCTCCATTACATCGATTCCTGACATTAGTCATAACCTATTATTATTTGTAAATTTCCGTTACTGTGGGCAAACACCAACATTAAGTGTTTGGAATACACGGCTGGCAGCAATTTCGAGCAGTTCACCATTAAGATGTCTGCTCCCCCAGGCTTTTCATTTCAGCCTCGCTCAGATGAAAATAAAGCATCCCTACTTCGTCTCCTCCTAGATACTGTTATTACAATGAATAATGGACCATCTGCTGTGTCAGAGCTGATAATCATTTTCTTGGATGTAACTATGAAAACGGTCATGCATTTATTTAAACTGCTAAAATTGCTTATGAGTTCTACTAAATGAGGGTCATTTGGTAGAACAAAAATATGTAATGAATGCTGATTGCATTTCTTAAACGCTGTGTCCAGTTTCGATATTCTCTCAGTGAGTTTCTGATAGTATTTTCATAATTTCATCACTTTTTTTTTCTTCTACTTCACAGTGGTGTTAATGTTGCGGCTGATCAGTGTTTGTGAAATGGGAGATTTTTATTCTGATTTTCTACTTACTTTGTTTGAGACACGTTAATTATGATGTTTGAACCAGACATAAAAAACATCCAAAAGCAGCCACAGGATCAGTATTGTTAGCATTATAAATTTAGCATTTTAGAAACCTTTGGGGGATTAGGGGATTTTTAAATTCATGATCTGAGTTTAATCAATTGTTGTGTAACAATCGATTCGGTTCCCACATACTGTTCCACTGTCCAAAGGATTATCTTGATAACCTTGCAGTGTAAAACATATTTTCCTGTCATCCTATTTGGCAGTGTTTGGGCTTTTTGCTTTTTAGGCTTTATACTGACTTATCAAAACAAAGGTTTTTATAGATATCTGTGATGCTGAATATAGATATTGTTTTCATTGGTGTTTTAAATTCAAAAGGAAGAGGATGGAAGAGGAAGAGTATTGGTTTCCTCTTTTCAAGTAAATTTGCCACTTGCTTTACTTTATACTGTTCTATGTACACATACAATGGGAGGAAATGTGACTATTATAAAGCCGACATTCCAGTTGCATGTAATGTTCCTGTTCTTATCTTGTGACATGCCTAAAATTATCAAAAGACTGTCACCACCCACACACTTTTACCATGGCCAACTAGTCATAAAGGTAAAGCTTATATAGTCTATATATGTGACTTTATCATTGATAGCATTCGTGTGAAATGTCAAATGTCGTGAAATTGTGAATTTCTTGTACCACATTTAGGAGAGAACCAATGTCATCTAATGCCCTAATGCCTCCTTTAAGCTCTGAGCTCCTGAACCATTTAGTATTCTGCCAGAAGCATTGCCCCTGGGCATTTGGGACGAGCCAGTAAACATACTGTTGAATTTAGCTTAGTGTGAGTGCTGATTATAACATCTAATTTTATTATCTGCTGGAGTTCATTCAGACAGATGGCCAAAAAATGGCATTGTTTGCCACTTAATGTGCAACACTTCATGATAAAATTGCTACACTCTTCTGTTACAGTGCTAACCCGTGTTTTTATGTATGTATGACACAACACAAATCCTGTCCAGGTAGGTCATTAAACCTGCACAGCCAGATGTTTTCCACAAAGCTCTAAGATGGGATTGATGCAGATGTGTTCCTCAGTAGGGACACATAGTGAGAATTCCATTCGCGTTTTATTGTGACCAAATAGATAATACTATACTGTATGTATGTAAATCAATTTTCTGATTAAAACTGATTCCTGAAATCACTCCATTTCCACAACACCCCATTAGAAAATGAGAGAAGTCTCACACACAAATCTTGCCGGAGTGAAACAAGATTAGTCCACATGTGATGAAGATCCATAACACGGTTAAAAGCCACAACGTTGAGAGCAGCGTCAGGCCTGGAAGCTGACTGGATTTAAAAGATGCGATGACAGCGAAGAGCTGCACAAAAACACAAACATATGCAAAATGTGCCAACTGCAGGTAAAATATAGTGGAAATACCATAAATTCAGGGAACCAGTGACAGGCTTAGATTTAAGATAAATTGTTTCAAAACTGAACTATCTTTAAACGAACTGACTGAATCAAATCGAATCTGGACCCTGTGAACTTGGATCATATTCATTCAGGTATATATCCATTCATCAGTAGTGATACCCAGCCTTGATGTGTGATGATTTTGGCGATTAAATCCCCAATATCCAATAGAGCCACCCGCAACCTTTCTGGTGTGGACATGATGTTCCAGATGCATGACCCTATGCATGTGCCTACATCGCATGCTTTAGCTAATATGATTTCATTAGAGCTCTCAGCAAAGATGCATCCTGAATTTCTGGAGAACATCTAACTGTGACAGAGCACAGGGCTGTTTGCACATCTTCAGCTGCAGCAAGAGATTGGTAGCATTTCTTGCAAGTTGCTTGCATCACCCACAATCTGCACATTGACACTCCCATAAGAATGACATGTCACTCAGAACAGATGATGGGCTTTGATAGCGAGTGTGTGCTCTGAATCAAGGCTATTGTATCTCATCTTACTCCCATGAAGGTCAGGATGATGATGGTGGCTTTATCCTTGCCAAGGTTGTTACTGTGTGGCGTTGCATACACTCACACCCATAATCATCATCATCATCATCATCATCATCGTTCTTACGCAAGAAGGGGATGTCAAAACATGAGTTTGTCTAAACCATGGAGAAATCAGGATAAGTACTTTGACAGAGGGGCCTTTGTGCTGGCATCATCAAAGGGAATTACTGACTGTTTGTAAAAGACACTGTAGGCGAGGTGAAAAGCAAGAGATTTTTCAAAAGCTGGTTTTCAGCCCTAGGGGATATCACAATAGCAGTGCCTGCCGTGGAGATATCACCAAGAGAGTGTTCTTTATTTTTCTATGATTGTGATGCAATAGGTATAAAGTTAAATGACTACAGTACAGTAATCGTCAGAGATCATCATTTGTAATTTTGTTAAATTAATTCTTAACAGATTATTAAACAATATTTTTGCCCTGATCCATGAAGTGGAAATATGACACCACATCACAAATTAAAATTCCACTGTTGGATGTAAATATACGCCAAGCAGCTAGAACATCAAAACCACTGACGGGAGACATTCTGTTGCCGGACACTGCAGGACACGCTCAGAAGGCCCATGTCCTTTCTCTGATGAGTGTTTGTTTTGGATGCACAATATAATATAATATAATAGTATGCCTAATCAGTGAATGTATTTTGATTTAATTTCACTCTCTGGCTTAACTATGCTTAACACATGGATAAACATGCCATACACTATCCTTACATCTTTGTGTATCTTTGTGACATTCGCCACCACGGTCTCCATTTCCACTGTTATGCCGATGACGTTCAGCTCTATATCTCCACCAACTCCATCACTCCTGCTACTCTTTCCACTCTCTCCAATTGCCTCGCCGACATCAAATCCTGGATGCAGATCAACTTCCTTAAACTAAATTGTGACAAATCAGACCTGATCATTATCGGCCCCAAATCCCTCAACAACTCCACAGACAGTTTCCGCCTCACCATCGACAACTCCACCCTCTCTCCTTCCCCCTACAGTCACAACCTTGGAGTCATCTTTGACAGTAACCTCTCATTTGATCATCACATCAATCAAATCACCAGAACGGCTTTCTTCCACCTCAAGAAGATTGCCCGACTCCGTCCATCACTCTCCTTCTCTGCTGCTGAAACCCTCATTCACGCCTTCATCACTTCCAGAATTGACTACTGCAACAGCATCCACTACGGCACACCATCCAAAACTTTAAATAAACTTCAGTACATCTAAAATTCTGCTGCACGTCTGCTCACCCACACCCGCTCCACACTCACTCCTGTCCTCCAGAAACTCCACTGGCTCCCAGTTCCACAACGTATTCAGTTCAAAATCCTCCTCCTCACACACAAAGCCCTCCATAACCAGGCCCCTTCCTATCTCACTGACCTGCTCCATCGCCACAATCCTTCCCGCAGCCTCCGTTCATGTGATGCAAACCTCCTTACTCCGCCACTCAAGACCAAGCATCGAACCTGGGGTGACAGAGCCTTCTCTGCAGCTGCCCCTTCCCTCTGGAACTCTCTCCCCAAACACATCCGCGACTGTACCGACCTTACCACCTTCAAATCCCTGACAAAAACACACCTTTTTAAAATTGCTTTTAATGTATAGCTCAGTTTATTGTGTTTTTTCTAATGTTACATTTCACATTGTTTTGTTAATTTGATGTTCCTTCTTATGTAAAGTGTCTTTGAGTGTTTTGAAAAGCGCTTTTAAATAAAATGTATTTTTATTATTATTATTATTATTATTATTATTATTATCTTGGGTTTTCTATATGAATCACTTGCTTTGGCCCTCTGAGTTTTGACCAGTGGATGCTTTAGAGGCATGAGACCATGGTAACCTTCCAAGGAAAAGCTTTCCCAAGTATTACCACCAGTAAGTTTAAACACAGTGCAACAACAACAACAACTGATACAACTGAACAACTGGAAATTAGGTGCATTTTATACCCTACCTATTCAAGGTGATTAGCTTAAAGAGTCTATTTACAGAGGAACACCATCTCATAAAACACAAATTGGAAAGTTCAGAGAGTACATATCTCCGGTGCTAACAGGGTCAGCATGGACACCTACCAATATCTTGGAAGCAACTTCCCTCTTAGTGTCAGAAATGCACTAAAACAGCTTTGAGAGACTTGATCATGACATCCAAAAAAACCTGTAGCAATCCCAGCGTTCCTGTAAGACTCGTAACTCCTGACTAAATGGCTTACAACATCTGAAAAGACATGAAAAGATCCGTCAATGTTTTTAAACATCTTAAATTTCCCTTGTGAACATAAAACCCATGGCTGTCTACTTCGATTTACTGGATCAAGCAAAAACAACAAGAACGGACACCTATGTCATCCAGAAATGACTAAAACGGAATGGTAATATTGTACTGATGAAAGAGAAACATCTGTTAAAACAAATCACTCCCTAGCTCAAAGAAGGCAAACATAGAAGAGATACACAAAAGAAAAGATTTAAATAAAAAATGCAGAAATGTAACATTGCGACAATTAGGAAACCAACGACAAGGACAAAAAACTCTGGAAACCCATCATCGCCAGGACCAAAACCCAGTCTGATATTTAAAACCTACTTGACTTGGATACAGAGAAACTGTCAAAGTCAATAATGGACTCATTAGCGGCTTGACAATCCACAAAAAAATGAAGATCATCATCCTCAAAGGTGAAGATTAAGTAGTAACAGTCTGTCAGAAACAAGAAAGTGAAATATCTGGTAAATCTCATCAATTTGTCAGTTTGTATTTAATCAGACAGTAACTACAGCCCACAGATTGACTATTAACTATGTTTCACTCATCCTCACTGTGAAATTGGAGATAAACAAGTGACTTTATTTGAAACATCTCTGTGGGTGTGGAGTCATGTCGCTCATGTCCTGTTTTGAACTAGGTACCATGCATAAACATACTTTTCATGTCATTCTATTTTCTGTTCTATTGTCTGTTTAGGCTTGGGCAATATTATACGAGTTTACCAATAACAACAATAACTCTGTTGATCAATGATTTCTAAATAGACTATTTAGAAATGAATTCCGACTATAAAGGGAGGTAAGTGACTTGCACAACAACAGAATGGAAAACAGAAAATGTAATGCAAATGTGGTCAGTAGCAAAAACATATCAGCATGGTTGAAAAATTAATCCAGTGAAGTTCCAGTTCAGGCTGGCTACAAACAGCTGTTTGGTCTCTATAGCTAATTTCCCTATTTATGGAAACTGTAAACCATGGGTCACCATGGTGTCCCACCTCAGCTCCACTCATGTCCCCTCTCATTTTTGGAGTAGCTAGGAGTGAGATGTCAGTAGCCAGAGCCACCACAATGAGCTTCAACACTTCAGTAAATGTATGGGAGGTCATGGAAGGTCAGGGCTCACTCCATGGTTGTACTATGACACAGTATTTTTGAATCGCATACAAACATGAAACTGCTGTAGCATGGTCTCATGATCTTTAGGCTGCAACTAATAAGATACTATCACATAGTCTTTAAAGTATGCCCCGTTAAAAGCTATAGTAATTATTTGAATGTCATACACATTTCTTTTTATTTCATTCCACTCTCGCCCTTGGATCTAGGATTTTGCCTTCAACAAATAATTGCTTTTTAGCCACAGCTATAAAATAACTGGAGAGAATCTGATTCCTTCGGGTATTTTCAGGGGATTAGTCGATTGTGCCAATCCATGTCCCTCTGTCTGATGAACCATCTAAATGGCTGTCTGATAAAGATAGATCATGGAATTATAATTACTTGGGAATATATTTAAGAATTCAAATGCAAATTGGCCTGGTTGGTCAAAGTTCAGACAAGGAAAGCAAGCAGGGACTTTGACAAGATCATTAGGAGAAGGTGATGACTGAAGGAAAAGAACAGAAAGAAATTTCTTCGACACTACTTCTGGTCAAAACTCTCACTGGTCCCTGTGATTGATATGTTAATTGATCTTTTACTGACTATTAATATGGGGCAAGATATTCATGAACTGCGTGTGGAATATTTATGAGGCAATAAAAATGTAAAATGAGTGTTACCGCCTTCTTTGGCTTGTTGGGGAGACTCCAGACTGAACTGTCTCACTAACTGATGCATTTCACATGGTAATAGTTAGATCTCAGTTCTATTGTTTATCTGAATACAAATAATTAGGTGTGACATTTAATGTTTAACAAAAATCGATGTGTTTTCTTTATGCTCAGTCAGCAGCAATATCATTACTAAAGCCAGGAACAAGCTATGTAGACAGTGTACAAGTGATGAAAGCTTCATCTGAAATAGTCAGTGTGTCTCTCATTCTTACTTTTCTCTTTCTTCAATTCAATTTCAATTTAGTTTTATTTCTATAGGACCAATAACAATACAAACTGTCTCATGGTACTTTACAAAATCCAGTCTGAAACCCGTCCTGAAACCCCCCAAGCAGGCCTGAAGGCAATGGTGGCAAGGAAAAACTGCCTTTTAAAAGGAAGAAACGGATAGGATTCAAACCAGTGTAATGCAGTTCCTTTAATCTTGATCCCACTTTCAAGTCTCTGTAGTAAAATATTGTGATCAATAGTGTCAAATGCAGCTCTAAGATCCAGCAGAACAAAAACAGAGGCAAGTCCATTGTCTGAAACCATGAGGAGATAATTGGTAGCTTTAAACAGAGTTGTTTCCGTACTATGATGAACTCTAAAACCTGACTGAAACTCTTCAAACAAACCATTCCTGTTTAAAGTGCAACACAAATGATTAGCAACAACATTTGCTAGAATTTTAGAAACTGAAAGGAAGGTTAGAAATTGGTCTGTAGTTGGCTAAACACCTGGGTCTAGAGTGGATAATTAAAGGTTTAATTGCCTCAGTCTTAAAAGACTGAGGCAGATATCCTATCCAAAACTATATAAGAATTCCCCGCTATACACACAACATTTTTGCGATTTCAGAGAATCTAAAACGGTCTGCAAACAGCAACACCGCACGGTGCAGAAGCAGGAAGTGATGTAATACGCTTACTGATGTGACGGCTGTTGAAGCACCATGCAATTAGCCTCATAGGTGAGCATAAGCATCCAAAGGATCAACACTTTGAGTTTATGAAACAAATTCGTCACCACTTAGGACAAAAATGATAAAAATATAAAATATAAACATATAAAAAGAACCCATTTAAAGTTGAGGCCTTCAGATTGTATTGTCATTGTTACAGCTACCATATCTGGCCATATTTTTGGTTGATAAGTTTCTTCCAAGATGACATTATTTAAAATAATATTACATTTAACCTGAAAGAGTGTCCCCTCCCTGTCAAACTCCACTTGACATACACAAAAAATATTGCCATCTCATTTTTCCATTAGAGATTTTTTCACCATTGCCCCAAAGGGATGCTTTTTCAAAGTTGAGGGTCTGAATACTTTTGTAAATGAAAGATTTTTTGACTTCAACAAATTGCAAGAACCTGCTAATATGTTGATGGACACAAATATTGATTTAATTCATTCAAGATTCTACTCAGCAGAGTTAGCCTCGCTACCTAATGTTATGAGCCTAGATTCTGCATTCTGTGTGGGATAGCGTGGTGCTATTGAAGCAGCTCTCAGCTCCAATGGACTCAACCCCCTGTAACACACACTGCTCAGAAAATGGGCACGTTTCCATTTCTGACACTTTGAGATTGAGTTTTATTCTACCAACTATCGCTATGCCTAAAATGTCAACTCTTCTCACATGTGTCTTAATCTAACGGGAGATGTTTCATAAAATTCACGGAGTGCATCCCTGCTCTCAAGAGAATAAGTTCTTTTTATTTAATTGCCCTGTGGCATTTCTTTTAAGACCCGTGTCAGATAACCAATGCAGCATGAACATTTAAAAGAAACTGCATTTCCAGTATGTGCTCTGTTTTGCCCAACACTTGTTATTATGAAGCAGCATCTGCATGCATCCAGTGGAGCCATAAGTCAGTCTTCAATAAGCTCATTATTCAGACATTTTTTCAGATATATTTTGAAAGTGAGTCTCATATGTCTTGTTTTATTAATTCACATAATTTCACATACAGTACACAACCCCAGGGCAAAATAAAGATCTACAAAAAAGTATCTTCATGTGTTGCTTTTATGTGTGATTCACCTCTGTGAACAAACATTCACCCACCCATTTACATCCATCCATTTTCGATCAGGTTAAGCAATGTAGCCAGAAGGTCTGCTTCAACATCTACTTTAAACCCATTTCCAAATCTCAGGAACCCTATGGAAGAAATTTATTTTGTGTTTTTATGCTTGAATTATTTTCCCTATCCAAAATCCCTGACCACAGAGGAGGAGTGAACAATAGATTTGCATTGTGGCTCGGCTTTCTCTTCACCATAGTCCACTAGTCCTAACCAAATACAATTTCCCCTCACTTTTTTCCCTTGGTTGTGAACAAGATGGAAAAATACATGAACTCCTTCTCTCAGTGCAGCGACTCACTTCCAGTACAAAGTACTGTTTCATCATAGAAGTATTGACTCACGTGTTTGTCTCTCATCCGATCAGCTCCAGATACCAGCAAAACGCTGGAAATCGGTTACTACATGTTTGAGTTTACCTCAGATAACCCGAACACAAGTATCACTCACCTTAACCAAGTCCACCCAGGACGACAGGACACAAATAGGTGTCCTTTTTGCCTGCTGCTGAGCTGAAACCTGATCCCAAAGCCCCAAAGCGAAAGTGCATGATTGTAACACCAGAGGATTTCATTGTCATGCTCTGTGATTAGGTTTAGACAACAATAACACTTTAGTTTGAGTTAGGGGAATTGTGTGGTTTGATCAAATGGGTAGGATTTGGATAAAGGAGTTATTATCTTTATTTCCTGCACACAAACACACACACAAACAGGCAAACTCTTATCACATGCAGTCTTTCATCCGTTCCACAGTCTTTTTTTTCTCCAAATGTTTTAAATCATCTCATGAACATGTTTCATATTTCAATATCTGACTGAGTTAAAAATATCATCAAATAGTTCACTCCTCAACAGTGCCAGGGAATTAATTGGGGTCAGTGCTGAAAAGACCCAGGCTTGTGTTCAGAAATAGTTAGGAAGAAATTTCCGCAATATCCCTTAAAGTACATACAACAGCTCTGTACCCAGCTCCAAACATCGTACAACTGACTAGTCCAAGAGCAGGAAAGCAACATTGTCGTCTTCCATCAGAGCTTCTTTAGTGTTCATACAATTGTTGCTTTCCTTCTGTTAAACTGTACTGTGCTTTTACAAATGAAGGGTGGCCCATCATATTTTTTAAACACTACTGTACCTTACTTTCTCTGAAATAAAAGGATACATTTTTACAAGAAGCTCAAGATGTTTTAACTCTTTAAACCCAGTTGTTGTTCTCCTTTTCTTTCCTTTCTCTATCCACCTTTACCTCTCCCGGTGTGAGCTCTACTCCTTCCCTTCCTTGTCCTTTCATCTCATGTCCCCTCTGAGCCAACCTCTTATCCTTTGCTGCTCCCCTTGCTCTCTGAATTAGCATAGACAGCCAGAGGTGCGTGTATTCTTATATATTGATCCATCCATTTTTAATGGCCCCATGCTTCAGGAAGCAGGAACCATCTTATGCAGGTTCCGTTGGGCCAGTGCTGCTGTCAGGGCTTGTTGCCACTCTGTGCTACTTAGAGCGAGAGCAGGCGACCTTGGAAGTGCATTAAGAGTGTTCCCAGGGGACACAGACATGTCCATCAGTCCTAGTCTCACATGAAAAATCCACAGAGAACCCCAGTTGGTTTTCACTTGACGAACCCTATGAGAGAAATCCACCCAGAAAACAAAATTATTGTGTGTGATCATACATAGCTGTTACATACAAATCTTTACGTATACAGTTCTATAATTGCTACTGAAGCTGTTAACAGTCTTTGTGCAGTTTTACTCTGCAAATGTAATTTAACCATTTAGAATATTTTATTTACCCATTTTTAGAATAATATATTTTCATTAAAATGTCAATAAAGACACTTCTTTTTGATTTTGGGGTGGATTTTTTTCTTTTAGAGACTTACTGCAAGTCAGACCTAATGCCAAAAATTCTGAGACTAATCAAAATTTCACAGCATGTCCAGTCTAAGTGAGAGTACCCATTAAGACAGGAACCTTGCTATGCACCCCAGACCCTGAGATCACAGGGTGTCACTGGGGCATAGGGAGACGGGCAGAATACCAGACATGCTGTATGATTCATCCAGCACTCACTTGACTTTCCATTCCACATCCATCACCATCTGTACTGTGTGCATCTGTCTAGACTGGACTCTAAGCCTCATTTTTGTTTCTTCTGTTCTCTCCTTACTTCAGATAATTTCTACGCTGCGATAAAGGCACAGCCATTAATGAAGGCCTCAGACACTTAATGACCAACCGGCGATTAGGGCACACATGACAGACAGGAGACTTATTCAGGAAAACTGAAGAAGGTTGTGTATTACATTAAATGTTAGTAGTGTTTCCTGTTAGAAACATGCATGTTTTAAGTTTATAAATATATATATAATATATGTCATGGAGCATGAACCAGAGAAAAGTGATTTAACCAGTTTGATTTGTTCAATTGTATTGTGTTGTTTTGCAACTATATGAGATGAAGGATACTATACTATTCTACTATAATTTACAATCACAACTTAACAAGCATGTCTTTGGACAGTGGGAGGAAGCCAGAGTACCCAGAGAAAACCCTTGTATTCTGTCAGGCATCAGCTAACCACCACGCCCCTGTGGGAAGTTTAATTCATTTTATTTATACATATACAAAATGGAACAAATAAAATTAAGTAATCTGGACAAATTATTAGTAACAAATGCAGACCATAGCTTTGCAATTGCATATAAATTAAATGTATATACGCACACATACAAGCAAACCTTCCAACTAATACAAATACATGTGTACATGTGTGACTCCAAACCCATATGTTTTATGCACAAGTTGCATATCATCAAGCCAAGGTTCACATAAGTATGCAAGCATTCATATAGCTTATACACATACAAACAAGGCCCTACAGGGCATTAACTATACTCCACAACACCCTGTCTAGGGGCCACCTTCTGACTTCCCTGTGACAGATTATGCTTGTTTGAACTGGGGTATAGCACCTCAGTGTCTTTGCCTGGGGGCCTCCAAAACCTAGGGCCGCCACTGCACACTTGCCACATGTCTTGAGGAGATATAATTCTCAGTCCACTGCAGGCAGCAGCCCTTTGGGTTTTCTCTCTCTCTGACAGCGTGTCAAGCAGGCGGGCCTGTTCTCCAGCTGCTAGCTCACAGTGAGTGAGAAACCAGCCTAATGAGATCACTGGCATCCAATTCGACGAGGGTCAGCGCTCATTTCGAGCAATTCATTTTTAATTGGTCTCAAATCTAATCCATTTCATAATGTCAGCTGCTGTGCTCATCTCACTCCGTGGCTGCTGAATGACACAGAGTGATTTCTTGATGTTGTTTTCTTTGTGTTATTAGTCTGAAATGATTTAGGATGTTGCTACAATTGTTGCTTGGTTAGTTGGTGTCTCTACTACGGTGGCAGCACTGCAAGCCTTTGCCCAATCCAGCGCTGTTGCTGCCCTTCAATCCTTCAATACTAATGATCATGTGTAATGGACCTGATAGAATAAATTTGTTTCTCGTGTCTATAGCTTCTCACAAGAGCATCACAACAAACCTATCATGTCAAGGAAGAAAAACATTCTGTCACATTTTAATTATCCATACGCATCTTCTTAAAATAAGCTGTGAGAGTCAGTGCAAGGAAACTGAATGAGTAATACTCTTCACTTGCACACAAACTACCTTCGCGGCACCCAAGGGCAAAGCACTCGGCCCCCAGCTGCTCAAGGAGAGCTAATAAGTAGTGGGCAGCCCCTCTGTGTCAGTGTTCGAGATTTCTTATTTTAAAATAGTGTTCTATATACACTATTTTAAATGAACTGAAAGAGTATCTAATGCACTCTGTTTTGCCCCCCCCCCTTCTCTCCTTTTATCTCTTCTCCATTTATTTGGTTTTTCTTTAACATCTCACCTTTCTCACTCTAACTTGTGTGACCAGCTGTGCCTCCTGCTTTGCCTCCATCAAGTTGTCACTTCTAATTTGGTGTTTGTGCTGACTCCATCCCTGCTAGCAATCAGTGAAGAAGACATCCATTACTCCTAGTCGTGACAGGTCCCCTCAGACTCCCGCTGGACCTTAATGACACCTGACAGAACACAGGTTTAGTACTTAGCAAACTGACCCCCCCAGAGACAGCCGGTGGGGCCCATTTGGCTAACACATCCTTGCATGGTTTACAGGCAGTGGAGGGCAACACGAGAAGTCTTGTCTGTACATGTCTTATACAGCGCTGTAGGGTACTTTTCAGTGCTGTGTATACAAAGGAGGAAGGTTTTCTGGATTTAAACATTCTTTCACTCTCTCCATTCAGTTTTACACTACGATGTGAACAGAAGGAAATGCCCTAAAACCTAAAATGAAGAGGGTGCCACTATACCCTTTTCAGAGGTCTGGGGAAAAGTGAACACACTTTCTTTAAAACAGATCCTTCAAGTCATTGTGATTGCTCTGTGCTTTGTGTGCAAGGGTGCAAAGACATTCTCTGTGAATCAGCTCTGTTGTAGTGTTTTGCATTGTCTGTCCATCAGCTGGTCATGGCTGTGTTGGTTATGAATTGTGTTGTTGACCAACATGAATGTCAAGTATGATGTAAGTCCCATATGGTCTAGCGGTTAGGATTCCTGGTTTTCACCCAGGCGGCCCGGGTTCAACTCCCGGTATGGGAACAACTCTTTCTACTTATACACCGTACTGCATTTTGTTGCTCTGTACCTGTACATGTGTAATGACAATAAAACTGAATCTAATCGTTTTTTTTTATATATATATATATATATTTGCCAAACTACATGCTACGGTGACAAAGAAATTTCCCATACGTGGGATTAATAAACATATCTTATCTTATCTTATCTTATCTTATCTTATCTTATATTATATTATCTTATCTTATCTTATCTTAAATGTATGGTGGAAGACACCTGACTACCCAATCCACGGTGAGCAACCTCATTTGTCTGACTACCTTTATTCATCTTCAGAAATGCCACGCATACACTTGATATGATCAAAACAGTTTGGTCTTTCCCAAAGGAATACATTTCTGCTATATCCAAGTGTCATTACATGGCCTATGTACAGGGCCTTGATCACATGGTGAATTAAGTCAGTTTGGTGGTGATCCATGTTGTCGTTGCTAGTTCAGCTTGCAATTCAAACAGCTCTGTGGTTTTTGGTTAAATTAGGACAGAGCCACCCTGGTTTTGGGAACCTGGATGTCGGACACACTGGCCACAAATTTGACACACAGAGTTGTAAGATAAGTGAAGAAAGAACAAAATAAATTACAAACATTATTATTATTATTATTATTATTAAGAAAAAAAATAAAACCATCAACTGACAGCTTTTAAAAGTCCTCTTTTTTAATCCCGTAGGCGTGTACTGTATTTAATGTGGTTTGAGAAGTAGTATATCGATGTGTGTCCCGTGTGCTAACCCCTGTATATGTTAAAGTATTGTTCTGGCTGTTGGATGTGAAGGGCAACGATGCTATGTACCTGGTGAGCTATGGGATGGAGCGGGGCCAAACATTCACATCACTGCCCGTAACAAAAAAAATCAGGGGTGGGAGAGAGAGGTTTGACCATACAGGATTAAAGACTCAGCTGCAACGAGGGCTGCCAACGCTTTAATTGTGTTGTTAGCATTCGTGTCTTGTGCGTGAGATATTTTATTGAATACAACGCTATTTATTTAAGGATATTAAAGACTTGTGTGTCTCTCACTTACTCATTTTGTTGTAGTGATTTACAGTTCTAACCATCAACCAGTTTAAACAATTAGCAAAGAGAATGTGTCACATTGCATTTTGTCTTGCTTGTTATTATTCTTCTACATTTCTTTTTGTATGTCCTCATTAGGTGCTTAGCGTAAACTTATTCTGGGAACTTTTCTTCTGTTCACAGACAATGGAGCACGATCAGGAACACCTACCATTTGGCAAGTACAACCTCCTCACAAATGACAATGTTGGACCTGAAACAATTGCTTTAAATTATCCAAAGCAATAACATAACAGGAGCAAGAGTGTTCCCACTCCTTCGCTGTGTGTAAAGTTATCGCTTCTTGATTTACTATTGATAGTTCGTGTAAGGCGTTCCTTTTAAAACGTCCCCAAAAGTAAATCAGCAGTGCTGAAAGACAACTTCATTAGCACATATCTTTAATCATTAAATCAAACGCATAATTTTAGACTGCAGCATTCCAAGGCGTAGCCACTCAAGAGTTGGTTATGACAGCATTATCCCATCCCCGTTCTGAATAATCATATCTTAACTTTGAGAAAATCTCATATTTCATGGAAATTACAATTATATTAAATAGCTCACTATGCAATGGTTCTCCCAGTAGAACGTGCAGACATCTATTGCCAGTGTAAGACAATGTGTTTCTCTATTTAAAAACAAAACAAACAAGAAATCACAGTAGGGAGATACTTTCCAATAATCCTCCTCTTCGAGTACTACATCTCATTACAACACATTGTTTTGTTGTCGCAGAAACATTTTCAGACCGCTGCTTCCAGAGGAAAACCCCAATGTATATTCACAACTAAGTCGTTAACACGGGAAGAAAAAATGAATATCAAGTTCACATTCATCAGAGCGACACAGGCACAACTCCAGATGAATGTAATGCTGTTTAGCACCAGTCATAATATTCAATTCAATTCATTTTTATTTACAGCACATCAGTAACAATGCAAATTGTTTCAAGTCAATGCAGATGTCTGGCAATGAGTTCACCATTTACCACTTTGTGTGTGTTTCCAGCTGAAGCCCTGGCGTAGCCATAAATATTAGTCTGCAAGGTTTTAGAAAAGTTTTCTCCATGAAATCTCCATGAAACAGCTGATAGTTGTTTTCTGACTCAACACAGGTTGATTCTGATGCCAGTGATCAGAGCCAGTTTGTTTCCCATTTGTGATGTTTTGTCTTTTGTCTTAATTTTTATCATCTCACGTCCGCCTTCATTGAGCCATACAGTATGTATGCTTCATTATGCACATAGAATAAAAGACTGAAGAACATCATAAAAGGTTTTTGTACAATCATGTCATTTGTCAGCTAAAAAAATTCTGGGAAATGTAATGCAGACAAAGGTAAAACTAGAAAGAAAAGTTAGATTATACTCGATGACAGAGAGAGACTGAATGCATCATGTGCCACAAAGACTGAACTACGTGCAGTATATTCATCAGACGACTGCTTTTCCACACTTGCCCGTATGAGCATGTGGGCCCAAATAACACTTGTACCATTGTCCTTGATGAGAGCTTAAGAGTTCCCCAGAAAGATTCGGGATGGACGAGGAGGGGAGGGGAGGAGGAGAGCGACAGCAGTAACAACATGACTGAACACCTGCCCACAGAAGACGGCTGCCAGCTCATAAAATGTGTCTACGGCTCGCTGCTGTGTCATAACTCTCGCTGTTGGCTGTAAGCTCTAAGGCGCCATGACTTCCTATGTGCAAAGACGTAGACTGAAAGTTCAGCTATCATAGCTGGCTTAGTTTTGATCCTCACTGTAACAATGAGCTGGCATGACATGATAATTTCCTTCATGTATGATTTGTTAAATCTCTTTCCAATTCCACCAGAGCAAGAAGAGCGAGTCACCACATTGAATTAATGACTTAAGCGTGCAGAATCTGTCATGACTTGCACGTAACTGTCTTCACACCCTGTTCACCCAACACATCCAGTCCAGTGGCATGTAAAATCTGAAAAACTAAAGAGCCTTCGAATGGTTGTTGGCAATGAAATTTAATGGCAGCCCACGACAGTTAAGCCACATTACACCATAAAAGTTCAGTTTTGGATTTACACTACCTTCAGGGCCTGGTTTTTATGTAATTTTATGTTTGGGTCTGTGTCCTGGTCAGAAGCTGATCAGCTATTAAAACAGAGCTGATGTTAAAAAAAGAAAAGAAAAAAGAATGTCATCACGTTCCAGCTCGGTGCTCCTTCAACAGGCGAGCACACTGAGAAGCAATGTTTTACAACAATTTCTATGCAAGGACCCAAATGCTGCACAGGAAAAGGAGTAAAACATATAAACCTAGCACTGCTTGACTTGATGCTTTTCATAACATACAACGAGGCCCAGAAAACGTAGGCAAATGTCTTTCATCCAAAGGTGGCCTCTATCATACAAACTGAACAAAAACAATGCAAGGACATTCTGAACAAGAACTCAAATGATGTTTTGATATGACAAAGCAAAGAATGAACTCGTGTTGAAAATACTTTCAGCATTAGTTTGCATTGCTAATAGATCAAGCAATGCAATTACAATCTGTCACACCACACCACACACTATTATCCTAGTTGTATTTTCTAAAACTAAAAATTCTAACCAAATTGCACATTTGTATTTTATCCTGATTTCTACATAAGATATCCGAAATATTTGAACAAGTAATTGTCTGCATGCCAAATCACTGTAAACTGAAAGGGGAAGAAAAAAACAAACCAGAGAGCAGAAAGCCAGCAGTGTACAGGATTAATGGCTCATTGACATGACTGGATACAATATAACATTGCTCTTTTGTATAATTGCCTCACTAAGCAAAAAATGTCCTCATCTCACCATGTGAAGCAGAACTCGACAACAAAAAAAGTACAAATGAAGCAGCTGCTAATTTTGTTTGTTGGCTTGAAATGGTGAATGCGGCCAACGGCTGCTAGCTCCGTTTCAAGAGCACTAGTAAGTGTTCAATCGTGGGTCCTAGAAAGATGAATCGGAGACCTTTCTAGGTCTTTTTCTGGAGATGAGAGTCTTGTGGGGTAAGCCAGCTGCATTCTGTGCTATAACTGCTGCTCCTCTGCCTCCAGATGACAGTAAACAGCTGGAGCAAAGCCCCTGCTTATGGTAAGATTACTGTTACGGAGCAAACAAATTATGCAACATAAATACCAAACTTCACTCTACAGTCCCTTAGAAGCCATTTAACTGCAAGCTAAAGCGAACTCCAGCTGAACTCCTTTTGCATTTATTAAAGGCTACACATGAATGCATTCCACAGCAGATTACTCAGCGGTGATCTCGGCTATCCGAGATTAGCGCCCACTTAGACGAGATAAATGCACTACTTTTACAGGTCCCTGTAAAACTGTTTGCCGATTTCCGTGATCATCAGGTGGCACCTGGCAGCTGTGAGTGGATGAGCTGAATGGGAGCCAGGAAAATGGCTCCTATGAGTGAAATGGCACGTGACAGCGGCAGTGAGAGATTTCAATATTTCTTTTTGTTTTTTTAATAACTCTGGTTAATTATCTGTATGGCACTTAGTTTCAGAAACCATCTGACTTGTTCGTTTGACTCTCAAGATGCAAATGTGCTGCCGCAGGACCAAAACAAAACACTCTAGTGTGAAATCCTGGTGTTAGTGAGTATTAGACCGATCGCCAAAACAGTAACCAAGTAGCTGCGGAGGTCCCGCTAAGTCCGAAATCCAAAAATAGAATAGCAGGAAAAGAAACATAAAATGATTAGCTAGAGAAGCCTCTTGTGTTGTTTCCAGTGACCCTAACTGCCTCTGAAGAAACATACAGTGCTTGCTGTTTGAGTGAGACAAAGATGCCAGCTGCTGCTGAGGTGATAACCACTCTTTACACTTATGGCTTCTGGGACTCTTTGAGTCTCTGTCTATCGAAATGCAGTTGCAGTTCAGGGCAGCCTTGGATGCTTTGCTTTGCCAATTATCACCTTACAGTGTTAGTCTAGATTTCATAAAACACTAGAGTGCCACCAGTCGTCACCATGTTAATATAAAACTCGAGATGGTGGAGCTTCTATGGAGCTAAAGTGGGTGGTCGGCGTTACCTAGGAAAACATCTAGCCACCTGTGAAGACACCCACCCCATCTTTGGAGCTTGGACAGTTGGTCAGGGAATAAATAAAAAAAGCTAAATGAAACACAATGGACTCCCAACATTGTTTTTTTTTTTATTATTATTATTACTTTTTCATTTGAAACGTATATACATATACACAGATCAGGCATAACATTAGGTCTCCCTTGTGCCTCCAAAACAGTTGTGATTCATCAGAGCATGGGTATGGGCCTTCTGAGGGTGTCCTGTGGTAACATAATGTTGTTAGTGGGGGCCTTTGGGTCCTATGGGTTGAGGGAGGGGCCTCTGTGGATCAGGCTTGTTCCAGTGCATCCCCACAGAGACTTGATCAGTTTAGGATCTAGTGAATTTGGAGGTCAAGTCAATACTTTTTTAAGTACTGATGTGATGTGTTTGAAGAACTGTTTTTTTAGTTGTTCCTAAACTGTGTGTGAGTCTGTGTCAGGCTGCATCCTGCTGGAGATGGCTACTGCCATCAAGGAGTGTCATTACTATGGGGTGGGGGTGCCTGGTCTTGTCTATGTGGGTGGTACATGTCTAAGTGACTAAAGAAATAGATGACTCACCAGAGCTGTGGCTTTTTGTCAGCCTGGCTACAGTGCTGAAAAGAAATCTGGGGTTGCTCTTGTTTTCATAATGATGAATAATATGCTGTTCTGATATTACCAAGAGTTTTTTTCTAAGTTGTTAAACTATCTTTCTGGGCTATGTGAGCTTCTTCAAATAAGTGGAGTGCTGAATCCTTTCCAGCTTTCAGACTGCCTGCTATTGTAAATTTAAATGTTATGAGGTAATGATCAGACAGAGGAAGGTTATGAGTAAATACTGTTAAACCTTCAGTTTCCATGCTGTATGTTAGTGCAAGATCTAAGGTGTGAATCTAATAATGATGTAAATGAAGAGCTAAGGCTGTCACTGACAACATCGACATGGACGTTAAAGTCACCTACCATCATGACTTTATCTGTTCTAAGCACTAAATCACACAAAACTCAGAGAATTCAGCTGTTTGAGAGAGGTGATGAGTAAGGAGCAGGTGGGCGATACGCCGCTTTCAAATGAGTTAAAACTCTGCTTAGGATAAATCAGAGTGGACGTTTGCTGCCACTCCTCCTCCTCTACCTATGCTTTGAGGAATGTGATAATTGCTATGACTGAGAGATATAGACTCATTTAAACTAACATATTCATTATCCAGCAGCCAGGTTTCAGTCAAACAAATCTGATGATCAGTTATCAAATAAATCATTCACTAAAGATTTAGACGAGAGAGATCTGACATTTAATTTTCCTGTTCTAGCAATGAATTTGAACTGATTTGTATAAGCTGCCTATGAATAACTCCTATTTTGTTGTTTTTGATTTAAAGAATCTGGAAGCAGATTTTGGAGAGTGTTGGGGTGTGAGACAGTCCTAGAGAAGTGGCAGAGAAGTGTGGTAAATGGTAAATGGCCTTGCTTTTATATAGCGCTTTTCTACCTATTGGTACTCAAAGCGCTTTGACGAAGCAAGACAGCAACTCCGTCTCCTGGTCTGAACTCTGGGTTGTCACGGTTTGGGGGGGTTAATAAAATCGGCCATATTCCTAGAGATGAGAGCGGCACCCGCTAAAGTGCGGTGGATGCCATCCTGCCTAATCATGGCAGGCTTTCCCCAGAAAGTGCTCCAATTATCAGTGAAGGCCACGTCCTTTGCTGGACACCATCTAGTAAAAACTGATGTGTTTACATAGCCCACAAGTATGACAACAGCTGGACTTCTGTAGTGTATATTTAGAATTTATTTTGTTCAGCTTGACTTTATCGTCAGTCATTTTGCAGCCTTGTTATTGTTCCCAGTGAGTCTGATGCTGCAGGCGTAATGATGGTTGTTAGCAGGCTGACAATGTGTGGATGAGGCTCAGCCCACAACCATTAAGTTGGAGTGACCATGATAGATATTTTCAAAGATATTTTTTCAGAGACGGTTTAAGGGCAGTTCATGATGAAAAAAGGTACACAATTGCAAATTGTGAGATTCAGACCACAAATCTGAACAGTGTCTTGAAGAATTCTCAAGCCAGTTTACTTGGGATTGTAGTATTAAATGTTGAGCTATAGTCAATGAAGACCATCATACCCTGTAAGTATGTCTGAAATATAACACTGGCCTGAAATATAAACCTTACTCGTGCCTGCCTTGTTGCTAAGGAGGCCTTGCTTCACTTAATGTTTAAGCTGTGCATGCAGGTGGAGGTCCTCGGGCAATGAAACACCTAACACGGGTTAAAATGAAATCTGCTAAACGTACTGTTTCCTCAGCCAGGCTGTCACTAGTGTAGGCTGCTGCTTTCCTTTTTACAGTCTGTAAATGCTATCCATTGTAGAGTTGTTATTGAAGCACTTTAAGTTGGTTCTAGCAGTCATGTAAGCAGCAGCCTCTCCAGCCTGTGACATAAGAAGCTAACAGTCACCGTCTGCCAGCGCTCAGCTGTCTAGTGAGCTTGCTTGTGAGCGTCTTAGTTTTCGCAATGTGTCCTGCACCGCTGGCACTAGTCAGACTCCTCTCCATGGCTTTTCAGAGAATTGAGAATCGATGAGAGAGAGCACCCTGATTGGCTGGTCAGCTTAGCGTAACTATGCGCAAGAGGAAAAATGTCAAAAAGGCACACAGAGTAGGCTCTTCTCATCTTCTCTCCCTGTGGCATAAAGAAACGGAAGACCGACTGATGAGCATGATTCAGAGGGGGCCAATGACAGTTTGTATATCCTAGCTCTTCTGGTTGCCCTTTTTGAAGGACAAATAAAAGCCAGATCAGAGCCAACGACCAACTGGCACTTTTTGGAACACAAACAGGCAAGGTGAGGAGATGCCACAATCCACTGTTGTTGCTAGTTGCTAGTTTTTGATTTCAGTTTGTTGTTTCTTACATTCATAACCCTTCTTAAGTAAGTACAAATGTATTCATATCAAAATATACTTATGATAATAAAAGTATATGCCAAAAGTAAGAATGACATACTAATATTACAATTGATGCGTATCTTTATCTGGTGCCCCTGGTAAGGGTAGCACCAGTTACTGTTTGGAATATATTATCTCCACATAAACAAATATAGGAGAGCACATATAAGATGTACCTTTCCAGCTGTGCAGTGAGTGAATATATACTCCACTGACTGTTCCATATTGATAGTTTATACTTGATCAGACTCATAAGTATGTTTTTAATGATTCATGTAAAACTCATGTTTTTAGTGAGATGCAAGAGCCTGCATTAGTCACTCTGACATGCAAAGTTTGCACCCTGTTTGTGCAGAGCCACAACAGCCATGCTGATGAGAGCTAAAGCAGGCTGAAATAAATTTAAGTCATATATAAGCAGTAGTCACTGGAATTTCCTTGCAGTGTGCTCATTTTAAGTTTGTCCATCTTACAGACTAGTAACCTTGTGTTTGTAAGAAACAGGCAAGGCAGAGGAGGCTTAGCCACACTTCTTGTCAAAAGATGAATTAAAGAAAGCCCATTGCATAAACCATGTAAAGCATAAAGGTCAAAGAAAAACACTCAAAAAACAAACTTCACAGCACTTCATGGGAACAGTGAACTCAAAACTTGTGGTTACATGATGGTGCATCCGGTCTACATGGTCAACAATGGTCTAAAATATATTTCACAGATTCTTTACAGACTACTTTAGTTTCTTTTGACATTATATAAAAACTGCCTCACAAAATGTCTTTCATCTTCTCTAATAAGACTGACCTTCAGAAACGTCCTGTTTTATTACCATTCCTCCTTGAACTCAATTAAGCATAGTGAAGTAAAGTGAGTGAACAGACAGTTCTCTCCTCTGTTTTAACATTACCATGTGAGGACCATCACAGACTGTGGCTCAAAACATCAAGGCACTACTTGAAACTGACCTCACTGTCAGTTGTCACTCAGCAGCTTAAGAACTGACCCTTATTTAATAACAACAAGATAAATCCTTTTAGTAATTTAATCTCCAGTTGAAAGGTAGATATCTCAGAGTATGACACTTATCCCTAAATTTCATTTCACTTATAATCATCCCTCAACACTGTTAAACCTGTTACACACGTGCCAACATACTTTTTGAGATTGAAGGGCACCAGTGAACTTCCCTTTCAGCTAGACAGCTTCAGCAAATGTAGCAAAAAAGCTTAATTCATTAGCTGGCGGTTTGTTTTGCTCTTGAAAATCCTCTTGACAACACTTGGATGATCCACCATGTTGATTGGGCTGAAGGGCTGCAGAGCGAGAAGTGTCGGTTACTTCTCCAGGCATAAAAACAGAGATTCTTAGTGTCAGACTTTTCAATAAATCTGTGTAAAACACCAGCAGCAAATGCACTGCAGCGCATGCATATTAGAAAATAAACAGGGTGATCTTTATTATGGAGTCTTGTTATGCGAGATCACTCCATGCGATTTCGATATTTCTGAAGCTACTAAAATCCACTTGCAAGAAAGTCTGCATCAGTGTATGTATGAGGTAACCCACTGCTTGAAGGCTTTTCTTCTCTCAAAAGAACATGCCTGCTTTTTTTTAAATTAAGCCTTTGAGTGACAGTTCTGTTCTAGCCCTACAATTGCTAAATGCACAAGCACAACTGTATGTCACCCTCCAATATTGTAGCCTGCAGAAGGCCATATTTGTCACATTCATGTAGCCATGAAAACTAAATGCAGCTCTCCTGGTCTCATTCTGTCACACTGCCTGATCCCGAACAGGAATTTTGGAAGTATATCAAACTATTTCATTCTCTCATTATGCTTACTGTTTCATGGTATGGACTAGGGGATGTTTTCTGTAACTCTTGCTCTCGTGCTTCCTGTTTTTATTGTAAGCTTGGTGTTTCTTGTGTTGCTTTACTCAATGTTTCCCTCTGATTGTAAGATTGGTTTCTCCTCACGTGTTCCCCCCTCATTAGTTTCACTTGTGTCTAATCCCATCTGTCCTTATGTATATATAGTCTTGTACATCTCTTTGCCCTTTGTCAAGCTGTCTGTTGAGTAACCTGCGTTCCAGCCTGTTACCCAGTTCCACGTACTTTTGCTTTCCTTCTTAATTGGGTCTCAGCTGTTTTTGGATTTTACCTGCATACCCTACAGAGGGTTTCTGATATTGTGAATTTCCATTGACATTTTTTGGTTTGAGGGTGGATGGGTCATTAAAACATTACAAAAACTAATAACCATAATCCTTACCCAACCTGGGCATGTTAATTGTAACCACGATACTAACTTTTGAAGCTATCTAACCAGTAGTTTCACAGAGATAATTTTAGTTCACTATTCAACAAAAACATTGGCCCATTCTATAAACCCACTCTTTAAGCATGTATATTTACAACTGAAAGTAATCCCAAAAACAACGCCATGGTTACTGCACCTGGATAATCGGTCAGTGCAGCTGGTACTGCTCTGAAAAAGCGTATCCAAAAGCCACAAATATGAAACAGTATATCCACTTTAAGCATAGCATCTCACCAGTCTCAAGAAACATTTGTGCGTGAATGATAGGCACAAGAAATCATCAACAAACGGTAAGACCATAAGCCAACAGCCTTGGCTTTTAAAAGTAGTTTCAGTCTAGAGGAGTACACAACAGTCATCAGTGTGCAGGCTATGGGCCTTTTTCACTTTTCTATCATCAGAAATGATAGATAAAACACTAGATTTAGTTTTTATCATTATTCCAAGAATATGAAAAATAAGAAAAAGAAAACAAAAAAGTAAACATGGAGGAAACAGAGAGACAGAGATGCTTTAGTAATAATAGTCTGATATATTCAAAACAGAGGAATGAATAATGGCGACTCTGTGGGCAAACCGAGTGGGAAGATTTGTGTTTCTTCTGCTGTTTTGTTTCACGGCAGTCGGCATCGAGAAGGATTTTTCTTTTCTTTTTAATCTTTGAGTGAAGCTCCAAAAAAGATTGATGGCAAGAATAACATGCATGCTGGTATCTCTATTAAAGGGAATTAGTGATGAACATGAACATGAATCATGCGACAATGAAAGGCTAATTTTACACATCACTCTTGTTGATGAAACACTCAGTAAAATAGAAATTTGCTTGGCAAAAATAGCTAGAAATAGATTTTAGAAATCATGTTTTCAAGGTAGACTTATTAAGAGAAAACAAGGCCCCTTTGGCTCCCCTGTAGCCTGCACCCAGTTATTCATTTAGTTTGGGAAGCAGCAATGTTTGTGGCTGGGAGGAGATTCAGCTGAAAGAGTATAGCTTAGAGGAACTTTCTTTACAAAAATAAATGAAAAATGCTTTGACAAAACACTAAACTGTAACTATAAATGTGAAATAGTTCATTTTAATCTGCATGTTCTGAGGCCAGCCCATGTGAACTTGCACTACAGTGATGTCAAACAATGGCCCTCAACACTTTCTTAATAATTTAAACTATTCACTTCCCTAAGCTAGCAGTGGGGAACCTTTAACGCCTTAATCTTCAGTGTTCCAGCGGCGCATTGCATTGATTCATGTTTTGTCTCCGATAGTGGCCTGCTGTTACCGATAGACTCTCACTGTGGTTCGTTGGAGTCCCAAATCTTTAGAAATAGCTTTATAACCTTCTCCAGACTGATAGATCTCAGTTACTTTCTTTCTCATTTGTTCCTGAATTTCTTTGGATTTCAGCATATCCGGCTTTTGAGGATCTTTTGGTCTGCTTCACTTCATCAGGCAGGTCCTATTTAAGTGCCTTCTTGATTGAGAACAGACAAGGCAGTAGTCAGGTCTGGGTGTGGCTAGAGAAATTGAACTCAGGTGTGATAAACCACAGTTAAGTTAGGTTTTAACTGCATTTTTGTGTTTACTTGTGTTACTTCTGTCTTATATTTAAATGTGCTTGATGAAACATTTAGGTGTGACAAACATGCAAAACAATAAGAAATCAGGAGGGGGGCAAACACTTTTTCACACCACTTTGTCAAAAGGTGAAGATACAACAAGTCTTTGGGGCTGCTGACCCTGACATAGACACTGGTCCCAAACACAATATATCTTATGATTCATGATAACAGAAATACTTTTCCATACCGAATGTTATGGATAACAAGAAGCTGGACTTAGAAATGATATAAAGCCGTTTAAATTTCAGTGAGATTTTACAGTGATTTGCATTTTTCTCCATATCATGTAACAGTCATTCTGAATGTATAAGGGGGGTGTTGTGGTGTGTTTATGTTAGCTAAAGAGCTAACTAGGTAGTCAACAAACAAAAATAAAGTACCTGACACATATAGTAAACTTGGGTAACAATTTGAAAAATATAATCATTTTCCAGAGGTTCAAATTGCTTGGGTCAAACTGACCCCAAGAATAAAAGGTGTAAGTAAATTCGAACAGGAACAGGAGGATTAAGACACTGCGGACATTTGGTCAGATTAAAGTCTTATCTTCCCTGCCATTTCATTAGGCGTTAAGACGACTCTGCTGGTGTGTCACTGATGAATAAAACATGTATTTGTAAGTCCCGTGCAGCTCTGTTGCAAACGCCAATCAGTATGACAATGTCACACTTAAGGGAAAAGTTGTTATCAGTCTTCACAATATCAGACTGAATCATTTCATAATGCTCATGTATAAGTTCAGGCAACCACTGAAAAACTTTCACTGCAGACTAGTTAATTAAACATTTAGTTTGAAATATATGAATATGTCTAAACAATGGTGTGGCTTCTCCGTTCATGCATGTTGCAGACAAAAATGTATCATCCATCCAAAATGAGATGGGTGATAGCACAATCCCCATCCACACACACATACACACGCACACACACACATCCTTCCTTCTTCCCCTCCAGTGTCTCTCTGTTCTTTTCTCCCCAGTCGGGATTATTTACCACTACATCCAGCAGATTGAAGCTCCACAGCTACTCTGCCCCGGGAACGCCCGCAGCCATGCAGCAATCAAAGTGAAACGTCATCTTCTACCACCTGCACCCGCGGGAGCATGGGAACGGAGAGGGAAGGGAAGCAGAAGGGAAGATGATGGTTAGGGGAGGTTGTGGGATCGCGAGAGAGTAAAGGAAGGAGTGGAGGAAAAAGCAAAAGAGAGACACTGGCAGCAAATGCTTCTTCCCCATATGGGTGTCAGGGACTGATAGGGATGGAAGCATGAAGGGAAACAAAAAGAGAGAACAGATGGAGACAGAGGGAAATGTGAAAGAAGACTGGAAGATGGGTGACAGCAGGAAGCAGAAAGGTTAAAACTGAAGATAAAACAAAAAATAGATAAACTGCATACCTGTCTGAGAACCTATGTGCATTGAAAAATGGAAGAAACACAAAAAAGGTCAGGAGAAAGAAAGAAAGAAAGAAAGAAAGAAAGAAAGAAAGAAAGAAAGAAAGAAAGAAAGAAAGAAAGAAAGAAGACAATGGACAGAATCCAACTTTATCTCAAACCCTGCAATGACAAGTTGATGGAAAGAGAGCAAGCAGAGAATGCTGATGTTGAAAGGATGAAAAGAAAAAGGAGCAACTGAGACATTAAAATTAAAAAGGTGGAGAAGGTGGGGATTTGACATAAGGCATGAGATATTGTTTATTTATCCCACGTATGGGACATTTCCTTGTCACAGTACCGCAGAATATGGCAAAAATACATACAAAAAACATTCCTGTCACATGAATTTGACAGGAATGTATGTGTGTGAAAAAAAAAAAAAAAACACTGAAAAATATATAGAGAAAAATAGAAATATTAAGACCTTCATGCACAGTGTGGTGGTGGAAACTTAAAATAATTGCTAAAACTAGAAGACGGTGAGGTTTTGGTTCGTGCAACATAAGGCAGTGCAAAAAGCAGATTTATTTGTGTATAGAAATGACTGTAATAAACCAAAAGCGCCGCCAAGTCTAACGTGTGGGTTATTGTTGACTCAGGCTGGTGTTGTGCAGCCTGATGGCGGTTGGGATGGAGGCCCTGCTGTAGCGTTTCTTCTTGCAGCGTGTATGCAGCAGCCTGCTGCTGAAGGAGATGTTGAGAGAGACAGATTAATGGAGGCACAGTTGAAGAAATCTGAAGGGAAAGACAGAGGCTCAATAAATGGATTTAGGGAACACGACAAACTTGACAAATAAGAGAAAGAAAATCCTTGGTCCTATCAACCTGGAGGTGCGCACTGTGTCCAATTTGTTTAATATTTTATGAAGCTAACAAATAATATATTTACCCCAGCCCAAATCTGTGCATTATTAATTATGTGTGAAATGAGTAATGAGCAGACTTTGGTATCAGAACATATTCAGCGCTGTTAAAATGTTACATTAATTTCTCACTACATTGTGTTGCATTAGAAAAAAATGCACGCTCCTTTGCATTTACACTGCTCTCCATTCAGCATGAGCTGTAATTGGACATTAGTATGCGGTAATTAATACACGGCTGGCGGCTTTGTCTAAAACACGGCTCGCCATTGCTACACCTTTGCCTTTAAGTGCGAAATCAGTTCAGGCAAGGGTTGTAATTCAGCTCTTTCTTATTTCTTATTTCTTACTTGGTAGCTTTCACAGCATGTACCGTGATATAACTTGATTGGTTGTATTCTCACGTTTTGAAAAGGAACCTCAGCAAAGCCCCAGTATAGAAGCACCTATAGTACAAGATGCAAAATTATCATCAGCATCAATCTAGCGTTCAGATGTTTCTGCGAATGCAAACTCCACATCACATTAAAAGCAGTTCACTTGAAAAGGAAGCTGACTTTTATTCTGACACAAATTCCACAACAAATGAGTTTGTCGGCGAGCTCACTGTGTGCTGCTTCCGTTCATCATGTTGCACCCACAAAACATTTTTGTCATTTTCTGACGGCGGACCAGTTTGAAATATCGCAGGCAGCAATGAAACAAGAAAAAGCGTCCACAGTGTGCTGTTAGATGAGGAGCTGCAGGCGACAGGCTGCACACGTCCAACTTCTCAGCGAGGTAAACAATTCATTTCACTTTGCCCTGCTTTCTGTAGAGTCATGCTGCGTGCAGTACAAAATCAGATTTTTTTTATTATTATTATACACGCTAGCAGTGCATCAAAGATATTCTACTGACTTGTAAAAGTTTCACAAAAAAAGAAAACTCTCCACATTTCATCCCTGTATGGATGCCTGTGTTTATCAGCAGTTTAAAAGAGCCAAACCCTTTAAAGGTAGATCTCAAATGAAGGGAAGCGATGGCGTATCACCTCAAGTGCCCGCTTCTCCGCTAACAGCTACCAATGCAGAAAGCTCAGTCGATCCCCAATTATGCCGTGATAAAGTTAGTCTCTTTTAATTGTCCATTAACGTAATTATCACACACAGTAATTGCCTTTCACAATAATGGGCGCCAAAATGGCCCAGTTGCTGAATTTTGATAAGCACAACACCTAAATTAGACCCATGATGTTTTACCTGAGAGATAAAAATGCATCGGGGAGCGATTAAACCACAGCAAAGGAGTTTTTAAGATCATTAAATGCTTAAGCGGCACAGTCTCTCCTTTGAAGCCACGTGAACAAGCCCATAAAATAGACAGATCTGTAAACTAAAATTTGAGCAAATAATGGGGAAGTGGGAGAGCCGTTGTCACGGCAGTGAACAAATGGGAAGACGGCGGAGGAGAAAAAAGACAAGAGGGCTTTGAGGGGAGGAGGAGGCAGAGGGAAAGTGAGACTAGGGAGAGAAAAATGATAGAACAGTCATGAGAAGCAAATGTGGAAAGTGATAGAAACAAGAAAGGAGTGCAACACATAGAGTGGGCAAAGGAGAAGGGGATGATGAAGGAAGGAGTGTCAGGATGCCTGCTGGGCCTCCTCCAAAGTGACAGCCCGATAAACACCTGAGACACAGACGATGATGATGGGCGTCAAGGAGCGAAATGCAGCCTGGCTCCTGCGCGCTTCTTCTCGTCTGGTGATAATGGTAATAAACAGCAGCATAAATGAGCTCGCCACCTGTGTGTGTGCGTGCGCGTGTATGTGTGGATGCGTATGTTCGCAGCATAAATGAGGTACCCTCTTCGGCTTGACAGGGCTTTATGGATGGTGTGTGCATTGCCAGGATAAAAGGCAGATCCATTTGTGGCTCATATTGGAGGTGTGCATGGGTGGCCATCATTTCAGCAACCATCATCCTCCCATTCTTTTCCTCCTCTCACATTCTTAAACCTCCTTCCTCATTTTCTCGTTGCTTCTTAAACCCACTTATTTTCTCTCCATCCACTCTGTCTGTTTTTCTCTGCTCGTCTCCTCGGGCGTCATATTTATTATTGGCCTGGTTGACAAATAAATGTGTCTCCATCCTCATTTTGGTTTTATCTTTATCCTCTATAGCGCTGTCAAAAAAACACAGAGGATAAACACAGGAAGGTGAGATACTGGATTGTTTATCAGTGAAAAGCTTTCACTACAGTAATGTGAATGAAATCCAATACAAGACTTTTATTCTGTCAAGGAATCGGCGGGATTAGGAAGTTAAAATATTTAACGGTAGAGTAGGCCATTCTTATCCAACACACTTTTTGGTGATGGAGAAAGGGGAAAGTGGGAGTAACATCAGCATGGAAATTCATTAGAAGAAGACAAACAATGGTAAATGTTTGGGTAGGTGTAGGGAGCTAGCATCTCAAATACAATAGCCATATATTTTGGAGACTATCTCAGGAATGGCTTCCTCCACCCTTGATAAATTAGATTTTAAAGTTTGTTGTCCTCTTTATCTATGGATGAAATACTGGCTTTCACGTATACTGTTTGAGTTGGAATTAGAAAGTGTACTAAAGGCCATTCATTTATGCAGCTTATATAGTTGTGTTTGCATTTATATAGTTGTGTTTGCGTGTAGCGAGCATTAAAAGGGAGAATATGTGACACTGTCACAAACTGAACTTGGACGTTCTTAGAGGTTAAATTAGGCCATAACTTTTAGCAAAGGGCTGCTCCTTTATTAGTAAAATACAGTACTTATCAAGTTTTGCTTGTTAAGACATGGATTAGACTTTGGAGTTTGTTTCCCTTTGGGCCCAGCTATGGGATGGGATGTGCCTATAATTGGCCAGCAACATACTGTAACGCTATTTTTCCATCACCACACTGAATCTGGGCCTGTATCAGCAAATTGTGAGGATTACCCTGCTAGCAAAGAGCTGCTTGACCTTAATTATTAATAATGAGCTGCATGCTAATGCCCCAGAAATTCAGGAATTCCTGACGGGGTTCCTGACAGTCATCACTTCAATAGAGCCCACTTTATCATTATATTCCATCTTTGCGGCTCATCGTAAAGAGTGTTTTGCATAAAGCATATGTGGGTTTTGCACAGAGCATACGAAATAACAAAGGCTGTAAATCAGAAGCATGCCCTACATCGTCTTGTTGAGGACATTGTACAATGGAGGAATCTGTTCTTGGGATTGGGAGTGAATCAGTAGTGCTGGAGAATGAGTTTATCAGGCTCAGGTCACATGCAGTTTCATATATTACGTGTGTGTTGTTGGAGGACGACACTGATCGTGAGGATAGTGAGCTTGAAAGCAAAATTTTCAATTTACCAACTGATCTGTCCAACCCCAACCCGGTGGTCAGGTGCTCCGTGTAGAACCTGAAAGGCAGAAAATACAAGGCTCTGAGATTTGCTCAGTGTGTCTGGGCTGTGTGTGAGAGGGGCTCAAAGTGGAGCCTGTTGAGGTGCTTCAAGTACCTCATCAAGATGCCAACAGGCGTCTTCCCAGTGGAGGTATTCTGGACACGTCTAACAAGGAGGAGAACCTGGGGCAGATCCAGAACAAAACTGAAGCAGCAAATATCCCATGTGGCTTAGGAACACATCAGACAATCCCACAAGAAGGAGCTGGAAGACATGGCAATGAAGACCATGACCTCCACCTATTGAATCTTTGCTTTTCGTTTTTGATCTGTTGTCACCACCTTAAGTCATAACAGTTTTGATGAGGATGATACACTAACATACTGATCATTAAAATCTTGCTGTTTGAGCAAGCACATACGTATTCCCGAAGATACTGCATGTGTGTATGTGTGTACTTCTCATTTACCCAGTGTCATTTTGGAGACAACAAAACAAGTTGATAGAATGTAATTCATAAGATTTTAATGTGAAGCTTTGGTTTAAGGTAAAGGTGAGGTCAGGTATAGGTAAGGGTAATGTGGGTTGAGGTTAGGGAATGTCTCCTGGAAATACTGTATAATGTCCTCAGACGTGACAGAAAAATAATTGCGCTTGTGCTAAAGAGATCAGTGGGATCATTCCGCGCTCTTCTGTCTGAACCTCACTGTTACTTCAAGCTCTAGACACCATGCAGCTTCCATCAAATGGTGGTACGTCACACAACACCTGTCCAAGGGGTGAAAGGAAACAGTGAAACAAATCAAATCAGATTGTGCACCTTTGCGGTTTATGTTTTTGTGTGTAGTTATGTTGGAAGCATTTATTTTTTTATCCATACAACGACTAGTTTCCATGGTATAGACTGTTTTCCGTGCGTTTACACTTGTCCACCTTCCTCTGTGATAGTATGTGTACGTGATTGCCGCAGCGTACGGTTGCATGCACCCTATATAAAGTGTACAGGGCATATGAAGTTTTGATCAGCCTCAGTGGGTGAGTTTGCAAAAAGGCTTTGAAATGTGCTTTCTGCAGCAGGAGCAATTAAAGGAGAGAAGATGACAGAGGAAGAAAGACACCTGTGTAATGAAAATGGTTACTGTTTTATCACCTCAGTGGGGAGGTGAGGAGGAAGGGTGGCATGCAGTATTAATGACAGGAAGCTGAACAAAACTTTAGATTTGTTCGCTTTTGATGATGTTATTTTGCAAATGTTTTTTTTTACTATTATACTTTCTCATGACGTGATATTCATGCCTTGCTGTAACCAAAGGAGCTGCACCATTATAATAACAATACATTTTCATAACCCACCTGAAATATGAACAATTCAAGAAACAAAAAGGAGACAGAGGAAATGTCATGTCTCAGAAAAGCATTAAGGGATTTTCTTTTAGTACGTAACACATAATGTAGGTTTAGACCCTTTGACATTTATATTAATATAGTAATCCCATTTTTGGGTTATTGGCCAGAAAAAAAAAAGATTTACAGATACAGATTAGATATATATATATTTCTGCTGTTGAAATAAATGCATTTGATTGGATGATATTGTGCTGCATCATTAAAATATATATAGTTTGCCATACCTGTCACACAGCGGCAAGTGCTACATGTTAGTTTGCACCTTCATATTGCTGGCTTCCATAAAAAAAAATACTTGTAGCATGTTGCTTTGAAGCCAGGGGTATGAAGACAGCATGGGTCTACTTTTGAAGTCCAGCCAAAGCAGTGGAAATAATAGCAAACAGTGAATAATAGCCTCAAGGCAAATTAAGACTAGTCATGAAAGGAATTAAAATGATTAAAGAGATCATACTAAACATTCAGTAACTGTGACATGGTTAATAAAGAACAAAACTGATCTAATGTGTCAGCATGCTGCTTTTACTTTTCAGCTGAAGTGACCGGTTGTTGAACTGAGCAGGTGGTCCTTTTTTGAATTCTCAGATCGTCCTCTCTCTTTGTTTCCTCTCAGACATATTTAATATACACCGCCTAGCCAAGATTGCAGAAACTACTAAAATTGGGTTAATAAAAGTCCAGCGCATTATTAAAAACTGGAAGGATAGAGGGTAACCAGCACATCAGGGTAAGAAGACAGGCAGATGAAGTGATGCACCCATCATGCCTAGTGTCTACTGTACAAGCCTGTGGGGGCAGTGCTATGATCTGGGGTTGCTGCAGTTGGTCAGGTCTAGGTTCAGCAACATTATGTGTCCAAAGAATGAGGTCAGCTGACTACCTGAATATACTGAATGGTTAACAGGTTATTCCATCAATGATTTTTTTCGTTCTGATGTCCATGGGCATATTCCAAGATGACAATGCCAGGATTCATCAGGCTAAAATTGTGAAACAGTGGTTCAGGGAGCATGAGACATCATATTCACACATGGATTGGCCACCATAGAGTCCAGACCTTAACCCTATTGAGAATCTTTGGGATGTGCTGGAGAAGGCTTTGTGCAGTGGTCAGACTCTCCCATCATCAATACAAGATCTACACTGGATGGAAATAAATCTTGTGACATTATATATATCCTGTATGTACTAGATGTTCTTTAAACTTGAACGTGAAACGTGAAACCAGCAACAACCTGTACTGAACAGTACCCAAGCACGTTTGCTGCACATTATTCATACTTACTGTCAAACTGAAATATCTGCCTTAAGCACACGTAGAGCTTCATGCTCACTACAGAGAACTAAATGAATGTGTTAGACAGTGTAGCTGACATGATGAACAAACATAGTTTAGTTCCTGAATCAATGTTTTTATTCTGCTGTAATGAGCTGAGATGAAGCTATAATGTTCTGGACACATTCTGAAATCGTGGGAGGTTTACCGAGGGCATATCAGTCACATGTGAGCAGTTATAGCTCATTCAAATGCTAAAAGCAAACCAGTCAGCCAGCCAACCATTTAGTCAGTCAATCAATCCATCAGCCAGCCAGCCAGCCAACCAAACAGTGTATGACAAATTGAATGTTTCTCTCATTCCATTATCCATTCATCTCATTCAAGAATAATCAAGCCAGCTCAACCTTGCTTCTCTCTCTCTATTTCAAACTCTCTTTAAGGTTGTGCTAGAGGCGAAGCAGAGTCACTGACGTGATTCCCTTTGTCATCTACAGAACTTAACAATTTGCAAGTGGGTTTCATTCACAGTGTATGAACACAAGTAGCATTTTAGCTAAATGAGGCATCAGTAAATCAGAAGGCAATTTAAAGGAAAGAAATGATGAAAGGGAAAGCCGCTCTCTCCTCTTTTTCTTCTCTGTTTTCCTTATCTCTGATGTCCCAGATTCCTCTGATCTGTTACATGTGCTGACTGTGCAAGACAGTCAAGATTAAGGTGGGCAATGATACCCGCTACACCTTCTGATCTATGATTCTGCAGTGTGCTGAAAGGCTTGATTTTTGCCTTGCATGGCCTTTCAGCATTCTTTAGCAGCTCTGTGACATAAACTGAGTATTTAAAGCTAAAAGAAATAAAAATGTTCAGGTTAGTTTCGTGAACAATTCATGAAAGTTGGTACCCATACGCACTGGTGTTGGCAGTTGCTATAACTGTCATGGAATTACTATACTGTTGAATGAAGATGTAGCTGTCTGCAAATTAATGCATTTTAAGTGGGATTAATGTGAGGTGACTAACTTGCCAAGAGCGCCAAGAACACCTTGTTCTGTGATTCCCTTTGAGTTCCTGACCATAGTAATAGTCTACATTACACTAGTCAACGCTCCCTACATGATCAAGGCACATGTAAAGATGACAACCCCTGTGATGCCCATCTAACACCCTTAACACCTTTAAAAAATCAGTACACAAACCACAAACTCAACATGCAATCCTTTCTAGCCTAAAAGCAGCTACAAACATGGAAACTGGAAAGTTGGTCTGAAACTGCCGAACTGGGAACTAATTACACTCCGGGAACAGATCTGCCAGGCCAGTCAAATAGTTTTGGCGGTCTAACAGCAACGTAGTCATTTAAATTATGTGAGTGCCGTGTAGCCAAATTGGTTTACAACTAAAAGGCTCTGATTGGTTCCAGGACTATCCAATTACGTATTTTCTTCTCTTTCTGTTGGTTGAAACACACCTTAAAATTAAATCTAAATGGTGCAATAGTGTCTGGATACACCTGTAATTTCGGCGAAAAATAATGTATCACATATTAGTCAGAAGCTCCCTCATAGACGGAGCAGCTGTTGCTCAGTAATGGGTTGTTCACGCGCCTGAGGGTTAGTGGTTTGATCCCCAGTTGTAGTTCAAACCCTGAGTAGCACCCAGTGTGAGAACATGACATGACATTGTGACTATAAAGTACTTTGAGTACCAATACGTAGACAAGCTCAATATAAATGCAAGATATTCAGATTTGCACTGAATGTATCTTAGCATAAAAGCCAGCACACATTCTTGCTGTTTGCCTTTTGCCACTAGTGAAATCTAGACAATAGTAGGTCAGTTAACATGCATGGCTGCATTCATGCATTCATCTGTTGACACCTCACATTTAAATGAGTAAAGGCTTAGCATGTATTACCATAGCAGCGAAATGGATAAATTGAGTTACTGTCCAAAGTGAATATTTTATATAGTGAAGAACTCAGCATCATAATTATTATGGCCTAAACTCTGACTGGCCGTGAGTTGGTAGAGGTAGAGTAGAGTGCAGAATTAATTAAACGAAAAGACGAGTGAGTTTTGAGGAAGTGTGGTCGGGTCATAGATATCACGGCTCCACTCTCAGACCTTACTGCGCAGACTCTGGCTCCACGTCGCTAGATGGTGCCTCCTGTATCCCTGGGAAAATAGCATGAGTTCAACCGGTGCAAGGAAGTGGTGACAAATTGTCCATATTTATGTATGATGTATATAAAAAAATGTAGAAAATGTATCCGTGTTTGATGACACGGATATCAGAGAGATGTGTTGTAACTGCTGTCATCTTGAAGTATGAGGCTATGAGGTGAATATGGATGAAGGTGAAGCAGATTAACTCTACAGCATAGAGTTAATCAGCAACATAGCAACTACAGGTTGTAGCAGTGATAGGCAGAATAGTGAGTTAAACTCAACTGTGAGGAGTGAAAGATCCCTGGGTATCAGTTTCTGAAATATCTGCCATTCTCTGTGAGCACACAATTATTTATACCATAGCTACCTATGCAGTTTAAGACTTGGCCTTGGTAATCAGCGAAGTAAATACCAAAATATAACAACGAATTCCACATGCTGTCAGTGGGCATGAGGTGTCAGGTGAACCCAGATAAATCTGCAATAGCGTTAACGGTGTTTTCTTTTCAAACAGAGATCAGTGATGGCAAGAAGAACTACCGTAGTTCTCAGCAATCCATAATTTAAGGCTTTGATCTTTGGCGGCTTTGAAGCACAGGCTAGCTCTACATTTGCAATATTTTGATGTTCTGTTTGTTTCACTATGAAACATTTGGGGTGGGAAATATACAAGAGGGTTAAGCAACCAGAACCTGGAAGGTTCCAGTGACCAGCTGTCAGCTACAACGCGCTGTGGAGGGGACACACAAAACACACTGCCTCTATTAATGTGATCAAGCAGCCAACAATAAGAACAGGTTTCGTAGCAGATATTATTGCTGCTGAATCTGCATTTTAAGGTGTTTCACACAGAGAAAGAGCTGTCAGTTACCAGTCTAACGTTATATTTTAAGTTTAGGTATTTTAGGCACTTCACAGGTTTTCCCTGCTGATTTGTGACTGAAGATTGTGATGCCGACTATTGTAGTACTATCGTTCGTAAAAATATGACTTTTTTTCGAGATGCAGGGAATTTTTCCAAGATCAGCACTGCTTCACTTAACCCCTCACACCAGAGGTCCAATCTGCTGCTCACAGCATTTTCTGGATACCTCTGAGAGGATGGACTATCAGAGGTCTCACTCCCTGCTCCTCCTCCTGTTAGCTGGAAAGGTGGCAGAGTCCGTAACTGTACTCTACCACAGAAGCTGCATATCATAGCCTCCGATGTGGTTCCACATGAAAGATGATATCACTCGCTTTGTTGTCATGCAGTGTCATCGTTTGTATTGATTCAGTGACAGATTGGCCTCAGGGGGAGCAACATTGGCAGACTGTGTCTGTTTCTTGTGTTTGCTTCCTGCTTTCTTGGCATGATGCAATTGACATGGGGTGTATTGATTGGGCAATTATTGCAACACGAGACAGCTAGGGTCAGAGGGGTTGGGGTAGGAAGAGTATGTGGTGCTGTAGCAGCGGGAAAATCGTTTTGTATTGACGGAAAGCAGCTACATCTTTTACACCGAGGCTTGATCACGCAAGGAACCACACGCCCTCCCCAGGATAACTCTGGAATATCATCAAAATAAAGGGTTTACAGAGAACATGATAAAATTGATCCCCACTTTTACTCATCTCAAGGTACTTGTTCATTAGTGTGGCCAGCAGCAGTGGGCAGTATACTGGCACATCTGAATATTGATTGAGACTGGAGTATGCATAGCCTTGTAGAGAAAAGAAGCATGTAAACCGACAAAGAAAAGCAAAGCTCTCTGATAAGAGAGATCTGCAGAGGGTTTAATTGCTTTGCGTTCAGAGAAAATAGTTTGCTCTCAAAGACCTCCGTGTGCCAGGCTATTCAGTATTCATGTGGTCTTATCAGGACTCCCCAGTTCCATTGAATCAGTCTTTACCTATGTGCGTGGCAATAAGATGCAAGGAGAGTTGGTTAGCAGCAAAGATGAGAGGAGGAACTGTAAATGGACTCTTAAATCATATGTGTTGTCTGTGTGTCACAGTGGTGAGACTGTTTGGAGGCGGCAGACAGAACTACCCCACTCGCTGTCAGCTCTCCAGCTTTTACTGGAAGGACTAAACCAAATATAAACTTAATGTGATGCTTTAATTGCCTGTTGTGCGTTAACAACACTTGAGCTGAATGGCCGGTATTTGAAGATATGATTATGGCTTTTAAGTGTTCGAATCGATTAGAGAGGAGGAAGTAAGGGCCTCTCATGTGCACTGAAACCTGAGAATATTGACGCGGATCTGTCAGGCTCTCAAACGCTTCTATATTTATCTCTTTGGGTTTTGTTTAGCAAAGTCATCTTAAAAGGCATTTATAGCAGGCACAGAATTTATGTTTTGGAAAAAGGAAGCCACAAAACTGAACAAAAACAGATCATTAATTTTGTTGTAGAGGAAGAAGAGTGACACTTATAATGAGCCACAGGAATAATGAGTACAGCATCACCACCACACCATCTGCACCACAGTTTTCTAAGTACCGGCTGCATGAGGCAGGGGCGTTTTACTCACATCTACAACTCGCACATATATTATTCATCCAGTTGTAGAGAGCCCAGCAAAAATAGGTGGACTGAAGATGCTCAATATGAACGGTATTAATATTTACAATACTTCTTAGAGACCTTTAATGACTGTAATCAATATTGTATAAACTACTGGCTTAGTAAGAAAAAAGTTGCAGAACAGAGAGACATGAATCAACACATGCACTGGATGCACATGGACACGCCCTCTTATATACAGTACATGTGCATTAAAAATTGATTCTCAATTCCCGTCCAGACACAGAAACGACAGACAGACGAACATGCAAGCATGCATGCACACATACAGTACATACACAGTCACGCACACACACTTGGGGGCCGTGCTCCAGACATCCCCCAGAGTACGATGGGGGCAGGGGAGACAGTGATGGATTACAGGCACATCTGGGCTGTAATAAGTAGGTCCCGCATCCCACCTGCATTCAGCAGGAGGCAGAAATCCTGCATAATGGTTTCACATAGAAGGCCAGGTACCCCGGGCTGTATAATGCCTTGTCAGCGTGCGCGTGTGCGTCTTGTCATTACTGGATTTACTGCTCAGAGCGGAATAAAGCAGTCCTCAAAGCCGTTTGATGCTCAAAAAAAAAATAGATAAATAAAAAAATAGCAGGTGCATTGGCTGAAAACAAAAAACAGCAGTGGTTCGAGGTTATTCGTAGACACAAAGCAAAAAATCAATTTCAATAATTTCAATGTTCTGTTAATAAATTAAATAAGTTTCTTATTATCTGACATCTGAGAGCATTTTAACTTGGACATTATTTTAATTTAACAATGAACAACCTTTAAAATCTTGAGGAGCACTTAAAGGATCACTTAAAGCTCCCATAAAGGATTGCGAAACAGAATAATGCTTACCAAACAATAGCGCTTACTAAAATGCCTAATATAGATCTCAAATGAATGTGACAAAAATCGATTGCCCGCAAAAAGCAAGACACGGAAAACTACCACTAGCAATAATGCTTCACCTTCTTCAGCTTGCAGGGTAGTCTATCTTCATCAAGGGTCATCGACTGAGGAAACCTGCTTCGGCAACGCTTTAAACCAAACACACCTGGGGGAAATATAACAGTTTAATTTATGCCTTGCATGTTGTGCTCTTTTTTCCCTCTTTGCGCAGAGAAACACATGAGACCCAAAGCTGTCTTATTAAAACGTTTTATTCATATTTAACACCATCATGCTCTCTTCTGTTCTGCCTGCTGCTGTGTTATTATTTACCCCATAGCATGAATGACAATTAAAGTCTGTCGTGTTGTATTTTTTTTAACTTTAATAGAATGTTTGCATAATGCTTCATTAACAGATACACTAAATCAAGCTTTACATATTTAATTAAGCGTGGACTTTTCACTGCATTTAAGCCCGGATCAATTATTTCTAAGTGTTTAATTGATTCCCCTCCGGCACACTTAGCATGAGATAAGATACAGCATGTGATCTTAATATGGACGATTTGCGACTGATCACTGAACGCTGCATGGGCTAAGCCTGTCATCAGCATCTTTCTGTTCAGTTGTTTTGAGCACACATGCAGAGTACAATATGCAACTGAACAAAGGCAGCGTAAAATCTGAGAAAGCTTTGTTTTCATTAAAAATACAAGAAACAAAACATGAGAGGAAAGAGGCATAAAAAGGTGTCCAGCTACATAAAACACACTCTCACTGAAAGCGTCACTGCCGTTCTGTCTGCTCTATATTTAGAGGAGTGTATCCGAGCTCTCTCAGGACAGACAGAGGTGTCTTTGCCTGCGATTGCTTCCACCGCGATCTGTTCACGCTTCAGCACGCCGGCCCTTTTAGAGGCACTGACCCTCTACCACAGCTACTGACCGGCGCTGATGAAGTGCTTGACGGGTGCTTGTAAGACAGGTTGGATTAATTAGCTTGTGGGTTAGCTGGTGTTACAACACGCTCTAGGAAGTACTACTGTGGCGGTGTAAAGCATCAAGTATGGCCATGACCTTTTTAGGCTGGGGTAAAGAAAAACACTAGTTATCATGGAAACACGCTGCGGGAAATGGGAGGAGGTTCCAGTGGGGTCTGTCTCTCTCAAGGGAACATGAGCTGTGTTGGTATGTTACATAACGCTGTGTTGTGCCAGGGGTTGCATTGTTGCTCTGCACAATGCCGTATTTTGTGCGTCATGTTCAGAAATGTAAAGATGAATGCTGACCAGTCAAACAACCATATATAGACAACCACAACTTGTTTTTTTGACAGATGCTAGTTATAAAAAGAGTAAAATAATTTGTTTAACACAGCACCGACATATTTATGCTGAAGCTACCGCTGGAAGCAGTGGGTTAGCGTAGCGTAGCCATGGCAAAACCAAATTTGACGTTATTGTTTTATGTACTGGGGAAACACAACAACACGTTAAGTTGTGAGCTTTACATGTGTTAGCGTAAGGATATTTTATCTTTAGAAGAAAAGCCAGGGGTAGCTTTAGCACCATCCTTCAAGTCTTATCCTAAGCTAACCTAACAAACTGGAGGATATACATTTAACAAATGTAACAGAGGGAGTATCATGTGATGTAGATATTTTCATTAAACACGCTACGGTGCATATTCCAAAATGACAAAATATTTTTTTAGTAAATGAAATGTCAGTGATATATGGCGCACCACTGCCATTGTTTTAAGTTGTTTCTGTCCACCTGACAGGTCCAGTATTTACTTTTTTTCTTGTTCACTACTGCACTAATGCAGAAGGAAATACTGTATCTGACCCCATAACTTACTCATAATGTACTGTGATATTTAAGGCTGACAGAATAGAATAACAGAATAAAATAAATATCTTTCTTAAACAGAAACCTGTCCTGCTTAACTTAAAATTGTATAAATTAATATAAAACAGAATGTTCCTCTTGTAATAGTAATAAGAAAAGAGCAAACATAAAGTGGGAGTAAAAGTTGTTGCTTTGTTGTCTTCCGATATCTTTTTCACAAGCGACAGTACCCCGGCCAAAGAGATGAGCGGGATTCCCTCTGTCAGCTGGGAATAAGTTATTTATTAATATTATTCACCCTGTTATTCATTAATTCCATTGACATTTTACACACTACTTTAGATTCTCACGGCAATACAGGACAAAGAACGTCCCGTTTCAGCTCAATATGGGACGCATACTTTTGTTTCTAAATACGGGACAATTTCGGTTGGCAACCCTACTGATAGTTTATGCAGCCTGTGGGCATGCAACTAATGAACCACCTCTGCTTTTTTTTGCCAAGAGCAACAAGTCAAAATTAAAATATCTATATACTCTATTACACAGTCTATTTGCTTCATTTTGGTCTTATTGCGTATATATATATATATATATATTTATTTATTTTTTACCAATTTCAAGGCCCCAGCTTTCACGAGGATTAGGGTGATAGTCAGCCATTGTAAGCCGGACTCAATTAAGGCATTCTCTTCACCAAGAGCTACTACTGAAAATATGTCTTTCATAACTGCTAAATTAGGTGGCCCGCTCCTCACCTGACTCATTGTGAAAACTTTGAGCGTAATAATGAAGTGTGCTGCAAAGTCTCCTGTCCTCCACAGTTTTCATAAAAGGGCCGGTATGAATCACCATATTTAAAACCCCCTCTTCTGCACTGCAAAAGCTGCCGTTTTTCTTCGTATTTACATTTCTTGTCTCTGAACAAGTTTATGTCCCCGTTTAAATTCACTTGCTCCTCAGGACCAGTTCTGGCCAGTCGTCACAGTCAGCCAGAAAGCCAGCACAGATAATTTGTGACCCCCTTATCTCAAAGCCCCAACACAAAGTAGCTGTTTTGCTGTGTTGCATCCTCTGGGTGAAGGATTGATAGTAATCTCTGCTCTGCTGGACATACAGGGGATGGAGATTAACATGGTCCTGTGCAGGATTTCAAGAGGCATCCTGACTTGTGGGTTTTGGCTGTTTCAAATGTGCTAACTGTTCACCTGACTTTTCACATGTTTTGTGTTTGTTTTTTGGTCAAACTTGTATTCTTAATAGACACACTCTGCGGTGCAAATCTCAGCAAAAGGCTCTGATTCCAACTGCATTTCTTCCAAGCTAGAAGCACCCTGACAAGGAAACTACAAGCATCGCAGCCTTCACTGAGTGCATAGAACCTTACATATCTATAATTTTTGAGTTTCTGTGACAGATGCTTTTGTGCAGCTGTGTGGGTGGTGACATAATTTACTGGATTTTTTTTCCTTCAACGCCTCTTGTGAAAACTCAAATGGATGATGTTGTAATAGGCACTGTGCTTGAAGTCACAGCATATTTTTAGTGGCAACTGGCCTGAGTATAAAACTACCCAGGCTCACCGTCCAGGCAAAAACTGATTTTAGCGTCATTGTCAATGTCTTCTTAGCTATCCATCTGGCCAGCTTTCATCACCAAGCGAGGCTGCAGGACAAAAAGGAAACACAAGGAGCCATATCACAATAGGTGGTGTGTCTGTCCTTCACTCATGGATCCTTTTTTCTTCTTCTTATGACTCAACCCATATCTGCACCCCTCTCCATCTGGCCCGCTGGCTCCAGATGCAACTGCCAGACTTTTTTTCTGCTCGGGCCATCTGGGCAGCTCTCTGCTGGAGCTCAATTGAAAGCAAATATAGTGTTATTTCTTGTTGGATTGCTCTTTTTTTAACGTGCCGCCTCCTAAAACTTGAACACACATTCAAACGGATGGCACAGATAAACGGAAAACAGCCTTTTGGGCAGAGCGCTTGCACTTCGCTCGTCCTGAAAAAAAAAGGGGAGGACAGTGTTATACAAAGGGTTTGATCTTGCATTGCTAGAAGCTATATTTAGAATAAGGTCATTCATTGAGGTTACTCCATGTGGATAATGGTTTTCTTGGAGAGCAGTGCTGCCTGTGTACTGTGAACTCATAAACAGAAAAACACACCGCGCATATGACATTAGCCAACATCACTCCCTCCTCTCTTCAGCCACAGAAGAGACAGATGAACTTTCAGCTTTGTCTGGTTCCTAAATGACCTAGTCTGGCCCCAGCACAGCTAACAGCGGGTTTAAGCCGTACAATCTCCAACCCAAGACAAATACACGGTCTGCCGCGATTATTAATCCTAGATGTGGAGTTCTCACTGTACAACAGAACGGCATTTTCAAACATATAAATCATCTTTCTTTTCACTATCAAAAGGCTCTCACTTTTTTATTTGCGAAAATATTCCACAAACACAAACACCTTGGCGAAAAGCTCATTTCCTGAGCAATACGTTTCATCTATCATTTTATATTGTTTGTTTTTAATCTTCGATGGCAGTGCTATTAAAAACTTCCACAGGAGATAGAAAAATATGTCTATCAAAGTATCTAATAAATACTCTCCATTTTGTCTTTCAGCCACAAAAAACATGCAGTCACAGCATGGCGAGAAACAGAATAATAACTACTAGAAATGACTGTTGCTTTTATGATGTTTTTTTTAACTTGTGGAGTTGAGTATTTGAATAATAGTCATAGTGTATGATGAAGCATAGCTTCTAAGATTAAGACACGAGGAGTATAATTAGTCAATGGAGTTATGAAGTGCACCCACAGAGAATACATATCAATATACGTTCAAGAGGCTGAGGCAAGACAAACACTGCAGGCATCTCATCAGCATTTAGAGAGATCAGAGCAGATGGGGCAAAACCACTTAAATTAACTCGAATGACCTTTCCTTGGTCATCCAAATCGTGTGCAATCAGTCTTAATAAAATTACATACTACATCTCAACACAGTCCTGGGTTTGACTCCATGGGCCGACTGTGCCTTTCTGTGTAGAGTTTGCATGTTCTCCCTGCATTTGTGTGGGTTCTCTCAGGTACTCCGGCTTGCTCCCAATGTCCAAAGACATGCTGGTTAGGTTTATTGCTGATTCCAAAGTGGCTATAGGTGTGAATGGTTGTCTGTGTCTCTGCGTTGGACCGGTGATCGGCTGGAGACCTGTCCAGGGTGTACCACGCCTCTCGTCTGATGACAGCTGGGATAGGCTCCAGCAGACCCTGCAAACCCACAGGACAAAGTGGTTACAGAAGATGAATGAATGAATCTCAAGCCACAACGTGAAACATTTGTCTTAGGTTATATTTCAGTTGTCAACACCAGAGACAAGCAGTCCAGAGAACCGAAGTTATATTCATAACCTCCCGTTTCTGCTCCGTACTCCCAAGTAGGCTAATGGTGGTTCCCCTCTTCTGCTCTGCCAAACAGTCATTGTTGTTCCATGTGTAATGCATTACTAAAGTGCAGCAGTACGGGAATGTCAAGACGGGATGGCGGTGGTTGGGATTTAGGACCCAAACGCAGGACTTGACACTGGAGTAGGCAAAAATGTTTTTTTTAATTAACAAAAAAGCAACTTACAAAAACTAAGGCTGTTGACATAGCAGGAAGTCCAATGAACAAACAAAAATCAAAACCACTATGAAACCACAACATGGCATGAAAAACTACAACATGACCAAAAACTATGGCAAGATGCATGGACAACATGAAACACTACAACACAGAAACAAGGAGTATGAAGCGACAGGGACGAAGGGTAAGGTAGGGCTATATATACACACAGGAGGAGCAGGGGTGACAAGACACAGGTGAAGCAAATCAAGAAACGGGACCAGGTGAAACCAATAACCTAATCAAAGGGACAAAAAAGGCATGAAGCAAGACAAGCAGGAAATCGAGAACTTAGCAAAATAAAACAGGAAACAGAAGAGAAAAAAAGAAACACTGACCATGACTATGAAAACCCCAAAATGTGACAAAATACAATAAACAGAAACACAAGAAAATAAACCATGACAGAAGATGAGACAAACATGACAGACAACATGATGGTCAACATGACATGGAGCAACACGATGGAAAACCAGAACTTAACAAAATAAGCGGACACCAAATTTAAACCCTGGTATTACCATGAAATAGAGTCTTAATCAGCAGTGTGTGAACTCGTTTGATAAGATGTAATGGACGATGAATTTATATTTAAAAGTAGCACATTATATTAACTGATGCATATACACAATATATATAGTATATTATTATATAAACTAAATATAGGTGTACTCTTTATCTAGCTCTGAATAAATTCTTCATTTTAAATGTTGAGTTTGTTTATTAGGAACTTAAACATGCCTTCTGCACACTCAAAAAGAAAAGTGTGCCATTCCAGGCCCCAGTTATTATTTATTTTTTTCCGATGTCACACAGACTTTATTTGTCAATGGCTCTTCACGGAGAAATGGACAATCTTTGGTTGGCCTAGCAGTGATAGATCTTTTTATAGCATTGCCTCTATAGCGCTGACAGCTCCTTACCACAGTAGAGTCATCATGTCAGAGCCTGGCTGGCAGGTCCCGCACAAGAGAACATATCAACATGAGGTGAGATACAGCGTAGTCCTTAATCACCAGTTCTCATCAGGCTGTCAGCCATGGCAGACTCTTCATAATAACCCCCCCACTGCACCTCCAAAGCTATTCATACTCCTGCATTAGGACTATACAGCACCTAGGGTGACACTATATACATATATAAGATACTATGAGTGAATTACAACCCTTGATTTAAAGTTTCTCCTACAATAAGAGTATGTGTTTAATCCATTAACACAGAGTAAATTAGTACTGCTTTTAGTTTTTACAATGTGCTATTTAACCTTTATAATCAGGTGTGGAAAACAAATGGATAGACAAAGTCACCATGAGGTACGACAGGGGAAAAACAACTCTGTCACACCAATGACCCATTATTATCTCTTTTGTTTCGCTCTAGTATCAACCTGTGGTGTATTGATTTTAGTGATTAGATGACTAAGGGATTGCACTTATCGCTAATGTACTCCCTAAATGAGAAATAGTGTGCCTGAGGCACAAATCCCTCAAATAATCTCTCAGCAAAATATTGGGCCCTTGCAGCGCGGGCTCAAGGTATACTGTAGTGGTAAACACACTTGACCAGATAAGACCGCAATCTGGTGCTAAGCCAGAGTGTTCATGTGTGTTTGTATGTGAATGTGCATTTGTGAGCCAGAGACAGATGGCAACAATACAGCTTTAGAAAAGGAAGATTTGGGGAAGCAGCAGCGGGCGGCAGCTCTGTGCATAATAGGGAGAATCAGGTCGGAAAAAAGGGAGAAAAAGATACAATCGGTGGAGGGACAGAGCAAAGACAGATGGGGACGATATGAGAGACCTTGATTGGAGGAGTCATTATTCAGATTAATTTCATTTTTTTTACTACATTTCTACTACTAGTAATAAGTAAGTAATATTACATAGAAAATAGTTAATGTGACAAAATTAAAAGCTATAAATTAATGTCGCTAACGTATTTTAATACATTATTATGTTTTACTGCTGCACACAAACCTTTAATAGCAAGATGGCGCCGGACATGCCGGCAGCTAGTTACAGTAGCTCCGAGAGTTTCGCCGTGTTTTTGTGTATTTTCGTGCTGTCTCGCGTCATTTTTGTTACCAACCTCAGTCGGACTTCTACTCCTATGGATGTACATATGGCGAGGTTTGGAATATGTGTATTTTTAATTCTTTGTCTGTTAAATACGGCATCCGGAGACCCGATCAGCCAGGGCTCCATTGTTTACACACGGGATCAGCTGATAGCACTGTGCGACACGAGGGTGCTCCCGGGACAACGACCGGAGATCCCCGTGGAACTACGGAGAAGGAGACGGGGCTGCAGAGCTGGAGTGAAGCGTCGGGAGAAGAACAGACGGTATAAACCATGCGTACCGTCTGTTATTATGGGGAACGTGAGATCTCTCCCCAATAAGATGGAAGAGCTATCGGCGCTAACCAGGCTGCAAAGGGAGTACCGGCAGTGTAGCGTCATGTGCTTCACGGAGACGTGGCTGAACGGACTGACGCCGGATTCGCACATCTCATTGGACGGTTTTCAGATCGTGAGAGCGGACAGGAAGGCAAAGGAGAGCGGTAAGAAGAAAGGAGGGGGCATTGCGATGTTTGTAAACAACAGATGGTGTAACCCAGGACACATCAGGGTAAAGGAGCAGCTCTGTAACAGGGACATTGAGCTGCTAGCTGTTAGCATGCGGCCGTACTACCTCCCGAGGGAGTTCTCGCAAGTTATCGCGATAACAACGTACATCCCGCCCTCTGCCGACGCTGCTGCAGCATGCGAGCTCCTACACACTGTTGTATCACAGCTGCAGACATCGCACCCCCAGGCCCTGCTACTGATCTCCGGGGACTTTAACCACGCCTCCCTGTCCTCCACTCTCCCCACATTCACCCAGTATGTTAAATGCAACACCAGAGACAATAGGACACTGGACTTGCTGTATGCAAACACCAAGGATGCATACAGCTCCACCCCCCTCCCCCCACTGGGTCGTTCTGACCACAACTTGGTTCATCTGATCCCTGCCTACATACCTATGGTAAACAGACAGCCACCCACCAAGAGGTATGTGAGGAGATGGACTGAGGAGGCCAGTATGGCACTGAGGGACTGTTTTGACACCACAGACTGGGATGTGCTCTGCAGGCCACATGGGGAAGATATCGACAGCCTGACAACCTGCATCACAGACTATATAAATTTCTGCGTGGAGAACACTGTGCCTATGAAGAAGGTACGGTGCTTCTCCAACAACAAACCCTGGGTGACCCCGGAATTAAAAACTCTGCTGAAGGAGAAGAAGAGGGTTTTTAAGACTGGGAACAAGGAGGAGCTGAGGAGGGTCCAGAAGGAGCTGAGAAGGGAGATAAGGAGGGGCAAGGACAGCTACAGGAGGAAGCTGGAGGAGCGCCTCCAGGATAACAACACCAGAGAGGTCTGGAGAGGCCTGAAAACCATCTCCGGACACGGGAAGGACAGTGGAAGGGGCCCAGAAGCGGGAGACCGTGAATGGGCCAATGAACTGAACCTGTTCTTCAATAGGTTTGACTGTGCTCCTGCCTCCTCCCCCTCCCTCCACAGCCCAGACCAAACGGGACCCATTAACCACCCCCTATCCCCAACCCCCCACAACATCTCCACCCCCGGGAACATCTCTGAACTGTCACCAACAACACACCTCCTCACACCACACTCTGCTGGGGTGATCCATTCACCCCAACCCCCACCTAACACTGCAGGGGTTTCTTCACATCACTCCTCCAACTTCTCCATAACCACAGACCAGGTGAGGAGGGAGCTGAGGAGGATTAAACCAAGGAAGGCTACTGGCCCTGATGGCATCAGCTCCAGACTCCTCAAGGACTGTGCAGATCAACTCTGTGGGATTTTTCTGCACATCTTCAACTTGAGCATCAGTCTGGAGAGAGTTCCGCTCCTGTGGAAAACATCCTGCGTGGTTCCAGTTCCCAAGACTGCACGTCCCAGTGAGCCGAACCACTTCAGGCCAGTAGTCCTGACTTCTCACCTGATGAAGACCATGGAGAGGATCATCCTGGGCCACCTCCGTCATCTGGTGAACGACAACATGGACCCGCTGCAGTTCGCCTATCGTCCAGGAATAGGTGTGGAAGACGCTGTCATCTACCTGCTGCACAGATGCTTTTCCCACCTAGAGAACACCGGTAGCACTGTGAGAGTCATGTTCTTTGACTTCTCCAGTGCTTTCAACACCATCCAACCATCACTGCTCAGGGGGAAGCTGGAGGGAGCTGGAGTCAACAGTAGCCTGGCTGCATGGACCATCGACTACCTCTCCAACAGGCCGCAGTATGTGAGGCTTCGCGACTGTGTGTCTGATGTGGTAGTCTGCAGCACGGGGGCGCCACAGGGTACTGTGCTCTCTCCTTTCCTCTTCACCCTGTATACATCGGACTTTCGACACAACACGGACAGCTGCCACCTCCAGAAGTTCTCTGATGATACAGCCATTGTCGGGCGTGTATCTCAGGGAAACGATCTGGAGTACCTGGAGGTCATCACCGACTTTGTGGACTGGTGTGCTCTGAACCACCTGCACATCAACGCCAGCAAGACAAAGGAGGTGGTGATCGACTTCAGTAGAAAACCACACCTGACTGCACCGGTGAACATCCAGGGCTTGGACATCGAGGTCGTGGAGTATTACAAGTACCTGGGTGTTCACCTTAACAATAAACTGGACTGGACACACAACACGAACGCCCTGTACAAGAAGGGCCAAAGTCGTCTCCACCTGCTCAGACGACTGAGGTCCTTTGGAGTGTGCAGGACACTGCTAAGGACTTTTTATGACTCTGTGGTGGCTTCTGCCATCCTGTATGCAGTGGTCTGCTGGAGCAGTGGAAGCTCAGAGAGGGACAGGAAGAGACTGAACAAGCTGGTCAGACGGGCTGGCTCTGTCCTGGACTGCTCTCTGGACTCCATCGAGGAGGTGGGTGAGAGGAGGATGTTAGCCAAGCTGACATCAATCATGGACAGCCCCTCTCACCCACTGCATCAGACTGTATCAGACCTCAGCAGCTCCTTCAGTGACAGACTCCTGCATCCACGCTGCAGGAAGGAACGTTACCGCAGGTCCTTCATTCCAGCTGCCATCAGGCTATACAACACCAGCCTGAGTCAATAATAACTGTACCTATGCACAAATATATCTGCTTTTTGCACTGATTTTTTTGCACAAACCACTACGTCTCCAGCTCAGTTTTTTTCTTCAAAGTTTTTTTAAGCAACTATTTATTTGTAAAGTCACTCCACCACCATGCTGTATATACAGAATGTCTTTATATTTCTAGTGCCTTCCTTATATATTTTTTCAGAGTATTGTATATCTGTATATTTCTTTTTTGGCATATATTTTTCAAAAAATTCTGTATATTGTGTTTTAATAACACACTGCGATCACATCATATATCTCAACTAAATGCACTCGAGACAGTTCTTACACCTTTGCTGCTGAAAATAGCAAACTTTCACAGTTCTTCCTAAGCATGCAGTCAGAGCAAATTACTATTTATGATCTGAACTGTGCACAAGCAGTGGGATTTACTACTTGGCTGATGAGCCGTGCCCTTCCCTCTGACACTGTGAGCAAACTAGAGAACAAACAGAAAGGGTGGTTGAGCAGAGAGGAGTGGAGGCTCCGTCCAGATTGTATTGTATGATTGACCTGGTTCTATCTGCATCGTCTGCAACGTCACTGCCATCTCATATTCAGACAGTGATTTAAAAATGTCTGGGTGCTCCCGTAGTTGCTGCACTGTTGCAAATAAAGGCAATAAACTGTGCACGTCAAGGAGGCTCCTGAAATTTCTACATGAAACAAAACTCGAATGACACATTTCTACCACATTTTCCACATTACTTTCCTCTGGTTGACGTTTAATTGTTTTTCCTTCGTTTAAATTTACATTGAGCTTCATGCATGAATGTTTTCCTATTTCTCCTTTATGTCTGTCCTCACTCAAAGCAGTCGGATGAAAATGAGAAAATCCTACGTGGGATTCATGAAACGTGTGCTGACAGCCAAATCTTGCCCTCACCCACCTGAGTATGTTGATGAATCGTGTTTGATCTTAAATTGGACGTGCGTGCCTGACACTTGCAATTAGCACGAGGAAAAGCTTCAACAGACCTATGTAAGAGCAGCAGACTTGAGGCGTGGGCAAACCACTAACCACTGCAATTTGGCAGTTAATTTAAACAATATGAATGTAAATATACCTGAGTTAGCGTAGCCAGATGGGAAAGAGGTTGTAGTTTCTCAATCTGGCACTGTCGTTCTGTAAGTCCCCCTGCGGCTGCAAGGCATCTTGGGGAGAACAGCATGGACTAGGGACACATGGAGCCAGGAAGTCATGTTGATTTGCCATAATGTCAAAGGTTCATTTTTTTTTTTTTTTCCACAATAGATTAGATAGATTAAAGACACTTGTATGTATGTAAAATTTCACTTGTATGTAAAGTTTCAGTTTGAACAAAAAAATACAGGAGCAGCAATAACGACTAGACAAGAGTAATTGAATAAAACAAATAGCTAAATATGAATTTCTTTTGGAAGTCCATAAGGGGGGCATTTGTGTGTTTAACATTACACACAGAAGAATTATTGTGTTATTATTGTAAGGAAGTCATTTTATGTTGATGGATTTGGATTTCAGGTAGTCATTTAAAGATTTCTAAATTAACTGAACCTTGTCACAGAAAAAAAATAAGTTGTTCTGTATCTAATCACATAAATGACATTTCTCTAAATCAAACATCTTTTTAATAAAGTCATGGGAGGTTGTAATGTCAACATGCTGTTTTCTGTGGAAAATTGACTTGACATCCAAAGGTAAGTAACAAAACAAAAAATATGTATTATTAATTTATTAAGTGATACATTTTGAGGCATTAGATGCATGTATTGTAATTAGTTTTGTTTGAAAATGTGGCCATATTTTCTGGATGTCAGATTTGTGACGACTTATCTCAATGTGCTGTTTAACTGGTGTTTTTGGGAAGTGATGCACTGAGCAGTTACGATGTACTAAAACATGTTAACGCTGCACAACTCTGAAGGATTTGGACTTAATATGTAAATGTGTGCTCTGTTTCAATAAAAAGAGTCACTGCAGTTATTTTCTGCAGTGTTTGGTGTAGATTTTGTTTATATTTCATATTCTGGAGGAGTCCTGTTTGACATCTGCACTAAAGACTGTACTAGACTATCACAACCCAATATGAAATTTCCGAGGACTGCATAAGTTTCAAGGACTGTGTACATTTATTTTTACATTTAAGTTTTTATTTCTTTTTGGTTGAATCCCCCCTTTTTTTTCAGAATAAAGAATCCAAAATATTTCTGTGTCCTGTGCCACTACATTTGGTAAAAATCTCAGTTTCACTGACAGTCTCTTTGCCTGTGGATCGAAAAATAATAAATATGATATTAGAACAGTTAAAACGACCTAATCACAATTATAATAAAATCACTTACTGTTAAATACACTTGCATGGCACAGCTATAGCATGGATATAGAATATTCTTATTGAATGTGAAAGAAAACAACAATTTCTAAAAATGTTACTAAGATGAATTGTAAAAGCTGTCAGTGAGAATTAGCACCAGCAACTGGTTTCACTGAAGCCAACTCCTAATTGTCGCATATTAATTTGCTTCTGCTTGATTTTCCAGGAATCTGTTTAGATTCTATACAACATTCGGGTGGAAACCTGGTTTATTATTGGGTGACTATCATGCCAAAACTGGAAAAAAATGCTTCAAAGGACTGAACCTCTGTGAAAGCTATAAATCTAATAAAAAAGGTTTTGCAACCTTCCCAAGCCTTTTTTTCTAGTTTCGATACAAGGCATGACATTAATTCCATAGTTTGTGACAGTCGGTCTTTCATGTCAGCTTCTGTTTTGTTGCATTCTATTGCGAAAGAACAAAAATAACGTGTGCAGGGCAGGACGTCAGATTTTTCACCTGTCTTGAAAAAAAAAAAAAAGAATTTCATTTACACACCAACAAAAGGAGAACAGAAATTTTCAGCGCCCCAAGCCGTCCGCTTCTGCTCAGAATATCATCTATAACCAAGGGATAATACAATCGATTTTTTCTTTTTTTTGTTTGCACCAAATGTGGATTCAGAGTGAACCACGTTTTATGTTAAAATTCATGGAGTGAAATATAATCCAAACATTTCTCACTGACCAAATTTTAAACCAATGCATCAGTGGTGCGTGATCCTTTTCCAAGTAATAAGCCTGGTCGATAATCACACATTTCTATGAAGGGTGAATCTAACGCATGTTTTATTCCTTTGATCTGTGCTTTGATTCGGGGAACATAGATAAATCTCTCCTAAAGCTTAAAACAACCTGCCTATGTCTATGTCAATAATCAAAACCTGGCGTTGCCTCGGTAACAATGTAGGATGCTGAGAAAAGTAATACACCACCTTTATGTGCGCTTCTGGTTCACTCCTATTAGCACGCTGGCTCAATTAAACCCGACGGAATGTAAAACTTTAGCAAATGAGTTGCTGTAACTTTAGCATTCAATTGTTTGCATTAATTATACTCAACAGAACAACATTATGGAAATGTTGGTCATGTGTTCTGCATTTAATAACACTGGCTGGTGTTTTTGGTGCCTTAATAGCAGAACAGAGATTTAAAAACAAAATAAATTGACAGGCAGATCCCAGAGACATCTGGGTCCATCCGGTATTTCTGTGTGTGTGCACGCGTCCTCGTTCACCCGTAAATTGCTCGCACATTGTCACACACGCAGACACCTGTACATGCCCGTCGACGTGCCTGCAGAACACATGCTTAATTTCGCTTGTTCTCGGCGTCTGGTGCGGACAGCACTCTGCGTGCATGTGTGAGTGCAGGCGCTGCTTATTAACCAAGAAGGAAAACAGTTGCTTGTTTGATTAACATCAATACAAATTCCCCCTCTCATCTAACCAACTAAGGCTACGGCCACACGGTGTTTTCTTGTCTCCCTCAATTTGAATCTCAATGCTCACTCCTTTCCACTCGGCGGCATCTTTAATAAAGGCTGCTGCTTGTCGGCGAGGGTGTCCTGTCTCTAGTGAGATGGTTAATAAAGCAGAGATGTTCTGCCCACATCCAGAGGCTTTGAAAGGGGGGGCTATTATTCAGTCAAGAAAAACAAGGGGCTTTACATACAAGTACCACTGTGGGGAAGCAGCGGTGAACTTTCTTCCAGTTCTTTTTTAATGTGTTTTTCTCTTCCAGAGTCTAATAGCTTCCCTGGACCCAGACAGCTTCACATTAATTGGCCAAGGAGGCGATGCCAAGGCTATTCTGCTCAGGTCCTCTGGCGCTGCCATTGCCAACTCAATATAGACCTTGAAGTTTGCTCTTATTCTCTCTGTCTGCCTGTGTGTCTCTCTCCCCTTCATGTTATCTCCCCTCCTCTCTTTCTTCCTCTCCTTTGTCTCTGCATACCTCCCCAGTCTTTGCATGCAAGATTGTTTGTTTGTTTCTGTCTCTCTCACAAACACACACATAGCCGTAGACTCTCCCTCCTCCCTCTCATGCCTTCTTTCATTGATTCCTCTTGCCCCCCCTCCCCCCTCCCCCCATCTTCTGCGTCCTCTTGATGTTTCCTCTCTCCCCTCAGTCCTCGCTCTTCTGTTTCCTCAGTACGTCTCTCCTTCACTCCCTCTGTCAGGAGCATATAAAGCAGGGGCTTCACAGCAAGCCACGGCTAATTTAAACCAGAGCCCAGCGGGACTCTTACCGCGGCCAGCTCAGCAGGACGCGAGCACAAGAGGCACCCCGAAGACCTCTCTGCTCCCTCTCCCCCTTCCTCCATGGGAGCAGGAAGGAGCGAAGGTTTTTTGGCCTTACTTGCCAGAGTTTGTCAGACGCCATACGTGTTATGTAACGCGCTCTTTGTTGTACTCATCCTACCGATACTCTTGGAATTTGAAAAGGAGAATACCACTGCTTTTTATCATTTCTCCCCCACTGTGTCTGGTAAATGACTGAACCAGTGAGTCATCAAATACTATGCTCGCGCAGTGGGAGATTTTTGGCTCCATTACTTAATGTCTGATCTCCACTCAGTCCGAACATCCTACCCCCCGCCAGGATTATTATGACTGTATTTTGCATTATGATGTATAACCCATTATTTGGAGACATTATACTTTGTCTTAGGAAGAAGAACATAGATGTTACAGTTGTTTTTCTACATACAAAAGTATGAGCCAAAAGACAGTGGAGTAAAAGTTTGTCATGTTTGTCATGCAAGAGGGTTGAATGATCACAATACTTCACGTAATAGTGAAGAGTGCTGGTTCTGTACTTCGATGAGGAGAGACCAGGTAGGTGAAGAATGGGCATTTATGAGGAGACATGGAATTAATGTGTACGGTAAGAGTTTGGCGGTTAGACTCTGAGGAGGGCGGCGACATAGAACTGAATCTCAGACGATGCAGTTAGATAGCGACAGGACACCCCAACGTCTAGACACCAGTGGTGGTGGAGAAGAAGAAGAATTTGACAGGTGGGTAAAGGAGACCTCTGATGAAGACTTCTTGGGTGGGGAGGAGGAGGGTGGCCCAACAGAGAGCCTGCGGACGAGGTGACAGAATTACAGTGACTTTAAAACACAGTGATGAGGGATTGATTGGCTGGGGGTGGGGGTGCAAATCCAGCAGTTCACTGACTGAAGTAGCGACGAGCCTAGTTGAGGACTGATTTTAAAAGCGTGGGAAAATGGAAGAGATAGGGAAATAGAGCGACAGCCCACATTCACCGATCTGGCTTATTGAACTTTTGCCAACGGTTCATTTTAACACACGCTTTGCCGCAAGAGACCTTTTTCATGTATCGTGAAGTGAAAATCCTGAAATATAAAACATAATATACTGTATATATATATAAATGTTGTCTTCAGGGACACTGTTGGAGTTATAGAGTGTTTACTCTTATTCTGACTGATGAATGACAAAAAGCTTCATTAGACTCTTGAGAACCACAAGTAAAAAGAAAGGTAGAATAAAATATATATAAAATTACATTAAAATAAAATAGCATAAGCAAAACATGTACAAAGTCAACATATGAAGAAATGTACAAGAAATAGAACATTTGAGTGACAGTATGTTAACAGTATGTTATGATATCATCATCATCCTCTGTATACAACTACCCAATGCTACACAGTTGTGCCTGTATACAACTCTGGCACTGCATACACAACAACTATATAGCACCACTGTGGTGAGTGTTTTTTTTTTTTTTAAATGAAATTAGCGTACTCTGTGAGCTTTGGTGTACAGTAGCCGTGCTCTGTGGTCTGTGGGTAGTCCGAAAAACTTTTTTCATAAGTGATGTGTTTGTCTTTGCAGACCTGCCCCAGTGAGGGATGTCAGGAGGAAATAAAAGAATGAAGACTTCTCTCTTGCTGCCCTTTGGCTAGACTTTGAATGATGCCTCAAGAGGAAGTCTGGGCCACTCATTTTGTGAATGACCCCGAGGTTGTGAGTACTCTGTGGAGAGACAAATAATAGACTCCTTCCGTTCTGTATCAGGACAGCTGTTTACTATGATTCCTATGTTTTTTTGGCATGTTTTAATGCTCATTGTACACTGTGTTATTTTTATTTTTTATTAATATTATTTTATGTCCATTCAAAATGGTGATTTTACATTTAAAAAGGTGTGACCATTCTTACAACCACCTTTTGGGGTGGTTGCAAACACCCCTAAAAACAGCGCAAAGCCTAAATATAAACCCAACAAATTCACATGTGAGACATTATTTTGATTGAACAGACTAATTTCTTATCTATTGTCTTCACGATTACTAATCATTTGTTACTAGTGTATAGCATGTTAACAGCAGTCATGTAACATGCACCTGTCATATCTTCCTATACCTTGTATTTGTATCACCATTAGATTTTACATGGATGCTTTAGTATCTATGACATCGTTTTCTCTCCTCGTCTCTCTATCAATCTTCCGGTCTCTTCCGGTCTCTTCCTTGCCGGCCTTTGGCAGACGATTCTCTTTATATGTTCTGCTCAAGGTTTCAGGTTGGATTTTCTAAAGTGTCTGGGGAGAAAATTTGTATAAAATTGAATTGAATGGAATTAAATTCTCCATGGCTTTTCACAGACAGTGATTAACTGACGTTTCCTCATTAACCTGTTAACGTTGCATCTGATCAGGCAGGACAAATAGCCTGGAACTTAGCCTGGAAGCCATAGCAACATCCCTACCCACATTTGTTTTGTGGCGAAAAGTCAATGAGGCGCACAAGAGTAACAGCAACGCAGTCATACATGTCTCTAAGCACCGTGGAGCTGATTTTTTGTTATTATGTTTTTTTTACAACAAAGGGACTCTGAATGTTTGAAGAAATATATTTTCTCTGTATCAGTGGAAACATGCCCCCACATGAAATCCAAATATTACCAAATTCATATTCTGACAAGAGTTGAGTCCAGGCTAATCAGCACATGAATTCCTGTGATCTCACCTAATCTCACTGCATGGCTGTCAAGCTTTCAAGTGGGTCTATTCAGCTCAAATAACTTAAATATTACGTAAATGCTGTAAGTGCATTGGCGAACAGGTTTTTTTAAACTTTATTATTTCATTTCAAACAGCAAGACAGTTAAGTACAGCGCTAGAACAACCAGAAATCTGTCCCTGTCCTAACACTTTACGGCTATTGTACATCTCTCCTACTGTGTGACTCTCAACTTTTGTAATGTCACTTGAAATACTAAGGGGAGTTGACAGCTCATTCTCCCGAAAAAATAAAATATATAAACATGTCAGTCGGTGTCAGCAGTTGCTCAAAGTCTAGCATCCCTGAGGAACGGAGTAATTCAGTCCATCTACTCTGAAGCACTGCAACGCTTAGGTTAGTCACAAGCCTGAGCAAAGGCAGACACAGCACAGAAAGACAGCTATCGATTAGAGAGAAGCTGTCAGATCTTTGAGGGAGAGGTTCCCTGGAAAGCGCCACTAACGAGCTCTGCTTCACTCCCACTGCAGCCTTTGATTCATTGGCACCGGGGAGGGAGGGGAACACGCAGGAGATGGGCTATGGTAAACGTGTGGTTTAGTGTCACAATCAATGAAAACAGCAGCAGCACTCCTTTCTTCGAGACTAACCCCAGCGCGCACACACGCACACACCCCTCGCCCAAGTTAAATCGTTTTCCGAAGTAGAAGCAATGGAGAGGCGAGTGTATTGAGATCTAATCAAATATCCCAGCACAGAGCTTGTGTATTGACCAGAATTTCAAGGCAGAATTAACCAGTGTTCCTCCCTTGTTAGTTCAGCGCCTCAGAAGAAAATAGATGTCTTGGATGAGGTGAGGTGGAGACGGACAAAAGGGGGAAAGATTGAAAATAAAGCTCCCGTAAGCAAATGAAGTGTTTGGTTTGTCTCTCTATTCACCCTGCTGGACGCTCGTACAACCAAACTATGGTCGATGAAAACAAAACAAGTCTAGGACTGGTAATACAAGTGAAATAACTCTCACATAAGAAAAATGATACCCTCACACAGACACGGAAATCTCTAATGCACATGTACAAAATGAAATGAAACACTCTAATATTAACAAATGGCACAGTTTCATGCATATATGACATGATCTTGTACACACACATATAAAACAATCTCATAAACACATAAGAAAACAGTCTCATACATGAGGAGGTGTCCATGCCTGGAAGCAGGAGTTTCTCTATCTTCCTGTACAGGGGTGATGCACTGGCCGACTGGACTGGACTGCAGACTTTTTTCTGTCACCCCACTGCCACCTGTGTGCAGGGGATGCACACTTCATGTCGTACAAACATAACCTGGAGTGGATAAATGACAGTCCTTTGCCTAATGATGAAATCTGCTCTTTTTTTTTCTCTACCATCAATCTGTTCAGCTATGACTCCTTTTGGTTTTTATCCAGAATAATGCTCACACACCCAGTCTGTGAGAGGCTAATTCTGAATAATGGTCCTAGCAGCCCCTCATACCTGTGAACCTCAGGCTTTGGATATTATATATATATATATTATTTTTTTATCTCTTGAACAAAGCCTGTTAGAGCTTTCTTTATGTCACATCTGCTCATTTCACAGCGCACCCACAACTGTGGTCTTATGGTTTCTGTAAAAACAAGGACAGCGTCTCCCCACTTTCTTGCATTGGCCAAACTGACACGATTTCCAAGAGTGAAGCCATGTGAACCTGCGATATCGATGACCTGAGAACACTTCAGCCAGACTCACAGATAGACCACAACAGCTGTAATTGGTCTGCTTGCTAGTAGCGTAATTCCATTTTAATATTAAAAAGTAAACATCAGAAATGATATTTTTCCAAAATGTCCTCAACTGCAAGGGGTTTAGGTTGTGCTTTCCACAAGCCTTTCACGAACCCGATCTTCAAGAGCGTGACTTTAAAAATAGTTCTCAACATTTTTTTCTTCTCCATTAAAGGATTTCTTTGTACAACACACTTTCTAAGAGCGTGAGACTGAAAATGAACATACTGATATTTTTCTCCCTTTTTTGCAGCCCTTGGACTTCTCCTGCATTGAATAATGGAGCGAGAAGCACTTTGTAAATGCGTAACCTAATGGGATTTCAATTGGAAAAGAAGGACGTGTAATGTATTATCATTTCTGTCGGTGCTTGATGTAACCTACACTTAGAGGAAGTCATTATTATAGCAGTATACATGCAATGTGAGGATTTATTAAACTTTGTTTTATCACCAAAAAGACAAACTGAAAAGCACAAAATTGGATTTGTCTGTATGAGCCACCCCTCATTTTACTTTATAATAAATGGTATCTCACCTTTTATGCCATTTGTATTTGCAGCTTCCTTCAAACCACTTACGAACTCCGCATTGCAAGCAGAGTAAGACCAGTGAGCGGTTTTGTATGATGCTCCAGAGGGGATGTGGATGTGTCAGGGAGGAGGACAGACCTCTAATTAGTTGCTTTCTATCTCTTGGGAAGGGGCGGGGGGGCTCTAAGACGCTGTCCCTGCTTCCTAATGAGCGCACTGGAGACCGACTCTCGCTGACTAAACCAGTGGTACACATTTCTGCCTATGGTACACTTAATGCACCTCAAAGAGTTTGTCCCTAAAGGTATTCCTGCTTTCTGTGTGACTATCCTTCTCCTTCTGGTATTGTGTTGTATTCACTCTCCCCGGCAGCCTGGCCCCCCACTCTGGCCCCCAACAACAAGTCACTCTTCAAGCCTGTCTTTTTTTCCCCCTGGAGACCTAAGCTCACATATACACACAAAATCACACAGGTACTGGGGACAATCACGGCATACAATGCCCCATTATTGCTCCAGTGTGCCAAGCAAAGCATCTATAGCCTGCTCCTTAAGTTCCTAGAGACAAGGTTTTAATCTGAAACAAGAAGGTCACTGAAGATAATAAACAACTCTTGAGTGCCTGAACATACTTGTGCAGGCGATTACCTTCTCAGTTTGGGGCAGAGCAGCAGGATCATCATCTGTTGACTTGCACAGGGGAAGAAGTCTGAGGAGAGAAATAATTCACACCACCCCCCATCCGAGAGATAGCTTAGTGGGCTATGTTATGTTGGGGTTTGATTAAAGAATCCTCTCATTAAAAGGTTCCCTCCAGTTACTAATCAAAGCGGAGTCGATATCTGGGAATTAGCTCGCCAAACACTCTTGCCCCGCTGTTTTTCACTCTCCCTCTTGCTTTTGCTTACTGTCTCTTTCTCTCCTTCATTTTCTTCTTGCAGCTTCTTTTCTCTCCTTTTGTCCAACTTTTTATCACTCAGTAAATTTGAGTCGCTCTCTCTCATCATCTGCATCTCCTCTTTTCTTTTCCTTGCTCTTTCTCCGTCCATCTCTTCAGGCAATAGTCTGTTTATTGCAAATTAACCGAGAGAGTGAAATCCCAGTAGTGCCAGTCAGCTAGAGCCATACTCTGAGACAGGGGTCAAGTGCTCTTGGAGCTGCAATTTAATTTAGATTTAAATGTTTTACATTGAAGTTACTGATCCTCTCTTGGGCTTTGTCCAATTGTGTGGCAGTGGTTAGGGTAATGAACAATTCTGAAAGCTGTTGTACCCAAACCTCTAAGCCTTCTGCATGTCTTCTGCATGGTACAAGGCTTTCATGGCCTGTACTTCTAATTAATGGAAATCAGAATGCAAACACCGGGCACTAATTTGCTTCCAACTTTGTGACGACAGGTTGGTGACGACCACAGTTTCATCTTGGCAATGCTCCAGTTCACAAAATGAACTCTGCATAGAAATTCCAATGTCTAGCAGGAAAGGACTTTACTGGCCTGCACAAAACACCCTCACATATTGGAGAGACTGTCCACACCAGACAAAACACAGCATCAGTCATTTCAGCAAGAGCCCCGAAATGGCGTGTTGGTTTATGTTGGCCAAAGACAAAGCAGTCTTGTACCACAGTAATATTGATTGATGGGAGCAATGGCAAGAGCCAAGAGATATTTTTAGTGAAAAGCAAAAATTTCCTTAGGAATAGGTGGCTGCATCATCAAAACACTGGACTTGACCCAGAAGACTGCTGTCTGTTTGCCTTTCCTAATCAGCAGCTAATGTGGTTTCTTTTTAAAGAATTAGCTGTGTGGTTCTTAAACATTACCACCAGGTCATTACTGTGATAATGGTAACCAGCTCAATTTAACCCTAACCGTAATATTTCCCTTGACCAAACAAAGTGACTCGTTGTGCTTAATGTATTCTAATGGTGCGTTCACACACAAGCAGTGAGAAAGTGACAAGCTAGCAATGGAAGCTAACGATGGCGACAAGCTGACCGACACTTGCTGCTATGTGTCGGGCAGGATGCGTGACATGAGAGCTGACCTTGGTTACTCATCAACCAATCATATGCATTTGCTTCACCTGCTGGTTATATGGTCATACGTACAGTCGATGCCTGATTCAAATCTGCCCATAGATGATGCTGCCAAGCACTTGAGTGACAGTTCAACAGCAACTCGGCAGAAATGTTGACATCAACACTGACAGAGCTGTGGCTCTTTTTGCTCGTAATGTGCTACATATAAATGCTTGAGACGTCACAATGATAATGGAGTGCTGAAAAAACAATGCTAAAGCTAGCTCAACTGTAATTTCTAATGTGTCACCCATCAACAGGTGTGGCTTAATGTTGGACCACATACTGGTGGGCACAAATAGCGTCCATGTATTCAGATGTGCAAAAATACATTGGAGCAATACCACTCTGGAAAGAATGTCTGAATCAACTATTTTTGTCATGTATATGAGCTGTGTTGTGATGCGTTGCTAACCATCCAAATATAAGCAGGTCCCTTCTGTGTTCAGACAGAGCCTGCATCAGTTTATGCTGTTGGCAACCAAAGGTCATTCAGGGTATCTGATGGTCAGTCAGTACTTGATATAGACACAGATTTCATCTTTATAAGTAACATGAACACACAGTATGCACATCTTTTTTCACAGTTTGGTTTCCTGCAAATTTTAAGAATAATCTCTAATAATAAGAATAATCTCTTCTGCTCTGTCAAAATGATAAAATCGTACAAATCATTGTGCAAAACTTTAACTTAAATGGCAGTACTCATGTGGCTCCCTTTGTGCTTTATCTTTATCAATCTGTCTGTCAACGCCTGACCTTTCTCGCGTATTCAACGGAACATTTTTAAAGGTTTCATCCAAAATGAATGCACCCTCTTTGTAGGATCATGCTCCTCACTAACCACAGACCACAGCACGGCCTAGCTCCCACCAGAACCTTTGCCACCCTTCTCGTGTCTTTTATCCAGTGTGTATGAGTGTTAGATTCACTCTCAGTTTGTGGCAGACACACTGGGGATGGAGTGGAATCAACAAAGAGACTCTGTCTCTGTCGACTGATCTCTGCGTCCTTTTGTGTTGACACTGTTTTCACGAGCTGTGTAAAAAGCTACAAAGGTTTTCTGCTTCACACTCTGTTGGCTAATTGCATCAAAGCATTTGGATTCTGTTGTCTCAGCCCGTGTGTTTGTACAAGCATCAAAAGGAGAGAGCGTCAGCATGTGGATCCTGTGCCAGATATCATCTATCCAGCATGGAGGGACGCAAGAATGCAGAAACCAGAAGAGTGTGACGGTGGCATTTGTTTGTCATCCCCTGTACGACAAACACAACCTGACAGGAAATTTATGAATTCACCGTCACTCTTCCCTCTCCTGTTAATGAAGTAAATCTTGAGCAGCAGTTTGTCTAAGCTAGAGAGAGATGTAAATGATGAGGAATGACGATAGACGGGGGGGAAACATGTGGAGAGGAAGAGAAAGAGAAATGTGAAAGACACTCTGGTACCTGCGACTTTTTCCTGGGTTTGTGTGATCAGACAGCCGCAGAGCACATTAAAATGAACACCTTCACACTGAGACTTGGGACACCTGTGTTTTTGTTTTCACGCTCACGCCCAAGCGGGATCATGCGCCTTCATTTCGAATGTCTATGCAAGACTGTGCATGGAATGTGTATCGAGATACCGTCTGTGTTTGTGTGTATGTGCGTGACAGCAGGGTGGACTGCACAGAGCAGGGTTGTGCTGGAGCTAAAATGCTGGCACTGTCTGGTCATTCAGCCATGTGACATGATTTATGTGCGAGACACGGAGTGTAAATGTCCTGCCTGTGACCACCCGACCAAACAACAGACCAGACCTGAGGACGACTGAAACTGATTATACACTGTTTTCTAGCTACTTTCTCTCATACTCCCTTCCATCCCGTGACGGTTTATGCCCGTGTCTTTGTCTCTCTCACTCTCTCTGTCTTCACTTTTCTACCCGTGCCCTTATTCTGTTCACCCCTCCATCAGGAAATTTTGCAAGATTGTACCCAGCCTCCAGCCATGCTAAGCCACAGTCACAGCCTTCCACTATACCTACTGCTTTTTCTCACCTCCACATGTGCGGTGGATAGGATGTATCGGCAGTAGGGATGCTCGATATTGGCTTTTCTACCGATATCCGATATTCTGATATTGTCTAACTCTTAATTTCCGATACCGATATCACCCGATACCGATATATTCAGTCTTTTTACACCAAAATTAGGTAACAACATAACATTTCACCTATTATAGAATTAACACATTATGCCTAATTTTATTGCGATGTCCCACTGGATGCAAACATAAATGCAACATGGCTTTTCAAATGTAAACACTGTCTGTGCAAAATAAATTACCGAAAAAAAGTGCCATTTATTTATTTTTTTGTGTGTTTTTAGAGAGAATATTTTGCCTCAAACACTACAGACAATATCAAAACAAGGAAGACAAATGTAGCGTATAACTCGCATGATTCTTCTTGAGGTGCGATCAAATTTGATGTGTTAACGTCCCATGCTGCTTTCATGCACACTCGGAAATCCTGATGCCTACAGAACAAATATCGGTTATAAAAACCCGATACCGATATCTCCCGATATTACATTTTTTACTCAATATCGGCCAATAATATCGGACCCCCGATAATATCGGACATCCCTAATCGGCAGCATACAGTGTGGTGCACTTCTGTGCAACGGCAATGCAAAACAGATATACGACACACTGCAGTTAGTTATTGCCTTAAGCTGTATGTGTTATTCATTCATATGTTTTGCACAGATTATCTCTGTGTTGTAAAATGTCAATTTGTTGTAGACTGTTATCAAGCCACAGCTCTTATAATAAGAGAAGGGGTAGCATTTTACACAAAGGCTTTTGCCACTTGTTATCTTGGTAACGGTTGCAGTGGAACAGGAGTAAATCGTCAACTCAAAGGTTAGCAAGTGGCCGTCAACTCACTGCATTATCCACGCACTCTCCGATTTTATTTTTCTAAGAGGAAACAGCTGAATACGAGCATCTCTAATACTGGGGATGGTTGCTGTATCAATTAATCCAATTGTTGAGCTTGAATAATGGAAAATATATATTTGCCATCAGTTTTATCTGTTTCATTTGTCAGAAAAAAATGGCAAAAGTCTTGGACAGAATCTATACACTGTCTCAACTTTCCAGCCGGTGCGCATACATTTTGGAATCTTTCAAATAAAATGCAATTTCACTTCACTAAACAGTGCATTCATACAGTGCAGTGTACAGCGTTTTTTATTATTATTATGCTGTTGACTTTCCTAACTATCAGAAGCAATATGGTTCAATGTCTGTTTCAAGGACTGCCAGTCTTACCCTTAGTGAACATTTAAGTGTGCTTTATTTTCATGTACAGTATTGGTACTATACTTTATTTTGAGTGTTTCGATAACTGAATCGCTAAATTCCACCTGTGGAACAAGCCCATGAGATTGAGAGGACTGAAAACAAGGCTTATATAAGAAAGCTGGCCGCGTCTGGTATTTATAATGTTCTTTTCTCAAACTGTCATTTTGAAGGTCAAGAAGGAACATTCGAGCTCAACATTTTCCTTGTTCTGAAACTTTGCCCTTCAGCAAAGAAGAGTGGAATTGTTTTAGGGACAGATATGGGATGCAGGATGTCTGGGGAGAAGAGAGTTGACAGGAAATGCAGAGAGTATAAGGTAGATCAGGGCTGAGAAGGAGAAGAAGGGGAGTGAAGCAAAGGCATGAAAGCAGATTAGAATAGAGGGGAATGTCAGCATCCATGTGTCCAGGTGTAGAAATGATGGGGAGTGGCAGATTGTGTGTGTAAATTACTGGTCGGCATGTTGAATATTTATGAAGTAGGCAGAGGCAAGTCTAGGTGTGAAAGGGGGAGATGGACGCAGGGAGGAAATTGGAAGGGACAGACTGTCTCCTCTGATGGATAATGACAGCCCCAAGTCACAGATTAAAGCCTGGACAACTGCTTCAATAATGTTAGAACCACCGCGGGGCCTTTGTTAATGAAAGCAGGGAAAGAGGGCGGGTAACAGACTGAAAAAGACTCCTACAGATGAAATAAAAGACAATGAAATTGCCCGGCTGCTGCGTCTTAAATGATATTCAATGGTCTCGAATCAGGTTGCCGTCTCACTGAAATCATGTCACATTTATGCTGCGCAAACGGTAAGCAATTAAGAAAATTAATTAAATCCGCTTAGGAAATTCAAGTGGAAATTCAGAAACTCTAACAAGACATAAATATATATTTGTTAAATTGTCATGCTCACAAAATGCGTTAAAGCTGTTAGAACTATGACACATTTTGTTCTCTGTTCTGTGATCAGGTAGTTGTCGTAAGTTTTGTGTAAAACCACATTTATCATTGGAGATATATGAATTTTGATTGTTGCAAGTGATAAAATGTTCTCTACTGTAGAGCATTCATATATGTATGGTATTTTAAACAATAATGTCTGAACTCTTCTGTTCTATGTTTTGGTAGCTGCTCTGGTCACACATGCATATCTGTAATTGTGAGCTCCTCCTTGGTTTCCATGGAAACAACTGTATTTTAAATCTCTAGCTAGCGGCTGGTTCAGCTAACGTCTTCTACGTGGCAGCCGACTGAACCTTGCCACAAAGGGAGGGAGAGGTGTGGCCCGAACTACCTTTTGTTTCGGCCTGAGATTCTGGTTAGAGATGGGAGAGTCGCTGTAGGGAGTCGGATCTTGTGGAGCGATTCTTTTGTTTTCTACTTTTCTATTGGGGAAATAATCTCTGGGATGAATCATTTAAAGTTAGACCTCCCACCAAAATATATATATATAATTCGGGCAAATATTACACAATTCACTATCCTCTCTCTTCTTGAGACCGCCGCATACTCAGGCACTCACATGAAGGCAGCATGGACAGCTCAGATGATGTGATGCAACATTTGCATATCAGTATGTACTCTGCAGCACTCCTCCCCCTGTGCCTGTTCTCCGTCTCACTCAGTGGAGTAGCAAAGGAGGGGATTGCGTGTGCATCTATGTGAAACACAGTAATCGTTCGTGTTAGTGAGCAAGTCAGTAGATATGGTTCGTTCATGAACGTCACAACTCTAATTCTGGTGCTACAGTGTGACCTGCACGTGTTCTGAAAGTTTAATATTGCACCTTTAAGTTATTGTTTTAGACATTTCCAACAATGCATAGCTTTAGTGTTTATACTAATAATAGTTTATATGAAAAATGATTTGCATTCATTCTGCATGGTATAAAAAAAGAACACTGAATGCCCATCATTTATTTGTAGAATTATGCAGTTCCTCTGCCTTATTGGGCCAACCATTTTACAGAGTGCTCCCACACACGCATGGTGGCACATATAGCGATGTAAAATTAGAGCAGCAAGTTCCCTCTGGCAGGGAAACCTCCTGGTTTGGGAGAGAAGCATCTGGACAATGCTATCCCAGAGGCCCACATGCTGGCAACAAACTGAGGAGTCCCCACTGTGGCGGAAGACAGAATACAGAGCGCAGCAGAGCTCTCTGGCCAGAATAACACATCAGTCAGACAACTGGGGCCAATTCACATGTCCAAAGGAGCGACACAGATAGACCGGGACAGAAACAGGGAGGTGTTTTCTGACAAGTAAAATGGTGATTAAAAAAATGTTAGCAAAGTTGTTCCCACCAAACCCCACATCTCAACTGTATATAGGAAGGGACAACAGGACTGTATGCAATATGTCCTAAGTACCAAAGTTAATATTGCATTACAAAGTGCTCTCTTGTTCCACAAATGAAGCATCTTTGTTACCACAGTGCTCTTGTGATCATTTGCATGCATTAGTACTAGAGATGTAAGGACGCGAGGGGAAGAGCAGAATACATTCAGTAGACGGTAACAAAATCACATAGAGACAGATAGATAGAATGAGGACAGCTTGGTCCAGACCAAGAGGAGAGCAGCAGCAGCAGCTGTTCCTCTTTCCTGTTCTCTCTGAGCCTATATACCAACACAGCATGGCAGCACACCCTGGGGATAAATCAGAAAAAAGGCTCTTAAAACAAAACCCAATCACCAAGCTGTAGCATTAATAGGCTTCTCTCAGGTTCGTACTCTATTAAGTCGGCCATCTGTACTCGAGTCCACAGCACTGTGTGTTTGATTCAAACTTCCCTGAACTACATTACATTAAATAGACTTTAGACTTTTCAGGTTCATTTGTGTCACTGTTTGAAAATGAATGTTTTACTATTGATTCAAGATTCAGAATTTCGTTGTTGTCAATTTCCCTAGATGTCTACGAGATACAGAAACATCGAAAAAAACATCTCTCTCTCACACAAGAGAATAAAAAATCTGAATGAACAAAGTTTAAAGGGATAAAATGAGATGTCATAATAACTTTGAGAAACTAAAGAATAAGAAGATAATAAGAAGTTTATTGTTTTCATCTTTATTGTTTAGAAATTACAAAGGCTACGCCATAAAAAAAAAAAGCATCTGCAATACCAATGCATTGTCAGAGTGGCATGCATTATAAGGGGATTATTTTCTTGCAGAAGCTGCTGCTTTTTCCTGTGGGAGGCAGGAGATTGACAGTAAGCAGAGCCTGACATAATGCATGCACTGATATAAAATCTTGCTGCTCGGGCGCAAAGAAAAAAAAAATGATCAGGGAACAGTGCGTAAGTAGGTGTTTTTTGAACTGTGTGGCAATTTCTTTCCATATTGTACTGTAGAGGAATGAAATGTCACCTTTTTTTTTTTTTCCTGTAGGGAAAAAGCTGACATCTGCAACTGATGATATGCTTTTTTGCTTCTCTGACATCCAGCTGCAACGGAGGTGATGCTGTGTAGATACATTTAATCTCTTCAATACATTAAGGTCATCCAGAAATTTCCGTCATATCCCAAGAATCGGTGTATGTTTTCCAAGTTCCTCAACACCAGGCCAACAGGCCATACTAGAGGGAAATGGAAATATTAAATATAGATGGCTGTTGCTGACAGCAGAGTGGAAGAGAAATAAACTTTCCAACCATGGAACACCCTGTCAACAGTATATGCCCCCATCCTTATTATCAAGAGGACCCATGTCAGCCCTGTCAAAGTACTTGAAGTGTCTTGCTATCTGTGGAAAAGTGTTAAGTAGATGTTGATCCGATGCCCTCCCTTCACAGCTCTTCAAATTTTCAGAACTTTCCGGTTTGGCGACTTGGTAATAAGGTTTCACTGCATGGGGCAGCTTTTATCAGCCTTCCTCCTAAACGCCTTGAACTAATATTATATATATTTATAATTGTGCTTGGTCACTCACAGAGCAGCCCTCACTTTTCACCTGACAGGCAATAGGATTGTTTCTAAATTTTGTTTTTCCCTCCTCTTTAAGTGCATGAACAGCTAAAATATTAAACTGAAGAGGAGAATATGGTGCCAGTCAGCCGCTGTGACAGAAAAAGTTTCATGCCCTGGACTTTCTTTAACTAACTATCTATAATACTGCCTCGAGGCAAAATATCTCAAGTCAGTACGGGCTTCCATTATAAAGTGACAGGTGTGGTGACAGTCGTATTTGACTGTAGACATGTATATGACCAAAATGTTCTTGTTACATTTAGTATAAAAGAAGAATATAAACTTTCCCCATGCACCACAAATGATGGCTGCTTGCCTCGGTGTGTGTACATAAGCAGTGTTGCTGTTGCTTTATGTAAAAGGAATGCGAACGCTTATGTGATATCCAGCTAAACTGGGAACTTTTTTCATGTTCATTTGTAGTCTGCCACTCAAGACTTTTCATTTTAGTGTCAGAGACGGTTAAGAGATCAGGACATGAGTCACTGGGCACTCGCCCTCGGCTTCAAAGATAAAGCCATTTCTATTCCAGTGGTCACCCACACAGGAGTGCTACAACACTAACATTTCATATCACACGGAGTGGGATCATTTTCCCAAGAAAACCCCATTTCTAACACAACTGTATGAAATATAAATGATAAGGAGCCATCAGAGCCTCTGGAGCAGGCACTTCTTCCTTTTAATGTGTGGTTTTCCTGAGATCATGATGAACTGAAACGCACCGAGGCCATCTAAAGTCAAAATGAAACATTTCTGTGCAACAGGGGAAATGTCATTTTCACTTGACATATTGAAGAACTCAGGACACTTTGGCAGTTTGACTGCTTTACTTCAGAATTCCCTTTGGGTTTTGGATCTTTATCCAAGTTCTAATCAAGTCCTATGGATTTTATTATGGGGTGGATTTCAACCAATACACAGAAAAAAAAATCAACCTCTGCATGGAAATAGGTTTTCCTACAGCCAATCAGAGACATTGTTTTGCAAAGAAATTCAACTCTGCTTCCCTCAGATGACTCATATGATTACACTTCTGTCCATCGTCTCATAAAATCCGCCTCAAATGATGTGACGGGCTTGGCAGATCGTTGCAGAGGCATAATCAACTCCCGACGGAGCATCTCCAGACCAGTGGAAAGTCCTTCTCGCCTTCCAGTCTCCATTTGGGGGACAGCCAACAACTTTTGAAAATTAATGGCAGTAGAGCGTTTGGTTAAATATTTAAGGCATGGTGCTGTGGATTGAGATAGTTGTTCTGTGCTGTATGTAGGTCAGTGTTTGTGTGAAGAGTGACCCCAATTCTGTGTGGGTTAGGGGTTTGATTTCTGCATTGACCTCACAGTGTTCAGATCATATGGCACATAATGCTGTGATCTATTTTCCCTTCAATACTGTATCTCCAGAGCACCAGTTTGTGCCCCGATGCCTATTGTGAAAGAGGATGATTAATTAGCTCGTAGTTCTCCCCCAGGTATTGATGATGGGAGCGCCATGCTGTCTGAGTCTGTTGAAAACATTTTCCTGTCCATGCATTTCCACATTCAGCTGTTGGCATTTTGTTAATTTCCTTTTTTTGCCTGCATGAAAGATAAACCCCAACAAAAAAAAATAAATAATAAAAAAAATCTCAGAATGGAGTTTCTTTTCCATTTCCCTGTTAAGCTCCACAAAGCTCTCGCAGGACTTACTGTAGGAACACTGCTTCTTGTGATTCTTGTCAGTACTCATCAAAAAGGCTGAAAACTTGGAGTAAAACGTCTGCATACCGGGACTTTAGTCTTTGAGGTTTTCTGTTTTTCGTCAGATTTTATTAGAACAGCATGTCCCCCGGGGGCCCCGAGTCGGTGACTGATTACAGATTCTCTCGACATGCTTAGCATCAGTTTGAACTGTGCGCATGGCTGCATAAATACCCATTTCATTATACTCGCAGTGACTACACAATATTTGCCTGCATCAAAAAGAGCTTTTTCAGCCTGTGGTAGTGTTGTCTGTAAGCATTAACGGTAAAGTTCTTTTTATAATGCGTCTGGTGCTCAACAAACAACATAACCACCGAATCAAGAAGTGGGTTTTAATGTGATATTTCACACGTTGGCGGTTTGTTTTGTTTACTGCTTTTAAACTGTTTATTCAACTCTAATATTTACTGGGATTCGTTTTGTCACATCTATAGCTGCGTGTGCTCTTGTCGTGCATTTCACTCTTTTCAGTCATAACCTTAGCTCTGTAACCACAGCGGAGCACTGTAATCAGAATCAGAATCAGCTTTAACCGGGCCATAACTCCAATTAAGTTAATTTTACCCAGGCTTCACCCTATTAAGAGACAGGTGTTAGATGGGTGAAGTGTTTAACACGAAGCCCTGCTCTCAGCTGAGCAGAGGTGGAACAGAGAACTGCACCCCGGTACAGCTGCAGGCACCGTAGAGTTAGTCAGCCAGAAGAGCTGGCCATCTGGGTGGAAGACACACTGATTGGTAAAACACAGACGGGTCCCTGCTGTTAAGAACATGCATTCCCGCGTTAGCCACCGGACCTCACCTGACCATGCAGAAAAAAGATCCTGAAACACCCACACGAAAGTGCAAGGAACACAACAGAAGAAAAAGAAAGGAACTGTATTCCCAAAAATAAATACTCAAGGCAGTGCGTGTGGGTAAGAGGCGCAGGTGCAGTGAGGAAAAGACCCAGGTAAAACGTTAAGAGGAAATAGTCGATAGTCTTGATGCTTTGGACAGCCAACTGGGGCCTTTCTGTGTGGAGTTTCAGTGTTCTCCCTGCTGTCCTTTCCCTGTTTTCTCCAGGTGGTCTCACACCTTAGGGTGTATCCTGCCTCCTACCCACTGTCAGCTGGGATAGGCTCCAACCACTCCCTGCGGCCATACAAAGGAAAAGATGAAGCAGAGAATGGAATGAGATGAATCCAATTTTCTTTTCAGTGAAGCTGTTTAAATGTCAGACATTATTTATAAATATGTAGAATAAATATGTTATTTGTAATGATTGAGCATGTGTGGTTTTTCAATGCTCTCCAATCTGCATTTGTTGTATTACTATTGATGTTTTTGTACATCAATAATCCAGGACTGTAGAATACCGACGGAGCTTTAATCCAATAATGGGACTCGTATCCTTGCTGGGTTCTGTGTCTCTCCAGTCCTGATCAATGAGAAATGACACTACATCTGAGAGGTCAGATGTGGTGTCTGTACATTTCAAAATTATTCCCGTGTATGCACACAGCCTGACTGCTGACGTCCTCTTGCCAGGGGGCAGGGAGAAGTTTGTTCAAGGTCCTCACTGTGCCTGGAACTACTACACAATTACATTCAATGCCGGTGAGAAGCAACACGCGTATGACATGCAGTATATACACATGTGTATAATATGGTAAACTCACTATAGGGCTTGTCTTTCGCTGAATCCTTTGAACATCAGTGCTGCCACTTTCCTTTCAATATTAATGTCTGGATCCAGCTGTGAGAATCTAACCTGTTTCAGTTGGAAATCAATAGCCCGTGTGAATCATTGCTTTCCTCTTGCATCACATCCTGTGCTATGAAAGCGGCTTATGATCACGGGAAGCTGCTGGATGTTTCTACATCACACTCATTCTGTTCTGCATGTAAAAAAGATGCATAACAACTTCATTATGTGTTCCATCAGCGCACCTGACGACTGACCGGTTCTGACGATGCCACCGGGTCTTGTCGTGCAACAGATAAAACGAAACCTGAATATATGCAGTCACAGTGTTCAAAGGTCCATCCATAGCCCACAGATAAGCTGTGGCTTCTGGTGTTTAAGTTCTGTGTTGTTTATTTTGACCTCAAAGTTACCATCTTTGCTACTTCAAATTTAATTTCATTTGCAACATGCTTCCAGATTCAGAAATGCAAGGTCTGACCAAGGTATGTGGTTTGTGTGGGGGATTTTGAAAGCTAAAACTCCCAATCAGATTTTTGTTGTTGTTGCTCCAACCTTGAATTTCTGTTTTCAATGTTTTCAACTCAAAAAAAACACAGTTTTGAGGGAAACAAATGCATCCTACCATGCACAGTGAGGTTTATTAGACACAATGATTGATATCAAGCACTGTTAGTAATGTACAACATGTGCAATTTTGGACATGGACAGTGTGTGCCTGCACTGGCTGTATGCAAGTCCAGATTTATCTGGGAGCTTTTTAGATAATATCCCTTCATTCAGAGGCTTAGCTCTGTGGTATTTGCCTGATCCCTGGGATCCTATAGCTTCCCCTCCTCATTATGAAGTGGCCTTAATGATTTAAACCCCTCTTTCCTCTAATCAAATAATTGGTTGGTGGTGATAACAAGGCTATGTGATTGAGACTAAAGTAGAAGAACTCCAGAGGGGTGAGGAATGAGGAAATTTGCCCTTGTCCTGACTTCTCAAAGTCCTCTTTGTTCCAAATAGGACAGACGATGGAGCTAAACAGGACAACTGAAATTCCAATACTCCGGTCTGTTTTTATTGTATTTAGTTGAAAGGGATACACAGACATTTTGACAACCTAGACATGGGGTTAATGAAAACTGACTGAAAGTCACTTGTGGCTTTGTTCTCAACATCTACAGGGAGCTCACTCCTAAACGCTGAACCACAAACACTCTGACAACCCTGCCAACACACACACACACACACACACACACACACACACACACACACACACACACACACACACACACACACACACACACACACACACACACACACACACACACACACACACACACACACACACACACACACACACACACACACACACACACACACACACACACACACACACACACACACACACACACACACACACACACACACACACACACACACACACACACACACACACACACACACACACACACACACACACACACACACACACACACACACACACACACACACACACACACACACACACACACACACACACACACACACACACACACACACACACACACACACACACACACACACACACACACACACACACACACACACACACACACACACACACCTACACACACCAGATTGAGCTGCCTGTCATTCATGCTTCAGCCTCTTCTGTCGGAGATGAGCGTGGTATTTTTCAGTCAGCCTCTCTATAGGGAGAGGGATGATGAGATGGAGGCAACAGAGGACGCTTTCTATGTTTTGCAGTTGGCGAATAGCCAAAGTCTTAGCGGCCAGCCTGAAGACAAGGAGAGTTTTAAGCAGTCACACGTATACACACATGTTTATAAGCTCATTATAAGTGTGTTATCACGCTGCTCAAATGATGATTCAAGTTCTGCCTCTGCAGTGCCATCTTTGGCAGGTTTCTGGTAAAGGATGACCCAAAAGCAAGACACAAAGGGGAGGAAGGAGCAGGCAAACTTATGGCACTGCATGGAGGCCAGGGTAACGAGAAAGTCCAAAAACAGCCGAATACCAATACCGAAACCAAGACACAAAGTCAAGGGAGCACAAGGAAGTGAACATCATAGACAACTTGACAGAGAACAAAGGGAAAGGCAGGGCTGTATATATACATGTTCACTGGGATTAATGAAACACAGGTGAAACGAATGAGGGCGGAGCACACAAGGAGAAACCAATCCAACAATCAAAGATGGAAAACACAGGAAGTAAAGCAGGACAGGAAACACCAAGGAAGAACTTTAAAAAATAAAACAGGAAACACAAAGACAATCAACCAGGATTATAGGAAATTCAAAATCACAACATTCATAGGCACAAGGGAGACCTACACAATATTAGGCAGGTGGTCATAATGTTATGCCTGATCGGTGTATGTTGATGAGAGCTCTCTTAAATAGAAATGTGTGATTTAAAGTAAGAAATTTCAACATTTCTAATCCTGTAAACTTCTTCTTTCTACATCTCTTCTCATTTCTTGCCGTCATTTTGCCTAAGAGCAAACTGGGTGTCCCATTGTCAAAAACTGTCATGCTCATTGGCTCGTTGTCGTGCAGACGGCTGACGTTGGCACGGTGTGTAATGAGGGACTGTCGCTGGAGCACTGAGGGGAGACGGCAGTGACACGCCAGCGTGGGAAACTCATCTAAATCACATTACCAAACCCTGCTCTGAAGGCTCACATGGCTGGTAAATTAACCTGAATGGGCTGCCGCTACTGCCATAAATGCTTTCTCTGAATTCACCGCTTTGTGTAGGTTGACGGGTAATAAACACTGTAATCAGGTCCACTGCACTGAATGGCTTAAGTTGAAGTGAGAGACAGAAGACATACAACAGTACAAAGACAATATCACATACAGGGGGTTTGTGGGGAATACTGATGTACCATTTTTTGCAACCCATTAAAACATGTTATGTTATTATTTACAAAAAGTGAATAGGGATTCCTGATGTGCAACAGGTGTGGGTGGATCATTATGTGAAAAGTAACTGGCTGCCAAGGCTTGCAGCCAAATGGTTTCTTACTGATGACAACAGATATTAAGAACCACTGCACCAGACACACTTTGTGTTATATCAGTGTGAAGATGTATTGAAGATGAACTGAAAGTTTTCCTAATCCTGCTTTATCCAGTTTATTTAATTCCATGAACTTCTGACTTTCTTTTCTTTGTTTCATTGTTAGGGTTTATTTGTTACCTGCTCACTTGGATGTGCCTTGTTTGTTGTGTTGACCTAGCCAGCTCTGACGTTATTTCCTACTCTATCACTTTTACTACCTTAAAAACAAGCACATCACATCAAGCACATCTACCCTGTTGGCTGCACAGGGCTAAGAAAAGATAGGTGTATATCATGCTGCTACCCTGGATTGGGTGTCATTTCTCTTCTGGTAACTGTATGCATCTTCAGCGTTACTTTTATCACTTGTGTGAATGTATGTTTGCTTGTGTGAATTAATTGGTAGATGTGTCTGTGTCACTGTAAAAGGTGCTTTGAGTAGCAGTTATATAAATACAAGACCAAACTGAGCAAAATATTCAGAAAAGGATGTCCCAAAAAAATTCACATGATGAACCATAACATTATGACCTAAGAAGTAAATAACATTGACCATCCTGTGACAATCCAATGATCTGCTGGGAAACCTTTGGACGTGGCATTTTGGTGGATGTTATTTAGACATATACCACCCACCTATACCAGACCAGGCACCCCAACCCCATAGCGATGACACTACTTGATAGCAGCATTCAAAAAAAAAACAAAAAAAAAACATGAAGAACAGCACAAGGTGTTGACCTGGCCTCCAAAGTCACTAGATCCCAAACTAATTAAGTATCTGTGGGATGCAAGAGAACAAGTCTGATCCACAGAGACCCCTCCCATCAACTCGTAGGACCCAAAGGTCACAATGTTATACCTGAAAATACGTAAAAATACGGTTAAGTCAACTGTGTTAACTCAACACAGGAGAGCAGTTTGGAAATGTAATGTTGTGTCTTCAGCAATCACCATTTGGTAGTGCCTGTTGCCACCTAAATCCTGGCTCCAAAATGGTCAGAGGGGAGGACCCTGAGTGGATTCAAATGACGCTAAACAGAAAGTTGGAAACCTGAGGCAACACACCTTTTTTTAACTCAAAGCGGCCAAAAGCTCAATTCGGCATAACTTGATAGCCCTGATTGTGTTTTCATAATAATGTGAACTGCATCAGTGACAGATGACTGATGATTTATTGATATATTTGTGTCTTATTGAGTCACAACACACCAGCACCTCAGAATGTGGTGCATTTTTTATTTTATTTTATCAACCTTTCCTTGTGTTTTTACATTCAGCTGAAAATGTCTTCAATCAAGCACCTTCTGATCATTTAGCATGCATCTTATATTTACTGGCATCATAATACTTACTGCCTCTGTATTGTAAATTTGTAATTACTGTAACCATTGTTACGACACCCAGGGCGAACAGCTTTGAGCTCCACTTTAGTGTGATATTATTGCATAATTTACTTGTCAGTGCAGTCTGACATGGGCCGCAGCCAGTCAGAGTGGCAATTACAGCACTAGCGGGAGTCTGGAGTGGCATTTATATGACATTAGTGAGGCGCATTTAGCTTTCATTGTCAAACTGAAGACACTCAGGGCAGAGAGATCCACTTTGCCCCCAAGGCTAAAAAGTCATAATTCAGTAGCAGACCTGGAATTTAAAAGTGCAGTTTCAAATGCTATCACACACTGATCGATCGAGCAGGTGCATTATTTGTTAACAAGTCCTTTTCTTCCGTTTCTTTTGTGGAGGAAAACGTCAGCGTTATCCAACCACACAAGGTATGAGTGGGCTTAGTGGAGAATGGGCAAAGCAGGTATTTTGAAAGCACTAAAATAAATCCAGCCTCTTAGGCACACTAGACCAGCTCAGATAACAAGATCCTGCACCATAATATCATTCATCAGGTTAACTTTATCTACCTAGGGAAGGTTTGCTGACCACCCTCACCCTATTTCAGCAACCACCTGCTTCACATTCATTGGATCAGTTACACACACATTCACACCTGGGAGATAACCACTGCAACCATAATATCTAGCTGTTTCTCTTGCACTTGACAGCTGCACGGGAGCAGTTGGGGGTTAAGCACATTGTTCAACAGCACCTTGACAGAAATCACTTTGGGATGATCTGGGGTCATTTACCTTACGAGTCCAGGATCCTGAGCCCCTCAGAGGTTCTGGTCACATCTGTTAAACATAAAGTACTCCAGTGTGTATGTGATGTAAAAGGTATTGTAGAATGTTTTCACAAAGATCTAGCTTTGTATGTATGTGGTCCAAGAAGTTTTTTGATATGTGACAATTTATGCAATGAACATTGAGTGTTAAGCTGGGAAAATGAAGACACTTAGGCTCTTCACATCCGTAGAGCATTTATTATGTTCAGGGTATTGCTCAGCCCTACATGTTTTAAATGAGCGAAATTCACAATCATTTTAGTGTGGCTGTGATGTTGACCTCTTCCTCAACCTCTATTCACTTAATTCCAATGAAGGTCACTAAAGCCACGCAGGCTGATTTAAATGCGAGTTCCATTCAATATTGAGCCCTACACTGGGGAGCAACCTACCCCCTGACATTTAAGCTGGACTTATGAAAGCCAAGACATATATACCTAGTGACTAGCGTTAAGTGGAGTGAAGCCCAAAGGACCTAGGCAGGTTTTGGCCCTTTGAAGCTGACAGGCCTGCTCCCTCCTGGCACGCCATGACTCCACTTTCTGCTTTATAGGTAATTTATTCAGCTGAATAATTAAGGACCAGTTGGCAGCAGAAAGTATGAATAGCAATAAGCACGAAGAAAGATTTAGTTTCTTTCAGCTGGTACAGCAAGGCTGCCCAGAGCAAACTTGTGTCCGAAATATTATTATTGGAGTGGATGCTGTTGCTTTGTTAGGACAGACTGATCCAACTTGGTGCAACTGAGCAACTAGTGTTGATGCTGAAAATAAAAACACGTTTTGTCTCTTTGACTTGGGGTTTCAATCAGTTTACAGCTATTGTGTTCATGGCAGTTCAGTCTTTGGTTTGCTTAATTGTCATTTTATGTGGCACGTAAGTATCTCTACCTGGCTGCAAGGACCCTAGTTTTAGTGGAGTGTCCCACACTGTTACCACTAGTTAAATCCCTGACAGGGTCTTTTGGGGCATTCCAGCACGATGAGTGACAAACTGCATGATGTAGGAAATCCTAGTTATGTGTGAAAGTATGTAGTTCTTTCTAGCTACCTGTTTTCCAAACTTGTTCCAGCTCTTCCAGTTTCCTTTTCTGAATGACAAATGCAAGCTTCTGTTATTTCCTCTGACACAGGCGCAGAACGTGCATGCAATGTGTTGATGGTTGGCTTCACTCTTTGCAGGGTGTTCAAGTGCAGCTTTGTGGTCCAGACACAGGAGACATCAGAATCAACCTCTGACTTTTAAGTCTTCCTATCCAATAATCCAGAAATTTTAAAATTAACACTACGAGTGTCCAGCAGTATTATTTTACGACAGATGTGTACACACACGCTTGTATGCTCTCGTGCTCCTGGCTCTGTTTCTTTGTAATTGAGGCCTCTGTGATAAGCCAGGGTCAGCAAAATAATAGAGCACAGAGTCCATTAAAACATGAGCACAATTAGGTAGGAGGCAAACAGTGCCGATGGCTTCTGACCCCACTTCATTATGGTGCAAATGGAATGACTTTGCTATCTCACTCAGGCTCGAACACACAGCCACTTGTTCTGTCTGTTCTGCACACACTTACAACCAATTGCGCTTGCCAGATAACCCAATATCTGCTGAGTCAATATACCGACTTCAGCTGCTGTTACACAAACAAATACTTAGACATACAGTAGAACACACTGATTCCAATTCCAGTTAACAAGCATAAACTCTTTCAGGGATCCTCTCATTAGCCGCTTTCACACAACAGAGATTTCCACTGATCATCAAAAGCCCATTTAACTGCACTAAATTGAAAGGATCACAACAATCCAGCATAAGCAATTACAGCCCAATAGCCTTGTTCTTTAATGTCTTAACACACACAAGTGCACTTTCACTATATTCATTCTCCTCAGCTTCCTCTTCCTTTGGAGTTTTTCAGTCTTTGTCTTTGCACAGACACATATTATACAGCAGCCGTGAAACCTGTTATTTTGAAGGAGATCTGCTGCATGTGTAAGGAGGCAGCTGTCAGCCTCCTCTGGCTAGTCACTGATTGAGTTGTCAGCTCAAGTGGGAGTTACTTGGGTGTACACGTTGAGAGTCTAACTTGTGGTCAATACACATTAACAAATGACAAAGCACTAGGCAGACAGAATAAAAGACACCAACTGTGCATGTGCACAATGGTAATTACAGGTTTGAGTAGGTAGTTGGAATGCCATTGAACGGTTTAAAATTCACTGAGGGCATTTTGATTTGACTTTTTGTCATAAGAAGTACTGTTTTCACACAGAGGATTTTTAACTGTTTGGTTTACAACTTGAAAATGTTTTCATGCTGGCATAGATCTCCAGACACTTGTGTCTGACATAAGAAGCTGACATTAACTTTTTTCATAGTTCTCGTAACTGTTGGACAAGACCCACTTTTCATGTCTGCAGGAACTGAGAACAATTGTTGTTTTCAACACTCAGCTTAAGGGTGTTTTTCAGCTTCTGTATCAAGGCAGGAACATTCCCAGCGTTAGAGGAAGCTGAGAATGTAAAGTGACTGGTCGAACACATGAATGCAGCACCATGAGCCACTAAAAAAAAAAAAAACATACAAACCAACAGCTCTTACTTCGGCGCTCTGTTTGGTGAATCCAAACAGAAACAAAGCCTTTGCTGGTATGTAGGTCTCATGGGAGCTTCCCATCTCTGCAGTTTGTCATGGTAAGCCCAGTTTAGTGTCTCTCCGAACATTTTCAAAACTTTTGCAAAATGCAAAACAATATACTTTTACAGGACGATATACATGTAGTGGTATGAGCCAATCAGTGCTCATGTCGAGGGGATAAAGGTAGGCTGTGCACTTCCCCCTGACCTCTCGCTTCCTGCCTCTGCAGCCCGCCCACTTCCGGGTTATTGTATTCACCGCTCGCTCCAGAGCACAGGTAGGCGCACCTTAGCTTAGCTGTTCGCATACATTTGTTAGCATCCTATGTAACTCAAACCGTAACTTCCCACTAGATTCGACCTCTCCATCGCAGACAAAATAATATATTGGGGTTGCTTATCGCCACCGTCTGGAGCATAGGTGAGTCTCGTTAGCTCCTGTTGATGTTTACAGTTAGCCGGTGCTAAATCTCCCTTTCCGTTCCTCTCCCTTTAACAGTCTCAGTTGTAGGACCTGTGGTGACGGTCTCCCCTGCGGTGCCGATCTTCTTCACCCCTCTCCCTCTTTGGACGGGACACAAATTATCCAGACCGGGTACCAGAGCACCTAACGCTAAGGCTAAATTAGAGAGATAAATTGCATGATAACGGCTACGGTGCCTTTGCTGCTGGACTGCCACTGCCATTTGCTGCTAGCCTGCTACTGCTGCTGTTTTGCTACTAGACGCTTGCTGCTGCTACACGGCTAGGCTGCTTTGCTCTCTGGATCGGGGTCCTGATCAGCTGTCTTCGGCCAGCTGTCTTCTGCCGCGGAACACGTTTTCCGCTGTTGCGGCGTGTGGTGTGTGCGTATGTGTGGGTGCTGCCACTGCTCTGGCTGGAAGCCTTGAAATTGTATGGATGGTATGCGTGAGTGTTTTTAAGGTTAGTTTGCCAAGGTGTGGTGTCGTTTTATTTCTTTTTCGTTATATTTTCTTTTGGGTAATTTTGTTTGTTTGGTTAATTTGTCTTGTTTTGGAAGGGGGATTTCCCTTCCTGAATCAATTAATTATGGTTAACTGTTGAGTTAGATATCTCTGGCCAGAGACTCGTTAATTTCCTTTTGTCTGTCTTATTTTGGGTTAATTCAAATTAATTTTGTTAGTTTCTTATAGGATACTGTGTTTTTCTTTTAATTGTGAGCCGTTTTAACTGTTTTATCTTTTACAGCTGAAGGCCGAAGGTGGTGGCGGTGGTGTCCCTCGGGTGGCGGCGATCCCCTGTGTGTGCGTGACTTTTAAGTTTTCTTTTGTGGGCACATTACCTTTGTTTGCTGTGTGAGTGGGGTGCTCACTTTTGGTTCGGACGTCACTTTCCCCGTTGACCCCTCCTCCCGCCGGTAAGCCTCAGCTTGTAACCCCCCGTGTCTCAGTTGGGCTCTTTAATTTCTATTTTGTTGTCAACCCTTGTGCTGACATAATAAAGTTTTGTAAATGAGCATCGTACCACGTCTCCTGCCATCCCTGAGTGAACGAACCTGAGTGCCTTTTCCTAATAGGTGAAGATTGACTTTCAGTACGGGTCCTTGGGCCCTAACCCAAGGTGGCGTTGTCGGTGATAACTAGAAAAACCAAAAGATTTTCTGATAACATAGTAGCTACCCTCGTGTCGCCACAAACTTGGCGTTGTCGGCAGGACTCGAACCTGCGTGGAGATGGAGACGTGTGTTCTGTTTCCTCTATTTCTGTCTGTTTTGTGTTTTTCAGATTGCCAGTTGAGTGTGAATGAATGGCAGCTTAAGGTGATCCAGCGTTGAGTTTGTTTCCTCTCAGTAGCTATAGCATTAGTGTTTGCAGCTTAGGTATAGTTTAAAAAAAAAAAAAAATGGAGGGAGAGCTACGAGAGTTGAGGGATTTGGTGGCACAATTGAGGGCAGAGAATGACAGGTTGCAGCAGGAGCAGGTTGCAGCTGTACCGGGTCCTAGTGCTGCGCCTTCCATTCCTACTCAGCCTTTTCCAGTGCCATCCACCTCTACCGCTCCTGTAACAGAGCGGCTAGTCCTTGTACCCCGAGATAGGAAATGTCCCGTGTTTAGGGGTAGGTCAGGTATAGGGTTAGAGGAGTGGATTGAGGAAGCGCAAGCCTGCATGAGGGCTCGCCACCTGTCCATATTCGATCAAGCGTTCTTTCTGTTTGACCATTTAGAGGGAGAGGCGCGTGAAGAAATCAAATATCGCCCGGCCACAGATAGGAGTGATCCAGCTAAAATTATTGCGGTTTTGCGAGAGTTGTACGGTTGTTCTGACTCATATGTTGCTTTACAGGAAGCCTTTTTCTCTAGGCGACAGCAAGATGGGGAGACCCTTCAAGAGTTCTCTCTTGCATTAATGGGTTTGATGTCTGCGGTGAAACAAAGTGCTCCTAGTGAGATGCCAAATGCAGATGTTTTGTTGCGCGACCAATTTATTGAAAATGTCATTGATGGTTCCCTTCGTCGTGAACTAAAACAACTCACACGCAGGCAGCCTACTGTCTCTCTGCTGGATGCTAGGGCGGAAGCAATTAGGTGGGAGCGAGAGGGATTGCCAGGGGGTGTGCGGGGCCGAAGCCACTCAGTTCCTTCGGTGATGGGCTTGCAATGCGGTGTTCAGACTGCCCCTTCTGTGGCTAGTCCACCCCAGGCGTCAGAGCTGCAGGAGGTGAAACAGATGCTGAAGCTCCAACAGGAACAGCTTAACTGTCTCACAAAAACTCTTGCTCAGCTGCAGCTCAATCAGCCACGTAACCATCCTCCTTACCGTGGTCCGGTAATCTGCCGGCGGTGTCAGCAGCCTGGCCACTTTGCCAGGGAGTGCAGAGGGGAACGTGCCCCTCCTCCGCCTTCTGTGTCTGCTTCCTTGCGGCCAGCCTCTCTGCAGGATCCAGCTCAGCATTCGGGAAACTAGCGCCCGTCGAACTGCGGAGCCAAAGTTCGAGGGGAGCTGCCACAGGCTCACCAGTTACGTTAGGGGGTGGGGAAGAGACTAAGCTGATTAGTGCTTGTCCACACCTCGATGTGGTTATGGGGGGAGTACAGGTTCCCTGCTTAGTGGACACTGGGTCCATGGTGTCCACTGTCAGAGAAAGCTTCTTTCGGCAATACTTTGAGACTTGGGGTCAAGAGAAACTTAAGTCTTGCCATTGGCTTCAGCTTCAAGCGGCCAATGGATTGCCCATCCCATACCTCGGCTACTTGGAGCTGGAAGTCGAGCTTTGTGGTAAAACTTTGCCAGGGTGTGGGCTACTGGTTGTTAAGGATCCTCCAGCTGGTACAGCCCCTCCTGCCCCGGGTGTTTTAGGGATGAACATCTTACGGAGATGCTATAGCACCTTGTTTGGGCAATATGGCTCTGCCCTGTTCAATCTGCCCACCGTCACTGAAGCACCAGAGTCGGTGGTGCAGGCGTTGCAGAGATGCCATCAAGCTTCTCTGACTCCCTCCTCTGATGTCATTGGTACGGTCAAGCTGCGAGGCAAGAAAGCTTGCCGTATCTCTGCTGGCACGATGCAGCTAGTTCCTGCCACCTGTTCTACCCAGCATTCTGGGGATACGGTGCTCTTTGAGCCCTCGGAGCAGGGTCTTCCTGCTGGACTGTTGACGTCTCCAGCACTGGTTCGAGTTGAAGGAGGCACTGTGTACGTACCTGTTGTCAATGTGGGCACCTCTGATGTGTTGCTTTACCCCCGTACAGCGGTCGGTGTTTTACGTGAAGCTTGTGTGGTGAGTTTACCTTCTGGGGTTAAGGAGGTCCCCTCCTACCTGGCCACTGTTGCATCCCAGGCGGCAACTTCTACACTGCAGGAGCAAATAGATGCGGTTAATTTGTCAGCTTTGTCAGCCGAAGAGCAGGAGGAAGCTCGGCTTCTTCTCTGGAAATATGCTTCTGTCTTTTCTGCCCACGATGGTGATCTGGGTTGCACCAACCTGATAGCACATGAAATTCCACTTCTTGACGATACTCCCATCCGTCAGCGCTATCGGCGTATTCCGCCATCGGAGTATGACGTGGTCAAAGAGCACATCAACCAGCTGCTTGGTGCTCAGGTCATCCGTGAGAGCTGCAGTCCATTTGCTTCACCGATCGTGTTGGTTAAAAAGAAGGATGGAAGTCTGCGCTTGTGCGTAGACTACCGGCAGCTTAACAGCAGAACTCGAAAGGACGCGTTTCCTCTCCCTCGGATCGAGGAATCGCTAGATGCACTCACTGGAGCCCGCTGGTTTTCCACTATGGATTTGGCCAGCGGGTACAATCAGGTTCCAGTGGCAGAGGCCGACCGACCCAAGACCGCCTTTTGCACTCCTTTCGGACTCTTTGAATGGAATCGTATGCCTTTTGGGTTGTGTAACGCACCCAGTACGTTCCAGCGGCTCATGCAACGGGTTTTTGGAGACCAGCAATGTCAGTCCCTCCTTTTGTACCTGGACGACATTGTCGTCTTCTCCTCCACCTTTCAGCAGCACCTTGAGAGATTGGAAGTGGTGCTGCAGCGGCTACAACACGAAGGTCTGAAGGCAAAGTTGTCAAAGTGTTCATTCTTCCAACCAGAGGTGCGTTACTTGGGCCACATCATCTCGGCCGAAGGTGTGTCCACCGATTCAAGCAAAGTCGAAGTGGTAGCCAACTGGCAGCCCCCCACCACCATCTTGGAGCTGCGGTCCTTTCTTGGGTTCGCTAGCTACTATCGGCGCTTTGTGGAGGGCTTTGCCAAGTTGGCTGCCCCGCTGCATCGCCTTGTTGCTGAACTTGTGGCATCCAAGTCCAGACCGTCTGAATCGCAAGTGTTGGAAAAGTGGAGGGGAGAACATCAGCGGAGCTTCGAAGCTTTAAAATCTAAGCTTACAACCGCACCTGTGTTGGCATATGCCGATTTTTCCCTTCCATTCATCTTGGAAGTCGACGCAAGCCATGGAGGCCTGGGTGCCGTACTCTCGCAAGAGCATGGGGGAAAGGTCCGGCCCATAGCATTCGCCAGTCGAAGCCTGAGGCCGACCGAACGCAACCCAGCCAACTATAGCTCCATGAAGCTGGAGTTTCTGGCGCTGAAATGGGCTATGTCAGATAAATTCCGTGAATACTTGCTTGGCCACAAATGTATTGTCTTCACGGACAATAACCCGCTTAGCCACCTGTCGTCGGCTAAACTTGGAGCCCTGGAGCAGCGTTGGGTAGCTCAACTCGCGTCATTTGATTTCGAGATTCGCTATCGCTCTGGCAAGAGTAATACAAATGCAGATGTTCTGTCTCGCTTGCACCCACCCAGACCCGTGGATCTTGAAGCGATCATCCCTGGCACGCAGCTTCCACCGCCCTTGCAACAAGCTCTCCAGGTCCGAGGTCCCGCAGCCTGTCAGGCCGCTATCCAGGCTTTACCTCAGCATTTGCTTGTGGACATTGGAGAACTTCAGAGAGCTGACCCCGTCGCCCAGGAAGTTCTTGTGTTTTGGCACCAGCAACGATACCCGAGTCATGGGGAGCGCCAGCAGTTGTCTCCACCAGCTTTGGTGCTCCTCAAGCAGTGGGGGCGACTGAGGGAGCGGGCTGGAGTGGTGTACCGGCAAGTCTCTCGCTCTGATGGGGGAGAAGTGGTTCTCCAAGTGCTGTTGCCAGCTGCTCTAAAGGATAAAGTCCTCGAAGAGGTTCATCAAAATCACGGCCATCAGGGGGTAGGCAGGACCCTGGAATTGCTTAGGCAGCGGTGCTATTGGCCGGGGATGTCGTCAGATGTAAGGCGCTGGTGTCAAACCTGTGAGCGGTGCCAAGTGGCTAAGGACTCCGGGCCACCAGCTCGTAGCTATATGGGACACCTGCTTGCTTCAGAGCCTAATGAGATCTTGGCAATGGATTTCACCTTGCTCGAACCAACCCATAATGGGTTGGAAAATGTCCTGGTGCTGACGGATGTTTTCAGCAAGTATACGCTTGCCATTCCCACTCGTGACCAGCGTGCCTCTACGGTGGCACAGGTGCTCGTCACAGAGTGGTTTTCGAAGTTTGGTGTTCCAGCCCGCATCCATTCTGATCAGGGTCGCAATTTCGAAAGTGCACTCATTCAACAGCTGTGTGGCCTTTACAACATTGAAAAATCCCGCACTACACCATACCATCCTGCTGGTAATGGTCAGTGCGAGCGTTTCAATCGCACTCTCCATGATTTGTTGCGCACTTTGCCTCCCTCTCGGAAGCATGAATGGCATTCCTGTCTTCCGCAGATATTGTATGCTTACAATACCACGCCACATCAATCTACTGGGGAATCTCCGTTCTTCCTCATGTTTGGCCGTGAGGCAAGGCTCCCCGTCGACTTCTTGCTGGGAAGGGTGCAGGAGCCTGTTGGTGGGACGGTAACGGACTGGGTCCGGGAGCATCAGACCCGGCTACATTTAGCTTTTGATGGCGTCCGAGACAGGCTGAGGGAGGCAGCTCAACGTCGGAAGGAACATCATGATCAGTCTGTCCGGTCAGAGCCCTTGGTGGTGGGCCAGGCAGTCCTGCTAAAGGAGTTTGGCTGGAAGGGGCGTCATAAGATCCAGGACAGGTGGAATCCTGTGGTCCATCGGGTGGTTAAAGCTCCTCCCGGAAATGGTGCGGTGTATACAGTTACACCCGAGGATGACCTCGCCAAGGTCAAACGGGTACATCGAACGCTGCTTAAAGCCATAGTTGGGATGGCTGCGTCAGGCGATAACCCGACCTCCCTCCCCATCCCACTCAACCTGTCTGCAGCGTCAGCGAGTTCATCTGACGACGACGATGTGATGGTTGTGGTCAGGGACGCCATTCCCCTGCCAGCTGGTCATCCTGTCAGGGAAGCCCCAATGGTCTCTACATCAGCAATACCTGTTGCTTCAACCATCCAGTTGCCCTCTGCCCTCTCAGCCCCTTTGGCCGCTCCCCCTTCTGGGAGGAGCAGCACTACTGTGCTACCTACGGCACCTCCACTTACTGCACTTCCCGTCCACTTGGCGGTGCAGCCACCTTCATTGAGTGCCGCTCCTGTAGCAGTCCCTCCTTTAGTGGGCGATGTGCTCCGGCGGCGGACGGCTCGGTCCACAGCGGGCCAGCACTCAAATCTCCATCACCTACCGAGACCGGCCAATGAGGCGATTCAGGCTAGGCCCCCTGTCGCCCAGTCAAATTCTGTGTCGGTTTTCTTCAGACCATGGTCTTAGAGTTGAGGTCCTCCAGGGGCATCGTCGGGTCGACGATGAAAATGAGGGGGGTGGATTGTAGTGGTATGAGCCAATCAGTGCTCATGTCGAGGGGATAAAGGTAGGCTGTGCACTTCCCCCTGACCTCTCGCTTCCTGCCTCTGCAGCCCGCCCACTTCCGGGTTATTGTATTCACCGCTCGCTCCAGAGCACAGGTAGGCGCACCTTAGCTTAGCTGTTCGCATACATTTGTTAGCATCCTATGTAACTCAAACCGTAACTTCCCACTAGATTCGACCTCTCCATCGCAGACAAAATAATATATTGGGGTTGCTTATCGCCACCGTCTGGAGCATAGGTGAGTCTCGTTAGCTCCTGTTGATGTTTACAGTTAGCCGGTGCTAAATCTCCCTTTCCGTTCCTCTCCCTTTAACAGTCTCAGTTGTAGGACCTGTGGTGACGGTCTCCCCTGCGGTGCCGATCTTCTTCACCCCTCTCCCTCTTTGGACGGGACACAAATTATCCAGACCGGGTACCAGAGCACCTAACGCTAAGGCTAAATTAGAGAGATAAATTGCATGATAACGGCTACGGTGCCTTTGCTGCTGGACTGCCACTGCCATTTGCTGCTAGCCTGCTACTGCTGCTGTTTTGCTACTAGACGCTTGCTGCTGCTACACGGCTAGGCTGCTTTGCTCTCTGGATCGGGGTCCTGATCAGCTGTCTTCGGCCAGCTGTCTTCTGCCGCGGAACACGTTTTCCGCTGTTGCGGCGTGTGGTGTGTGCGTATGTGTGGGTGCTGCCACTGCTCTGGCTGGAAGCCTTGAAATTGTATGGATGGTATGCGTGAGTGTTTTTAAGGTTAGTTTGCCAAGGTGTGGTGTCGTTTTATTTCTTTTTCGTTATATTTTCTTTTGGGTAATTTTGTTTGTTTGGTTAATTTGTCTTGTTTTGGAAGGGGGATTTCCCTTCCTGAATCAATTAATTATGGTTAACTGTTGAGTTAGATATCTCTGGCCAGAGACTCGTTAATTTCCTTTTGTCTGTCTTATTTTGGGTTAATTCAAATTAATTTTGTTAGTTTCTTATAGGATACTGTGTTTTTCTTTTAATTGTGAGCCGTTTTAACTGTTTTATCTTTTACAGCTGAAGGCCGAAGGTGGTGGCGGTGGTGTCCCTCGGGTGGCGGCGATCCCCTGTGTGTGCGTGACTTTTAAGTTTTCTTTTGTGGGCACATTACCTTTGTTTGCTGTGTGAGTGGGGTGCTCACTTTTGGTTCGGACGTCACTTTCCCCGTTGACCCCTCCTCCCGCCGGTAAGCCTCAGCTTGTAACCCCCCGTGTCTCAGTTGGGCTCTTTAATTTCTATTTTGTTGTCAACCCTTGTGCTGACATAATAAAGTTTTGTAAATGAGCATCGTACCACGTCTCCTGCCATCCCTGAGTGAACGAACCTGAGTGCCTTTTCCTAATAGGTGAAGATTGACTTTCAGTACGGGTCCTTGGGCCCTAACCCAAGGTGGCGTTGTCGGTGATAACTAGAAAAACCAAAAGATTTTCTGATAACATAGTAGCTACCCTCGTGTCGCCACATACAGACAAAAGCATTGTACAGAACATCTACAAAATGAAAGAGGCCAAATAGAATGTGTGCTGTTGGGACGCATACAGAGTCTGTATGTAAGGAAATACGTTTATGTAAAGGAGAAAAAGAGAGACAAGAAAGAGAAAGAAAGAACTTGCCATTGCCATATGGGGTGGGGGTGTCAGGTCTGGTCTAGGTGGGTGGTACATGTCCACAATAACACCAGTTCGAAAAGTTTCCCAGCAGAACATTAGGTTGTCCCAATATGGTCAATATTACTTTTCCTGAGAGAAGTAGTTTTAATGATGTAACTCCTCTCGCAAACAAACACACAAAAGAGTATAAAAGTTAAGGGGGTCTCAGAGTCATAGTGTTGTGTTTTGTGTTGTTGCAAAACAATATACGTGACAGCCTCTTTGTAAAGCAGATGGAGCGTCTTCAATAAAATCAAATGTTTCTTAAAGGATTTGAGCTCCACAGTTTTTATTAGCAACTGTCAGTCAGAGTAAAATCCAAAACTTAACAACCAAGCATAAAGCTCTGTAAAGCTATGGAAATACTCAGATGATAACTCTTTGTACATTCATCACTACTAGCTTTTACATTGTTACATAGTTTTCACATTTGAATCTGTGAAATATCAAGTTAAGCCACTTCAATATTTTCAGAACAAAACAATGGTTTAAAAAACTGCCACTAAAGCATGATAGAAAAAAATAACAGGTTCTGTGCGAACCCAGGTCTCGCCTTTCTAATAAGACGACGGTTTTCCTGTCGCCTCGGTTCTTAGTGCCAACTGACAACAGCCACGTCTCCCTGTATCTTTTCCCTGTAGCATTCATACAGGTAGTAGAATTATTTGGCTCCCAGTTCTCACACAGTGTGACGTTTTGGCATTTTGAGACTAATGAGTTTCTGTGTCATTTATCGAGTCTCAAAGATGTATTGAATTTACACAGGATGGTAATATTCCTGTGATGGAATCTGCATTTGGAATACTCCTCGGTTTGGGTGATACATTTGTCTGGTTGTTGACGACGTGTTATATCCTGTTTGTCCTGTGAGATGACTCGACTTGTTGTCAACTCTATTTTGATTTTAATCTTTCAGCTCATCTGTTTATTTTTCTCTCGTCCATCCAGTCTAGGAAACATCACGGGTGTGTGTGTATGAAACAGTATGCCACTTCAGGCACACTTTGAGTGCAATGCATTTTAAGGTTTGTGCATGTTAAATGACACACAAGATTGTTACAGATAGGGCTAAGGGAACAGGTAGATGGCCCTTTATCAGGATTACAAGGCATGAAATAACACTTCAGAATAGTAGACTGGCCCAGTGAGTGCTTTACTATTATCATCACAATTAACATGCATTGTTAGGGTTTTTGTTGCTTAACCATAGTCAGGACTGCAGATGCAAACACCAGCGTTTACTGTAAGAATCAAGAGGTACGCCTGCAATCCACCCCAACCGCCTCCTGCCAGCTCTGACACAGTTCATAAGCGGGCTGTCTTAAAAGGAGAAGAAAAATAACTTTTCACATAAAATTTATTGAAAAATTATTTAATTTGATAAGAAAATGTGTTTCAGGGGTGAGGAATCTCCCATTCTAGGTATATTCCCTGGAGAGGAGTACAGTACACATGGGACTAGTTTGTGGCAAATAAATCCGCCATCCGTGCAGAAAGAAATGAATCTAAACATTCAAGGGCATTCAGTCGTTTTCTGATCTAAATCTATAAAGGTTGTAAAGGTGACACATAATTCTAGGCAAATATCTTGGAGACTTGTCGTGTTGATGTTTATCTTTCTTTTATAAATATATAATATGCAGCACTGATTTGAAATAGGATAACGGCGCACTCTGTAATCGAGTTAGGGGGCTATCCGTGTCAAAACAATAGCCGTGCTGGTGCAAACAATTAGACGATGTGTTGCGATAACAAAGCCCTGTTTTATGGTTACTGTAATACGTTTTGCCAGGCTGGGAATCATTCAGATAATATGTCTGACTTCCTGCAGTCAATTGGTAATGCAGTTAGACTAATGGCTGCACACTTACAGGCTTTACACTGCTGTGGATGATAAGTATAAAAGGTTTACATACATAAACAACAAGTGAGCCGTAAACCCCCACCACCACCGCCACCACCCCCCACGGGTATTCTATACATAAGTGGAATTGATGTAGCTGGAGGCAGGTGTGGTCTGGTGGAAAAGCTGCAGTACCTACGCTGCATGCATCAGCAGCCGCAGTGGCATTTTGAGGATGCTCTGTGATCATGCCACTGAGGTGGGACCAGCTACAGATCAGATAAGGTCATGAACGAGAGGATGCCGGTTCAAGCTTGTGGATCAGCCGGATAATTCAGGAGACAAAAACAAACGATCAGCTCCTATCCAACTCACAATGCTTGAAGAATACAAGTGAGGCATGAGTGTGAGACTGTACTGTGTGTACACGAGGCAGTCAATTGGTAGTTTGAATTTATATTTTTTCTTTTCTTATCAGTTTAAGAATGGCCTACAACTGAAACTGTTTAATCATCAGCCAACTAATGGATCAGCCAGAACACTCCTCTGACACGTCCCGATCCTTGTCTGTGTTCTAGTAGCGCCTAACAAACTCCCTTAACAATCACAAAAGCAATATGAGAGAAGAACGAACACTAATATATAAAATTTGTGACTCTTAAGTCAATTGTAAAATGCGTGCTTGCAGACAAATAAGGATGGCTGAGCCCCATTCCAGCTCAATACAGGTCTAAATAAGTCAGCAATTGAGTGTTTGTAAAGTGGCTCTATCTGTGATCCCGCAAAAAGATCCGCTCTGAAAGCAAACTGTATTCCTCTAGCTTAAAAACAATCTAAAACTCATCTAACAACGCTCAACATTAAAAGTAAGACTTGAAAGAGACACACTAAAACAACCTTGTTTTTTCCTTGTTCTGCCTTTGGTGTACTTTGTAATTGAGTTAAAATGTCATGGCTCATCCTGGGTTTGAATGGAGCTGGATTAAAGCCTTGGGGCAGTTATATTTAAAGATATTTAGGCAAGTCTGCTTCCTTAAAATTGCTCATTAGCAGCACATTGTCACTGATCTTGAAATGTTTTCATTGATTATGCAGCTCGGGCTCATGGCTAAGATTAGGAACAGATCTCCTTCTCAGTTAAAATAATAGATTTACCGTTTGGGGAAATAAATTAGATTAGGTGCTCTCACGTTTGGAATATGATGAAATAAATTGGCACAGCTCTCAGATCTAATTGGCTACAGCATCATACATATCCGTTATTATGAGAAGTAAGAGAGCAAATGAGCATATACCAACAGTGTATAGAGTACAGTGTAACAACAGTCACTAGAGAGTTTATTAGGTGTACTGTGAAAACAAATGCATACTAATATAACAGTCTTGCACTAAATCCCCCTTCAGGTTTCCACGTAAACACATTTTAGCTGTCTGATTATTTTGGAGGATGCAGTTTGTGGTGCTGCTTAACTGTTATTTAGCCAAGTGCACTGACTAAAATGGAGTCGTCATCATAACAGAAACGTGTGCAGGTACAACTTAATACAATTCAATAGTACTGCAAACCAACAGCCTCCAAAATGAAAAAGCAGTGGAATCAATGGTTTCTCAGTTATTTGAATCAGATGCTGAAAACCATAACCTTCTTGAAGCTTAGATTTAGCACAAGACTATTACATGAGTGCATTCGTTTTCTCCATTCGTTTGAACTGGAAAGTGAGTGTATGCTAAACATCCCATGTTATACCTCCTTGCTGTTTCTGGAAGAGGTCTGTGCCTATCCTATACGTGACACAAATACCCTAAAGAAAAGCGAGGCAGAATCAGACTAGAATAAACTAACAATTTAGCTTCCTCTGCTCTTTTTTATTATTATTATTTATTATATAATCTCATTGCAATCCAGGGACAGGGCTCGTGTCCTTTTGATGTCCTGATGGGCTAGGCTGCACACTTCTTTGTTCAGACAAGATTGATTGATGGAGAAGAGACAGGAACAAGAATTTATTTATTTCCTCATATTTAGTTTGTCTCTAGGGATACACTATGGACATGTAAGTCAGTAAAGGAGAGCGAACTAAGAAAGAGCTTTGCATATGATGTGTCTTTTCACAAATGAAGTGTCTTTTAAGCCTTAAATTAACCACATGTACACCGATCCTTATATTGCAGACAATGGACATGGGCCCTCTGAGGGTGTCCTGTGGTGTCTGGCAACAGAATTTTGTTCGTGGGGGAATTAGGGTGCTATTAGTTGAGGGGAGGGGCCTCTGTGGATCAGGCTTGTTCCAGTGCATCCCACAGATACTCGATCAGCGTGTGATCTAGGGAATTTGGAGGCCAGGTCAATACCTTGTGCTCATGTTTTTCTTTTAAATTGTTCCTAAACCATGTTTGTGTGTCAGTCTGCATCCTGCTAACATCCACATAAATGCGACGTCCAAATGTTTCCCAGGAGAAGCCTGTATTGCAACAAGATGGTCAGTGTTATTTACTTCTACTGCCAGTGGTTTTAATGTTGTGGCTGGGTACACTCCGGTGTCCTGTGTCACTGTCCTGTGATTTGTACATTTCCACAGAATGTTTTGAATGATACAATTCACCCTAAGTCAGTGACTAATACTTTTGCAGCGTTCGGTCACAAGGACAGATGTGAGACACAGACAATGCACATTCAAAATACACTGACATGTAATTAAAACTCAAACAATGAAGAGCTTGACAGGCGTCATTCAGCAGCCCCGACTCCTAGTGTGTATTTCTCTCTGTTCTAACCTCCCTTTGAAGATCCTGTGGTGCACATATAAATTAAACATGTGACCATAGGAGAAATCACTAACAATGACCTGCGGAAGATGATGAAACATGCGAGGCCATGTTCTAGTTTGATCCTTGAGCACCTGAGCTATTGAGCCACTGTCACTGCTCCCACAGACATCAGTGACTAACATGTCTTCTTTTTTTTTTTTTGTCGATGAGGTGTAACTAGCATTGGATCCGTGTGTTCTTGTGCGTGTTAAGGTGTGTGCGCTGACGACAGCAGTACCCGTGAAAGATATAAATTTTTTAGCTACATCCAAGAGTGCATTGATTTTTAAATATGTCCTCGCGGGCACAGTTCACTTTGATGTCCGGCTGGTTGTGCATACAATGCGATGCAATAGAAGGCAGCCAGGACGGGGGTGGGAAATAACTGAGAGAGACACATGGAGAGACACAGACAGACACACGTACTTTCTACTAAACTACACATGGATAAGCAAAGAAACACACATGCAACTCAATTTGCTCTCCCACTGTTGCTCTCAAAAAGTCAGTCTCCGTGTTAATAGTCTTTTCTCAGCTCTTGGGACACGTTGTACAGTTGTTACAACAAATAACAGTTATTGAGCTGTGATCTGAAATTGCATGTTCACACAAATCTACACATGCATATTTAAGTCAGCTTTTATTAGCAGCGGGTTGCCACTACTTTACTTCTGCTACTTCACAGATCTTTCAACACGAGCGTACTTACAACAGTTGCCACTCGTGCTTTTCAGCCCCCTGGCGTACTGTAGAATCACTGTAGAAGTGTAACCCAAAAAAATATTGCTTGATGCCACTTAGAGAAGTCTATCAATAAACCAACTTTCAGCTTGATGAGATGCCAGGTGACTTAATGTGCCCCTGTATTGATTTTAGAAAATGAAAGTAATTCAGAAAGGAGATGAAATGTGCTGATTGTGTTGTGGAAAAAAAAAAAAAGTGGGACAATTTGGGTTTTAGTCTTTTAGTGAAGTGAACATGCCCATCAGAGAAATGAACAACGGAGCACTGAGTGTTTTCATAATCGCCTATGATGACGTTGTCGCCGGCGCTGTAGTTAGGCAGAATACACTTAACGGCCCTCATGAGGAATCTTGTCTTACATGTAATTAGAAATACAGTTCACAAAACATGACCAGAATTCAAAGCAGTCATTTGTCATCAAGGAAGTTTATACCTTCTTCTCCCAGAGGGACAGTTTTTTTCTGTGTGCAAGTGGAGGGTTTCTATATTTACTCGGGTTGTCTGCATTTGCAAAGTGTAGTCTTCTGTCCATCACCTTATTTCAGAGTATAAAAAAAGTTACCTTTATAGATGCCATGACACATTTGTCAACTACCCACTTTTTCTTAGGTGGGTTTTTATTATATAAATCTAACAGTGATGTAGGTAGGACAATACTTGTGTATTTTTTGCAGCAGCAGCAGTATCTTTGCTGCTGTCGAACATCCGAAACCAAAGCTGGTAAATTAATATGTCAAAAGGGGTCTTCAAAAGTTTTTTTTTTCTCCCACAAATGATTTCCCTGACCACAAGTGTCCATCCTGTATATGTTTGTGCCTCTTTGTCTTCACACTTACACTTTATCCTTCCCACTTACTCACGGCATGTCCTTCCTTTATCATCCACACCCACTCTGCTCAGTAATTAGCAGCGTCTGTTCAGGTATATTAATGTCTGGGGCACTGGCAGGTGTGAACAGATACAATCTGTTCTTAAGCATGTAAAGAACTTCCCGTTGCGGCCAACAACTCCATCGCCGAGCTACAAGAACTCATTGTCACTGTCAGTGACACACACACACACACACACACACACACACACATTCCCACTCTCATCCACACACACATGCTGTGTAGTCAACCGCCATTCACTGTAGCTATACTGTATGTGCTTGTGTGTATCGTTTTTAGTCCTTTACAATTCTGCCCCCTCTTGGTAGCTGCTTTTGTAGCTGAAAGCTGGAAGTATAGACTGTGCTTGCTTTTATAAATGCTGAACTGCTGGAAAATATCTGACCATTACTTAATGAATGCTGAGAGTCTTCATCTCACATTTCTTGAAGACATAATCAGAAGCAGTGACAACAAGTTGCAAGTTGGATCCCATTAAAGCCAAGACACAATGCTAAACCAAAATAAACATAATAATTATAAGGTTAAAGGAGCAGAAATCATTTTAAATATTGCATTAGTTGCTGTTTCTTGCCAAAGGCTGCAACACCATCAAAACACCCAGGGTCCAATCTGCTTGTTCTGTACACTACCACACTGCATGATCTGTGCTCAAACACCCTATAGTAAACCTTACATGATGCACTGTACCAAAATTAGATGCTAAAGCTCATCAGATGATCTGGTTACAAACCACTGAAGGTAGAAAAAGCAACACAGGCCCAAACCCAAAAAAATACGTCAGGACCAGTCATGACTGACACACGGTGAACTTTCCTTTTTTATTTGCTATTCAACTTCTTGTCTCGTATGTCTTAAAAGTCTTTTTAAGAGCACCCTAAAGTACGAGTTATAGCTCGTGTCACATAACCAACGTTCCTGGTTTGATTTCAGCCGAGGGCTTTATTGCCTGTTGCACCCCCCTCTACCCTTTGTCTCCCTACCCTTGTTTCCTGTGTGCCCCTTCACTTTGAGACTGTCAAATAAAGATAAGAAGCCAAAAAACGCACTTGAACAGGAAGGCTGAAGGAAACATAAAAGCAGCATCATGGCGATAAATGCAATGTAGGGTTAAAAAAAAAAGGCCAAGAACCAAGAAACAAGTTCCGTTTAAACTACACATGCACACAGTTTGGCACTCTGTAGTCCTGGCTGCACCGTTCACTGGGGCAGTTTGAAAATTATAGGAATAAAAAAGAAAGAAAAAAAGGATGAGTGAGAAAGGAACAGAGAGCACAGGATGTGCAGGAATCAATGCTGAGCGGCTATATTTACCATGGTCCAATTAGACAGGAGGAGACTGGAGCACACTAATGACCTGACATTTACACACACTGAACCCTTGATTTGTTGTGATTACGCTGGGCGTGTGTGAGAGACGGAGAGAGCGACGAGCAGCGAGTCGGAATTAAAGCAAGAAAGAGTTTGAATGTGAGTCACTCACTTCTCGTTACGAATATGCAGCTAGACAAAACAGTAAAATCAACCGCATTGTCCTCAGGTATTATGTATAAAAGTAGAATTTCTTCAAAAAGACGCAACAGATTTGTGCTGTAGAAAAAGAAAAAGCAGTTTGCAAGAAGAGATGCTAGACATCACCTTGTCAGTGAAGAGTCTCAGACATTCAGGTATCTCTACAACAAAGCTAAGACACTGATCCACTTGAGCTTTTTCAGTTATGAGAGAAGAATTAAAGAAGCCACTTTTTATGAGTGTTTAAACACATTCAAGAAACCTCTAGCAAGTTCAGTTGCCTTTGCTCATCAAGTTAAAGCTAGTAGTAACCATATATTTTAATTAAGGTAAACATGGCAGTAACCCTGCTGCGTATGCCCTAATCAGAACCCAAGTTAAAGCTCCTCACGCTTTCAAAGATATCAATAGAGCTGAAGTTGAATTTTGGCAGTTAATTTTGTTATCCAACAAAGTAAAGCTCAATGGAGTTGTGCTGGAGGAAATCAAACCTGCTTACTTGCTATCTGAGCTTTTGAATTTTCCATAGTTACTATAGTTGTAGTGCTACCACTGAAAATTAAACTGAGTAAATAAAGGTAATTAGACTAAAAGTAATTAAATGATTGACATATAACGACGTGGAACAGAAAACCAACGTGGCATTATCTAAGAAGCTACTCCTTTCTTTAAGTTGGACTTTTGCACATAGCTTACGGCCGTAAACAGGCCCCATCTGCTCCTGCCTCGCTGTTATACCAAGAAAATCTCCCATTATCTCAAAATGCCTTGGCCAACCGCATCCCAGCCCATATCCTCAGGCCTACACCTAGAGTAATCTCTCTCCCCTTCTTTAACATCAGCCCTTATCCTGATATTCCTCATAGCCTCTGCCCATTTCCCCGGCCCTGTCCTCATTTCTCTCCCAAGCTCTGGTGAACCATTGTCCTTGCCCAGCTCACTGACGGTGCTACTAAATCACGTCTGATTCTGTCTCGCGCGGAGCATTAGCTTACCTTGCTCTGTTATTGCTAGCTTTGGCCCGTCGGCATCTGGGTTCTGCGCGGTTCCGCTTACGAGTGTCTTCCTGCCGCTGCGCACGCACGCGGCGAGGCACACACCAATTCACGCGCGCACGCACATCCCAGATTATTCTCAGCGTGCTGCGGTGGAGATAAATGGCTCCTCTGTTGCCTGGCCACAGGTTGGCAGAGCCTAGAGGGAGAAAGATCCATTTGAGAGCCCTGCAACACAGGGCAGGGTTTGAGGGGATAACTGACAAAGGTAGCCTATAAATTCAATAATGACAATTTCCAATATAGGCTACATGCTCCAAGATGATTAGTTTGGCAAAAGCTGAGTGTGATCACTGTGATCAGTGAGGAGAATAATACAATGCTTTTTTTTTTAAATGTAGCTGAATTGTACAGTCAACAGAACCTGTTTCACTCAACAATGGTATTTTATTATTGTTCATAAATATCTGATTAGTGAGCTGACGAGAGGAGGGCGACAGCAGCAGTATGTCCTGGTTAAAGCCATCTGCTTCACAACAGGAGGAGGATCTATCTGTCTGGGAATTACCTACTGATGGGCAACACCTGGAGGGAGACATGTGACTCAGTCTAAGAAGCTGAGTAGAAGACGTGTCATAAATTCTTCAGTGCAGGGATGCATCTTGCATACTTGGAAAGTTTGGATAGACACTCATCTCATAGCCCTCCCTAAATTCTGGGCACTTTGCTTCCCTCTAACATGATCTGACCTCTTGCAGACTCGATATTTGTTGTCGGGAATCCTATTATTATTCCTTTATGTGAAGGGTGTCGCTGAAAGAGGTTCAAGATGTCCTACCTTTCGTTTGACAGCTGAACAACAACAGCACAGCTATCTGCCGGGGAATTACTGACAGCTGATACAAAAACACAGGAAGATACGGGTCGAGAGGGAAATCTGTCTTTTAGTCGGCACGCCTCTGTTTGGCCTTGATTCCATTCAGCCGATAGCAATGCCACCCAACTGATGACACAACCATACTGTATGTTTAAATAACAAGTGGGAGAGGACAATAGTAATGTACAGCTATAGTATAAGGCATCTGAAATAGTCAGCTGTATTTATGTAAAATATGACACGTTAAGGTGCTCATCGATGTACATTCACTGTGGGGATACAGGGCACACAGACACACACACCAATAAATTCATTCATTCATTGTCCTCTGGTGGGTTGCAGGGCAGCTGGAGCCTTACCCAGGTGTCATTGGGCGAGAGGCAGGATACACCCTGGACAGGTCTCCAGTCTAAGGCAGGGCTACACACCAGTGAAACAAAATAAAATTATAAAAAATACAATTGCAAACAAGTTAGAGTATAGTCAGTGTATGGTTGCATCTAAGAATTAAAGAAATAAAAAGAAATCAAGTGGAACTGTGTTCCAACCACGCCCCAGAGTGACCCACGTTATGGCAAAACAAGAGAAAAAGAGAGAGAGAGAAAGATAATGGGATGTCACAAAAAGGTTTAATTGAAAGCAATCAGAACACAGTCAGCTCAATCATTGCTGGATATGTTATTTTCTTGTTGGAGAGCAACTGCTGTTTAATGTGAACCAATGTATATGTAAGAATAAGAATGAATTCTATTCCTGCAGAGAAAGCACAGAGTATCTTGCACATCTTGCCTTTGATCAGTTATTATTTTATATCTATTTGGGGTGGGTGCACTGAAGGTTGGGGGTCTTTACAATGTTCCTATATCATCTGTCATCATTGACTTTAGGAACCACTGGTCTGTAGCAAAATATAAAAACCACCTGGCTTGTAAAAAGCATGCAGATATATTTAGGAGACTGGTTAGCTGTAGTTAGCTTAGTGATCTCATGTTCATAGATTGTGTAAAAAAACTAAATGAGAAACACATTCACAGTAAAAGGGACTTAAATATAATGTTATATGTTAAAGCTTAAGTACCTGGAGATTATGTAGAAATGTGTGCTCTTTTAAAGTTTTATTGAAAAAATGTAAAGGGAGTATAATTATACTATTGGGGAAACAACTAAATGCATTAACATTGCTGAACTGTAATTTACGTTACCACCGTATATTCCATTGCATACTGCTTTATTTACTAAAATGCATCTCAGAGGGAAATGTACTTTCTGTTCCACTGCATTTATTTGACATCTTCAGTTATGTTACCTTTAAGATTTGCCACACTAAATAATATATCAGGCATTTAACATACAGCACTGTTAAAGATTAAAGCAGTTTCCAAACTTTTTGGCTTCTCACGTCTCAAGCAGTGTGTAGCGTAGTCAGGGTCACGTTTGAGACGATCTTCAAATTTCTCACATCACATCATTTCAACAAATGATCCAAAATCTCACCAAAGATTTGACTGTTACACCTGTTTTTATGCACTTTGAAATCCAAATCTAGACTTATAAGCCATAACCTATAACTAATACCTGGAGCACTAATGACCGGAGCACAGGCTCCTAATGTAATGGAAACATTGTTCACTACGCCATGAAATAGGACAAACCCCAGATACAGCTTTGAAACAGGAGATTTTTCAAGACCACTTAGAGAACGTTTTGTCTCAGATATGAGCAAATAAGCTAACGTTGTACTAGCAAGATTCAAAGCCAGTAACATTGGTTAAGAAAACATGAGCTATAAGCTGACAGTATATTACCAACAAGACTAGAAAGCTGTCAAACTATACCAACATCAATATATCACAATTTTCACAAAATAATGACCGGCCGTGTATCAGCTGTAGCATGAGGTAGAGATGATCACTTACATGATACAAACTATCAATAACTTCTTTCAGCTTGTCTACTCCAGTCACCATCCTGTGGTGTTCAGAGGATAACTGTTGCTATGGTTACTTACCATAACAGGTGTCCTTTATCATGTAATCAGTGTGCATGTAATCCATAACAGTATTCAGCATCTACATCGCTGAAATTTCATGGATTCACTTAGCCTATGAATATCTTTCTTTCTCTTTTGACACTTCATGTCCTTCAGAATGTATTTCCAAGTGGCGTTATTTGGTCATAGGGTCGTGAATTGTTTTCCACATCTGCAGGGCAAAGTCTGCGGCAAATTACCATAAACAAAGCTGAAGTTGGAGATAGCTGGATATGGCCAAAATGTTAGCGGTTATTAATATTCTGCTGGAGTGTTTCAGTGTCTGCAAGGAGGCTTTACACTCTCTCTCTCTCTCTCTTTCTCTCTTGCTCTCACCAACTGTCTGTTCTCTTAATTGGAGCTGGGAGTCCAGGACCACTTCTCTGACCGCCGCACGCACCCCTGGGAGGCAGGTACAGCAGCCAACACAACCCTGTGTGGGCATGTGTGAGTGTGTGAGTGAGAGCGAGATGTGAAGTGGTAAATGAGCTATAAAGGAAGCGTACAAGACTAATAAAGGGCGTATTCTACCAGAACGCTTCGCTGTGTGTGTTTATAGGATCTAAAATCAAGGGGTTAGCGTTGTTGTGTGTGACCCACACAAGAAGAAAATAAATGATGGGTAATTAATTATTTCTGTCCTGAGTAAATGAAATTGATTTGGTAAAACATGAGAAACTCTTTTGTGTACCTGTTAAACAGATGAAGCGTAACAAACAGAAATGTCTGCATTCTTTCATTGTGAGCTTTATTGGCAGCATTTCCTTCAGATTGGTGCACCATTAATGTCCGAATCAAGAGGAGACAAGTGCCCAACACTCAGCAATATGTTACAACCACAAGTTCAACAACACACAAGACCGTCACACTGTCAAATACAACACACACAGAATGGTGCTCATTACAAACACATTCCTTTAAACATCTTCCATCCAAATGGCTTTTTAAGAATCGGGAGTGTGAGTCTGGAGTGATGGGATTTGAGAGGTGACTGGTGTTGGTGTATATCTCCCAGAGTCTTGTGTGTTTTTTTCTTGTGTAATTCTGTAGAGTGCAATTTTCTAACCTTCTATTTTGTGTGTGGAACCAAAATCTGGTAAAGTGCCTCTTCAGCCTAATGATGTGGGACATTGTTTAGGAAATAAGCTTAGTGAACTGAGAATGCTGTCTGAGTGACCAACATAGTCACAGTAATTATTATTATTTTTATTTTTTTGCTTGGCTTGGACAAATTAGCCTTTTTCTATTGGATTGTGCTTTATATGTGTTTTAATATTTCAGTTTTAAAAGGGGTCTTAGAATTTAAGTTACCATCTGTACATCGTGTATTATGAAGCTGCTGAGTTATAGAAGGGACCCTGAGATGTGTTTGTGAAAGAGCTTATCTGCTTATGTGTGCTCACCATGTAACTGGAGATATATCCTACGTGTAACATACAATGGGTCTAACCCATTGCATGCTGGGAAAGGTGTAACCTTGAACAGGATGTCAGATTTAAATAATGATGAATTGGCCGGTGGTAAATATTGACAGAAAACTGTGGAGCATAAACCCAAGGTACAATTTTCGATTCAGCACACCCAGATAATGAAAGGAATATCTAGGTACACAGAGTGTGTGTATATCTACGGCAGAAAGACAGAGTCAACGTCGCAGTGTAGCTAATGCTAACATGTAGTTATACAGTATGTTGCAGGCCTCCCAAATGCTGCAGGAGACCAAACCTCCCCGCACCTATAAAACTCTAGAGGGGAAGAGCTGGTCTGGAGTCACTCCGTTGGGAGTCGATTGCACCCCAGCAAAGATCATCCAGTCAAGCTGTTTGAGCTGGCTTTATGTGGTGATGGACAGAAGAGTAACGGCAACTTGGTCATGTATATATGATCTGAACACAGCTGATTTGATTTTGTTTTTGCTTTATTTTTGCTTCTGATTGGTGGTAGGACTATCCAGCTGTGCGCAGCGAGTGTCTGTTAAAACACGCTTTATAATAAAATCCAGATGCATGTTACGGACAGTAATCAACCAATCTAATACATTAGTAGAAAAAAAAATATCCATTTCAACGGCTGATGCGCTGATCACTTTAGAAAACTGTAGGTCAAAACATACCAGCGATGGATCTTCTGATAATGATCATGTTTTTGCGAACCCCTTTTAGTGGTACCATGTTGATGTTGTGATATTGTGTCAGAAATTCTGTTGCCAGTCATTTTGTTTTTATTTCTGTTATACAGCAACATGAGAACATGAGAGTTCACACTGGTAGCGCCAGTCCTCTTAGCGATACATAATTACTCATTTGTAAATGTGTGTGATGGCATTACGTGAGCATAGCTGTAGTATTTTAATGTGTATGAATCTCTCTCACTGTGTAGATACCCATAAACCCGCCATCTCTGTTAGTCAAACTTTTTGTCAAGAAAAGAGCTGGGTTTTGTCTCCATCATAAAAAACTCTCTAATTCTCTCTCTATCTGTGTATCTCTATACGCAACACAAGCTCCAATTAAATCAGGACTACATCTTGAGAATAAGGCCAACACTCTCTGTTTAAGTAGTGAATAGAGTCCTTCCACGTGTGTGTGCACAAAATGTCAAATCTAAATTAAAGGGCAATTTAATCATCAATAACGCCAATTAAAACAAAGGTCTTATTTTGACATGTCACAATAAAACCCAAAGGAGACATAAAAGAATGGGACACGAAAAAATTATAATAACTCAACCCAAACCTGCAGGGGCGCTCATAAATTTACACCAGATGAGAGAGATTTCTGAAAGAAGCTGCGATTGATTAGCCCGCGGGTAGTTAGAGAGCATCTGCTTGTTTGAATTGCGGCGTGTGTTGTCGCTTTCTGATTGTTCTCAGTTCTCTCAGGACCTGTAGGATCCAATCATCCCTTTTTCTCTTTACAAGGAACCAATAAAATCACCTCGTACCTGGATAACCCCAACCCCTCGGACTCAGACAAGTGATTTACAACATCTGAGAAAGATTAAATGTTTAATATTTTGTCGCTCAGCTCACACTTCTTGGCGGCAGTGCAGCGTGAGATAAATGTCGACACGTGGGGCAACTGCAGCTGTGACTTACTACACGACGCAGTTTCACACGTTTGCCGATCTTTCAACGAATGCTTAATTTTCATAAACATATGCAAGAGATTGACACATCTGTGAGCGTGTTTGATTAAATCCAGAGTGCACGGCCTGGTCAGCTCCCCAGACAGCCCCTGTGACAACCCTCCTTGACAGCATGTCTGTTGTCGCTTCAGGAAGAGACATGTGGTTGAAGTGTTGCTACATTATCAGACTCCTCTCAGTTTCTCCGCCCTAGGCTGTCTGTCTCATTGCTTGGCATCCACTAATGCCACCCACACCGCGAACGCCCCGCACAAACTGTCTTTGCAGCACAGGAGAATTTGCCACTTTACATCCATCCCTCTTGCTCGCTCGCAGACACACGCATCAGGGTGGCTGCCTGGAGCTTCTCAGTGTCAGGGAGGAAAAGTAAGCGCCAAAGGATGAAGCAGATTTAGTGTCCAAGGGAGGCCTTCTCAGAAGTTTTCTTTTACAATACTGAAGTGATTTATTTATGGTGCCCAAGCAGTGTTCCACTTTCCCCCTTGACCTGGTGTTAGTACATGTTGTTCTTGCGCTAGTTTTAATACTTAATCCTTCTATTTCCTGCACCCTTGTCTCTAACATGTCTAACTTATTCTTTTATGTAGCTGTAAATATGTGGGGTCTGCTGCAGCCTATCCCAGCTGTCATCAGGCAAGAGGCATGGTAACCCAGGACAGGTCGCCAGTCCATCGCAGGGTGAACACAGAGAGACAGACAACCATTCACACTCACATGCACACCTATGGCCAATTTATAATCACCAGTGAACCTAATGAGCATGTGTTTGGACAATGGGAGGAAGCCGGAGTACCCGGAGAGAACCCACGCAGACACAGGGAGAACATGCAAACTCCACACAGAAAGGCCCAGTAGACCCATGGATTCGAAAACGGGACATTCTCGCTGTGAGGCATCAGTGCTAACCACCTCGCGACCCATTATGTTTTTTGTATATAATAAAGTTTAAAATTTAACAGGCAGTATAGAATTCTCTCAATATAATGTTTGACATTCTGCCCCTTCTATGGCGCATATAGGGTAATTAGCGCAACATATTAGTGCAACACATTCCAAGTGCACGAGCACGCATTTTCTCTTATTCTCTCATCTGTCTTATATGTCTTCATTTTGTTCAGGAGGCTGCACGCAGCACAGTGTCTGTTGTAATCTGCTTCCTCCTGACAATTCTCAATTCAGATGTATCTGAGCAGCAACACCAATTTGTTCTGTCATACATCAATTTCACAATCTGAATCAACCTGCCCTCTGCAGTGACCTCTCTCTCTCTCTCTCTCTCTCTTCATCTGTCCACTTTTTCTCCCATTTTCTTTCTCTCCTTTTCTTTGTCTCTCACGCATGTCCTCCCTCATTTTATGTCTTTGTCAGTCTTGAGGTTTTCTGACTTTTGCACCAAAAAATCATGCAGAACTACAGTATGTCGTCAAGAAAAAGTAAAAACATTTTCAGTTCCTTTGGATTGAGGAACCTTTTGGGAAAGTAAGGACTTTTCAGAAATGTCCTTTTTTTTATTCAAAGAAACTTCCAAAGGGCTTCTGAGGGGCTTATTAGGGTAAGGGCTAACACATTACACCAATTAATGTTCTTGAAAAGGTAGCTGGATTCTCTAATGTTTGTGCAGTATGAGTGTTTTTTTATTACTTGAAAGGGATTCCCTGCCTCCTAGATGTCAGATTGTGGAGTGCAACCAACTCCTTCGCCATCCTCTCATTCCAAGCATGTACAAAACATAGACTGTGTAAATATAGACTTCATTTCGACCCTTCCACACTTCCACCAGACTTACTCCCATTTTTATTTCATTAATAAATGCACTCTGCTCTACCTCCACCAGTTACTTCAGCGGTTGGAATGGCAACTTGTAGTGATTCTGATGTCACATCCTATTTCTCTAGCGTCAAATAACTAACCAAAACAAAAGTTCTCCAAAGAATAGACAGTGGCGGCTAAAGACGTGAAGCTTGTTGCATTTAGGTCCTGACAGACAAATGGTTTGCTCAATCACCTACTGAGTATTTTGTGACTGCTCTTTTCCTAACACTTTCCAAGGATGGCTTTTGGAGATGGGTCTGTGTGAGAAACCATCTGGTCAGGTTATGTGGTCCATGCATGCTAGTGTATTGTGGCAATGCTAGCATTCTGTGTCAATATTACAAAGCAGTTAAACATACACTGCGTTAGAATAAAATATGTTTTACCTCTTCCCATGAAATGATTGTGACAGTGTCATTTGTATAAATACGAAAAAAAGAAGAATGCGTCTAAAAACAAAATGACAGTATTCCAGCTTTACTGAAAAAAAGTGTACATTGACTTTTACTGCCACAAAAAAGAATATAGATTCACTTCTTACTCTTCTTGAGTAAATTTCAAGCCTACATTTGGACTTTTACTTGACAAAAGAAAATGAATGGAAAGCAGTGGCTTCCTGTAAGTTAAAAAAAACACTATTGACTGAAAAATCTTTGGCATGAATCTAAAGAAAATTGTAGGGATAAAAAAATATGAAACCAAATAATGAACAAGATAAAAGTGAATTTCAGCTGGCTATGTAACATTACTTTGTTTGTGTGCAGAGAACAGCGCTAATCTCCTGCTGTTAATACTGGTTTATTAATGGCAGAAGTACTCGGACTACTGCTTTTAATGGACCTTCTGTAGCTGATAACTAAAACCCATAACACAACACATGTGTGAGCAAATTATAAAGCGAGTGAGACACCGAAACAAAAAGTGAGGATGCAAGAGAGAATATGGCAGGGCTGAGACGAGGAAAGGAGAAGGTTAGATATTCATTAGTGCGTTCCACGTGTTCCATTACTATCAGGCTGTTGATGCTTTTGCTTTTCCCATTTGTGTTTTTTTTTTTTTTTTCCAGCTTGCACAAACCAAAGCATCAGGATTGTTTTTCTCCCTCTACTTAACCACGTGTGAGAGCTTAATGAGGAGAAAAGGTGAGCGAGGTATCAGAATAACAAAAAGACACAAAAGAAAGAACGAGGAGCAAGCAAAGCAGCACCTATGCTAATGGACTTAATGGGTTTATTGACGGGGTCTGATAATGTCCCTCCTTCACCTGGTTTATGGTTTAGCTGGGTTGCGGAGTCGAAACGCACCCGTATAGGATGGGGTTTATAGTGTTTTCATGGTACGATGAGAGGCTTTTAGAGGTTTTCTCTGTGTTTTTCATGTAGGTAGTCTGGTTTTAGAAGTAGCGCATCTTACTGCCATTTAGTTCCTCAGTTCTTGGAAGTATTATACCTAACATGTATACAGTATTCTTGACAGAAGTTTCCAGTGTATTTAATGATTTTTCTAAACCGACAAACTTGAACCATGTCAATCAAGCCCAAAATAAGATAACACTCACTAACTGTCATTAAAGTGTATTCTGAGATCACTACAGCAACTCACTCGGTCGAGACATCAGCGTCAGGAAAACCAGTTTGACTGGCTTCCAGCCTGATCTTGAGTTATTACTAAATGCCATGTGAATTTCCCCAAAAATTTTCTGAAACTGCCCTTTAAAAGCTGCCTGAAATTCCAGATTGCGGGCTGTCATGTGCTTTACTGACAGCTCAGAGTGGAAGGAAATAGCAAAGTTATCAGCTGTCAAAATGTTCACCAAAACAGATCAGATGCAGAAGTACTTCAATGTTACCTGTTCCTGTCTCACCTCCCCTTTCAGTGTGCTTTCTCCAGGTCATTATCTCATGTTCAGCCTCTCCTCTCTAAGGCCCTTGCTGCCACACAGCACTCTGTCTGTTATGCTGTGCTGAACTTCCCTTCGTAGAGGACGTGCCACCTAAGCCAAAAGAATTTCATCCCCTCTATGGTTCACTCATTTCGTTTAATGGCAAGTGAAATGCTGGCCATTCCCCTCTCCCTTGGTCATCACATCACGCCGTGGCATTTTTCCCTGGAGATATGTGACCTTTATCAGGGAGCACAGCCCGGTGTTGCTTCGGCTAACTACTGACCCTCTCTGAGGGAGCTCATTAGCCAGCCACACTCTCACCTGCCACTTTCCAGACACTTGGGCAATTAGGCTCTTTACAAATACCACCAATACCTGAGGACAGCCAGCAGCCAGGGACAGACCAGGAGGGCAGAACTGATGAATGTGCATGTGTGTTTGTGTGTGGAAGAAGGAGGGGTCTAGATCACGCTGTGTAAATGCGTCAGGTCTTTAAGGTGCAGTGTGTTACGTGTGTAACAGGTTTGTCCTCATGTGCTGGTTGTACATACTGAGATCACAGCAGACTGAATTGAATTATTCATGTGCAGGTTAAATGGACAGGTTTCTAATTTTGCTCTAAAACAGTGGAAAGAAACTCGAATAGTACAAAACAAGAGGGACAATCTCAACAAGACTCAAGGGACCAGTGTTCTTAATTAGAAATGCTTTTTATATAGTCAAACTGCTTCCAGAAAACGCTCCCTTCACATCTTTGCGAATCTCTGCTCCATCCGGACGAGTGTTTGAATTCCATTTCAGAAAATAATCTCTGTCATTGCTTACACTCCTGCAAAAGCGTATCACTCCATATATTGTCGATGCAACTGCAGGAGTTATCAGCCAAGCGAAACTGTGGCAACTCGTTTTGAATTGATTGAATTGTTTTCTGTCAACAAGTTCAACATTATCTTACCTGGATTGGTTTCCAGTCAATAATAAGAGTCTATGCACTGACCAGCTGGACTACTTGGTTGGACAGACTGCTCAGATCATCTCTTTTATGTTAACCATGCTTCAAGAAACAGACTTAAAGGTAAGAGGTAAAACAAATAAAAACGAGCAACTGGACTTGTTTGAGCTTTTGTACCCGGATAAAGCTGGACTTGGATGACTGAGAGTCTTTACAGACGCATTGTCTGATCAGTGTACCACATGTAACACCATGTAAAGGCCCAAAAAGATGACAAAAGTGACTGAACGTCTAGCTGGTAACACATAGTCACAGAACGTATCATATCCTCTCCCTCTACTGCTTAATAGTGTGTACAGTGTTATATAAGAGTTTTTCAATCCCTGGATTTCCCTGTTGGAAACAAAGAACGTCACAGTCTTCTCTAAAGTACATAGAAGTCAATTGACCTTTGTTTTAATATCTCACAATCTCATTACCCGGCGGTGTCGACCTTGTAATTGTCACTGGTTATGTAAGCCACAGCAAAAGCCACAACCACAGAGCCTGAATTATCATTAGTGCCATCATTAACCTGCAATCATAAAGGCTAAAGTAATGTAAACTTCTTAAATATTCAGTAGCACAGCCCGCTGCGTGTGCTTATTTAAAAAATAAAAACCATGTGGAACTAAGTTCAATATAGATCCCGTGTTTGCCATTGGTAGAAAACTTGGGAAGATCAGAACAAAGCATAGTGTCCTGTCTTCCACTGACTGGCAGCTGTTTGGACAAACTGATGGCTCAGTGAGCTGTGGCACTTGATATGTACTTGGAATGTCTTTGAACTAGATGGACAGTCATTGCGGGATGTCACCCACTCCCATCTATCCTGTCACTCACACTGGCCGATTGGACACAGACTGCCCAATTAAATCAAAGAGTAAAAAAAGCCTAATTCTTAGCCATTGTGCTCCTTTGATTGCGGATAGTGTCTAATTTGCTAACTGGGAGAGGTTCTGCTAAAGTTGAGAACTGAACACAGAAACTCTTAATGATGGCACAGGAAGGGAAATGAACCGAATATACACAACGAGCTGTCAAACTCAATCAAACTGTTGAAAGTTGCACAACAAAACTGTGAAACCAGGCTTTACATCTCCTGTCCTGCCTGCTGACCCAGACACAAACTCTGTACGTGCCGTCGAGGTGATGTGAAGGCAAAGATGGAGGGAGGAAAACGGATAATGAGAGAGATAGAGGGGTGCTCTACTCCAAGGTGAACCGAACACCCTATCCAAGACTGTGGTATCCTTCATTAGACAACCCATCTCATTAAGCAAGTCTAGCTATAGGCCACAGCGATATGCTGAAAGAAATAAGCCTTTATTTAGGAAGTAAGGCCAATTAGCATTTTCTTTGTGAAATCCTTCCTAATGAGGTAGCAGACTTTGACATACAGCCACTATAGCCCAGCTAAATGATTCCTGGAGCCTTTTGTCAGCTCTCCCTGGGCAGCACGTCCTAGCCTGCAAATATTTACAGTTCAGAGCCTCTCGGTGGTTGCATTAACAGCAGCATTTTGATGTGGAAAAGGTTAAAGTGCTATATGCAAATGCAATACATTTGTTTGTGTATTTTAGTGATTCTGAAGGGCCCACTGACCCGGCAGACAAGGAGGTATGTAATTGTGCATTCTTGTTGTCACTCTCGCCTTCTCTCTCTCTCTCTCTCTCTCTCTCTCTCTCTCTCTCTCTCTCTCTCTCTCTCTCTCTCTCTCTCTCTCCCTTCGCTCATCCACTGAAGCCCATCTTGAAATGGCGAGACACTGCATGACCATCTCTTCAGCAAACAATCCTTAATCCTATCACCTCATCTGCAGCTTCCTGTTAATCCTGGACAGAGAGAAGGGTTAGAGAACAAAGGGAACATGGGCATAGTGAAGAATGCCAACTTGTACAAACACTGACAGCTAACAGCTCTGCAAATGGTTCGTTGTATTTAGTTTTCTGACATAGATCTAAAACCAATAGTAAAAACACAAATAGTAAGCACACAGATGCTTCCTAGATGGTCAGTCTATGCTGCTGAAGAAGAACGTAGCATTTCCAAAAAAGCTGCATTTTATGACGATAATAAAATATTTAATATGGGATGATGAGGGACCAATCAAGAGAGACATCTCTGCTTCTGTTTGAAATGAAGACATCTGAGTGGTTTCCGCTTGCAAAAGTCCTCTGACCACAAGAACGAGTGCTGCTAGCAAGCCACTGAGAGTCTACCCTGCCCCCTCCTGATTCATAATTTAACTTTTTTTTTTTTATATATATAGCAGTCAGTGGTGGACAGCACCCAAATCTGAGAAAGCGGGGAATTCAGAAAACATACAAGAGGGGTTTACCCCATGACCCCATGATATAAAAAGCTTTCCGCAACCTTTATTTCCACAATCTGTCTTTTTTAGGAAAGGGTATGTGAGTATGTATGCCGAAGAAGACGGAGAAAACAAGTGAGACAAAACTGAAAGAGGGACAGAAACCCAAAAGAACAGATGACTACTGCGCTCTTTAAACACTCCTCTGTCAACATCTCAGACCGTGTAACCAGCTGTGTGGATTAAAAGTGATACTGATAATGAACATAAACAGCCTCCCTCTTTCGCTCTCCCTCTCTCCTTCTGTCTCCTGCTTTGTCTTCATAGCCACAGGCGAGGACTGAATAATTCTGTTTGAGATTTGTAAAAGTAAGGGAGAGAAAGACATCTTGACGTGCTCAATGCGAAAATCGTTGAGAGGTGAGAAATACCTTGTCTGCCAGAGGTTGTGCCACAGATTCACAGCTGAGAGTTGTGGTTCTGTGACATCTGTATTATGAGGTCTGCACTCTTAAAAACAACTAGAGTTGGACATCTAGTACTGTAATGGGTGTGTTTCTGTAGATGCTAAATGAAAGCCACATAGTACAATAATCAATACAACATGGGTAGGTGCATTGAAAATAGGTTCTGGGAGCACAACTGCAACAAACTAGCTACTGCTGAGAGGAGATTATTTTCAATACGCTTCTGATCGACAGCTGCTGTTACTATTACGCAACCATCAAACTGGTCAACATTAAAACTAAATGAATTAAATTGTTTTCTGTTTTCAAAGAATCAAGAAGCAGTCAGATACTGCACAAGAAAATCTTTTTCCTAATCAAGATACATATGTGTGTTCATACTTTGGGAAAGGGTCTGCCCCTGTGCAGAATTCAAATAGCATTCCTGAATTGTGAATTAAAGAGGATATACTTATGTGATGTAAAACACAAGCTCATCATATTTGTACTTAAACAAATTAAAACGAGGGAATAAATGACTTCTTTGTGTTAGAACTTTCATTTCCATTAAGCTGGTAATGTTGAAAACTTTCTCATGAAAGATCAGCGTGCATAAAGGTTTCCTTCCTGAGTAGTGGGCCATCTGTATTGCTAAAGTGTTCAACAAGGCACTGATTTCCTTTGAGCAGCAGGGTGCTGTTCTGTTGCTGAATGCTCTGTGGCCTCCTGGCAAAGGCCAAGGGAAAAACAAGTGTTTCCTAAGGGGATCTTTGAAAAAAATACCTTTTTCATAGTAGCAGTGAAGCAAGTCGAGGCAACATTAGCAGTACTACGGGATGTATGGATGGGCGGAGGGATGAGGTGGATAGTCAGGGCAGATCCTCATTATTCCTCCTCTCGCCTCTGATCCCTTGTTATCCCAACACTCATCGCTCATCCATCACCCGGGGGACTGAAAGGAATAACTTTCACATTTGCTTAATTCCCCCAACGTGCCTCCCAGTGCAACTTAAGGCAATTCCATTTTTTGTTGTTGCTTTAAAACCTGGTGCTGTGGTCCTTTATAGCTCAGGGGAAAGCATGTGCCATAAATATTACCAGGCTAGAGGACTTGATTCACAGTGGGGCCAACTATGCTAAAAATGTAACATGTCGAAATGGACTTTGAGCAAAGACATCTAGTAAACTGCATATGTAACTGTATCATGTTGCCATTAGTTTTCTCCCCTTTCCTACCCCTTCTCTCTGCTTTCCTCTTAGTGATTTCTCTGGCTTGGAAATGTGTATTTCTGATCCGAGGAGCTGCATGATTCTGACCTGAGGATCTGCATGTTTCTGATGCAAGGAGCAGCATGTTCACGATCTGCCAAGCTGCATGTTTCTGATCTGCCTAGCTGCATGTTTCTGATCTGCCAAGCTGCATGTTATGTTTCCGATCTGCCAAGCTGCATGTTTCTGATCTGCCTAGCTGCATGTTTCTGATCTGCCTAGCTGCATGTTTCTGATCTGCCTAGCTGCATGTTTCTGATCTGCCAAGCTGCATGTTTCTGATCTGCAATCCTGGCCCCACCAAGTGGCCCATTGTTCATTACTTATGTTTATCCATTCCTACCTCCACTGTTAAGTATAATGATCTGACCTGCTTACAGTACAACACATACGTAATATCAGCCGTAAGAGCACACTGTGTACAAATGACATTTGTTTCAAATGGAAGAAAATGACTGTAAAAAGCATCCATGTCTGAGATGACAGGGTCTCCTCTCTCAGCAATTGTGTCATGGCAGTGCTGCATCTCAGAACAGGAGTGCTAAATACTGCAATTATGTACAACATCTGTTGGCTCAACAATTTCTGGTCTAAAAGTAGAGGATTGAGAGGTTGCCAGCGCTATAAAAATGTTGTTGAACACCTGCTAAATGATTTGTTTATGTAACTAAAAGCATTTTTCTACACTGCTGTCATCATGTGTTTGCAAATGAATGCACTGGATGTAGAGCACTGCATATGAAGATCTACAGTGCATGTCCTTGGTAGTCATTTACAGCGCAACACATTGTTTGCTGACCCCAGTAATTACCTTGTCTTAACAAGCACTATCTCCAGCAGACCTATCAAACTTGAGTGTCTCCGCCTGACAAATATTAATGTTGCTGTAGCAACAAGAGCCGTGCCGTTTCTTGACTCCTATGCCATCTGCGTGGTGTGAGGACCTGTTTTACAGACATCCAGCTAAATCAGGGTCTTGTGGCAGCATTTGCTTAGAGCACAGGCTGTTCTTTTTGTCTTGATATGTGGGTTATTTGTCACTGTACAGGCCTACATGTTCAGAAATGGCAAGGCTTCTTCTTGGCCGAGTCATTTTTCATCCTTTCAAGTGGTGGTCAACATTTAATGTCTGTGGCCATAATGGTCTGCACAGCTCATGTTTCAAATTTGATGCTTCAGGCCGCCCCATACGCCTCATTCAGAATAATGAGAACATGACAGACACGTGCCATCTCTGTTGCCAGCCACATCTTTTTCACCCATCTACGAAGACCTCGAACTGAACTTTGTAACATACAGAGGGTTCTCACTATACACCCACCGCCCACTGTGCAGACAACCTGACCAAGTAGTAGGAGTTGCAAGTGCAGCAAAAGGGCATTGGAAGTGAAAACCATGATAACATACTGGAAAAAGGCCTGTGGGCGGAGAAATGTGGCAAGAAAATTAAGAGTTTTATAGATCAAGTTGACAAAAGGGGAATAAGTAAAGTCTGGAAGTAAGCCCTGATACTAATTAAGTTGGATCTGGCGACATCAGGCGAAATCAGAAGGATGTCAGGGGAACATTTCATATGTGTTTCATGTCGTGATTGCTCATTTACCAGCTTCCTAGACGCTCAGTTGACGAACGCGGTGAGGGTTCAGAGACAGACACCGAGCCAGACAAATTGAGCCTGGCTGTGAAATCTTCATGATGTCCTAAAATGCAAATATGAAATGCCTGTAAGAATTGCAATATCATTTATTTTTAAAAGATTATGTAACTAATTATGCAAATGATGTTTCCTGAGGTAATATGCGCTACATCTTCTCTGACACAGAAATAACACAGTTCTTTCACTTCTGTACGCTCAGATGCATTCCATACAGCAAACTTTTACTAGAACATTGTTATTTTCCTGTTATCGTCTTATAATCTGATTGACGCTTTTAATCTTCACTGCATTATTTCTGTCCACAGCGCGGAAGCTGTGTTTCAGAGTTGTTGCTCACTTCACAAAAATTTCATGAGAGCATGCTGGCGCAGCCGACTGGAGGTCTTGTTTTTGAGGCAGAGCCCCTTTTCCCTCTGAGGTTCTTGTGCTGGATGCGGCTTTGTGTCACAGTCACAGTCAATACACACTGCTCTCCATCTCCATCATCACAGCTCTACAGGGACTCGAAGGAAGGAAAGAGCGAGAGAAATATACTCGGTTTGTGCGTGCATGTGTGTGTATGTGTTTGGAGCCTGTGACTGTTGCTGCCTTTGTATCAAAGAAAGAAAGAAAGGAAATGTGCTCGTATGCTTTTGTTTTTTTTTCTGCTTTGTGCGCGTGAGGGATTGCATGCTTGTCTCTCGGTTTGTGTGTGTTTGCATGCTTGCGAGTCTTCTGCATGTGAAGGAACGCGTGTCAATGTGTGTGAACATTGGAGAGAGAGCCTCTCCCAACTCTCTGCGGTATTCTCCTCCTCTCTAACCGTCATCCCTCTGTCTGCTATCTGTCCAAGCTTAAAGCACCAGTTGTTTTCTAACGGGCCTCTGGGAGAAAAAGAAACAACTGGGCGATTACATTTCTTCTTTTATCCTCACAAAGATGTTCTGCTACTCCCTGTCTTGTTTTTCTTCCAGGGGGTCTTTGCTGTGAGGCTTTTCCCTTTCTGCCTTTAGGAGATTTTATTTATCCATTTGCTGCTATTCTACTCTTATCTCCCACTTCTCTTCCCTTGGTCTCAAATTATGATGTTGACTTTGCTTCTCAGTAAAAACTCTCCCTCTTTTTTTCCTTTGCCATTCTCGGCACTCCTTGTTTTCTCTCTTTTAATTTGCTTTGAACTGACAAAAAATACCTTCAAGTTTGAGATTCTGTCTGAAAGGCTTCCACGCCTTATTTGTTTATATAGGATACTATCACTGCATTAGGAGTTTCAAACGCACATGCGTATGTATGTGTGTGTAGTCGGGTCCATTAATTCAATTGACAACCTGCATCGAATATGCATGTGTTGATCTCCTCCTTGTCCCTTCCTGCTCACCCTCGCTCATCAGTCAAGTTTATATTTCAGCCCTCTCACTCACACACACCTTCAGAGTTTAGCATTCTTATTCTCTTCCTGATTTCACCGTGGTGGTTATTATTCAGCTCAGATTTTCCTGCTGATGGCCTGCTGTGCTCAACAATCGGCTCGGATCAGTCTGATTATGAATAAACAATGCAACCAATCACAGTTCCTCCATTTACATCAGAACTTAATGCCACGCACATCTCTCCTCTACATCATGCTTAGACCGCACATGATACTTTTACATACAATATAAAGGATAAACATGAGCCACCGCCGTTGGACTGATTTAGGATCAATCAAAACGACCAGTCTGATGGATACCATCTATTGTTTTCTACAATCTGGACTGCCGGCATTATGCAGCAGGAGAATGACATTAACTGTCTCAGGATGGGGAGGAAAAAGAATAGAAAGATCATTTGAGAGAACACATGAAAGCACAATTTTACAATCGAGTTCATCCAAGTGAACCACAACTCAGCTGAAGTTCAGCTCGCTCTTATAAAGTTCACCGACCTCCAGTTCTCTCTGCAAAGAAAAAAAAAAGGTCTGTGTTGCGTCAACATCCAGTATTTCTCTGAAATGTTACTTTCTCCATTTTCTCTCAGACTCTAGCATTAATGAGCCAGTATACTTTTAAAGACGACTGTCGATCACATTGAAATTCAGATTTAGAAATCCTGTGTTAAGCATATCAACTGTTGTACTTGCTAGATTTTATTAACACTGAGGCCAGTTTCAGTGGCTGCACTCTCTAATAATTTGTCAGTTTCAGCTGCCTTTAAAGTCAGCAGTGAGTAGACTAGAGGAAGCGGTGCAGCTGTGAGGCACATACAACATTATATACACTTTTTCAAATGAAAAGCTTTAAATGCAGATAGTGTTAAGCACACATACACAATTATGAGGAGTGTCGTCTTCTTTCTGTCAACAAGAATCTGTACTGCAGACATTTGCTAGCATTTGATCTTGGGAAGAAACAGACGCGAGTGCGCAGTGACATGACCACCAGGTTTTAGAATCCAGCTCATCCAAGTGAGCCACGGTTCAGCTGAAGTTCAGCTCGCACGTATAAACCTCAACGATCTTCAGCTCTCTCTGCAAAGAGAAAAAAATCTCAACCCATGTCTCAACATCCTAAAATGTTACTGGCTCTTTTGGCAAACTTGCAAAGTGTTGTTCTTCTGTTCTTTGCCTTTGTCAGGGTAAGTAAAAGATTTGCACTGTGCCCCACCAGAGAGACCCTCAAGTAGATCAGGGAAACAGCTGTGACCTTTAAAGCCAGCCATGTCACCAGAAAGCGTAACACCCGTGGTTTAAGCTGTCCAAAGACATGCCACGCTGTATGCAAGTTAAGTGGTCTGATGCACCACACGCTCATCACATTAAATTAAAATGAACAGTTTGCAAATAAACGGAAAAGTAAGGGTAACACTCACAGCTGCTGTTGGTGCATGGTGACACGTCGTCCTCAAGAAACAGATCCTTGATCCGTTCCACAAACAGTTAATGGGTGGCTGATTTTGTGGGTCTCTTGGCAGTGATAATGTACCCATGAATTCGCACCACAAAATAAGATGGCCCACTAAAAACATGACTTATGATTAGTGACAGGTGTTTCCGCCCGCTGTCCAGGGATTCGGTGCTGGCGACAGGCTGTTTGGGCAACATTATTGAGGTCGTTTCACACTCAAAGAAAAAACAACAAGTGTGTGCCTGGGGAAATGAGTCAGAATGGGCAAATGTTGTAAATGAGGAGCTGTATGTACAAATGCAAATATGGATCGACAGACTGCCTTACCTTGAAAACAAGGCAATAACATCTGAAAAGCTTAACAACGACTGCTTCCTCTTTTTCTTTCTCATAATCTTTTCACACTTTCTGTCTCTCCATATCATTGTTTTCTCTTTTTTATTTTCCAATCAGGCACATTATCTTCCTCCAATTGCTTCCTCTTTGCTAGATACAATGTCTTCCTTCTTCCTTCCTCCTATGTCTGCTCTGACTCATCTTTTTGTAAATTCAGTATTCTCACCTTGTGTCAAGTGGAAGGTAGGGGACGCCCAGGTGTAAATTGCCCAGCTTGCGATGGCTGGAGAAAAGCACAAAGCAATTTCCACACCATTTCTTAGTGGGGTCCATCGCCTCTGTTGCCAAGCCCTGTGGGGACCTCAAACGAAAAGAGAAACCGCCACTTAACCGCTAGCCAGACAGCATGGAGGAGATTAGGAGAGAAGAGAGCGGCGAGAGGGAAGGAGAGAGACGTTATCGCGGCTCACACTTGACTAGCAGTCAGAGCCACCCAGATTACTGTTATTGCCGCAGATTTTAAACAGCTGCATCTGCACTGTGGACGACAATAAAGAGTGTAAACCCTGCTGTTTAAGGGAGGTTCCACATCCTGGAGAAATATCATTCTGGACAGGAAGTGATTGTATCCACCCAGTATAAACTAAAATATGTGTCTGAGGGAGACTTTTTGAGTGATATACTCTTTGTTTTCAGTGAGGTCCCAAAGCTGGCTGGCAGCAAACGGTACTTGACGCAAGATGGGAAGTCTACATCAGATCGGAGCAGTTACGATTTGGTTGTAAGATTAATAGAACTAAATGTTAAATACATTTACCCCCACAATGATCAACTCTTCAGAAACTTTGACACAATGCTCATCAGAATCAATAAATCCAGTTAAATGCCCTGCGTGGTATAGCTGTGTTCCATGTTGCAAAATGTCATGAACATAGGCAACCGGATTCGGGAAACATTAAACATATTTTAGGGTAGTGCAACATTGTTTGATAACCCATTAGCTACTGCTAGACCACCAATAACATTTGCGTTCAGCCCCTTCCTGGCTGAAGTTACTGTGTGGTGATGCAATAAGAACAATTCTGAAATATCAACTCACATCAGTGTATGTAAGCCCGGAGGTAAAACACACTGGGTGTAATAAAGCTTGCGAATTCCCATAAACTGTCTTGCTGTGCTTTCAGACCATTTCAAAAATGCTGTGGTTAAGGCAGTAACGTAATGTGAAATGATACTGACGGAAGTGTCTACTGTCTGGCATGCCTTAGTGTAGCACTGATGCAGGCTGGTCATGTAAGGATATTTGCATAAACCAATGAACTGATTTGCAGCTAGGTGTGGTGAAAGTCAAGTTAACACCGATTAGTTGCTGATGAGGACACTAATAAAAACACAGTAGAAAGTAATGTGTTGCAGCGATGAAATCTATGTTCTTGACCTGGTACATATGAGAACAGACAGCTCGTGCACTGAAGATATGTATAGCCTGTATAAAAACAGGCTGCAACCCAGCAGCATCGATAGCAATAGTAGTAATCCACAGCATGTTGTAAGATGGGAAAACAAATGTGGTGTTTCTTTGAAGCCTTTTCCTTGTACAGCACCTAAAGGTCTAATATTTTTAAATATTATTCGCCACCTTCTCTCTAGCACTGCTGGATTGCTGCAATAACCCAAAGCATTATGCCACTGCAGTGAAGTCGACAAACAGACAAGTCTGTACAACTCTGAGTGTATACTTATACTGTATATATATCACACAAAATATGGCCACCGCATGAATATGGTTATACACTTTAATCAGAGTTTTAGTAGTTATCTGTAATTTCATAACAGTGTAAATGTCACTTCCAAGCCTGTGGTGGAAGGAAACCCTGGTACCATCCACCATGTCGACCTCCACATCCTTATTTTATGACTACAATTCCTGAGGGGTGCCGTTATTTGAGATGAAGAATCAGTGAATATGCTATAAACGTAATTCTTTGGGCAAGCCAGGCAGAGATTTATACTGTTTTTTTTTTTTTTTTTACAGTGTAGACCCTGAGGCCCCATACAGACCCGAGCAGTAGCCTTGCACGTAAAAACAGGGCTCTCGTTCATTTGAATGTTGCCAGCATGGCAGTAGAACAACATCACATTTTTCCTCCTAAAAAATAACGCTTACATCAGACTGTGTATTTGAAATTGAAATTGAAATTGATTATCACCCACATCATCTCTCATGTTGACTGCAGCAAAACAAAAGAGAAAAGAAATCTGCACCATCCTACACGGAGATATGACATGCAACTCCTGGGAATTATTTCAAGATAGACGTTAAAACCAATACACGAGTAGACTACTTAAACATACCTGCAAACTGCTCACTTCCAAAGTAAAGGGCTCAAAGCAACCACAGCCTCTGATGTATTTTTAAACCCAAACATCTACTCCTTCTGTTCGCCTCTGACTGTGCTGCCATATACACCGATTAGGCGTTAAAACCTCTGTGGATCAGGCTTGTTCCAGTGCATCCCACAGATACTTGATCAGTTTGGGATCTAGTGAATCTGGAGGCCAGGTCAACACCTTGTGCTGTTCTTCATGCATTTGGAGTTGTTTTCGTGTGTGTGGTCATAATGTTGCGGCAGATTGGTGTAAGAGCAATCATTTCTGGGAAAGATCTTTGTGTGTGTGTTTAGTCTGTGCTCATCGTCTGCCTCTGTGCCACCTTCATGATTATGTCTCGTGTTAGCTTGCATTTTGGATTACCCTATTTCACCTACTCGCTGTCCGATTTGTTTGCTGAGTTTTGGACCGATTCCTGTTGACGAAGGGTTGAACGACTTGGGATTTTTTTAAAAGTCAACTGATGTGCGGTGAAAGTCGAGTTGACGTTGACTAGTCCGTGACTCATAACAACGCAGCAGAAAGTGATGCTTTCCGACAATGGAATCTATATTCTTGACATGAATTCATATTGTATAAAGGAGCAACGGAGGCTTTTCTGCAAGGTAACTGAAGCTTGAACACGGCTGTTTAGCCTACATAAATCGGCATAATGGATTTCATTGGCAGATTGTTTTCTTCTCCACAGTACCTGAAGCCTGTGCTGTACTTTTGAGTCCTAACCCACTGTGTCTGTTCCCCTATTCTGCCCCTCACTCAGTTAGCATCATCAAAATTTAAACCTCTCAAGAGAAACAAAGCAGGAGTTGCTGGTATGAGTAATGTTCCTGAATAATCTGTCACTAAGGAGACAACTTTTGTCTATTTCAAACAAACATGTCCTCTTTGTGTTGCTTGATTAGCTGTAAATCCACAAAAAACAGAACCGTTGTTTTGAGCTATTTCTGCATCCGCCCGCCTTCCTGTCTGTGCTTATGTCTATCTACCCCGTCCTGTCAAAACACAGATTATTACTTAAAGCCAGCTTTGGCGATGACTCACAAATCTCCCAAAACCTGTCAGTAACAGGGCACAGACAATAGCTTTCCACACCAGATAGCAGTTCTCACAGAGTAATTTGGGATCTTCGTTTAACCTTCATGTGGCTCACCTTTTATTTTGATATAATCTTTGAGAAATACTGCTAAGAAGCCTTCACAGTAAATCACACTGAAAGCTTCTGAATAAGGACACAAAGAAAAAATGAAAGAAAATATTGCTTATTTATGGTTGGCTCTGTCTAGCAAAGCTCCTGGATGTTTCAACAGACTAATAACTTCCCACGGAGACCCAGTTAGTCCATTAGGCTACTGCGCCTATTTAAAACCTTCCAGGCGGGCAGTTTTTAGCTATAATTCAGTACTAGCCGAGCAGATCTATTAAGATGTATTTTACCCGCCACCAGAGACCTATGGAGGGATGAGGAGGTCAAGGAAAAGTGGGGGCCTCACCTTAAGCTGATGCCCGACATCCAAATCAGCATTTCAAAATCACTCAGCAAGATTAAAAAGGCAGGCAGTGGAAGATATGAGTGGGACTGAGAGGTAGCGCAGCCATGATCCTTATAAGAGAAGCGATCCAGGTCTTCCAGCTTGACTGTTGGCATGATTAGATACATCTTGTTCCATTATGCATTTTCTATTTTCTATTGCATTTTCTCGGAGGAGATTTGAAACATTTCTAATAGCTTTTCAAACGACTTGCTGTCTGCATCACTTACCGTAAGGCCGCTCGTAACCACGGAGGAAGAGGAAAGCCGCGTCCGTCTCCTTCTATTTGTCTTTTGATACATTTTTCCCTTCACCATTACTTTTTTTTGCGCATGTCGCTCTTTTCATCTTTTCTCTCTCATTAATTGGCGTTCTCCCCGTGTGGCCATTATGACGTTTTTGCAGATTTAAAATAAATGAACACAGAGCAGGGCACGGAGGGTGCGTACGTACAGTATTTATAACTGTGCATCCCCAGTGACACGCGGTGAAGCGCAGCTCTCTGTGCTGCTCCACCTGACACGTTATCACATTGTCTGTTATTTTGAAGATGTGGTGAGGTGTTAGCGGATAAGTGGTAGAGAAAATGACTGATGCTGAGGTGTTGGAGCATCATCCTGAGGCAGCGAAGATAAGTAAGCTTGTTTCATTATTATTATGTGGCATTTTTAAGTAAACATGCAATGTTTGTGCTTAGAATAGGGACGGTTTCTCAGAGATGCTTTTGTGAAAGAAAACTCTATTTTACAAAATATTAGAAAAGTAGAAACTTATTTTATCAATCAAATAGCAGTGTAAAATATCTGGACAGTGTAATGTTTGAAATGCAGAGTGGTGTCTTTTTTTTTTTTATTGTTGTGATTTAACATGACATGGCATTCATACTGGTCCACTATCAACCTCGCGACATTTACATCAACATTGGTATACCACAAATAATCAGAAAAATAGCTCAAATGAATAAAAATGCCTCTATAAATCTTGATAACTCGTACTCCTACTCCTAAGTAGTCCCACAAGATACACGACTAAACCATTCAGTGTTCTGCTGGGAAACATATGGACCTGGCATTCATGTGAATGTTACTTACACATGTAGCACCCACCTTGGCCTCCAAATTCACTAGATACCAAACTCAGGTATCTGTGTCCCACTAAAATCATTCTGTTTAATTCGTAAGAAACTATTGTATACAGTAACTGGAAAAGAAAAACACCTACGACATTTAAGCTTTGGATCAAAGATCAAAGATGGTTGCCACATGCTCTGTGGCAACCATTTCTAACCTTCATAGAGAATATAACTGTGACAATGACCCCATGTTATGTATACATTTTTTTTATTTTTTTGTGTGTTTTTTTCGTTATTTGTTTATTTATTCTTTATTATTATTATTCTTTATTACCTATTCATTTGCCTCATATAACCTGACACAATCTAAACAGACAGACCAAATGATTTTCAGTCGAGAGGAAGGCTGTGAACTTTTGACAATCTGTTGCTGAACAGGAAAATGTTAGTTTCTGATCACTAAAAATCAGTCATCACGGTTGAACTGATCATAACAATCTCATCAGAATAAATAGATTCTTTCTGGGCTTGACATGTGTTTGCACCATGTAGGGTAAAACATCATGTTGAGCGACAAGTAACATGGCAAGTAACAACTTTGATTAACCAAATCAGAGTCAGTGTGAGCAGCCCTGCTGTAAGTGTGGCTCCATCTCTCTCGACTGTCCCGTCCTGTTGAGTGAGTTCACTGTTGTCAGTGAATTCCTTCTGTTATATTTACAGCAGATTCAGTGGTCGCTAAGGAAGCAGAAAAACCACTTTGCATGTGCCAAAACTTTGTTCAGATTAATTTGCATCCTTGGTGTTGGAATATCTATCAGAATGATTTCAATGAAGATATTTTAAAGAAATATTGTCCAATATTGTCCATATTGTCCAAAATAATTCTCTGATTAACCCCCAGTGCTATAGCAGCCCAACACCCAACAGCTAAACGATTAGCTGGTGACAGAGGAGCATTCAGCAGCTTTAGACTTGGCTGAGTACAAGGTAGAGCTAAAAAACATTTTTACTTTTTTATTTGTTTTTAAATGAATATTAATGTTACTCCATTTATGTATCGCCGTTGTATTTACAGGTTCTCCTGCTGCCCTCAAGTGGCCACCTATGTGTTTTAATGTAATTCAAAACTCTTAAGGATCTACAGGCTAAATGAATATGAGGGAAAGACTCATACAAAAGCATGCACACAGAAGCACACTCTATGCACCACATACTTTAGTGTTAATGCACTAGTTTTGACAATCGAGTCAGAAATGTCAGAGAATCTTAAAACGGAAGCAATCACACTCGTAAAATTATGCACAAATGCAACAATATGCTGGACAGGAGGTGACATAACACATCCAAGTCTGGGCCCACAGTGATGGATGAGTCCAGGCATCCCAAAGCGAGTCGAGGCGTTCCACAACTTTAACAGAGAGAGACAGAGATGGGCATTGTGTGTGTGTGTGTGTGTGTGTGTGAGGTAAGGAGAGTGACTGCAAGAGAAAGAGAAGAATGATTTTTGTGCGTGCGTGTGAATAAGAGGAGGGTGGGTGTGCGTGCTCATGCATGTGTGTGAATGCGTGCGTGCGTGTGGGTGTTGATGGCTGTTGTCCAGTGAAGTAGAGCGGAGGGTGACAGTGATGGAGAGGTTCAAGGGAGGAGGGGAGAGGTAGATGAGTGGGGGGAGAAGAGCGGTGAGGAGGACAACTTAGTGCCGTCGGTGGTTGATGACTTGAGGAAAAAAAAGAGGGAGAAGAGAGAGACATCATCAGACAACAGGGGGAGAGGGAGAACGAGAGAGGGGTCGTGACTGGCGCGAGAGGGAGGGAGATTCCATTACTAGGGAGAAGGAGTCGGTTGTCTTCGGCATCCTTGAGGAACGTTTCACAGCAGAAGTGGAGTCGCAAGGCTCACAGCCTGGAAAATGTGAGTCCTGCTAGAAATAAATTAGATTTCAGAAAGGAGGCTTGGCCCAGTGTGTCAACAGACATGGACGGCATGTGGAGGCTGTGCAGAAAGACTGCGTATTTTTATCAACAAATGTCAGTTATGTCGTCACGTCCATCTGCTGTGTGTCACCGATGCCCAGCTACCTTATCACCTGTGCCAAAGGTTGACTAAGCCAGCTTCTTTTTCTTTCCTTTTTTCAGCTACAGTAAATTTCCTATTGTTGTTCCAATCCAGGTGAGTCTGTGAGTCCTGAGGAATGATCAGGTAATCATGAAATAATAGTGTAACAGAGAGGCATTAAAAGGATTTAATGCAGAGACATGGCAACGTATTAAACGTTTTCCACACAGAATACTGATGTTGGAGAGATTTTGAAAGCCGGAAGTTAAGAGTGTTGCTGTTCAGTCAAAATCAGAGAGGTGGACTGATAGAAGGCTGAAGAAGTTTAATGGCATCCACGTTGCTCAACACAAGGTCAGTTGCTGAATATATTACAGAGGCAGAGTGCATCAGTGCCCGGTACTGTAATAGGATCATGTCAAGAAATTTAAAAGGAGAAATACGTGGCTTGTTTTCACCTAGTATTAAGCAATTACATCCTTTTACAAAGAATACAAGTAGGACTTAGCAATCATGAGTGTTTCTGACGTGTGTACTTCACCTTCACATATAGCTTGTATCTCATCATGCAGAAAAAAATGGTAATGGCTGCAGCTGATTAAACTTTAAATACAAGGTTACATCATGCGGTTCAGGAAATTTCCTCTCTCCGTTAGAAAACACTGACTCACACTGTCATATAGTGACTCTACTGCTGAAGGTGTGAGTTGAAGAGTATCTGCAGCAGTGCGTAAAAATGTTCCACAAAACGGAAAAATTATGTTCGCAAATTACCACGATTTATGCCCCTTGTAAAGATCGTCTGACGACATTCTGTTTACTTAGACGTGACTGGTATTATATGATAAATATGTGCATACCACACTACATTATAATCAATCCTGGAGTTTAAATGGAGCCGAGTAGCAGAGAAAGCGTAATGATTTTCATTTGTAAAGCCTGCAGCACGATTACATTATACAGATCCTAGCGCACACAGGAGCGCTGTGTTGCTTGTGGCTTTTGGTTTCCATCCAGAAATGAATATTTTTCTATTGTGTGTCCCAGTTTTGCTTTTGCAGGAACTCGGAAACACAGAAGTAGGAGACCTTCGGCGTCTCCATGACGTTGGGAGCTGTAGCAGGACGATTTTACTGTTTCCATCAGCAGGCAGGTGTTGCTTTGAAAGAATAGGTGCTTTCAGACCAAACACTTCTGAAGACTCCCTGAGGGTGACTACCAACTGGAGAGCTCCCTTGAGAAATACATACCTTCAAGGGCTTGTTTTTTTTTTCCTGTTAGCATTCGCATCCTGCCTTGTGCTTAATATACATGGATATAACTTAGCGCTATGTGACATAAAAACATACATCAAACAACAACTTGGTTCAGTAGGGTTGAATCACTATATAACTACTGTATGTTGCTCAGTGAACTGTGAAAGTACCAAAGATAAGACTATGAGAATAAACCCTAGAACTGCAGTGTGGACGCTCAAATTTTCTCCAAAAGTTATAGAACCTATGAAAAGTTCCTGCATCCAGAAAGTGACACATTAAAGACACAATACCCAGACGCATAGACTACAGTCAAGCTGATACATGCAATATGTCCTGCACCTTAAGTTAAAGGAAATAAATCTTCACACCATTGGGTGGCAGTAGTCTGTATTTATCGTTCAAAAGGAGAAACTGGAAAAGCATTGGTTTCAGAACACTGAACAGCCAGTCAGCGAGATCTACTTAAAGTGCACTGGAATAGGTGTGTAGCTGTACCTAATAAACTGGCGATGCGGTATACATCGTACTGCAGAAACAAATCCTGTCCCTCACTCCGTCCACTTAAGCCCCTTGTTATCAGCACAAACAGAGCCCCATCCCTTGACGCTGAAACATCAACATAATACAGAATGATGAACACACAGCATCCCTCAGCTTCCCCCTTCTCTCATAAGTTGGGCAATTAACAATGCATTACACGTGTTAGGGTTTTATTTATGACTAACGAGAAGTTAACAAATCTTGATTTCCTCTATGACCGAGTGTAATGTTGGGTCTCGGCGGAAATTCCGCTGAGTTACGGCAACTTGACAGCTGTATTTCATAACGACCCCGCCACGCAAGGCTCAATAACACTGATTTAAGCTCCTGTCTGAACCAACCAGCGCACACACTGCTGCGCTGTATCACTTTATCACGCCCGGTATCCATCTCCCACAACAAAACAGGCTGCAGAATAAGCACAATACCGGTTAAGTGGTGCTAAAGTTAAAGAGATGTTGATTTGTTGCCTGGCTGGCACTTTGTGTCGTGGGAAGTAATAATGAATGAAAACAACGGGAATGAGAAGGTTAGGGGAGAGAGAGAGGGAGAAAGGGAGAGAAACGGAGCGCTACGGAATAAAGTTTTACAGAAAGTACACTGGAGCAAAAAGCCAAAATATAAAAGAAAAAGTAAAAGAGCAAAAAGACAGACAGCCAAGAAGGGGAGAGGCAAGCAGATAATGCAAATGAGGGGGTAGACTATCGCGGAAATGATTGCCGCTATTACAATTATCATTAGCATGTGTTGTTGGCAATAAGTTGCCTCATTATGGTGGATCCTATCATCATGCTAATTGTGGAGGATGCCGTGCTTTAGCATGCAGGGGGCTTTCTGTTACAAGGGGAGGGTTCACTACAAAAACTCTCATGGTGTGCTTGACGAAATGACTGACAAACACAAGCAGGCAACAGAATCCTTTCAGCCTTAGTTTCAAACTGTATAATCCCAGGCACTGGCAGCTCATCTTTACTCTGACGCATAGGAAGAAATACCATAGCAGAAGGAGGTAAACCTGAGGACGATGGCCGATCCATCAGGTCAAAATGTCCAACACCGACTAGAAAGCTAAGTCAGCATTCCCATCAGTCTAGGTCTTTTCACTCTTTTCATATGTATTCACATAAATGTTAATGCAAAACATTCATTCATTCATTCATGTTCTGTAACCACTTGTCCTCTCAGCTGGAGCCTATCCCAGCTGTACACCCTGGACAGGTCACCAGTCTGTTTCAGGGCTAACACCGAAGGACAGACAACCATTCACACGCACACCTACAGCCAATTTAGAATCACCAATTAACCTAACAGAGCATGTCTTTGGATGGTGGCATACTACTGTTGTGGTGAGCACACTAACAGTCTGCCTTTAATTCAAAATCGGTAAGAGCAACCTCACAGAGCCACTAGCATGCCGCTAGCATGACTACCAGGGCAAATAAAACATTTTTAACACCTTATCCAAACAGCTGGATTCCATCAACTGATTTCAGAAAGTCTGGACAACAAAAAAGCTCATGAAACATGATCTATGGTCACAAAATCCAAACCAGGTTTGGACGTGGTTGAAGGGTCAGATTTTGTGAATCTCACATCAGTTTTGCATCAATCTCTATGGGACATAGAACGATAACTTCAAACTCAGAGTAGAATCCCTGCCGCTACTAGATGAGTACTATGGAGGGCATCATGGAGTATTGCAGTATTTGGGCAGACAAGGTGTACAACACCTACATCTACAAAGGAAACCATGCAGATGGGCTGAAACACAGAAAGACTTGTTTAATTCAATCCCATTTTAACACCACAAACTTTACATTACATTACATTAGCTACATTAAAGCAGTGCATTCAAATTTAACAGTCCTGCACTGATTCCCCATTCACGACTGTCATAATGGTCACTTTATCTTGAAACAATGTAAGAAGAGGTGTTAATTAAACTGTATTCTTGGCAAGTGACTGCATATGCTCGTACGGCAAAGAACAGGGGAATTTTTGCAACGTTAAATAAGGGGAGACTGACACCACCACTTGGGGACTTGCAATTTAAATAAATCAAGGATAAACCTAAGAAAACTGGAACTGTAGATAAAAGATAACACAAGTAAAGTATGGCAATCTAAAGAACAATCTAAAAGGCCAGCTGCTAGAATCAATGGGTTGAGGCCCAGTGGGAGGCAGACTACAGTTCCATGTCACTTCCCAGGGGCCTGGGGTACAACACTAAAATAATCACTACAAAACATGCATTAAAAGGGCCCCAGTGCCTACTTGCTGGCAACAGGAAAGAGGTCCTCACAGTGCCTAGCCTCCCACCTGGCGACACCGCACTGAAAATCAAAACAAAAGAACAAAAACTTCAAATCAAGACCTTGAATAAAACAAAAGGGGACCCAGAAAAACTTACTAGACCTGGTCCAAAGAGAAAAGCAAACCTAACAAACAAACAGCAGAGGAAAGGAGAGAAAGAACAGAACAGGCCAAAAGAGAACAGCAGATGAGCCACCCTCAGACTACCACCACCAGGGACCAGCGAGAGGCTGAACTGAGCCACATGAAGAGGAGGAGCTGAGGGAGGAGACTGTCTGGGTTACATTCACAACCTTTCACTGAGGTTCACTACACTGGCATCAGGTGGAGTAAGCAGCTATACCTCCTTTCATATCTGTTGATAAGATTGGACTGACCTTTCAATATCAGTTCACACTGATCACATGCAAGAGGATCCTTTGAGTCAATGACTTTATTTGTGATATTCCCTGCCTCTCTTCTTTATTCTGTCTACTTAATATTTCCAGATAAATTCAGCCTTGCCATCTGTGTTTTCACTGAGTCTTTGTTGCACAGCCTAAAGGAATTTTTTTTACTCTAAAATGCTGTCTCAAGCTTTGCTCAAAAAAAGCAAAATATCTAACTGTAGAGACATGGAGCATATTTGCTGCTATTAAACTATTGACCTGTGAAATACATATTTTGCTGTATATATATTCACTAAATGTGGTATTTTTAAAAACATATTTTGCCTGCATTTCATTCATTCACCTTTATTCACACTGGGCAACTTTCAAAAGGTTTCAGTGTTAGGAGAGTACGCCATGGCCGAAAGCTGCCATCTCATTACACATACACATTTAGGCACTAAATGCAAAGTGTGGGATTTACTCCTTGCCCTCTGAGGCTAAGTAAGAGTTGTTTGGAAACTTACTAATTTAAGAATTCTTGTTTAAGGCCTGAAAGTTCAGAAAGTAATTTGTGAAAGTGCAGTTTACCCGAGGGAGCAACAGTGCACCTTAAACGTTGAATTTTTCCAGTAGAAGATACAGTAAATGTTGAAGAAACTCTCACCATGGGAGCTCAAGATTTTACTTCTTGATGAGTCTTAGCTCTTGAGCTTCTAGCTTTGGCTGAAGGTTGTTCAGATTCATTAATATTAATTGGACAAATGTAGACCAAAAGAATAACGCATACAAATTCTTAAATGTGATGGTACCAAACTTAAAATACTGCATCTTAGTAGTAAGATTTTATACTGTACTTTATCCTGTTACCTTAAAAGGAAGAGAGAGAAAAAGCAGGAAAACTTTCTATGGGATCATCTCAGCATGCCTTTTTCATGCAAACATTGCTTAATTTACTTGTGTCTGCAAGGTGAAATTGTGTCATTAGCTTAGCTAAAAAACAGAGAGCCTTTGTCCAAATATATGATAGTAACGTTCATTCTTCTGTACCTGCTTATTCTTGTTAAGGGTCACGGGGTCTGCTGGAGACCCAGCATCGGGTGACCACAGCTCGGATAGGCTGACACAGAGGATAGGCTAACACAGAGAGACAGACAACCATTCACCAATTAACCCACGCACATGCAAATTCCACGTAGAAAGGTCCGGTCGGCCCATGGACTCAAACCCGGGACCCTCTGCCTCGTGACAATATACTGTATATTCACATTCAAGCGACAAAGTCTCCTGGAGGTCTAGTCGTTTTTTCAGTAAATCTTCTCATCCAGCTCCTAATAAAAAAGGAACTCTGTTTGGCACATCTAATAGAAGCAGCGCTTCCACAGTCGAATCAATATTTACTGGTATAAGCCCAACCTAGTTTTTCTACTCAGAGTTTTAAGCCGTAATTTTTATTTATTTGTCATTTGCTGCTTGCTCAAGACCCCAAAGTGTAATGTCTTTGCGATCCTAATAAAATATTCTAATGTAAAATGTAGATTAACACTGGCGTCTGGATATTTATCAAACATCCAGACTGAGTAGATTTTAGAAAACCCCTTTATATAAAGACAACAAGAGCTTAGGCATTTTGTTCAGACCTCAGTGAGTGCAGGAGCTTTATCGTCAGGAAATGACTGCCATGCATTGTGGAGAGTTCTCTAACAACAACTATGTCAATATTGGGGACAGGGACAGAGCCGCTGAGCCTCCATGCCAGCCAGCCATTTTTTTTTACCTGTGTTACCCCGCCTATCAATCTCCCCAGCCCACGACTAGCTAACTTCGACTCTCAAACAACCTGTCTGATGCAAGCTATCAATCAAGCTAACGATGCCTTAAATCATAGCTCAAGAAGGGAATGTCAAAGTCTTACGGCCAGGTCTGAGAATTACAGTGATTCACTCTGAAATTTGTGACTGAACTGTTTCGCGACCTGAACTTCTGGTCCTGTCAACGACAAAAGAGTTTTATTTCTGCATATACAGTAATGTGACAAACATTGAAATATACTCCCAGCACAGCATTAATATCAATATTATCAGGTTTTGTGAATATTTTATTACATGTGGGCTACTGTCATAAACATTCACTTCTCAAGAGTTCAAGATTTACACAACAATAACATCCATATAAATGTAATGTATACCACCAACCAATTGGGAAATTAAAGTAACCTTGATATCATATAATAACAGTTCAAATTGCTGAAATATAATGAAACTTAATAATCACATCTATTTTCCTTCATAGAGAAAAAGATAATTATTATTCATCCATCCATTATCTGTGCCATCATATCTTGTAGAGGGTTGCCGGAGCCTATCCCAGCTGACGGTAGGTGAGAGGCGGGCGGCACGCTTGACAGGTCGCCACTCACTGGGCTAATACAAAGAGACAAACCACCATTCACACTGACACGCACACCTACAAGCAATTTAGAATCGCCAGTTAACCTAACATGTATGTCTCTGGAAGGTGGGAGGGAGTCAGAGCACCCTCAGGCCCAGGGAGATCATGCTAAGTCCACACAGAAGGCTCTGGCCGGCCAGCAGGTTCAAACCCGGAACATTCTTGCTATGAAGCAAAAGTGCTAACCACTTATTGTGATTATGTGAATATATAATATAACATCATTAGGCTCATTTTCAATGTTCAAAATTTCAATGATGCTTTAAACTCCAGTCTAATACTGTATAATCACTGACTGATGATAAGTGCTCACTTTAGGAGAATTGGCTGTAAGAGAATCTAATTATTTATAAACAGTGGAAGCATTAACTAATGTCTGTTGGCTTCTTCACAGTCCGCATATAGCACCCTTCAAGAGGCAAAGAGAGGCAAAATCCAGGGGGAAATGTTACCATGCAAGTCACGAGCTACAGCTTGTAAAACTTAAATTATGTGAGCATACAGTAATAACTAAATGTGGCACCAAAGGGCTTTTCAATATTCAGAACCTCTGTCATACCGGCCATTTAACAGTAGAAAAGGTTTAAACTTTAAAAGTTTCTGGGACATTAATTTCCGATATAACTGCAAAATATTCTGTTTGATCACGGTGACCAGTTGTGTCTCCCAGCAGAGAACCACATGTGTAGAAGCGATAATGTTTTGTTAAGGTTGAAGCCAAACACTACGCCAATTCAGAGTCAGTTCAACTGATTTCTGGATTCAAACCTTTCACCCCACTGGGTCATTACTTTGTGATGTTTGCTCATGTGTTTGTCTCCACTGGGTGTTTCCTCCCAAAAGAATAGGCAACTCTAGCAGAATCTAAGATGCCATTCTGCAGTCTGTCCAAGGTGTACGTGTCTCAACCAGTGTCAGCATGGATAGGCTTCAGTTCCCCAGAGAACTTCAAGCGATTATAGCTAACAGGTGGGGGGAAATATCCATGGCCAAGACTGCTACTGTGTGTCACCGCTTTATGATACTTTATTACTAAACTACCTCTCAGTATGGGTTCTGATATTAACATGCCTCAAGCTGGAGTACGGCAGGGGAGAGACGAATGACTAAGTGTCTAAAATGAACAGGAATGTGGGCAGGTGCTGCTGAACTGAGAGAGACGTGTATACCGTGTTTGCACACATGCTGCACTGCACATTTAAATGATTAGCATGCGAGTGGGCAGTTGGCACGTGTTCCTCTCAAGGAACAGAAAACTGAACAGCAACAGGTCTCCACGGCCACACGTTAGACAAGAATCCCGTGGAGCATTTAAAGCTCTGATTACAACCACCAGAGGTCACGTTGATGAGAGAACTGCCGAACAACTGATTGTGAATCTCCGTAATCTCTGACACACTGTGACATGTGCGTTAATGCAGACAGTCACATAAACAAGTGTGGGTATGTACAGGAATGCAAAACACAGTGACACGCATGTACAGACGCTTTGTGTGTTGTTAATGCATGCATATACGTTGATCAGGCATAACATTATGCAAATAAGCAAATAACACTGACCATCTTGTGGCTATACAACATCTTGCTGGGAAACTGTTGGACATGGCATTCATGTGGATGTTACTTAGACAGGAACCACCCACCTAGACCAGACCAGGTATCACGACTCAGTGGCAGCTGGACTCAAAAGCACAACTCAAAAAAGAAGGTGACAAAACCAGGTTTATTTTGTACTAGGCAGTAAGAAAAAAAGGCAAGACTTACAGGACTCAACATTTGGGACAGGGGGGAGGACAAACAGGTGCAAACAACCACAAGGGCAGGAAGTCAAGACACCTGAAATGAAAGAAGAGGGTAAATAAAACAAAAAAATAAAACAGGAAGACAACATATAAGAAAACAGATGAGACTTGACACCAGGTACCCCCATCCCATTGCCAATCCACAAAGACCCCTCAGCTCATAGGCCTTTGGGTCCTATGGGTGGAGGGGAGAATTACATTGTCAGACACCGCAGGACACCCTCAAAAGGCCCATGTCCATTCTCTGATGAGACCTAGACAAATATGAGGAAGGTGGTCATAATGTTAGGCTTGATTGGCATATACAGTACGTGTATGAGTCACATACAGAAATCACTCCCTGGAAAGTGAGGATGAAATCATCGACAGCTCAAGATGGCCGTTGACTGAGGTGGTGGTAACTAGCTGTGTCCTATTTTTAACTCGCACATAAATAAACTAAAACATTTTTTGTTTGGATGTTTGTTTGTTTTTTGTTGAGGTTGTATTTCTGTTCTATATGTGCCTATGACTACACCTGGCACCAAGACCCCTCATCTTTCTCCGTGAGGTCTGTGACCACATCACAGTGCGAATGCATCAAGTGTTTGGTTGGGAATTATTGTACTCTACGTTGATGGCTGTGACTATAAATTTCAAAGGCCCCGGGGTGATGCAAATGCTGCTAAGATATGCTCTCATAACACAACACTGGCCTAATGAAAGCCAGGGAGTAATTGTGGGAGTAAAGCTCCCCCTCACTTTCTCATTTTCTTCTCCAATCTAACTGCAATCAAACAAATCTCAGGTGGCAGTGGACGGGTGGGCGCCTGTATATATGGCACCTCTTCTAATTAAGTCTTCAGGTTCCCTGACTTTATTGTGGAGCTCGGACTGCACAGTGCCAGCAGTAATAATTAAAGCCAAGCCTTCTTCTATGGATGTGCTTTATTCCCTGATTTAATTACCTTTATTAATCAGATAATAGATGCAGAAAACAATCTTTAAGAGAGTGGATCAGAGGTACGGCTTCTTCATTTGTTTATAGCTCACAGCTCAAGTAAAATTGCACTGTGCTTGTGGTAGCATATAAGCAGATGTGATGAATAATGAGTTATATTTCCAAAACAGAAAAACATTCACGTACTTACTCTAAGCTAGGGACTTTGTACATTACAATAAATGTTTGGAAAATTTACTAAAGCTGCTGGAGTAGAAAAGATGGTGCTGGTGTGTGTGTCTTGGGGGGGGGGGGGGGGTCCTCTGTGGCCTTTCACCATCAATTACTTTTATTTCCTTTAAGAAAAAAAGCACAACAACAACAGCAAACAAGAAAACAATACCTGCAGAGGAACAGATAAGCCATAACGGTGGACTGTGTTTGAACCGGGGTGCTAAAAAGAGCAGGGAGGTTTTCTGAGACCCGGGGAACGTGGGAATGTGTTTGAAGGAGCCTTGCATCTTTGAATTTGCTCTTTGCTTCTCTCCTCGTGAAACAAACGGGACCACACAGCTGACATCCAAGAAAAGCATTCGACTCTAAACTGTGGTTTAGACCTTTGGGTGTCGTATTTTCATGTCTCTCCAACAACCAATCAATTTGAGGGAATGCGAAAAGAGAAGTAAGAGAGATAAGGAAAAGAGAAAAGACGGAGGCAGCACGAGTCTGACCCCCATGCTACACTTGTCAGTCAAACATCTGGAGTGATCGCTTAGTGGAAGCAGCCCGTCAGATCCTGTTAATTATTCCCTACGTCTCTACTCCTGCTTCCCTTCTGACAGGCTGACCATAGGCCGGTGAAGGAAAAGAAAAAACACACTGAAATACAATAAAGAGCCTGCAGTCAACTGATACAACAGTCACGCTGAAGTGAAAACTTGTATCTGATTAGCCAATTTACTATGCTAAAATAAAGAATTTATTTAATGCTCCATTAAGTGCCATTATTTTGTTAACACTGACTTGAATCAGTCATTTTAATGGGTAAATTACAGCTTATAATAACACCACAGCACGTTTCACATGCTCTTAGTCATATAATAGTGTGGACTAATTGTATGCTTTCTATCAAACCATTTGAAAGATGGACTAAATCAGAGGTTTTAGAAAAGCTACATATTAGCTAGTAGTAATACAATTAAGCTAGCTAGGATTACAGGAACAGTTCAACATTTAAGAAAACTCTGCTTATTATCAGTCCCTTTGTCACTAGCTTAGCACGAAGATTAGCAACAGCAGAAATCAGCAAGTTTGACTCTACTCAAGGTAGTCAAATCTTATTAGGACCTCTAAAGCTCACATGTGATGAAAGTCAAGTCAACATTGACTAGTTGCTGATGAAGACACTAATAAAAACACAGTCGAAAGTAATGCTTTTCAGCAATGACATCTGTATTCTTGACCTGAATGCATATACTGAGAACAGACAGCTCATGCGCTACTGTGTTCTGCAGATGTTTACAGCCTCAACTCAGCACCATCAGTAGCGTTAAATTGCACTTCACAAAGTGTTCTAAGATGGGATTGTGTAGTCACGTTTAACAAAATGCAGTATTTCTCTAAAACCTTCTCTGTGTACTGCACATTTACCAACAAATTGTGGATTTCTAGCTGCCTTCCCTTCTCTCTGGTACTGCAGGATGTTTGGAGATGTTGTTAACTGACTGCTGTAGAGAGGATTTGGACCGTTTCTCTGGTAGCGTTAGCCTTTTCAGATAAGCGTTACAGTAGTACATTTGTTGTATTTCAGAACTCACTTACATATTTGTGCATGTCATGGTAGAATGGACTTCATCTTTAGCGTAGTATTTCCACACACTTGATGAACTGCAGATAGTTTGCTGCAATGACCCACTGTGCTCCACACCTGTGATCTCTGAGACGTCCATGTTCTTACTGTTACGTGACCAGTGACTAGTCAGCACAATGCTTAAAGTGTCATGGCACAGCAGTGATGTCGAGTCAACGAGTCTGAGCAATCCCTAATGGGGGGTGTATTTGTATGGATACTGTCTGTTAAGTAATCTGTGTGTTTATACAAGTCTGTGTTCAGTGTAATACTAAATTTGCACAAACACTTTAACAAAGGTTGTGATTCATTAAGGTGTAATGTTAATGAACAATTACAGCAACAAATAATTAGCTACTAGCATTTGCTGTGTTAGGTAACAAGTAGGCCTGAATGGTTCATGACTCTACAACAGCTAGGAAACATAGGCAATTTGGTGAAAGTGCATGTAAATCTGCTCTCTATAAAGAGAGAGGCCAATTAGTAAATGAGGAGCAGATGTGCAGGCGAGCGGCTGATAACAAGGCCAGTTGACAGAGTGGGTGCTCATCACAGTTGTTGATCCAGTGTGCACACGCAATCCAAAACCTGTCAGAGTATCACCAATGACCATTTGGTAAGTTTACCCTTTAAGGTCGCAATGTGCCACCTTCCAACTTCCAAAATTATCATTCAACAGATGGTGCCGGCATATTACCAGAAAGCTGGTGTATTGATGTCCATGCTGCCTTTAAATAGAACTTGTTAACTCGTGGTTACGACATGGAAAGTCATGTGCACTAAATGCTCGCCATTCAAGTTGCTGCTTCGTAACTTCTGGCAACAAGAAGCTAACTACAAGCTAACTATGACATGTTAACTTAAAATGTCAGCAAATGCATCACACCTCATGTATTCAGCGTTTACTGAAGATTTTCTATGGACTGTTCTCATGTACACACAAACACAGTCCCATTTGAAGGCAACATAAGAAACAAGGAAATGCCCTGTCCCAAAACCGTAACGAATATTAATGCCATTTGGAACGTTTCTCAAACACAGACCATTTTGAACTGTCTAAACAAGGTCCTTATGTCTGTTTTGTTTTCTACATAAAATCACACATTAGCCAACAGCTAACCTGGCAAACACAGTGTCAGTGTCATTACCAGTGTAGAAGAAACATTGCACGTTCACCATCAAACTTCATTCCTTTTACGCATCAAGGGTTGTCTCCAGTGGTGGAAAGCAATGCTAATGTAAACTCATTGGTTCCTGGTTTCTGTCAGTTGTTTTCTTTGCTGAAAAATCCTCATCCACAGGACATCACTACTTTTTCTTCCTCCCATAGACTAAAGGCTACATCGACTATTATCACCTCTTGTGGTGATAAAAAAAATAAATATGTTCTCCTTTAAATAGTCTGAATTAGTTTTCATAACTCATATCCAGCTTTCAGCGGACTTTAAGGTTTTCTGCAGGTCAATCTGTGTTCATAATTTAGACATCCATTTGAAAAAAAAAATCCAAGCTGAATAAGGAAAACAAGAACGGTGCAATGCAAGATGAAGGCTTAAATCCAATCATCCAAAATGTCACATAGCTATAATTTAATCAGAGTTGTGAGCTTAGTATTGGACATTTTAGTTGTGATGGGCTTCTTATACTGCTGAGGTCTAGACTCCATACAAAATAATGTAATGATCTGTAATAATATAACAGCACAGTTGTTTATTATTTTAAGGGGAAGGCTTGGTGCAAACATCGTTTTTACCCTTGAGAAGGAATAGACATGATAAAATATGAGGCTGCCATTCAATAGTACAATATTATACAACAGAATCACATTCAATGCTATCATAATAGGATAGGATAATAGGATCAGATTTGCCCACCTGATGGATGACCATCTTTTAAACTGAACAGTAATGTACTTGTTTCATGCATGTGTGACCTACAAATGTATAGCATAAAAACGTATAGGGATGGGAAAAACAGCTGAAGGGAAGTAGCAGGAGGAGTCAACCAAATGTAGTTTCTAAAGCCAGTGGTCTCTTGTCATTATGTCGCCCAGAGGGAGTAGAGAGACGTGTGACAGAGACTGAGAGGATAGCGGTTTTCCCCCAGAGAGCTGAAAGACAGCCTCAGAATGAAATACATCATGTAAGGCGTTTGGGCAAACATGGGAGACAAACCAGCCTGAATAATACAACTTCTCTGTGTGTTTATTTCTCCCCATGTGCGTGCACGTGCATCAGCGTGTTTGTATGTGTGAATATGTGTGATTACAGCTGTTTGAAACCACGGTGCATTTTAACAGCAGAAAACCACCATATTCCCATGTTAAATCTGTAAAGGGACCAGAATCGGGCCAAATCCAGGATGGGATGATGGCTTATTAATGCACAGGGACCTGGTACCCAACATATTCAGATTGTGCATTTAGCTTTTTGCCCCATTACGGGCAATATTAAGCCAAAGACTGCAGGGCCCATTTCCAAAGAGCCGGCCCGTAATGAGAGATCAGAGGCAAGGTTTTATCATAGGCAATAAAACATGAGAACTGCGTGTCTGTTAATAAGACCCCGAGAGGATTGGAGAAGGGGGTGAAAGGCGTGGGATCCTAGGATCAAAGAAATGTCTGCCTGGAGAGGAGAGGAGAGGAGAGGAGAGGAGAGGAGAGGAGAGGAGAAGGAGAAAAGGAGAAGAGAGGGGTACAGGAGAGGAATCGCAGAGAACTGGCAGAGAATGACAGAATGGACAAAAAGGCAGTGGAATGAATTGAAAGCGAATACAAAAGAAGAATCACAAGAGAAAAAAATACAAAAAGATGATATATTGTGAAAAATAATGTGACTTTTCCACTCATACTTACATTTGTGCGCTTTATTCTATCAGCTTTTCATTTCTGTTAAATCAGCAGCAGCCTTTGTTCAGCTTAATAAGTGTGATGCCCCCGTTACATGATTGCCTTTTCTTACACAGCCAGTTGACATGTCTTTCTTATTCTCCAATGTCCTTTCAAGAATGTGACTTCAATTTCAGTTCTTTTCTAAAGCTGCCTCTATATCTTGTATTTGAGTGTGACTGGGACATGGATGTAGCCAATGTGATTACAGTCACATCTGACATTAAAATGCATTTATCTGTGTTATTTGTTAGCAGTGTCACATCACACCAAGAAGCTTCTGGCCGTTCAGTGTTGAGTTTGACTGTTTTCTCCTGCTTCCTCCTACAGGAACACGCATGTTAGGTTCACGCATGGTTCCAAATAGGCCGTGGTGTAAATGTTTATGGGACACTTGTCTGTCTTTCTGTGTTAGGCCTGAGAAGGAATGGTGATCTATCCATTGTGTACTCCCCTCGTTCAATGCCCCCATACCTCACGAGGTAGCTGGATTTCCGTGGGATGAATATATCAAAAAGAGTGAATGAATCCTCTTTGCCAGGCTTCAAGCAACACTGACAGCATGCTAGCTTGCATGCTGTAGCCCTGTAAACAAACTCAGACTGTAGGTATGCTAGAACCCTCCACGACATCCACCCATAGGTTTCCTGAAGAGTTGCTTTGGAGCTTAGCCCCCACCACCACCACCACCTTTGCTTTTTGAGAGAGCCTGATTTGTGGCTAATTTAGAAAACATAAAACAAAGAGGTGGAGCGTGGGTGGATGACGCATCTGCAGACAGTTAGCAGCAGCAAGCTGTCACTCAAAAGTGTTCAAGGCCTCATTTATGCATAAATAAAATGAAAAAACTGAATGCTTTTTAAACTGGCAAGCTGAATAGACATTAAGTTAATGTCTTGACTGCTGTTGGGTAGATCTACCACTGCAATACATTGTATTTATTTTGTATTATGTAGTGGAGTATTGCCAATGAAATGGAAATACTTTAAACTTCTAAACTGTGTAGTACTCAGGGAAGTGTGCTTAGGTAGTGTCCCTCTGTGGTTGATGGAAATTAGGCCAGTCAAATGATACAATGTTTGATATATTTACTGATATCAATCTAGAAATTGGGATGGATTTATGTCTCATTTCAAACATACTCGTGTATGAATTTTTCCATATCAAATATTACATGGACACATAAGTCCCAAACACGATGCAGTGCCACTTTCGTGAGAGGGAGCCCCGCGTAAAGTCCTTTTTCATCTCTCTACTGAGAGGTCAGAAATGAAAACATGACTGTGGAGCAGCTGCACTTGATGTGACAGGAGCCTTCCCAATTTATTTTGATTGGCCTTGCTTTATGCAGCCCTCGGGTAGATTTCCCATGGGCAACTATGCATTCTCGCTAAGACTGGGAAACTCAGCATGTGTGGTGCCTACAAGCAGGGGCTAGAAAATGAAAGCAAGAGTATCATCACAGTGGACATGTCCATTACGCTACAGTCACAGTGATGTTTTAAGACGCTGATGGCAAGCGACTTTAATCGACTTTACATTTTAATCACTGTTTTAATACTTACAAGTCCTACTGCCATGAGGGAATCTCCATAGCAACGGCATACATGCATCTAATAAGAGTGTCAATTAATGCTTTTCTCAACAGCTGATTGATTTTTAGTGCGTGTTTTAAAATGGAGGGCAATTAGCCTGGTGAGAACTTAATTAACAGTCTTTAAAAATTCTTTAGCAGAAGTTAATTCAGACTGTAAGATGGGCTAATGAGTCTGACTGGATTTATAATTGACTTCAACCCGCGTGGCATAGCTGCATTGTGCGGGTGGAGGTGTGATCCTCATCTGCAGCTTCACCGCCACCCTGCTGCGTTCATCAGGCATCACAGCTCTCCGTCGCATTTGAATCCACATAAAAAGGCGCAGGGCGTCCGATCAGCGTGAACTTACATAGATGTAGATGCATAATTAACTAATAGCAAATACGGTGGTTTCTCTGAAAACCCTTTCAAGTCAAGCGCGTTGCCATAATTTATGAATTCTCACCAGCGTCTCTGATCACACACCAGAGCGCAGATTGAGATCAGCAATTAATGGTGAAAATAAAATAAAAAATACAAGCACACATGATACAGAGCTGCCACTTTTACACATAAGGTGTTGATTTCTTGTAAGGGAGCTTGCTGAAAGAGAACAAATCTTTGAGAGTGTCCAGGGTGGCCCTATGATTAAAAGGACCTCAGAGGGCTAGAAACATCCTTTATACAACAAACAGATAGCAATCTTCCGCCCACAGTGACCATGAATCACACAAACAAATTTGTGCATAAAGAATCATCCTGCGTGCCCACATATGTGCAAACACGCTTTTGAATAAGCTCAGACTCACATTTAACCAAAACAGGTTTCTCAGGTCCATTCAGTTTGTGCTGTAAGGACTGCATGGGAAAAGGGGAAAGTGAGACTGTGATCCAGATCAGTGGTAAAAATATTTACTTAGCATTTAGCTTTTTTAGTAGATAGACACATAGGTTTCACTGAGGAGTAAATTATAGTGCTGTAGGGAGATGAGACAGACGACCATCCTAGACTAAGATCTTTTTAGATTTTTGATACAGAAACAAGTAATCTCCGCTGCTGCCTCCATGCTTATTATTAATTAATTTACACATAATAAATGTATTATTTGGGAGAGTTATTGGAACTGATGGTATTAAAGTTACTGCAGGAAAATACCATTACATAGCAGATTAGATTCACATGCCTTTAACAATATAAAAACAACTTTTACCATCTATGTCTGACATTAACGCCTGTATTCAGACAAAAGCACACACAAATTAAGACGGTTTCAATACCATCTCCCTTATTTCCTCACTCATTACCTTAATTCTTTACAAAAGTACAAATCAGCAAGTAAGTTGTGATATTCTCATGATTGCTTTCCTACATGGCTTTTCCGTCAGTGGGAATTTGAAATTCATAAACAGGGCAGACTCCTCTGCCCACATCAATCTGGAAGGCAAACTCTGTGCTGCTCTCGCTTCCCATCCTGCTTGTCCTTAATGAAGCAGGATTGATAGCACGCCAGCGGAAACACAGCTCACCTCATCAGCGACCAGCCAGGGGAGGGACGCCCTCCAATAAATAGTGCAGTAAACACACAATTAAGGGCCCACATATCACCGCTCTGTTATTACATCCTACCAATTAAGCATCAGGGGCAACCTCCTCATTTGTATCGCTTTACGCCTGTAATCAGTAATTTAGTAATGATGTGCTGAATCTCAGCTGCAGGCTCCATAACCAGCGAGAGGGTGAAAGTGGGTGGTGGTGACGGTGCAGCGTCTGTCTTCTAAGCTGGGGAGTTTTTGGCTGTTGTGTGGAAAACAAAATTGAAAGTTTCTGCATGTGAAAAATGTATGACACGCGCAGACTTTTGTTCTAATTATCCTCAGCCTCATAATTAATTCTAAACAGCCACGAGCTGTTAATACATTTAACTGATGCTAAGCTATATAGGCCAACAAAAGCACGGCAGCGGCACACTCATCCACTCTGACACTCACTTTAATATTGATAATGTTTCAAGCTCCAGGCCTTTTCTCATCAAGGCGATCTCAGAGGCTGAATGTAGTGTCAAAATGAAAGGTGCGCTGGAGTGAGGGAGTATGCATTCATAATCTGTTTTTAGCACCATGTCTTGCACACAAGGGATGAGTCTATTCACTGGAAACGGTTCAGCGAGTGCGGACCTGCCCTGCTGGAATCGGTTATGAATGTTTATGTTTGACTGCCACCTGGTGGAAGAGATTGACAAGAGGTTGGCTGATGTGATACAGGTATCATACAAGTAAGCAAGTAAAGTAAGAGCACCTTTACTTTGGTCATGTTGCTTAATTAATATATAATTAAGTACCAACATAATTGATGACAATTACAAAAATTTGTCAGTTTGCATGGACTCTGTTGTCATTTAACTCCATAGTGGTTCCTGCTGCCATGCATGTTGTAAAATGACTCACAAAGCCTGAACCTAGTTGTGAAATGTGGGAATTCTGTAGACAGAGGGTATACAAAGCATACATAAGATGCATGCTTTGTAAAAATGGCCTACGACACCAGCACAACTGCAATGCAACAGCAACTCAGCAGAGAAGATCTGTCAGCTTAATATACACAGAAGCCTCTGAAAATAGGACAGTGTATTAAAAGGTAAATAATATACTTTTCCTCCAGCTTTGATCTGTATTCTCTCAAGTTAAAGTAAGAGTTTGCACTTTAAACCCACATTCATTATACAGTAATATAAGTAAATAAACAAAATCATGTCATGTCAACCTAGCTGTTCATACATACAGTGATCACCCACAACATTACGACCAGTGAAGTGAATAACATTGACCATATTGTAACCACTTTCGGACCTGGCATTCATTCATATGGATGTTACTTAGACATGTATCACCCACCTAGGCCAGACCAGGCACCCCACCCCATAGCAATGACACTCCTTGATGGCAGCAGTTATTCCCAGCAGGATGCAGCCTGACACAGACACACACACAAAAACTGCTTGGGAACAACTCAAAAAACATGACATCAGACAAGCATCAGCACAAAGCATTGACGTGGCCACTAAATTCAAAAGATCCCAAAATTGATCAAGTATCTGTGGGATGCACTGGAACGAGCCTGATCCGCAGAGGCCGCTCCCTTCAACCCAGAGTGCTATGGTTTGAGGGTAAAATTATATTGCCAGACACCACAGGACACCCACAGAAGGTCCACATCCATTCTCTGATGAGTTACAACTGTTTTGGAGACACACGGGAGACCTATACAATATTATAATGTCATAATGTTATGCCTGATCGGTGTATGTTACAGACTGTCTCAGGGCCGGCAGCATAAGGGAGAGAACAGATACTGAAGTTAAAAAAAGAAATAGTTTATTTCAGAAACCTGAGACATTGTGAGCTTCTGCAGAAAAGGAGGAATGACTCCTGAGGGCCTTTCCAGCCATGCATTTCATCAACACCCTCCCAGACGTGGCTGATTAAGGTAATCAAGCCCATCAAAGACACTTTCATTGCCACTGCAAGGCTAGTAGGGGTACATGAAGAGGATTCAGACAAAACATCATTAATGATATGGCTACGGTATCTTTTGATCGCCTTCCTATTGAACACCTTTGTGATGAACACCCACTCATACGCCTTAAGCAGTTCTACTGATAAACGATCAGCTGGAACACTGGGTGACTTCGGCTTTCCATGTGACTTAAGTTTCTTTTTAACAGTGCTGACGGCATTCAATAATCAAAGGTGTAGAAGTTTCCCAGAAGTTTTCAGGGGGCTTTTATTATTCACTAGGGATTAGAATTCTCTCCCAGAGTAATATTATGGATCATGAATATGAGGCATGAAAAATAATGCTACTCTATACAGACTCCTCTGGGCGCACTGTGCCAGGTTAAAGGCAGATATTTAGGTTGTCTTCGACTCACCGAGTTGCTGTAGCGTTTCCTCAGCCTGTGCTGCCACTGTTCATCATGTGCTGTAGCAGCAGTATCTCTGTCAGGGTTTTATTGACTGTAAAATTGTGATTCAGTACATCTACCTTTGCAAATATTCTCGTGGCAGTTTTAAAGGAAGGATTTTCGCGCCAGGAAACTAGAACGAAAGTATAACATTGGGATTTTTGTAATGTTACCATAATTCTGTTTATTTGAAGTTCTGATCGAAATTGTTGGTCTTCAGGAATGGAAGCCTCTATTTCACAAAATAAACATTTTTAATTTTATCTGGTATAACTAAATATTCTCACGTCAGTCTGCTCTGCTACAGGGGTCTTTTTTTCTCCTCAGTGAGCCTTCTTGTCTGATCCTCGCAGAGCAGAAGGTGACTGTTCATGTTTACGTTACTGTTGCAGGGAATTTACAATCATATAACTAGGTGCTCTGGCCGTCACCCATTCACTATGTGGCAGATTATGCTTCAAACAGTCATCAGGTTCATGGATCAAAAATCTGACAAGAGTGAAAAATGTGTACATCTTTAGTGTCTTACTCTGACAGTGTCAGTTAACAATTAACAAAGTAAATGAAAAAGTATGAATGCATGAATAATACATCAGAGCCATCCCTATTAACGTTTACTACTATTACAGGGGTAATTTGATTGATGTTAAGTGTAGGTACATATTTTAGGAATTGTCTTGAGTTAGTTTCGCAGACCAGCTACGTATCAGTCTGTTTTTGTTATTCTAGTCTACCACTTAATTTACTCATCTCTACCATAAGACAGTATAAAGACAGTCTATGGTCCCTACAGAATATAAATTCTTGAAACGTCTGTATTCACTCTTGTCCTCTGTCTATACTCCATCCATACCTCAGAGAGGTATTTACCTACGCAACATGTTAATAGATGTAAAGTCATTGCTATTCTCATCCGGTAGCTCATTCAACAGCCATCATTCCAAAGTGATGTATGATGCTAGCTGTTTGAAGTGCAGAAGCATGTCAAGATTGAGATGTTGTGTTGTCATGAATGTGAATGTCTTTGAGAGAAATACGATGGCTGAGGACTGTGTAAGAGGATAGGTCATTATGCAGAGGTTCATCGATCCAAAACTCTTCGCTAACTATGCAATAAAAAACCATAAGAGTAATAATTATGTACTGAATTTGAATTAATATTTCATCTACTTTTGTTTTTGGATCTATTTACCACCATCCGCACACAAATCCAAGTTGTGTTGCACAGTAATGTTGCTGCACGCACACGTCCTTCAGCCTCTGTGTCTGATGTCAATTTTTTAGACAAATTGATTTGAGATGTTCTTTTTCTTTAAGCGTCTTTTTTAAAGTTAACTTTCAGTCGATTAGCTGGGCTTCAGATGCAGACATATGCTGTATTATTACTATTCTATTCTTTAGTTTGCTGTGATTCCTTTAACATGGATCACCAGCACATCTTAGTATCAACTGATGAACTGCCCACAAAGAGGCGTTGAGTTTTCCATTCCCATCCATTCCATAAAATCGTCTGATAATGAAAAATAATGTTCAGCCATTAAAAGAGACTGGTTTTACTTTCATATAGAACAGGGGTGTCAAACTCATTTCATTTCTGTCTCAGGCTCAGTGTTGTATTCTGTCCGCTTCTTTTTCTAAAACAGTTATTTTTATTGAAAAACTACAGTCTGCTATGCTGCAGGCCAGATTTGACCCTCCGGCGGGCTACTTTTGGCCCATGGGCCGCATGTTTGACACCCGTGATATAGAACAATCATGAACTAAATTTACGTTTAATGCTGGTTTTATGATACAAATGTATGGACTCTCAGCTGACGTGGGTCAAATATATATGGCGCTTATCCATGAATCTAGACGACACTTTAACATAGTCTGAAAGAGGCATGATCACACAATAAAGAAACATGTAAGGCTCCGTTCTGCCGGTTTCCGTTGTCAGCGAGAAAGTTGTATTGGCAACATTAGCATGTGTAACACCACGGACAGATGTGTGCTGATGATCCCCGCTGAAATGGCTTATCGTGCCTGGCATTCAAATAGACAGGGAAGTTTTATTGCAACGAAAGTCGCAGAAGGAGATATATTGTGGTAGCTCTATTCTATTGGGCAGCGTTTAGTCCACTGTAAAACAAGAGTTCATTTAATACGTATGTGCTTATTGTAGATGTAAATGGATCCAGAGTAATTATGTTTTTAGTGTTATGCTTTGTTCTAATTTGCCCGTAAAACTATGTGTGTGAAAAAGAAATTTTACAGACATTCACAAACCACAGACTTTACGTCCAGCCCAGCTGGTGGTAAGCAGCAGGCTAGAAAGTGCAATCTATGTTTTCACAAAGGCAACAACTGTTCCTGTATGCACTTGATCTATTTAACACCGCAGTGTAATTCTTTGACACAGCATGATAAATTGATCGTTTTAGTTTAACCTTTAGCTGCATGTTATTCTGTTTTAAGTAGTATGTAGGAAGTTCTGTTATACTGTTTATATTATTAAGTTAATCCCTGGACAGTGCCAACACCAGATTTTTATGTGCGGATTACAAATACGTACAATTTTCCTGCTCTTTCCCTTTCCAGTATTGTATCATTATTGTCAGTGGAAGTACCAGGATGATCTCCAGCACTTAAAGGTTTGTGTGGGACTGTATGTCCGGTGTTGTATGTCCCCTTCACACCTGTATTTGGCCTAATATTTGCTAGAAAACACCTTTGTGTTTTTTGAGTTTGTCATGTAATGGAAAACCTTTTTAAAGATTGATGACTCATCCTGCACTGGTGGGCGTATACTAATGCTGTATCCTTTGAAACATACATTTTCATCCATCCAGAAGCCTTCAGATCGAGCCTTGAATTTGAGTGGTGCATGCCTTTTCAGGTTGGGTTGGTTGGCCTCCACGGCTCTGTTTTTACAGAAAACTAACAAACATACAATAAAATTGCACTCTTGAGGGAACTTTAAGACTCGCGACTGACTACGACTTATTTCAGATACAGATGGGTCGCACAAGCAGGTAAATCGGCCCATAAACCATAAAAGACTTAAGGGCTACTGTAACAGCTTTTTAGGTTGTTAATCACAGGTTGATTCACTGCGCCACGAGGGAATTTTTAATAGCCTTTGTGCACAGTTTCCAGTTTTAGTAATGGATTATTAATGTGAAAAAGACTCTTTAAATTTGTCCAAAGCCCATTAAATGACCCCTGACTGATTAAATTAAATGACTCACTTTAAACATTAAAGGCACACTGGTTCATTTTGGAAATTAAATTAAACCAAAAAGAAAAATCAGAGGTAATCGATTTCTCTTTTATGATGTGTCAAAGACCATGAGGCATGAGGCAAGACTTGAGCCACACCGTTGTACCGTGACACGTGTCTCTTTATTATAATGAACATTATATTATTTGTCATTTATTGCACATGTAGGTGCACTTCTGTTGTAATACAAAAAAAAATACACACGTGTAACATTAGTTAAAGTCTTTGGTCTTAATCTAATTTGTTGACAATAATGCAAAACACCAAGACCAAAATTCCTTCCTTTAACTTCAAGTCAGGTTGCGCGTTAATCTCATCCACATCCATGCCCGCTGTTTTCCTCCACACATCTTGACACAAAATTCCTGCCAAAGGAATCTGGCTAAGCTGCTAATTTCTGATTCGGTCTGGAACAAGAGAATATCAAACAGCCACTGTCGCCAGGTTGTCTGCTCTACAGGGAAGCCGTCTCAGAGGGAGACGCAGATGCAAAAGAAAATAAAGTTGAGAGAAGGTGTGGGTGTATGGAAAAATGCTTCAAACTGGAGAGCGTGTAATTGATATTCTTCAAATATACATTTCAAGGTGTGTGTGTGTGTGCGACTGTGGAGGAGCAGCAGTAGGGGATGCATCTGTATCGCTGTCGACCGATAAGAAGCAACATTTACTGACAACCTTCATTCTGACTGATAGTGCTCTGTGAAGCTGCAGCACTCTGTGAAGAAGGAAGTGTCCCCCTCCCACAGATCAGGCGGTAAAAATAGAATTAAACAGTGCTATGCTGTCACGCAGGAACAAACAGATGCCTGAAAGACAACAATATTATTCACCATCTCTGTTTTCAATCAGATCTTCATCCTCTCATTCTCAGTCCTTATTGAAGTGATTATTAAGTGGTAGAGAGGGAGCAAACAATGTCATTACGACTGAAATACTGGACAGAGTTCTGAGGAACATGACAGGAAGGACAGAAATAAAACAGAGTGATACAAAAATCTTAAGTGCAAAGAAGATTAAATGATGTCAGTTCATGTGTAGGTGGATAAATAATGAAATACATATTATATCAGGCTATGTGGTCATCTTTGACGGGAGTTTACTAGCTCTGATTACATTCTTCTTTTTCTTTTTTCACTCAGGAAAACTCTGAATGTTTAAAGCTCTGTATTGAGTTGATATGGACAACAGGGCTCAGCACGGACGTTGAGTCAACACTTTTCGTTTTAAATCAGCTAGCATCTGTTCAAATGTACTATCCACAGTAATTGAGACACTGTATGCATAAACACTTGCCTTAATAGGTACACTAGTCAAAACAAATGCATGCTAATATTACGATACTGCACTAAATCTCCCTTCATGACTGGTCCAATGTTCAGGTTAAGTGGAAACAGTGTAAGAAAGCCGGTAATTCAACAATGTGATTATTTTGGAGGATGTAGTTTGTGGCTGAAATGGCGTTGTCTAACTATAGTCTCCAAACTGAAAACACGGTAGAATCTGTGTGAATTATTAATTTTTACTAGTGCACCCAATGACAAGTCATGGCAAGTCAACTGCCCTTTAACTGATAAAAAACAACAACTTAAGAATTGGAGAGTAGGGGGGAACAGTGGAATTGGAGGTTATCACTGATGCCTCACAGCAAGAAGGTCCCAGGTTTGAATCCATGGTCCGACTGAGCCTGTTATAGATTGACAACCAGGTTTATTTACCTATTGTGGTCTGCAACTAACTCCAGTCCTTACTCAGGCCACAGTGGACAGGTTTAACTCTGTTCTGGAGAGGTGTACCATGAACTCCTCCTTCAGTCATTTTCTCAATAGGAGCCTGGCAATCATAGCCCATCACCAGTGTTCAAATCAATGCACATAATGCACTTATAATATAATTAGTATTAGTGAAATTGTACTTTGTATATATGATACAAGCACACAACTGCAGTGAATATTAGCATCAGCAATGCAATATCAGTAAAAAAAAAAAAAAAGTCATATACACAAGGGACTCTTTTTACATCAGATAGACTTTTGGAATACTTTGGTAATTTTACAATACTCTGAAACTTTGCCCATAATTTATCCATAGCCTCTAGTCATCCTTTTATTGTCTATAGAAAGTTCTCAGAATAACTTCTCGTTGCTCCCTGTCTTCTTCCACACACAAAACTCAAAACATAGTGTATTACCTTGAAATCAAAGTTACAGTCACAGAAGTCTTGTTATTACATTAAAACAAATCAAGGCACACATTTTCTATTATTGAAGTAATATATCGGAGTGTCGACTCCTTAAAGAATGTGCTTTGAGGTTTTAACCTAATTAGATATGTAAGTTTTCATTATTGACCTCATTGTTGTAGCTGTGAATAAAACAAGTTATCTTGTATAATGTTTATATTGGATTTCTGCCATCTGACCTCAGTCACAGACGAGAGAGCTGGACGCACTGCTATCCATAGTTAACTAAAGTTAAATGTCAAAGATGAAACAAATTAATTAATGTGATGCTGGTGGAACTTTCTTTATTCAAATGTCTTGACTATGGTAATAGACTAGCAGCTGTTCTCCAAAATAAAAAGTCTTTTTGGACTGGATCACTGATTTAAATCATTTTGTATTTCAAAGAGTCATAGCTAGTTACTATGTAAATTTCTTTTGTTGTTTTATTCCTGCCTTATTTATTCAGAGGTTGTTCATTTACAAGAAAGACTCAACTGATTTGAATTAATTTCCTCATCATCAGAGACATTATTGTCCAGTTCATTATTTGATACTCAAACAAATAATACACAAAATAAATACTCATTTTAAGTGCCATATGTTAAACTGCATATGTGCAGTGCTAGACTTGAAAGCTTGATAGGCAACGGAGTGATCCTTCAAAAGCTTTCAGCAATGAATGCCAAGGATGGTGCTGCTCCAACAGTGAATACATGCATATCATAGGCTCCAGAGGACTTATAAACAACAAGAAAGTCTAAAAACTAAAAAAAATCTAAAATAATAATCACAATTTCCCTACAAATTTAAATAACTGGGGTGATAGTTATTAAAGTAAAAATTAAAAAGATGAAGACATTTTTTTTAAGGTGCATACCTCTGCACAAAATCGCCTCCACACGCTGTCATTCATAAGTCGACCACAGGGTGTCGTCGTTGTTCTCTCTCTCTCCCTCTTTTCTCTCTCTCTCCTCGCGCCGGGCTCGCCTGCCCTGCCGCGAGGTCACGTGACACATATGTCAGGGGACAGCATGGCGGACATTCATGTGGAGCCTCAAAACAAATTACACCAACTGTCCAGCTAACCCCGCCGCGAGGAACACCGATACCGCGCGTGTAGCCGGGCCGGCGGTGCCCGAACAGACAGCAGAATGGACGAGGACAACAAACTCCAGTTTCCGTCTCTGCCCGCAACCAAGGAGGACCTTCTGGTGAGAGCACAGCAGCCTGCGCTAGCCGACACGTCCACTGAGTCTGACAAGCTAAACTGAGCTAGCCTCCGCTCCTGTCTTATTTTCAGGGAGCAAAAATATGTCCTCAGGGGGAAGTTGTGTTTGTCTTAAAGGCATAACGTGTTAACGTGGACATGTTAAACAGTCTCAAGTCTTTCTTTGAATGCGTCCATATCAATGTTTCCTTACTAAGGCAGCACAGAGTAGCTAACTAACATTAGCCACGTATGTACACAAAGTAAACTAGCATACACTTCACCCATGTCTTACTAAAACCTTGCATATTAATTCCCATTTTACAGGACTGGTCTTATCCAATGAGACGAGAAATGCAGGTACGTACGTCTGTTGTCTGTAGTGAGAAGGTTATAATCTTAGCAATTTAGCAGTTTATCCTAGTCAGTGTTCACCATGACACATTCAACATTATCATCGTATCCTTTATGCTACTGGTGGCATTAAGCTCACCAAAGATTGAAACCCCGCAAGGCACAAACTTTACATGCATTACAGGTTTTATGAATGCCTACACTCACTTGTCAGTTCATTAGGTACAGTAGTGAAAGCATGATGTATACTAATAAATCAGCCTTGCACAAAATGGTACGTACTTTGACTAGCCTGCTGACCCAAAATCTGATTATCAAAATAATGGAAATGTGTTGGTACAACACAATTCAATAGTACTACATACCACAGTCTTCAGAATGAAAACACAACTGAATCAACAGCTCTCTTATATTTTAATCCAATGCTGAATACCTTAAGCTTCATGAAGATAACATTTAATGCAGGACTGTTGTATTAGAATCCATTAGTTTCCACTATTGTACCTAATGAAATGGCAAATAAGTGTATACTGGCTGTGAGAATGTTAATAAACCTCTGTTTTGCCCATGGACATTCACAGAAAACACATCTCATCCTGAATAGAACAGCATATGATAAAGTTTGCCATGCTCTTGTATCTTTCTGTTCAGGAGATATTGCCAGGACTGTTTTTAGGTCCCTACTCTGCTGCAATGAAAAGCAAGGTAACTCTCACGGGACTCAACAAATAAAAGAAATACACTTCACATTTATTTATGGCTTTATCACACTTCTTCTTTTCCTTCATTTAGCTGCCAATTCTTGAGAGACAGGGCATAACACATATTGTGTGTGTCCGGCAAAACATTGAAGCCAATTTTATTAAACCTAATTTCCCTCATACATTTAGGTAAGTAGGTTTATATTTCACGTGACACGTATTCTATGGTTCTTATTTCATTTTGACAATGAGTGGGCTTAATTTCATCAAGTGCTTTCTTGCAGATACCTTGTGTTAGATATTGCCGACAATCCAATGGAAAACATAATCCGCTTTTTCCCTATGGTGAGTGGCCCTCTTGCTTCTGTCTCCATGAGCGTTTCACTCACTGCAAGATATGGCATTCATTTTGTTCTCTGTTTCATTTCCCTGTGAACAGACTAAAGAATTTATCGATAGCTGCTTAGCAACAGAAGGTAAGGATGAGTGCCGGTCCCATTTGTCACGCTCAGAGCGTCAAGTATGCTATCAATAATCTCTGTTCTTGCTCTCTTAGGAAAGGTACTGGTTCACGGTAATGCAGGGATATCAAGAAGGTGAGGCTTGTTTTTTGAAATGACATCATTTTCAGTTTCACTTCCTGCAATAAATGTTATTATATAATATGACATTATGTCTTGAATAAAGCACCAGCACTTGCAGTAGCGAATACACAAACAATGCACTTCAGTAAAAACAAGACCATTTGAGCCTACGTAGCTGCTGATGCCTGTTTTGTTACCACAGCAACCCATGCAGCTAGATTGGTGCGTCTGGACACACAGTCTGACGTGATCACAGACAGTCTGTGTCTGCTTTGGGAAACAAAAGTGATTTGGTTGAAGTCTTAACACAGCTTTAGTGATTCAGGAGGCTTCTGAACACATTGCTGTGTCATTCAAAGGGTGAAACACGTGAGAATAATGGAGGAGCAGTTGGACTAAAGGAAAGCTGTTACACAGATCGATGCATTTTCATATTGATAACCTGAGTAACCTTTCTGTGTCTGCTGTATTTGTTGTTTGTTTTTAGTGCTGCCTTAGTGATTGCATACCTTATGGAAACATTTGGGATTAAATACAGGTGAGATTATATGTCCTGACAGCAGATTATTGCTGTGTTTTAAATCGGTACAAAACGACTTGTGTAATTTAAGTGTGATTGGTGGAGGAGTAAACTGAGTTAACGCGGAGAACGTTCCACTTTCATTGACCACTGCATGACCGTGTTGTTTTTACTTTCTGCAAAGATATACAAAACCACAGAAAAGCTTCTGCATGAGCAAGCTAGAAATCCAATAAAATTGTTTTCCAAGTCTGGACCCAAGTTTTTGAAGGCTTGTGTGATGTTTTGACAACCGTAGCTCTTCATTGTTAATCCGACACTTTGTCAGGATTTCAGATTTGTCACAGTTTTTCTCCGGTGCATCTGTACACAGTTGTGCACATGTTTGGCTTCACCCTTATGAACGTTTATGGGAACTGTGGAACTGTTTCATTATCTGTTTGTAGTGGTTTTTCAGTGGTTTCATGGGCTGTAAACATAACTTCATGTTCTCTCTCCGTAGGGATGCATTCAGCCACGTCCAGGAGAGGAGGTTTTGTATCAACCCCAATGCGGGCTTTGTGCATCAGCTCCAGGTGAGACCCAAACTACAGATAAATATGTCTTAGGACTAATCAACACTTGTCCAGCCTATAAATATGCATATATGAGTAATTGCAGTGAATGACTGAAATTCTACAGATATGAATCAACCTTGTCTCAGGGTAAGGGGTTGTACCATGGCACTTTAAGCAGGAAGCCAACAAGTCAACTATCTCATGACAATAATAACGGTGCCTCAGAGAAGACAGGTGAGGAGCCCAGTCAGTAGCAGTGGTTCATCTAGTATGTGGAGATACTTCACTAAAGATTAAGCCCATTCTGCTGTGACATGCAGGATATGCAAGTCAGTCTTGAGTCAGTACAACAAAAGTACTACTGCTTTACACACGCGTCTGAAAAGGCATCCGCCAACATTAGCAAAGGAACGGTCCAAATCCTCTCAGCGGCAGTCAATTAACAAATCCACCTGAGGTAACAGAGCTAAAGAGGCTGCACATCAACAGTTTGCTGGTGAATGTCATACCGTCTGAAGTCATTAGACCTTTAGCTGATTTGGAGCATTCTTTTCTATTAGCTGACATTGTTGCTGTGGTTATAGAGGTTTTTTTTTTGTTTGTTTTTGTTTGTTTTTTGCTGAGCGAGAGCCATATATTAAAAGTGTCAGACTGTGCTGATGGTGTTGATGTAGATGGTGAACAGCAGACCATACCTTCTTTTGTGAAACATAAAAAATCCAAATATAAATTTCTTTGTTCCTACTGTGACAACATCGATTAGTCAACATCGACACCAAATTTAGTTGTTTTTTTTAAAAATACGAAGTTCAACCCCTACTCAGGGTATAATGAATGGGTCTCTAGTACTCCACTTACAGAGAAAATAATGTTAAATAAGAGATTCTGACAGTATAATGTAGGCAGTCACATACAGAGAACTAAAGCTTTCTGTGTGGATAGAGGATGTCTTCTGAATCAGGCTTACTCCAATCTGCTTTTGGTGTGACTTGGCAGAAATGTTTTTCTCATCTGCTGTATGCAAACACCATGGAGATGGGATGAGGATATGTTCATGATTAGGGTTTTGCTGTTAGAAAGCACCCATATCACAATTCCTGTGATATGGGTGAAAACATGGAGGGGGTGGAGCTAATGAGCTACTGCAACCAGTCACTAGGGGGAGCTCTACTTGCTTTAGTTTCACTTTAGAGGACCTATCCTATTGTCCATTTTTTATATACACTCCACGTCATGGCTTACTGGGAAGCTTGATGGAACAGAGCCATCATTAATACCCCTTTATTTCCCAACTCTGATAAGATATAACGCCTGCAGTGAAAAGAGTCTATTGAGCATGTGAGAAGTCAGATGTGCATATAACAAGAAGGCAAGACCCTCACAAGTCAATGATACTCATGATCATTCTGTCAGCCATCCCAGTGTTACTGATGATATTCCAATAGCTGTGATGAGTAATATATGGATTGCGTGTGTCTGTTTGTTTTCCTAGGACTATGAAGCAATCTACCTGGCCAGATTGACCATTAAAATGATGTCACCCATGCAGTTGGGCAGGCCGTTCTCTCTACAAGCTGGGATGCCAGGTTTGTACATAAAACACACCCTTATAAAACAGATATCAGAAACATGTTAAATTCAGTCCAGTTTAACAAACTATACCCTCCAAAATGATCATACAGTTGAATTACCACCGTTCTGTTGCAGTTTCAACATATTCAACAATTGTTAAGGAGTATTTAATGCAAGACTGTGATATTAGAATGCATTTATTTACACTATTACCCATGAGTACCTAATGAAGCGGCCAACTCACTACTCCACCACCATTTATAAATGATAACAGGGAGCACAAAGCAAGTTTCTTTCAGTCAGCCAGTTCTGCTGTGGATGACTCCTCACAGTCATCTTTTCTTAAAGCCATCAGTTATTTCTGTTGAAAAGATGCTAACATTCAAAGACTATCTGAACTAGCTCATGACTAACTTCTTTTAAAGTCATGCTTCTTGTTTTCTGTTTTGTGACAATTTCAAGGATTGAGAAGCAGTTTAATCCAGATAGTTCAGTTATTAAATGGTTAAAAATATAATTTTCCTTCTTGTGATTGGAAACTCGGCTCCCTGTGTCATGCTGTGGTAAATGAGTGCTGCATGTTCAGTTCTTTATTTTCATCGTCACATGTCTTCAGCAGGAAGCCGTAAACGGAGCCTGGAGGAAGATGAAGATTTTGGAGCAATGCAGGTCACGGCAGCACAGAATCTATGAGCTTTGCAGATACTTAACCGTGTGGCACAGTGCACTCATTTTTACATTTTTAATGGGATTAAAAATGTAAATATTTGAACTTTTTCTAAGGGGATTGGATGGGGGTGGGAGGGAGGACCACTCGTGTCTGGGACATGGAGTACTGACGGGGCAAATTTGATAACTTTTTTTTTTTCCTTGAGCTGTATGCACTGATGGGAGATTTTTTGCAGTTTTATAGTATTTAAAGCATTATGCATTTGCAGCGGGACAGTATTGCAATAATGCACTTTCAATACTTGAATTTGTGTCGACGACGAACAGAAGGGGGAAGTTGGCAAAAGGGAATGAAGCCAGGATGTCGCTGAGTGGAAGACACTAAAGAGGAATAGCTATGACTTAATTTTGGGAGTAATAGGATTATTAACTAATATCAGGCGTAATATGGGATTGTAAGGAATGGAAAAATAACTCACTGCTTAATAAAAAAATAAGTCCTGTACAGCTGTCTTTAAATCATTATGTAATACCACAACTACACATTTTTCTTTCCAGTATTTAAATTATATATTATTATTATTTAAAGATGTGTTTTGGGGATGTCGCCTCATGTTCTGTCATAACCATTAATAGAAATGATCACTTTTATGTATGTCCACCAATCTTTAGGTAAAACATCTTTTTTGTACAACTTTAAATTCATCAAAACACAGATCATAGAATATTTTTATTTGCTGACATTTGAAAATAACTTACAATTAAATATATCCCCCTGTTCTCCCGAATAAAAGCTTAATTATAAAACTTAACTACAAAAGCTTAAATAAGAGTAAATTTACAAAAACCATTTGTATCCAGTTCCCCATTAAGAAAAAAAAAAAAAGCTGCAATCCTAAACCCCGCTGTCAACTAAATACAAAACTTTAAAAGCATTGTGTCAGTTTCTTCGCTACATGACTTTTTTGGTTTTTTTTGTTGCTGTTCAGTGGAAATGTTGCAGATAACAGTCTTGATCATGATGCTTGACGTCTTTGTTGAATTGAAAACTTCATTTCGGTATTCCAGCAACACACGACTGAACAAAGGCCTTCAAGGATAGAGGACAATTTGTATAGTTCAAGAGGAAAACGGTCAAACTAGCTTGGATATCCACGTACTGTAAATGACCTTTAACTTCATGTGATACCTTCTTGATTTCCAACACACTTGTATTTACTTTAAAGTTTAATACCGCAAATAATTTGTAGTTTCTCTGTCAGTACACAGCAAATGACTTGTTAGCGATGTAACCCAGTAAGAAAAAAAAAAAAAAAGAATCACAGTTACTGATATTTCCTTCTTAGAATGAAAATGACAGACGTCCTCTTTGGAGAGGTAGCCGTGGTTACCAAAGGGACAGAGGATTATGACACACTGAGCTTCCTTGTACATTTATATGAAAGATGATTTGGCTGTGGTACCTCCACAACCTCATCCTCGTAATTCTTAAGAAGCTCGTTGCTATTCTGATGTCAGTGTGCGAGTAAAAAAAAGTAATGGTCCACACCCCAGAAATTGGGGTTTAAAGCTTCAGTCGAAGAATCGACGCTGCATGTAAGTCTCATCTGAAGCGGCGTAGCCAAACTTTTGGTAGAACGCCACATTTTTGGGAGCACATTCCAGTGTGATTTTATAGCAATTCAGCGTTTTGCTGAGAAGAGTAAGAGTTGAAACTAACCTGAAAGGAGAAAGAAGAAAGGGGAAGAAATGAAAAAATGTTTCCTGAATACATTAATTAACCATAACATTATGACCACCTGCCTAATATCGTTTAGTTCCCCTTTTGCCACCAAAAGCCCTGAAGTTGTGCTGTTATATGGCAGCAAGATATTAAGCAGCAGATCGTGGATGTCCTGCAAGTTGTGAAATGGAGTCTACATTTATCCAAATTACATGTCCAGCACAAAGGTGCTTAATATTAATCTGGGGAAAACTGGCGGCCAAGTCAACACCTTGAACTTGTCGTCATGTTCTTTAAGCTATTCTTGAACCATTTTAGCTTTGGGGTAGGACACATTTTCCTGTTGAAGGAAGCTACTGCCATCAGGAAAAACTGTTGCTGTGAAAAAGTGTACATAGTCTGCAACGATGCCGTGTGAAAGGACGGCATCATACATCTTGCTTTCTTCCCATAGTGCGTCCTGGTGCAAAGTGTTATCAAGGCATGTGACACATGCACTCGGCCATCCACTAGATTTAAAAATACATCGGAGTGATGCTCACATTCCCATAGTAGGTACTTTCAGCAGCAGACTAGGGTGGGCATGGGCATCCTGACTGGTCTGATCATCTAGCCATCACATTTTGTCTCTCCACTTCTTCCACTTGTCCATTTTTCCTGCTTCTAACACATCCACTTTGTTTTGTAAGGACCAAATGTTCACGTGCTGCCTAATATATCCCACCCTCAGACATGCGATAACAAGGTAATCGGTGTTCATTAAATGTTACGGCTGATTTGTGTGAGCCTGTGAATCAAGTTTTAAACATGATAATAAAGCTTAAACAAAATGCCTTCATGTCGGGCTAACACAGGCCTACTTACAGCTTCCCCAGCTGCTTCCCTCTGCACACATCGCTCACTACTACCTCCTCCACCCGGCCTCTCTGCAAACAAAATGAAACAAAGACAGCTTTTATTTCAGTTACTTTTGAGATGGATAAATATGCATCTCTGCTCTGGAACCGGATTGACCTTGTTAAAGAAATCAAAGATAGAAACTGAAGTTAAGTTGATAAATTTGGTTAATAGTTAACCGACATTTAATAACTTCATATGAATAAGTAACTCTTATGGGATGGGAGGAAACATACAGCGACAAACTGCAGCAGTACTGACTCATAAATACGCAATAACTGAATGTTAGGTGTAATATATACCTTGGCACAAGAGTGGATGAATTTGTGTTCTGTGATTAATGTGGCCGTGGCTACAATCTGTCCCAGATTTGTGTCCTCCACCACGACGACGTAGTAGTCTCCCGTTTTCTTCATGTGCTCAAACTTTTCTGGAAGTCAACAGAAAACACTTGTTTTTAAAATGTGAGTAATTTATTTAACTGGTTTGTGTTAACAGTTTTTTTTTCTTGTCTTTATGATCTGATGTCTATAAGGACAGCTTAAACGCTGAATCTAAAACCGCTCTGACATCAAACGGGCGGTTCATGTTGTTGTCATTGATCACGACTTACTTGCAAACATCTCTGGCGTGACATCACCCGTCTGGGTGAGCTGGGATAAAACCTTCAAGAATCCTGGAATACAAAAACAAGAAGAGTTGGTGAAAATGACCTGATTTCGTTCCACTCGTTCATTTCTGTATCTGTATTAAAATACTAACATTTTCCGTACCGCATATTAACAAACACACTGCATACTACAGTGTCCTCATATAGACAATGGGCTTTGGTGTATGCTGCCCAGACTCACCTCTGTTAAAATCTGCGGTACAGAGCGGCCTCAGCACCAGGCCGTCCCCTGGGCTGGTGGGGGAGATGGGGGGAGAGAAGGAGACAGTGTTACGACTCCAGTCTAGCTCCTGAAGCAGAGAGGGCTCAAAAAGTGGAGTCTCGTCCAGCAGCATTCCACAATCTCTAATTGGGAAACACACACAGACACAGGTGTAAGTCCACAGACACACACACAGGTGTAAATCCACAGACACACACACCCAGAAAATGTACTAAAGGACAAAAAAAAACATACTGTATCCATGCAGCGAGATAACTTGATACAGTCAACATGGATGTTAAATATTTGTTCAGAAGCACTGAGAACTTTGTCCTGACAAATACAACTTGTCTTGGTAAAAAAAAGAAAAAAAGTTTCATTGCTATGAATCGAAAAGCAGCTGGCACGCACTGTACATGGGCACACCCACATTATAACACACAGCCTGCTAAAATATCCTATGACGTGATACCATTTCTCAGCATTTATTAAGGATTTTCCTTCCAGGATAGGCCCGGGATCAGTCCAGGATGTGTAATTTGAGAGGAGCCTATCCCACACAGGGACAGAGGACAGAGCACTGCCGCTGGTGGCTCTGACACATGGAGTTGCTGAATGTCACTCCATTTTTACAACTTAAACTAAGGCTAACACGCGGCCTAAATCTCGTTACCATGACAGCAAGGGACAATAACACTTTACTGCTGTGGTCGTTACCTGATCGGTGTGCCACGCAAATCGGTATGCGACCGTGTGAACTGACTTATTAAGTGCCAAGCGATAATAAGGGATAATATTTCCCTGCCGTTGCCTGTGTTAGCTTAGACCAAATTGCTCAGGTTAACTGAATCTATTAATGTTACATTATCCACAGTGCTAACCCAGCTAATGTAGCGTTAGCAACGACTTACGAACTATCAGTGTTAACCAACCAGTAAAGCGGTGACATATTTAAAGAGTCGCTAGCCTCTCGTGTGTCCTGTCATTTACACGAAGCCGACTTCAGCAAACCTAACAGCTATAACTTCACACTTCATAATAAACGGCAACTAAGCGTTACTACCAAAGTGCCCATTCTAAACATTCAGCGTCCTAGTAGCTACTTACCAGTAAAAACCTGACCAAGGACAGACAATTCAGTCGACTTTACTCCCAGGTAACGTACAATGCCAACCGGGCAGTTCTACCAGTTTTGAATGGGGCTGATCTACATCATTCAGCTGAACACCGTGGGTGTTTTTCGGCAGCCGTTTCCGCCAGGCTCCAGCCCTTCTGTATGACGTGGCAGGGATGCTGAGGGTAATTGGCGCAGTCCAATGACGTCATTACTACGTCCATGACTCCAGCTCATATATACAGTCAGTGCTCCAGCCTGGTGCAAACGGAAACTATTTCATGTGGTAATTAACAGGAATGTAATAAACATTACCATTCGACATGATTTATTAATATCAATTTATTAAACTAATCAGCTCAAAGCACCACTTTATTAGACACAGGCTTCACTGTCCTTACTCCATTTTAGGAGTGTAGTCTTGTCATAAGCAGGTCTATATTTCAAAAACATCTGCAAAGCCAAAGGTAAGGTTTGTGTTACTCTTGAGAAAGATTCGACATTATCAAGCAAAGGATGCACACCATTATTTGTTAAAATCTGTAGAAGCTCTGTTTATTGAGTCTTCTGTATATTTTACAAAAACTAGATTTACAGAAATTATCCATAACTGAACCATTCTTGATTTAGGCACAAAAATACAGGAAAGCTGAGTCAAAAAAAAAAGTATTTCAGTTTTGATTAAATAAGTAATGGTTCTGAAAGATAACCCACGAATAAGAAAATATATCATGGATTTTTGAAGTTGCTAAATAACTGAATGACCAACTGAAGATGAAAATTGTCCATTTTTTTTTGTATTGATTTTTACAAGTTGACTAGCTGAAATCTAAAACCTAAATCCTACATTAAAACGTGTTACTACACACCCAAACAGAGTTTGAGCAATGGAAATTAAAACACAATGAAAATCACAACACTTTTTAGTGGAAGTTTGTGGGCTGCTCTTTGGGATAAAGTGGAAGGAAACAAAAGCACTTGTCTAGTTTCATGCATATCTCGCCTCAAACCGCCTTTTGCACTGTAATGACAGAAATCAAACACTTTGTGTCCTTTGATATGTCTCAACCAGCTACAGGTTCAGGTGAATTTGATAATACCCAAAATAAATACGTCGGTCAGTTCATGTAGTACAGTTCTGTACATGATCAAAACAAGGTCTGCGGGCAGAGGATGATTCTGTTCACTGCTGGTATGACTTTTGTATTAGTTCTCAGTGTGAGAGGACCAAGGCAGTGCAAATAAAAATAATTATAAAATGTCTCTGTGAAGATTATCTGTCATTAAGGTTGCAGAATATCTAGAAGTATTAAGTCAAAGTCAACTGTTTGCTGTTAAGTTTCAAAGACATCTTGCAGCACATTCAAGATGGTTTAAACTTTTCCATTAAAGAAAAAGGACTTCACCAATAAAACTGATTAATCTTGAATGAGTGGCAAAGCATCTTCAAAATACAACACAGCAAGTCCAGCTGCTACAGACTGAACTATTTCTACATAATATAAAATTAGCAGAAAGAGAGGACCATACTCTAGCGGGGAAAAGTAGAGGGTAACTTAAAAACACAAAGGACTACACTCATTGTACTTGTACAAAATGTAATGCGACCCCCTTTGTTGCTTATGCAGCTCAAGGGACCTGTATTGAAAAACCAAGATTGACATACCCATGTCCCCCTTTCATTGGATTACTAAATGCAAACTGTTTGCAATGGTTGATATTACACACTAAATACAGAACAACCCATATGGGTCAAAAACACTTTGTTTGCAGCACTATGTTGATAGACACATTCATATTTGACAGAAAGGCTGAACAATACTAAAGTGACATTCTCTTACTTCAAGGTAAGAAATTAAAACGTGTCGTTATTTTGCCTACACTTAATTCACAGTTGAAACTCATGAAATAACACACAGATCCATCAGAGGAGTTTCTCCACCATGAGCAAAACTAGTGAAAACACATCCGGTAAAAAAGGAAAACAAAGACCCATTTAGTAGCTTAATCTAGTAATGACACCTTCAGACTCTTCGCTTAACAAAACACCTTGCTGTAATCGTCTTCTGGATGCAAAGCATGCTCATTTTTCACAGCCAGTCCAAATCAAGAGAGACCGCGACTGTCTATTGAAGCTGGTGGTTGCAATGTGTGGCACGTGAATAAAGGGCAGTGCAACCTTGCGTTTCGTGACTTGCACCCATCAATTTTATATAATGCTCCACAGAGGCCATTTACAATAGTCTCACCTTTTTTAAGCAGCCCTAAACAGTCCAAAGGCCATGTTTGCAATGCTATTTAGTTATAGTTTTGAATAGGTGATGACCACTGACTACACCAAATAGAGGAAAGATGAAAGAGCTCGGTCAGTGCCTCTTGGTAGGACGACATGGTAGACTTTGCTGCTGAAACCAATCTGTAAATCAGGGTGAAGTGTCTTGTTGGGTATGCATGCGTCTCTCTGCAGCTGCTGCCATGGTGCTACGTCTCAGCACCGTCAAGTCCAAATCTGGGAGCATGTCTTCCTCCAGTCCGGGCAAATCGTCATCCAGTTCCTCTGGACTCTTATTCAGAAATTTCCTACAGGAAAGAAGGGTGAATGAGCTGAGAGCAGGCAACAAGGAATTCTAGTTTGTGAAAAAACAATTTGAATTTGATTTAATCGCTGTATATTTGTTCCTTTTTCCTGTGAAGCAGAAAACTAATTTGTAGTGTACCAACCTGCGTGCTTCCTGGATCATCTCTTCCTTCCTCTGCTTTAACATCTTCTGCCTCTCCTCAGCCGACTTGGAGAAGCGACCTCCTCTGACCTCCATGTTGTCCAGCTCACTGAGGGCCTGATCAACTGCTCCACTGGGCCCTGCCTGTTCATCTGGTGAAGGGTTGACCTGTAGAGGGCCACGCTCTATAGCCTAAGGACGGATCACAAAGATTCAAATGTGATCAACAGATTGAAAGTTTCACAGGGATCACTAGAAATATGACAAATGGCACTGCTGTTGACATTTAAGTTGCAATTGGCTTACCTGTGTTGGGAAAGGCACCTGAATGCGTCCCTCAAGGATATTGTCAGTGGTGACTTCAACAGAGCGAGTTAACTGCAGGTCCTGCATAACCAAGTATGATGGCACCTGAGGGAACATTTCCTGAATCTGATGGGCCTGGTGACCCGAACGTATTTCAAAAGCAAAGAGAGCAATAGAGAAATTAGAAAAATACATTTAGAGATACAACATTTATAAGATTAGCACACCCAGAACCTAAACATACAGATATATGAAATCTGTTGGTTGAATAGTTGAAATGGTTACTGTTATGTATCTGTTAATTTAAATTATCTTGTCTAACAAGTATTTCACCAAATTCTAGTTGGCTTTGAGTGATGATACTCTTTTTGCGTCAGACTGTACACATGAACTCACCATGGCCATTAGCTGGGAGTTGTTGGCTTGAGCGATGCCCAAGATGTTAGTAGTGTGCATTACTTCCACTGAGAAACTGGGCAGCCAACTGGCTATACGAGACCCTGTAAGAACAATGTATGGATCAGTGTTGGGTCACTCCACAACCAGACTGATCCTCAGATTTCTGCGTGTCAGATTTACCGTCAAAGTGGAAGAAGTGATTGACATGAGGTCTAGCATCTGGAGCAGCTCCAACTGGGCCGATGTTCTCTTCCAAGCCTCCACCCTGTTGTTGGCTTCTCGGCTGGCCCCCATCCCCATTAATGTTCAGGGATGTACGACATGTGGGACACGACGTGTCCTGCTCGAGCCAAGAGCGCAGACAAGAGCTGGAAAGAACCACAAAAAAGTCACTAGTGTTATTTAGACAAATCTAACGTCTGACATAGCTACCATCAAGATCTGAATAAGGAACCTTACTGAACATGAGAATGTCTACCAAAATACTCCCTAAAACCTGCAAACTTTAAAAATTGTATTACAAATACACATGATCCGATTAGTATCGGAAACCCTATTTTTTAAATGATCAGATAAGGTTGAGCACATGATCGTTTGTATTTATTTTACATCTGACATAAAACAAAACCAAATGTTAAAGAATGAAACTAAAAATGTCTACTGTCTGGAAGTACTTAACGTTTTATAATGCTAGCCTATGTGAACTGTGAGTTAGTATTTGTTGTGACCGTGTCAAAGTTAAGCTATTCACCATAGAGCTATTTATAAAGATATACAGAAGTGTGTTATCTTGTTATTTATTCAGGCAAGAAAGATAAACCTTTTCTGAGGTATGGAATCACAGGTCAGTAGTAAAGTAATTCCCACATGTACTGTGTAGTGCATAGAAGAAAGTTCCTCTTTACTTGTGAAAGAGATGGCCACAGGGTAGTTTCCGTGCTGTCAACATAGTATCCCAGCAGATGGCACAATCATCATCGTTAGCTGCCAGCTCCTCAGCAGTGGCAACAGCAAATCTGCACAAAGTTCACAGTATACAGTATGTAAATACTGATGAAAGAGGTAATGATCAACGAGAAAAGCCTTCACTGGAAACAACTGGATTCAACATACAGAACCACAAAAAGTGATGGAAATAAGGAAAACAATCCAGGCAACACATCATCACCTGGCCTCCATGTTGTTGATGACCCGAAGATAGTTTTTGTGTCGTCGGACGCGTCGCTGGACCTCGTGGAAAAGATACCGTAACTGCATGAAGATGACCAAGCTTGCCATGGACAGCCAGATGTTACCAAAAAGCTAGTGAGAGAAATACAGATAAGAAAAGTTGGAAGATTAGACGAGCAGAAAAAGTTTAGTCTGTTCTTAACAAACTATATGTTAAGAATATGACAGGTCTAACCCTATTCATAGCCTTACCAGCATATGAATATGGTGCATAAGGTCCAAAAAGAGCATGGCCAGCTCCATTATGAAGTCCGTGTAGTAGACATACGTTCCCTTACTCTCCCAAGTCCCTGGATGGTTCAAATCCCACAGATGGATGGAGTACCTGAAAGATGTGACGGAGCTCTTTCAGGTCATGACAGACGTCGAACAGACAGAGTAGAGGGTGGAGATCTCGAAAAAATGACTTTAACAACTATAACCATGCTGCAAATATGTTGGGCACAAACACAGAGGTAAGACTGCTGTCAGTAACCTGTGACAGTCAACAACCTTTGAACAAAGAAAAGTTACAGTTCGCATGATTTTTCTGACCTTTAAAACCAAGCATAAAAAAACTAAACATTGTTTGCATACCAAGTTGCAGCACTGCAACTGACAACAGACTAGTTGCTATATGTAACTACCTCAACCGATTAGACCTGTTAAGAGCCGTTGTATAATACTAACCACACTCTCTGACAAAGAGGCCTTTCACACTAGTACTAATGGAACTAGGGGAAAACAAATAGTGTTGCTAAGATTAGCTCCTGACTCCAAATTTGCACAGGCTAGGTCATCCATACTGCTGCAGAGCGTTCACACATGTGTAATGAGGCTTTAAACAGACTTACCGCATGATGACATGGCCAGTGCGTACAGTAACCAGCAGACACTGAAGGAAAATACATATAAAAGTGATGTTACTCACAAGACATTTGGGGATTTTGCTCTCATCATACATGGAGCCTCTTGGTTACCAGTTTAGCCTGAAGATAAATTCATGTGTCTGAATAATATAAAGACCCCAGGTTCTTACCTCTGCTGCCATAAAGGAGAGCGTGTGCATGCCATGGGAAGCTCCCAGCAGACCACAGACCACAGCCAGGCCACAGCAGTCCAGCAGCAGGGAGACCAGCAGACAAAGCACTCGAACATGACTGTTCATTGGAGTGGAGGGAGAGAACGACAGCTGTGGGGAAGAAAATACGATAGAAGTTTTCTCTTTTGAGATGCTGGACACAACAGTGGGCTGTGCAAATGAACACTGATCGGCAGTATATGGTATTTAATATAAATCCCACAGTTAGATATTACTCTCCACAGATCCCAGGGAATGTTTTAATAGCAGATTCAGTCAAATCCACAGAGGGTAACTGAGAGGAAAGCCTGCTTGAACTTAATAAACCCCTACACATCTATGCGCTGGCCAAACAATGCATGATACTGTAAATTTACATATATGCAGTAAAGAGATAAAAAGGTATAGAATACAATTAAGGACCACGTTACAAAAATGACAGCAGCTGGAGCGCAAGGCATGAAACAGGTTTCTTTAGTTCTATACCCCCCCCATAACACTGACAACGTGCCAATACGTGTCTTCTGTAGCAGTTTTCAAAGCCTATGACCTATTCACCCCACAAGTTATTGCAGAACCCACAGTAACAGCAAAACAGGAAGGAAGACAGCTGGAGGAACAAACTGACAAACTTCAGTCTAACACTGATAAATCACGTATACGGAACAGCAGGAACAATGCTTAGTTCACAGGTACACGGGTAAAACACTTATGAGTAGCAGAAGATATCCACACAGAGAAACTACATTTTGTCAATGGAGCAGGTTGAAATTCCACCAAACATCTGAAATGAATGCCTGTTTTAAACATCCCTGCTTGCAAGGAGGCTATTAAATTTGATATTTTGTTTTCCCCAACATGCTGAGCACAATCTGATACAGGCGCATGTCAATGTAGTGACTGAAACTGTATCAGTACAACCACCTATTAATAGATCCCAAGCAGAAAAGGGTACAGTTACACCCAGACCACTGGGGGACATTTGGCACACCTTTTAAAAAGGCCACTGTTGAAAGCGTGTAGCTTTGTTCATCAGGTGTCATTCAGTCCCAGGCTTTACCTTTACTTTAGTGTCAGTCCTCATGGATAATGAGGACAAATATTGTAGGTCAACTAACATTGGAGGTTTAGTCCCATCATGTTTTCTGTGTAACCCATACTGGAACAAGTTTAATCTAGGGGCATTTAAGCCTATATTTATCAGAAAGACAGTTATTATTGTTTTCATAATTACTACACACAGAAACCACACATGAGCATGCTGATATACACAACGAACTAAACATACACCTGGCCATATTTACACATTTACTCAAACACATCTGCCTGAATCCAAGCAAACACTTGCATAGTTCACACTGACAGGCTCCAGTTTCATGGTTTGCTGTATAAAATATCACAAAGAGATAAAGGTTTCCATCTGTGTATAGTCTTGCTAAAAACCGCTTGATCTTGTTACTTGCTAAATACTATACCAGTCTTTCACAACCATACCAAAAGAAACTGAAATGTTAATGTATCTATGACGCACATCTGTGTAAGAATGACAGTGTGGTAAAAACGTTGGTATACGGTTTCTAACTGACATTTCTAAGGTAACATGTGCATCCTGGCCTGACAAGTAGGAGTTCAAAGAGCTTCGTGGCTCTACAGAGAAAAATAAAGGATATTTATTTAGGATTCCACGACAACAGCGTCCTCTAACTTGACAGATCTGGTTTCTTTCAGGACAAACTGACTGACAACTTGTTGACGGTGTCAGAAATTAACTTGATGGAGTTTAAGGTCTAACCGTTAATTACTATAAAAACCAACAGTGAAAAAAAAGCATAGTGTCATTTAAAATACTTACATATTCAAAACGGTCTTTGCAGAGCTGCACCATGAGATGGAGAAAGACCAAGGCAGAGAACCACAAACACCACATGACCACCTCCTCCACTGTCTGCACGTTCAATACGCCAAAGATGAAAATGAACTTGTAGAAGATGAAGTTCCAAAATTTATCTTTCAGGTGCTGTGAAATAAACACAAAGCAAATAAGATGCATCCCCCTGGCTGATCTACGTTCAATATAAGATGAGGATATTTCATTCAACATTTCATCTGCGCCACAAACACAGACTCACCTGCTTCTCACTGACTCTTAGCGGGCCAAATACCACATACTGAATCATTTTTGCAATTAACATCAAAGAGCAGCAGAATGTGTTGACCAATACCTACAAGAAAGCAGATAAAAAAGTGAGCATTTGCGTTTTATCAAACAATGCTAAAGTCCAAAAGTGGATGACACTCACCCATACAAAAAGACTGTCAGTGACAAGATACCACAGGACAGTGGTTGCTAATTCTGTGTTACTAATATCACTGTTCAGATGGTCAAGATCCATTTCAGATGGAGCTGGTGTTTCCTCGGTTTCCAAGGCACCAAACCCTGGATCAGTGACAGTGGTGTAGGCACTGAAGATGCTGCCAGCCAGCAAAGCCACACTCAGGGCTGTGTAGGTCTGCAGGCTGGGCCAGGGAAATCTCTCCAAAAACAGCAGAGGCATTGCTGAGGTTATGATCCACTCCTCAACTTGTGAAAATGGTGTCAATACAAAGACCTGTGAAGAAAGGCAGAAAGGCTAGCTAATGTTAGCCGAACTTAGCTAAACTAAGCCTAGACATTAAAAAAACACTACAACGGTAGCATGCAGCCGTGGCTAATGAATCGAAACGTGTCGTGTACGAGTTAACAATGAGCTAGACGTATCCAGTTTGGAAACGACATTATATTGCTAGTTTACAGCAAGTTCAAAGACAAATGGTAGCCGTACATGTTAGCATACGTACTCCAAATGCTAACTTCCCTGTAGCCCAATACAGTTGATGGGGGTACAAATTACTCCCGTGCTGAAGTGTCTTTAGCGAAGTATATTATTCATTTGAATCAACCACAAAAAAAAAGAACCACATGTCTCGCCGATCAAAACTGGTTAACGATGTCATTGAGCAATCCCCAGTAGGGCCAGCGCTAAATAATGTGAGTTCACGCCCCTAACATTAGTTATTTACCTGGCTAACGTTACCTAATACTAGCTTAGTTGTTAGCTAATATTAGCGACGTGTGTTAACCATTGTCAGCAAGAACCAACACCAGACTCCTGTTACATTGTCACTTACAGTTTGCCACAAATTTTGTCAAAAACAATATCCGGCGTCTCCTGTTATATCTGGCGCAGTTCTTTAGCACTGCTGCACTGAGAACATCGTAGTTGACACCGCCATGTTTATTTCACCGAGCAGGCGAGTGGGCAGCTGGCTGAGGCTGAGCGGACGCTTTCTTGTTTGCGCATCATAACCACGTCATCACGGCAACTTTAAAGACATAGAAAATAAAACTATCCTGTCACGTTCACTCAATTCAAATAATAAAATATGCTATATAATAAAACAAACATAATAATAATAATAATATATGACTTAATTTTCTGATATTTACTCATGTCCTAGAAATGTATTTAGGTGACAGAGCTGAGATGAAGTTTCTAGAACAGGCGAGAAATAAAGCTGTGTTATCTATATAATACCGGATACTGAAATATGTTTTTAATATTTATATTTTTGGTGTCTGTGCTTTACTTTCAGCTCATGAATGCACATCAAAGTGACACCATGCTTAAAGCTAAGCCTGAGCCTTCTGCAGAGACATTAGTCTAACTTACACATTACGTACAGCTTTACGCAGTTAAGACTTCAAATTATTAATCAAAGTAAATAAATCACTATATAATATGTCTCTTCTAGCTCAGATAATTTTGACAGAAGGAAAAGAAGATGATGTGTAGTGAAAGCAAGAGTTACAGAAACAGATCAGACCAGTTCCCCCACAATTCCATAGGCCGGAAGGAACAAAGAGGCATGTGTGCTAAGATATGAGAATAATAAATAAATAATCCATTCATTAAACAAAAAGTTCACATGGACACAAATTATGTTCAGCACAGAGCCTACTAACAGAAAGGCTTTGAAACGAACAACAATGTCTATGTAAAACAGCAAGAGCACTTTCTGTTCTTTTACTTAAAACAGGTTTCAGAGATAAGGGAGTTTAGAATGAGTCAAGCCTGCAGGTCATTTCAACAGCGTAGGTCATACTCAAATGGACTCCTTTTTCCAGCAGCAGTCATAGATGACACCTTGAGGCGTGACTAGTTAATGGATCTAATAGACTGACAAATCCAATGGCAACACCTTAAGGGTGTTATTAGAGCAACAAGGAGCCTGGCTTTGAGTCAATGAGAGTGCACTGCAATACGTTAAAATAATTGTGTCATCAAATGTTATTGACGCAAAATATAAAGGTAATAGAATTCAAAATAGATCCTTGGGTAACTTCCCTTTCATGACTGGCTCAATGCGAAATTTACCAAACATATTTCACACATTTACTTAAATAACTATGCGGCCAGCTGGTCACTTCACTTTACCTAGAGCAACATGATAAAGTAGCCAACAATCACAAGTGCAAAAAAAATGCAGGAGGGGAGATGATTCATCATATGTGTGATATGTTGGTTGAACTCAGTTTATTAGTAATATCACATCAAGCCATCAAATCACATCCACATTTAGTAATGTGTCAAATAAACCGCGACTTATTAGCCAGCAGTAAAACTGTAATGGGAACTGGCCTCTCTGATACTTCATTTTCTTTCACTTCCACATTTCTGTTTTCAATATTTACAACAAGTCTGTCTGTTTTTGTCATCAAGAATGATTTGAAGAAGAATGGACACCTTCAGTTGTCATCAACTTTGACAATCTTTAGTGTTGTCTTCAAAAAGAGCTATGATGGTAACATACTTGACATTTTAGAAAGAAACAGATTATTCTGAGCTGTAAAAATCTGTGCTTTTAGTGAACTCTGTAAACCTAAGCCACCATTTAACTGCGTCCACTTCACTTCATGGAAATACCATGACCTGGATGACTGTGATCCTCAGCAGACTCAGCATCTGGTTCAGACAAAACCACAGATGCGGTTTAAGCTATTGAGGGACATAATTATGGTGTTTAGGTAATCATGTGACCTTGAACCCTTTTTATTTGGCACATAAAATACAATAAAAACAAAACAACAATAAGAATACCGAAAGTATGTTAACAATACGCAATTAAAGAAAGAAAAAGCATGAAGGCATGACAGGGAATCTCCAAAAACCCTCAAGGGGCTTGAACAGGATGGTTCCCCAAAAGCACATTTAAAATTCAACTAAAGAAACACAAAACAGATGACAAAACAACAAATAACAGAAAAAGAAAGAAAGACACATTTTAAAATGTAGTTAATGACAGAGAAAAAGCAGGTTTTACAGGGAGGTGATTGGACATTTAGTCTTAATGGATGATGATGGAAGTGGAAGTGCTGGAAGAAATGCCTGTAAATGTAATTATGTTATTATGGGAAGAATGAGAAATGTCTGTATTAATAGATGGATCAGTCTGTTGGAGTACCTATGATATACACATTAAATCACATCAGTGATGCGCAAATCTTCAATATATCGGGAACTCATGGCTCATGAGTGAATCCGCCTTGGGAGGAAACCCTGTTCCTGTGCAGTTTGTAGTTAAAGGGAAGTGAAGCCTTGCTTGTACAGCATTTTGTTTTATTCATCATGCAGGCACCACTGTGTGCACAGACGCTCACAGCATGAACCATTCAGATGAGCTCTCTCCTTCCAAGGCCCCTGAGGAGTTTGACGGTGGGGTGGCAGTGGCTTGCGTGATCCTGGGCCTGTCTTTCCTGGTTGGAGCTCCAGGGAACCTGCTGGTGATTTGGACTATCCTGAGACACATCAAGCAACGCTCTCACACTGTGGTGCTGATCCTGCACCTGGCTGCTGCTGACCTGCTGGTCCTCATAACCTTGCCTGTTTGGATATACTCCCTGGCGGACAAATGGGTGTTTGGAGAAGAACTGTGCACGACTTTCGTGTATGTCATCAATGTGTGCATGTACAGCAGCATCTTCTTAATCACCCTAATGAGTATGGAGCGCTATCTAGCCATCTGTCATCCATTTCTGATGATGCGCTGGAAGCTCAAGACCATGATGAGCAGACTTCTTGTACTTGTTTGGCTCCTTGCTTTCCTTCTTGGAGTGCCTACACTGCTGACCCAAACTTCTGATAAAAGTAATGGCACTAAGCAGTGTCTTTCCAAGGAATTCACTTCTGAGACCCAAGAAATTGTCATCGTATGCCTGGAGACTTTGGTGGGCTTTGTAATCCCTTTCATTGTTCTTAGTATCTGTTATTATCTAGTAGCTGTGCAGCTCAAGAAAATGAGTTTCAACTCAAAACAGAAATCTATGGTCCTTGTTCACGCTGTGGTGATTGCTTTCACACTGTGCTGGTTGCCTTATCACATTATCAACATTACTAATGTGATTTGCAGCCTGCAATCAGGCACAGAAAATGAATGTGTACCAACGAGTATTGTCTTTGGCTCTGGCGCCCTGGTTTTCATCAGCAGTTCAGTGAATCCTGTGTTATATGCCTTCTTTGCAAGGAACTTCAGAGGGAGTCTGGAGGACTCAAGACTCGTCAGGCTGTTCCGGGAATTAACCACACAGACAAACAAACTCAGGGACCTGGCAGTACAACACCAGACTGGCCAGGGGGCAGCAAGTACACAGGGAGAGCTGTCTGATTCATTATGAAAGCAATATTCTGAATCTTTGAAACTGTGATGCCTAAGAAAATGTGCTTTACGCAGTTAATTCATGCCTGCACTTTAGTGTTGAGGCTTATGCGTGACATAATATGGCTGTGTTATTTAAATACGTTGTACACACACACTGTTGATTCATGTTTACACAATCGAGTGAAACTGTAATCTTGTGTTTTGAGGACTGTTTTTTAAAAGAAATGTTTCAATCATATATTAGGCAAGAACTTTTTTTCTCGTGGTTGTATGATGTGTTTCGTGATGAAATTGGTCCTGACCATAGTTTCACAGAAACACACACGCACACAAACATTCTGCATTCACTCATTGTTTACACTGTAATGATCAATTAAAACACGTCTTGCTTGTGGAATAAAAAAATTAAATAAAAATATTCAGTCCTCTTTTCACCCGTGGAACTTGAGTGTTGGTGTTGTTTTTTTATTTCACGACTCCAAAGTAACAAGTAGATGTATCCAAAAAGGTTCAAAAAAGGCAACTGGACCTGTAGAGTTTAGACATTTTTCATCTATGTGAAATATGTAGAAAGCACATTAGGAACACTGCCCAAGCTTTGTTCTCACGACATTGTTGTGTCTATAAAACTGCTCTTCATTTACTTTCTGGTTGAGTATGGTAATTGTTATAATTATGGCAATAGGTCATGCCAAGTTCTTTCAAAAATGTTTCTGTTACTCTTTTATAAGAAATGACATTTCTTTATGAACTTCTGGGGTGAAAACTGACTCATGACATGAGTCACCTCTCTATGTCTCAAAAAGCCCTGGGAGGAAACCCTGTTCCTGTGCAGTCTATACTTAAAGGGAAGTGAAGACTTACTATACAGCAATTTGTTTTTTCTTTTCATGCAGACACCACAGTCAGCACATACACTTCCAGCATGAACCGCTCAATTGAGCATCGTTCTTCTGAGGAAATGGCCCCTGAGGAGTTTGATGGTGGGACGGCGGTGGCTTGTGCGATTCTGGGTTTGTCCTTCTTGCTTGGCACTCCGGGGAATTTATTAGTGATCTGGACTATCCTGAGACACGTCAAGCAGCGCTCCCACACAGTGGTGCTGATCTTGCACCTGGCTGCTGCTGACCTGTTGGTCCTCATCACCTTGCCTGTTTGGATCTACTCTCTTGCACACTCCTGGGTATTTGGGGAGGCCACCTGCAAAGCCATGGTGTTCGTGATCAACGCATGTATGTACAGCAGCGTTTTCCTCATCACTGTTATGAGCGTGGAACGTTTTGTTGCCGTGCGTTATCCCTTTGCCTCTGTTACCTGGAAGAGAAAACAAGCTCTGAATAAAGTACTGCTGGTTCTGTGGACTGCAGCGTTCTTGTTCAGCATACCTGTGATCCCAACCCAAGTTGTTGGGGAAGATTCTGGTGAGAAGCACTGCCTGTACCGCGAGTATACTTCTGTGACCCAGGAACTGGTGTGCGTGCTGCTAGAGACACTCGTAGGCTACATAATACCCTTCTCTATCCTTGTGGTCTGCTATGGCTGCCTGTGCAGCCGCATCACTCAGATGTCCTTCAAGTCCAAACGAAAGTCCACTATCTTAATTGCCAGTGTAGTGATTGTGTTTGCCATTTGTTGGACACCTCATCACATAGGAAATATCCTCTCACTCATCATCCTGGCCATTGAAGGCTCAAATACAGCAAAGACTCTGGAAAGTGTCAGGAGCACCATGGCTTTCATTGCTGGGGCCATGGCGTTCATCAGCAGCACGGTTAACCCCATTCTCTACATTTTCGCAGCTCGTTCATTCAGGAGCTCCCTGCGAGACACCGGCATCCAAAAGCTCTTCCGCCACATCTCCAGCACCTCCCCAGGTGAGGGAAACAGAGAGGTGTCCTTTGTGTCCAAGAGACACAGCAATCAGACCAACAGCTCTCACTGTGTATCTGAGTCAAAAGACCAGATGAATATATTAATAAACATGTGTGAAAACAACCCACTGTGACACCGAAATTGTTTAGTGTAGTGTTTGTGTAGATATATTTGTGTATACTGTGTTAATTTTGTATTCATCTTATTTCTCTTGTTTCTTGTGTTTAATTCTTGTACAACTTTGTAAATGATCCATTTAACATGTTTTATTAAATTGTGAATATATATTTATAAGCATATTACACTCATAGCTTTGCACATATTGATGAATATAAGGCTTTTAATCTTGCTGTGTTTTTCTGTTTTGTGGAACTGTAACATTTCTGACACAAAAATTACTAGAGGAATAAAAATTAGTTTTCCCCAAGTGGCACATTCGCTAACAATTGTCCTGGTAACCCAGCACAGGGAGTCATGTTCTCAACTTCCTCTCACTGAAAAGATTGCCAAATAAAAAACTGCATGTTTCCTTTGCTGAGCAACAAAAAGAGGAATCACGTCTTAATGTTTCTCATAGTCTCATAAAACTCAAAGCCACTTATTTTCTGCAGATTTTAAATGCATCAATATGTTTATAATGCTCTCTTGACATACTGAGTCCACCTGTTACCATGACCACAAAGAAATAGTTTCCCCAAACTAACCAACCAGCAGATGGCAGTGACAGCTGCATGGGATGTTTGTCTGTCTTGCTGCTAATGGAGCGTTCACCTAACTTCAGTGTGGTGTCATAATAAAGTTTTTTACTTCATGTTTTAGTTATATGTCTTTTTTTTTTTTCATTTTACTTTTCTAGTGGATGGCCATAATGTGAATCTGCCTTATTACATGGTTGTAATCTGCTGTGGAAGGAACCATGGTTTTCCATTCTTGTGGTACATTTAATCAATTTATCCAAACAGTTAATACATCAATTAGTTCTCATATGTCTGCTAATAGGCGGCACAGTGGTGAGGTGGTTAGCACTGATGCCTCAGAGCAAGAAGGTCACTGGTTTCTGTGTGGAGTTTGCATGTTCTCCCTGTGTCTGCGTGGATTCTCTCCGGGTACTCCAGCTTCCTCCCAGCCTTAGGGTAATTGGCCGTAGGTGTGCATGTGAGTGTGAATGGTTGTCTGTCCCTGCGATGGACTGGCGACCTGTCCAGGGCGTACCCCTGCCTCTCGCCCGATGACAGATGGGATAGGCTCCAGCAGACCCCCGTGACCCCTAACAGGACTAAACGGGTATAGAAGATGACATGAGATGAGATGTGTGTTAATATGAAGCAAATACTGGATGCAATTCAATATTAATCCACTGTGAAAGGACCTCTGAAAAACATGACTGCTCGGTAAAAATATGAATAAAATTGGCCTAAAAGTGATATGACAGCTGAGTTGACAGTAGCGCTTTCACCCACTAAGACTGACTCACTGATTATCTTTCACAGAATTACATGTCCTACAACTTAAGAAATCAGGAACAGCTCCCACTTCAGCAGAAAGATTTCACATGAGCTGCGGTTTCAGTGTTTTGTCAAAGATGGTCTACTGTGAAAAAGATCAAAACAAAGCACGTGAACTGTGACGGCACTCGCCATTTCCCGGGATCCTTTGCAAATTACTGAGTCAGGATGGTTTTAATGTGACAGTGGAAAATTACAGACAGCACAGGGTGTGACAAAGATGAGATCACACGAGAAAGCATAGCAGACTCTGAAACATGCCACTCATTTTCTTGCAGAATGAGGAAGCAACATGTGACAACATCAGCGGTTGTGTGCACCATGAGAATTAGTTTTTCTAATAACTATATGCACTCTGTGTGCATGTATAAGTAATGCATTGACCTTTCTGTTGTGGTTGAATCGCACATTTTAGCCTTGCTGTAGCCATAAGTATAACAGTCATATCCTGTGACACACTGACCTCACAGCAAAGTCACCGCATTTCCCTTTAAAATTGTGGTAATGCTACACTATCAGCATGTACAGACTTCTGCGTTATGATATTTCTGTATGTTGTGTCTTTTAAATCTTACCCAACACGTACCTAAACTGTCAACTGGTACAGCCGAGCTACACTTCTTTGATAAGTTTACCAAGGCGTGTGACTTTTTTTGTCTCTGGCTAGATGGAAGCAAGTTATTTTGTGGGTACGGTGGTGGCCATTTAGTCAACTTTTTTTTTTTTTTAACAATTACACCTGCTGACTGAAGTTTTTTCACTTCACAGACGGTCTACATGAATAAACATGTCCGCAGTGTGACGTCACGAAGATCTCTGCTGTTGTTGTGGCGGATTATCATTCTGCATCTAGGTTTTCAGCTCAAGTGTTTCCAAGTGTGCCTCTGAAGTAATCAGACTGGTTCAGCTGGAAACAGTGATCCCACCTACTGTAAGGAAGGAGACTCAAGAAATACCTCTTGAGATTGGCAGATTTAATTCAATTAAAGGAGATGAGAGGGCAAAAATGCCTTTTGCTGGCCTGGCTCATATCGAGCAGAGAAGGGAGTGTAAGGAGCAACAAAACATGGCATTCTGGGAACTGGGCCAAAGTGAAAACTTCACCAAGCCAGTATGGACCTGTGAAGTTACTGAAATATTAAGTATGTTTTCATTGCTGTGTCTTTTACCATATTTTCTGGTGATCCAAAAAACAAATAACAAACACAAAAAACATATGAAGAGAATTAAACAGAGAAATAGATGATAGTTATGTGACTTTCAGCAAGTGAATAAAGATCAGAAGTTAAAAACTTGTCATTTACATAGCGTGACTTGGATTTAACTAAGCAAATAGATACAAGCTTCCTATTGGGTCATTTCTGCATGGGCACTTGTCTTTCAGCTGGCAACAAGTTATTTAACCCCAAATGATGCAAGGAGTAGCTTCTAATTTCTTAAGCATCCATGTTGAAAAACACATCCTGTGGTCGTGGGAAGGATGTTCAAAATCACTGGCATGCATTAGGCAGAGAAAACATCTAAGGAGATTGTAGAAACTAAAATTGGGTTAAGAACTGTCCAAAGCATTATTAAAAACTGGAAGGATAGTGAGGAACCATCATCTTCAAGGAAGAAATGTGGTCAGAAAAAAATCCTGATTGATCATGATCGGCGATCACTTAAATGTTCGGTGAAATCAAATCGAAGAAATACAACAGTAGAACACAGTAGGGCTGTGTTTAATAGTGAAAGTAAGAGCATTTTCACATGTACAGTGTGAAGGGAACTCAAGGGATTGGGACTCGACAGCTGTGCAGCCTTAAGAAAACCTCTAATCAGTGAGGCTAACCTGAAAAAAAGGAGCAATGGAAGAAGGTCATGTGGTCTGATGAGTCCAGATTTACCCTGTTCCAGAGTGATGGGGGCATCAGGGTAAGAAGAGAGGCAGATGAAGTGATGCACCCATCATGCCATCTACTGTAAAGCCTGTGGGGGCAGTTCTGTGATCTGGGGTTACTGCAGTTGGTCAGCTGAATATACTGAATGACCAGGTTATTCCATCAATGGATTTTTTTCTTCCCTGATGTTCATGGGCATATTCCAAGATGACAATGCCAAGATTCATGGTGGTTCAGGAAGCATGAGACATAATCTTCACACATGGATTGGCCACCACAGAGTCCACTGAGAATCTTTGGGATGTGCTGGAGAAGACTTTGCACAGTGGTCAGACTCTCTCATCATCACTTCATCAAAATAAGATCTTAGCAAACAATTAATGCAACACTGGATGGAAATAAATCTTGTGACACTGCAGAAGCTCAAAACAATGCCACAGTGAGTGTGTGCTGTAATCAAAGCTAAAGGCGGTCCAATGGAATATTAAGGTGTGGGACCTTATTTTTTTGGTGGCGACGTTTTTTGGCCAGGCACCATATGTAATGCTGATTCTTCATTTGTGATTGCCATCTCTCTGGATGTTTCTGTTTGTCTTACTTTCATTTCTCCTTTCTTTGTATATCTCCTGCGTTCTCTTCTACATTTGACATAAAATTGCTTGAAATTGCTAAAAGAAATCTATAAAAACATTTTCAAGAAGATGTTTCTCGAGGGAATAGCTAGTTACACTTACCGTAATGCACATCAAGAGAGGAAAACTCTGCAAGAATGTGACACAGCATTTCACTAATTAAGCCAGAGCGTAAAAATAGCTTATACGCAGCAAAATATCATTTTATAACAACTACAAGCTCAAGATGTGTCTGCAAGCTTCCATAAAATGTATGTTCGTACCCATGATGTTTTTTTTTCACTTTGAAAATGAAGCAGTAATTGTATACAAGTGAGTCAATGAACAAACAGTTAAATCAAGTGTGTCACACATCTGTTCTCAGTGCAATAAAATTGTCTAAACGTGTTTTTAGGGATTTATTTATAACAAGTCAAATTTGGAATACTATTGTTTAATAAAAATTGATTTAAAACAAAATATATTTAATGGGAACCAGTATACCTTTATAAAACACAGTCTCTCTGAGTGTGAACTCTGAATCAAATTTTTTGTGTGACTTTTATCTTTTACTCTCAACTATCACACAACAGCAAGCCACAGGACTGATATGGATATACTTCATGGAGGTTCCGCAGCCCTGTTTTGTTAGAACACTTCCTGATTAAACAGAGGCAACCGACCAATGAGGTTGCTGCACTGAGGCCAGCGTCCCGCCCTCACCTTTGCAAACCAGCCAATAGACGACGCCGCTGTCGCTCTCCTCGAGCGGAGGCCGAACCACACAGGTAACTCAGGGGGAAAAAAATAGAAAGGAGAGGAAAAAAAATCCTGGCTTGTTATGGAGTTCGAGTGAAAGAAACGCGGATTTCCACCCTTCTTTACCAGTTAAACCAGTATCTCTGGATAGAACACACTCAAGTACAGCAACAGGTAGAGTCTCTGACCGCAAACTCTTCCGTGGCTCCTCTGAAAATAATCTCCCCTTTTTCTCTCTCCGTTTATCTCAATTGAGTTTCCAGACCTTTTGTTCGCTCTTCTTATCACTTGGAAAAGGTGAACCCTCGTGTTATTTTTATTTTAATCTTTGCTTTAATTGTAGTTTTTACCCTTGTGGTCCCTGATGGCTTCGCACAGTGATACTCTGGTGGTGTTCTTTGGGGCAACAGCTGGTGCAAATGGGGGTAAACTGGGTTCGGATGAGAGGGAAATAATTCTCTTGGTGTGGCAAATTGTGGATCTACATGAGAAAAAGGTACGGACCTTTCTGACCCCTTCGTTCGTTGTACGGTTTCTTATGTACCCAGAGTGTTTGTGGCTTAATGTCTACCTGTAGTGGAACAGTATGTTTGACATTTAAACCAACATGGTGTGCTCTCTGAAGCTTTTCCCTAATGCTAGCTAACCTCGCTAGCTCACCTTTTAACAGGTGTGCGGGCAAAATTTAACAAGCAGGTGAGAGGTGTCACTTCACCTGGTGGAGAAAACGCACTTTTTTGGTTTAGCATGTCAGCTTCTCGATATAAACAGCACTTTTATTGACAATTACGCAACTACATTGTCAATTGTTTTACTTCTTTTTTTTTTTGAGAGTTAATTTCCTGTATTTGTGGGGGCTAAAGCCTGTCATTTTACATTGTTATTTTATGCCGCATTCTGCAACATGAAACGCTAAATCCTTTCACAGGTCGGGAAGCTTCATAAATGTCTTGTCAAGCCTGACACTTTGGAGCTGACAGACCAGTGTAAAGAGGAGACAGGACTGACTCTGGACGAAATCGTTAAAGCTGAGCCCCTGGACAAAGTTCTTCAACAGGTGAGTCTCACTGGTCACTTAGCTGTGACTCATTTTATGTTCATAGTGAGCTGTTGCACTATTTTAATCAGACAAGGGCCCTAAAAGCTTCTGGTACTGTTTCAAACAGTGTGTTAAATGATAACCATGGCCAGTTTTAACTGTCGCTAACATTAGAAGACATCCACAAGCCTATTAAACTGAGAAAACTTTCCTCTGCCAGTTTTTGCCCAGAGCGGGATGTGACACGACAAGCCTGACTGAGTATTAAGCTGTAAGCTAATGTGAGGAGGAGCCTCAAATTTCCCACATGACCTTTTAGAAAAATGGTCTGGTTGAGATATGTCATTGGTTTGGCCCTGACAGTTAAACTGTGCTGACAGTTTGTAGCTGTTCAGGAGCGAGGATGGGCAGAGCCGGGGGTGTCTGGAGATAAGGAGTCGCAGGTCTAGTCTTGTCTCGGGCCTGATGGGTTCTGCAGACATCTGGATGGCGGAATGTTTACCTGGGACCGCACCTCTGTTTTAGGCTGCAGGACAGACAGGAGGGCAGGCCTTCAGCTAATGGGCCTCATCTTCAGCAGCAGGTTACAGCACTTGTTTATGACCAGGATGTGAATTTGCTTTCTTGGTCCCCACTGTCAGAAGGTGTGCTTATGATGCCAAACATGTTTTTCAGCTACCCTTTGAAAGAGGGTTTGATTGCACGGGGTGCACCTTTCTTGCACTTCCAGTATATAGTTTAAAACCTTTCATTATCATGCTAGACCACTGTGTCGGTGTTGATATTTGTGCTGCTGTAATCTGAATGTTACTGAATGTAATGCATGTGCTATTTTCTTGTTTATTGTCTTGAAATTCTCCCTGGGCCTTTATAACAAAGATGCTTTAGAGGAGAAATTCCCAAATTTCTTGGGAGTAGGGTCTAGATGTTCATACATACAAAATCTGGTAAGACTACAGCTTCAGCCCCTCTAGGTTAGATTGTGTGCTGAACCTTTAAATATTAACCCAAGCAATCAGTTGGTTCTTTTCATACCTTTGTCTCACTGGTTACTTTCTCTTACTATAGGATACTCGAACATTAGTTTTTCTTTGTTGATACAAGGAAGGAAAAAGAATGCAAATTCTTCATGAGAGCTTGAAGCGATTTATTGAACTGTAGTTCAGAGGCATGTGGCTCAAACTTGTTTATTTTAGATGAGGTGGCCGATTCTGACTTGTTCAGTGATCGAGGGGAAATGAGCAGCTGCCCTCCTATTGGAGGGCTTGACGTATTGACCTGTGTGGTCTGAGCCCCCAAGGACGTCTGTTGATTTTCTTTAGTGAAAGATTTATTAAGGTAGAGGAGGCTGGAGAGATTAGCGGGGCTGCTCAACACCTGGCTTCCATGCAGTTTAACACTTTACACACGGTTTTACTGTGATCATACATCCGTTCATACATAATATTTAGACCTGTTCATGCTTTTGAAAGTTTACATATTGGCTTCATCTGTGAAAATGCGTCTCTGTCCATTCTTGTCACCATAGCAATTTTACCACATGAGACCTACTGACATGTTTTGTATACTTATGTGTTATGACTGTAGCTTGGACAACTTCATCATATTACGGTTCAGCATGTTACAGCTGCACTTCACTGTGGTTGTGTGCAGTAGACTGATGGATGGTGATTTATCTGTAGCCAGGCTGTTGCACAGGCTCTGCTTTAGTCTGAGACATTGACGGCATGTTGCAGCATGTGATGTGAGACTCAGCTTTACACACATTGTTGTGAAAAACGGGACCCTAACCCTGAAAATGCTGATCACTGGATTTGGTTACCAGATTTTGTTGCCCATTTAAAAAGGTAGCCATGTTCTGATGTGGCTTACATGATATATCACATCAAAGAGTGTTTCACATAATTTATATTGGAGTAGTTCGGCAAAAAGATGACACACAGTTCACTCACACATTTGTAGCAAGCCAAACCTGTGATGATAGATTTATTGTAGCTCATCCTGACACCTCTCTGCTGGGTGTGCCTAAAGATTACTGGGCCCAACTCCAGTTGTTGTTGCAAAATACAATTTCTCCCATAATTTTTACCTAGCCACAAATGGTGCAACACTATAAGTGTCACAAAATGCACTGTGGTTGAAGCGTGTGTAAATAGTTACCCACAGGGACTGTCCTGACACTCCCTACTTCTCTTATCGGAGTTTGTTTCAGCCACAACCACCCCACCTTGGCTCCGCATACAAATAGTCCAGCTACACTAGAGAGCCAACTCTGATAGGACCATGTTCAAAGGCCACTTCCTCCCCCTCTTCTTTGAAAAGGCCTTTCAGAAGGAGAACGAGACCAGAAGTTCCACCGGGAGTACGTGTGTCTTCTGTAGTAATTTTGGAGAAGCAAATGTTGATATTTAAGTTGAACATGATCATGTTACTTTAGTAGTGAAGTAGGATTTTCATACAGAAATTGTAACATGGGTCAAGATACCGTAAGCTGGTAATGAGTAGCAGAGCCAAGTGTGCCAGTGAGCTCTGATAAGCACGTTTGTAGTGTGAATTAAGAGCTTCATCTTTTTTTCTTTTTTTTTATATTTATTGTAAAACACACAGTAGATAAAATGGTGTATTTCATACATAGCCCAAACCCTCTCCTCTCTTCTGAAGTGACTGCTAGACTATGTCCATTGAAAATAAATCTAATTTAATGTGAAGGAACTAGTCTTTCTTCTGTGGTCATTTTGTGACGTTGGCTTAATGGGCCGTCGTATGTTATCACTGTGAGATTTGTCTTGTCTTGTTTGCTTAATTCAATTGTGGTTTTTGACACTGGGGAGAAAGGCAGAGGGTGTGTCTCTACTTCTTCAATAACATTTGCTTTTCTCCCAGTAATCCGGCTTTAGTAATGCACCAAGGTGGAGCTGCATGCTCAGCTATGAGCAAACATTAGGCTTGTTGTCACTGTAAACATGAAATTGTACAGTATGACTGAGCTTAAAATATGCTGCTAAGTTAATCTATAAAACTCTTGAGTGTTATGGTTTAGAATTTCTGTGTTTACTGTTGGACAATAAAGGCTTCAGATAATGAGCTTGATGCATGCTAACTCTTGAGGGTGAAATAAACACAAAAAGGTCTTGACTTATTTATGGGGAAATTAAGTCATGGACTTTAAGTGGAGCAATATATTTTTAACATCATGTTTACAGGTGATTATGTGTGTGATGATTAATGTTTTGACCAAAGATATGTTTTTATCCTGGTGAACAATTAATACAAGAGATGAGTTTTCATGGTTGCTGCACTGTTCAGTGTGCATGCACCCTTTTAAAAGAATTGTATAGTGGTTATGTACAGAGCTGAACATGGTCCTTTGACCAATAAGATAAGATAAGATAAGATAAGATGTGTTTATTAATCCCACATTTGAGAAATTTTGCTTATCACAGTAGCGTTGAGTTTGGCAAAAAATATACGTACAGAAAGACAGTGACAGCTTAGACAGGGAAATAGTTACCTAAAAAACACAATATACAGAATTTTTTGAAAAGTATATGCCAAAAAAGAAATATAATGTAATGTATTCAATTCAAACTATTTGTACAGTGAGTTTATTGGGATGCGGTTGTCAACTAATGCAGCAGATTTGTCACTGATGGTTGTTTCTGTGGTGATGTTAATTAAATACCCCATACCTGCTGTACCAAATCACCAGGTAGATGCTGCGGTTTCACTTATTCAGTAGCTCTGGTTCTATAAAAAAGTGTCTGCACGGCCTCAGTTTGTTTTCCCCTCTGCTGAATTTGTGTTGTTGGAGGTCATTTGTGCTGTAAATGCATGTTAGAGCTTCTAACCACTAACAGACGGAAGCATTTACATCTCACGTGATCTTCATTTCTTGAATGTTAAGCAGTTTTTATTTTTTTGAGTTTTTCTCCCGATATCCTAAAACCCCTTAATCTATCCCTGAAGCATTTGCTCCCCCCTTAGTAGCTGGGTCTGCCAAATAGCCCTGGTCTTCTCTCTGACTGTTAGGGAGCGTGCCCTAACACGCACCTCTAATGCTCTTTCACTGTTTGAAGGTCTGTCATACGTAGCCAGTGGCCATGTGAAACAAGTCACTGAGTTTAAGGTGATCACATATCCAGGAGATCTAACTGCTCTTACAGAGATGACTTTGAGTGTTCTGGGTAGTAACGGTATAAATATCACGGTATGATGTCACAAGCAAACAGTGGTCTCTATCATGTAGCCCAGGATAATTGGAGCCTAAACTGATTTATCTGAGCCAATGTTAGACGCCTGGGTTGTGATAACAACATAGTGAGACATTGTAGATGTTGGATTTTGATCAAGATGAAAAGTGAGGGGGGATTTTGAATTTCACATCCTGAGTCACAGTATACTAAGTTTAAGAAGTTTAAGAACACCTGAAATAAAAGTGTTAACAGTCATATCTGGCATACAAGCTTATATAATTATGTTTCACGCTATTCACTCAGCACAAAAAATGTGAACCCAAAGGAAATCGGTACATCTTAAAACAATGATATTCTTCCTCATAATTTGCTGGACCAAATCAGTAAATTAATGTGAGCGGATAGTACACTTCACCAGAGCATTTCAGTGGTGTCCCCATGCTGTTCTCAATCTACTTGATGTTAAAGTTGGGAACTATTGCAAACTGCTAACAGAGAGGTTGCCTCAGTTGGCTGTCAAACACCGAGCAAGAATGAGTTGACACAACACAAGAAATAAGGCTCACTGAATATGGTGGTTAAAATAAACACTTATATGTGGGAGGTAGTGGTATTTGGGACAAGGTGCTGAGCTTTTGTAAAGTGGAGATGGGCAGGTTGGACTTGTATGGGCTGTTTTTCATCTAGTCTTGCTGCGACTGTTGGTTGTGCAAAGAGAAAACTGTGATCTTGTGATTAGCAGTGTGATCATTCCTGTGCTTTGTGTGCTCCCTCCCTCACTAGGCAAACATGAAAACCTGTTAGACTACCCTCGGTCTCAATGAGAACAACAGTCACATGTCAAATACAACAGTACCTTCACTTTTTTAACTTTACATTCTGAGTCTACTGTAGGACTCTCATGTTCACTTGTGGATGTTTGAACCATATCTGACCTTTATAGTATCCTGTTAATTTATTTGATTAATCCAAAACAAATTATTTTGTTTGTGTCATGTTTTGTTTTCAGTTCTGCATTCCTGGACTAGACTTAAAAAGTGTAACTTGTCTCCTTTTATACATTTCCTCCTTTTCTTCTGTGTCACCACAGTTCCAGCAGTCTGTGTCATCAGAAGTAAAATGCCTCGGCAGGAACTCTTACACACTATGTGTGAACAGTCCCCTTATCATTCGACAGGCCCTCCACCCCGAAGCTTCCAAAAAGGTAACCTTTTTTTCTTTTTTCTTTTTTCCCTCTCAAACTGAAGACACGTGCCTGTACAGGCACATGCCCATACAGTTCTGGTTTAACATTCAAAAGGAAAATGTTTCAGAAAGCTTTTCATTACTTTGTCGTACATGCCATTTCACCTGACCCTGTCTCTTTTGTTTCTTCCTCTCCAGAATCTTGTTCTACCTGAATGTTTCTTTTCATTTGTGGACATCCGCAAGGAGTTCCACAGATGCTGCCCAAATGCTGGCCCTGTGCAGAAGCTCACACTCACCTCCATGTTGGAACGTATCCTTCGCTAGTCAGACCACTAAAATGAGAAGATTTTAAAATCCTCTGAGAAGCAAAACTGTAATTGTAGGTAAAAATAACCGTAAAAACTGGACAGCTTCCTTAACTGTGTGTATAGATGTTGGTCTTCCTGCTGTGTCAGAGCAGTTGATGGGGGTGAGGGAGGTGGGCAGCATGGTGCAACTGACGCTCAGCATCCTGGCTGATCCTTACAGTAAGTTACTCCCTAACTTTGCAGAACAGTAGGTTCTCCATAGGGCACTATGACAGTCGATATTATAATGTGTGGTAAGAAGCAGCAGACGTTCTCATTAGTCATTATACAAGTTACTGATCTGTGGACAGGAGAGTGATGACTCCCGACATGTTGCAGTGTGGATAAATCAAACGTTATCTGAAATGTTCCATCTTAGTCGTGACAGGCCCTCTGGCTTTACTTCCTTAATAACGGCTAAGTACTGTACATGGGTGGGATAGATTACAGGAATGCAGAGTGGTCCAGACAAACACTGATGAAACATTGAGGATTAACAATACATTCAGTAATACAGGTTTTTGTTTTTGTTTTTTTTAGATCACAAGTTCTCCTGTGTTGAAACAGTGAAATACAAGTTTGACTCCGGCACATGGTATGTAGAAACTTTTACAGTATACATTTACCTTAGCCTGTGTTTGTGTGTTTTCTTGCCACCTGTTAGCCAGCAGCTAACCCTGTTCAGACCTCAGACCTCGGGCTCTCAGCATTGATTACAGCAACAAGGAAACCACAAGTGTGTTATTAAAGCTGTCCAACTTTGCCATCAAGCGCTTACCTGGATATCTAGTAGCAAAGCACCAAATCATGCGGTTCTCAGACAGCCAAAAGCCTATCACCTTGACAACCCTCTGACATTTAATCATGGGAGTGTGTTACTGTGTTAAGCACTTACTGTGAGTGCCCTTTGTCTCAAGAATTTGTTCAAACTCAAGAGTGATAGTGTGTTTTTTCTAAATCTGATCTATCTGTGGAAATGCTTTAAATAATGTAATTATTGTTCCTTTTAATGTCAGCCGTTTTTTTTAATATATTTATTTATTTATTTAATTTTTTGGCACAGCAGTAAGACGGAGCCAGTGGACAGTGAGACGGTGATCAGAGCACGGGGGCTTCCATGGCAGTCCTCAGACCAAGATATAGCTCGCTTCTTCAAAGGCCTCAATATTGCCAAGTATGTTGCACCTCATGGGCTTCTTCAAATAAACAAAATGTGATTTTTGGAGGTTTGTGCATGTCAGTCAGGGTACAAACTTTCAGTTCCTGAGACAGGTGTGAAAATGATAGTGGACAGGACATTTCATTTTTATTCCCAACTAGGGATTCTTATAATTGATTGTGTTCCACTGCATGAACAATATCTGTGCACTTGTGTTTCAGGGGTGGTGTGGCGCTGTGTCTGAACGCTCAGGGCAGGAGGAATGGAGAGGCCTTAGTTCGCTTTATCAACTCGGAGCATAGAGACCTGGCCTTGGAGCGTCACAAACACCACATGGGCAGCCGCTACATAGAGGTACAGCAAAGTAGTTTGTGGTTTAGTTTCGTATTGAGCTGCTTAACTGAACACTAGTCTCTTCTCTTACGTCAAGCTGTATATGTAAAATAACTAAATAAGATGTGATTAAAGTACCAATCCTGAATACCCTCAGGTTTGATGACGTAAAGCCCAGTGCTGCTGTTTTTATAAGAGTGAAGATATTTGACTTGTCTTCATTAATTTGAAGGCAGTGTACATTAGCTCTCTACGAGTTAATATGTTATTTATGACTAAATCCAGTTTCCTCTTGTCTTTGTCAGGTTTACAAGGCCACAGGAGAGGAATTCCTCAAGATTGCTGGAGGTCAGATTTCAGATTTGTTTCACTCCTCTCTGTGTGGTCATAGTGAAAGACTGTGTGTTAGAAGTGAAGCAGCATTCCACATCTGTAAAAGTGCAGCTTTTAGTAACTGTAAAAGCAGGGATCTCCTTTGCTCTTCACCTCTCTCCTGTTACCTGTGTCTTTGCATCATCCCAGTGACTCTCTAGCAGCTTATCTCAGACTAATGAAAGACGCTTTGTGATCAGCGTCCCCCACAGCCCCCAACCCTTCCTCACCTCTTCGTCTTTTGGTCAGCCCCTCAGAGGCCAGTTGGAGAGAAATCACTCAGGGCTAACAGCAGCTCACCTGTTCAGTTCAGCCTCCAGCTCCACTCCCCTGAGGGGAACGGGGCTGACGCCCGGTGAAAGGGCCAACTCAGGGCCGATACAAAGGGGGTGTGAAGAGACAAAGCCAGGGCCTGGGGCCTCTGGATCATTGAGCTGCAGCCGGCAGTGACACGGGACACAGATTGCAGACAAAGAAACAGTCACTGGCAGCAGATAGCTTACAGTAGTTGCTAGTCAGACCCTGGACTTTGCTCAGATGAGTTAAGATCAATACAGATTGATAGCACACTGGACTTTAAGCAACAAACACACACACAATAATACTAACATAGCTTAGACTTTTTTTGACTTGAGGTAAAGGTGCTTGTTTGCCTGAACAGCATACAAACTACTTATATAAGTTTACATCCACGCAGTTTTTTAAAATTATCAATGGATGACAATCATATCTTGTGATGAGTCATCAAAATGCCCCATCTGGCTGGACATGTAGTTTAACACTGTACTCAAAGAAATTCTTATTGCTGAAACAAATCTTATCTGAACATGGTTAGCTAGTGTATGTATAGCTATCTGTCTTATTATCACTTATTTGAACAGTACTTATTCACAAATTGAAGGGTTGGTCTCTCCTTGGAGATGAGGCGAGACCATTTGTTTTTATAGTCCTATTGTCACTGGTTATATAAGTTAATCGTGTCCTCTTTTGCAGTAAAGCACAGTAAAGAGGAACATCATAAACAAAGCGAGTCAACTGCAATTGTATGTGACGAGGTGTTGGCTTGTTGAAAGACTAATTAACATTTAAATAATAATATCAAATATAAGAAAGGAATGCAAAATACTTAACGGTAGATGTTTTTCTTACACACGCCGACTCTGTATTGTAGTTGTCTTATGGGTTCCAGTGTCTGGGACATACGATGTAAGGACGTTTTAAACAATGTCTACTGTCCTCTGTGACTCTAGGTACGTCTAATGAGGTGGCCCAGTTCCTGTCCAAGGAGAACCAGGTGATCATCCGTATGCGGGGGTTACCATTCACTGCGACACCCCAGGAAGTACTGTCCTTCCTTGGTCCTGAGAGCCCAGTTACAGATGGTGCTGAGGGTTTGCTCTTCGTCAAGTACCCTGACGGACGCCCCACTGGTGATGCCTTTGTGCTCTTCTCTTGTGAGGAGTATGCTCAGAATGCCCTAAAGAAGCACAAGCAGATCCTGGGGAAGCGTTACATTGAGCTTTTTAGGAGCACTGCAGCTGAGGTGCAACAGGTAATTTAATAATTTTCTTCTTTTTTGGGGGAGGGGGGGGGTCATAATACTCTTACTGTAAGTTTGGTCATAACATTAAAAAAACAAGTGTGTTTCCAGGAATAGTAGTGCTGGAAACTTTAAGAGGGGAACTTGCAGCAGTGGTTTTCTATTTTCAACACAAACATGCCATGGGTGTCATTGGCATTACTTTCTACACCATTTGATAACCAAGCAACTAGTTATGAATATATAGACAAATTCATGATTTTTATATCCTTGTAAATTAGGAGCTTGTTTATGCCTTTTTACCTTAAATAATCCCAAAAGGCTCTGTCTGTGTGTGATGCCATCACCATGGGCCGAGGTCTATAACAGCTGCTTCCCCTGTCAGTAAGGTTTCCAAATAACTGATGTCATGACAACCTAGAGAAGTAAGCAAACATGGTATGGAAACTGTGACACACCAGTTAAGACATAATCCATTTGATTAGAGTTTGCACAACACAAAATATATGCATGTAATTTGACTCCCTCTCAGAAACTGCCGTGGCCTTATAGCTTGTGGATCATGCTTGATTCAACCCTTTTTAGTTTTTCCTGTCTTAATCTTCGTGAGTCTCCCTTGCATGTGTAATGAGTGATGCAAGCACTTCTTTCATCAGTGATTGCATATGCAAAGGAGGAACTACACAGCTTACCACCCAAATTCAAAAGCTGCTTATTTGTTTTGTTTTGGGAGAAATAATCAGTGAATGAATTTGTACTCTCCAGGTCCTGAACCGCTACATGTCCACACCTCTAATTTCAACACTGCCCCCTTCACCCATTGTGCCTGTCCCAGTCCTCGCCACACCTCCCTTCCTTCCAGCAGCCAGTAGCACTCGGGACTGCGTTCGCCTCCGTGGTCTGCCCTACACTGCGGGTATTGAAGATATCCTGGAGTTCATGGGGGAGCACACCGTTGATATCAAACCCCATGGAGTCCACATGGTTCTTAATCAACAGGTCAGATTGGTACACACTTTAGCCCTGTGACGCTACACGTCTTAAGTCTATGTAAATCTCTAATATCTGAGAATGTTCACATACATTAAAGAAAGTTAAAGGCAAAGGGACTCAACCTGCCTGAAGAAGCCACTTGAATGAGTGATGAAACATCTTCAAGAAAACCCAAAATAATCCTGTAGCCTTTGTTTTAGCTTGGTTTTTAAATACATTAAATGAAATGCAGCATGAAAAAAAAAACATTGCAAGACCAAACAGATGTATAAATTCTTAAAGTACTACATTACATTATAATCTTATAACATTTTACAGACACATCTTTAGGTATCATTAGTTTTCAGTGGAGAACTGATAAAAACAACTTCATACAGTTTTATAATAATAATCACTTGCCCTACAGATTTACGTTATCTCTACTTCTTCTCCGTGTGCAGGGGCGGCCCTCTGGTGATGCCTTCATCCAAATGAAGTCGTCTGACAAGGCGTTTATGGTCGCCCAAAAGTGTCATAAAAAGACAATGAAGGACCGTTATGTTGAGGTGTTTCAGTGCTCAACCGAGGAGATGAGCATCGTCCTGATGGGAGGAACCCTGAACCGCAGCGGCCTTTCCCCTCCGCCCTGCAAACTTCCCTGTAAGTTAACCCCACAAGCATAGATTAAGACAGAAGTTAACTTTGCTCTACACTAAAATATTTCAACTAATAGACAGATGGCTTTTCAGTTTCATACAGACGTTCATGTCCAACTCGGAGTAAAGTGCAGGTTTATAAAAATCTATGTCTCATTCTTTGACCAAATAGCATTACTCATGTTTCAGTGAGCCTCAGCTGATCAGCAGATCAAACTATGTACTTTGCTCAGTTATGTCTCATATCTGTCTTTGCTGCTGGAGATTAGATTGGAAAGAATAGTTCAGCCGATTACTTTTTTATGGTCGCTGATTGACCAGTTTACCAATTTTAGTTTTGATTTATTTATTAACTATGTGATGATGGTGGATTTCCATTTATATTTTAACTAGAACTAGAGTTTTGCTTTTTAATAAAAATCTCACAATATTACCCTAATCGACCTGGGAACACTTGAGCCTCCACAAGGTCAGCAGTGTTGTTCGTCTGTGTTGCCTGGTTGGCGCTGAGGGAGACCACAGCTGCCCACAGCCTCACACAGATACTGGCTGTTTGTATGTAAATACATCCATACTGTCATTTGTATGTGTTTGTATTTCAAGTGTGACAGACCGAAGGACGCCGTACACTTCAGAAATAAAGTTCTTGGTCTAGAGAACGAGTTTCTGGGACGTCTTTCTAACCTAAGGAGTTAGTATTTCCCAACTTGGGACTGAGTTTATTCTTACAGCATTGGCTTATGGTTCAATGTTCCTTGATCTACTTAAACAAGCTGATGGGTTTAGATGATATGATTAAACTATGTGTTAATGTTATAATTCAATCCAATAGTCATAAGTGCTAAATGTCCGTTAGAACTTTTTCAATAGATTATGTCTGATAGACTGGCTGCTTATTTACAGATGATTAATAATATATTAATGCTAGGCTTGCAACGGATTATTATGAAGACATCTCCAGATGTGTTGCTTTGTTCTACCCATGATCTTCAAACCCCATAATGGGCAGTAGAGAATAAAAGGCAGACATATCCTTACATGACAGAAGTGAATGTTAAGCATGTTAGAATAAAGGACAAAATAATTACATAACTTGCAAACTTGAACTTCAGGTTTATCAGTTTTTATGTCTCCATGCAGACAGTAGGTTGGGTGTGTTTCAGTCTGTTGGTCTGAACGTCTCACTCTTGTCACCACTCAGGAGGATTCATTTTTTTAATCTTACACAGACATCAATAAGACTAAATCATAAAATCAATATATAATCTTCATGTTGCTTTACCTCTCTCAGAAACGTATACATTCATATCTTTGTCTCTTTCTGCAGGTCTGTCTCCCCCAACAGCCTACGCTGCCTTCCCCACTCCCCCCACTATTCTCTCTGAGGCTGCCCTGTATCAGCCCCCTCTGTTGGCAGCTCCAAGACCTCCTCAGACCACCGCACACAACCCCGCTCACACTCTGGCATACTACCCCCCTCAGCCTCATCTCTATATGAACATGAACATGAACTACACAGCTTACTACCCCAGGTTAGTAAACTTTTAAGCATGTAACAAAAAAAACTACCACATCTCCCTTCTAACCTCATCTTACCTGTTTGCTTCTTTCTCTTCTCGCCCTCTTTCAATTTTCTCTCCAGCCCCCCAGTGTCTCCCTCCACAGTTAGCTACTTTGCAGCTCCACCAGGAGCAGTGGCAGCAGTTGCGAATCAGCCCCACCATGCTGCAGCCGCTGCCTCTTCTGTGCTGCCCCAGCCCGGTGCCCTGGTCAGGATGCAGGGTCTGCCCTACAACACTGGAGTCAAGGACATCCTCAGCTTCTTCCAGGGATACCAGGTCAGTACATGCAGAGCTGAAAGGAAGGTGATGATAGGAATGTGCGTTTGTGTTTTGGGGAATGTGTTACAAAGAGAGGATTAGCGGGATGTGAAGCCATTTACTGCAAATGTTTCTTGTTTATGGTGTCTGATGTAGTAGTAAAATGTCTCCGGCTTTTAGCTTCTTCCTCCAGAAAACAAAGCTCAGTCCTGTCATTTGATAACGACGGGGAGTTTAAATGCTGACCAGAGTAACTTTGTCAGTGTTTCTTTCCATTTTGCTGTGTTGCTAATTATGAACTCTTACCACTGTCTGCAACCCCATACCATGAAGTTTCTATTTGTTGGACCGTTGAGCCCATTTCCATTGGTGCTGTTCTTTTTTTTTTTCAAAATCACATCACAGTACTGTTCAATTAAGGGACATGTATACACTTGTGCTCTCCCCCTCCTCTTTGCTTCCCATATTTTATTGCTGCCAGCCCAAATTAGGTGGAGTCCCCTGAAGCAGGTATGAACCCTGACAGGTGTGGCCTCTGACAGTTTGCGAGTAGGGGAGGGAGGGGGTGGAGGTGGAGGGATTGTGTTGCTGTTGTTGTGGCACAGATCTTGGGTCTGCTTTTGGTCTTTATGGCTCTAGTAATAGTGTGTGTGTGGGTATGAGCAAATACTAAATTCACAACAATTCTCTAAGAGTTTTTATGGAGAACTTTACTTGATGTGACAGAGAAATTAAGTCCAAGAGTGTACAGTGTATGAGTGTGTGTGTGTGTGTGTGTGTGTTTGAGAGCTGACTGTCGTTCTGACTGTTGGCTGAACTACTGCAATTGTATCCCTAATGGAGTGTGTTGGTTTCTGGCTGCGTTAGCATCTCTCACTGGCCCTGGGTGAGAAAAGAGTTCCCACACCAGCAGTGGTGATATGTAGCCTGTTCTCTCAGTATATGATATGTGCGTGTGTGTATGTGTGTGTGTCTATTTCTGGTTTGGTGTGTTGTTGTTTTTTTGTTGCATTTTTTGAGAGTGTCATGTGTGAAACCATGTGGAGGCCTCCCACCCTGACTGTCTGTCCATTATTATGCTATGTGTAGTACGCCCCTGACGAGTACAGCGGCGTGGTTCAGATGAACGAACAGGCCAGGAGTCTGATTCAGCCCAAAGAATGGCTCTGTCTTTAGGGACTCACCCCAAGGTAAGAAGAGCCTCCAGACCCGAGACGCTGAGTGGAGAGAGGGGGCGTTTCCTACTTAAATCATGACATCTGTGTTAAATAAATGGCTAATATAGACTGCCAGCAAAATGTCCAGTAAGTACTGAAGTGGTCATTTATTGTTGGGGTAACAGGTGAAAGCTTTGCTTAACTTTTGGGTTTAATGTAAAGTAGCATTTTAGTGGCTAGATTTGGGGACTCTATGCTTTCCATTAGATGTGGTCATTTTATATAATAACAGAAAGTGCTTTATAATTATATACTTTAACCCATAAATCACCAATTTAGTATTTACTGGATGAGTTTTACTGTGCTGCTGCTACTTTGAAGTCTATTACCAAAACTCAATTCATTCGTTTACTGGAATACACACAAAATAAATGTAGCAGGCCTAAAATGTTAATCATTTGTAGAAACTATGTCACTGGGATGGGAATAAAACTCAAAATCTAACAAACACACCAGCAAATTCAGCTAGCCTCCTCTAGATGGGATCGCCGCCGAGGTTTAAAGCTCCTGACCCGCCATGCCGCCTTCTGCTTCCTAAACCAATCATATCTAAGCTCTGTTACATGTGATCATGCTAGAATCCTGACAGAATCCTGACAGACCGTCATGTGAACACGCAGAACAGATCATAAAACGAAACCTTATGAAATCCTTTTTGTGTCTAAAGCCCTTTAGTTTCAGGTGAAATCCTGTCGTGTTGTCTCATGTTCATAAACCTCTGCTGCTGTCATGCCGTTCCTGAACTATCTGTTCAGTTTTAAGCTTTATTTATTTTGGACTTACAACCTCTGTGGGATGTTCTAAATCCAAAATAAGACGCCAGCTTTAAGGCAGGAAGTTTGGTCGCGCCAGTACCAGGTTTTGGTGTTGCCCCAGTAACAGAAAAAGCATCTAGTATTCAAATTGTCACATTTTCCAGGAAGGACAGTGTTGCTTCCCCTGCTCCTCCTAGCGTTTTGAGAGGAACTAAAATGCTGTAAGATGGCATCAGAAAGATGTCACTGACATTTTGTACAACAGTGGCAGATACAGTGGACAGCAGAGGCCGTTAAACATCCTGTGCAGAGCCAACTGTTTTTTTTTTACTTAAACCTAACACTCAGATCACTCAGGTTTCATGTGCTGGATTAAGAGCCTGCAGATTTTTGGCACATGACCGGCCTCACCTGTTCAACGGCGATGGTGAAAGTGTTTGTTCAGTTTCCCTCAGGGGGAACTTTAAAAAAATAAAAATAATTAAGAGCTGTCTCTCTCGTCATTTAGTCACTTAAAACATTTAATGTGCGTCGTTGATACTACTTGTACCTGCCTCCTCATGGTCACTGTCCATGTCCCAGCTTCTGTAGAAACCGCTGCTCATGAAAATGGTTTCTCTCTCTGAGGCTCTGAAGCATGACTCATGTTGACTTGGTGTTTAGTTTTTTTCTGCTGTCACCTTTAATGTGATCAGTGAATTGTTTCATGCCTGCATGTCTTCAGGAATCATTTCAGCATCTAACTTGATTCTAGTGCCAGTTGTGAATGCATGCGAACTAACGGATGATTAATGTGTGTGGTGTCATAACCTGCCTTGTGGGTTTCAGGTCTTTAAGAACAGCATGTCCCCTGCTTTCACTCTCTAATCCTTTCCTTTCTTCCTTTTTGTTTGCTCTCTAACTGGACTGGTTTAATGAGATGCTTTTCCAGTGCTGTTATTCCTCCTCAGCTTCCTGGGCGCCCCCTGGTGTTTTCCTGCTGCAGCTGCAGGTAGATCAGGCGACTTATTTCCTCGTCTCCTTGTGTTTGTCCGCAGCTCCAGCCAGACGCCGTTCTCATCTTGTACAACTTCAGTGGTCAGTGCAGCGGCGAGGCCTTGATCACCTTCCCTAGTGAGGAGATCGCCAGGCAGGCCATAGCCGAGCGCTCCAACCACCCCTTCTACGGCCAGCAGGTCCACATGGTCTTCTGTAACTGACATGTCCTCTGTCTCTCTCCAACTCAATCAGTTTAGCATCCTCCTGAACACATCTCTTCAGCCCTAAGCTCCAGTACCTTCCAGCGCTTTGTAAAACAGCCTTTTCCATGAACTGCTATTCCTGATAACCATCTGACACTGCTGCTCTTGACACTCCTGAAGCCACTGTTGGAGGTTGGGCATCCACAGATGAATCCTTCTTTAAAGTTTGCACCTACTGTAATGGCTGGTTGTGGAGAAGAGATGGTGTGGAACATGCAGATATATTGAAATGTATATAAATATGTGTGTCCCCCATAGACCTGTACACATGTACATCCTGAAATGCTTGAGGCTGTAAGTCACTACTAAACACAATAGTTTTCTGTACATTTCTAAATTGATACTAGTAACCGCTACATGATTTAGACTTTTCTATGTATGTGTGTAACTTTTGTTAGCTCTATGCAAACACAGCTGTGTGTATGCGCAGGCTTGATATTTATTATTTGACGGCCTTCAGAAAGCAGCAGTGTCACTGGAAAGAGAAGAAAAAGCCATACAGACTGACTTAGACTACTGAGACAACAGCACCGCGGTACTACTGACCTGTCATGAATTAATCTGAGAACGCTTTGAGCTTCATGAACTGATTGTTTATTCTACACCACAGTTGTGCCAGCGTGTCAGCTAAAACATAACCTAACTATTTGTTACGTTTTGTTGTTTTTCTGTAAAAAGCATTTAAGGTTGACACACAGCATGTCATCCCATTTAAACTTTTTTTGAAGCACTACAGACTTCTTTCTGCTTCAAAGAGCGAAGGAACTGAACGTCTAGCAAGGCAAAATGATTCTATTTTTATCAATGTAATTTCTTTACAAAAGCTGAGATTTAGTTATTAAATGTCAAAGGACGTAGATGTTTCCTGAACTATTTTATAATGATGGACCTGAGCTACTGTACCTCTTCCTTTCTTGTTACCAGACTATAACTGTCAGTCTGTAGCATCCTTTAGTTTCTGCTTCAAACCACAGTACTGTGTAAAGCTGCATGAGTTTTCTGCTGGTCCGCTGTCTTAGTTCTTTACTGTGCCTACATTACCCAGAGTGCAATGCTGGCCCAAATGAGGCTAGGTCAGCCTCTGGTGGCAGCGGAAATATTTCTTTTGTTGCAAGTTTGACACTTGCATGAATTTAGATCTGTGTATAGACTGTAAACAATAAAGATGTTGACGCCAATCAATGTTTTTAGTTCTTATTCAGAGAATACTGATGATGTCAAAAGGTTGAATTGTTTTACTGCTTCCATGCTGACATGTAGTGACGGCTCGCTGGGCATGTCTAGAATATCTATGAACATTTATAAATGTCCATTTTAAGGTGAGCAGTACTAAAGCTTTAACACTTCAGTTGATATGAAAAGTCGCTCAAGTAAAACTAATACACATTTGCAGTAAATTGCTACATTACCGCTGGGGGGCGCCAAAGTAACAACTTTTATTATTAAACGTTTTAATCTTTTTACTCGAGTATCTATATCAACATACCCAAAGCACAAGTACCTTCTCAGTGTACTTAAGCAGAGCTGCATGATGTATGATAATACTCAAAGATAAATCTCTAAATGCTTTATAATAATAAATAAAAAACACCTAGGATGTGAAAAGGAGCTGGATAATGTAATGGAAATCCTAAAGTGAGACAAGACAAGAAAATGGAAGGTGTCTTAGGGAAGTGATAAGAAACAAGAGACGTGAGGCCGTGGCTGAGTTTTCTGTTTTATTGACATACACTACTTCAGAGCCTACAGTATGATGCAAGGTATTATTCCCTTTGAATAATTTCAAAAAGCACTGCAGTCTTAAAAATTACAAAATTTGAAACATACAAAATATACAAGAAATGACAATACAAGGCTTGGTAAACATCAGCTAAACCTGTATTTCCCTTTTATTTTACAAAACAATTTCATATATATATATAAATCTATCTATATAGAGAGGTTATATACAGATAGATGTATATGTAGACACTCATGTCCCCAACCTTTTAGGAATGACATCCATTTCAAAGTATCAAAAATAGAGTTGTACAGTCTCTGTTGCTTTACTATCATGTAAAATGGGAACATATTGTTCGGTCTTTGGTTGTGACAGAAGAAGACGGCAGCCAGAGTTTACTGTCAATGCTGGTTTTGTTTGGTTTTTCTTTCTTTTTTTTTTGTCGACTCAAGTCTGTCAAGCTGCAGAACCGACCTTATATGCAAATAGCCATCTCCCTTCTCCCACCCATCCCTCACTGTCCACCCTGTGACCCTAAAAAAAAATAAAATAAAACAACAGAAATAATAATAATAGTTACTGACTCACGTCATAGTCATGGGGGGTAAAAATCACCCGAGAACAGCATACATACAGACACACCGACAAACTGGTTTTCAAACAAGAGTTAAGGCATCCTAATAGTTTAAATAGTGACACGATACTCTCACTATCAGGTTTACTTTTCCTGTGGAGTTCGTAAGCAACCTTAAAAGTAGTTTATAATCTCATAATTCCTATCTCAGATTTGCTGCTGTAATTGTTGCATAGCCTAAATACATGTGTGTGCTCCTGTTGTCAAGAATAAACTTCCTGTCTTCTGTACAGCATGTTTGATACAATCACCAACCATTCATCCACTCACACACACACTCACACACACACACACACACACACACACTCTCACACAACTGAACCTTAGAAGATGCTCCACCGTGTCCTCCGCAAGGCTGACGGACAAATCCAGGATGCTAACAGAATCAATCAAGCCTCTACAACAGGTCTACTCTACGTCTATAGGCATCGAGGTCTTTTTTTTTTGTGTGGTTTTCTCTTTTAAAGGCATTAGGCAGAATTTGAATGCATAGCAGAATCATTTTCACCTGGAATCTGACTTCAAACAGCAACAATCCTCTCAAGCGCAGGAGCGTCATTGTCAAGCTTAAGGCGGAAAAAGCCGACGGAAATCCTCAAATCAGAATCTGTATGTGTTCACGTCATGTCTGAAAATATGTGTTATTGCTGCCACACAGGCACTGCATATCTGTCAGGACAGGAGCATGACTGAATACGTCGTCGGGGGGGAGACGCAGTTCTGGGAACCGTTCGGGAGAAGTCTTTGATTGTGAACGGCGGCGGCAGGGGGGCGGGGGCACGTGGAAGACCGCATCACATCCAGATGCTGTCCTCTGGACTTTGGGATTTTGCATTGTTTAAGGGACACAATACATGAATTCAATATATAGACACTTTTATGTATAAAATACTTTCACAACCTTTGTCAGATTATTTCCCATTGCATGTCGCCTAGGCTTCCATACCGTTTAGAGGCATGGTGGCTGTTAGGAAATTGAAGGCACACAAAGGCCCCTGGGAGATTCGGGGGAGTTATTGCAAGAATAAAAATTTCCGAGGCAGACAGCTCTGTCTCTGTGGACCAATAAAAACACTTCTCTGTAACACAGAAATGACGGACATCCTCATCAGATCATATCCGCTTGACCCGACGGGCAGATCTGTTTCAAAAAAGCGTTATCGTCAAACTTAAAGCCAGCTGTGCAAAACAACAACAACAAAAAGCTTTCGCTACCATTCAAAGCTGCTAAAAGTTAATAAGGCAAACTGTTCAACTTGAAGAAGAAAGAGAGAGAGAGAGAGAGAGAGAGAGAGAGGGAGAAGGAAATGGGGGTGTGGATTAATGTACAGATATCTACACGGCTGCAAGGACGCTAAGTAAAAGTTGTGGAATGTTGCAGATCCTAGACCAGCGCCGCTGGAGCTCGTCCTCGCTGCACTTCAGACCTGAATGCTTTTATCATTTAAAAAGGGACGAACAACAAGAGTGCGTTGACACTGAACTGGCTTCATCAAAGGTTTGACGTGCGTAGCCTGACAGAAAAGTTCGACGAGACGATGCGAAAGTCTTCTGAAAGATTTTGTTTTTTCTTTTACTGATGATGGGCGTTGTCCTGGTTTGAATGTGGTCATTAAATTTTATGGCTAACAATTGATATTTTTCAGTCACGCGTTTGCTGATGTTCACTCAAGCTAACTCACAACGTTAAAGAGCATTCTGGGAGTTTTAGCGTCCTGGTGTTTCCTGAACAAGTTTGAAAGCCAGCTCTGGCTCCTTGTGACAGCGCCGAGCACTTCTGGGTGCTTCGTACTACAACACGGACTCATTCATGAAGGTCAATGCTGGTGAGAGGGCGACGGCGACGCGCTCTGCTGTCCTGTCTCTGCTAAAGAAACCGAAAAGGTTCGACTCCAGACTCACAGAGCTGATTGGTCAGGAAGACAGCGGTGCTTTGAAGGGTCAGACGGACGGCTCTGGAGCTCTGCAGGGAAAGCGTGTCTCTACGACAGCCTTCATCGTTCTCCGTCACCGTTGCTCTAACTGGACACGGCTACACTTTACTCTCCCGCTCACACTTCTGCTGAACATGTGGGAGCTCTGCATCTACATCTCTAAACAAGAGAAACAGCATAAATGAAATCAGTGTCTTGAGTGGTTTTAACAGACTCTCTGTCCGTACTCTGTCTCTGACCACAGTCTAGACTCTCCGACGCTCTGCTTCCACCAGAACCAGGACCTGGACCAGGAGCTGGGTCCTTTGTAGAGCTGTGGAGTCTTCAGGGTTAAGAGCCGGAGGGGATGGAGCATGAGCCGCGAGGCTGAGTGTGACCTACGACTGGTTGAGTGATGATGGAGGACCGTGAGTGCTGGGGGACTGGGACATGTCTCTGCCGATGATCTCATTAACTGCAGAGAAAAACAAGCAGAAAAATTAAATTAAAACAAAAAATGACTTCAAAGCGTTTATCTGCTGCATCTTTGACCTGCATCTCCTTTGTGGCAGCACATTTGACATTATTTTGTGTGGAGATGAAACTGGGGGCACGTCCCTTTCTCTCCAGCAGAGGGCGACGCGCGTCCACACTGAGCTTCTCACGAGATTGGAATCTCAAACTCAAACTGCCAGAAGCTCAAAGTGGAAAAAACTCACGGACTGGCAAACCCAAAGGTCACAAAGTCACGGCTCTGATGTGAGATATAATCACTCCTGACATAACAAATGAGAGAAACTATTCCATCCGCTGACCGTGCCAGTTTTCACCTTTGTTGGGTCCAAGAAATGCCAGCAGGGAACACTGACTCCTGTAGCAACACTCCTCTGCAGGCGACCAACCAGCGGGGCTGTCCATTACTTCATTAGAGCTTTAATGGTGGCTCGGTACATTTCCTCAGGCCCCATCATGGGCTTTGTAAGCATAGCAAAAAAGGCCCGTGTAAAACCAATCCATTGTTAAAAACATGTTGTTGAGGCCAGAGAGGCACTCAGGCACGGCGAGGTTAATTACTCCACCGACTCAGTTAGAGCCTGATTTTAAATAAATAACAGATAACTCTTTGTCTGTGCTGCAGCCTGTTTTTGGGCCGTGCTTCATGATTGGTTTACATCTGCTGCCTCCATTCAGTGCTCACCATGGGACCACAAGAAAAGACAGCAGGGAGCTAGTAAAAACTGCAGCCGTGAAGTGCATTAACTTCAAATATACTTTGACACGGTGAGGAAGACGTGAGGGCAGAGGGAGAAAGGCTTTTATTTGTTCGAAATTTATGGAAAATGTGATGTGGACGTGTCTTTTTTTTCCCCCACAGCGACGCGTCTGCGTTCAGTTTTCGTGACTTGTTCGTGCGGTTTCCCCAAGTGTCTTAAATGCGACCATGGCAGGTCAGAAAGACGTGGCGCAGAAATCAGGCCGGGCAAACTGGTTTGGGAGGGTGCAGCAGAGACCTCTGGCCCAGTTTGACATTGGTGGATTTACAAGCAGGCTTGCCTATACTTGACTGTCTGAACGCAACTCTTCTCTGCTGCTCTCTGTCCACTTGTGCAACTGTGCTGTAAAATCAAAGATTCCCCCAGGACACAATAAACAAATGTTTTACTGTAACTCTGTAGAGAAAAAAAAAAGGCGTTGGGGGTGACTCAGTCAATGATGAGCAACTAAACCCAGCTCAGAGTGCGTTTCACGAGAAAAAGAAACTATTTCAATGTAACGAGAGAGCAAAATGCTGCAACGTTAAACACACGGCTGCATCACAAACTTCATGAATTCAGTAATAATCCTCACACGTGCAGCGCTACCTCCGTGCCTCTCATGCACAGTTTCATTCATCAAACTGCAGCGCTCTCTAAGACGGTTTCTAAAATGATTCATTTGTCTTCTACAGCCACGAGCCCAGCCGTTTTAATTGAGTGCCTCTGTGTATATTATTTGTGTTTTCTGCTGCTTGCCTTTGTGTCTGGCCACCATCACTCACATCATCCTGTTAGCGTGGGAGGCTCTTCCTTTCCCATGTCAACCATGTTCACACACACACACACACACACACACACACACGCTCACAACACCACCACGCACTTATGAGACTAGCGTGTGACTATCAAAGCAAACATTTACCTTTGCGTATATGGTGTATATGATGCAGCGCTGAGGTGCGACCTATAGCCAGTTAGTTGGCCAGTTGATCAATGTGTCGCACCATTCCTTCTGTGAAATAAATGTTTGAACGTGGTTCTGCAGATTGTCTTTAAAAGGCGGTGACCTTTCGAAGGAGAAGTGGTGAAACAGTGCCCAAAATAGACGGCATCTTACAGCTGTTAAAGAGCAGCTGTAAGATGCCGTATCAATAATGTCAAAAAGCTACGAGCTGGACTTAATTCGCTCCGAGCTCCACACCAGATCTACTTATTTCACTCCTAACACACGTAATCCAGAATGAATGTATAAGAGCTTAATTAGAATAACAACTCTACACCAAACTGATATTAGTGTGTAAAAAGCCCTGGTCTACTGCTCTAAACACTGGGATGCATTAGATTAGTGGATCGATGGCAGAGCGGTGCTTACAGGCCCGTCAGCAGCCTCCTGCACAGCTGAAGAGTCATGTGGTGAACTTTCTGTAGCTCTGTTTATTCACGGGAGTGAATCTGCTTTAATACCACAGGAATATGAGCAGCACGGTGTGAAGTGCGAGAGACCGACATTAAGTGGGCGTCTGCAGAAACATTTCACTTTCCGCTGTACTGATTAGATTGCCGCAGAGGCAAACATTAACCTATCGGCCGACGAAGAACTCAGGGGAAGCAAACCGAGGGCAATTAGCATAAAGCAATCTGAGAAGCTGCGACTTTAGGCTAATTCTCCTCTCAAGTTGAATCACTCTGTTTTCTCATAAAAGAGGTGAAGGAAGAGGTTTCCCCACACCATCTGTTAAAAATGTTTTCGTGAGGCTACGATCTTCGATATTAGAGGACGTAAATTTGACGTGACGCCGTACGAAAAAAAAAAAAAACGTCGGACCAGTTTTGGAAGCGAATATCCTCCTCCGCCTTAAAAGAGACAAAAAAACAGAAAAGGAAAATTCCACTTGTGGCTGTTCGTGTCTCTTTCTCTGTTGTTTTCATTCCTGTAGGTCGTTACGGACAGAACCAGTTTGTGCCTTTAGTTGCAATGTGTGGACTAATACCTCATATGGCGCATGTATGAAGCTTAGCAAAATAAAACAGATCAAATAGAATCTAGATTTATGACATAAAACAAATACTTTCTCGTATCAGTGAGCAACAGGTAATCTTTGCTTCAATTTAAGTGGGAGCTCCACACATCAATGATCCAGAAGTGAAAGAGAGGTTTGAGTCGAGCACAGCTTGTGACAGGTTTCATATGCTGATAGTATTCTCTCAGATTTACTGGTATTGTTCATGACAGTGCACCAGAAAAAGCGGTGATTCAGCTCTGCCCGTCGTAGTAACCGTGTCTCTAAATGTCTCAGCCGGAGGGAGATCCTCTGCAGATGACTGGGAAGGGGGGCTCCCTAGTCAAAATATACATTTGAAGTCAGCCGACTGCTGCTACTACAAGCACTACCTCGAAGCCTTTCACCAATGGGCTTGCATCAGATTGATCCTTCCTGTGAACTTTGAATCCTATTAAAGTATTCGACACTTTAACTGACTGAAATAAAATAAGTCTATTTAAAGAGGACGTAAGGAAGTGACTTGTTCCATCCGCTTTCATCAGAAACCATTATGCATATTTCCACAATCAAAACAGTACTTAAAAAAAGAACCACCTTCACCTCTGCTGTTCATCATCGATGATGCACGATTAAAGATGATTAGAAGCAGTTTCTTTTTTTCCAAACACCAACAGAGTCATCTTTAGCTCCACACCTCCTTATTCAAAGTAACATTTTCTCTCACTACGGTGGTAGCCGTGTTCCTTCTCTGCTGCTTAATGAATCAGTCTTTCAGGGCAGTGGAAACGGAGCAACGAGGTTCAGATTAATTAAGATATGACTATCCGCAACCTAAAAAAAAGCGACACAATGTCAGACTTGTAAGCTTTAGGAAATTGTTGAGCTAGAAATAAATGCGTTGAAAACTACACGCAGTGAATGAAGTGGTGTGAGGGTCTGCTTTAATTTCCCCAAAGGAAGGCTTCCCATCTAGTAGGAGACAAGCTTGCCTAAACTCATGTCTCCATTTCTAAAGTGCATGTCAAAGGAGGCATGCTCAAAAGATTTCCATAATGCAAAACAGAAGTGAAATAGGCAGATGGACAGTCGGTACGATAAACATGTCTACTGTCGAAATGGAAAATGGGTAATTATCATATGAGACACTGAAGAAAAGTTCCCCCGACCCAGGCTTAAAAAACATTACTCTGGCAGAGCGGCTTAAGCAAATAACTCAGAGATTGACTGATTCTCCTGTCCAGCAAATAAAGACAACATGCCACAATGGAAAACGTTTGTGCAAAGGGAACGGAGAGAGAGGCAAGACTTGGTTTGCCTGCAAGAGGGAATTTCAGAGCACACAGTTTCCACTTGCAGGGCCCTGTAATGACATGCACACGTTCTTCAGAAAGCCTCTGCACATGAGGGCAACGTGAAGTCAGAAAAGTGATCGCACGCATAGGAAATAGATGGTCAGTTGATGGAAGTGAAATCTTCCAGGCCTCCTCAGTGAAGCCTTTTCACTTTATTTTTTTTTTTAACTTTTGGATTAAGTGAGTGAGTGGGCGAGGGCACAGAGAAGCACACCGGAGAAGCTCGTTACAAAGTCAGTTTCTCAAAGTCACTCATCTCTGTGAATCATCTGTGGATTTCCCATTTGATCTAACGGTAAGTGATTCACAAGACTCGCGCCTTCGGTCCGGGGCACAGAACAGTGGCTCCACGCAGCAGATGACCAGAGAACCGGGGTTATAGCAGGGAAACCACTGGAGCATTATTGGCTCGAGGAGATAAGCAAAGACCACTACAATGGTTAACAGCACAGAAAGCTGAGGAGTTCCTGTAGCGAAACCAAAACTATGTACAGTAAGAACGCTGCAATCCTTACTGTTTTGTCGATAAAATGTCAGCAAACGTGAAAACATATCCCCACAAGAGAGAAGATCATTTCCTGCTCTGCATGGCGGCAAAGTAACAGCAACATGCTAAGGTGACTAATCAAAATCTCACAGGAAAACACACATACAGTTGCAGGCACACATTTCCAAGAAGGAGTGAAATCTCCTTCATCATACTCTGTCAAGTCCTCGCTTGAGCGCTATGAAAATGTGGTGACTGGTACTAGTTTTTAAGATGATGTCAACAGAGCCTCAGGAGGCAACAAAGTAACCAACAAAATGATCTTAGTGAATGCTGCTCCAATAATCTACATAATAATGTGGTAGATGCGAGTGTGTATTCATGAAAACAAACTAAGGCTTCATACAAAGCTCTAATCCCTGCAGAGGAATTTCCAGGCTTTTCCTGCTCTTGTCTGAAAGGCAGCATCTGGCAGCGTCACCACACCAGGCGTTTGCATCTGCCAAGACCTCCGCAATACACCCTTTAAGACCTTAATTGTATGGAAAGATGACACAGAAAGTCCGTTTCCACTTGTTTAAGGGGAAAAGACCAGCTAAAGTTTGCCATTGTTTTTCAAGAGCAGCAGAGGCATTTAATGGAAATGCATTTTCCTTCCACTGTTGTTTTTTTCATGCCATTGAATCAGGAGTACTGTGGTACTACTGTTACGGTTGGTTAACGGCAGCACGCACACGGATGATTTATTTTTGTTTCCTTCATACAAATAATTACAGTTAAATAAACTACAGATAGGTTTGCATTTTTTCCTGGTTTTGTAGCCCTAAAAGTCGTTTCCAGTGATGGACTGTGATGTTTCATAAAAAGCCTGTTGGGCTAAAGTTACTAACTGCTCTACATATGTTTTTATTGTAAATGGTGAAACTGAACTTTTCAATCCTTTCCAGAGGAAAAATGTGAATTGAGATCCTTTAGGAAGGGAGCCAAAGACAAAAGGTAATTTCCAAGTCTAATTTAATGTTTAATTTGATTTTCATACAACCAGAGTCGCATTTCTTGCCACCTGTCAAACGTAAATCTAATACTCACTGCAGCTTTGTCCAAACATTTTTGTATTGCTCGATACTGGAAACTCTCACTTCTCTCTTACCTCTTCCAGCTCAGACAAAGACAAAGAAAAGCAGTGAACCAGAAAACAGTCAACGGGGCTGTTAGTCTTTACAAAGAGCTACTTGGTTTGATGTTGAAGCAACATCGTGAGACAGTCCGTTAAATATGAAACCACAGCAGCAGTTCAACTCAGAAAATCTGGAAATGTGAAAATATTCCATTCTTTCTGAAGGTAACTTCAGGAAACTTCTGAACATCAACGCTCCACTAAATGCCACATCATATGTTGGTGTTAAAGTAACGTTGCACTTGCATCTTTGTGATCAGTGGAGGCTGAGGTGGTCCAGTACATAACCTCTGTGATGTTTCATTTTCATGATTTGGAATCAGAAAAGCTTTGGGTCTGTTTACCACTCTAATTACAAAATGTAGCCTGAAACAGAAAATTAAAATGTCAACAACAGGAGAGGGACTATTGTGCCGCACAATATGCATGTGCGTCAACGGCATTGTCAACAACAGCTACAGAAAATTTCAGTCTATTTCAACACAGTGTGTGCCCTTGTAAAGACAGAAGAACAGAACAACAAGAATATATATTTAAATGACGTGTCCACTGCACGTACAGTGCCACGTTTGATTACATCTACAGGAGAACACGTCGCTCCCTTTGTCCATCTCTCTGCGTGCGTTTGTGTCATTGCTGTGTCAGTGTCTCTCTCAAGGAGCTCAGGCGACAAGGTTCGGCCTATTATTAACCCTCACAGCCATTCCCGCAGTCTGTGGTATTTGCATTTGGGAAAGGAAGGGCCAACAAAAGGCCAACTTTTGATGTGGACACACTCAGTCACACAAGTTCTATCCTTCCCCCTCTGTGCAAACATAAAATGATTAATTAAAGTTAAAGTTAAATGCACTGCTTGGCGGCACAGCAGCTCCAGACTCTGGAAACAAGATGGCTGTGATCATCATCACAAGAGCAGCCACGTATTTGCAGGTGTTTACAGGAAAAACTAGCCCACCTCTCATTTATGCTACACCTCTTTATCTTACATCAGAAATAAATTCAACAGGGCTTCTATTTTGTTTTTGACTTAAGCACCGACACCATGCTCCCTATGCCAAATGTTCCAAACAGCATCCATGAAAAAACTGTCTTTGATCATTTTTCGTGAAGGCACCACCCGACCAGACTCAGCTCTGTTTGGATTAAAACATCAAAGCAGTAGAAATACACAAAGCTGCACATTTTAGACACGTTCACCCATGTCCCTCACTGTTTTGTTGAAAAGTTCCTTCTTTGCTCTGTACAGCATAATGAAAATAAACCCTGCCTTTCCATTTGCTGCAATATTTTGAAACAAGCTACTTTATATTCATTCAATATTCAAATGAACTACACTGTTCACAGTAAAAAAAAAATTAAATTATTCCGTGTGCACTTCAATCTCAGATGCCAAATACATTTCAGATTGAATGTCTCAGCTGAGTGACCCTGCAGTGGGGTTGGATCCTGAGCTTGTCTGTCCATCTGTCTATCAGTCTGTCTTCTCACCCCCCGTGTCTCTAGCGCTACACATACACAACCCTCCTCAACATCAAACAGATAAACACAATATCGCTCTCTCTCTCTCACACACACACACACGCACAGACATACATCTCAAGCGCGCTCTGCCGTGCGTCACACGGGCCATCTGCTTTCTAAACAGGAGCAGTTTTCTACACACTCACATTTGTGTTATACCACTGACACAAGTCTGTGATACTCCTTTGGTAGTTGATGCTGTGTTTGATGAACATACTATGACACCGTGCCAAATAATGATTCCACATGAGAAGTTGTGTTTTATCAGAAATAATGAAGCTATAATGGAGGGGTAACTACAAGAAGAAGTGGAGATCATGTGCTGAAGGAAATGAAGATGATGCAACCTCATTCTCAAATGTGCAAAGCCTTAAAGGGTGACATGTCGATGACAGGTTTAGTAAACTGGGAACAGAAAGTTGGTTTCCACTGTTTCAATCACACAGAAGACACTGCATTAAAATATAAATTATTTATGCACAATCACTCATAAGCAGCCAGTACTCATATTTATCGTTCATGCGTCATCGTTCAATTTATGCGTCCTCATACGTTTGCATTGTCTCCACCGTCTGACCCGTCTGTCGACCAAACTGAAGAGAAAGTAGTCTAATTAAGAGTGTGTGCTGCGACCTCCTAAAACTCAGAGCTGGGTGAAGCTCCACGTTGCTACTTCAAAACATGGCCCACAGAGCTGGGCTGGCACAGAAAGCTATTTTTAGCCACAGCCTCAAAGGGAGATCTTACATTCCCGGCTGAAACGTGTCACTCACAAAGTTTTCTCACACTTTTTTTTGTAAGACAACGAGTGCAGGCAGCAACTTTTGTAGTCACCGTCTCTATATACTTGTATTTAAGGGGAAAGACTGAATCTTGACTGAAAAAAAATCAGAGTTTCGTGTAGAGAAAAAAAATTCTGCGAAACTAGATTTCTTGCGTTCATAGAGCTGAGGGTGGGGAATGGGGAGATAGCGAGTGTGTGTATTTTCGGGTGTTATGCACTGTTGAACCCCAGTGGCAGTTGGGTCTTTCACACATGACTTATTGACAACCACTGTGTTAATTAGGCTGACCCGCACTAACACACAATATCACACCTCCCTCACACAGCCTTGCCAGGGTACTTATTAACCCTAAATCTTTAGGACCCTCATTTGAATATGGCAACGGGGTTAACAAAGCCAGGCAATGCTCCGAATGACAGATAAGGAGGTAGAAGACTCTGGACTGTTTGAATTAACATATCCTACGTAGAGAAGTTCACGGGTGAGAGGAGAAAGGCGCTAAATGCATGCGCTGACTTCATGGTCAATTGTTAAGTCAACAAGGTCTCCTGAGCATCCTAATTAGACTTGTTAACGCAAGTAAGCACACGCTCACGTACACTCAAGCACACACAGGATGTAATTACTGCGGCAGCGCACGACTGTAGTCTCTGGGTTCCAGCGACAATCTTTGCGAGTCACATAAAATGACGCAATCCTCTCCCCTGTTCCACAAAGCCAAAAAATTCAAAGCGTAATTAATCTCCAAACTGCTGCCAGAGACACAGAAGCTTTGCAGTTCACAATTGGGCCCTTTAATATGATACTACAGTTATCAGTCATAGTGTGTCTATGTTACCCAACACTAAGTCACAGGACCCCTCAGTAATGAACTTGTGTACACAACTGTGCCATGCAACGACAGATGAAACGCTATCACGGTTATCAAGCATCAAGGTTTCAGCCCCTTGAAAAAGCAACAACTGGTGCTCTGTATTGTTTTACATCATCAGATACAAATTTGTCATGTGCGTCACATATTGTAGGGTAAATTTAATCCCTCGGCGGTCCCTTGTTTCAGACTGAAAATGAGATTGATCACAGATGGTTGTGCTCTAAATATCTTGTGTAAAAGGACAGGGTGAGGAAGGAAAATGTGATAATGAGCGCAGAAGACTGGACGGGGAGACAACTGAGGAGTGAGAGTAAGAGATTTATAGTCATACAAGGAGCAAGGCAGATTTATGTAGGTCCGGAAAGAAGCACGAGAAAAGAAAATGAAAGGTCGATGGGTGGGGTGGGTGTCAATATCTGATGACCTTGTCTGATCAGTATTTATATAAAAATGAAATAAGCTTCACCTTTTCAGCTGTTATTTTTTGATGTTCTGGTAATCAAAAAAGGTTAGTATTACACTCAATGGCTTTAGCGCAACTCAGCAGAAGAAAAGCACTTTCACAGATTTTGTTTTGAGATAAATATGACACCACATATCTTACCATCATCCAGTGTGATGTCCTGCAGGCCGATCGAACGGAAGGTGGGCTCCCTGTCTTCTGGCTCCTGCTTAATGTTCAGCCTCTCCCCATCTGAAGGGAATGGCCCCTGAGGGCTTAGAGGATGAACCAGAGGTCCCACTGCTACTGGGGACAGGCTGGTCATGACTGGGCTTGTAGCCTGGGGAGAAGGTTGTCCTGAATGCTGCTGTTGCAGAGCCCCCAGAGGACTACCACAAGAGGTAGGGGAAGATGATGTGGGAGACTGGTAGGGCAGTGAGTGGAGCTGAGGAGAGGAGGGACCGGAGTGGGGAGAGGGGATCATCCGTGGAGGAGGGGCACTGGATGGTGTGGGACAAGAAGCTGACCTTTGACCTACTGGGTGGTAGCTCAAGGCCCTCTGCAGCTGTGAGGAGTGTGGCCCTGTAAGTGGGTGCCCACCTGGAGAGGGCACCTGGGTGTGATTTGGGGAGCAATGATAGCCTCCTAGTGCGTGCAGATGTGGGGATGAGGGGCTGAGCAGAGGTTGTTGGCTCTGGGGAGATCCACAAATGGTGTTGTTGGAGGCAGAAGAGGAGGGTGCTGATGGTGAGGAGCAAGGTGAGGAGGGGTACACCATTCCCATGCCCATTGGATGCGATGTTGTACTGGGGCTCTGCTGAAAGGGCATCCTCTCATAGCCCTGAGGAGGAAGGCTGGGCTGGCCATTGAAGGGTAGGCTATGACCGTGACTGTGGCTGTGCTGCATCGGCTGGTAGGAAGGCCTTGGAGGAGCTGAAAGAGGAGCAGGAGCTGGGCTTGGGTGGAACGTCATGTGGCAGTCAGCAGGGGCATGGTGCAAACTGTGGCTCTGGACGTGAGGCAGGTGCTGGAAAGACGGGGAGCCCAGGGATGAGCAGGGAGCCTGCAGGGGTAGCAGGCTAGGTCCGGAGCCCGTGGCCAGGCCGTGAGGGGAGCTGGACAGAAGGTTGTCCGATGGGTGGCCCTGCTCAGGAGAAGGCAGCTGGGTGCGCACCAGATTGGCAGCATGTGCCAGGGGCATGGAAATAGGGGGTCCGGCAGGAAGGTCCAGCTCTTCTCTGTGCTCCTGTTTAACCATGACTAAAGCATGAGAGGTATACAGAGAGAGAGAGAGGAAGAGAAATATGGCAAGAGATGAAAGAGAAAAAAACACAATGTCAGTTATATCCATCAATCAAATACTGTAACAAAAGAATGAAAATCATTAAATCTATAAATTTGTCAAGTCACCACATTGCAGCATTGACATTGCTATTTTTGCTTCAGGTGCAGTAGTCCAGAGACTCCAACTAACTTAAACAAGGAAGTAGATGTTTCAAGTTTTTCCACATTCTCAGTCCTCTCTAATTCCCTCAATCTGTGCCTTTAAAGCTGAAATATGTCTGCTAAATCTGGAAAAAAGTAGGCCAAAAGAACCTCAAAGCTGTGAGCGCAGTCCCTGAAATGTATGGATTGCGAAATAGGTCTCCTTCCAGATTAAAAAAAAAAAAAAAAAAAAAAAACACCCGAAAAGAGCGAGTGCCATTTTCATCGCAAATGGGGCCATTCCCTTTTACTGTGACAGCTTAGAGCACTGCTATGCCAATCGGTAACCTATTTCCCAATCTGGTGCCTTGTGACAGTGAGTTTTATTTTTATCCAGCTCTGAATCAGAGGGAGAGCATATGTTGTCAGTCTGGGTGCCATCATGTGAAATGTTGTGTGGGAAGAGGAGCTGAATGCCCCCCAGCCCATATCAGACCAACAGAACAAACGAGTTCACTGACTGTGCCCTCTACTCACCCTGTCATGCCTCTGGGACTGAAAGGCAAGAGGCACTGAAAGGCCAAACGGGAGTTTATTCTGGCTGAAAATGGAGCCAGCGGATATCAAGGGTAAGAGAAGGGTGATTTATAATTCGACTGAGCATTATGTGAAGATTGACAAATACTCAGTCTTGCCCGACAATGCAGGAATTAAAAAACAAAGCACCGAAGTAATTTTGTTCTGAATGTCTCACTACAATCACATGACATTTTCTGGCAAGTTTCTCAGAATTCATCTCTGAATTGGGCCATGGCCCCTGCAGCGGTGCCCGTGATCAAACATGAAACACGGGTGATTTCTTTTTCTCTTTTTTTCTTTCGCCACAATAAAGCAGGCGGTGTCCGTGGTGACAGTAGTGGTGTCAGCAACCCAGCTTGACTGACAGAGCAGGGTTATTGTACTCTGCTCTGATTGGCTACCCTAATCTGACAACGGGGAAAACAGGAACCACTTCTGCCGAGTGGGCGTGCTTGCAAACAGAAAGGCTGGGTGGGTGGATGGGCAAGGCCGCTTGTGCGCATACACAGATACACAGATACACACTCACACGAACGTACACACTTTTGCGGTGAAACTTAAGGTTTGGATGTGTTGCACAAAATGCTCACATGTCATTATATTCCGCCAACTGTGTTTTCAGTTTGACTGGCTTTAAGAGGATTAAAAAAAACAACAACAATAACAAATATCAAATAACAAGGCATTAATTTGATTTTAACAAAAAACATTAAGGAAACTTTGGGATACAAATATTATGAACTCTGTTTACTTGATGCAAGAATAAAAATTAATGCATCAAACCACAACGATTCATTGTCTATGTAAAGAAATAGTTTCCTGGACGGCAAAAGATTAGCATCATAAAACTCGAGGCAAATGCAGAACATGTGAGAAAGAGAAAAAAAAGTCTGGTTTGGGAGTTTGAGGTGGCTTTGCGAAACAAACAGTTGGCAGGTGTTTATGTTATTGTTAGTGGAAGAGCTCCCTCTAAACCACAGCAAGGCTTTCTTTGGAGAAAGAAAAGAGAGAAACGAGGTTAGTGAAACCCCTGTGGAGAAGCATGCAAAAGGATGAGCACGTCTCTGCTGTCAGTCAATCTCCTCGTCATTTGCTCGGGAGATTCATAAAGCAGCGAGCGATACAAAGCCAGAGTCTCTTAGTGTAAATGTTCTCAGCACTGTAACAGCAAAAAAGTTCAAGTTCAGTTCTTGTAAGACAACAAAATATATCTAGATTCAGGTTGTCAAATTACAAGAGCCTCCCGACTCACCTGAAAGGTAAGTGAAGCGCTGTGATTGGCTCTTTTTCCTCTTGCCGTTGCAGACGTAAAACTGCACCTGGACAGCTGAGCTCACGGCCTTACTGTGGTAGGGAGGGACCTCCACCACAATGCACGACTACAAAAACAAATGTTACAAAATACACATGTTATCAACATACACTATTTGTCATGAAGTACAGTACCATTTGCATGCATTCAAATGTAAATAGTAGTCTAAAGTCGTGCAAATATTACAGAAAAAATTAAAACTTACGCCTTGAGTTTTCTCACGGATTATTTTGGCCTCAACTTCCCATTGAGGTCGTCCATCTAGAGAGAATAGTTGAATACAAACACAAGGTTAAATGAATAAACCATAATCCTGAGGTGTCTCATAATCATTTACTGTACATACTATAAACTCCCTATTTTATTTATCATTCCTTCTTGAGTTTCACTACAGTAATAAGTGAATAATCAAAATCAGTCCGTCTGGCTAAAGACAACATAGTAATGTTAAACTATTTATTTATCACATATTCCGTAACTGACAGCTTACATACAAAGTGACAACTCAAATTATTGCACCTTACATATACAATACTGTTAAAACCATACATTGTTAAAATCAGCATAAAAACGAATTTAGTTCCACCTAACAAACAGCGATGAACCCATGACACAGGATCACGAGTGACTACAACATTTTAATTAAGACTCTTTGTAAGCATGATGTTGCTCTGTCTAGCTTTCCCCATCTGATCTTTCCCCAGCTCTATTTTCTATTTTCTTTTTTCCTGAAATGATGTCAGCCTTCAGTACTTTCTCAAACAGAAAGTACTTAAGAACCATGTGAGGCTTCAGAAAAAAAGCACACAATTTCAATTTGTCCTCCAGAACCGAGAGACATCGAAATGATAGTTTTTAAGAGCCCAGAAGCTCCACGGAGAAAATCGTAGGGGCTATTTAATTGTAATCAAATGTCCAAATTGCCTGCTGTTTGTCTTGTCTGGTTAGAATTATGGGGAGAGCAGTGGAATAATTGTATTTATTTTAAAATGCCTTTACACGCTGCCAGGCTTCTGGCTAGAAAACATCCTTTCCAGTTTTCCTATGAGGGATCTAATTATTTGGCCAGACATCTTAGGGGCAGCTGCTTGAATGGAAGCAGTTGGGGTGAAAACACTGACGGGGTTACCGTGTGGAAGAAATCACAGTCACTGCAGCATGGAGAAGAATAAATACTTTGACAAGCAAACTACTGAATAGCCTCTCAGCTGAAGACAGATTATTTGCAGTTGTCTTTTTCGTGGTGCTCACACCGTGCCAGTATTCTGCACCTGCATGGCCTCTTCCGCAAAACCTAAAGGATTCCCCCAAATACCACTCTGAGGCATCTGCAACAAGTCTGCAGAGAGGCCTAGCCTATATGTGGATGCTAACAAAGCAAGCACTCAACTGTAAGCCCTGTTACATTTAAGCTATTCAGCTTTTACCAGAAGCATGTCTACTGTACCGTTAAGTATGTGATTTACTTGTTATGATCTCACCAGAACATGAGCCTTAGTTGTAGTAATCCACCGACACATTAAGCAGTCATAACCCTAAAGAGATTCTCTCTATTGTGAAGGAAGAGCTTAACTTGTTGATGACAGAATATTTTTTTCCAGCAAGCCATTGACCTTGAACGTCTTTGCAGCTGACAGCAGTGCATTATTGCAGCTTGTTGACATTCAACAGGCAGGAGCAAGGGCCCCACATGCTCTGTCAGACAACAAGCACCGACAGGCACCTCATACCATGCTAAGGCAATGACTTGGACCATCGAGACACCCCGCGCACCCCAGTCAGAAAGGAAAAGAACGTACACCCACTGTGCCGGAAGATCGAACGAAAATAAAGAAATGTGATTACTGTTTGTGTTGCAACTGTGGGTTTTGACTTAAAGCCACAGTGGTGTAGGTTTAACTACAACACAGCCCTAGCGTACCCGTGCTGTATTAGTCACTATTCAAGGCAGTCGGCGTTACAGCCTTTAAAGCCGAATGCTTTGTATAAACATTCACGCTTGTAAAACTGAACGACTTCTACCAATTATGGACTTATTTAAACTTCACTGTTTGATGAAGTCTAGTAACTCTGAACTACTAATCTTTTAAGTTAAGGTTTAAAGTAAGAACATAAACTGTGTGTGTGTGTATGTGTACCTTCTCCTAACAGAAAAATCATTCTTGGACTAGTTTATGTATAAATACTGTGCCACTAAATCTCCAGGCTCATACCATTACCCTTTATTTGTCTTACTTGTCTTCTTTTTTATCCTCTCACAGCCTAAATACTACTTCAAAAAGGACAGTTAATTAACAGATAAACTTTCACTTTGCTGTCTTCCCTCAACAAAAAAACAAAAAGCAAGAATGAATCACAGATATTAAAAAATAATTTACAAATACTCTTTAAGGTAGAAGTCTTTTCAGCATATTATCAACTTCACATTTGCAACATATAGTAAAGAAGGCTACAAACGGAAATCACACTAAAGCTGTGAACACCAAAAGACAGCAAACCTGATCAACTTAACCACATTTTTTATCTGGATTAATATGATCTTTGTGAACTCAATGCAGTAAAGTGAATCAGTACATCACAGAATGTACATGTACGTGCTACAATAGCCCAGTATATATGAATCTGTGAATCTGTTCTTGTTTTCTCAGTTATGAGATATGGTGGAAAAATATCTGTCACTACCTCTTTCTTTCCTTTCCTTCCATTCCTATACTTACAATCAGTGCCTTCTTGCACTAAAGCAGAGGGATTAGTCATGATGAGGGGGATCATTCACACAAACCTAATCAACATCTTGTTTCCTTCATATTGTTTCTGTCTCCTTGCACAGTCCGCTGTGCGCCAAGCTTTCCTCCCGACCCAAGATGAGCCCCTCTGAGGTTTCCACTTGCTACTTCTCTATGCCATGCTTGAGCTGGTACACCTCAAAGAGCGAAACGCATTCCTCTGAGCAGATTTTTTTTTCTTCTCAAAAATGGAAGAGAAAGGCTCTTGCTCACAAAAGCAACACCGTCAACTTTTTGCCATGTGTGAACTTGATTCTGTTGCTCTACGTGACAAAGGTACCTCGGGCAGGCAGAGACTGGCTCAACAAATGTCATCCATTTAAAATTTCCATCCCAAGTAACAGCTACGTGTTTTTATTACAGTGTTGTGTACAAAAGAGAGAAAGGCTAAGTAAGAGAAAGTGTGCAATTTAAAAGAAACATTTTGAACAACAATTTTGACTCTCTCTCTCTTTAGGTATTTGTTTAACAGATCTAAGCAACCTCTAGTCACCAGTGTTAGGACTCTACATTCTTGAACTACAAACTCCCAAACAGCAATAGGTTTACTGAATGCAAAACACATTGCTTATTCTAGATGCAGCAACAGTGCATCACATAAAATAATGTAACAAAACATTTTATTATGAAATGATGACATTGCGGAACAACTAACATAACCGGTTCCGTATTTCATAATATGCCTTGGGGAACAAAAGACGTGTTGAGACTAAGATAATGATAGATGTGATCTGCAAACTGATGCACACACGTTTAACAACGTTGGAACATGAAGTCAGGAGTAGCTTTATGTATTTCTTGTGACAACAGAGGTCATATTCTAGAAATAACATGAAATAGAGACAACATTCAGTAATAAAAGCTTGTGAACTAGTCTTACGTCTGCAACTGCAACACAAAAAAACAGATGCAACTGATAAATTAAAAGTTTTACTTGTGGTTGCTTCAGATAAAATCTGTCCGGCAATGATGCCGTATATTGCACACACAATTGGTACATGCTGTATCGGCAGAGTTGGCTCAAGGAAAAGCTGTTGTGCAGACATAACACTTACCAGGGCCTTTCTCCAGGAAGATGACCTTGGACTCTGGGAAGAAGTTGGAGCCACTGATGACCATCTCTTCTCCCCCGCTGACCAGACAGCTGGTCAGGCTGTATTTCTCAACTTGGGGCAGTTCTTGAGCTGAACGCTGGGCTGGGAGACATGCAGAAAGGGTTGAAGAGAATGAGGATGATTATTTACTGAACTTCATGTGATAAAAGTGGACAATGGCTTGTAAAATCACATGGATGTGTTGTGTGTAGCTTCTTGGGTAACTGCTAGCCTCGAAGGGCACAGACAGACATTTACATTTTCAACATTTATCAGACGTTCTTATCTAAAGTGACTTTCAATGAGAGCAAACAGTAGATTAAATCAACATCCTAAATCCACAGACCGCAGTCATACTAATAGAGAAGTGGGCGTGGAATTTTCTGAATGAATTTGTTTACGTGTGGGAAACTCAGGTTAGGAAGTAGACACTCACAGCACTCCACAGGAATGGAGGCAGCCTGCAGCGACAGCACCTTCCCATTGGGCTGAGGGATGTGCACTCTGAACACCACACGGACCCGTGTGTTCTTTCTTCCTATATCCGTCTCCCCCTTACGCAGCTCAATGTCTGAGTTCCGCAGCTTAAGTATGCCGGCACAGTCGATACTGCAAGGTAAAGGGAAAATGGTTGGCCCTATAGAATGGCAGAATGGCAAGAATCTAAAACATATTTCAGTAGTAACTGTGTAGGAGTGATAAAACCAACCACAAGCCCAGCAGGGAATTGGCAATGAGAGGCAGAGCTATAAGTGTTGACTCGCAAATTAAAAATGCCAGTGAATATGATTTATTGCAACTGTAAATAAGAAAATCCCTACCAAATCCCAATCCTATGAATTCCAAAGTAAATGAAACCAGAGCTTGTATAAATGTATTCATTCTGGTGTTACTGGATCATAAATACATTAATAAAGTTTGTTTTTCTGCTCCATGGGAAACCCTCAAATTTTCCTCCTGCGCCCAACCCTCCTGTTGGTTTAAATTAAGAAAATCTATAAAAACCCCATTGGAAGATATTACTACCATGTATAATAATAAAAGTGGTTATTTTTCATTGGACGGGACTTCCTTCACGGTGGTAAACTCATAACTGATTAATGTAAACCTGAAGTGTTTCAGACATCTACCTGGCTGACATGTTGTTTTCGGGAAGGAGTGGAATTTCGAGAACTTTGGTGCTGGAGACCAGAATTTCTTGGCTGGCCGTGGCTACAGTTTTCCCCGTGATCCGGTGCACCTGGTAGAAGGCGTGTGGCCTCAGGTAACGGTCATCTGCTGTGCCGATGAACATCTGCAGGTTGACAGGCTTCTCACTGTAGCCAGTGAGCTGAAACATGACAGCGAGAGATAGAAAAACAGAATGAAAACAGATGCGAGTCCTTGGGTTCAAGAGGAGAGGTGTGAACAGAGGTACACTCTTTCTATTTCAACTGCATTCAGATGTCCATGATTTTTTGAAGGAAAACTAAATGACAGATGACAGGTCGAAGGCGTTGTGATATTTTTGGCTGGGCCACTGGAGATTCATCTGGTGCTTTGGCCTCCTACCAGTCTGACACTGATGTTGTCACCTAACAGCAGCTAAATTTCCCTTCTGCCTTTAAGGAATACCGGGTCTTTTCAGTTGCTTCAAGAAAAATGATCTACACCAGCTATCATGGAAAACAGAAACCAGGATTATGATGATTTACAGATCGGATGGTAATCCCAATAGTGATGTCATCAGCCTGTTCAAACCATGTGGGCACTGGGCACCTAGCAGCAGCTGTCGTCTCCGTTAGTGCCTGACTACTGGCACCCTGGTTTTCAAGATGTGTTGCACACTGAGAAAAGACAAGAGGAAGATGGAGAGGAGGGAGGGCTTTTCTTCCTCTGAGGGAAAAGACAAACATGCAGGCCACACAATCCCACTACTGTTGTAATGTTGTACTTGGCAGACTCTGTGACGACAGGATGGCACCCCCACCCCCACATACACACTCCCCCCATACTGCCCTCATAAACCCACACCTCCAGCTCAAATGGAGGGCAGCCCGTGGAGGCTAACAGAAAAGAACAAGGCCATTCATTGCTGTTTCACCCCAGGAACTGCCAAGCCTCAGCCCCACCACAGCTGGCTACTGACCCTTTCCTCCCTGCAGGTTTGCGTCACACACCGCTGTGTCAATGTTTGGTACAAAATGTTTGGTGCATGGATGGACAGAAAGTGGGTGTAGCTTGGGATTTGTCATGAGCTGTTCCAAAACTAGCTCAATAAAATGACTGAAATTGCGTACAATGAGCCCTTGTAAACATATGTACCTGAGAAAAATAGCCAGCAACCAAAGAAATGTGTGCATGGTTTAAGCTTTCACAAAACCCAAATTTAACTCTCCTGGTTAGCAGAAGCATTATTAAACATCTTATTTCCAGCACCGGCAAAAGGTGAGCTGGAAGTAGAGATAGATTTAGTGGCAGCATGTGCTAATTTTTGCTTTTCCCTCTCATTTGCTCTTGCTCATTACTTTCGAGACCGTCGCCTGTGGGGAAAGAAGTCAAGGTATGGGGGTACCTAGGTTGAACCAAGCTGTGGAAAAACTGAAATATGCTGTGTTTACAATGGGCTCTGTGAGAGGACGAGCCTCCAGAGGCAGATACTAAGCCGACAGGGCGGTGGAGCTTAAATCCTCAAAATGATTCACTGTTCTGTGCTGAATAAAAACATTGTGTCTAAAAAAAGGGTTTTGTTACTGAACTCAACAAGGATCCACTAGTTCCTAAAAGAAAGCTGAACTGAAAATAATGCAAGGGGAAATACAGATACTTCTGGCAAGTAAACAACGACTTAAATTCAGTTAGGAGGTGCACAGTTACCTTAAAGAAATCCTTTCTATATTTTGTGGACAGAAGAAGAAGCAGTTAAGGGACATCCTCTGCGGTGCCTTGTTTAAATCCTATAATGAGCATTTCTCAGTCACTTCAAATGCCAGAAGTCTATCAACGGAGTAGCTTGAGTCATACGCAGGTTTAAGCTGAGAAAAGCAAGCCCAAGCTGGCTAAACTAGCAGAGCCTTACAGCCACAGCTGTGAGAAAACTCATAGGACTTGGTAAACTGTCCGGTTTTGTGACGTGTGACTAGCACAATTTATATGTACGGTAATCTAATAACGTATGCATATTAAAATTAACAGGGTAAGACATCGAATTTTTATTGTCCAAAAGAGTCGTTGTATTTTCAAAACTTAGTACCATGATACAATCAAGCAGAATTATGGAAGAAAGGGAACACTAACTGGTACTACTACTACTACTACTACTACTACTACTACTACTACTACCACTACTACTACTACTACTACTACTACCACTACTACTACTATTACAACTACTACTACTACTACTACTACTACTACCACTACCACTACTACTACTACTACTACTAATAATAATAATAATAATAATGAGTAGAACGACAAGAACAAGAAGAACTATTGCGTTATTTGGGGGATTTTAAAATAGAAATTTCCAGCCTCATGGTTTAGCTAGTTCTTTTTTGATATTTTTTAATAAAAACTCCCTGCCCCAAGGTATGCTGCCACTCCTCCACACATCCTCCAAGTGTGTTTTATAACTGTTGAGCAACGGATTAATTACTGAATGACTAAACACATCAGTAGTTCTAATGGCTTCGAGGGGTGTGTGTTTGTGTTGGTTCTTCATGTGAAGAGGAGACGAAAAGAAATCTAAGTGACACTATCCACAGAACTGATGGCCAGACGAGACAATTTCTTTCTAAACCTTTAGCACATGCACATCTATAGAGACACAATGTATTGTTTTTCTGAAATCAAACATGTAAATTTCATCTGACAGGCATCATTTAATGAGACGATGTCAGTCTGGAGTCAACAGACCGGATGTCCAAACTACTAGATGTGGCAAATGAAATGTATTCGGAAGGAAGTTGGACCAAGGAACAGCATGAGGCCCCTATAATAACCAGTAATGGGTTCATCTTTAAAAACCACATTAGATCTTAAGAGCCACATTAAAGTATAAATCCTGCTGGTAACAAGCTGTCAGGTAATTATGCACTACAGCCTGATTGGATTCCTGGCTTTAAATGACACACTTTTTTCTGGATTATAAGAAACGTGGAGTCACAGGAATCAACAGTCTTGTGGTCTGTGTTGCTTGTTTTATGATCATGTCTGAACACCGTGGGAGTGAGCACAGACAGCTCTTGCACATATGTCTGTATGCATGCATGCCTGGGGTGCACATTGTATGCTTGTGTGTGTGTGTGTGTGTGTGTGTGTGTGTGTCCATAAATCAGGGCATGTTTATTCGCAGCACCATGTGTGTTCCAGACGGGATAAAAAGAGTTAACAGTGTCTGGAGGAATGTATCTGTGAGGGAGGACAGAGAGGCATAAAAAAAGAAAGAAAGAAAATGAAAAAGGCTGCATGGATGTAAATTAGAACACCAGGAAAAACACAGAACACAAATAAATTATAGCAGAGTGGTGTTTTATTCTAACAGTGTCAATGTAATACCCGAGTTACTTAAACTGTTGAGGATTAACACATTTAACATTGTGTTAAGTAAAGTGGAAGTCGTATAAGATTTATTTTTCGAGGCTGTCAGTTCTGCTAAACTATCACCATAAAACAAAAAGTGACTCCTTTTCTTCATCTACCCTCTTCATCTTTGCGTCTTTCTGTGTCCTCTGATACAAGAAGGATTTGATGTGGAGCTGAAGTGTTGACAAACACACACTGGGCAGGCCTGGAGATCTCTCCAAATCAAATAATCAACCAGGAAAACCTCATTAGACGGCCAGAAAGAAAAGGCTCACTTCAGCCGTCCCAGTGAATCAACACTAACGGCGAAAGAGAAGAGAAACACACCACATGTCTCTCTGCCACAGTAACAACTGTTACTAAAACACTGCTGATTTCTGTGTGGTGTGTTTTTCTGTTCTGATATTCTCTCTTGATTTATGCTCAGCACGTGCCTCTAGTAGTGGGAGCTGTGCAAAATAAAGTCACTGCAAATGGGGAGGTTTAGTTTTCCACTATACCTCAGTCTGATATCAACAGATTGTCATTGGTACCAGACTTTCCAAGGCACTTGGGTTCCCGACCCAAACACTATGTTTTTCACAGTTTAAGAAATAATTATCACCGACTACACTAGTATCATGACCTTCTTAAATTTGGTAAAGCTATACCTGTAAACAGCAAGAGATGTAAATAAGCACACACGGGTTGTACCATTTTCCTGGCACAGGAGGCTTCTCGACAGTGCGTGCACATGACACACACCCTTGACACATTTCTGAGTCACCTCTCCTTCACCCCCTAAATCTATGGTTGAGTGTGAAATACCGCAGGGGGGTGGTCTCTGCACTTTAACTCCTCACCTTTTTGCCTGTCCAGAGTGCACTGATGCCAGCTGGTCAGTCAGCAAGTAACCCAGCCCTGATAGAGATCAGTTCTTATATTAAACCCCAGTGACATTAAAACTGGTCACATGACCCCAGGCGTATGTCCGCTGAAGCATGTAACTAACTTCTGACTTCTAGCTTCTGACTGTGGATTGAGTTTAAGATAAACCTTCCCCTTAAAATAAAACCACTGGATACGGTTACATACTCAGCTCCCACTAAATAAAGTCCCCATTTATTTTTGGCCTTCATCTGTTCCACTGATCCAGTAATAAGGCAAGCAAGCTGAGGGGAAAAATATATTCCATCCCTGCATACGTGCGTAAAGAGGCACATCAAATATTTAAAAATTAGCTTAAAAAACAACAACAAAAAAACAACAACAATGTTTTGTGATTAAGAAATGCTGTATACTACTGAAAGGAATGACATCGTCTCCTCTCTGCAGTAAACACTGACTCCCTTCACAGACAGTGCTTCAACTATAACAACCTGCCCTTTGTTATTTATTTGTGTTTCATTTTCTCATTTTAATGACTTCTTTTATTTTTTATTATTTTTTATTCTGCCTCTCTCCTGCCATGACTTCCTTCCCTCCTTCTGTCTCTTCCTCCTTCTTTCCTTTCTGTCACTCTCTCCTCTATGTCCTCGCCTCTCACCTAACTCAGCTTCAGCCCTGTGCCGTAACTTGACACTTTCTCACAGTGAGCGCCTGACTCTGCTAAGTTGTTTCCCTGTGTTGCTCCACTGTTGCCATGGTGAGACTCACTGTGTGTATGCAGGAGTGTGTGTGTGTGTGTATGTGTGTGTGTGTGCATGAACGAGGAACTCCGTAGACTCACGTTGATGTAAACTACAGCACCGAAGCAGTTCTTGTCAGAGAGTGTGTGCGTGAGTCAGAATGTGTGGATTTAAGCGCACTGACTCTGGTGTAAACTGTGGTCCTTGGAAAGGTTTGTGATGTGTTATTGAGACAGAAAGAGACTCCGTGTGTGTGTGTGCGTTTGTGTGTATCAGTCTGGCTAGCATGTGTGTGCAACAGATGTAAGAACTGGAGAAACGGTGGTCAAGGTCACGAGATGGCCCATTTTATCTGGCAGTGGTTTCCCTGGTGTGGCAGTGTGGCACCACGGCATGGGATCTATGGACACACACACACACACAGCACAGCTCACACAGGCTTGCTGTTTGCCCAGCACACTAGGGAGGGCAGCAAGAGCCAGGGGGCCGGTTGACTGTTTGTTTAAACAAGGTCAATACATGCACACAATCATGCACGCGCACACTCTCTCTCACACACACACACACACACACAGGAGCATTTACTGTATACTGCGTGAGGCTGTATATGGCCTTGGTAGACTGGTCCAAGCTCAATTCCTCTTATTCCCCATTCTGTCCTCCCCCACATTCACTCTAGACACACACACACACACAGACACACACACCTCTGTCTCCTTCTCCCCCTCTCAGCAACTGAGAGGTTGCGCGCTAAGCCTGATTACAACAAATGAGAGCCAAGCTTCCAACATGTTTACATCAAATACAGCCCCGGGGCAAGGCAACACTAGCTCCAGCCAGTTCACACAGTGCAAACCGCATGGCTTTGTATTGCCGTCTGCATGTCTTCCCATTGTGCCAGCCAGTTTACTGAGAGTCAGAGTCCCCGACTGAAAGACAGGCCTGTTAAGGTATTGAAGAAGCTTCAGGATGGCAGACAGGAAAATGGTAAATAAGAAGAAAGAAGGCAGATGAGATGGACAGAAATAACAGAAAAGACAAGAGACACCGAAAATGTGAGAGTGAATGACAGAGACAGACAGACAGTAATGGGGTCATGGCCGTGATTTCAAGGACTGGGATCAAAATCATTTAATACATCCAAGCTGGTGGAAATATAAGGCTGTCTTGGACAGCTTCAGTCGTATTCACTTTCAAACTCTTGTCACAAGACACCAGACCTTCATTTAGATTTATTAACTTTAGCAACAGGTTTAAAGATGGACATAGTAATTTGTCTCTGTTAATTTTCCATATGTGTGTTGTAATAGAGCACAGGCTTATTTAGTGTTTTTGCGCTGTGTAGTGTACATGTGTCTGTTTTTTTTTATTGCATCTGACAGCCTTTTTCTGTTGTGTCTGCTTGTCTCTATCTGTAACCCAGTCACTAATACCAGAGGGGCTCCTTATATTTGTGTGGGTGCAGCAGCACTCAAATAAGCTGGTTAAATACGCACAAGGATACCTCAGCCTTCAGCCAGCCAGAGAGGCTTTGGACTTATATGTCTCCTAGCAACAGGTGTACCGATTAAGGTCTGCAGCTAGCCCCAGAGGAATGGCCAAAACAGCCAGTCAGAGACACAGTCATCCTGCAATGTACAATTATATTAAAAAGGTCAGATAACCTGTAGTTTCATCATATTAAGAACTATTTTTGAAATGTATTTTATTTAAGACCACAATGTTTGTTTTGATGTCTGTAGAGTGTACACTGCATAAATACTGAGCTTGTTGAGTTTGAATATTTTTCTCTGGCACGTAACATATTATGAGAGAGGGATTTTGTTACAAGTTGCCTACCTTGTTGGGCTTTACATATAAACAAATGGCAATTGTCCTCTTTGATAAAAGTCCCACAGACACAGATGAATGACCACAAAGCTACACTGTGACTAATTAACAAAATCATTAGCACTCATTGTCAACCTTTGCACAGGAATAGCATTCCTCGCAGAACACAGTGCCGTGAATCACGTATGTCAGAACAGATGTAAACACCGTTAGGTTTTATAGTCATTGTTTGTGTGACTACCGGACTAATGTCAGCCATTAACGAAAGCCCTGTCTCTCATTAGATCACCGGTCAACAGCTGGTAAATTTTCTAAACTCATTCTCGCTAGTTTTAACAGACCGAGTTAGTGTCAAACTCAGAACACACCGTGGTGTTATGTTTCATTACCCACACAAGAGAGAAATGTTTGTGTGTTGCCAAAGCCCTAGTTACAGTGACATAGAATACACAACGCAACGTCAGTGGCGTAATACAATGCACCAGTGGAGTGACATAATGCACGTCGCATTCAAAGACACAAAAATTAGTGTGTGCACAAAAAGCACTGGCTCGTGTATCTTGTGGGATTAGAATAATAATGTAAATTTAAATATTTCTGACAATAGGAACTCCTCAGCGATTCATCTGCCCTTTATACTCTGTGGCTAAACTTAACAGCTGTTACATCCTGTGTCTGGAGACCTAAAAGACCTAAAATTGCTCCTCATCTAAGCCATTTGGTTCTACACAGAGTATTTTTTAATACTAAGCCAGTAGGTGACTAAACAGAAACTAGAAGACACTGAAATACTTCCCTCTTCCAGAAAGGGTCTGGTTTCATATGTCTGTATCAAAATCTACAAATCAGCAATCCTGTCATATGCATGTGAGTAAAATGGTAAATCCTTCATAACTTAAAGAGAGAGAACACTTTGTGATGCGCGATTATCACTGCATTGGACTTAATCAGGTGCAATAAGTCCATTTTTGTTTTGATTCTATCAGCCTGGCCTTTTTATCATCTACTGTTTTAAAAATAAACATTTTAAAATAATCTTTTCACGTAACATCATACGGGATATTCAAAAACTCTACGGCAAAAGAGAATCAAGAAAAAACACTGCACCCTCAAAGTTTACAGAAATCAGTTCCAACCAGTCAGAACACACATTTAAAAACACAAAGTGTTTCAAAAAGTGTTTTTGTACGTACCGTATTTGAAAGCCTGAAAGCGGCAGCTGTGGCTACATTAGCAACATGTCTGCAGTCATGAAGACACTCACGTGAAGCATCAACAACTTCATCGACCTCCACAGAAAATGAATTAACTATGTGCCATGATCATCTAGAATGAATAAACTATAGACCAACTGATCTGCATGATTTAGGAGAGGCCAGATTATAGCTCGTCTAAGCTTTCTAGCCTCAAAGCTCACAGTAGCTCTTTCAGTCTCCCAGAAGAGCCAGTTCCTTTCATGCAGGTGCAGATAGGCAATCAAACAACAAAGTCACTGCTGGTCACAGATAGGAAAGCGGGCACTGATGCCTACAGTTCATATTCGAGACGATAGAAAGGATAGAGACATTATCAACTTTGTAAACAAAACAGCAACCAAATTTGACTGAGGCTGACTGTTGGCAGTCCATGAAAAGTATTTCTCAAAGTGAGTAGTATTCGAAGGCGTGGCGAAAACAGCAGCGTTAGAGACATTCTGCTTCCAACCGTGTCACAGAACAAAGCAAACATTTTTAGATCTTTAAAAACTGCACCACCTCCCCAGTTCTGACATTCTCTTGTTTTACTGCTGATACAGCACCTCAGTGGTGCACAGATTTGGGCAACGTTGTGGTCACAAAAGGAAGTCATCGCCACGTCCAGATGGCAGCTATGGCGTCATCTGGTGACATCACACCACAAGAGTCAAGGTCCCACAGAGAACAGAGTATGTGTTGTACAATTTCTAGAAAAAGCAAATACTAAAAGCTTTGAATGTGCAGCAGGAAATGGCACAGAAAAGAGCAAATGCTCACAGCGGTGCCCATAAGTGACCATTTGTTTTGTAGACACTTTGTTTTGTATACAGACGTTTCCATAACAAAAGGGATTATTAATTTTTCTGTTTGATTTCTGCACTGCAGTGTTTGAAATATAGTCAAAAATGTCAAAAATACATATTTAAATTATGTGGCAGAGCGGCTGCAATCTCAGATGCTGGGACCTGCAATAGTCTGCCTCCAGGGAACAGCTTGCTTCACACCAGCAGGGCACCCGGGAAATATGATATACGCAAGCTTGTTAACAGGCTCTAGTGGTCTGACGCCCTTCAGCTCAATATATGGTACACTGGGACAAAACAATGGCAGGATAACTTTGAGATTCTCTCCAAGAAGGACAAATGTTGGCTTGTTTGTGCATTTTGCTTTGTTTATGTTAATTTTAACATAAATCTTATATCCAGCATCTCACTGTGTGTTCTTCTGATGACCTCAAACAATAATACAGAGCACTGTGCGTGTGGTGTCGGTTTTTGAAGTTAATGTGTTTCTGTAAAAACAATAATGACATCACAGGGTAAAGAAATGACCTTTCACTGTGGTACTTCGTGCACAATGCATCAAAAAGAGGCTAAGACAACTACCAACAGAGAAGTGGATGTTTAGTAAACACAGGCTGACTGTTAGACCTGCTGGACAACTGATGATACTATCTATATACACACACAGTACAATACTGTGGTTAGATTAATGTTGATTGTCAATAACTTCAGTGTCCACACCGAAGTGGGTAGCATCTTAGTTTCCTAATAGTATTTTTATTACTAAGAGAGATGAGTTCTCCACGGTTCAACACACAGAAAATGTGTAGATCAGCTTGAATACAGAAAGAGTTCCTTCGTTTCAAATCATATATATTGCAAAGTCAAACACACAGAAAAAAAAATCGACTTGCTCTTGCTCACCTCATTCTCGCTCATAACTTATTCACCCACACATTTCTCTCTGTGCAAAGAGCTCTGCAAACCACTGCCGATGACAAGCAAGTGATCTGTGTGCTTCTCTCACTCTCTCTGCTCACTCTGTCTGTGACAACATTTAAGCAAACTGGATCGTAAAACTTTCAGGAGAAATGCATTTCATTTTTTTTTTATCTTTTCACTTTCATCACTGGTAGAAGCAGCGTAGTGCTAATGGAAGCAAAAACCAGAGTCTGAGGCGAATATCGACAGTGATGTTGTCAATATATGTGGACACTTCCTTACAATAAACAACTCCTAAATTTCAATATTTAAAAAAATGTGACTGTGTACTCTGTAGCGCAAACCGATAAATCTCATTTTCCTCATCGTGAAGTAAAAATAAACTTAACACATTACATAGATAGCGTTTGCACAGAATGTGGCAATGCAGCACCTTCCTGCGGGGTTGTGTGGCGGTGTGGGTGTGTTTATTTGTGCTTTAGAGCATTACTGCCATGAAACAATCAGCAACTCTTAACGGACTCAGCTCACTTGGTTCTGATTCAGCGTCTTCCCGCATGGCAGCTTTTTTTTTTAACTCACTTCCTCCATTCTTCCTGCATTGCTGCATTCCATGTGAATAATCTTTTTATTCACAAGCATGCATCCATGGCAAGCGTGTGAACACTGTCCTATCAGATGGAGCCCTGGATACATGGGCCCTGAATTCATGCCATTTGCAAATACAATAAGATGTAATAGGCTAGTAAACCTGACATCTATGGAGACTTATTATCCACTATTCAGTTGTTGCTGGAGATGCTTTCAGATTTGAATACATGTCTTGGCCCAAAAAGAGCTGATAACATAATATTATAAAAGAAATTACATAAACTCAGTAAACTCAACTGTAGTGACGGTGACGGTCACACATGTACGGCTACAACAGACTCCAGCTGTTTTGGAATGAACTCTTAAACTGCCCTGTCTCACCAAAGATACATGCTCTCAAGCCACTAGCTACAGCAGGAAAAAGGCTATAACCAAACAATTCCCTCTGGGAATGAGAAATGAGGACAAGCGTGGCAAACACCCAGTTGAAAATATTTAACAGCTAAATTATGCATCGTCACATATGGCAGGCTTGAATCTTGGTGTAACTGAGGTTGAAATGGTTAATCATTGGCCTGAAATGAGCCTGCATGACTGAATGTATGAGGACATAGGCTGTTTCTAAAGCAACAAATGGCAGCAGTCTGAACATCCATGTTGTTTCAGGAAATTGTGTGTCCACAACTGTTCAAGTGTTGCATTTTACCGTAATTGTTAGATCTTGCATTAGCCTCGAGTCCTGCTCTAGACTAATTACTGCTACTACTACTACTACTACTACTACTACTACTACTACTACTACTGCTACTACTACTACTACTACTACTACTACTACTAGTGCAACTGCAACATACCACAAGTTGCCATCACACAATAAAAATCAAAGTAATAATAATAATTACACACAAATTCAGTCCTAGTGGGAAAACAATTAGGACTGATAATATACCACACAAACTGTGTAGAGCTTGAAAAAACAAAAACAAAACTAACACTGCAATCAAGTTTGCATAATATACTGAGGTTAGAGGACTGTACGTGGCAATGACTGAACAGGAGACCAACCGTTCAGTCTGAGTTCAGCCATTGTTAGGTTCTGCAACAATGGTTAGGGCCCAGCATCAGGCCCTTTAATCACACACACAAAGAAAGCTTGTCACTGGATCCTGAATAATTAATGAGACTCAAATCTTCTGCTATTGCTCTCTCTCTCTTTTTCTAAAGTAGTCATAGCCCTGTGAGCGCTCACCTAGTCTCTCACAGGTGCTATCCAATTACAGACCAGCTGACTGAGCTATAGTGACAGCACTCTTGCCTGCCTGTCTGTCTTCCTGCTTCAACAGGTTGACTGACAATCTTGCTGTGGGAGAGGATCCCTGTGACGATCGACGCATGCAAATATGTAAAATGAAACCCTAAATCTACTGCTCACTCCCTTCGACATATGAACAGGTCAATCCTGCAATGTGCTGTTGTTAGATGCAAAAAGTTAAGCTCTATCTGTTCTCTTCTTTATTTTTCCCCTGAAGGCTGCAAGGGTTAACATTGTGGCTTTGTAGCTAAACAATGGGAGTGGGATGATAAGTATTCTGTGCATTAACAAACAAAAAATAGTCCTGACTTCTGAGGAAAATATAATGTCAATGTATTATTGTATGCCTAATACTGTATATAATCAAACCTGTCTGTGTTTGGGAAAGGTCTTTGCAGTTTCTGGTCAGTTACAACTGCAGAATTGTGAAGGGTTACCTAAAACTGACAGACAGTGTGTGTCGCAATCAAAACATTCAATTTCATTACCTTCACGATTGGATGGCCACCAGATGAAGCTTTGACGGCTCCTCGGCTGCCCTCAGTTTCATAGTGCGCCCTGTGGTGGGCTTTGGGTTGCACTTCTATCTTGAGTTCATACTGGCCAAACTGGCTCGGCAGCGGCCAATCCAGAGGAGGCAGTGAGGAAGTCCTGTGGAAGGAATACCACAAGCACGCACATACACACCCACACAGAGAGACAGAGGATGTTAGAGCTCTGGTAAGAAACTCCTAAACCACACAATGTTGTGTATCATATTTTGTCAAAAATTCATTCGAAGAATGCTCTGGAAAGATCTGTGGTCTTTAGGACGCAGTGAACGTGAACAATCTCTCTTAAGACTGTCAGAGCAGAGAGGGAGCAAACAACACTATAATGGTCATTCATAACAGAATTCCCCTCAGAAAAACTACTTTGGTATACGTATTCATATTTTCCATATTTCAAATTATACTGTAGAGATATGTAAACCATGTGACATCACCTTGTAAGGTCAAGCAGGACAACAACTCAACCTCAACGTGGCTGATGACAGCAATGTGTCTCAAAACATTTAAAGCATGATAATGGTGGTTTTCCCCTTGCATGGACTAACGTGGTGTAATAGGTGCAAACTGGGGGCATAAAATGCTGTGTGCTGGCCCCATCAGACAGTGAATCACTGGACTACCCACATGCATCAGTCCTGTTCTTAAACATAAGACGTGTAATAGGTCATGTTAAAACATAAAGTGTGAATCATTTCCTAAGGGGACTTTTCAATCTGAGTCTTTACCCATTTGCTGTGTGGGTCAGTGAATGGGTGGCAGGACAAGATTGTGTCAGTCACTGTGTGTCTGCGTGTGTGTGTGTGTGTGTGTGAATTTGTGTGCATACTGTACAAGTGTAAATTCCGTGTGCAATGCAACACAGTGGCTAGCATTGTGTGTTTTTCCTCCCTGCCTCTTTTTTTTTTTGTTATCTGTGTAGGCCACAATCATATTTGAACAGCTGCACTCAAAAATAAAACACTCAGTGGCCGTCTCCACAGAGAAACTGGGTCTCTTCATCTCAGTTCATTAGCTCAGTTTATTCCCAAAACATTTTGTTAACACCAGCAGCAAGGATTAGTATCAACAATGCTGAAAAGCTTTTCTGTTTATTGTTGTATTTCTTCTTCTTGTTTCTTACTTTTTCTTTTGTCGGCAATGATTTATTTAAATATATTTGGGCACAATCCTTAAAAATAATGATTTTAGAGTATACCATTCCACACAAAGTGTATTTTACTGACAATGTACTAGAAAATACACTTATCACTAGCTTTGTGTCATATTTTTCTTTGCGGTAAGTTAGTTCCATCTATTCAGACGTTACCTGGCTTATGTGAAATTCACTTGCTATTAAGGTCATACACAAAGCTATTCAAGTAATTTTACATTTAATATTTTTGCCAATACTTACTACTAGTAAGTCTTTCAAACTTCTTACATCCTTGTTGAACTACAACTGTACATGTATTAGTCTTGACAGGACTGGTATTGTGGTACAAGCCACAACATAAACCTTTGTCATGTCTTGATAGTACAACAAGGATTTATTCATGATCCAAGAGGCTTACTGTAGCATAGCACAAGCTATGTGTATGTCAATACAGGTACTTTGTCTGGTAGCAGGTGGAAGTGCAGTCTTTTTTTGTTTGTTATTTCAGTAGTACAGCACTTCCCACAGTGAGTGAAATAAATGTGTGTGTGTGTGTGTGTGTGTGTGCCCATGTGTCTGATACTTATTGTTGTGTCTGTCAGTCAGCGCTATAGGCAGCTACAAGTATGGGTTGCATCACACTAGTTCTGTACAACATCACTGACCACTGTAGACTCTTTGTGAACCCTATCACACAGGGACATACGTATGTATTGACAGTCTTCTAGCATGTAAACACACTCTAAACTTTATGATGGCCCAAATAAATTTTTTAGCTAAAGTTTGTAAAGTTGGCCAGCATGGCTGACTCCCTTAATTCTCCCCCTTGCAAATGCATGTCAAATGCTGGCTACAGGCTAACCAATCTGATCAGACTGAATTAAAGACATGCGCATCAGACTTTGAGCGGAGCCATTTCACCTCATAAAATGTCATAAAGCCTGAAACCAAACCCACTAATAAGACTGATTTTAGAACGGAACGGCAAGTGTGTAATATTTAGCAGAGGTTTCAAGCAATGAAGCTGTTTTTATGAATTTAACTGCATTGAGCTATATTCTGCAGATTATCCTACCCACTGTTATAGGGTTTCATTTGGCTTCCTAAAGGCTTATGAGCTTGTGCAGAGGCACATTTGATGTAAATAGTTGCCATGAAAATAATATGCCACATTTTTTGTGTTGCTATAATGATTATTTCTTTTTTGTGTGGAATGTCATAAATTATATGAAACTAGTAGTCTGTCAGTGTCAATACAGCAATATGTAAAACTCAATACTTACTAATAAAAGTTACATTTTCAAGTTTCACAGACAGAAGTTTCCAGTACCAAGAACAAGATCTAACACTGACACGGTGTAAAAGAGCAATAGAGACATCCTAACCCGTATGTTTTCCTCCTAGCAGCCATGACATAACTATCAGGGAAGTGTGGGTTCGCAGCGCTGCTACAGTAACTGGAGCAGAGGAGGACAGAGGAAATATGAGCTTGTGACGGAGCAGAGCAGGAGCAGTGGGCTATGTCCTGACATAGCATAACCTTTCTCAAATGTCTAAGCCAAAGTATAGGTGCTCCCAGTTCAATCATAACCCCAAAACAAGCCTCGGCTACAGTCTCCATTGTCCCAGTGGCATTCTATCCAACCAGTGAGCCAAGTAATCTTGCATTTACACAAGATGAGTGTGAGGTCAATACAATGACACCTTGTCAAAATTTCTTGCAATTTAAATTTACTCACCCACCAATTTTTCACCCCACTCTCATCTTTAACTCATTCCCACCTATTCAACCTTGGCCATCTGTTATAACACCACAAGCACACATGTGCCTGAAACTCAACTTCCTATTTTAGTCCAGTAAAAATGGAAATTCAGTTAAAATTTAATTTTTATTTAAATTTAATATACCCCAATATGAGAACCTATTAGCCTAAGCAAGGATGGATATTCAAAATTACTCGTGGGACAAATTTAAAACAAAGCATACTTAATCCTAATGCAGTACAGATAATATTCAGTTACTGTCTGCCAATCTCAGAGAAAAAATTCACTAACAAATACAATAAGTTCAGATTGTGACTCATCATAGAGCTGACCCTGTTATTGTCTGGACAGTGTTAGGTCTATGTGTGCAAGGATTTGTGTTATGTCTATGCGTGTGTCGGTGTGTGTGCGGTGGCCCTGTTGCCATATGTGCCCCGTACTGATTTACGGAGCTAGGGGCCAGTGCACACAAACAAGGCCATGTCTTCATCTGTTGCACACATTGGAGAACAGACAAAAGACTCCTCCTATTCCTATGCATGGTTGTCTGTGTCTTTGAAGTATTTACCATGTCTGTGTGTGTCCTTGTGTTTCTCTTCACACATGAATAAAATTATGTCACTTTATGATGTAAGTGAGTAAATCCTTAATCAGATTTATACTGCTGATACAAAGCTCAAAGTTCCCTCAATTACTCAATACTGATCTGTTGTTCCATCCACAGGCTAGAATTCATCTAGCACGCTATATGATACTAACTTACTGCACTGTAATGTTTACACTTCACTCCAAGATCAAAAAGGGGTTTTAATCTTTATGGCAGTTCACAACACTCATAAACACATTCATCACTGTGGCCTATTACTTACCCTTGACATATAAATTGTTTTTAAGATTGACAATGTGTGCTGTATTACCATTAATAATTCACAAAAATACAGATAAAATGGCAGTCTTTGCCACACCACCTTGTGTGTTTTTGTTGTAGTTGAACACCTTTGTATGTCACAAGAAGAGGAGTGTAAAAAACAAACTGCAACAGGAACATGTTGCAAAATTTGCCCTTGCTGTCATCTGTTGTGTCAAAAAAAGAAAAAAAGAAACAACACTTTCTCCCCATTTTTTTCTGCTCGTTCTCAACATTAACATTTTTACCTGAATATAGGTGTATGACCAGGCTTCGGTTTATTCCATGAGAAGTGGGAGGGAACTGAGAGGAACTGTTCCACAGGCCCATCCTTCTTCAGACTGTGCAGGGCCTCATCCGAAGGAGAGTCTAGATTAGGAGACATATTTCCTTGGTCATCTAGACCCAGGTCCCCCTTCCCAGTCTGCATAGCTGTTCTATCTTGTGAGGTCTTCCTTGTCTTGGAGGGGATGTCTGCCTCAGGTGGGCAGCACTGAAAAGATGACATGCCCACAGAGGGGCTGCCAACCCAAGTGTCCTCTGTCACACTGCCCCTAGGTGAAGGTCCTGGTGTAGGTGTGGGTGAGTGATGAGGAGACAATGAGCTGGGATAGCAGATATCGGCGCTAGAGTGCCGCCTCTTCCCACAGGGTGACGTGGGACGTGAAGAAGGCCGGGAGGGTGGCCGTGGACTAAGCCAGTTTTCATCCGTGACACTGGTGCGAGGGGAATGGCAGGGGGACTGTCTGGGAGACAGGTTGATGGAGTGGGAGTGGTGCACAAAGGGAGGGTGGTGGTGCTGCCAGTGGGGCTGCTCTTCCAGACCTCCACCACCGGTTTGAGGGGAGGGACAACCTGGGGAAGTAAGAGGGGAGCCCAGTGTAAACCGGGCAGCTGCTTCGTTCAGCTCCGAGTCAACATCATCATAGACATGTGAGAATGATTCACAAGAGGAGGCATCAGAGAACCAGCTCCTAGAGGAGAGGCTGCTGCATGGGCTAGGGCTGAGCGAAGAGTCCCGGTATGAGTGGTCCAGTGGCAAATACAGGTGGTCTCTGGACAAGGGTCTGTCACCATGGTAGTCCCCATCAGGGCCATTGGCCCTTAGGTCCTCCTCACTGGCATCCATCTCCTGCTGACAGCTTGGAGAGATGGAGGTGATCTGAATGCTGGGGCACTCAAAGGCCTTTGGTGCCTCCACGGGAGCAGAGGGCAGTAAGGGGGAGGTGCCATATTTGGAGTCATGTGCCTCATAACTGGGGGGCTCAGATCCCAGTTTTTGTGACTGAAGGCGTGGTGAAGTGTTGATGACGTGGGAGTGTGACTGCATGCCATGACGTGGAAGGCCAATAGACGGGTGGTTAGTGACCATAGACTGGGGCTGGCCCACATTTAGGATGTAGAACGCCGTGTTGTCATCAGGCTCCAGATCTAGGAGAAGAAAAGGAAGCGAAGTTTACAATGAGGCAATAGTTCTGTCGTCACTGTTTTTCCTTAATGTCTCTTTGTACTCTGAGATAATGAATAAGTAAATGAATAAAAGAGGGAGAGCTGACCAGCTGGAAAAATTAACAATCTGTAAAGACCTCAATTGCATCCCATAAATCTATGTCTTAACTATGGAAAATAACCAACAGCAAGAACAAGGCTAGCAATGCTACTGGCTCATCGTTCAGCAAACAGACAAGCTAATACAAGATCCAACAACAATATATGATATATAATATAGAAGATAAAGTGCCAGCATCAAAAAGCACCAAAGACACTGCAAAAAGAAATGTAAAAGTAAGTAAAAATGTTACATTACTCTTCGAGTTGTTGTATATTTATGCACAGCTACCTCTGATGGCCTTTTAATTTGTCCATTACATTTAAAAAAGAAAAAAAAATACAATAGATGTATCTTGCACCTGTCATATTGCACTACGCCAGGATTACACTTGAGCCTTTGGCTTCCAAAATAACAATAATAAAATCATTTGTACGGTTATGCCCTGAGTTTGTGCTTGAGCCCAGTTTCAGGAAATTAGAGGCCAGAGTGTTGCTGGGTAGCAGGGAGTCATACAGGCATTGTTCCAAAAGGGATAACCGATGAACAGCACTACTCAGGAAACAAATTCACACAACGGTGCGTGCTGTCGGCTGTCATCACAGCTAGCACCGGCAGGCTATTTATACCAAAGGTCATCCGGCAGAGGCAGAATGTACACACAATAACACACCCACACACAAACAAATAGACAAGAGTCCATTGTGTGCATTGACACTATTTGGTTAGAGTTTATTGACAAACTTGCACTGGATATGGTCTGCTGCTCCCTGTGGGAATACCCTCCCCGCACACACACACACACACACACACACACACACACACACACACTCCTCTCAGTGTTTCACATGTGATATGTCAGTAACACATGGAGAGACACCGTCACATTAGAAATGCAGGAAGTGGGAACTACCACATTTCAATATGCATCCAAAAACATTTGCAGTGCCTTCGCATGACAATTTTCGCTTGTGACAAGTTTAGAGCAACTTTAAAACCAAGTGTGGACTTACTATAATGTACTCTGTATCACCCACTGTAAGAAATATGGAAAGCAAAACAGTATAATAGTGAGATAATTTCAGCCTTCCTGACCATTTTTATACGCTGATGAACACAACTTCTGCTTTACCGTAACCGCTCGTGCTCGTGAGGGTCGTGGGGAGGGGGGGCTGGAGTCTGCCCCAGCTGTCATTGGGCGTGAGGCGGGCTACACCCTGGACAGGTTGCCAGTCTATCACAGGGCTAATACAGAGAGACAGACAACCATTCACACTCACACCTACAGCTAATTTAAAATCCCCAACTAACCGAACAAGCATGTCTTTGGATGGTGGGAGGCAAATATATAAGTCACTGAATACACATAACTTTAAGCTTAACTAAAAGCACAGAGTCGCCTTTACAGGATAAGATTGTGAAATTCTTACACACCACTTCCCCATACCCACCTGGCTAAAAATACAATTTGCAATTTGCTGCATTTAAAACTGAATACTTTCAAAAAACTAAAATCTTTGCTAAATGGTTAAACATAGACAGAGGCCATAATTTGGTGTCTTCTATATTTACTTTAAATGACAAATGTCTTTAAAAGTAGTTTGTAAAAAGCAAGATGTTGGGAGGGGAGTGTGTATCTGTGGTTCTGTCTGCCATCTCTATCCAACAGCAACAACAGCAGCAGCAAGCTTTTTATTTATAGCTGCTCAGCTTCTCACTGGCTCTGCCTGCCTGTCACAAGACCCAGCAGTGGATCCTCTGACGAAAGCATATGACTGACAGGGAGTGAGAGAAGGACAGCAGACAGAGGAAGAAAAGGGAAGTTGTAACAATTACAAAAAAAGTGTGCATCCTCTGATTCAATGATTGTGTGAATTGTGAAATGACACAAAGAGAATGTAAAAGATGGGAGAAAAGAAAGATAATACGGCTAATGTAAAGGAAAATGTATGTATAAATCAAATCATACATTTAAAAAATCCCTTTTAATTCCCCCAAAACAGAGACAACGTTACACTCTGCATTTACTGTTCTTTTCAAAATCAAAAGAAAAATAAAGAAATTTCAGAAAAGGCGAGATGGAGAAGTGACATAAATGTAAATGCTTTATCATTGAGCTGTTCTCTGGTGATGAAAACATTTCATCTGCTGCTGAGTGCACAGTCACATCTTCTTCTTTGTCATTGCGATGCTTTTCCAAAAGGGTAAGATGGGCAAACTATCCACAACAGGATCTGAGTTGCTACTAAGCATGATTCACTAAAAAAATAAAATAAAAGGACAGGTAGGAAGAGAGTCAGAAAGGAAGGGAAAACATCCTCTCCCCTTCTCTGTGGAGTTGTTGTTGCTAAACACCATAAATCCCAGGGGAGGACAGATATTAAGAGACTTACTGTAAAAGAGGCATGACCAGGTGATTATGTTAGTACATTTGGGCAGAGTTTAGAAAACACCTGATAGTAAAATAGGCATTCCTTGTAGTATGCAGTACATCAACTTGTTGTAAGTTCTGAAGAAATGTCATCCGATTTTTAGATTTTATATATTATGTATTATAGCATTACATTGTTTTGTATAAAAGCAAACTTGGAAAGTAAAATAGTGCATTACAATGGGAATTAACAAAATAAATGTGATAAATATAATAAAAAACAGTAAAACAAAATAGTAATTCCAATTTTGTGAAAAAGTGAGATGCCTTGAAAAGTGCATATACTTTTGTACTTGTACATATGTTTACCCACCGATATACACGGTGAAGAGAGTAAGTAGGCAGCTGGGACCAGATGAGGGTCACAGAGGGGGCGACCATGTTACCTGGCCCACAGCCTTCTCCTTGCACCAAGATAAGATTAGACTGCTACCTAAAACCCTCCAGTGTAAGGGAAGGGTGGTGGTGGGAAACCCCCTTGTCAGAGCCAAACAAGTCACCTTAGGAGAGGAGAGGAGAGGAGAGGAGAGGAGAGGAGAGGAGAGGAGAATGTAGTACTGTTGTTTTATCAATGGCCTTGGTTGCAAAGTCTCTGCACTGTTCCTGAATGTGCGTCACACACTCCTCAAGTGTCCATACATCAGACAGCCAATCTGGTTAAATAAAGATCTCTAAGAGGCTTTGCTGTACCTAAGATAATAATAGCTCTACCTCACTGGGAGATGATTCAGTCGTGCATGGTTTGGTGGATGTTTGTGACAGAAAACCAAGATTTTGTTCTCACGGTGACCACAGGGAATGGCCTGATGATCCACTGTTGATGGTGGTATTCGCTTTGGCTCCTTGACACAAAGCTCAACAGGCCTCTGGCTGACCGTAACACTGCCTGGGGATTCTCACTAGGGGGATAATCCATAAAGAATCGGTCCCTCCCTCCACCTACTCTCACTGCACACGAAATGTGTCAGGGTCCTGTGACCGGCAGTGACACACAGGCCCACATTCTGAGAAAGCCTAGTTTACTACAGAGGAAGGGATGGATTTGTCTCTCCCCGAGAGGATGACAAGATCATTGCTGCTGCAGGTTCTTGCTGGTGCACCAGAGACCTTTCAGTCTACTTCTTTTTGTCTGTATATGTGCATGGCTATGGGTACAAAAGTGTGGGTGGTGTATGAATGTGTGTATGTTCCTGTGTGCATGTGGTTGTACCTCTGAGCCTTCCTGTGTTTTTTGCACATACTATATGAGTGTACTGTTGCACATGAGAGTGTGTATGTATGTGTATGTGCACATGCCCAAACACATATTAGTGTCTTAGGTTACCAACTAGCCCCAACACCATGTGCTGCTGAAGCAGGAGGGTAACCTAAGCCAGGGTTCCCTTTGTGGTGGACAAGCAGGTTGATTAGAGCAGGCTCTGCTTACATCCCCTGTACAGAAGGCTTTGTGTTTAACCCAGTCTCCTCTTTCAGCTCTCCTTAAGAGCTGCTGATCAATAGAGCCGTGTACCAACACACCATGGACTGAAAGCACCATGGGACAAATGTCATATTTCTCAGGTAAATTATCAATAAATATGTGTTCAGTAAACCACTGCAAAATGATCAGTGCATCTAAAGCATTTTTCTAAAACGTTTCTTGATCACTTTAGACATTATCCTTCTCATAGAAAAAAATTCCAATGCCAACATTTCAACTCAAGTATAAACCAATAGTGAATATACACATTAATTATTCTCTTCAGTCATTTGAAATAATATGACGGGTTTTTTAAAAATAAAAAAGGCAACTTCCTAAATTTTTATATTTTACTTTAACACATGAGATCATATAGATATTTGCAGAGATTACCGGCAGAGCTCCCTTTAATTCCTTCCCCCTGGGTTTTCCAAGAACTCTGTGGCTGGCATGGTGCCTGCATTTCTAAACACAGAGCCTGTGACGCACTTCCACACGCGTATTGTAAGGGTTGGCCTACACCTGTGACTCTAAACCTTGCAGGGTGGGTTTATGCCAAACCTAATGGTGATCCCTCAATGTGTAGGTGGTTGGGTAGGCGCACAAGTAAAATTTAGTGAGCAAAGGAGAAATCGAAATGTAAGGGACAATAAGGCAGCCCAGATCTATCCAGAGCTATGAGAGACAAATAATACATACATAAGAAGCCTGAGGTATGAGTCTCACTTTAATCTGGCATTTGCAGAGCCATGTTATTGTCTCATCCTGTAATGTTATGTTAAGGTTACATCAAAAAGTCCTTCCTTTGCCGTCACAAAAGACTCACCAGCCAGCAGAGGCTTAACAATGGCAGTCTAAGCCAATGTTAACATATGCCGGCAGCTAAATTAAGCTCCTAATTAACAATCTCATGCAGAGACAACATTATGGGATAAACACAGAGTGCCAAGTAACCACCTGAACTAAATATCCACCAACGCACAAAGATCTGTCTCAAACACTTCACAAACTGTGTTTCCAGTAAATGACTATAGTGCTCTAAAGCTCAAGTGAAGGTTTCACATATACCCAAGATACTATATATGTCATAACAACAATCACCTTAATTTAACGTGCATATAAAAAGTATTTACAAACTATATTAGAAAAAAAAATACGATAAGGAGGTTAAAAAAAACAGGAGTATTAAAACAAAACAAACTAGCCAATATAAAATGAACGCCAAAAAATGATTAACGAAAATTATCCAAAACCTAAGACTGTCTAAAGAGGCTGCTAACTCAAAGCACCATAATCGCAGAGCATAAACAGCAGCTTCTCAGGATGTGTTCAGAAACAGTACACCCGTCTAAGTCATCAACATTTTAGCTCATCCGAGAACACACTATACAATATTTTCTTCTATATTTATACAACATTAAAGAAGAAAAAAAAAATATTACTGAACCATTTTCTTTGGATACAGCTGTTTAAAGCGGAAAAGTAGTCTACAATGCAGACACACAGACAAAGTGAGAAAAATCTAAATAGTTTATTCTCTACGCTGGAACATCATATACCATAAATACATCTTAAGAATGCCGGCATAATGTCAAATACATGGTAAGGGGGATGTGGGACCTGTTGCATGTAAGCACCAGTTTTTGCATGCATACATAACATTCTCCTAATAACCACTTTTTTGAGTACATGCAAACACAAAACTTGTCGGACTGTATATGGATGTATTTGTGTTCAGTGGAGCAGGAGAGCTACAGTGCATTAGAAGATTGGCCTCGAAGGTGAACACAAGCGGCCTGATGGCCTGCAATAACCCAGAACAGATAACATCAGAGGCTACTGCTAGCAGGGGTGACATTTAAACAATCTGTCAGAGCTGAGTGTGCATGTGCCTGAAAAAGTCAACCAGGGAGAGAGAGAGAGAGAGAGAGAGAGAGAGAGAGAGAGAGAGAAAGAGAGAGAAAGAGCAAGGGAGAGGGACACAGAGGAGAAACAGAGTGAGAACGTCCGTCTGCCTATGTGTGGGAGAGAATAAGAGAGAGCAAGGGACATTTGAAGAGAAATATAGAGACAGAAGAGACATTAGGACACAATGGATATGTAGGAAGACTGTAATATATACTGTACATATATTAGTGTTTCAAATGATTTCTTCAACCCATATTTATAGCAAATCATACAGATTACTATTTTGTATGTGCTTATTTTGTGTGTGTATGTACGCTCCTGGATTATCCTAAACCATTATCCCACTTCCTATCCTTTTGTTATCTTGCACAGTTGTTGAGTAGATGATCAGACTATGATGAGCTAATAATAGGATATGCTGTGTCCTGAAGTTAAGGGTTCTGGGGCTCTCGGGGAAGCCCTGTAACAGCCATACTACACTTTATCGTGCTTGCAATCAGACAAACTAGCAGGAAGCAATCAAGGAGAAACCAGGAAGACTGTCATTTTCTTTCCAAAATGGAGGTGATCTTTACTTTGCATCTTTTAGACAAACACCAAACCTCAACAATCTTCCTTTTAAACATTAATACATTAATAGAAAAAAATTCTGCAGGCATGGCTTAGTTCAATATTGTGATATTAAACTGTTACTAGTTATTTCTGCTCTAGGTGCCACCATTTTAATGATCAAGACAAGTGATCAGGCTAGTAAAACCCCTACAACGTCCAACCACAATTGGTGTCCAGTGCCCTTCAGCCCATCTGTCAAAGCCCACATGGTCCACATTCCAGTTTTGACCCACACAGTAGGGTCTTTTTAGCCCCATGAGGCCCTGTTGGAATGTTTACCATCATCCCGTTGAAAATGCAAATGGTGCATCACAAGTTTAAAAGGGACTTCTCAAGAGCGTTCATATTGTTCGAATTCATCACTTCTATAACTTAACAGTAACATTCCAATTTTAGAATACGTCACGCCTGATTATTCGACACATAACCCATAAGTGTGGCTGCATCTAGAAGAGGTGCCAATACCAAGCATTAGCCTGACTGAAATATGGCTTTGAGGGACAGCCTAAAATAAAGTGGGATTCAAAGCGCACTAATCCCTGTGTGGCAAGCCTCGCCTCATAGTAAACGAGGACCAGAGAAAGAAAGAGAAAAAAAAAAAAAAAAAACGAAACTCGATGCAGGAGTTCAACAGCTTTCTCTCTGGTGTAATGCAGCCTCTGACATGTTGATACAGCGCAGCCAGCGGTAGCTTCAGTTACACTAAATTTAAACTAGACAGATGCCACACATAGTTACTCATGCCTCGCCCCGGGAAACAAACGTCTCATTCATCACAGTCGGTGCTGGGACCCCCTCAATTCAGCAGGGTTAAGGGGCACCCACATGGTGATTTTACTCCACATGTAGACCTCATGCATGACTGTCTGACCTTTGAACTCTCCGTCGTTCTCATTTTCATAGAAATCTGTACTTGTACGTCCATTAACTCTCCTTTACTCGCATGTACAGCATTTTATATGAAACTAAGATTTAAAACATTAACATGTATCTAGCTGTGAGTGTATGTCCATTTTCTTCTTCTTATATGAAGAATGATTTTGTTGGGTCATTCCTAGAATGTCTCTCTCTCTCTCTCTCTCTCTCTCTCTGTCTACATGTATATATATACACACACACACACACACACACGCACAAACACACACACATATAAATATATATGTTTGTTTGTTTTAAATGAATAAGAAGACACAAGCTAGATAGACATCAGTGTAATGGATGTGAACCAGCACATAATATCAGAGAACATATTTTAGGTTTAAGTGGAAATCTCTTGAAAATTAGTTTTCAGTCAAAATTTTAAATTTAGCATCATTTTATCATTTCTCTCAGACTGTGTTATTACACATGCTGTGCTGTAATGAAATCTGTTTGTCAGAGTGATGGCGCCCATCCCTCAACCTAAAAGTCTAAACGAACACACACGCGCACAAAACACACCTGGCTTGAGTCTGGGAGTGCCGACACACTCACCTGGCGATGTGGCACACAGCATTCTTCCACTCCTCTCCTCGTTAAGATCACAAAGTGCTTGAGCTGTAAAAAGTTGAAGGCTCAAGACGTGCTGGGACGAGAGGGATTCTCCTGCTCTAAGTAAGAACGAGTCACTAGAACCTGCCGCCTGCCCTCTGCCACTCTCTTTGGGAGCTCAAAATAGTCCACCATGAGAGCGATGTAATTTCAGTCTTTCAGTCTTTCCCACGACAAGGACTGAGAGGATCATGCTCTTGGTTCACAGAAGCAGAGCACTGACAACAACACTGACAAGGGCAAAAAGGCTTTCTCCACTCGTTGCTGTCAGTTTGATGATTTAATTATGATAAAAACAAGGCAATGACATATCCTTACATCAAAGCATGACAAAGACAATACTACAGGTACAAAAGTGTCAAAGCCCATTAAGAGAACCAAATCAAACCTGACTAGTCACTAAGTGGTTGTGGTGACTGCCGGCATCTGGAGATTTCATTAGCCTAGATCAGTCTCTCTGATGTCACTGGTGGTCTCTTTCATATCCTGAGAAAGCAGTGAGAGGAAAGAAGCCTCAGTCGTCCTGGTGGCGGGTGCGCTATTCTCTGTGCTGCTTTGGCGGCAACCGGCAAACCACAAAAAACTTCTTTCAGAATGTGAGAGACAAAAACGCACCGGGAGAAGGTCACGGTGTCAAGAAAAAACTAAACAAAATAAAGGTTTACACAAGGTGAGCAGGTGAACAGAAACGCTGTTCATGTTCCCCTCACCATCAGCTTGAGAGTGGTGTGGCCCTCTCTCCTTTCATTCCACACTGCCATCTGAACCCCACATGGCATGTCTGGGCAGAGAGCCAGACCTCCGCATTGGATCTACAACTCTGCCACCCATAAAGGGCACTTCTTCCCCCCTTCCTAATTTCACGTCTAACACCCAATGAGGGCACTGAATTATCATGACCTGTTTACCCAGTACTTACCAGTACCTTTTTCTAACACTTCACAATAGACGCTCTCCAACAAATCATACATGTTTAATATATTTTGATATATAAGATTTTTATACACAGAACAGAAATGTAGCGGCACATATAAACAGAAATATGTTCTATAATTAGTTTGTACAACCAGGCTTACCCCACACTGATACAATAGATGAAAGAAAGTCTGGGGCCACTGTCTGCAGCAAGTGAAACCATCACATACAGGTCTCTAATACCGCCACTTTCAGTGACATTTGTTTCACAATGACAGTTGGCTGTCGGGTACAAAGTGAAAAGGTCTAACACCGTCGGACTCGCTTAAAAAGAAAATTACTCAAAACATGACTTATATACTTTACAAGGCATGGTTTTTCCCGCCTATGCAAATCTATAGAGATGTTTATTTTTTGTTTGGGTTTATTGTTAATTTGTTTTGACTGCCTGAAGTAACACAGTTTAAATAAAATAAATAAAAATTAAACAAGCTTAACCATTATAGAAAAAAAACTGTTCCAGCAACTAAGTGAAATAAGTGAACAAGTGATTGTGACGCTACATTGATGGAAATGCCATATGTGCTGCTTTTCCTCACGTTCCTAAGGAAGTCTCAAGAAGTGAGGTTTACAATTTGATATGTCACAGTTTATTAAATTAACTAAAAGAATTATAGTAATTTTTAATAATAAAACACTTAATATATCTGTAAAGGTTCGCAGTCATCCAGGTCATGGTAATCCAAAAAAGTTTCAAAAAAGAAACTTTTTTGAAACTTTTTTGGAAAACACTTAATAATTGACTAGAATAAGTTCCCGACAGACTTCAAACAATGTACAATAATGTAGGAGACATATTGCTTTTGTTTGTCCCATATATTAATTGAAGGAATGTATCAGTCTTCCCACTGGTCCACACCGGCCTAATGTTTTTGTCTGTTGCTATTTTTAGTGTCTTCACTGGAATGAACGCTTCAGTCACGTGCTTTTTGAACATCAGCATTTATTTTCTATATCTGTTTCCATTGTACTTTTTTTTGAATGTGAAATTTTCAGATGTGTTTTGAAAGGGATGAATGAAAACAAATTGTAGAAAACTTTAGAAAATAGAAAGGGAACTAGGAAAGAAGCAAATTACGTAAACAAACAAAATCACTGGGTGAATACTATTCACTAACCCAGTGATTCAATCCTTGGTTCTTCTGTCCTTACGCTTCCTTAGGCAATAAACACAAGTTGCTCCTATTTTCAAACTATAACGGACCTGTCTTCAACCCATATCTCTGGGTCAGACACCCACGTTTGAGTGTTAAAACCATTTTGGGCAAGTTTTCTTGTTCCTTGTCCGAAACCTGTGGTTTGTAGAGACACTTTATCAGTCTGGGCAGGATAAGACCAAAGTTTAACTCATTTTGTGACCAGATTGCTCATAATCCGTGGGTGAGAGAGAACACAAATGTTCCCACTTCCAAATAAGTCACACAGCCAGGTGTGAAAAACTGGATGACTTAACTTGATTTCCAGTTTCTCAAGCATCTATCATTATCTTTTTGTAGCTTACAATATTACTGCAAGGTGATATGGTTAGGCGAGGTGGTTAGCACTGATGCCTCACAGCAAGAAGGTCACCGGTTCGAATCCATGGGCCGGCTGGTCTTTCTGTGTGGAGTTTGCATGTTCTCCCTGTGTCTGCGTGGGTTCTCTCCAGGTACTCCACCTTCCTCCCACCATCCAAAGACATGCTCATTAGGTTAACTGGTGACTCTAAATTGCCCATAGGTGTGCATGTGAGTGTGAATGTTGGCCCTGCGATGGACTGGCGACCTGTCCAGGATGTACCCCTGCCTCTCGCCCGATGACAGCTGGGATAGGCTCCAGCAGACCCCCGTGACCCCTAATAGGACTAAACGGGTACAGAAATGACTGACTGACTGATTACTCCACTAGGGCAGTGCTCTGCAACTAGTGTTTGGTCACTATTACACTGTACAGCCTAGTATGAGTTTTAGGTTTTGACTGGGCTTAGATTTTGACACTTTAACCATTTCAATATTTTAACAACACAGTACGTTACAATACGTTACACCGCAATTGACATGTAATAAAATAATCCTAGCTGAGAGTCTCTCCGATGTTTTGATATGATGTCACACCAGTGTCCCAACCCTAGTAGTTTTAGTAGAAAGTAAAGAGTCTGATGAAGAGATTTACTTTGATTTAAATCAGTAAGCTCCTGCAAACTTAGGTGTGGCATGAACCCGGAGTCAAATGAACAGGGAGCTGCCAAATACAGTGCTTGTAACGGTAAGTGCAAGACAATCATCACAAGTGAAAAAATAATAATATAAGTCCTTTGTCACAACACCTTTTGTTGGTATGTTTCACACAACCACAATGCTTGTTAGTCTAATATGAAGTATTATAAACACGCTAAAACAACAGCCGTGTGCATGCAGCAGCATTACCTGCAGGCAGAGATTCCACATCAGCACAGGACAAGACGACAGATATCTGCATTCATGTCAGCAATATTATTTATTTCACATTTGTTTCTAGATGCGTGTGAAAATACTGAGACTGCGCCTGGAAACACTGTTGCTCTAAAAACTAAATGTATGCGTTTCATATTCTTTTACTGGCATGAAACTATTTTTATTTTTATACTGAAAAGATAGAAATATGAAAATCTTTCTTAGTGAAAAAGACTCAATAAGAGTATCAATAAAGAACCAGATAATAAGTAAGAATCCCCAAAGCTAGCTGGTAGCTACACACTGACTATAGGAAGATGAGAAAACCTACACTGCCTCATCATTTCAACCTTAGCTCCTACGGCTTTCAGAAATTTAGGGAAACCCCAGGTTTGCAAAACCCTTAAATTTACTTTAATATTAAGCACACAAATAGCCAATATGTTTAGCAGAATTTTCTGGGAGTGAGTAGAATTCACAACTGAAAAACTCTCAATTGAGGCTTGAGGATTATTCAATGTATGAATGTAATATTTGTTTTATGAAATGTGTATAAACAAACCTCTTTATCTCAACAGAATGTACTGAAAGGAATGCAAATGTGACACAATGAAGAAATTCAGTATTTTAGCCTGCAAAAGAAAACATGCATGGGTTTTTGGTTCTACTAGTCCTGTTGGCTGGTGAGGTAAAAAAAAAATAATAAATTCAAATGAATAGGAAAAAGAAAAATCATTTTTTATACAGAGACACTGAGTCCACACTCGGTGTCATGCAAGCATGACGGAGCCCTGAATACATGGACCATGCAATCACACCATGTTGCCAGCTAGTCATCAGCTACCCTCAGATTAATTGTGTCATGTGGTGCCGACTGCAAGGTTCACAAGCACAATGGCTGAGGAGGGAAAGAGGAAAATGTGCGTATACTGAATACTAATTTATTTATCGCATTATCATTATCGTAGCACGATCACAACATTGAACAGTTGCTGCATTGACATAAAAAATCGTATTCTACTAATAATTAAAATAATAGCACAATCAGAATGATAAGGCCACATGCAACTCCCTCAGTCGGAACTAATCTGATTGGCAGGAATTATATTGCAAGGGGGAGTGTAAACCTTTTAATAATAACAGAGTGCAGGGTACAGTGGTGCAATGGTTGGCACTAATGGTGCTTTGGGTGCTCTGGCTCCTCCCACAATCCAAAGACTTATGTGTTAGATTAATTGGTAATTCTAAATTGGTAATAGGTGTGGACATGGGTGGTTAATCCCACCCCTCACCCAGTGACACCAAAGTTTTTCTCATCTTTCCATCGTGGTCATATTTGGCTTTTTAATGAAAGCACGTAAACTCATATATCTTATCACATCCTTTTATTTAGCGTCAAAGTAAACAATTAAGTCGGAAACTCTAATCAAAATGACTTCAGTCAGGTTGAAGAAATATTACCCATGTATCGCACATTGCAGATCCAACGACCTGGAGTCAAACCAGAGACTCAGCAGATAAGGGCATTTTAGGTCATGTGGTACATGCCCTAAACTTTGCGTTCATCAGATCGTGTGATTTTTATTTTATTTTATGATTATGAAAGAATTTACCTCACTTTCTAGTCCAGCTACTTCACAGAGGGCAATTCACTTGTACATAATCAGGGGAAAACCCTTACAGTAAGATTGCCCGTTGCTGCTGAATAGAACAGTGGAATATTTCACCTCAAAGAGGCGACTGTTTCCTGAGCGACAAGAAAACACAGAGAGACAGGAGACACAGACACACATACAAGCAAACGAAGAGCAGAACAAAAAAAGACAGATGGAGAGGTGTGCTACACTGTACCACAGAATTACAGAGATTTTTTAATCACATTTACTTATGCAGGTAGAACGACAGCAAGCTAACAGCTGGGCTAAGAGAAAGGTGAACAGGAAGCCAACCATTTGCTAGTCAGCTCCATTAAAGCACATGATGAAAATGAAAGATTTAAAACAATGATATGACCCTGTCATAAGCATGATGTTCATCTGCTAAAAAAACATGTTAATGTTAGTTCTGAATGGTATTACCTCTCCTTTTCTCAACACTTCTTAAACTGGTTCAAACAACAAGTAACAATGAGAAACTCAGGCAAGTATGAACCACAACATTCACACTCGAGGTTCCTTTCCCTTCTCCGCTGTTACATGAACAAGCCCTGACTTGAGCCTTGCCTTCAGCGAAGGAGACCAACTCAGGAGTGTGCAACTCCCTGTAACCGTGGCTGAGTGATGTTGTAGTATTCTCCACTTATGAATTTGGCCAGGCATCCCCCCTCTTTTGGGCCAAGTCATACAGTCCAGACCAGATTAAAACCACTTGCACAGTGGTTCTTTTATTCCTACACAGTTTTTCCCTCGTCCCATCTCCAAATCAAACTCTTTTTTTAATCAGAGGAAAATCTTATTTAAGATTCCACAAGCCAATCCTTCATGGAGTCACTTCTTTGCCCATTTTTTATGAAAAGGGGACAGCTAAAGATTTCACTTGTTCCAATGATGGAAAGACAAAACAAATGAAAGTAAACTTAGCATGGATGCCAAAGACCAATTCATAAATGGGTAATAAGCTTGTGACTGTGTCACTTTAAGACCTGTTCACACTCTGAGCTTTTTAACTAAATACATAACACAAACTCTAAATAGCATCAGCTTTTGTTGCCAGTTGAGTAAGGATGCAACTTTTGCAATGGAATTTGCATAGCCACCACACCACACCACCTCAGTCATCCAGCAGGGAAGTTTATCTTCAAATATTTTGCCGTGAGTAAACTGCTTTGTGAGTATTTTTCCTGTTTCATCAATATTGGGCTTTTTAAGTTTTCTCAACACCAACAAACGTACTCTTCTTGTCATAGATGGTGAATAGTTGAAATCTCTTCCGTCATTCTGTTTCCTCAATCAACACAAGTAAACATAAAAAAGGGCAAAATCTGCCCCTCTTAGTAATGCCAGAAAACAACCGCATTTGGCTAAATATCATCCTGCAATCTAACTGAAAACTGCTTTACGCCATCAACATGATGACAGACACAACACATCTATACGGTGAACTATTACCGCTAAATGTCCTCTTTTGACAACAACTAAACGCAGCTTCAGAGTTCTTTCTTTGGCTTTGTCAACACTGGACAACAGAAAAGCAAAAAAGTTAAGATTAATAAGCACTGCAACATACTTATTGCACACCCGTTTTTTCCATCGCTATGCTGACTCCACGATATATGAGTGAAATGTTTGGATCTATTCAGCTGAAAATCCTCCAATGCTTTTTGTATAATTTTAGACACATTCTTTGTTGTTTTGTCTGAAATATATGGCATCTTCAATAATGGCTCTTCAGAAATGGATCAAATGGACCAAAAGTATACAATGTCATCATGACCAAGATTTCCAAATAATTGAAAATATCAAATACGAAAAGAGATGATTTACAGTTTATCCAATTCCTGACAATTAAACTTCTACTGATCACTTCCTTTGTTTCTATTGTTATATTAAAGACAATTATAATCATCTGAAATTAATTATTAATGAATAAACCATTGCATCAAATTTTTGAATTTTTGAAATTACAATTCTGTGAGATGTGCGTTTTGGTATGAAGATAGAATAGATAATGTGGGATTGGTATTCTGAACTTTTCATTTAATATGGTGCGAATGTAAAAAACCACATCAAAGTGAGCGCAACATATCCTGATATCACGAATTTATGATTTTTTTTTAACAAAATACCTTCATATAGTACGAGTATGATAATTATACAAATTCATCTTTTATTTACAGTATGTCCCTAACATTTGCGACATTCATGATGTGAAGGATATTTTTCGGCCGTCATATTACAAACCACTTAACTTTAGTGGCAAACACATTTCTACATTTCCTGTCCTAGTGCTCTTAGAAATATTAATGGCAAAAATAGCCTACTGGTATCATGATCTTGCAACCTGTTATTTTGCAAAAAAAAAAAAAGTTAACAAACTTTAATAAACTTCAAATTGCTTGTATTATCTAGAGCTCAAGTCAAAACATTTTCCTCCCAGATGAACACTTGGTTTCTCATTTGTGCCAAATACCAAAACCTAAAAGAAGCCCAAATGAGGCGATAAACGGTTGAAACAAAGTACTTCCTAGAATGTGTCCCGGAACAGGGCTCAGGGCACCTCACCTCTTAAAATCTATACGCAAGGATTGAATATGAATTCACTGTGGTGACACCCACACACCGCAAATAAAATGTATAAGTCTTAGGTGCATTTGTCTTTTTGATTTTTGAATATAAAATGATCTCCATTGTAAATTACAGGGTTGTATGCAATGAATATGAATGTTAGCTAAGCATGAGTAGTTGATCTGTAATTACCTTAACATAAACACTGTAAAACCTGCTGTCTTTGGAAACACATAACTCAAATCAAACATAACATCTGCATTTACAAATATTGTTGACAAATGATATGCCAAACGTTTGACTGTTCAATTCATATATTTTCTTAAAAGCAAGCTAAAAACAAATACGTATCAACTGCAAACTGTGCAATTCAGCTACATAGTTATAAAGTAAGTAAATAAAGAGTGAATAAAAGGCTTGACAACATTAGCATGTGCTTTGCAGAAATGAGGCAGTGTGACAGTCAACCTGTTCCTTTCCTCAACCATACTTCTAACAGCATCAACCAAACCCTCCTGCACACAGTCCCGCCAGAGTCAAACGGCGGGCTGCTTCAGTTGACAGGCTGTCAACTTAATGTACGAGACATTCACCAGTTTCTAACAGTCGCTGTTAAATTGCCAAACGACAACAGTGCTAACCCGCTAAGTTAGCATGTGAAGCTAATGACAGCTGGCATCGTGGACATTAGCTCGTAGACCACGGCACAACCGGTGACATTTAAATATCTCAATTTGTTTTTAGTAAACATTTGTGTGGGCTGGTTCTTCTTTTCCTGAAATACACAGAGTGCGGTTGAAAGTTGCCGGGCTAACTTCAAGCGGCAGTTGGAGGAGAGTAACTAGCCCTAAGTTTACTATCACACACACAGAGGACGTGTATACATATATACCTATTAAATGGTGCCACTGGGCACGCCGAAAAACACTAACCTGCGGGGCCTAGCGGCTGCTGCTGCCCGTCCTCCCCGAAGATCAGTCTGAAGTCCAGCTCCTCATTCCCGGGGCAGTTTGCAGTAGTCATCGGGTTTGACAGCTCGGGTTTTACCCCGCCACTCGACCGTCGACCGCTGGAGCAAATTCACGCCTGTCCTCAAATGTCACAACATTTACCGACTGCCGCGACGACAAACTTTCAACTTTTGCTCATTTCATTCGCGAGCCCTCGGCCAAGCACACGAGCCCGTGCTTTGCTTTCCCTCCCTCGTTTGACAAATCCAAAATACAGGTCGCTGCCGCCTCTTCCTCTGGCAGTTGACGAGCGAAATTCTGGCTTCAACTTGAGAGTAAGTCGCCTGCCCCCTCTGCCTCTCCCGGTTTCACTATTTCTCTGCGTCTCCCGACCCGCCGTGGGCAAGAGAGAAGTGTTTTTTTTCCCCCGCGTTTAAAAGCCGACGAACAGTTATATTCGCCCCGTTCCCCGTCTCTCTCTCTCTCTCTCTCTCTCTCCTCCGGTCCGTTTCTCGGTCTCTCTCTCCCCGGAGCTCCTATCCCAACTTTTACTAACCCCGCGTGACAAGGCAGTTCCAGCGGTGACGTCAGCAGACACAACACAACAGACACACACACAGACACACACACACACACAGCTCCTCTGCTGCTGAGTTAATAAACACTTATTAAAGTATTACCAGCTTATCAGCCTGAAATACACCATACACCAAAAGTGTTTTATGATTTGGAATAAGTGAGAAAATGGAATGTGGAAATTCAAAATAACACACATTATTTTGCAGGAAAACTAAAATGTATTATTCAATATTATCTCAGCCCGCCTGTGTTGCTGGCCTGTTTTCAGCATGTAACAAACCGTTTGACCTTGCAGCAAATACTGCTTCCACTTTGCTCAGTTTAATTGGCCCTCCATTCTCTTCCATCCACCCACCATTAGATTACATCCGATTGCGCCGGGCCCTCAGCCTTACCTCTTCGCGTGGCTCTAATCCACTGCCAGGATTGGTAAGTATAACGACATGCTGCACTTTTTACCTTTGGATCCATCCTGCCTGCCAGCACGGAGGCCCATTGATTTGGGGGGGGGCATCTTGAATCTTGAATGTAGTTTTTTCAGCCATTTAGGTGGTAGATGTTGCCGCCTTGTTTCCATATTAGCATGTGGTTCAAACTGGGTTCTATTTGCCATTATTATCGCTTCATCTACAGAGCCAAGAAGTGCCTTTCTCACTCTGTGTGAACAGCTACTGTCCAGTTTATTGTCTGCTCAAGTGGTGAGTACTTTGCAGGTCACTGCAACACGAAATGCTGGCCAAGTCCGTGGCCACCCAAAGCGAATGGGTAGGTTTTACACATGCATTCCAGATTTGCGCTCTCATTTAGCTGAATGGCATGCTAATGAGGGGGTTTCACTTCATGTGCATATTTATCACCTAGATTGTACGTTCCTGCTCTGAACCGTGCCTCTCTGCCTTTCATTGGTTCCTTAACATGTGCAATTCTGAGTAATGAGTATATCTTACCAAAGATAGAATAAAGCAATGGGAAATCTGGCCCTTTACCCGCGGTGCTTCTATCCGCCCAATCAATCTCCTCAGGTTAATCTTTACTGGATAAACAACACAGAGGTTGATGCTCTTTAAAACTGTAATAGGTTGCTGCTGTGACGATCTTCTTGGCTGACAACATTTGCATTGGTACTGAGTTATTTCCTGCCTCCACCTTGTTAAAGAACTTAGCCCCAACTAGTAAAATGTTTTCTGCCTATACTTGAATATAACCTGCATTACTGTCAGTGTGAAGTGTGTAATTAACTTCTTGTTTTGATTCCTCTACTATGTACACAGTAGTACACACACACATACCCACACAGCTTGTGACTGGTTGAGAGTACCTGAGTCTATCAAGCAAGTATTTAATGTTTCACCAAAGGTTTTTGCAACACTGATAAGTGCGGTTGTAAAACTCAAGTCTTTATTACATGCAATACTGTTACTCTACCCACACAAGATTAATAATATAATTTGATTTGTTCAGGTAAGCTTCTTGTGAAACAAACTGTACACTAATGTTTGTGTAAAAATTCAGATGACCTTCATGTGTTTTCATGCTAAACACAGAGAGTTCCAAGAAAGAATAAAAAAACCTCTAACAATAGTTTTAATATATCCAAACATTACTTAAGCATGAGCTGTGATGTAAAACCACTCCTCCTCCTGCATTTACAGCCGACAACACCCTGTTATTTTTCTGACACACTACATATAGCCATGCTAGAGGTGCATGTGGGCGTACAGACAAGAGCTCAGCGCACAAATGCATCTGAAAGCATCAATATCACATTTCCTGTGGTCTTAATTTCCAAGCAAAAGCGCAAAGTTAAACGCTTTTTGACTTTTATGGCATCTTTTGAAGCAGTTTTCATCCAAGCTGGCGTGCGCACTTCTCAGTTTGCATGGGCTGGTTTCACTGCAATCAACGTCTTCTAGAATTCCATATACACATTTCAGAGGTTTTGCTGCTAAATTTTTCATGAGGACATATTATCTTGCAATTATATGTTATTCTAAATTACTCCAGAAGATAAACGCATGGGGAAAGAACAGTCTCCACTGGATGGTTCCGTGAATAAAACTATAACGAGCACTAGATGCAACAATCACATGTTGTTGTGAATAAATGTTTCTTCTTAGATATAATTTTTAATATATGTTCAGATATAATCATCTAAGAAGGTAGACAACTATATCTAGGTGATCTCTTATACAAAACTTGTGTGAGATTCCTTTCAAATGAAAAGTGAATTTAAAAAAATTACATCTGACTGACTTTGCCTTCAGACTGAAGACAAACCGGTCTTTTTTCTTTTATTTGTTGTATTTTAACAGAAGTATTCCTCAAAAAGCAGAAAGGATAAAGGTGAAATACAGACTTAAGTATTTAATGAAATATTAAATGAAAATAAAAATATAACTTTACTCAATTACCGAAACTAAAGCAATTACATGATACACTGAAGAAAGGATGACAAAGAGTGCAACTGTTTTCAAATGCTTCTTAATTAACTTACTGTTTATTCCAGTCAAATTCAATCATAAAGTGATCATATTGTTATGTTGCAGTCACATGACTTGAATGAACTTTCTCCTTTGCTGCAGCCATGACTCCAGACCCACCCGAGTCTAATTCAGGTTACCTGCACCTCTTATCTCCGCCGATGACCTTTGAAGGGAGACGATAAAGAAAACAAATTGTGTGGGAGGCTGTAGATGTGGTTTGTGATATTATGTTCTTGTAAAAGAAAGTTATGAAGGAAAAAAAATGCATCTGCCCCCACACTGGTCCTGCTTCAGAGGTGTCACTCTTTCAAGGATTGGGGTTTGCACATGCTGCAGAAATGCAGTGCAGCACTTTGGCAACATACGCAATGTTGACTAAATGTCAGTAAATACCAAATTGTGTGCAGTTCAGAATGTCAGCTGATGAAGAATTAAAAGCTCACAGAGGTAGATGGAAAAAAATGTACATGTGTTGTGTAATTTTTGTAATGTATTTATGTAACCATGTTTCTGTGTATGGAGTTGACTTACAGAGTTGTAGTTGTATTAAGCGGTTGAACAAAATGGTTAAAAGTATGCAGAATGCACTTCATAGAATAAAGGATGGTAAAGACACAATGTGTTTTATTGCATATGCATCAAAGAAAGAAATGTAGACTTGGAAAACAGTGCAAACGCTTGCTGTCGTTGCTCTGCTCAGGATTTCAGGAACTTGCTTGGTGTTTTATGCTGCCCTCTTTTGTTTAGTCTGTGAAACTGATTTTTTTTTGTGATGCATGAGTTGGACAGCTCAGACTCCTTCGGCACAGACTGTACATGCAATCTTACGATCACTGGGAACTGAACTCAATTAAATGTTTAATTTTCAGCTGTAAGGTTAATTCAGTAAAATAAAGTTTATATATGATAACATGTACATATGCTGTATATATATGGTACATACTAAGCTAAGTGTCAGGCGTCAGTGAATACGTTTTTAACCAAAGCATTAGTTTGACTTCATGGGGCAGAAACTCTGTCATTGAAAGGGTGTGTGTGATGTTCTGAAGCTACAGTAAATCAATCAGTGAGCTGATTCATTCAGCACGTGTTAAGAGTAGCTGATGTTAGATCAATGCTAGATGTGACAGCAGCACTGATGCAGACAGACGATTTGTTTGCATGCCGTGCTGCTACTGGCCACTGCAGAAAATGGCACGATGGGAAGCTGCAGAGGTATGAATCAAAATTCCAGGAATGAAAACAGTCCCATCACAGTCAGGGTAAAACATCAGAGGCCTGTGCTCCCCTCTGCACCCTCTCTGGACGAATGCCTCAGGAGATTAGTCTCCTTTCTTTTTTTTCCTTCTTTTTTTTTAAGCTCACACACCAATGGCAAAGCAACACTACTGGATTATCCACCCCTATGAATTAGAGGACGGACATACAAAAATATGTGCTTACATGCTTGAAAACCTGAATAGGTCTGAAGAATAAGACTTTGTTCACAATGTCACAATTTCGAAAATAACAAAAATGTATAGTTTTATTTCATTACAGTGCATCACGTTTGGTCTTGGCCAGAGAGCATTGACCAGGACTCAAAGTCATGTGGACTGTTATTGACATACACTGTTGTGTCAATGACAGCGTTCTTTCTCACTCTTGCCCAATCTATCATAATCGCTGACATTACTGTACTGCAGGCAGTGCTGATTCACTAGGTCAGGGATTAGATGATTGGTTTTCTGTTTAAAGCTGCATCTGACAAATGTATTTATTGGTAAACAATACCATATCAGTAATTCTCTTAACTGGCAAATATCAAATTGGGCTTGAGTTAGGAAATAAACTATCCTCTTCGTTTTTTGTATCATTAGATTTCTGCTAGAAAATTAGAGGATGTACTGTTTGCAACATTTTAAATATTTATAATAAGGTGTTTAATTGTCCAGTGTATTGATTTTCTCAGGTATTACTTGAATTACATTTTGATTTTTCTCTATATAAAATCGCTTTAAAATCCTTACATATATTTTCATAATATAAGAAAAATTACAAAAGAAATGGGAAACCTAAATATCCTTTCTACTCACGTCATCATTCCACGCCCACTGACATCATCAATACTCGCCAAGAAAGCATGGCGCTGCTACTGTCAAGTGATAGAGGAGGCTAATAGTTTGTTTTGAGTTTTTTGGACGCTTTTAAACATTCACGGCGCATTTAACAGTTTTCACCTTCATGTTTTTGCTTCTCGCTTATATTTGTGGTATTGTCAGCTGACTCCTGGGAGCTAGCGAGCCGTTTCAGCGTCAACATGCTGTCTGCGAAGGTCGGCTGTTTGGCTCTAGCTGCGTCCAGAACTCTCGGCTCGAGTAGACTTGGCTTTTCTGAGATTCTTAAAGTGTCTGCTTGCGATCGGGTTCATTGTTCAGTCACTCAGACCCGCTTCTCTCAAACAGGAGCGACACCAGAAGACACCGCAGTTATTCGCGTTCCTCGGTACCTGCAGAAGCGCATCGAAAACGTGAAGCAGGCTCGAAGCAAAAACAAGATCAACACTATCCGAGCTGGCAGGCTCCTCATCCAGGGAAAGAATCCTGACCGGAACCAGTCTGCGGGATACGTGCTGGGGAAATTCGAGCAGCCCATCCTCTGCTCCAAAGGATGGAAACATGACAAATCATTCGGTGACTATTTCACCATCAACAACGTCAGGGATGTTGCACCCTACATTACTGAAAACCAAAAGGAGGACGTTGAAAAGAAAACATCAGTGACGTTTAATAACCTTCGCATCTGCAAGGAGCTGGTGGAGACCTTGGAAGGTATGGGGATTAAATATCCCACCACTATCCAGCTGCAGACCATCCCAAAGGTCATAAAAGGTCACAACACTCTTTACGCTGCCGAGACGGGCAGTGGGAAAACACTGTGTTACCTTCTTCCGGTCGTTCAAAGGCTTCTGGCAGATGAGGAGTCAGAGATGAACTCCACGGGCGCGAAGAAGGTTTCCTGTGTGGTTCTCGTCCCTTCCAGAGAGCTGGCCGAGCAAGTGGCAGCTGTGTCCAGGACGCTGTGTGCTCCGTTCGGCTTTGTCACAAAGACCTTAGGCGGTGGGAGAGGTGTGGGACACATCATGGCCGTCTTCAAGGGGAATCATCCAGACATTTTAGTGGCCACTCCAGGGGCTCTGGTTAAGGCCCTGCGACGACGTCTGGATTTGAGTGAGCTGAGCTTCTTCGTCGTAGATGAGGCCGACACCATGTTCGATCCCAGCTTTTCTGAAATGCTAGAGAACATCCTGCATCACACAAACATTGCTTCTGATCCTAAAGAAACACGTGGTCTTGGTCACAAAGCCCAACTGCTGCTAGTGGGGGCGACCTTCCCAGGTGGTGTTGGGGAGGTGCTCAGCCAGATGACGGACCTCGGCAAAATGGTGGTTATCAAAAGCAACATGCTGCACTACCTCATGCCCCACGTCAAACAGACATTTCTCAAGATAAAAGGCGCCGACAAAATCCTGGAGCTCCATCGAGCCGTGAAGCTGCTGCAGCAAGACAAAAGAGGTGGCGCCGTTTTAGTCTTCTGCAACAAGTCTTCAACTGTCAACTGGTTGGGCTACTCGCTTGATGAGATGGGAGTTAAGCATGCACGTATACAAGGGGAGATGCCCGCCGCCGTGCGTGCAGGAATCTTCCACTCCTTCCAGAAGGGCATGGTAGATGTGCTCGTGTGCACAGACATTGCCTCGCGGGGCCTGGACACATCCAGAGTGCGCTTAGTCGTCAACTACGATTTCCCAGAATCCCACACGGACTACATTCACCGAGCAGGGAGAGTGGGGAGGGCAGGAGGGGCGCAGGATGTGGAGGTGCTCAGCTTTGTCACTCACCCCTGGAACGTGGAGCTGGTGCAGAAGATCGAGACTGCTGCGCGCAGGAGAAGCAGTTTGCCAGGGATGGAGTCTGAGATACATGAACCAAAGCCCAAAGAGGTGACTGTTGAAGAGTAGAGGTTTTGCTTATTTTGTTACAATCAAAGATATGGTGGGTTTATGAGTCTGTTGTTCTTTTCCAAGCTACAAGCTGGACTCAGGTAGCTACTAAGGGTAGCACAGGTTTAATAGAAATGTCGGACTTACCCAGCTATGTGCTGTAAGTCTGAAATTTGATGTAAATAATAATTAAGCATAAAGCCTTTGTTGTAATGCTCCAAACGCGTCATGTCCTCACAAAAATCTTTGTTGTCTGTAGGAATAATTTTGTTATTTCTCTCGTTAGTGTCGATGAACTGATGCAGTGATTGTGTTACAATGCTTTCCCTGTAAAGGAAATTCTAATGGCATAATCGTCTCATTTAGTTGTGTTTTCTCGCAATTATATTTTCCTTGTAGGAAAACATAACTTGTTTATTTAATGCATATTTTTTTTTGGGAGGTGTTGGCTGTGTTTTGTCTTTCTTTTGCAGAAATCTGATGCCGCAGGCAGAAAATAAAACAGCTTAAAAAATAAAAATTTATACGTATGATGGTTCTGTGTATCTGATTGGAAAAAAAAGCAGGCGCTGGTTATTTTAAAGTGTATCTTATATTTACTGATATTAACATTAACCTCTTTCACTCCATTTTCTTCTTGTACAACTTTTGGCAATTGTTTTTTTCTTGTATGTGCAATGCGCACTTTTAGCCACTAGGTGGTGGCATTTGTCTGATTTTAGTTTACACGCATGACCTGTAGCTAAAACGCAGACAGATTGTGATCTCTGCTCATTGTAATTAACTTGACCCATCACAAAACGATTGGATGTGTGCTAGTTTCTGTGTTGTAGATCTCTGTACCGTGTTTTGCAGTGTAGATTCACTTCATCAGGCTGAAGCAGAGTAATCCTGCTCCAGTCAAATGGACCATGGACCAAAACCTGACCTGATCTCTTAATGTGGTAGCTCTGCTAGACTTGAAAGGATTTTTTTCTTCCTCTTCCGTGCCTGCAGGTGCTTGTGCTGCCGCAGAATTGTCAACACAACAATCTCCCAGAGTTAAGGACATATTTTAGATCTTATTTCAAAGTAAAAACTCGGCCACAAGTCTGACATTGTGGAAGCTACTTCAGTGGCTGTCATTTTAAACATCTCATTACAACAGTGATGAATTATGTGTGACATACACAAACATAAAAGTAGAAATTCCTGCCCGGAAACAGAGTATGCTCATATTTTGACACGGCTGTCACAACGCTGGTGATTTGTGCTGGAGAGATTGTGGAAGTGGAGAGATTATAGGAGCAGACGGACCCCGGTGAGAGGCAGACGGACAGACTGTGTTAACGGCTGTGACGGTAACAAGGGGCTTCCATCAGAATGTCTGGAATCTAGCTGTGGTTATCCTGCTCCGGCTGGGGTCAACGTCTTTTAAGCTGCGCCCCCTCCCCCAGTGGGGTTCATTTTGTCCAACTGTACCCTGACAACAAGGACGCAGAGTGTCCACTTATAGCACACGGAGCAACTGTCTGCAGTCACTCAACTTGTGATTTTTGTCCTGATCTGACTCAACTGCAAAGGTGGAATAATTAAACAATTCATAAAAAGATGGGTTACAAACTGGGGGTTGTCAAAGAACGAATATAATCCATGTGGTGCACAGTGGAAAATATAGGATCCAGCGTGACTGGTTGTATGGAGTAAGAGTTTACTGTTCAGGCAAAACATTATGACCTAATGCTGTGTAGGTCTCTCTTGTGCCTCCGAAACACTTGTGACTCATCAAAGAATGGACATGGGCTTTCTGAAGGTGTCCTGTAGTGTCTGGAAGCCGATTGTGGTTAGTGGGGGCCTTTAGGGGGAGGGACCTCTGTGGATCATCCCACAGATACTTGGTCAGTTTGGGATCTAGTGAATTTGGAGGCCAGGTCAACACCTTGTGCTGTTACTCATGTTTTTTTTTAGTTGTTCCTAAACTGTTTTTATGTGTTTTTTCTTGTTATTGTTCGCTGGTTATTGTTCATCACTATACGCGAGGATGCACAGTATGTCTCCCTGAAGAATGGGTCTCAGTTAATACATGCGTGTATGAGCAGGGTTTCGTGACATCACATACAGTTTGGTAAGCAGATGGCTGCACTACGCGGCTCGCGCATGTGTGACATGGAATCACAAGGCCTCTGGTGCATTACTAACATTTCAGTGAAACAGAAAAGACATTTCCCCTGTTCATTAATTATCTTTTTAAAGAGAAATTACAAGAATGAACTTAACAATTAGTGCGTCCTCAGTCCGTCTCTGCCATGTCCCCAAACCTAATGAAAGCACAGATTAGCAGGAGAACTCCTTGTCATCAGATTTGGATTGAGCACATCAAAACCTTTTCTGAGTTTCTCAAATATATGAACAGAAATTGGTGTTTGTATGATTTCCACATGAACTGTTTTAATTGATGCTTTCGTTTGTGATTTTATTTTATTGAAAATCAATGAACACGCATGTTCACTCGTGATGCCCCATAATAATAATTAAAAAACAAAATGCCACATCTATAGTCTAACTGGACACAGGGTCGTGGGAAGGAGTGGACTACAAAACGCTTGGGCCACTAATAATGACGCATTTCCTCTTTTGCCCCCACCGTAGGATTAGCTCTCCCCTCTCCTCCCCTCCCCTCTCCATTTACGCACACACAGACACACACACACACACGCAAACACACAGTGCCGCCGCCGCTGCTGCTGCTGCTCACTCACTGTCCGGCCACTTGGAAATTTCCCCTCAACGCGCAGGATATTTTAGTGCTGGGAAGCGGGACTCTCGGCTAATGTGCATCTTCTCGGGGCCGCGTCGCTTGAAATGCCCCAGTAGAGGATCTGAAGGTAGGTCTGCAGCTGTGTTAATCGGCTTACTGTGTTGCCCGTGTCCCCCGCAGGCATCGGCGGACGTAAAGAATGAGAGAGAGAGGGGGAGAGATCTGTCTGACCTTATCTCCGACCAAGCTTCGTAACCGACCTGCACGCTGCGTCCGTGTCTGTGTGTGTGAGTGAGCGCAGCGTGCGTCCCAGCCTTCCGCTCCTGGATGGGAGCCTCTCTGTGTGTGTTTGTGTGTGTGTGACTGACTGCTCTGCGTTAAACACTGGATGGATCCGCGTTAACTTTCAGACGCTGTGATGCTCTCTTGAAGCGGTGAAACTTGTGGAGCGTTTTTTAATCGGTGGCATCGCACCGGTTTTTGTGCGACTTCACGAACCTCGGTGTTGCCGCTGCTGCTGCAGGAGGAAGGGAAGGGGGTTCTCTTGGTGAGTTTGGTTTATTATTAGTGGTTTTTTGTGTGCAGAATGTGGACTACGGAGGCTGCAGCTTTGTTGTGGGTGTGCAGAGTCACAGAGGCACGGGGGAGTTCACGGTGGGGCTAAGTTACGCTCTGCACTGGCCGGAGAAAAACCAGCCTCCGCCATGTTTCCATGTCAGTCAAGCTGCTACTAATGCCTCCAACTTTTTTATTTTTATTTTCACCATTTCTGCCGAAAACGCACGCAGCCGAATCTGAGTGGAGCGTCTCAGCAATGTGGTGTATGCCTCACTGTAGCGCTGACCATCCTACATCTTGCAGTATGGGAGCGTGGGCGTTTTTTTTTTTCTTCTCTCCCCCAGCTTCATCCAGCGTGTCTCTCCCACGGCGTGCGGTGTGGCTTGCCGTTGTCCGGCTCTGCCTGCCCGCACCCATGCTCATCACTCCCGGTCCGATAATGAGAGCGGCGTGAAGAAGGTGGGAGGCGTGAGGTTGTGGAGGGATGCATGTCCGTCCACTGCAGCACGTTACGGGGAATGCGTGGCTGAGGATGGCCGCCTGTGTCGGCTCCACTGCCACACCCCTTCGTAGAAAGCCTCTCTTGATATTCTGCCTTCTTTTACACACGCGTGTTATTGTTGCTGCGGGAAATCTCGTGATATCTTCACAAGAGAGAGAGAGAGAGAAAAAAAGGCGTCCTCCTGTTTGGCGCGGCTCCCAGCCTTGAATGGTCGCTGGTGTGCAAGCCAAGTTTACGCGCACGGATCGATACGCTCCATAGGTGCTTGAATTGCAGCGAGCGGTTCTATCAGCGGCCACTGAATGAATTTGAGTGAGCCGGTGCCTTGAATGTGTGTGTGTGTGTGTTTGTGTGTGGACGGTCAGACTACAGGGCAGGCGTGACAGGTTATATGAGAAGGGGGCAGAAGGGAAGCTGCAATGGTAGATGTGCAAGTGAGTTTTTTTTTTTTCTCTGGCATTTTAATGGGTAAAAGTAAATCCTCCAATGAGGTCCTTTCTCTGCACACACACACACACACACACACACACACACTAGCTGCCAAGACCTTGGCTTGTCAGAAAAAAAGACACATGACCCCAGAGGCTGCAGGCACCAGTGTGTGTTTGTGTGTAATGCCTCAGGAACGTGCACTGGCCTCTTTTGTTACACATCCTCCAGGTATGTCCAACATCAATCCATGTTCAGATTCCTTTGGCAGTTCCCGGCGTTCCCGGGCTGGCAGCTATCAAATAGTTTCAGTCCACGCTTAATAATAAAGGTGTGCAGCAGCAGAGAGAATGTCACCGCATCTCCCCCGAGTTGCCCTGTGCCAAAATCTGTCCTTTCAAAATGGCAGCTCCCTTCTAATGAGCCCAGCCTCGTTTCTCCTGAGCTGATCAGTCGCGCTCCCGTTACGTCCCTGTGAAAATGTCATTTTTCCGGAGTCGGGAATCGGCCGCCTCTGCTGCTGCCTGTGCTGTTTGGTATGCAGCTCTGCCACCGGTGGCGGCACAGATCATTTATTAAACTGGCCAAACTGTGCCTGGCTTTTCCTGACACAACGGTAGCAATTAGCGGCGTTCTCATTACATTAGCTGCTGCACTGACCTTTTTTTTGGAGAATGTGTTTATTCACGCATCATGCTATTAGTGGCTCTCAGGGCAGGCAACAAATGCACTCTTTACAGTGTAGCTGTTCAGTTATTTAGTGCTGAAATGTGTGGGGTTAAAGTGGGGATGCAATCTGAAAGCAGCTCATGTGGATTACCAGGAGATATTTCGTTTATAGTTTTAGCAGGAGCAATAGTCTAGAGCCTTTGTGGCAGACAATAAAGGAAACGACTGACTAACTTATTGGGGCAGTCATTTGTGTTATTGGTTTCCCTGGGGGGCTAACTTTCGATGGCCATGTGCGCCTGGGTTCAAGGCCAGGCTCATAGGGGTTTCTCTTCAGCTGCACATGGCTGATTTATTGATCTGTCTCTTTGTTCTTGCATGAAAACAGACCTCTGCTGTCGCCAGTGACCACAGAGAGGAAGTAATGAGCAACCCATAATGACACTTTAATCACAATGGTAATACGGCGGGTCACAGGGGGGGACCGAACCGTTTGTGGCCATGTTCAGCTGTGTAGCTCTGCTGTGCTCCATCAGGAGAAAGAACACACAGTTTTATGGGGGTACAGTTAGCGTGTCCGTATCTGGTTATAAAAATTTGCAGCCTCTTGGCTTTGTTGAATTCCATTTGTCAAACATACTAACGGTATCCCTGGATACTAGTTCCGCAGTTGTCCTGGAATAAACCTCATCTGTCTGCTTTTAATGCCGCACTAACCTCGAGAAGAATCCTCGGCTCCTCTGCCTGCTCCCCACTGCAGCTCCCAGCTGGTCACCTGGAATCAATTCTCCGTTTTTATGCATCTTAGTGGCTGAGACAAATGTTTGGAAGTGGTTGCCAGGTTGGTGAATAAGCGTCGGTGTTTGGCACGCGTAACTGGCGAAAGTAATTGGCGTAGTTTTGTTTATTTGAGCGATAATGGTCCTGTGTGAGCGTGCAATTATGTGCCGATTAGTGTGCCGTGCATTAATTGGCAGCGTGAAAGAAGAGGCTGAGGGGTGACCTCACGTGAGCATGATCACGTTTGTGGCTGTGAACTGATCTGGAGGTGAAATGAGAGCTTTAAATCTTGAGAGTTTAGCGAACAGATTGAGGTCTGATTTGCAGCGTTTATATTTGGAAGCATGACGCCCCTCAGTTTATGTGGATCTCCTCACGTCCTCCGTTCTCATCCTTAGCTGCACTATCCGTCCCTCTAGTCTTCTGTATCTATGATTTCTGCTTTGCATCGGCAAACGACATTTCTCAGCGCATTCGTCAGATGTAGTGATGGAGTGAGAAAGCTGATCTCACTGTAAATTCCATTCAGCCAAACATGCCTCATTCTTCAGATTTTCACAATGTCTCAGGCGCTTTTAAATGCTTTTTATGGACACTAGTTTTGCCGCAATGGCCATTTAAGCTATTAATATTCATTAAATGCCATTCTATGTAGCAGATCACATTGTTAGTGGCAGAGTCTGCCACTTCCGCCCTGGATTTATAGCCTCCAGATACACCATTTGTGACCGAGCAGTCTTGAGGAGTGTTTGCTGCGGATTTAAACCCCGCACGCCGCTGCTGCATTAATCACAGGTGTCGTCAGTTCGGCTGGGAATGAACATGTTTCATATCTGCAGTCTATACGCTGTGCCTAAATGCCTCGCAAACCGCAGCCAGCGCACATCTTGGTAAATGGCGTGTTGGGTGTGCTTAGCGCATGTGGCGTGAGGAGGGGAGAGGGTCTGAATGGAGGCGGAGGAATGTCTGGCCTAGTTCAAGTTAACAATATCGCAGAATTTCACACTTCGTTGTGACCAAGGAAGGCATGCGTAACCTTAAACACAAGAGTCAAATCTCAAGATTCCGAGCGGGGCTTCCTGTGAGAAAGAGGGGCCCCTGGCTGTACCTGGCTCCTTCTCGTGTAGTGGAGCACAAGACAGAGAAGGCTTTGAATCTCTTTAATGTGAGTGATTCGCATTAGAAGCAAGCGGCCGCCTCATAAAACATTCGAGAGTAACCGCTTTAAGCCAAAATGTTTTTATAACGTCAACCGAATGCAGCAGTAGTATCAACAGTGGGACATCTAGGATCCCGCTGATTAATGTCCACATTTTAAAAGATGGCAGCCGAGCGAGAAACAAAAGTTGACTGTAAGTGGTATGATTTTCAAGTGTAAGTTTTTGGATGCTGCTAAAAGCTTGATGGATGTATCAGAGGCTCCCTTCTTGGCACGTCCCAACTACTTTCTGTTTTTCCCACCTCCCACTTAGTTCTCGTTTGCCTTGCCTCCCACTCAGTCCACCATCCCATGTACATTGCATCGCAAATAGAAGCCGGTGCAGCGGTTGTCTGCTGGTAACATGGACTATTTCTGCACTAGTGGCCTCTGCTAATTGATCGCTTTCAAATGCCCGGCATGACTCAAGGATAGGACATGTTCACCGTGTTGCTTTTTAGTTTATAATTAGACTTGAAGTGTATTTTTTTTCTTTCTCGGAGGAGCAACCGGTGGCCTGCAGCAGTCGCCACACGTGGTTATGTGCAGTGATGTAAGTCAGAGGACCCCCAGTCTGGTTTAAAAATACCAAAAATTTTGGTCATGTAGAGCAGGTTGGAGCAGCAGTAGCCAGTATGGTTGTCATAGAGACGGGGGGGATGGAAACACAGACTGCGGACTACTTAAATAGGGATTTGAATAGGGATGTTCATTTGAGCTGTTGCATTGTTAAATGAGACAAAATTAGAATAGCATTCATGACCCCAGGCCTGCATACCGTGGTCTGATATGTTTGTATATGTTCTTACATGTTCTTATCGTATAATGCTGCATAATGTATGTGAGCTATCAGAAACACTGAGGGCCATTGTGTACTGAGACACGTGTATAGCTCATACGGGCTTTTGAAAGCTTATTATTTGGTGACACAGAAGTTGAGAATTTACTGTCCTGCCAAACGGAGTCGTCAGCTGTTCCACACCTGAAAGGACACCGCTTCCATCCTCGGTGCCGCGGTTATCTGTCTGTGTCAAAATGCCTTCAGACCACAGTTTAAATCATTATTTACTACGGCTGCTGCCAAGGATGGGCTACCCTTTTACTCGGAGCCTTTGGCTGGAACACGGTCGTGCTTGCACTGGAGATCACGTCCTCAGCTTTAATAATACCAGGCTGAATATGAGATGAAGCTTAAAGATCCCTGTGGTGAAATGAGGTGGCGTCCTCCCGTTTCAGTTTAGCACTGAAATGAATACCAGCTAGAGTTTTAGAGTCGTCTTTATGAGCTCCCCGGAAATACTCGTTGGGGGATCAGTTTGGCGAATTTTTGGCTAATTATCTTGTTATGATTTTAGAACCGCTCTCAGTGTGCCTCCCTGCTGTTGTTCCAATTTTCCACGTGCTTAACCTGCGACGATGAAGATTTATTTTGGCTTCCAGGTGCTATGAAATGCCGCTTTGCTTAGTTTCATTTGAACTTTTAATATTAACATAATTAAACGTACAAATCAGCCGCGAGATGTGTGGCTCTTAAACCGCGCACACAACTTTAAGGTGGATTAGCCGTGTTTGGGTCAAATCCAGGTTCACAAACCTCAGCTCAGAGCTTCAGGGGATTTGGTCAAAGCGAGCCATCATCTCAACCTTTGGCTGAAAGACTATCTGCTCTGAAATGTGTTTCAGGTTGCAGCTGAGCTCTTCAGCTATTACTGGACCGCATCTCTGGCAGAACTCCGCGCTGCCATGGTTGCCACCTCGAGGCTCATGCCTCTTAGTCACCAGGGCAGAAGTGTAACCTAATCAGGTGTCTGCTGCTGCCAGTGCATAAGCACTCTGGACTGCGAAACGGTGTGTCGATTGGCTGTTTTATAGGAAACCACGTGTTACCTTGTAACAGCCTGTAATTTTCACATTTTTCTTGGCTACCTTATTAAATCCTAAATTGCTCTGGGCAGTAAATTTCATTCCGCCTCTTCTTCTGTCTGCGTTGGGTCTGTTTGTTCTGGCCAAAGCAAACAGAAAGTGTAGCTGCATAAAGGTTGCAGGAGATTACCTGTTTCGTAGAGATTGCTGGTTTATATCTACAGAGTCAGAGAGTCTGCAGCTAGTAAATGAACTATGCAGTTATCTCTCCACTACAGCAAGTGTTTTATTCCTGCTTTTTTTTTAGGCATCTTATCCCCACTGTTGTGTGCATGTTGATAGCTGGCGCAGTACTACAGGTGAATTGGAATACTTCAGCGTGAGCAACACCGACTAAATTTGCAGCCAGAGAATAAAAACGGGGGATGAGCACATCCAGATTTGATGGCAAATGAAAACCTTACGCCACCCTTCTATTTTAAAGGCGAGGACATCCAAGCTTCCTCTGCTTCTTTGATGGCTCCCCCAGCAGGTGGTTGTAACCGTATCTATTCCCCAAGTCATGAACAAATGCTCTTCTCATTACTCAACATGTTAGTTGTTTGTTGACAAATTTCAACATTTGTGTCACTCATCAAATTATTTCTGTCCCCGTGACGTTGTGGTCTGCGAACATAACCCTGCGCTGGAATTCCCCGGGAAACGGCCGTGGAGCGGCGTTGTCGAACAGGGCGAGTGAGCATTCTGGGAGTGCTGGAAATCTATCCCACCCCTTTGCTCCTCCTCAGCCCTCCTGCAGCCTGCGCCAGCTATTCTTGGTTTTCCCATAAGGACAAATTCTTGCTACAAATGTTGTGTGGCTAACTTGCTAGGAGGGGGGGCTCATCTGTATAAGGCCAGGGGGACTGAAGTGGCCCCAGTGTTGGAGAACAGAAAGGAGAAAACACGCTGGAGATGTGGGGGTGATGAGCCTACCAAGAATAGTACTTACATCATCTAGTTATGAAGAATTACATCCAGAGCATTCGGACTTGGCTGGTTTTCCTTGTTTCTCATAGTGAAACATGTATCTGTGCTGACCCCTACGCATGTGGGGCGGAGTGCCTGGAGTACTTCTGCTGGAAATGCCGTAACCTACTCACGTAGCCTGCGCTGGTACGAACCATTTATACTTGTGCGCTCATCGGTCTGACTCACTCTGTAAAAACACCACCCGAGCGCTAGTCGGCGCTGTGATTTTTTCTCCACTCAGGTTCATTTTTGTTTCTACTTCCTGCTTCGCTTTGAACAGCGGTGACTGAAACTTTCACCGACATTTCGCAGAAGACAAGTCGTTCAGATGTTTGTATCTCTGAAGCTCCTCTAGCGGTAAAGGTGACCCTGTTCAGCTCTGGTATTAACATGCATCCTGAGAGAGCCGATCTTGAGCTGGCAGGTTATAGTACATTCATGAGCGTGCCCCACACACTGTTTTGAATGGTCAAATAGAACATAAAAAATAAAGCACAGGAGGTGATGTCTGTTCCGCAATTGTCAGCCTCTCATGTAACACGCATCCCCTTTATCTTCCACTGCTGCATGTGTGCCTTATTCAGTTCCTCTCAGTTTCATTTCTACAACATCAGTGTGTTTTTGTGGATGTTGTAAAGTAACCACGTGGAGTTAAGTTAGGCATTTGCTCAATATTGACTAGCGGCTTTGTTTACCTCAATCACTGGAAAATTTTCCTCTTCACGGCTGCGAACGCCACAATTTCCAGGACTCGAGTTCTTTGCGTGAGTCTCTAAAATAACTAACGTCAGGTTGGAGATGAATAAATATATAACAGCACGTGTGCTTTCAGTGAGTCAGAGAGACGTTACAGCTCATTATATCCCACAATTTGTATCATACCCCATGTTGCGGCACGGTTCCCCCACGCTGTTCGTGGATCTGAAACGGGGGAATCCATTAGAAAAATAATCTGTTTCAAGTGCATATTTGCATACAAAGTGAAAAACTGTGGGGACTCAGGATGCATGATAGTACCAGGACTGAACAGAGCCGTGGACTACTTGACCGTAGGTGTTGGCTCGCAGTGCAACCGAAGTCAGTGTGACAAATATCCATAATGCTACTCAATAGATTCTGTTGCTTGTTAAATGCCAAATGCCAAGCCACTAGTTTGCTGGCTTCTATTAAAATGTCCAAGCCAAAGATGAGGTAAGCCTGATGACATAACTTGGGTTACTTTCTCAGACTCTGTAACATTTCCTCCAGAGACGCAGAAGATGTTGTTAACTGATCGTCATGTGGAAAAATGTGTGCCAAAATCTGCTGTGCAGGTCAGGATAATTGACTAGACGAAAGTCTCCAGCATCAGGTGTAGCGTTTTCCGAGAAGGAGGTTGAGCTGGAGGTCTGTATTTGCTCTAAGCGCAAACAGACCAGATTTTTCTTTGCATATATTTCCATTTTGTGCCTGCGTGTTGTTCTTCCTTCTTACTTCACAGTGCTTAGGAATGAGCTCTCTATTTTGTCATACAAAGGACCAGGGTGCAAAGTGCTTGTTGACAAATGTGGCATCGTTGCACATAGTGACATTTGACCACAAGCAGGCGAAAACGTTCTAACCCACAATCTGAAGTGACGGGATGAACCTCTTCTCTCCCACAACTCCTGTGATACTGTTCGGAAATTATAACGACTTTCTGTCGCCAGCTCTCAACGAGAGAATTTACATCCAGTTATTTTCCTCTGGTCGGTGAGTGAGCCTTTGCCTTTTTTGTTTTGGATGTGTCTCACTTTGCAGTCCTCTCAAACTTATCCAACCTGGCACTGCAAAATGCTTCAGATGGATGGCACCAGAAATAGCCCTTTAAGTGGCCGTTAATGTATGACCGTTACAGTCGCACTGTCAGTGCTCCTTGCCCTTGTCCGAAACCTTTCTAGCTGGAACCGTCTTGCTTGCTCTCCCCACCTCCCTGCAGGCCTCTGGTGTTGCTTGCGGAGATTGTAGAGCTTGAATAGAGCTATATAAGGGAAACCATTCTTTGTTTATTAGTTAAGGGAGAGTACATGGGATTGCTGCCAGGCCTCTCAGAGTAGAAAATGGGGACAGAAAGAAGAAGACGAAACACCACTCAAACAGAGTGTACTCTGCTATGTGGAGCTGTAAACATTGTTCCCTTTTTTTTTATTTTTTTTTTAAGGCGGTGATGTGATTGTGGCAGCTGGCTTACATTACATGTGGAAAGCCCAGTGTTAATCAAGTGGCTGAAAATAGCCTTTTAGTTGTGCGCTGGGTTATGGCTAGTGTGTGCTAATGCAGCCAGCCACAAAGACGCAGCACTTACATTAGCTGGCTCTCAAGGCCTCATCCTGGATGTCACTGTTAGTAGAGTTGTGAGAAGTGGGAGAGACGTCCTCCACCTGCAGAAGACTGCCTTTGACTCTCAGCTTTGGTGCTTACCAGTGAACTCTGCAGACAAGACTTGTCAAAGAAACATTTTACAGTTACAGATTTCGTGTTTTTCTTATATCCTTCTACTTCACATGAATGGAACTAATGGCACATTACACCAACTCCATCCAGTTACGATGGTTGTGCACACTCAAAGGTTGGTTGTTGCAGGCCGTTAGATGATCGTGTGTGGGAATTTTATAAGATCTCTGTGTCTGGAGAAAAGGTGATCAAGATTTTTTTTTTTTTTAATTGAAACTGTAAATGTGTTTGAAGGCTCCACTTTTAAACGTCAGGCGAAAATGACATCAACTCATCAGTGAAGCTTTGATATATGGTTGTTGTTTGGGTGGGGGAAGCCACTTGTGGAGATGGTGCTTAGTCATTAGTTGCGTTGTTCAAGATGTGGTTGTCAGCTTTGTATAACTGTAGTTTGCCTATGAATTAGACTGCTCATTGAACACTCTGCAGACTGCATTTGATTTCATGAGGCCGCACCTTCGACTTGGTGGTGGTTTTATTTGTGCAGGATTAATGAAAAGCATGGGATTTGATGCTTCGTAAGCGCCGCAAGCTTAATTTCTGAGACTGTTTGCAAACAGGGGCATTATAGCTTCTTCTCCTAGTTTGAAATTAATTGAGATAATCCAGTGTCAGTATTTTCTGCTTTGCCTGTTTCAAATAAGATTGTTTGTAGTAATCTTCTGAGCTTAAAGTTGGTGTGCACAGTGTTTCATATCGACATGTCTGTGGGGAGCTTGTTCTCCAGCTGGCAAAGAGACAAATGCCTCATTGTCAGATTCCTCTATTTAGATGGACTCAGGCATTTTGTCTCTTGGAGTCGGAATAGAATACCAGCCTTGTCCTCAGCCGGGTTACTTATCTCCCCAGTGCAGAGCATAGCCCCAGGGAAATTACTTGTGGGGGCATCCCCACCCACCCTTTCAACTCTTTGATGACATGATTGACTGATGTGTTTCCGTTTGAGGACTGACTTCACTGTTACTTACACTATTAAAAGCAGGCACTTTCTCAATGAGCTGAAAGACCATTTGTGTTTCAAAGGCTGGTAGGAAAACACCAGGTGGAAAATTTGTTGCTGGCTGCTCTCATGGGTGTATTCATGCAAAGACTCAGTTTGGATTTTGAATTAGCAACAGGCACTGTTAGAATACTGTATTTAAATGCCAATTGCCAGTGGCAGATGGAAAAATTGATTTTTGTTTTTGATCAGTTTTTACTAATGTTAAGTGCGCTTGTACCCTGACTGGAGTTTTGTTAAATTGTGTTGCCAGTTAACATCTTCCTTTGATGCAGCTGTGGGAGCAGGTGAATGCTCCTGAGCAGCCTGGCATCCCCGTGAGCTCTGGACTGAAATGCATTCCACAGCTTCCCTTCACCCTGCAGGGCTTTATTAATACAGGCTTCTGTTTACCAGAAGCAGGCACACTCGTATATCTGTTTTTATGGGAGAGGACTGGCATGCAGCGTTTGTGGTATAGCGTTAATACAGAGAATAATGTTGAAATATACAAGGAATCCACTGATCAACCACAACATTAAAACCACTGACGGGAGAAGTAAATTACATTGACCATCTTGTGACTAGTCAGTGTTCTGTTGGAAACTTTTGGACCTGGAATTCATGTGGATGTTACTTAGACACATACCACCCACCTAGACCAGAAAAGGCACCCCCGCCCCATAGCAATGACACTCCTTGATGGTAGCAGCAATCCTAGCAGGATGCAGCCTCACACAATTTTAAAAAACATGAAATACAGCACAAGGCGTTGACCTGGCCTCCAAATTCACTAGATCCCAAACTGATCAAGCATCTATGGGATGCACTAGAACAAGCCTGATCCACAGAGGCCTTTCCCCTCAACCCATAGGACACAGAGCCCCCCCACTAACAACATTGTCTATCCAGACACCACAGGTCACTATCAAAAGGCCCCTGTCCATTTTGTGATGAGTCACAACTGTATTAGAGGCACAAAGGAGAGCTTCACAGTATAAAGGTGGTCATAATGTTATGTATGATCAGTGTAGTTAGACATTTGAGAAACATGGTTTGATGCTCAAAGTTAGAAAATGAACACACTATCATAACTGCCCATTAAAGGGACTTAAAATAATATTTGTATATTAACGAAGGATCACATCACTACTTGCATGGAAAGAGGTTGTTCGTAGTGATCACTGTTGCGAATAAGTAGCATTTAGCAGCTACCTCCTCCTACTGGTGTGGAGAGTTATTGCCACTCATGCAGACTCAAAATATACGTGCGTGTCTCTTCGCTGTGATCAAGCAACTTTTTGGTCCAAACACGGACGACATGAGGTGACCTGTTGCTGGCAGTTTGACGTCCATTTGATATCCTGTCCTGTAGGATTTGGTAGAGACCAAGAACTGAGCTTGCAGTTTCTAAACACAAGCACAAAACAAATGCTAATGTTACCATGATGGGCATGTTATGAAGTCTATCTATGTAGAAATATTTGCTTTATCAACTTGAAAAGGACATTATGCCTCTGTTGTGCTAGTCAAAATATGTAATTACAGGAAAGTATGGGGCTAGCTTAATTTAATGAGGTGATTAGCTTAAATTAGCATTAGTAAAACTGGAAGCACAGTAACGGCTAGCATATCCAGGTGTGTCCTGAGGTATACAATCATCTCTAAATAATATTTTGTTAGTATTGTATAATATATATATTTTTTATTTTGACTACAATTAGAAATGTAAACACAAGTTGGGGACAAAGTATTTTGTGCTGAAAGTACCCATGGGCAGAATGCTAACAGAATGCTAAATGAGTTGTGCCATACAATGACAGTGGTTTGGATATTCAAATCCTGTATAGATAAGTGTACGAATTTCATCATCTCAAAGTAATAATTTTTAAACATCAGAGTGAGAAAGTAGTAGTTCTGTAAAAAGCACTGGGCATTGTCACATTTGGCTAGCACCATTGATGCACCAGAGTCCTCCCTTTTAAAAACTACTTTGTGATTGATGTTATCATCTCCCCTGTAATTTTCCCCGTGTGCATTGAAGTCATAGTCCTGGTCCCCTCCTTCCCTCCTATTTTTGCCTTTGGTGCCGTAGTGGTATTCCACTGAAAGATAAGCCGTCCTGGAATCAGCCACAGTCTGCTGACCTAGTGGGAAATGGTAGCAGACCCCCTCTCCCCCAACTTCCAGTCCTCAGCTCAGTTGCTTTCCCTGTTTATCTCACCTTTTCTTTTTCTGCCACCCAAGACTACACTTCTCTTACTTCCCCTCAACCTTATATCCATGTCACCACCCCGCCTGTTCTCTCCTCAGCCCCGTGGCTAGCAAGCATGTCAACACCTCGGCTGCAACTCGGCCACGGGGATGAAATGACACAGGTTGGGTTTGCGCGGCTGTAAATCAGCACAAACATCTGGTAAGAAAATGAAGTGTGGTGTATAGATGGACAAGGTATTCACATTGGCTGTGTGACTGTGTGAATTTTTTTCATTGCATTTGTCTGGGTATCTAAAAAATTGACTCCTCGTGCATGATTTGTGATGACTGAAAGCGGGACACCAGACCTTAAATTAGCTGGAGTTTAGTATTACTGGCACTTGGCTTGGAAGAGCATATTATGATAAATAACTGGCACAAGATGTTCATATGTCCAAGAATAGGGTCATTATGATTAAGTAGCTCGTAAGCCAAATATTTTGTGAGACTTCCCCTGCCCACAAAATATTTGTAGGCCAAAGTTGGTCTGGAGTCACTCTGGTGGGAACTGAGTATACCACTACAAAGATCTGTTCGGCCAGTCTAATTGTTGGGATGTGCTTTATGAGTCATTGGAGTTGGACTATTAAATTGTGTGCAGAGTTGGGTCCTAAACTGTGTCTCTTTGGTTTAATTGGAACGACATCAAAAGCCACTGGCTTTTGAAACTGGCTGCGACTGTGGCATATTTTAAGCTCCCTGTCTGTATAGGATATGATATTAAAAGTAAGTAGTGTGTGTGTGCGTGCGCACCTTTTGTCTTGTGTGCCTTCTACTGCCACTCGGCTCCCCAAACAATGCGGAGTATTTAATGTGTATGAGGTGAATTGGGAGCGGCTCCTGCCTGCCCCTAACAATAGAACTGACAAGCAAGGGGCCAGGCTTTCACTTTGCAGGCAGCGTGGAAAAACAGGGCTTGGAGAAGCTGGATTGTTTCACCCACAATAGGCAGTCGAAGCCTCTAAGGCAGTTTACCTCCCATGTCATGTTTTTCTTCTCCTTTAGTGTCCCTGGGCCTCTGAACAGCCACCAGCCTGCTTTTTAATTGGTTTTCCTGCCAGTTGGGGGGGGCTTACCTGCTGCCTGAAATTGTTATCACATCAACTTGCCCTGGAATTGCAGCAGACCTCTTTTTTTTTTAAAAAAAAGGGGGCTTTAGAAAAGTGTCACACCTAGAAAGGCACTCATCCATTTAGTAAACCTTGACTGTAAAAGCAGCTAATGGAAAAGATAAGCAGAGGCAGAACCGTGCTTATACTAATTAAAATGTGTGTCAGTCCACATAGCTCTCGACTGTATTGGTTTTTGAAGGCCAAAGTGGCCAGAGCTACTGTAGCAGACCGTTAAGTGTCCGCTTATAACTGTCCACCCAATGAGCAGATTATTAGAGTCCCATATCTGGGTGGCTGAGATGCAAAAGAAGATTAGTTTGGCAGCTCATGTAGAGGGTAGGTCTGCCCTAATCTGCAGGGCCGCCAGACAGAGACACAACTTTTACAACCGGGATTTGACTGATTTTTATAAATGACGACTGTGGCTTGCTATGTGTGCCAACTAGAGAGTAAACATTTTTTTTTCTTTACACATGCGGTGTGGCAAAAATAGTTTCCACTAATCAAAGGAGTTGCTGACACTTTGGGGTAGCAGCTGAAATATTGAATTCATCATCTTGTTTCAATACTGTTTGAATTTTTACCCACAATCAGATCTCGGCTCCAGGTGTTGTAGGGATCCGTGCGAAAGTGAAAAGGAGGCTGTAACCAGAGCACAGTATCAATCATACTCCGCTCACGGAGTGCGAAAATGGGATTCGATTCAAGCCGCTCCGCTATGCCACAACTGCTTGGCAGCTGATGCCTCCACCACCAGCACAACCCATTTGAAACGCTGGAGGAGAGCCAACCACTTTCACCTATGAAGCACCGCAAGCTTCCCTGGAAACCCTTTTCACCGTAGACCGAGAGATAAGGAGCAACAAGTGAGATGAGAGGACGTGATACTAATTTATTTTTATCCTGTTTCACACTTACGAGTAAGCAGTTGAATCCATTGTCGTTAGGTAAACGCTTCCCATGAAGGATGATCTGTTCAGCTCAAATGACAGTGAAAGGGGAAGGATCTTGCTTACGTGACCTGCCTTCCCGGGTCAAAGATTTTAAAGGAATGGTGGTTGCTGGTAATGGATGCTGGTTAATGAGTAACAGAGAGGAAACGGGTGATAACTCACAACGAGTAAAAGATTTATGTTAAAAGGACACCGGCCGTAATGAGCAGTGCACTGGTCAGCTGCCTCAAAGTGTTGGTAATAAATCATGAAGAAGATCTCTTTCACTTAATCTGTTGTTTTTATAGTAAAATTCAGTTCTGTGTGGAATCGTAATGCTTCATATTACAGTTACAATTTAACTGTCCCCCAAGGATAGTCTTTTGTCATTTTAGCTTTTATTACACTGCAGGCACATTTTGTTTCTGGGGCCATAAGAGTAGAGCGTAGTCTTCAGAAAGCAATCACTTGAAATGATGTGTCAGTGTATTTTAAAGCTGCAAAGAGCAGCTCATATACTGCTTTCATTTCCAGGTTTGTGTTGGTGTTTGTGCTCTCTTGGATTAATAGTCTGTTCCCTCTCTTCTTAATGAATTAAACTTTTAGTGGGATGACTTTGAAGTCTTGGACTTTATTGATCCACAAGGGATATTGCTTGGTTACAATAGGTCAGTTTCACATAAAAAAAATAATAAAATAAATCAAATACATACTATTGTAAGTTTTGCATATGTATAAATCTACAAGGAATTAAAGTAAATATACCCTTTATACAAAGGAAGGATAAATGATGAGGTGTAAAACAAAAATATTAACTTTGTCAAAGGAAACTTGGGCTGTTGCAGTGACAGCGGCCACAGACTCTTACAGTTAACCTTAAGAACTGCTTTACTTTTCAATGTGTTTGTCAGAAAACCTCAGTTGATCTTGTTTTTACAGCGTTCAGCCAAAGAGAAACTGGACGCACATGCTTGCATACACACTCTCGCACACAGGGGGCCTGTTGCAAGCTAAAAAAAACCCCAAGTGTAAACCTCATGTAAATCACAAATGTAAACACTTTGTTGCTGCTCTGCTCCCACCCCCCACTTGGCTGGATGGGTTTGATTCCATTCACGGAACTGGGAGTTGGCTTGAGAGGGACGGGGGTCTGTGTAATTCAATTAGTAGCCAAAACAAAAAATAAAAAACACCTCACCCCCCCATACCCTGTGGAAGGGCAGGACTAATCATTGAGAATCTGCGGCCCTCCCAAGAGAGGATTGCATGCTTGCCTTGTATAGAAGAGAGACGAAAGGGGCTCTGTCGTGTGTGTGTTTGTGTGTATATCCGTACCTATTTCTGTGTGTACTGTGGCTGCGTGGTGTTTGATTTCCAAAGATTGTCTGTGCTGAGAGCAGATTAAATGAGGTGCCTGGACATCGGGCTCCTGACCCCTTAACCTCTGACAGGGAGGCTGTGTAACAACTGTGTGTGCGTGTGTATTCATGTGTGCTTGCATGTGATACACGGCAACAGCTGTTCTCCAGATGTCCTCAACCCTTCCAAAAAAAGAAATGATAGAAAAAAAGTCCAACGTGAAAGAAGATAAGGCCCCCCATTTATTTAGCTATCTATTTGTTTTGGGAGGTGTGGCCTTTATTCATACAGGGGGCATGCACTGCACTGCACTGTCATTATTTAAATTAACCCATTACTATAACTATTGCCATGGCCTGGATGACTGAGAATCTTCTCAGATGTGCTAATCACATTAATATAATTGCTTTCCTGGTCAGTTTTCGACTAGTCTCCTGATTCTCGACTCATTTGCTATAACACTCAGTCCCCTGACATTGCGAGGATCTTGGATTGAACACACAAACACAGCTAGAGCACATGATTTGTGTTTAGAAAGACTGAGCTATTTGGGAGCGGTGCGCTGCTGGGTATTGATGTCATTAACTTCTCTCTTCCTCCGTCTGTAACATTTGTGCAATTCTAGCTGGCATTTGCGTTGGAATGCTTCACCCTGGTATGCACTTATATTGTGAATTTATGCCAATTAGCAGTGTTGCGTGGTTTCGTCCCTGCTGGTCTCTCTGTAGATCTAATCTTTCTATAGGCCACTAAGTTCTATATGAGGAGTGCAGTTCTAGACAGGTGGCTCCCAATGAGAGGATAGTGAGTCCCCTTCCTCACCCCCCTCCGTTGCATTTTTTTTTTTTTTTTCCAAGCCCAGATCCAGTGGACCCATTTAGCTAATTGCATATCAGGGTCTGCTACTTATCCATGACAGCGCTGGAAGACACCAGACAATTAGTTAGCTGGCCTCAGTCAATCTGCTCTGCAAGACTGAGCTGTGATGCCATGATTTGCAACTTTCAGTTCTCCTCTACAGAAAACGGCTAGAAAGCAGCAGCAGCATCATTGTCCTGATTTTGTTTTCTCACTGCATCTTTTTCTCAAATTTCAACCTGTAACAAGCTTTTTGGGATTTTCTTTTTTTGGTTGTTGCAGTGTTGGGTTTCATTTCTTTTCATGCAGCATCGCAAGGCTGATGAAGTAGACATTTGCTGACTTTGGGGAAAATGACAACCACGACCTTAGGGCATGAAGCATAATCCAGTCCGTTATGTCCGAGCTAAATGGCGTCACCGTGGCACGTGTCAGGCTAATTTGGACTAAATTAAGGGATGTTCTGGTTATTGGATGGATTCTGGTGGATCATAGGCTTTGGTGTACTTGAGAAGGGAGTAGGAATTTAACAGATCTTTGACTTAAGTTCATGATATACTGGATTACCCAAGATGTAGTGCATCAACTAGGACCATTATGCCTTTGTCAGAATGTGATACAGTAAGGCTTGTTTTTTGTAGCTCCGTGGCCTACGCAGTGGCCTACGCCATGGCCAAATTCACCCTCCTGTGGCCTCCTACACACCACCTTCTCGGATGACTTCTGTTTTTTCTGTGATGCTTGATTCCGTTAAAGTAAAATAAGTTCAAAACTAGTTGCCATTGTGCGAGGAAGCGCAGCCTCAACACAGCTGACTAGACACCGACTAGTGTTTTAGTGGCGTGATGGCCGAAGAATTCCAACACACCAGCACTAAGGTATAAATACTTTTACCGTCACAGCCCCCTACGGTGTTTCGAACAACATGGAACAATGCCGCGCTCGGCCCTCACTGCTGCTAGCTCCTTAATGTTCCTTGCTGCCTTGTTTAATAAAATGAACACTTTATATTTAATGGACAGATGAAAGAAGCGCTCTAACTCTCAATCCGTCTCTTGGCTCGATTGTGAGCAGTGTCTTTCTTAAAATGTCAAAGTATTCCCTTTTAAGAGGAGCAAGTCTTTCTAAATGTTGTTTGTGCAAATCTCGTTTTTTTGAGTGAGTAAATGCCTCCCCTCAGTGAGTGAACAGCTGCCATTGATCTTTGAGGTGGCCTGCAGCAAGGAACTTAGCACCCAGCCCCCATTAGATTTAGTGGAGCTGCTCACTGGCAACAACTGTGTGTGTGCAATAAATCAGCTTAATACAATGAATTCACATTTCAACTTTTGCTTGATGTTCATGTGCCATAATTCTTCATTTCTATCGATGTGCACACACTCATATGCTCGCCACGTCCTCTGTGAATTATATGAGCTGCCTCTTTGACCTGTGCATTATCCAACTGTGTTGATATTGTTTCATGTTGAGACGTCGTACTGGGCGGTTTTATTAAAACCTCCTTTTTGGGGGTGGAGCAAGGTGTTTCCCAGGCACCATATTGTCTGACCTGTCCCAACTCTGCCCTCTTCTGCACTGTGTGATTAATGAGGCTGCAGGATGGACGGAACAATAAAGTCCCGAGTGGCATATTGTGCATCCGAAATGCTTTCAGCAGAAATGCAGCAGTTTACCTCCCCTCCTGATCATGGAGGAGTTTCCTCACTCACTCAGGTTTTAACCAGCCTTATTTCCTGTCTTTTATTCAATTACAGATTTGGCAATAACAAAATATCCTCCGAGTTAAGTGTGCTTTTTTAACACATAGTCTCCTCTGGTGGCTGTTTCTCCCTAAACTGAACATGTTGGGTTTTGCTCAAAGCAGCCCCCTTTAGTCTCAGAGGAGACAATTACAGGACTACAAATGTTAAGTTGTGTGAGATAAAGATTCAGTCTCCTTAAGTGTATTTAGCTTAATTTGTGTGGTCAGATTATTTTCCTTTGGGGAATTTAAAGCTCTTCTCAGTGATTCCTTACCCGTTTTATTGTCGTTTGATCTGTGCCAAATGTCCTGCAGTGGGTTTAATTGGAGGCCCTGTTAATTGGCACCTTCAGTAACCAAATATTATCAAAGAGTACGCACATTGTAGCTTGCAGTTCAAGTAAGATGTTACGTGTAACTCTATAATTTAAATGTTACAGTAAGACTAGATCATACATCTTGTTACTCTGCCAGTTTGAACAGTGCAGTTCAGTCACTTCAGTCACTTCCTGTTTCCACCGTAAGTGGAACTGCATACTCATTTTGTTTACAGGTCTTATTTACATCTGCCGATGTTGAAAAAAGTCTGTGACCTGTCATGTGACAGCTTAAAGCTCTTCTTTGCTTGAGGTTAGCAGTTAGAATGGTAATTTCAACCAATTGTTTTAATATACGCTCACACGTAAGTAGCTGGCATAGAAAATATGTCTCCACATGTTTCGAACCAGCACTGCCATCAGATCTCTGTCACATTCTGTATGCAGATAAACACAGATATCACAGCAGGCTCTAACGGACCTCTACCTACTGCTGTATCAGAAACACGAACAGTGCTGTTTGTTGTGTTTGTGTCATGACAGGAGGTTTTGGGAAAATGACACATATTTTGGAACAAGCATGCACATATATAATTTATTCATACACCTAATGTTAGTGATTTTAGAGGCTAGCACAAAGCTCGGATCGTAACACGCAGTAGTGTCACCGCTGTGCTGTTTCCAGCAGAGAAATAATTATTATTATTAGATTATTGAGGTAGCCTGTAACTTCATATGGCTACTTTGCATGCATCTGTGCATCACTAATTAACCACAGCAACGCTTTTTCTGTCTTCAGTGGTTTTTCTTTAAACAGACATTTATTATTTTAAATTAGTTGATTGCAGTTTCACCCAAATTATCAAGAACCCCAATTCCCAAGATTTCTCCTGAGGAACTAACCATTTCCTTTACCCTGTTGGCATCCTGTGTTTCCATTGTGGTCTTATCCTGCCTAAATACAGAACTTGTGAGCTTGGCATTCAAACGTGAACACAACGTGCACAAATGAATACCACAAGAGGCCTTTCACATGAACTTTTTCTTGGACACATGATAAACGTGATCTGATTTGAAGGCAGCATAAAAACCAGCGAAGAAGAATTTTTGTGCATGACTATATAACAGTCGTCTTTAGGTGGCTGCTTCTAACTCCCCCTGGATTCAAGTCATCCAAGTTTAAAAGCTTGTCATTGATTCATCCTATCCCGTCCTAAGCTTTCTTCTGTAAATCCATGTTGATCTATTGAAGCACAGTAACCTTACATGCAGCTTGAAATTATCAAAACTGTTGGCAGATAATGGATAAATAATTAAATGCAAATTGTTTCAAGGCATCGCCACTGAAGTTGCTGTACCCCAGTACCCCAGCAGGTGGTATATACTTCTGCGCTGAGTTGACGCACGTGATTGCTAGTGGCGTATTTCCGCTTTAGTATTTCCAGCTGCTTCTCCATCTCAGCAGTTTTTGAATTGATTATTTTGGATCAATAAAGATGGAACACACAAAGGAAAGGCTAGCTGAGGAGGTTTGGAGATGCAAACGTTTGTGTGTGTCTCGTCTTCTGTGTAATTATGGCAAAAGTTTCAGTTGCCATTGTTGAAAGTGAAGCAGGAAGTAGTCAGCGCTGTGCTTAGACTACGTGCTTAGGCTACGTGCCTATATTACAGCATCTATAACCTGCAGAAGTATAAACTTCGCTTAAGAAAGGGGTATTTTAATGGTAAAATAATTTCCCTTGGACTTAATCTGGACCCAGGGTATCAGAGTAACCCCAAAGATTTTTAGTACCTAGGCAAATTTCCTGCTGTGAAAAAGGCCTAAATGTATAATTCTTTACCTTCCCAGTGGAACTTGAGATGAGAGCCACTGTGTTAATCAATTGCCTCCCAGTACGAAACCTAAAACCCCTTTCTGCTCCCTGCTAGTGTCAGCGAGTCGATGACACTCAAGGGGCAGGTTGTTGCTGCTACCTGTCTGAGAAAACTCAGCTCTAAGGGGTGATGACAGTCATTAGCGCTGGTTAGCAGCGCTGGCCGATGTTCAGTTTCATCAGCATTCAGCTGATGTTTGGTTTTGACCCTCTAACTTCACACTGTTTTTAGTAGTTCTTTCCTCTTGAATGTGACGGATAAATGTGCCGTAGACAGGTTTTCCTGTGAAATATACTTAATCCTACCAGGTTGTACCGCATTTGAAAACCAATGGCTTCTGCTGCCGTGTGTGTGTGTGTGTGTGCAGCAAGATTTTCTTGACTGTTTGTGAGTGCGTGCAAAGCCTCCCGAGGGAGAAAGGACAGGGAGCGTCAGTGAGAGCTTGCTGTGTGCTGCTTCCCTCTTCGATGATCCACCTTTAGAGTGTCTCTCGCTTGTCCCCCATCAGTCCTCCAGGCTGTCACCGGAGCGGCTGCAGCTTGTGTCATTAACTCTGGCTATGGGCGCTATGCAATAATCCACACTGCCTATTGTGAAATATATTCTATTATCCCAGTATTCATATTCTAGCCCAGAACATTTGGAAAAAGAAGTATAGCAATATAGCACATGTCGCTGCTGTTAAGTCTTTTTACTAGTACAAGAATGATGTTACTGCTTAGGGCTTCTGAATTATTACTATTTGAGAAAACGCTATTTTAAATCAAATTATCTTAGTTGCATTATAAGACATAATTTAATTTTTCTGTCAGGCAATGTAAAGACAGTATAAGTAGAAATAGACAGAGTTGACAAACTATTTATCCATTCTCAAGTCCTTATAACTTCTCTTCCTCACCTTAAAGAACAACACAGTTTTCAACTCAAACTGCTGTTTTTGGAGCGCTTCATTTTTATTTTTTTGTTTCAAAATGTTTTCCAATTAAGCTTGTAATTTATTTTTGGTGTTTGATAGACATGCTTATTAAATTGGCATCCAACTACTTAACCAGATGCAATTTCCCCTTTATTCTCAACAGCAGGCTCGTAATTATTCTTGCTTGTCATAATTATTTTTTTTGCCTTGAGTGAATCTTATCCTTATGTTCTGCCAAATATGCCATAGCTTATTACAAATATCTAAAAATATAGTGCTGAGCATGTGTGCCTGGAGATTTCTGTGGAGCATGAACACTCCTGCTGTTTGATCCTTTTCTTCCATTTGTTCATGGGGGGGGGGGACGCCTTGCTATGTGAACCTGCATGTACTGTACAGCATATATTCTGTGCATTTGTCTCATAAATGTTCATTTGTTTCTTTCAGCTGCGAAGACGAGCAGACACTCGAGGCTGCGTTTTCCTCAGCAATAAGGTAAGAGGCTGCTAATGTAGACGTGAAGGCACATGGTGCCAGAACGGCTCTCCTGTCATCTGTTTGGTCTGTAGCTGGATAGGTTTCAAAATGTCACTGCAGATGGCGTGTGCTGCAGCACCACTTGGGCATGAAAGGGAAGTAGCGGATGCAGGATTTGGCTTTTCATTAGATTAAAGTGCGAAATCAAACATAGGAATAACTGCGATGGGAGCATTGTCAGTACTTGATGTTGTTTGCACTAACACGTTTAATTAAAATCTCATTCACCCTCACCTGCTCTTGTATTGATGCTACATTTCACCTCACGGGTATTCATAACGCTCCTGGTAGTTGGGTTACATTAAGTATGGCTGATACTGTAATACTGTACTGAGCTGTACTGGAGAGGTTCTACCTTGCATCAGTGACGCTGTCGGTGTACAATTACATCAACTGCTCTGTTGTGTGCTACATGTTTGCCCTGGCAGCTGATCGGGGCGGGGAGCACTTTCCAGCTGTCAGGGAGCCATATGGATGCATACTGTGCAAGTTTTCATCCCGCAGGCTCTTCTCTCTTCTGTTTTTAATTGCAGCGGTGGCTTCTGTTTGGTTTCTTGCACTTGGGCACCTCTTTTCTGGTTTTATAAGTATTTCTGTTCACTGACACGATCACAGAAATGCGTGTTGGAACCACGTCATATGTACTTCACCTGTATGACTCAGCTGGAAGCGTGACTCAACAGTCCAGCTGAAATGAAACCATCTACTTCCGCTCCAGTTGTGTTTACCCTGTGTGTGTGTGTGAGAGAGCCAGGCATACCTGATTTAGAGCTGTTTGCCAAGTACGCTCCATCAATTACCATTTGATCTCCTGCTGACACAAAACATGATATTAATCGCTTTTAGGTAACTAGCAGTAGTCAATAGATTTTTAATAAATTAAATATGTGTGTGGGCCTTCATACGCGTCTGCCTGACGACGTGCAGCAGTGTACATTTTCAAGCTGACTCGATTCGCTGCTTTCTGAGGGCAATTAACTGTTAGCATCTGGTGCCCAGCTTCTCTGTAACCATGCTCCACTCCACAAATGAGTTTACAGTTGCTGTGTGTTTTAGCTTTCCAGCAGTTAATGAGCTCGGATGTAGATCTGTGTCATGCCGCGCTTATGTAAACAGCCAGGACTCAACATTCTGGAGCTAGAATCTGACGAGGGCGCAGGTTCAAAAAGTGGCTCTCGGGTCAGAGGTGATAACATGCGAATGATCGCCTCCCTCACTCACGAGTGGCCTTCAGCCTTTTGGCTTTACACCAGCGTTTAACAGAAAGGTACAGGACAGAAAATAAATCTGCAAACTAGTGTTTAAAAAAAATTGTGTGAGAGGGGCATTCGGTTAAAAAATGAAAGGTTGGTGTGCTCTTTGTTTACAGTGACAATCTCTAAAATTTCAATCCTGTTTGACTCATCCTAATCCTAGGTCTAATCCTAGAGGTCGCATAAGGTTGGGGGCAGCAAAGCTAATTATTGTTGTTGTAATAACGCAGCCCTCCTCTTTTGTGAGCACCAGTGATCTGATTTTATGCTGCACACTACATAAGAGTGTGAACAGCAGGGCACATTGAAAGTAGTAGGTTACCTTGCTGAGATTTTGGAGGTGTGCACCCTGTGGCCAGCTCTTCATCTAAAGGCTCATTTAGAGTCCTGCAGGTTATAGACGCTGTAACATGCGCACCGTGTCTTTTTTGACGGTTGGGTTAATTTCAGTTTCCACACTTCTGAAGACGAGTCATACAAACGCTTGTGCCTTCAAACCTCCTCACTTAACCTTTCTTCGATGTGTTCCACCCTTATTGATCCAAATCAAATCAATTCAACATTTTTGGAGACGGAGAATCAGCCAGAAATACGAAGATGAAATACGCTACTACCAAGCAGACCGATCAGAAGTCTAAACCTCCTCTAACGGCTCTCTGTGGCTACTCCTTCTGGGTTTTCAGTGTCCTGAAATATTGTGAACTAATCCTCTCATCAAAAAATGACAAGTATGATTCTTGTCTTGCTATGTAGACACATTTTTTATGAATGATGTCCGTACACACTAATCCCACTGTAAAAAAAACACATTGCATTCCTTGTGACCACCTCATACTAACAATCGGATCGTGTTTTGCGAGTGAAATCCTTTTAATGTGAGTCACACTGACAGTAATGTTGCTCAGAAATAGATTGTGACTTACAAGACATTTCCATTCATAAAAGTTTTACATGACATGTGCCATTTAACGTGGAGGAATATAATAATTCAAACTACCAAAAATACATAAACGCTGAGAAGAGTCTTTCAGGCTTTCTCTCAATCTTGTGTTTTCCTTAAAAGCAAAAGTCTGTCTGAATCTGTCATGGCTGTGGACAGCCAGCGTGATTCCAGCCTCCACCAGCTGTTCACTGTCCTGACTGTTGACATTCTGAGCTGTTTGCTCACAGTTGATTAGTCTAGCATGAGCCTGGCTTATGAAGCCGTTTCGGGACAGACAGCAGAAAGTAAATCTTCATACAATATTTGCTCAATATCAGATCAGATTTTGTTGTCTAAACCATATTTATAAAGTGAATAAATATAGAGATCATTGGGCTTGAGCATCATTGAACAATCCGAGGAAACTTACTTACTTTTTATTTAGGGGTTTCGTGTCAGTAAATGGGCAAAAAAAACATTTTGCAGCAAATCGGCTTTCCATAATTTATCCATTTTGGAAGGAATCGAGTTTCAGCCACGCATTGCTGCAGGACCTCTATTGTTACATTTCCAAATGACTAGCGGACAGCTCTAACCCCAATTTAGGTATTTATTCACAACATGTTCCTTTGTTACTGTTACAGGCATAGTTTTATCCTCACTTCCTCAGCCAAGAGGGATAAAACATTTAACTGGAACTGGCACATCTTTGTTTCTTTAGTTACGGCTGGTTTAATCACTATGTAACACAGTTTATTACACTTTAAACATCCCAACCTTTCCACATGGAATTGCCCTGAGTGGATTATTGTTGCACTGTCAGCCACTTTTCTTGCCAAGAAGATCGATTAATTGTATAGGCCTGTAAGTGCAACTGAACGGCGTGGCCGTGTTTTACCGATTTACAAATGTCTGTCAGTGACCGAACACTTGACTCTAACCCACAGGACGCAGAGGATAGAGGATAGTGATCAGTTTGACATGGATATATTTATAGTATGTTATCTTAACATGGCAGCTGGACGGCTGCACCATTTCATCAAGTACTCTGTGGTTAACAGAGGCGTTGTACACTATGGTGACTGCAAAGGCAATGGTCATGTCTGACGATGACCAGATGTTGTGGAATTACTGAGTCATAGTGGCATCATTTAGCAGCAGTGCCAGATGTTCCCTAGACATAGCTCAGGGCTTTTCTTAGTGAAGAAAGGGGTGATGTCACACACTCCTCTCAGGAGCAGGGCCCTGTATACCTGCTTCATGCTAACATATTTTCCTCATAATTTAATTTTCTAACCAAGTTGCCTATAACTTGAATGAACAACCTGAGATTCCTGAGTGCTTTTGTAGCGTAGTTTCCAGTTGGAACTGAAACGTCACCGATATCAACTGATGCCAGCCTCGGGGTGCTGATGTCCCTTGTCATTTGGCTGGTGAACGGCCAGTTTATGTTTCTGGGAGCCTCGGTCTAGGTGGCTTACTGGCTCCTGACCACATCTTACCCGGACTCTTTCACGCTACCACTGCATTCCTTCCACTGCCAGACGTTTTATGGGCAAGCGGCGGTCATGTCCTCCTGGTGGGGGGTAACTGAGGCCATCACCACAGCAGCTGACTGGCACCACAGCAGTGAATCACCTGTTTTTCCAGGCAGTGTGGCTGTGTCATTGGGCAGAGTCGTGTAATCTGAACTGTATCTCTGCCAGACAGGACAGAACAGAACAGAAACCCATTGGCCTTCTTGGCATGCAGATCTAGACGTCTATCATGGGTCTCCCCCTTGTTATATTTCTGGTTCATTTGTGATAGGATCCAATAAATGCACCCCCTCCCACTACCAACAACCATCAGCGCAATGTACTAAACTGTTAATGTTGTACTTGTAGACACTGACATACCTGTATATTTGCCCAGTAATGATCAAACTACACCCGTTCCTGTTTGAGCCACTTCATCAGCTTTCATTATACCTCATTATACATCAATGCCGGTACTTTAGTCACAGTCAGCCGCTGCCACATCAGTGACATAATTACTAAAATCATCCACAAATTTGACTCATCCGTGTAGTATTTGTATCGGCAATCTCTTTATGGTACAGAAAGCCGGGGCTTCATTATCGAGGAAAGAGATCCTGACCAGAATTATCCCTGCACTTTAGCTAAACCACCCAGTCCCACAAGAAACGCAGTCCAGTAATGACTCTGTAGAACAGGCAAGTTGTATCGACTCACCATAGTGTGAGTTGTCCACATAATATGAGGGCTTAGGAATCTGTATGTGTCATGAGTACATAAGACTTAACAAGACTTAACTTTATAGAGACTTTTAAACATCTCGCTTTCATTTTCGCCTCAGTATCTTTGAGATCCGTGTCCTGCAATTTTAGATTCACAATGAAGGAATTTATCAGTATCAGATTCGGCACTATGATGTCACCAGATCTAGGACGTGTCCAAGAAAGAACATGTTCAGATGAAAAAGACAAGAAAGTGTTGATGCCAAGAACAAACACGGATCACTTTCTTTTCCCCCCAAAAGGGAGAGACAAAAGTTCAACACATGCATTAAACATGACGAAGTAGTAGAAGTACAGGGACCAAATATACTTAAAGCCCTTTTATTATAGATGACATCAGACCAAGTATTATAGTGACATTAAAATACTTGTTACTAGTTGTGTGCTTGCCTACTTCATGTATCTAAGAGGAACATTGTGTTATTTCTTACCCAAAAAGCTGCATTGTCTGGTAATGAAACCTAAAATGTCATGAATCCAGAGTAGGAAGTATTTTCCTCCGACACTTTGGGAAGTATAGTGGCACAAAATGGAAATGCTGTAAGCAGCCGTGCAGACGGATGGGATGAATTATAGGCCGGTGTACCACTTTGCTTCAGTCATTTCTCCCTTAACAACCGACTTTTCGCAACAAGCCGTAGCTCTAAGTGAAGTCTGTTTGGAGACAAATTGTAGCTCTGTCAGAGCCGGGGAAGGCGAAAGAAACACGGGAACGGAACATACGACGCTGCAAAGCACTGACAAAAATGTGGGGTGAGTAACATTTGATCCAACTATCAGGGTGGTCTGGGTCTGGTTTGGTGACTCTTGCATTTCTGTGTCACTGATGGATGCTGCTCGGCTTTGCGACGGCGCGTTCAGAGAGCTCGGTGGAACGGGAGGACGTGGTGCTGAGAGAAAGGGCTTTGTAGACAAATGACTGGTCCCTTTATTTACCCCGATCTGTATGGGGCCTGCATTTCGGCATAAATATCAGATGACAATTGTTTTAGTGAGTGCTCATAATTAATCTCTCATGCATTGCTGTTGATACACATTTCATCCCCAGCCCAGAAACTTGTTGCAGCTTTGGCTTGATGCAGCTCTTTGGCTGAGAGAGGCCAAGGAAGCAAAAAGCAAAAGAAGAAAAGAACTGCATTCATGTCTTTTTAAAAGGTGGCCCCACTTGGCTCCGTATGCTCACTGGTGTTTGACAAGAAAAGGGTTTGATTAAGCTCCTGGAACTGATTGCAGGTTTTCACTTTTTCTCCCTCTCTCGATAAGTATGTGTATTCCCGTTCGCAATCACAGTGTCACTCTGAGGGCAAAATGAGAAGTCCATCGTGGCCGGAGGCAACAAGTAACAGAAAAATTGATGATGGTGATGTTTGCGACAGTGTGTTGGGAAAAATCTGCTGATAGAAATGAACAGGTGCTTTCAGCTTCAGCTCTGTAGGCCACCAGAGTAGCTTTGATACTTCTCGAGCTTGAATGACATGTTTGCTCAAAGCAGGTTGATAAGTTCAGTTTTCTGATCAGGCTATGAATGAACTGCATGTAACGTAGCTCTCTCTCTCTCGTCAGCAACCGTGTTAATACACATATCTAGAATAATTTATTTATTTTTGCCCCACATCTGATAGAGATCTTTTAATATTTAGTATCAGACGATCTCAGCCCCGATCAGATCTTATATAAACAAAATGTCCTCCAGTGGAGCTTCATAAAGGCTCTTCTTATCTTTCTTGTCCTCTCCTAGATCTCATGTGCACACTGCGACTGTATTAAGTCCAATAAACAAGGCTGTCAAAGTTAATGCAGTATCAAGAGGGTAGCTCCTACTTCAGCTCCAACAGATGGTGAAATGCTGTCTTGAGGGAACGTTTCTCTTCTTTAAACACAGCGTTTCACTTTTTGTTTTTAGTGTATTCTGTTTTATTCTTTGTTTGGGGGGGGGGGCTGGCAGTACTGACTGACACTCTTCTGCTACCACTTGGCCAAAGAGAGAGAAGTTGTCGTCTTCTTTGTCATTTTAACACTACAGGGGTATAGTTTTGGTTTATGACCCATAAATAGCTGAGCAAGATTGTGCATCTCAATCGTGATACTGTTGTGGACATCCCTGGATTCATTGATTTATTGATGATCTAATGGTTTCATTCATTCATCAGGGATTACAAAGTACTGAGAAATAATTTGGTAGATTACTAGTAATTCATTGACCTCAAGAAATGCAATGAAAACATTTGTTTCCCCCACTTTTGAGGCTACGCCTCAGAGTGAATTTCATCAGCTGATCACAGCCTTGGCTGCTTTTAAGAACAAACATCTTTGATAAACATCGCACATTTTCATATTTTATTTTTTATACTGTCATATTCACAAATACGTAGCACATCTTTAGTGTTTTCTCATTTCCATACCTTATAAGACAGATCAGATGTTAGTCAGCCCACAATCGGCCTCTGTAACCACGGCAACGTGCATTTGAGGTTGGATCCGTATTCTAAACGGAAAACAAAATCTTGGTCTTCAAGGGAAAACTGCAGTGTGGGAATAAGTGAGGGTCGTAATAAAAGACTAACTCATAAACGTGTTGTCCTGCGCAGCCACGCTCGCTCTCAAGCACCTCGTCAAAGTTGATAGCTGTGTGACAAATTGTGCCAAATGCTGGAGGAGGCTGTGGTTCATGGCAGCATATTTCAAATAGATTCCCTCCTTCTGGTTAAGACGCCGAGTTGGTCCAGGTTCGCTCCTCTCATGATTTTCATTCTTGGAATCATTCATCTCAGCCTGAGCAGCTTTTCCATTACTTTTTCTTCACTTTATGGGAACATAAAAAACAAACAAACTAGGCAATAACCGTGCGATGATGCAGGCGCGTTGGATATTTAGGACTGTTCAGCCCTCCACTGTGTGAAAGCCGACACCTGCGCTGGAGACTGGAGCCGCTGCTGACGGAGATACATCACCTGGCTGTCCCTGTTTGCCGAGCTTGTTCTCTCTCTCTCTCATACAAATGTGCTCATGCAAACACACGCAAGGAGGCAAAGCACTTGTAGTTTCCGTCCCCTGACCTCTACCAGGTGGATAATTATGTGCACAGCCGCCAGAGAGGCGGATATGAGCTTTGTGTACCCAACGTGTCTTTGTGAACACGAGCCTGCAATTAAACTCTGGGCGTTAGTGTTTTGTTAACTATTGTATAGTTAGCCCTCTGGTATTTCAGTGAAGCTATAAATCCAACAGCATTTACATTGTGATCAGGCACATGACATTTTTATTCTATAGTCCATTCTGTCCGCTGGCATTAAAATAAAAAATTAGAATGGGATCCGTGGACGCATCTCCAAAGCTCTGCTTCTCCTTCTGCTAACACGTCATTATCAGCATTTTCTCCGAGGCTTAAATACGTCTGAGGCTGTGGGCTTTAAATGTTTTAGTATGTTTGCTCTAATGCAGACAGAGGAAAACAACCTTGTGGAACCCAAGTGTAAATATTCACTGTGGAGTTCACCTTGAAAGCTGATGCATGTGCGCCTGTTATTCCAAACGGATCCCTCTGTGTGGCAAACACTCTTTGAAACATTTGAAAGGCTCGTGGCATCCAGTCTGACTGGCTTCATGTGCGATGAAGTAAAAACAAGAAAAAAGTAACAAATAAATGTGTCGATTATGTGCTGGTGACACAAAAACCATGCCAGTGGAAAGTCAGTAAGTATCCTAAGGACACATGTCTTGACCATTCCCCATTCAGCACCTTTTCATGGCAGATTTCGCAATGTTTCTGTTTAGGTGGCCATGACTTTTACTTTTTCTTACCGTGACTTTTATGAACCTCTAGTAAAAGTAGGAAGAAAGATGGACCACCTTAGCAGGCTGGAGGGGAGGTGGCTCCATTCATTCACGAGGCCTTTCATCCCGGAGGGTAACGTTTTGATTCAGTGTTGAGAAACATTTCATTTCATTCTTACACTTTCATTCTCACTCACAGTCTTTGTTGGGTTTAGGAAAAGACCTCAACTGAAATACACCCTTTCAGATATGTGGTGCAGATATGAATGTCAGTACCCATTCAAATCTGTTACTTTCAAAGTCTATGTGCCGCAATAAAAGGACTTAAAACACTTAAATTACTTTTCTTGACTATTTCATGAACTCCCATAGAGCCAGGTTAACAGAGCCCAGAGACGCATGCTGAGTAGAATACAGAGCCGGGTGTCGGTGCTTGACTCAAATGCACTTAACAGTATTTACTCAGTTCCCCGCTCTGTATTTTCCTTTAACGCTGGAGTCACAAGGGCACTCTTTTGACCTCCTGTCCAATGCCGTCGCATTCAGCCTGCTGGTTGACGGTGACCTCATTCTGAACTGTGCCGGTTTGGCACACAGTTCCTGTGTGTGTGTGTCTGGGGCTGTGTGGTTCAGGACAGTTTCAATTCTGCTTGACGAGTGGTCACAGAGAGAGCCTTGAATGTCTTGTTTGCACTGCATCTACATGGACCTGGAAGGACTTTTTGTAGATCTGCACCTAATTGGGAAACACGTTGATACTGATTCATCACGGAATAATAATAATCCTGTGTATATGTGTCTGTGCAGTTGAGAAAATATGACTATGAAAATACTTTTCCGGTAGAGGAATAGAAGAGGCCAGCAAGCTGTCAGATGTGCAAAGGGCGCTGAGAACAAAGAATGCTCTGAATTTAAAGTGTTTGGAGGGTGGCATTTTTTTTTTTCTCTTGGGCTTTTACAAATACATCAAAATATGAACAAAAACAACAAGGAACTGATTAATGAGTGTACTTTTCTACTGTCTCTGGTTTACCTCCAGTTGTAGCATGTTGAGCTATTGCTCCATTATTGTGAGCTTGATTGAAAATACAGATTTTAAGCCACAAATGTCGTATTCACCACAGAATGAAAAATTATTTGTTTTAGCGTTCTTTTGTCCCAGGTCTTGGTAACGGACATGTCTAATTAAAACTTTTCATCCCTGCGTACGTATCATCATTTGTCACAGCGTTGGAAATGGGCTTTCTTCACAGTCCCATTGATTTAGAATACTGAACAAATGAGTTTCCAGTGGCCCTCGTCCCGGCTGTGTCCCCTGGGGGCTGTGTTTAGAGTGAATTCCACTGTCATATGATAAGGTTCGATTTTGCTGCACGTGTTGCCGTTTTAATTGGCGGGACCAAGTTGCGTTGCTTTAGGTGAGAAATGAAGACGCTTTTAATTAGAAACTTGTGATATAATTGTGTGTCTATCTGGAAGCTAAAGTGCTAAATTAAAAGCTGATGTTACGAGGGGAAACCGCGTGGACACGTCTGCATTATCCACTTTGTCTTTGGTGTCAAATCTAGGTTACTAACACGTTCTGGCCAAATATTGAACAGGGACCCTGGTCTAGAGATGCTCTTTGATTGGCCTGTTTGACTCGTGGGCTGTTCTATTATTGGATTAGAGGCCATGTTACTGTAATAGGGCCTGGGCGTTCCCAGCAGGCACTGCTCTGCCTCATTGATCTATTGAACAATTGCTACATGTTCCAGTGCTCGGTCTCATTTTCCTTTTTATCTCATGAAGCCCTTTGCCTGACTCTAAGCCTGACAGTTTTCTCTAAATGAAATCGAATTGTGTGTGTGCACAGTGACAAAATGTAACCTGCTCCCCTCTAACTCTTTGGAGTTGTCTGTGAAATGCCCCCGTCTCCTCTGGTGTGACGGCCGCGTCAAGGCGCAAACGCCACAATGCTTAACACAAATGGTACTGACAGCTCACAATCTTTGGCGTCTGTCAATATTTGTTCTTGTGGATTTAATCCTCGTCTCAGCCAATAGTGTGTGACCTTGCACAGTAAGATTTACTTAAGACTTACTTGCATACCTTTCAAGAAAGGATCAGTTATTTTAAATGTACTGTGGTTTGTATGGGTAGGTATTTAGTTGAGTCTGTGCCACTCTATGCAAGAGTTCGCCTTGACTGCTTAGACTGGCGCTACCTTCACCAGTTACAGCAGTACAATGCAATAATCCAATGATATATTATCACAGGTCTACACGTTTAGATTTAGAGATGCTTTAAGTACATGTTTCTGATATTTTTTATGAACAGCTCCCTCTACCTTGCACCATTCACAGATTTAAGATTTACTTTTGAATGTGTTCATGTGCAGCCTTTTGGCCCAGGGAACACAACAATCAGCTTTGAGTTCTTTGACATCAGCTTGGTGTGTCACTGCCTTTACTCCCCCATACCCCGAGGTGGGCATATTCCATGTATATATTCTCAGCAATGTCATCTATAAGTGCATATCATATTTTAACAACCCTTTTGTGACTTTTTATTCTGAATTGTTGCGAGGCACAAGTTTTCCCGTACCATTACAGTTCTAGTCAGTACACAAGTGAACTAATTTAAATGTGTTCCACGTTGCGTTACTTTCAAGTCTGTCGTGGGTATTCACAACTGTCATTGACAAAATGACCCATGCGGGGTCCTTCCCTTTTGGTCCTGGCAGCTCTGAAGCTGAAGGGTACTACGGTATCAGGTTTCCTGGGGGGCCTCACTGATACAATGTCTCTAGCAGCAGGTCGATGACATCTTCAAATATGATACTAAGGCTAAGATACGCCGCCAGGGCTCCTTTGTTGGTGGCTATGTGTTTTCTCTTTACTGCAGTGGATATTTGTGCTCGTCTGTCCTACATGTGTTGTACTTCAGGTTCAGTTTCGGTTGTCTTATTTTATACTTAGGTATGCCACCATGCAGACAAACAAAATGTTTTTCCCAAAGGACAGACATGTTAAAAATAAGTATACAAAACCAGCCCTTCGTCCCAAATTCCCCAGCCCAAAACATTTATGCGGTTGAAAACTGGTCTGGGGTCACTTTGTTGGGAACCTGTTTTGTTCCGTCAAAGGGACAATGAAATCCTTTGGGCGGGTGATTGTGACGTAGCCTAATTGTATTTGCCACATACTTGCAGAGGTATTTTATTTCTCCATATTGGTCGAAACATGGCCCTCAATGAATTTCAAATGACACTTTAAGGCACTCATTCTGATAATTAACAAAAAGAAAGTAAACCCTGAAACATGCCACAGTGTTGAGACACAACTGACCTGTGGCCTTCATAAAGTTTTTCCTTTTCACAGAATAAGGTGAGCTTGACCAAGAAACCACGCTGATATTTAGCAGGCATGACGTGTCGGCTATCATTTTTACCTTTTTTAGTTTAGAGTGTTACCATTAACCTTCACTAATTACCACTAGGAAGAGCAGCCTGCTAATGGAGAGATCATTAGAGTTGACAAATATTTCCAACCCTGAAGTCATTCTGCTGCCGAGGCTAAACAAACTCATCTAAAACCCATTTTTGCCACTGTCAAATCAGCATGGCGTGTAGTTATGGAGATGACCCACTCGTCGTCATGTGACTTCAGTGAAGAATATGTATTTCTATACATATTATATGAGGGCTACTCACCATCTGCTGTGGTTTATCTCTAAAAATCCCCATCTATTATTTAACAAAAGGCCAGTTGGATATGATTAACGTGGCCCAGGATGAGGTTCTGCTGTCTGTCGTTGGTGCAAACCACATGGAAATTGTTGCCAACGGTACAGAGTACTGTTGAATATTCTTTGTTATGTGAGCCTGCAGTGGATCAAAGGAGTGTAGGTGTAACTGGTGCAGTTGAGTTTGAAGTCAGGTGGGGGATGGAAGTTGTGCCTATGTATTATCATGTGGGAGTGTAAAGTGTATTAATGATTATGCATTTATCTATCTCTATCTGTGTTATTTTTTCACAGACTGGTGGTTCATTAGTGTGTGTGACTCCTCTTCCTCTGCTCTAGGGGTTGTTTTTGCTCTAAATTTTTGAGCAATTATTAGCAAAAGCTTCCTGATGTTGTGCCAGTTTGAGCTTCTCTTGTTTGTCAGAAAATTGTCACTGAGGTCGAGGAACAAAGCTGAAAGGCAGCGACGCGAGGTAGACGGATAAAGCTGCAGACTGACAGCACCCCGGTGCAGCAGGTGGATGATACGTACAGTCGCATAAAGAAGGTAAATAAAGCGTGCAGGAGGCAAACAGACGGGCCTGCATCCAGATGGATCCACCAGGATGGAGACGGATGATGACAAGAGTGAAATAGCAGACTGCTGTAGTCATCACTGAAAATGCGTCTCTCCTTCATCTCCTCAAGTGGAACTCAGGATGAAAGTGGTTTATGAGGCCTGCTTTATTAGTTCCCTGCAGTGCACAATTGGGAATTCTGCCTAAATTCTGCTTCTGGGCCTGTAATTATATCAACTTATTAGTTTTAACTGACCTCAAAAGGCTCTTTGCCCTATGAAATGCCAAATCCAGTATTGGCTAATGATGCAAAGTTTTACATATTGAGTTACCGGATGAAAGGTATTTGAGTATGACTAACAAAATGGCATTCAAACTGAATGTCTAGTCGTTTGGTCCAAATTAAAATATCTCAAAAACCTTTGGATGGAGTGGGTTGCACTGCCCACACAGCAAATATAAATGACTTTGGGGATTTAATTTTCCGTGAGGGATAGCATGAGGTTAACATTCATCCCTTTGAGTTAAATAGTCAAAGGGATGCAAACTGTTGATTGGCATAAAATGTGGTACACATTCACTTCCCGTAGATGATGAATTTGAAAAGTGATGATGCATTAACCTTTGCACTTTTGTGATCAGAAGACCAAAAAGACTTTGTGTTTAAGGCTAATTAGGATGCTAACCAGATAAACTTAGACCCAAAAGAGCTGCCAGACAGAGGTTGTGAACTGGTTTGGTTTTGTCTTCAGCTTGTTTGGAGAAAATATCTGGCAATATCGGCAAGCTGCATGGGCTGCAATTGTTCTTTAGCCTGGCGTAGTTGGCAGAATTTGAGTCCTTTCACATGCTAATTAGATTTCATTTGGAGGCGCCTTTGGAATTGCCTTGCATTCAACTGGACAGTTCTTCAACCAATCGGAGCCTTTTGTTGCAAACTAATTCAATCCAGCGTTGTTCAGATGACGTGTGTGACTATGTCACTGTTACTATATATCCGTCACAGCATAAAGCCCCGCCCTAACAAGGTGATTGGCCCGGTAGCAGCGGTTCCAGACGAGCTTTCCAACGCAACTGTGGGCGAGGTAGTTTTTTTGTGCCTGGCTATAAACCTGTTAGTTTCTGTTGTGGATTGACTCCCTTTTGCAGCCAGCCTCAAGTGGCCCTTTAAGGAGCTTCTTCCCACTTCATTGTTCTTTTCATCTTTCAACCCCTGGTCTTGCTGCTTGGCTGACTCTGATGCTAGAGACGGTTTTGGTACCTCAGTTATCTTTACAGATGCCATAAAAGATAAACAATGTACAGCTCATCCATAAAATGGGTTATAGCGTTAATGTTGTGATTCTTTTAAAATTTCTGCACTTTATACACACCAAATATGAGGGAGACATTTTTCTAAAGGAAAGAGAGTTGTTGTATGTTGTACGCAAGATCACTGAGGCGTGTTTGTTAGCACTCACTGGAGCCATGTTCCTACGTTCCTAATGATTTGGTGCTACTCTTGTGTTTTGGGAGGGGGCTTTACAAATCACATTTGATCTCAGCAAATCCTTTCTCATCGGCGGGAAGCGAAAATGTATGATAGGATGCTTTGGTGGTAATCTGGCTTGGATGGAGACCCTGCTTTGTCTTGATGTGAGATGAAGGAGAGATTTACCTTCATGTTTTTTATTTTTTTTTAATTATTGGGAGTGTCTTGCTCGCAGTCAAGATCAGAATTCGCTTTGCTGTGCATGATTTGTGTTTAATCAGGTACAAAGCTTGATGTTTAATAAGCCGACGATGTTGTTTGGCTGCGTTTGTTTATGAGTCAAAGCGGTCCTTATTGTGAATGTGTTGTTTGTGTGCAGGGAAATAAATTAGAATCCACAGAGGGTTCACATCTTGCACAGGCTCAGAGGGTTTTAGGGATGGATAAATAACCCACGATGTGTGACATAACCACTTTTCATATTACGGCTGAGACTAAAAGAAATTTGAGGCAGTTTTTTTTATATATATATATACAGTATATATATATAGAAATATATACATTGACCTGCAATTTACACACTGAACATTTCACTTAAGTCCTCAGATATTCACCGAGGACTTTCTTTGCAATTATTGTACTGTTAATTTGTTAATCTTACCAGAGTGAGTGGGATGGACGTTATGGAATAGGAATTCAGTTCCTCGGTTGTAGTACTATTTGGGATGATTTGGAAAAAGTGCAAAGAGTAACGCTCAAACAAAAAGATTCGGTGATTTCCATGTGTCGCCAAGCAATTTCTCCATGTCTGGGAGAAGTTGCAGTGCAGTCTGAAGGTCTGTGTTTAGTTCCATCACTTTCAAAAGCCTCTGAATGGGTGACACAACCATTACGGGCGCAGCAAATCAATTGATACATTCAATGAGACGATTCGATGAATGATGGAGGAGCATACAGTACACACTGTGTTTCATGTCTGCAAATAAGCCGGCAGTGGTTGATGGTGTCGCTGCCTCCGCTAACAGGTCATCATTGTTAGTTTATCATTCTACGTCCTGCATGCTTCCTCTTAATCTCCAAACGTCCTCTTGCCGTTTCTTCCACCTTGTAAAGATTGATGTTGCAGTGATCACTGTGTAAAAGAGGAATATTAAATTATGACTTTGTGTTTGTTGACCTCCCCCAACAAACTGTGCAAAGGTTAAAACATAAAGATCACCAAGGCTCCAGTTGCCGATCTAATCAAAACAGATAAAGGTGTTAAATGTCTGCAACAGTAATTCTGAATCAGATGCTGCAGATACTTTGCGGATTCATGCAATGACGCAGAATTTCTAGCATTTAAAAAATGCATCTGTGTGCTTGTAAATCACCCTAAGCCCTGACTGTGTCTCCACAAAGTCACTTCTCTTATTTTTAGTGCACCGAATCAGACACGGGAGACGCTGGTTTGCTGTGAAGGATGTTGGCAAATCACCACTGAATGGTGAGGATCACAGTCATACCTTTCCTTGGAAACCGTGTTGCGCTCTAACTGTGTGAGCGAATGCCAGCTGTTGGGAAAGTGTTTGGCTTTGGCCCAACCTGCCGTCAACATGATGAAGACGAAGCCCAGTGCAATAAATGAGATATCAAAAAGCTTTAAATACTGCTTAAAAACCTTGTTATAACAGTTCATATTTACAGAAAAAGTGCCAAGCTGAGACAGAATTACACAACTCTCAACTCGTCATTACTTGGAACAATGTCTGGTTTTATTGTTACCCGTGCTAGTTTCTTCTTACTGAGGTGTACTGTCAGCACAGATAGACAAACACCTTCACTCCTCTGCGTGAACATATCTCACATGGGATCTAGATTCTGAACGTCTCGGTCAGGGTCAGCAGTCGGCAGGGCAGAGGACAGGCTGGCTGCTTCAGCCATGGCCCGTACTGACTTCTGACACCCGACCTCTGACCCCCGTCTCTGCCACAGAGCAGCTCTGTGTTCCCATTGGTCCCAGACAGGATGTGTTCTGTTGGTGGAGTCGTAACACTCTTCTCATTTTGTCGTCCTCCATTTAGTTGTGAACCAAAGTAGTGTTACAAAGTACAGAAGCTTCTTTCTGGTTATTTTTAATAAACTGAATAATAACTAAAAAATGAAAAATACAAGCAGATTTATTACTACGTGTGATTTGTTATGATGTATTATGAGACATAATTATATTTAATAATTGTTCTCAGTCACTAATCTTGGTCCAACCTGCTACGTTAGCCATGACTGAGAAAAGTGTGGAATCTAGAGTCTTTAAAGTGCTTGTTTGATGTGTTAATATTTAATTCCTTTAGTTTTTTCCCTTTATGCCGCTGGAACCGAGTCACAGGTGTTTTTCTCTTTATGTGTCAGCTTGTTCAGAATGACAGCGTGTGAACCTTGAACCTAATATACAATTTTAGTGAGATTTTAAATTGCCTGCAATGAATCGCCAGTGAACAGGTAACAGGCTGACAGATATACGTTTGTGTTTTGGTCCACCGTCTGTTTTTCTCTTGGTTGGAGAATATGTAGCGTTTTAACAATGTAAGACCTGCGCTGGCTTTATCTGCAATAACAAGCTGGAAATTGCTCCGCCGCCTGCGTATATGTGAAGAACATTATGTTTGTTCAGGCTTTTCTTGATGGGTTTTGGCACCGGGCAAAGAAACGACAAGATTCAAACAGGTTTTTACCCACTCAGTATGAAAAAAAATAATAAAATACAACAAAGATTGTGGAGAGCTGCTCGGTCGCTTTCATTTGTTGTGGGTTGCTTTGCTGCCTTACCTTTTTAAGTCCTTTGCACAGTCTTTGTCTTTGTCCCCCAGTGGGGACCAGATGGGCCATTTTCAAAAAGTGATAAATTTGTTGTCAGCTCCTGTGTTTTATGAAGCATAACAATGGCCTGGCTGTGCACAAATGAGCACTTTCTTCGCATTCATAAAATTTCATCGTTTATGACGGCGCGAGGGGGAGACATTTTTCTCGAGTGTGTGTCACAGCACGCTGACCTACAAGAAGGCACAGATGCGTGGAAGTGAAACTGCTTTTAGGTATTGCTTTTTCAAGCCCGAGAATAAAAAAGTAGATATTTTCTTGAATCCACACCGGCTTTATAGTGAGACTTAAGATCAACCTGTTTGCATGAGACTTGTGTATCAGACTAGGTGTGTACAGTGCGCGTGTGTAACAACAGAGAGGTTATTCTCCTCCTTCAACATCTGGCCCATTTATCCCAGTCAGTGAATTTCGTCCCTGTGCTCAAATTTTAAATTTCCTGTCCACATGCCATCTAATGAACCTCTTCTCTGTTCTTTTTTTCCTGCAGGTGTAGCTGCAGCTCCCGCCCGCACCGCTTGCCAAGATGGTGGCGCTGTCGCTGAAAATCTGTGTGCGCCAATGCAACGTCGTGAAGACGATGCAGTTTGAGCCCTCCACCGCCGTCTACGATGCCTGCAGGATCATCAGAGAGAGGGTCCCGGAGGCTCAGACTGGACAGGGTGAGCGCTACAGGCAGGCTCATATATACGGCATAGAGGCTCATTACAGCTATAGTGATATATATACGTCAATCATGTAGTCTTGAATACTTGGTAGCTTTCCATTTTCTTGACCTATCTGTTCCACTTTCTCTATACCAACATCATCGTTCCTCTTTTTCACTCTGCCATTTGTACAGACATGCATGAAGCATTTATTTTTTACGCTGTGTAAAATGAAACATTGTTCAGCATTTTCCCCTGCGCTCTACGTCTGCTGCTCTGGGACCATTAGGAGCTTTCGGATCACATGATTCTGGGGGCTTTCAAGTAATGACGAGAGCTATGTACCTTTAAGGGCTTTTCAGACGGCTTGCAACCAGTATAGCAACATCACTTAGTCCCAGTGTCACAAAATCATCACATACTGACTCATTAAAACCAAGACGTATGTACTTCTGTTCTGTCGTTTACACAGCTATCGGTTTCCACATTCCTGTTTAAAGACTTGTTACCAGTGCTGCTGTTATGTCACCATGTCAGTCAACGTTCCTCTAGTGCTGGAAATACCTAAGTAGGAGCTATTAAAAAAACAAAACAAAAACGTTACGTTTAGTTCTTGCAGACACACAAAATAGGAGGTGCTGCTTCCAGCATTTAGAGGAACCATGTCCTATCCTGGCATACTGAATCAGTTCTGTCTCGGTGACGTCTAAAAGGCTCATGTTTCTTCTTATTGCTTTAGCTTCAGACTACGGCCTGTTTCTTTCTGATGAAGACCCCCGGAAAGGCATCTGGTTGGAGTCTGGAAGGACACTGGACTACTACATGCTACGCAACGGGGTAAACACGGCAATGTGATCCACCCAAACATACACGCAACACAAGCACAACTATGGAGTGAATGTTTACATTGAGCCGTCTAAAGCAAACACTGTTACCTTGGGAGCTGCGTGTGACTGAAACCCCGGAGAGGGATGTGTGAATAACACACGATGGGCAAACTCAATCAACGGCACCCAGGGGAGTTCAGTGGGCATCCCTGGACATATACATACACCAACAACACTCACAGCTTATGTTATCTGTATCGTTTATGCTGCATCTAATCATTGAAACTATATCCACATGTTTCAATGGCTGTTTAATGAGGTCTAAATCAGTATGATGATTGAGAAGAATCAGCCAAAACATTAAACTGACAGGAGAAGCAAATAACATTGACATCATTAACATCTTGTGACAGTGTTCTGCTGGGAAGCATTTGGACCTGACATTTATGTGGATGTGACTAAGACATGTAGCCCCCACCTAGACCAGACCAGGCACCCCCACCTCATAGCAATGACACTTCGTGATGGCAGCAGCCATCCCCATCAGGATGCAGCCTGACACAGACACACACAAAAAAACGGTTTAGGAACAACTCAAATTCACTAGAACAAGTCTGATCCACAGAGGCCCCTCCCCTCAACCCGTAGGACCCAAGGCCCCCAATAACAACATTCTGTTGCCAGACACCACAGGACACCCTCAGAAGGCCCATGTCCTTTCACTGATGAGTCACAACTGTTTTGGAGGCACAAGGGAGACTTAAACAATATTAGGAAGGTGGCCATGTGTTAATGTTATACTGATCTCTGTTTAACAGTTTCAAACTAAAGGGAACCAGTTCCTGAAACAACTGGAAACTAATAATCATACACTGGAACTGTACATGAGATGAATGTGAAACTAAAATAATGTGATGAATCTGAATATCACGACAATGAGGGCATCCATAAACCCCTTTAAAAACCTTTTGCAGCCAGCTGTAGATCGCTCGCCAGCCTGTCCTTAAAGTCTCTGATCCCTGCAGCCAAAGGCTTGGCTTCTCTGTGTAGCTGTGAAGCACTGCCTCTCAGTACATTTGCAGTTGTGGTTGTGCAGCTCTAAATGTCTTTTTTTCCCCCTCTTCAAGTTCCACCAAAGGCAACCCAGGTAGAAAGCTTGACTGTGACCAATTGCTCTGAACCAAATCTCTCCTCATTGTTGTGATTGGAAGGGAGCGGTGGGCTGTGATAGGCAGCCGTTAAATCGGGTTTTCTGGTGTATATTCGCCCCAGGATACATTTGATCATTTTCTTAGCTGTTACTTTGGGTCTTCTCTCTTACTCTCTCTGTGTGTGTATCTTTCTTTCGTACATATAATTCCTGCTTCCCTCCTTTCAGCTCCTCTTTGCTATCTCTTCTCATATTTCCCCTCTTCTTTTTGTCTTTGAGCAGGATATTCTTGAATACAAGAAGAAGCAAAGACCCCAGAAAATCAAAATGTTGGACGGGGCAGTGAAAACCATCATGGTGGATGACTCCAAGACAGTGGGGGAGCTGCTGGTGACTATATGCAGTAGAATAGGTACGTTGCATTGCTTTGTATTTGTCGAAAAAGTGACATTAAATCGTACACCATCCGAGGTTTTACAGACATAACAGACAAATGGTACGAGAAACTCGAAAAGCCTTACGGGAATCATTTATTTGCCCCTTGACCTCAGGCATCACCAACTATGAGGAATACTCCCTGATCCAAGAGACGGTGGAGGAGAAGAAAGAGGATGGCATGGGCACGCTGAAGAAGGACAGGACACTGCTGCGCGACGAGAGGAAGATGGAGAAGCTGAAAGCCAAACTGCACACAGACGACGACTGTGAGTTCGAGACGGAAGCGGGCGAATGCTCTTCTGTAGGAATATTTATCACAGATAGACAGGTTTTACAGCTCTCTGTGGTATCTACCGCAGGAATTTGGGAGTAGTACATCTAGAACTCTTGACCTCCACCCCTCCCCACTGTTGCGCCCAAGGACTGTGTCCAAATTCACTCCTTCAATCTATTATTCACTGCTCGTTACAGAACGGACGCTCAGTGGTGTCCTCTGAGGTAGAGGTATTCAGGCTGGGAGGAGTGGAGGGAGGAATGGGAGGTGGAGACGTGTGTGGTGGAGAAGACAGGTGCTTGCTGGTTGTCCAAAAACAACTGGAAGTGTGTTTGTGTAGTTTGGATCAGTTTTAAGGACAGAAATTTGGTTGATTTCTGTTTTTTTTCTTAAGGATTCTCATTCTTTCTTTTCTTTAGTTTAGTTTATACTAGATTTTGGGGGTTTTCCTTTCTTTTCTCTAGTTTTCTTGACCCCTAAAATGAAATGACCCCTAAAATGTCACTTTTTTTTCTTTTCGTGTCTTTGCATTTTTTGTCCCTCTCATCTCCGATATCCATCGCTAAAAAAAGCCCGTAAATCTGTTGTGAAATCGTGTAGAAATGTGGCTTTTCCCTCTAAAGTGGGGTGTACTGTAGTGTAAATAAAACAGAAAGAAGTCAAGAAAAACAGAGTAGAAGAGCCAAGCGGGAGAAGTGTGTGGTATACGTTTGGCTGAACAGAATTGATTTGTGCGGATTTGATTTTGCGCTTTCAGTGAACTGGCTGGACCACAGCAGAACGTTCAGAGAGCAGGGGGTCGACGAGAACGAGACTCTCCTCCTCAGACGCAAGTTCTTCTACTCGGACCAGAATGTGGACTCCCGAGACCCTGTGCAACTCAATCTGCTTTATGTGCAGGTCTGACCCTCACTTTAACCGATTCTCACTGCCCACTAAACGTTTTTTTGCCTGAAGCCAAATCAGATATGTTGAAAGTGAGGTGACGGCCCATCATGGCTCCAAGCAGATCACCTTGGGGTGAGGTTTTCCCTCGCCATACCTGAAAAACGCATAACACTAATGACTGTAATCTAATCTGGCAAGCAGCTATCACAGTCTTGAGATACTATGGAATATTCGTCTGTGGAAATCATTTACACATGCTTTAGATAAAAATACAGTTCACTTCTCAGTTCACTTTCTTTTTAGAGTCAAATTTTCATTTGTCTTCCAGGCCCGAGATGACATCCTAAACGGTTCACACCCGGTATCGTTCGACAAGGCCTGTGAGTTTGGAGGGATTCAGGCCCAGATCCAGTTTGGACCTCACATAGAGCATAAGCACAAGCCTGGATTCTTAGAGTAAGTCATAATGTAGCATTTTAAAGAAAACCAATTCATTTTTTTACTCAGGATTGTATTTTTGGCTCTCTAATAAATTGAATTCGTTTTATAAATACAAAATTAATGATTGAAATGGACTATTTAGAGCATGGCTGAAAAATTATAGGGCAAATTTCAGCTTTTCATGCCTTTCATTTCTTTCCAAGCCTGAAGGAGTTTCTACCCAAAGAATACATCAAGCAGAGAGGAGCTGAGAAGAAAATATTCCAGGTGCGTTCACATTGTACTTGCATGTGGATTTCTTCATTGCCATTCATTTTTAATTTCATCTAACAATTGAGAGAAAGTGTTCAGATTCTTAATGCACAACATAAATCTAACCCACAGGACCACAAAAACTGTGGAGAAATGACAGAGATCGAAGCAAAAGTGAAATATGTGAAGCTGGCGCGGTCTCTGCGCACATACGGCGTCTCCTTCTTCCTGGTCAAGGTCAGTTGTAAATCACGCACGTTAATCTTTGTGCTTTCATCAGAACTGTACCGCTATAGCATTTTATTCAGAAGAAGAGATCCTCAAAGTTCAGTAGCGTCAAGTTCTTTTCTTTCCTTTTTAATTTTCTTTTTAAAATTTGGAATTGACTGAACTGCAGTCGGAAGCTTTTATCTCGGTAGCGTGAAATCTGTCCTGTGTGCTCGCAGTTAACTGGGTAAAGGTTCGGGAAATTGTGTGTGTTCGTTTGAAATTTCAAATCTTATAATCTCACCGAAAATACAACGTACCTGTCGGGGGTGAAATGCCCTACTTTTTGAGAGTTGGCAAAAACGAAATCTCCCTGTGAGGTTACCAGAAGTCACTTGGGTCATGCTCTGTACACAAAGGAAATCATCCTCATGGATATTTATATACCAGACGTTACTCTGTTACATCTTCGTCTGTCTCGTTTATTCACCAAGACGCACACAGACATGCTCCTCCAGCAGCAGCGGCCTCCTTGGCTGGGAGTGTCCCTGGGAGGAAACCGAATGTTGTCTGCGCGGCCAAGTGTGGCCAAGATTATTGCAGAGCGAGCGGGGAGGAAGTGGAGTGAAAGGGAGATAGTGACTGTGACATCGCACAGGTAGCTCAGGGATACTTACTCTCCAGGATAAGCCAGCAGATGCCAGTTGATAGGAGCAATTTGTGGAACCGCTATGAGAAGAATAGCAGATGACTTCCTGCATCCTGGAAAAAAAACTAATGGGAACATCTCCCTGTTTGCTTCGATAAAGCGCTACCATGCCACCTTTTCTGATTGCATTGCTCTCTAGTAAAAAATAAAAAGTGGTCAAAGATGAAGTTTTAAAAAAGCAAAAACATGCTGTCATAACTGTAGTCAACTCACAAAGTCTTAATTTGCAAAAGCTCTCATATCTTACGCTGTATTCCACTTTTAATTCCACCTACTGGTCTTGAATCTATGTTTCCCTTGATCCGTCTAACATCATTCCTGCACTTTTGTAGTGTCAGTCATATTTGAGCTAAATCCAGCTGAGTAGAAACTTCTTAAAAATAACCGACCGGAAAAAAATGCCCCTACAGTGTGTAACCTTTAACCTCTGTGGGGGCCCAAGAGATTTTTACAGGCCCTACAGGAGTTTTGCACAGCTCACCTCTTTGCCCTCATGTCACAGCCTTTCACGTTGGGTCCATCTGCTCCCTAACTGCAGCTCAGCATTGCAGAAACATTTGCTCATTCCGTGCAAGGGAACAGGGAAAGAAGTGCGCCGTATTTGGGCTTCAGGGAGCTGCTGGAGCATGACATTAGAGGTTTAGCAAATGAAGGAGGAGGCCGAGACGGCCGTCGACAGGCAGATAAAGACGCGATTAACACGTAACGTTTTAATTACTAGCTGGGAAAGCTTGGCTTTTATTTTCCATCGGTTGGAGAGATGAATACCCATCTTGCCAGATCAGTGTGACGGAAAAAAAAATAGACTTTCCTGCTGTGAGGCCTATGAATTTACATTTCTGCTGCTTGAATTTTTAATGTGTCCTCCTCTCTGAATGCCTTTGATTCCGCTAATACCCTCAGCAGGCAGAGGAATCTGTAAATGAAAGAAAATGAATGTGGGTTTGTTTGCATCTTGAGCTGGGTTTAATGCTGTTGACTTTCTCCTGTTCGTTATACGACGTGGTTGAATGAGAAGATTTGCACATGTGCACGGAAAGGTGAGATTCTACAAATATTAACACAGTCAAAATAAGACAGACATTCAGACATGTAAGGCCTTGAAATAAACCTCATAGACAGAGGTACATAATGTACAAGGATTCAGTAAACCTCATGGATTATCAGTTACCAATAGGCTGAACCCAGGTGAACTTAAAGGGGTAGTTTCGGTTTGTACAGATGTGAGATTCTTATCCATGTTCGCTGTATTATCTACAGTAGATGGTGGACAGCATGCTCCCAGTTTGGTGAAGAAGATAGGAATACTGGCATGGAAGCCAAGCAATGAGCTGCTGTGGACAGGGTCATCATTAAAATGCATCTAAAATAACCCCCCCAAAAATATATCTATATTAGTGTAAGTGTACGTAATGTTTAGAACATTATCGCTGCTTCTTCTTGTCGTCAGACAAACTGAGAAACTGCAGTTTCTCAGTTGGCTAGCTTATTTGGTGTGTTAACGCATTAGCATGGATCTGAGCTTATTTTTAAAAAGTCACATGTGGATAGACCATAAAATTTCCGTTGAAGAGATTAATATAACGGTATGGGCTCCCCAAGGTTCTGATGCTAGCTAAATCTGTGATAATATTAGCAGGTTAGCTGACACTTTATGTGACATTGTGTTTTTTTTGTTTTTTTTTTTTAAGGCAGACCTGTGTTTTGTGTGGCTAAAGTAAATTACTGTTGCTAACCCCGCCCGTCCACAGCAGTTTATTGCTTAACTTCCATGCCAGTACTCTTGTCCAAACAATATAAACTGTAGGTAACACACTCTGACTGGGGGATGGGACCTTCATGCAACCCCGCTTCCAAGAAAGTGGACTATCACTTTAACTGGCAGTCCCCTCAGTCACCTCACTGTGTTGTTGTGTAGTTGGACCGGACCAAGTTTATGCAGTGCTGGGTTGTTTAACCCATCCACTACAGATCCCAAAGTGCTGTTACATAACCTTCCCCTTACTGGAAACTTCTCATACATCCTTATGTGCACCTTGTACATGTCTTGTGTGGTAATAAGCAAAAATAACATACACTCTTGCACTAAATCCCCTTTTATTCATGTTATAATGTTCAGTTTATGCAGCAGAAAGGTGGTAATTCAATTCTATGACCATTTTGAAGGATGCAGTGTGTGGGTGCTGTGTAACTGAGTTGAATTAAACACAAAAGTGTTGTTTGGTCTAGCCTGATAACTAGAATGCGGCTGCCAAAATATTAGAAACATGTGTCGGTACAGCATAACGCAATTCAAAAGTACTATGAGCCACAGAAAATGAAAACAGATGCTGAATACTGTAACCCTAATGAAGATTTAGTGCAGTGCTGTTACATTAAAATGCATTCGTTTTCACTAGTGTACCTAATAAGCTGTTGGGTTGTCAGTGATCATCTTCGTTGTTGCAAAATGTTCTACCTGGTTGTAGACTTTTTATAATATGATGCTTTGCTCTGTATTTGTTGATTACTGGTAAAATTCAATGTTTTTGTAGGAAAAGATGAAGAGTAAGAACAAGCTGGTGCCACGGCTCTTGGGGATCACCAAAGAGTCTGTGATGAGAGTGGACGAGAAGACCAAAGATGTGGTCCAGGAGTGGCCGCTCACCACCGTGAAGAGGTGGGCGGCGTCCCCTAAGAGCTTCACCCTGGTAAGACGTACAGCAGACTACCTTCACTCCCGACAGGGTCAGTGTGAAAACCTGCAAAAATCTGTCTGGACACCAACGCAGCTTCACGCCACATTAATCACAGGAAGTCAGAATATTTTATCTTTTCATTCATCCTCTTCACGCTGAGCATCTTATCCCTGATACTAAATAAGAACCACAGACTCACAGTAAAACCCACAGTTCCTGCTGTAGGCTATAAAACCTTCACTATAGTGCTCAGTCTGCCCGTCCTTTCCTTCTCTTGTGCACTTCACTAATTTTACAGGAGCCTTTGTGTTCCCTGTCAATATCCCTCCTTTGTGTCAGCAGCCGGAGTCAATCAGCGGTATGGGTTTAATCTTGCAGATCTAGACGACTCACTGTCTCTATTAAATCAACGCGTCTTTCCTGCTGTTAATCCTCAGATGATTCACAGTCTTAGTCTGTGTGGTTTTTGTGGATTTAGGTTTCATTTGCTGTTCACATGTAGACACATTTATTGCATTTATTATTTAAATAAGTGTTCATTGCTCACAGTTCATTTGGACCAAACCGAATTATTAACCCATCTGCTTATGATATCTTGTATATTCATTTATAATGCCAGCCTACTCTCCTTTAATATGACAGCTATCATCACTGACGTTGTTTTCTGCCTCAGTGCTGCTGGTTAACTTTTCTGCAATTAATACTCTTATCCATCCTTTCTATTCAGCCAGCTGGCCAGATTCAAGTATGAATCTTATGCTTCTCTCGTCTCCTCCCTTCTCGTCTCTTCTGTCTCTCTGGTTTCTTGAGGTTTCTGCCCGTTAAAAGGTCGCCTCGGTGCTCGCTCTGCGGGTTTCTGGAAAGCATCTTGAGACAATTTTACTATTGATGTTACACAAGTAAAACTGAACTGAATTAACATTTAAAATGTGCCAATTTGAAGACTCTCTGGTTTGCTTTTTTTACGTAGAGAACATGCTTTACAATATGGGCAATTATATACAACTAGAAAACAAAGTAATGCCCCGATTCCCTTAGATATCCTTCCAGTGTCATGTATGTATTAAGTCGGCCCCAAGATGGCTGTTGGGTTAATCTGACTTGGTATATTGCAGCAGTTTTATGTCACCCAGCACACTGTGCAGCGTTCATCTGAGACTAACTGAGTCCGCGGATCCACATTAATCCTCACTGTAAATCCTTAGCCAGTAGTTATACATACTATACTTCTTAGTTTCCTTAGAAGCAGACACATTTTAAAAGACGCATTTAATGCTGGCTTCTCTGTGTGTGTTTGTGCAGGACTTTGGCGAGTACCAGGAGAGCTACTACTCGGTGCAGACCACAGAAGGGGAACAGATCTCCCAGCTCATCGCCGGTTACATCGACATCATCCTCAAGAAAGTGAGACATTTATCTCTAGAGGCACTGATGAATCCTAATGAATCGATATCCTCCGGAGGCAGATCCGTTCTCAGATATGCTGATGCCCTGATCTTTGGCTCTGTGTCATGCAGTAGTGGTTAAATGAAGGGATGCACAGGTACACTGCAAGAGCTCATCGTCTAGTTTTGAGTGAACGTTTGACCTTTGAAGATTAACTCAATTAAATGCCACTTTCAGAAGCATCACATCATTTTTAATCACAAATTCACAAGAGAAGACTGCTAGCTTACAACAATATGTGACTTGTGTGCAGGTACTTTCTCTGCTTTTCCTTTCCTCTCATGCAGTAGACCTAGCAAACATGCTGCAATCTGAGATCAATTTCCTGCTCTGAGTTGCTCCAACAAATATATATTCTGTTGTTATCTCTCCTGCAGAAACAAAGCAAGGACCGCTTTGGATTAGAAGGTGATGAGGAGTCGACCATGCTCGAGGAATCTGTGTCACCAAAAAAGTATGCAACTTAGCCGAACAAATCATCGTGCATTAACCGTTTTATCTTTGCTAACAGTTCATATTTTGGCTATGACCTCTGTTCAGTACAGTACAGTGTTATGGTGACCTGCAAAACTAATGATATTCTGACTGTATGTTGTTTTTTAGCCCTAATTAGCAGACCCATTTTAATCCCGGCTTTATTTTAACGACATAATTACGTGTAAACTGTGGTATGGTGAGACTTTGACTGTGGGGGCAATAGCAATATACAGTATAATAAGAACATAAAACAAGATGAGGCCTTTTTTTCCTTCTCTCTCTCATCTGCCATCAACCGCAGCTCAAACATCTATCTTCCCAGACCTAATTTTTTCTGCAGGACCACCTCCTTAGCTGGTCTTTATCCTGAAAGATAATCATTATGCAATGAAATTTCACCGCACCGGACAGGCAGAGGCTATATCTGAACATTTCCTGATTAGATGCGCATTAGCTTATTTACCCACAGTGTACTGTCAGTGCGTAACTGATGCCCTTTTCCTGTCAAGCTTCAGCTGATATTGCTTTCCTGCCTTCATCCGAGAGAGTATTTGCAACAATTGTTATTGTATTTTTTCTTCCTCTTCTTTCATCTTGGCTGGCGCACAGGGCCGACGGCAAAAGTCTTTAATACTGCAAAGACGCGGCAAGCCAAACTCTGGAAGGCCTTATCATTGGAAAAACAAAACAAACCTTTGTCTTCCAGAAATGCACAGTGGGAAGACTTTGCAGCCTCAGTCTGCTTTGTGTTAGCGGCCCACTGTCACAAATGCTCACTGCCTGCTGCTGAATTTGTCCCACAATTACTCCGCCAAGAACCAGAAACATGCCCTCTTAATTGTCCCTTATGATGCATTTATGGTTTCACAGACCTGTTCATTATTTCTCGGATGCAGTTTCACCACGTTCAGATTCCATAATAACCTCCTGCCCGTTGGCATACTTGCAGGTCCACCATCCTCCAGCAGCAGTTTAACCGTGTCGGCCGGGTGGAGCACGGCTCTGTGGCGCTGCCAGGGGTGATCCGCTCCGGCTCCATTGGCACCGAGTCGCTTAGCATGGGTACCATGCCATCTGCTCAACAGCAGATCACAATGGGTCAGATGCACCGTGGACACATGCCACCTCTGGTAAGAACAGTGGGAGCAGAAACAGTACGATGTTTATTTATTTATCATTCCTGGAATCCTGTTAAAGCCTCTTAAGGGGGAGTTTATTTTAGCAAGGCCCATAGACAGAAGTATTTATTCTTTACTAAGTGAATTTAAATCAGTCCTGACTTCACTGAATCTGTTTATTTTTCTTGCATGTGTAGAGTTCAGCGCAGCAGGCTCTGATGGGAACCATCAACACCAGCATGCAGGCTGTACAGAAAGCCCAGATAGACTTGGGGGAGGTTGACAACTTGCCACCACTGGGACAGGACATGGTACTATAAACTGCTCATACACACACACACGCTACTCTGTTACATATGCTATAGCATCACTTTCAATGGACACAGCAACAACTTAAACAAGGTTGTCGGTTAAACTACTTGCGGTTTCTCTTTAGGCATCCAAGGTTTGGATTCAAAACAAGATGGACGAATCAAAGCATGAGATCCACTCCCAGGTGGACGCCATCACTGCAGGAACAGCCTCTGTCGTCAACCTCACAGCAGGTCAGTGGCTCCGGCATCACTCAGCAGAGTGTGGCATGAATCAGTGGGGCCGTTGATTTATTACACTTTATATAAAACTAAATGATAGATTTCAGACTTTAAAGCAGAGCTCAGCTCCAGTATAAGTGGCCTTGTTCTGGGATTTATTGAAAATTAAATGTAAATGAATTAAAGTCCCTTAGGAAGCCTTAGTTAAAAGTGGGTGAAAGCATAAAGACTTGCACCCACACTTTTACAATTATATTTTAGGGGTACTTTTTTTCTGCAGTTAAAATTATTTGGTCAATTAGTGACTTTAAAGCAGAACTTTTCCACCAGTCTGGTGTTCATTACCATCATAGTAGAACCTGTGTAAAGTCTAATAGTTCCCTCATATCCTGCTGTGGTTTGGAGAATGGGGGCTGGTGAAGTGTTACTTGGCTCTTTGCCACTGTGTTGAAATCAGTCTTTATTTTTTTAGCTGCTGGCTGATTGCAATTTATTTCTTCACTGCTAAATAAAGACTTGTGTTAGTACAGAGGCTCTAATCATGGTTTAACACAAATGTTTTGGACTCTTGCTTGAATGAGACAGTGAATCTTAAGAAGACTAACTTGAGAGCAATTTTTATTTTGTTTTGTTCCCTTCCTGATGCTCTCTCTTAATCTTTCCTCACTCCCCATATTTAGGCGATCCCACCGACACAGACTACACGGCGGTCGGCTGCGCCATCACCACCATCTCCTCCAACCTGACTGAAATGTCAAAGGGTGTGAAGCTGTTGGCTGCGCTGATGGACGACGACGTGGGAGGAGGTAACGACCTGATGAAGGCTGCCAGGACGCTGGCCGGGGCCGTGTCTGACCTGCTGAAGGCTGTGGAGCCGGCGTCTGGAGAGGTGAGCAAAGCCGCCGTGAAGTCAAATTCATCTCCTTAACCCTGTCTTTATTCGTCACGTTTTGGAATTTCATCTGGCGCCCTCACCGATCCAGTGCCGACACGTAGAATTGTAAAATCTGAGGGGAATGATTGGAGGTGTGGAAACGACCAAAGACCAAAGCTGTGCGCCGGATCGAGGAGCAGAGACCACATGAGTGGAGTAGATAACATTGTTGAAAGAGCAGAAAGGGGGAGAGTTATGTGGGAGACCTTCACTCTAGCTTTGACTCCAGCCGAAATTTTCACCACTTGTCCTTAACGGTGTACTAGCTTGTCGCCGCAGTGTCTTCTTCCGTCCAATCCTTAAAAGCTGATTAAATTTGTCACAGAGCTCCCTGAGACAAAGTGTCAACTCTTAATAATGCCGTGTCTCTTCTGGTATTACATTTACGTAATTACATTACCATCCTCCGCAGCTCAACGTCTGCAGCTAACAGAATTGTCCTGGGTGATCTGAATAAAGACGCGAGACCGAGTCTGAGCCGAAACAGCTTAAAAATACATCAAAGCACACTTTGTGAATTATTCACTCATGCAAATGTAGCTTACATCTACTTAGTTTGCAGGACTTTTCCCCCAAGGTCTATTAAGAGTTTGTTGTTTTGTTGTGAAAGAATCATTCAGAAGTTAATGTACTGTACGGTGTTCAGGCGGAAATCTGCACGTCTTGCTTTGGGACAACTCTGGAGCTTTAAACACATGTGCATAGTGCATGCAGGTATTTGGAAAGATAATGGGTATTCTCATGGAGAATAAAAGCCGTCTGCTTGCCAAGCGCCGTGCAGCTGACTGAAGTAGGAGCTGGATCTCAAGGTACAAGATGGTGTTTAAGTACAGTTTTACATCCTGATGGTTCTGTGTGTGTGTTTCTGCAGCCCAGACAGACTGTGCTGACAGCAGCAGGCAGCATCGGCCAGGCCAGTGGAGACCTGCTGCGCCAGATTGGAGAGAGCGAGACAGACGAGAGGTTCCAGGTAACGCGGCAGCCAGTACATCCATCATTATCACTGCCTTCAGAGAGAACTCCTCTAATCAAAATCACATTGTGTCCGCTGGAATATGACGGGAATTCGTTTTTCATATTTTAACTCTGTGTTTTAGTTTAAATAGGGTTTCTTTGAAACTCCTGAATGCTGGCATGAACAGGTTTTTAAATATGGTTTGAAAATGTAGATTAGACTATTGTATAGTTAGTCAGTCTATGTTTATAATGTGCACAATATCTTATCAAATATTTAGTGTGGTGGCAGTTGATCCTCTGTTTCTATGAAATATCTTTTAATTTATGGTAATGACTCAACTCTACAAAGATATTCCTTTAGCACACAGTTGCACTGTGTAATAACCTCTTTGTGTTCTGCTCCAGTGCTAACACTGATTTATTTTTCACTCGTTTATGAGAACAAGGTTAAAATGTTGCGCGTTTTGTTTTTCCTCTTCTTGCCGTAGGACATCCTGATGAATCTGGCCAAAGCAGTGGCCAACGCAGCGGCCATGTTGGTGCTGAAGGCCAAGAACGTGGCCCAGGTTGCAGAGGACACCGTCCTCCAGAACCGGGTCATTGCCGCTGCCACGCAGTGTGCTCTGTCCACCTCTCAGCTGGTGGCGTGTGCCAAGGTACAAGAATGCGTTTATTCAGACATTGGAATGACATCGGTAAACCCAAGAGCCCCGTGCATTCGCTGACCCTGCTCACTACCACTGGGCTAGCTGGTGCATCAGTATTTGTATAATATGCATTAAAACTTGCTCTGGTATAAAGAGAACTCATCATTTTCACAAGCGCCTAATGATGTAGATTTGACAGAGATTTATGCCTCCACATATCAAAACAACCTGCGATGCATCTGCAGCACAAAATGGAGTGAGCATATCAGGATGCACTAAGGCACAGTTAAATACCCCGTGCCCTCATCATGTCTGTGCATCCTTAATTGTACAACCCACATGCCTCTAATTAGTTTAAATGCCCTCCTGGCTCCCAGTCTGAATGGTTGCATTTACTAAACAAACCCTCACCTCTCTGCATGGTTGTGTGATAAGAACCATCTGCCGAAACCCTCTCAAATCTCGTTTTCCCTCCGTCTTTCTATTTCCTCCGTTCTCCGTGGAATGAGATTAGTGATTTAATGACGATAGCGTGTTATGGCGGGGTGTTTATTCCAGTGTAAAATAACAATAAGAAGAAGATTCTTTCTTGTCGCTGTGCTTTTATACACTTGGGAATTTGCCTCTTGCATTTAACACATCCATTTGTATATACACACCGTGTAGTGAGCACACTTGAGGGGGTTAGGTTCCTTGCTCAAGGGTACTTCATTGGGGAATGTTAAGAGGAAAGCTGTGCTTATTCAATAAACACTGGCACATTTCTTTTTGTCACTGCTGGGATTTGAACCGGTTACCCTCCAGTCCCAGGATGCCAAAGGATAACTGTTTGTGTTTTTCATTATTTTCCACTTGACGTCCTCTGTTCCTCTTTCAACATCGCATTTTAGGTGGTGAGTCCAACCATCAGCTCCCCGGTTTGCCAGGAGCAGTTAATCGAAGCCGGAAAGCTGGTGGACCGCTCAGTGGAAAGCTGCGTCCAGGCCTGCCTCTCAGCCACAGAGGATGGGGAGCTCCTCAAACAGGTCGGTGTGAACGAGAAAAACGCTCCGGCCTCCCTTTTAGCCCGTGGAAAAATAGCTTTAAAGTGGAAATCTCCTGACCCTCCGAACGTTTCTGTCTGGCTCAGTGACCTGACGCTATTCTGGAAATTCACCAGAGGATCAATTAAAACATTCCACGAAATATGGGACCCACTGATTTCTTATTTCTCATCACTCTCCCATAGGACCCTGATGGTTTTATCAAACCTGTATAACATAGGACGTGTGATTTAAAAGTAAAGTAAAATGTGAACTGCCTCTTCCCCTCCTTCTTTCTCACATTTTTTAATATTTTTCATTTTTGTTTTGATTGTACTATGGTGTCATGATATTTATTTTTTAATATTATTTCACAAGAAGCTGAGGCAAATAACAATTTGATTTAATAGTTTACATCAGCTGTTATTTATTCAGGGTGTCATGTGCTAACACCGGGCTTAAGAAGCACTGAAGGTAATGAGTCCAGTGTGCCTCCCCCTAGCCTCACAAGTAATGCTGCTTAAGAAGCGCATTAATCATGTTCATCTCCTGTACTGCAGGTGAGCGCGGCGGCCAGCGTGGTTAGTCAGGCTCTGGGTGATCTCCTGCAACACGTCCGTCAGTACACCTCCAGAGGAGAGCCCATTGGGCGCTACGACCAGGCCACCGACACCATCATGACCGTCACCGAGAGTATATTCAGCTCCATGGGCGACGCAGGTGAGTCAGCAAGAGGAAAGCTTATAAATAGCCTGTGTTTAATGCCTTAGAATACCGTCTGAGGTATGTTGAACTCGATGCACTTGTTAAGAAATCTTGATAAGAAAATATGCGCAGAGCTCTAACTGGCATTTACAGAGAGTCAATGATAATGAATTAGCCAGCTACCTTTGGAGGTTTTCTATTAATTCTGCTCATTTATGGTCTTCAGGACTTTTCCTCTTTTTCGACACCAAGGGAAACATCTCAGACATTCAATTCCCTCTCAAGGTTAACTTGGCAAGCAAATTTGGCAAGCCCAGTGCTTTATTTTATGAGGAAATACATCGAAATTCAAATGGAATTCAACATCAGCTAAAGGTTTAGTGCTCATCAAAAGACCAATACGATCCATCCATCATCTATCAATGCTTACCTTTTAGAGTAAGCCTGGAGCCAGTCTACCGCAGAGTTAATACAAAGAGGCTAACAACCTCTCGAGTCCACAACTACAGCCTATTTAGAATAACCAGTTAACCTAACCAAGATGACTGACACATACATAATACTTTATTTGCATATATTAGCATACTCAGACAGTACAGACTCACAGAGCTGCTCAGATTGTAGGACACATTTATAATCTTGTTGGTATCACAGCTGCCGCCTGCAAATAAAGAATAAAAAAAAAATGTATTAGCCTGGACACCAATCCAACCACCCCCGCCTACAAAATGTTTGCAGAGGGAAGTTGGTCTGGAGTCCCTACATTAGGAACTGATTGTGCTCCTGCAAATGTCTGCTGGGTCAGTCAAATCATTTGGCTATACTTTATTCTATAACGGACAAGGGAGTAGCAGCAACTTAGCCGTGCACGGCGTCTGAAGTTGCTGTGAATTTTTCTAAATACAATGTCTGTGATTGGTTGTAGGACTATCCCAAGTGTTTTTTCTTTGCGTTAGTTGAAAAACACACTTGAATTAAATCCAAACGCCTTGTTACCAGACCCATATCATGGTAAGAATGGAGCATGGCTTCTCTAGCCTTTATTGAAAAGTTGATAGTATAGTTAAAAGATCAAATGTTGATCCATGACTGATGTTATTTAATGTCATGCATCTGTCCCGTTCTGAGATCTATTGTCAACCACGCCATCAACCCTGCTGGTGACAGTCAGACTCCAGTTTAGTGTCAGCTGTCAACATCTCAAAACTGTGATTTGGAGAAACCCTACCTGCATTAGAAACATAAAAAGTGAATGTGAATGTGAAAGCACATTAAAACCAGCTTACCGCAGCTGTAAAGTTTAAGATGTCTTTACAGTGTTATCTGCACTCCCGTCATCCCCGGCTACTCCTCGGAGAAACTTCCTCGATGGCGGGTTTGAATGGACCCCTGTCAGGCGTCGCCCAAGACACAGTGAAAAGCTGACAGTGATTCTAACAAGTCTGACAGCAGAGAGAGGCCAGCAGACAGGGAGCGATGCGCAGAGAGCGTCAGGGTCCTAGAGGTCAGCTCGGGCGAATTGATCGGCCTGACAGACGGGTGGAAGTGCTGTTTGCTCGGCGCAGGTCTAAATAAACACAGCCAGTTGGAGAATGCCGCCTTTGTACAGGCGTCGGATATGTCAGGTTATGGCACGCCTGGCATAAAACATAATAAAGTGTGAAGAGAATTAAAAAAAGGTACGTCTTCACTATGAGGTGTTGGCAGATCAGCGGATACATTTAGATAAACAACAGATTTTTAGTTAAGTGCCAGAAAGCTTTTATAATGCGCCAGGTTTGCTTTGACACCTAATTTCTCCCTCATCCTTTTTTGTCTTACCTAATTAGTCTGATGGTGTGGTGATGTAGAAACCTGAAGCCTGCATTACACATAGACTGATAATGGAGAGGAAGGAGGCCTCTTGTGCCGAGTATTTAAATGTTAAAAATAAAAAACTCTTTGCATATTCATAGAGTCCTCATTTTTGTAATGAGCAGGGAGGAACAGATGTCTTTTGAAGAATTTCTAAACAGTAATAGAACTTTCTTAGAATAGAAAATCCACATCAGACACGTTATTATTTTGTCTTTGATGGTTAATGGCCTCAGATGAAAAATCAGTGCTGTGTGTCTGTTTGGTTGTATAGCCCGACATGTCTCTGCCACCCGTTGATCTGTTGACTCCTGTAACCCAACCCATTAATGGGTCTGTGTGTCACGCGAGCCCCCGTGCTCATGTGAGTGCAAAAACAAAATGGTAACGCAGACAGAGGAAAAACGGCCCCTTGGAGAGAGAGAGAGAAACATCTTGCTTGACTTATTCTCAGGCTTCATACAAACGACGTACAAAGCCACAGGAATGCCATCCATTGGTTTGTGGAAGACCATTTTGATCCCCTCGGGTTTGGCTTTTGGCTTTCACAATCTTGTTTTTTTTTTTTTTCTTTTGGAACCAAATGTACCTATATTTAGATGAGCGGGAGGAGCTGGGGTGAATCATGGAGGTCAAGCCCAACATACTTCTTGGTCTTAATAATGGAAATGCTTTCAAAAGAACCACCAGCACATTGATTAGGAGAAGTAAATTCAGCTAATGATGTCAGAAGAATTAGTTGACGTAGTGTTTCATGGGAGAAGTTGACGCTTTTTGATTGGGACTCTTTCAGAACTAGAGAATTTTTTTATTTTTATCCAGCACCTTGCGACCATCAGTGATACTGCCTTCACTTCTCAGAGAATTTCTTTTATATCCAATACGTGATACATCTGGTTTTCTCATCTTTCTCTCTCTCTCTCTCCTTCCCCTTACCTCCACCGCTCTTCTCACCCAACTTGTCACCCCCGCCCCCAGGAGAGATGGTCCGCCAGGCTCGGGTGCTGGCTCAGGCCACCTCAGACCTGGTGAACGCCATGAGGTCCGACGCCGAAGCCGAGGTGGACGTTGACAACTCGAAGAAGTTGCTGGCAGCTGCTAAACTGTTGGCTGACGCTACCGCGAGGATGGTGGAGGCGGCAAAGGTGAGGAGCGTCCCAAACGTCTATCCTTAAAAGGCAGTATGAGATGACTGACGCTGGAGGCCGGCTTGTGGTTCTCGGGTTCTCTCTTAAGTGCATCCCAAGTGACTTTTTCAATAACAACACTAAAGAAGCTCTCATAAACTAGACGCCCCAAGAGTTGTGTGTGTCTTTAAAAAAAAAAAAGGACCAGAAACTACACTTTTTGGGGTGATTTTGCTGGATCTTGTGTTAAATCCTTAATAAAAGATGACCTTTAAAACTTTTTTTCAATAAAAACTTGAACAGTTCTCCCGAGGCGTGCCTCCGTAAGTGGTCTTAAAGTATAAAAGTCAGTACCGGCGTCGTCCACAGTCCTGCTAACCTGGATGTCGGAGCATCAAAATATGATAAATTGCAGATGTCACATGTTCACTGCTGAATTACTGGCCTGGTATATCAGTCAATGCCCTTTTCAGAGCTGCCCGACACCACTTACAAATTAGTGAGGTGAAATTACTGTTTTCGTCAGTGGAGGTTGGTTTGCTTTAAAGCAAGCAAAGCATCCACAAATACTGTAATAGCTGTTACAGCAGCTTTAGTTCCCCATGGGAAAGGCTGTGTGACACAAAGTAAAGCTACAGCAATATTTGTAATTTTTTAAATGAAGCAACTTCAACGTAATTTGGTTTTAGCTTTGTCTCTGTCTTACCAAAATAGTTGATACTGTAGATCAGGCATGGGCAATCTGTTCCACAAAGGGCCGGTGTGGCTGCAGGTTTTTGTTCAAACCAACCACGAGCACACAGTTTGACCAATCAGCTCTCTAAAGACTGAGATCAGTTGATTAAATGAGTCAAGTCTGGTGTGCTGCTGCTTGGTTGGAAAGGAAACCTGCAGCCACACCGGCCCTTTGTGGAACAGATTGCCCATGCCTGCTGTAGATCCCAAGTATATATTAAGTGAACAAATTTAACAAGGTGAGCACATAAAAGAAATACCTGTCGCTCCTGTAAACAGCAATTATCAGCAATTGCTCTCTGAGGATATTTGAGTTTAGAACCCATAATAAAACTAGGTACAAGGATTTGCAGGATTGATGACAAAGTGTCAAAGAGGACATTTTACTCTTTCTTCCCGGCCTGTTGGAGAGCAGGCTCGTCTTGTCGTCCTCTGGCCAAACTATTTATCTCATCAGTCTCGTTATCCGTCTACAACATTGCTCCTCACCGATATTAATAACTCTGCACATCCACCATCACAATGAAACGATGCCCTCCAGCAGCCAGACATGTCTCCGTCACAGCTGTATATCCATCCATGTCAATAGAGACCCTAGCCAGCCGTTGCCTTGGTAACTATTAATTCATTTGATGCATTTTATTCCTTGTTCCCTGTTCCCTGTTTTTTTTTTTTAAATCGTCTGTGTTTAAGCCTTTTTAAAGCTTGTGTCAGGTCATGATTTGCTCCAGCCCGATGCATGTATTGCATCGCTGTGCTTGTGAAGGCTAGTAGTTCCCCGTGATAAATTATGGGATGTGATATATTGTTGCACGCCCCCCTGAAAAAAGACACTTTCTAATATTTATGCAAATAGGGTGTTCTATTTAAATGGTGTCAGCGCTCGCCAACGGGCAGATGACAGCTGCAGACGCCGCTGATGTGAAACTGGTTAATAATTTTACTGTGATTAAAACTTCACCAAAAGTTCGCACAGTTCACAGTTTGTAGCAGCAGTTAAACATTAACTTAATGAGGTGGGCTGTTGTCGTGCCCACCCTCCCACCTGTGTAGCTGCAGGTGGAGTTCTCAATAAATCGACTTGTGGCAGCAGCGAAGGAAAGGCACTAAATATCAGTGTCCACAAAACCCAGTAAACTTGTACTGCCGGATGCATAAAAATAGAAGACTGATGATATGAATAAAGAGCATCTCTTGACATTTACCCGTCAACAAAGAAGTGGGTGTTCGCATGAAGTGCTGAGGCCGGTTTGCGATTCAGTGGCTGCGGTGGAGTTTTAATTTCTCCACACTGCTTGGTTAGTCTGTTATGCTGTTTATGTAGCTGTTAGGATTTCTCCCCTGGTTTCTAATGCATAGGCTGATGTGTGCGTGTGTGTGTGTGTGTCCTCAGGGTGCTGCGGCATACCCAGAGAATGAGGACCAGCAGCAGAGGCTGAGGGAGGCTGCAGAGGGGCTGCGCGTGGCCACCAACGCCGCCGCTCAGAACGCCATCAAGAAGAAGCTGATCAACAGGCTGGAGGTCAGATTAACCAGATTAGGAATCACTGAATGTTTACATGGTAGACATGACATTATCTCCAAACAGCAAGCCTATGTCACCATCTCTAAAGTACAAGTGAAGGCATCAGTCGACACCAGGGCTCAGTGAATATGAGCTGTTGATTTTAGAAGCGTGTTTTTTTTTAAATGTCAAGGTTGTAGAAGGATTTGATACAGATTTAGGTTTGCTGCAAACTTTTTTTTTACTCAAAAACACTCTCAAATGGATTTAAATTTGGGCTTATAGGCCTCAGGGTTGTTTGACTTGATTTGCTGAATGCCACCTCAAACAAAACGTTTCGTCACATTTGTTTATGAATCTCATCACACATTATTGCTCTTTCTTTTTTTACAGAATTCAATGTCATATTTTACCACACAGCCTATATTCTAGGAGATAAGCTTCATTATAAATCTTGTAACGACACTAGCAGGCAACTAATTATTAAGGCAATTTTTCTGCACGTTTAACAGTACAAACGTAACGTCTAGACTGAAAAGACGACAGCTGTGAAGAGGAGGGGGGTGGCTGCTGCAGACACAAACAGAGAAATAGTTTAACCATATTTTCATCCGTGGATGTCTGTTTGTGTCTTAATATTCCCCAGAACGCCGCCAAGCAAGCTGCGGCCGCTGCCACGCAGACCATCGCCGCCGCTCAGAACGCTGCCGCCTCCAACAAGAACACCGCCGCTCACCAGCAGCTGGTGCAGAGCTGCAAGGTGAGGATCAGCGTCGACGGCCGGGTCCCGGCCACGTTTCTGTTAGCTGTTAAACGTCGTGCGCTTAAGGGTTTCGGTTATACCAAGCTGAGGCTTTCACTTCACCAGAGAACTTCCACGTGTATGACTGTGTGTGTGTTTTGTGGTATAGGCAGTGGCAGACCACATCCCACAGCTCGTCCAGGGAGTACGGGGCAGTCAGGCCAAACCAGAGGACCTGAGCGCACAACTAGCCCTCATCATCGCCAGCCAGAACTTCCTACAGGTGCAGCCCGCTATGGTCTTGTCGTTAACTCTGCTTCCTAAAAAGGGAATGTTAAAACTTTATGTGCCTATACTGAGTAACATCAGTCCTACATTGAGAACCAGGCTGAAAGTATAAATAGTGTTTCCTATCATGTGGAGACCCGTTAAAAATAGACCGTAACCTCTTTTTGGTGTAAGTAGGCAGTAAAAGAAGCAGTGGTAATAGCTGAGCTACAGTACCACTGTGGCGTTAAATAAAAACCTTTTGCTGAAACACCAGCTCATCTTTGTCCTTGCTCTTACCCACTGCAACACTTACAGTAAAGGAACACATTTTTATGGAGCATTTTGTACCTTTACAAAATGTAAAAGTCATCTCTGTATCGCTCTCGAACTCTGCAGCCCGGTAGTAAGATGGTGACCTCGGCCAAGTCGTCTGTTCCCACGGTGACAGATCAGGCCGCGGCCATGCAACTGGGTCAGTGTGCCAAGAACCTGGCCACCTGTCTGGCTGAGCTCAGGACGTCTGCACAGAAGGTAGGACACAGATAACACAGGGGAACTCATGCATGCATGCATGTGTCGGCGGGGGTTATTTCATTCCCATATATATTCGATCTGTGAGTTAACGCCGGCGATGCTGCTGGGGAAAGACATACAATAAATTCTTTTCACAGGAAACTGTCCTCGACAAATACCTACAAAATTACTTCAAATCAATTGATCTCACCTTAAAGTCATGAAATGGTAAAAAAGATTGTACTGTGACACTTTTTACTGCATTTTCTAGGCTCATGAAGCCTGCGGCCCCATGGAGATCGACTCTGCGCTCACTGCCATCCAGACCCTGAGAAGTGAGCTGCAAGATGCCAAGGTGGCAGCTGTGAACGCCCAGCTGAAACCGCTGCCTGGAGAATCGGTAAGAGGAAATGGTAGCCCCACAAAACTGGCTCATTCGCTCTACCAAACCGAAAATGCTTCAACTTCAAGCTACACAAAAGGAATTCAACTGCAGCCAACTGATGCCTAAAGCAGAGTGTGACAAGTTTGCAGCCTTTTTACATCGGTTTTGTTTCCCCCTTTCTCTCGACTTCAGCTGGAGAAGTGCGCTCAAGATCTGGGCAGCACCTCTAAGTCAGTGGGATCGTCCATGGCTCAGCTGCTCACCTGTGCTGCACAAGGAAACGAACACTACACTGGTTGGTATTGCTGGTGTACTGTACAGAGTTGTCTCTGCCACAAGGTCAAACATGTGCGGTCACTGCTTTTCTAACCTTTCTAAAGTTTGTCTTGCAACATAATCTGTTACTATGCAGTAAGCAGAAGCTGCTGGAGATTTCATTACCTTTTATGGTATCCTTTGTTAGTACTGAGAGGATATGCCTCCTTCGGTTGGAACCTGTTTACTTCTTTGAAGTAATCTTGTTAACTGGAACACATAATATGGCCTCATTCCATTAGCTTTACCTCATCCAGCTGATGTGTTGTAGATGAGATGTCACATTTCTCATGAGACTCTTATTGTTGTTTCGTGCCTGTGAGGCAAACGGCCTCCTGGCCCCTTTGTTTATGTCGCTTGTTGCAGCACATTAGTCAAGAGCGAGGAATTAGTTTTAACACATTAAACAAACCTATTTCCAGTTTTAATGATTTGAGTCTGAACACATGACCGCGATATTCTCCTGTCATTTAGTGCCGCAACTTTATGAATGATGGCTCTCCTAAATGTGTGCAGGAATAGCAGCCAGAGAGACGGCTCAGGCCCTGAAGACGCTCGCCCAAGCGGCGCGCGGAGTCGCTGCTTCCACCACGGACCCCAAGGCCGCGGCTGCCATGCTGGACTCGGCCCGTGACGTTATGGAGGGCTCGGCACTTCTCATTCACGAGGCCAAGGAGGCACTGATTTCCCCCGGAGACGCCGAGAGCCAGCAGCGTCTGGCACAGGTGGGTGTATAGTTTATTTTTTTCTTTTCAATCCTGCGAGTGACTCTTGGAAGGCAGGAAACAAGTCCAACGCTAATCCTTCCGTCAGACTCTAGCACCTGTCCCGTGAAGGTAACACCCTCAAATGTCAATACTGCAGGTTGTCAAAGTGAAACACATTCAAATTGTGTCTTAAATATGCATTAGCAGTGTTTCACTACAACCCTCTGGCTAGCAGCTGCCCGGGTCCTTCAGTTCATTCAGTGTTCAGTAATATTTTGCTTTCCTCATATAGTCTTTTTATGTCTTTTCATTAATATTTTATCATTAATACACAGAAGTAATGTGACTCTTAAAGCTGACCAAGCAGAGTCGGTTAATATGTAAGAAACCATAAAAAGGTAAAAGGACAGCCGCGTCTTTTGATTTATTTCTTGATTCGCATGTATTTACTGAACGTTCATATTGTTTAGATGAAAGTTGGCTTGGTAATCTGTTAAAATGAACACCTGTGAAATTTAGCTAGGGACCTGGTGGCACGTTTCTGAGAAAAGTGCTTTAATTATTCATGCCATGTCGCCTTGAATAAATGATGTGATGGCAATGCAGAGAGATTAGGATCACAAAAACATAAATAAACCTGTTTCTTCTTCTTTTTGTTACAACGTTCTCTGTTGGAAGGGGTTTGGGATACAAATTCTCCTTGGCTCTTATTGGCTTCTACATGTGCTTGATACTTATTAAGAAAAATAGCAAATTGGTCACATGAATTCTGCACAACATCCTTGCTCGTAAACGTGTTAAGGTCAGATTTGTAGTTTCCTGCGCTCACCCTGCGGTGTCTTTTCAGGTGGCCAAGGCCGTGTCTCACTCCCTAAATAACTGCGTCAACTGCCTGCCTGGCCAGAAGGATGTGGACATGGCTCTCAAGAGCATCGGGGAGGCCAGCAAGAAGCTGCTGATTGAAACTGTGAGTTTGGTCTGTGAGTCTCCAGAGCTCTGCCAGATTGACGTTGGCATTGTTGCTTTTCAGTTCCCACAGTGAAAAAGGAGACATCCCTGGAGGATGTACAAGTCGATACACGAGTTAAAGCTGAAATTAGCCAGGCTTTGTTTCACCGTTTTTTGAGTGGACTATCGATTATGTCATCATAATCGCCACAAATAAATCAAATATCAGGATTTCACTTTGATATAGTTCCAGCTTAATTCTCTCTCTTATTCCGTTTAGATCCCTCCCGCATCCAAGTCATTTCAGGAGGCTCAGAGTGGCCTGAACCAAACAGCAGCAGACCTAAACCAGTCAGCAGGCGAGGTGGTCCACGCCTCCAGAGGCTCCAGCAGCCAGCTGGCCGTTGCCTCTGGGAAGTTCAGCCAAGACTTTGATGAGTTCCTAGATGCTGGTATAGAGATGGCTGGCCACACTCAGGTCGGCGCTGTTTATCACTTCCACAGTAACATAAAGCCATCAATACAAACGTTGGTACCACAGTGGTATCACAAATTACCACTCATGTTTGTTTCATGATGTTGTGTCTATACAGAAAAAAGATGACCAGGTGCAGGTTATTGGAAACCTGAAGAACATCTCCATGGCTTCAAGCAAACTGCTGCTGGCTGCTAAAAGTCTGTCTGTGGATCCAGCAGCTGCAAACGCCAAGAACCTGCTGTCTGCTGCTGCAAGGTACCATGATGCATTTTTAATCTTTTAAACCATATTAAACTGAAACCACGCGGAGGGCTCATCTTCTCATCTCGGAGACGGCAGTACTAGCACGACAGATCCTAAGATCTGACAACTGGCAGCAAATAATAAGCCGGGAAAATGAGATTTATATTTTAATCCTATTGATTATCGGAGCTCCAGCTGTTTTTTAATTGGTAAAAAAAAAAGAAAAAAAAAGAAGAAAGACACATGAAGGCATGGTTTGTTTTGATGTTCACGGTATCAGCATTCAGACATCTGCTCACAATGAAAGTCCCAACATTAACACAAGGGTTTAATGGCGCTCACAGCAGCTGCCCAACCTCATTGTAATTAAAACAATATAATAAGAACAAAACAATCTCACGTATTTAAAGTGTAAATTATAAAAAAGTTCAAACATTTGCTGATGGATTGCACACACAAAACATTAAGTGTGGTCACACCAGCGTGTTCACAATCTAACCTGGGTGTTATTGTTTATTTCTTTTCCTGGTTTTAGGGCTGTGACTGACAGCATCAACCAGCTGATCACTCTGTGCACACAGCAGGCTCCTGGCCAGAAGGAATGCGACAATGCTTTGAGAGAGTTGGAGGTAGGAGCACATAACAGTTTTATCCATCCTCAATAGTCAAGGCACAAGTCTACTACACAGTAGATGTAGAAATACTCTAAAGTGCCTCTAATTTGGGAGAATATTAAGAAACCTGCAGAATTTCTCGTAAAACTCTGCCCGCTCACCTCTCAGGCTGTCAGAGGAATGCTGGACAACCCCAATGAACCGGTCAATGACCTCTCTTACTTCGACTGCATCGAGAGTGTGATGGAGAACTCCAAGGTAGGCCTTCAGATCAGCCTAGCGATCAGAGCGCCAAGCACGCTGCACACACACACACACACACACAGACAGAGATTAACATCCTAAGCATTCCTCCCGTTCTTCTCTTTGTTCTGATGGTGCCCCTGCACAGGTGCTGGGAGAATCCATGGCTGGCATTTCTCAGAACTGCAAGACCGGAGATGTGCCCGCATTTGGAGACTGTGTGGGGTCAGCCTCCAAAGCCTTGTGTGGCCTCACTGAAGCTGCGGGACAGGTATAGAGCGGAGAGATAAACCCTTCCCACAGTACTGTGTGAAACGAAGCTGGTGAATGATGCTAATGATGAGCGTTCCTTTGCCACCACAGGCCTCCTACTTGGTGGGCGTGTCCGACCCTAACAGTCAGGCAGGACACCAGGGGTTGGTGGACCCCATCCAGTTCGCCAAAGCCAACCAGGCAATCCAGATGGCCTGTCAGAATCTTGTGGATCCAGAAAGCAGCCCCTCTCAGGTACATGCATGCATAAATATTACTGGTATATGCAGCACATCGCCCAAAAAACTGTCAGTGAGTTGTTTATTATGACAGGAACAGCTTAGTGTCACAGCATCAGGCTGTTCTGCAGAGACGCGCCGCTGTACAGTTTATACACCTCTGCTGCTATTCCTGTCCTCTGGGTTATAGATGAAGACTCGTGTGTGTACATTTTACATGTGTAAATGGAGCCAGCTTCTCGTAGTGAACAGAACTGTTCAGGAAGCAAATTCAGTTATCAACATACTGACATAACTTTCACACTCCACAAAAAACTGATTACTGGAGTTTGCAAAGCATTTATTTTTGGGCTGCACCAACACCTGATCCTCCAACTGCTCAAGCCAGTTGCCGTCATCGCTGGTCTGAAAGTCTAATATTAGCTCTTTATCAGCTTTATTTTCCTGGACTAACAGAGTTCTGCCTAATTATATGGCGTTGTAAGCGCTCTTCCGTAGGTCATTTTCCACTCGTCATTCCGTACCACATATTTAAGGGAAGTTATTCATTATTATAAACATAAATACCTTTTAGACTCTGGCAGCGGTGAGTCTATGGTTCAACTCCCGACTGGCCTCATCTTAAGTGCATGTCGTCCCTCTGTTTTTTCCTTTATGAGACAGGAATAGGAGAGATAGAGGAAAATATGGTGAAAGGGAGAGCTAACACTGGACCTTTATAGACTTACACTGTTGTGATTTATTTTGTGTAACGTCACTGACCCTGCCACGTATCATTTTTAGGTAAAATCTCAGCTGCTAATTCACCGTTTGGTTGCTTGTAATTTGACAGGTGCTCTCAGCAGCCACGATTGTTGCGAAGCACACCTCGGCGTTGTGCAACGCTTGCCGTCTGGCTTCCTCCAAGACAACCAACCCGGTTGCCAAGAGGCACTTTGTCCAGTCTGCCAAGGAGGTGGCCAACAGCACCGCCAACCTGGTCAAAACCATCAAGGTAGGATTGGATGGGAGTCAGCTGTAATTCAGCTCACATTTGTTGCCAAAAAACAAATCGTTTTGTGTCCCGTTTCATTCTTTATCCTTGGCTTTGATGACTTAATAGGTGATCGTATTTGCTTAATTTCTCTCTCGCTTTCTAGGCTTTGGATGGCGATTTCTCAGAGGAGAACAGGCACAGGTGCCGCGTTGCCACCGCTCCGCTCATCGAAGCTGTGGAAAACCTGACAACATTTGCTTCTAACCCGGAGTTTGCCAGCATCCCGGCGCAAATCAGCTACGAGGTCTTGCATTATTGTGTCAATAAGAAAGAAAAAAACAGGACGTTGTATTAAATACTTAAGCTGTGTGTGTGTGTTTTCTAACTGGTTTTGGTTTTCTGTAGGGCTCTGCTGCACAGGAGCCAATCCTCCAGTCGGCTCGCGCTATGCTCGACAGCTCTACCTATCTGCTGAAAACGGCTCGCTCTCTGGTCATCAACCCCAAAGACCCGCCCACGTGGTCTGTTCTCGCCGGTCACTCTCGTACCGTCTCCGACTCCATCAAGGCTCTCATCACAGCCATCCGGTTAGTGAATGAGAATTATGCAAATGTTACGTACTGCTGTAAAGTCTAATAGTAAAAAAGAAATGACATAATGGCTGCACATTAAGAGAAACGGTTTGACATTTTGGGCAGAATGCAGACGATTCGCCTGGGTCCTTTATGAAGCAAAGGTGTTATTTTAAGGTTTTCAATTTTAGGTTGCCAGGCAACCAGTGTAGAATCCAAGAAATCACCCAGTCATCATTTTAATCCACTTTTATGCAGTTATGTAGTTGTGGGGATTAATGGAGGTGAGAATGTACAACTAAAGTTGAGAAATGAGTCTTCTCTGCATACACTGCTCTAAACACTTGAGCTGTTGTACCTTTGGGTGATACATGCACCTCTGCAGTTTCCATTTTTAATCACGTCTTTCACACTTTTTGTACCTGAGGCTGATCAGAACCAAACAGATGCAAACGAGGTGCCGGTTCCCTGCATCAAATGCTCTGAATGTTAAGGTTCCTCTTCAGCTCAGAACATCTGCACATTAGCATTCACACGCAGCCAGCTTAGCGTCTCTTTCAGTTCTGATGCCTTATCACAGTCTTCCTTTTAGACTGCAAATTCAGTACTGGGAGTTCGGCCCGCTGGTTAATAGAACTCTGTGATATTCTGCAGTGCCAAGGAATACAAATAGCAAGACACTCCATCCTGCAAATGCCGCCCTTATAGCTATGTTGGTCTCATTACATGCAAAGAGGAGGTTTCATTTAGTTCTGCTTTCAGTGTGCAGCCGTGCATGGAAATTTGAAGTCTTAAAACTTATTCAGCCCTCGAGGCCGGAGCCCCAGACAACTCGAGGGGTTTCAAAGCTAATCTGGCTGCCCAGCTTGATCTCCTTGTGCAGTGAGCAGACCCCACAGGCCACATTTCAGCAGATGCAACCTGAGCAGCAGTGAGATGAGGAAAAGATGTTAAAAAGACGTCCCGGATCTTTCCTCTGTTTTGATAAGAGTTAGCTATGTTAACATTTGCTCTTCTTCTCGTCTATTCCCTTGTGTAATGTTTCCTCTCTTCATCGCTCACCTTTGTCTCCCAACTATTTTAATGCTTTCTGTTTCTCCTCTTTTCCTGCCCTTGTTTTTTTTTTTATTCTCAGGGACAAGGCTCCAGGCCAGCGGGAGTGCGACTCTTCAATTGATAACATCAACAAATGTATCCGGGACATTGAGCAGGCCTCTCTGGCAGCCGTCAGCCAGAACTTACCCAGCAGGGATGACATCTCGCTGGAGGTAAGCAACCATCACAAAATATCTGAACATCTTCTTTGGACAACCTCTGGTATCTTTTCCTTTTACATTTTTGTCCTTATCTGGTTACTTGTTCTACTTCCTAGCTTTCCCTTTCTTTCCCGCTGCCAGTTTTACAAGTCAGACCAGTATTATGATTTGCTCATTCTAATAGTAGTCCTTCAGTAAACCTTTGGATCCTTGTACCCTGAGGTAAGTATATTTTAATGCAAGTGGTCAGAACAGTTTTTTTCTCCTGCACCAGGCATGCTGAACTATGAAAAGTTTAAGTCTACACATAAGAAGCTAGTGTAGCTTAGGGCCAGTATCGTTCGGTTTCATTTTCTTCAGCGCTGTTTAGCAGGTCCCTGTGGACTTCTTTGAACGCACCTCCGTCTCCAATAAAAAGCAACACAAAAGCTCATTTCTTTTTATTTCCTCTCTTCAGGCTCTACAAGAGCAGCTGACGTCCACCGTGCAGGAAATCGGCCACTTAATTGACCCCGTTTCCACTGCAGCCAGAGGCGAAGCTTCCCAACTAGGACACAAGGTATATATAGGGCGGGGAGTTAATTACTTTTATACTATAACTGTGGAGCCACAAAGTTTTAGCAGCAGGATTCAGTGACTGGAATACTGAATATTACTTTGTTAGGCTTGGGGAGAGCTAACAGGAGTAATACTGTGATAATTATCCCATATATTCAGTTAAATGTAGGCTACAGCATAGAAGCACAACTCATCTAAGACCTGTTTGCCTAAGGTGACCCAACTGGCTGGCTACTTCGAGCCACTTATCAAGGCCTCTGTGGGGGTGGCGTCCAAGCTGAAGGACCACCAGCAGCAGATGACTTTCCTGGACCAAACTAAGACTCTGGCTGAGTCAGCCCTGCAGATGCTCTACGCTGCCAAGGAAGGTGGAGGAAATCCAAAGGCATGAGCATTTTGTGCAATATTCAGTCCTGATGATCTGATCGACTGTGTACGGTGGATTGTATGCACGTACACTACAGTAAGGGCTTACATGTGCGAGTGTTTCACGTGCTGCGTCGCCCCTCACAGGCCTTGCATACCCACGATGCCATAGCAGAGGCGGCTCAGCTCATGAAGGAGGCGGTGGATGACATTATGGTGACGCTGAATGAGGCTGCCAGTGAGGTGGGAATGGTGGGAGGAATGGTGGAATCCATCGCAGAAGCCATGGCCAAGGTGGGTACAGAGTGTTGGTTTGGGATGCTTCACAGTGAAGTGTAATGATCAGATGACAGAGTCTATACACTTTTAACTTGTCCTTACTGTTGTGGGAATGAATCCTGACTCTCTGGGTTTCAAATAGGAGCTTGTCACAGTTACACACACGCAACGGTTTCTCCTCCTTATCAGTAGCTCACCCCAGTAGTCAATACATCCTTTCCTCTTACGTGTTGTCCATCTTTCCCTGGTCTGAGGTGCTCTCAGGACAGGCAGAATAAAATAAACAGTCCCTCATTCTGGGTCTCTGCCTTGGTGGCTGACTTTCAGAACAAAGCCATTTTGACCACAAATGCAACTGTTGTCCACTCAACTGAAGGATATTCAGGACAGGTGTCTCATTTAGATGAGCCCCTTCTACTCTTGTTTAAGTTTGTTTGGTCTTTCTTGATGCAGCCTTGAACCACCTCGACACCAGCTCGTTGTTGTTCAACATTTCTATGTCGTCTTCTTTTGCGTCACAAATATTACGGCTGCAAATCTGATAACGCAATCAAGTTTATCTTAACATGTTAAGGGTTTCGGGCTGTGGGTTTTCTAAAGCCCCACTGAGGGAGTTTTGATTGGCGTTTATATAAATAAAACGGCGCAGGAAAAATTATCAAGACCCTCTGTTGATTCAAGAGGTCCTCACATTTATCCCTCTCCATCCATCACTCCCTGCAGCCAGAAACGGCCTGAAAGACTGAGCCCAACTACATGTGGTATGCCACCAACGTGTTTACTTGTAGACCATGTTTTACACCTTTCCATTTCGGTATGAACTCCCGATATCTTTGGTTTGAGTTGGGCCCTCTTGGTAAAAACCAAAATCCAGAAAAGAAAAAGAGTGGTTGAAGGCTGATAGTAAGTGCAGGGGAATTGGCAGGGAAGCAACTGTTCTTAATCTTTTCCTTCGTATGTTCCAGGGTTCACACAAGCAACCATCATTTTCTAATTAAGAGTTTCCTTTTTGTTGTTCTTTCTGGCCCATGATTTCCTGTTGCTGTGTGTAACATCTTGATTACGACCAAACAGTTTCCTAACACAAACACGAGCCACCGAAGGAGAGGGGAAACTGACCGTCGGCATCGGCCATTCCCAGCCTGTGCCGGGCAATTTGGACAATCTTTCCAATTAAACTCCAGTCAAACTACTGGCAAAGGTGCAAAGGAAAAAAAAAAAAAAGCTCTTTATCTCAGGTACAGACAGAGAATAGCATCAGCTAATTACAACCCTCCTCACCCTCCTGAGTGTGAAATATGCGGAGGTGAAAAAGTGCCTCCAATGCGTTGGTTCAACAGAGGGAACAGCAGCGTCTTTACATCGACTTAGTGCAACATGTCATGAATAATTAATGGGAATGGTTCATTTTAGTGCTGCTTGGTGGGTGTGTAGGTGTTTGTTTTGTCTGTGTGTCACCCGGCGTACTTGATTAAATGGGGATAATCCTCTTAGATAATCCATCGGCATAATGGTCACTCTCCACCGAAGGCTGAGCAGAGGTGATTTAAAAGGCTCCTGATGATCTCGGAGTCACTGAGACGGCACAGTCTAGGGTGTTATTTCGCGCCACGGGGGGAGCGAACATCATGTACTTGTGATGTTGTGGATGAATTTCAATGCCTGCGCGATTTTCCCACATGGCGTCATCTCTCATCTCCTTCCCATGACACCCGCTCACGTGTGTTGAACACTGTCTAATTTAGCAGAAACACCAGAAGCGCAGTGTTTGCGCTGCAAAGCAGGTGATGGAATGTTTTTGTAGTTGATTCCTTTTAAAGCTGTAATTACAGAGCGGATTTGGTGGATAAATTATAATGAGTGTTTATCATCCGTACAGAGGGCTTATTTGAATATGAAATTGCATTAATGCTGGTTTGCAGATCAATTCGATTCCTGCACACCTGGAAGAATTGGTTTAATTGAAGGGTGGATTAGATTTAATATGTCACTGCGGCTCACGGGCCGAGTGATTGATTGTCTTCATGTTAGAAGACGTTGGTGAGTGAAGGACAAACAAATCACGCCTGAGGTGAAACGCTTTATGTTTGTGTATGCTTTTCCACAGCTGGATGAAGGTACGCCACCTGAACCGGAGGGCTCGTTCGTGGATTATCAGACCAGTATGGTGAAATACTCCAAGGCTATTGCTGTGACTGCTCAGGAAATGGTAAGCCGTTTTCAGAAATGCAGTTGTGACTTGTGAATGTGTTTTCATTGATTAGATTAGTAAAACCGACTGCATCGTCAAATCCATCAAATGTACTACTTCCTGTTAAAGAAGCTTTTTGAACACTTCAGTCCAGGTTCATTTGACTTAAGGTTAATACTACGGCTTAGAAAATTCTGTGGGAAGCAAAACAAACTATTCTCGTTTTTTAAATAAATAAATAAAAAGGAACAAAAAGGTTGGAGGTTTTTGCAGCCTGATGTTTTCATCTAACAGCTCACTACGGCTGCTCCTTCTTCTTCCATTACTCCCTGGTATATTTCATTTCTTGTCCGCTGTCAAAAATAACAGCTGGCCTGTTCTGTACTGGGAAAAGAAAACGGTATCAAAACAAATTCCTCCAATTGCAGGTAAGTATATGGTCATTACAGACCCACTGAGGGTTCTTGTTAAACCCTAAATCCCCACCAGCCATTTAGAACTGAGGAAATTGCTCGGATGAGTCACGAAACATCTTCAGTGAAACTTTTTGTCCTTTTTTTGTAGACAGCTTTTTGTATTGTTAGCAGTAAGAACATACAAACATACTGCATTTCAAATGAATACGTAATAGAACTCAACTTGTGTTTTCCAGATGTTTTTAATACGTAATGCAACAACAGAAGGACATGTTCAGTTTGTATTACAAACCCATCAGCTGTTGTCTGATGACCTATTCATATCCGTACTCTATAGCTATTTGTAGCAGTAGGCTGATGCTGCTTTACTTCTGGGAACTGACAACCATGATAATGTAAAAGTATAAATGTTTAAATACTTTGCACAGTGGCTCAAAGGCTCAGTGAGTATTGTGTTAAGTCATCTAGTGTCAATGGATAGTTGCTTAATTTGTTTATTTAAGTAAAAAAATTAAAAATTGACACTTTAATAAATCACAGCTTTCATACGTGTTTTATCAGTGATTGCAGCACAACTGTGGTTGATGCTAAAGGTTGATTTTTGTTTCTCAACATGTCTTTACTTTCTAAAAGTTCAACCTGCTCAGTCCAGAGTTTCAAGATAAGATCACCATGTTTATAAAGAATATTTTTATTTTGACTAATGTGTGTACTTTTTCACCAAGAATCCAGCAACGTTTGCAAACGGTGATTCACGTAAACGTGTGGTTTGTCTTGGGCTCAAGTTCAGTTATCTGTTTGTCCGTCAGATGACTAAATCGGTGACGTGTCCGGATGAGCTGGGAGCCTTGGCCTCACAGGTGACCGTGGACTACAGCCAGCTTGCCGTTCAGGGGCGGCTGGCTGCATACACAGCTGAGCCAGAAGAGGTGAGAAAGACACCCGAGCACAGTCGTACCCATTAAACTGCTCTGCTGCACCGGTGTGGCAGTCAGATCACGTTTTTCTGTTGCACATCAACCCTTACATCTGCATGCATGTAGTGCACGTGCCCATTCATAAGATGCAACTTTATTTATTTTTTTACTATTTCTAATTGCTCTTTATACAGATCGGTTTCCAGATCAAGACCAGAGTGCAGGAGCTCGGTCATGGCTGTATCTTCCTGGTGCAGAAGGCTGGAGCTCTGCAGATCATCCCGTCTGATGGCTTCACCAAGCGAGAGCTCATTGAATGTGCCCGCGCGGTCACAGAGAAGGTACTATCCTGACATTAAAGTTGGAACGTTGGAACAAAAGCAGTTTATTTATTTTTAACCATGTTGCACAATTCATCACCTGCAGTATTAATTAGAAGAATTGCTTTGTTATCTACTGAAGCTAAAAACATTATTTGAGTTGCTCCATACTTTAACCCAAAGCCATGTCACTCTCCCAATCTCAGGGCTGAAAGGTTCTAGTCTATTATTATCCACACTGACTGTTTAGTGTTCTCTTAATAGCTTCACATCGTGACAGTTTAGATTCAGTCTTTTCCTTCAGCCTTTCCTGGTCTATCTGGAAATTTCCACTGCCACTCGGGTTTCTTTTAGGAAAGCTAATGGTTGAAAGTAGTTTGACACATACTCATTTAATGACAGTAATGCTGTGTAAGTATTCTAGTGGTTACTGTTTCGGGTTTCTTGAATGTTGCATATTCGGTATATTTTTCCCATGAAATGCTTCAATCACAAATTCTGTAGGAGGTTGTTAAAATGATCCACATCGCTCTGTTGGTTCTTTCTGTTTTGTTTTGACCCACAAGGGTGAAATCAAGTCTACATGAACTGCCCAAATTATAGTAACACTGCTAATTAAGGTTTTAATATACAAACAAGTAATAAAAGGCTTCAAACCAACAGCTTCTCAGCAGGTTTAAATATGAAAAAAAAAATTCCTGTCTCTGCCTCATGTCAAGTTATCAGTGCTCCCTCACCTGCATAATTGTAGGTTGTGACGTCTGCCGACTGTCTCCCCAGGTGTCCTTGGTCCTCTCAGCCCTCCAGGCAGGCAACAAGGGCACCCAGGCGTGCATCACAGCAGCCAGCGCTGTGTCCGGCATCATCGCCGATCTGGACACCACCATCATGTTCGCCTCGGCCGGGACGCTCAACGCGGAGAACGACGAGTCCTTCGCTGACCACAGGTGAGAGATCGAATTGTGTTTGTGCTGGACTTCACGGAGTCTGCGAGTGCAAGACCCGACTGGGGTCTAAAAGCAGCCCTCCGGTTATATTTCATCCCAGACTGACAGAATGACGTATTACGTGCTGACTGGGGAGGAAATGTCTGGAGAAACTACAAATTACCAAGAGGGTTTGAAAGATGTAGGAAGTGTCACATCTCTAATTGCTAAGAGAAACAGATTGAGATTGGAAAGTAGAATTTGTATATAGAGAGTAGTTTGTAAAAGTATGAATTGTTTGATTCTGTTCTCCTGGTTATTTCTGCATTACTGACGCAGTACAAAGAGATGCATAGCTAACAATCCAAGACAAGACACGTCACTTAACATCAATGCTGTGACCAAAAACTAAGAATCCAAGGAGACAGAAGATTGAAACTGTACTGTATCTCTCTGAAGAATCATTAAAGCGAGTGGAGAGAAGCTGTGTCGGAGCAGGATGAAAGACAACACAATCACTTGATCTCAAATTACTGTACGTTGCAGCTTCCCCAGAAATCAAGAAGAAACGTCCTGTAATTTCTCTTGTCAATTAACTGCCTTGACTTGTTAGACAACCTCACTAATCCTGTTTGTGTTTGCTTTGATGAAGAAATGCCTTTGATATAGAAAGGCATGTGTGCCACTGTGTGCAGATTTACATCTTGACGTCTTTATCCAGTGAAAGAATATCCAACGCTTTTGTCCGGGATGTGGTTTTGCACTTGAATGCTCGGTCGATTTTAATTGTCACATCATCTTCTCGTGTCTTTCTTTTCACCGCATTCCTGCTCTTCTTCTCTTCTCTCTCTGTCAGGGAAAACATTTTGAAGACGGCCAAAGCCCTGGTGGAGGACACAAAGATGCTGGTGTCCGGTGCGGCTTCTGGTCAGGACAGGCTAGCTCAGGCCGCCCAGTCTTCAGCCAAAACCATCACCCAGCTCACAGATGTGGTCAAACTGGGAGCTGCCAGCATCGGCTCTGACGACCCTGAGACGCAGGTCAGGCCAGGTTTTCAGTGCGCCTGTTATCAGGAGAAATTACGAAAGAATGAGCAGTGAATGGCCGTAACCTTTGCAGCGTTGTGTCTCTCTCCCTGACTGCCTGGTGATTAGTCACTTTTTATCTGTCCTTTTTTTCCAGGTGGTTCTGATAAATGCTGTCAAAGATGTGGCCAAGGCGCTGGCGGAGCTCATTAGTGCCACCAAGTGCGCCGCTGGCAAGTCGGCAGATGATCCGTCTATGTACCAACTGAAGGGCGCTGCTAAGGTGGGGCGATCAGAAACTATGTCGTGAAATTTGAAGGCCTCTAATGGCCTTAAACAGATTCACATTTATAAATGTGAAAACATATTTAATTTTAGCAATTTATTTAGAAAAGAATAGAAGCTGGCTGCCAGCGAAGTATAGATCTGAACTGACGGATGTTGTATCGGTGCATAGCAGGCGTCCTCCTCTTCGTCAGACAGGACCATTAATCAGCCTCAACACCTCTCCTGCCATCAGGGAACCTTGTTCACATGATCGACTGGTGTCTCTGTAGTTTAAGTGACCAGGAAGTCCAGGATGATAGCAGGAAACTGGGATATTTCAAACCGAGATAAATCAGCCGAGTCGTCTGCTCCGACACACATGGAGTGTAAAATTTTTCAGTTCATAATTCACTGATGGTACTGGTGGCTGCTCATTATCACCTCGAGCTGTGAAGTTTAAAAAAAGCTAAAGTCACAGTCAGCAGCAGCATGGAGTGTCAGGGGGTCTTTCAGGTGACAAAAACATGGCTCTCGTGTAATTTTAGAACCCAAGGGGAAGGGGAAAAACGTCTAGCGTGCCATTTATAAGGTTTTAAGATCAAGTCGAGAGGGCTCGAGGTTTTCTGCTGTGGGTGTTGTGCGCCTCCTATCCGTCAGTTGGAGGTATTACAGCTTTAACTTAATGAGGCTCTTCAGTGTGTTTTTCATATGCAGTCATTATTATTGTCATGTAGTAACATCAGTATTACATCTTAGAGATCATTATAAATATTTTATTTTGTGTATTTGTTGATAAAAAAATATATATTCCAGATTCTTATATTTCCTGTGTCCTCAGGCCTGTGTGCACTAGTGTGGTTAAGGGCCTTTATCTGGAATATTTAGTTTTCTGGATTAGTCATTAAGAAGTCAGTGCTGACCAGTTATGTTATGATAAATTCTCTTGCACCTGATGCTACTCTTAGTCATTTAAAAAGTCAAACATAAATTCTCCAGGTTTGTTGGCCTAATGTATATGTAACTGGAGATTACGTGATTAAAAAAAATGTTTCAATACCCTCTGCGCTGTTGCTCTTTAAAAATGGGAACGAACTCTGTTTTCTGTATTTGTTTCTGCCAGGTGATGGTGACCAACGTGACGTCGCTGCTGAAGACCGTCAAGGCCGTGGAGGACGAGGCTACCCGTGGCACCAGAGCGCTGGAGGCCACAATCGAGTGCATTAAGCAGGAAATGGCGGTGAGGACGAGAGGAAGGCTAAGAGCGCGAATGGATGCTGGACATTTTTAACCTGGCGTCACCAGCATCCAAAAGACCACATGACATTATTTATGTTTAGCGAACGAATGAAAATGGGCCGACGGTAAACGCTGCTCGTCGGTTTGCTTCCTTATCCGTCTCTTCAGTCAAGTTAACACGCCACCTATTCTTGGTCGCCCGCAGGTCTTTCAGTCTAAGGATGCTCCCAACAAGACGACCACACCTGAGGAGTTCATTCGCATGACTAAGGGCATCACCATGGCAACAGCAAAAGCAGTGGCTGCTGGAAACTCTGCCCGCCAGGAGGACATCATCCATACTGCTAACCTCAGCCGCAAAGCCATTTCAGACATGCTCACCACCTGCAAGGTGCGTTCCTCATTCCTATAATATTCCTAACATATTTAACTATAGAAATAAATGAAAACATAGAATTTGGGTGTGTTTCTGTCTTTCAGCAAGCTGCCTACCATCCAGAGGTCAGTGAGGAGGTGAAGAACAGGGCGTTGATGTACGGGACAGAGTGCACAACTGGATACATCGGTCTGCTGGAACAAGTACTGATGGTAGGTCCAAGCAGATATGTTTAGAGACATATTTGCTGTAAATAAAACTGATTTTGGTTTAAGATGGATGTAATACCTACGCTATTTACTTTATATTCTGTTGTTTCCTAACACTGCTTTGAGTGGTCAGTGTGTGATTTTCATGATAAATCAACATGTATAACATCGTCTGTGTAATGCGTCCGTGCGTAGGTGCTGCAGAGGCCGACTGCAGACCAGAAGCAGCACCTGGCGGCTTGTTCCAAACGAGTGGCCGGAGCCGTCACAGAGCTCATCCAGACGGCTGAGGCCATGAAAGGTAATGACTCATACACACGCACACTTGGTGTCCGCACCACCACGCTTCACACACAGCCCTTTTAACAACAAGTGTTATACGCAGTGTATTCATATCAGCCGTGTATAACTTTTATTTACTAATGAAGGTCACTTGTTACAACCAGCCGTAGGAGGCCGGATCATCTGTAATACAATGCTTTAGTGATTTCCCATGTAACAGAGAAACAGATACGTCCCTTTAAACAAACAAACAAAGGTAATATTCCTGTCCTCCCTCTCTTGCCACAGATGGAGGTAAGTTAGCGTTGTTTTCTGTACTGCGACTTATTTCACCAGCTGTGAGCCGTTCATCACCTTCTGTTCTCAGCTTTAACATTGATTTATTTATTCTCATCAAATCCAGCTGCTCTCAGGCTTCTCCAGTACATAGTCAGCTCCATCCTCCACTCCATCGCTTTGTTTTATGTGCCACCTCTCATTTCAAATAAATCACTCCATCTCCACTGCAGTGAATGGCAGTTTGTGGTTTTTCATCAGCTATGCATGGGACACGAAGATACGCGGCACTATTTTTTATTTTAATTTTTTTTCTGTGTGCTCACTGTGTTGTTTTCTTTGCAGTGCGAGGCACGTTCTGCTAACACACCGGTTTTTGAGTTATTGCTGCGATCCGTTTTTTCGTAGTCAAACGTTTATAACGTGTGTGCATGCGCGCTTCAGGTTCAGAGTGGGTGGACCCCGAGGATCCGACCGTGATTGCAGAAACCGAGCTGCTCGGAGCAGCGGCGTCCATCGAAGCAGCCGCTAAGAAGCTGGAGCAGCTGAAGCCCAGAGCGAAGCCAAAGGTGGGTGACTGGGTGATGGATAACTGAGTGGAGAGGTAATGATGTCTCCTCTGTGTTGTTCTGAAAAGAGCTATTGAGCTGTAGCAGTGGTTTGCCTTGTTATCACTTAAAAGCTTCGAGGCGTTAAGCCTGAAGAAGAAAGGTTCATTATGAAACACTTAGCAGCAGGAAGTTATGACTCATCAAACACAATTTTATTAAACGGTTGATATATTGACAGAAATGCTACAAGTCCTGTATTCAAAAAATAAATAAAAATACTGCTTATTCTGTATTCCACTGCAATAGTGCTTAGTAATATTAATGAATCGGTATGTAAGTAAGATTTAATTGTTCCATCTGGTTGAAATACTTTACTTACAGTAAAATAGTCCAGTTCAGTGGTTTTCAACCTAGGATAAGAGCCTCCTGCAAAGTCTCACAACATGAATCTTGTAATTTGGACGGGAAATACTAGTTCTGCTGCATAAATTTCTAATCATGTTTTGGTTTTTGTTAAATATTGAATACTCAGTGGGAGAACATTTCTCTGTTAGAGCTGCTAACCTCTCACAAGAGGATTCAGCATTTCTTTGTAGTGGTGGTTTTATATTGAATTCCTGGACTTACCATCTAAGAAAATGGGATGAGAAATCTAGTAATTACAGTTGTCAGATAAGTGCATTGGAGGTAAATGTAATCTCTCAGGAGGCATAGAAGAAACTTAAAGTGAGTATGCTTTGTACTTGGTTATCTTGTTGAACAGTGTATCATTAAAATCAGTCGAGTCGTGTCTTGATCCTATAAAAGTACACCAATCAGCTACAACATTATGACTGAGACATGTGGCAAAGGAAAGTGGTCATAATATTATGCATGATCGGAGTATACTTTAGAGCACATCGATTTTAAAGCTGAAACCTGAGCACACAATTGTGAAATGTAAATATTCTACATAGTCAGATCGACCATAACATTATGATTAGGTCATAATCACTAGTCAGATGAATAGCACTGAATATCTGTTGTCATGGCACCTGTCACTAGATGGTATATATGAGGCAAGTAAATTTTTTTGTCAGGTGTTGGTCATATTAATGTAAGAGCCAAATAAATGCCAGGACCCATGTATCCCAGAAGACCATTAAGTTTGTGTTTGCGGTTGGTGGTTTTAATGTTGTGGCTGATTGGTGTATATACAGTATTTGCAAGTTACTCTTTAATTTTCAAGTTCTATATATTTGTATATAGAACATTTATTTTGATCTAATATCACAGAAGGTTCCACACTGTGGTCGATACAGATTTCTTAGTAGCGATAACTTAACCCTTATCAGCGCTCTGTGCCTGTCTGGAAACATCTGCTATGCATTATTTATGACTTTTATAGCAACAAAATGAGACGCCTTGCATTGTGACATTTATATAAATAGCTCTCTGTATTTTGTCTTGTCTTCTTGCAGCTTAACCAAAGTTAACCAGATTTGAACTTCCTATAACAATCTAAGATCCTTGTGTCAGTTCATTGGACATTCACTCCCATCTAAGTTTAACCTTTGACTTGTCTCTGTTGCCTTCCTCATTGTTGAAGTGGAAAACTCACTGAAACCCAACCTCCCCTGCATAATATTATTGTCAGTCGTATTCCATACTGTGTCCCTCTCCTCCCCTCCTGCCTCCTCCTCCTCCACCCATCCGACCATCTGTGCCAGTTCTAGCTTAAGCCTGTCCCAGTCTGTGTCCTCTAGCGCCCAGTTAACCCCCCCTGCCCTCCCTCCCTCGTATTTCCCTGCCTGCCCCCACCACCGGAGGCCTTCTCTGCAGGGCTCTGTCTGATATGTTTGATATATTAGGTTGTTATTCAGTCCCAACTATATATCAAACATATTCCTACAGTGTCCCGCTCTGTCTACAGACTTGTGGCGTGAATGTGTTTGTGTGCGTTTAAGCAGGCGTGTGCAGGAGTGAGACTGGATGTCTGATGCGGTCTTGTTTCGGTCTTGTCTGTGACCTCTGGATGGCTACTTATCAGCTGTTTGCAGTTTGAAGAGATGTTTGTGAAGCTTTTCAGAGTCGTTCTTTGTGTCTCTTAGTCGCTAAATGTGCCAATAAATGAAACTGTTTTCCATTATAAACAGAAATGTGTCTACAAAATGTTGAGTTTGATTCATGGTAGAATGTGATTAGAATAAATCTCATTTTGTGACATGTAAATGCTACGGTTTGGGAAGACCGGGTCATATTTAATGGTTATTAGACAGTCATTTTATTTGATATTTCTTATTATATTAGTCAGAATCAAATTCTGCCTTTTGCCATGTGACTCAATGTTCCTCTTCCCCTCAGCAGGCTGATGAGACGCTAAACTTTGAGGAGCAGATTCTGGAGGCAGCCAAGTCTATCGCTGCAGCCACCAGTGCTTTAGTCAAATCGGCTTCCGCTGCCCAGAGAGAGCTGGTGGCTCAGGGAAAAGTAGGCTCCATCCCTGCCAATGCTGTGGACGACGGGCAGTGGTCCCAGGGGCTCATCTCCGCTGTAAGTGTTGCAATCTGATGCACAATTTGTTTGCCCCCCGTGCCAGGCGTTCACTTTTTTCGCTTGAAATGTTTTGCTCGCAGGCCCGTATGGTGGCGGCCGCAACCAGCAACCTGTGCGAGGCAGCCAACGCCTCGGTGCAAGGCCACGCCAGCGAAGAGAAGCTCATCTCTTCAGCCAAACAGGTGGCGGCCTCCACTGCCCAGCTGCTGGTGGCGTGTAAGGTGAAGGCCGACCAGGACTCTGAGGCCATGAGGAGACTGCAGGTAGAATATCATTCAGTTCCTTTTACAAACTTTCTAGATAACGTGAAAAGGAGCAGTGTTCATATTTCTTAGCTTTTCGCTCCAGCTTGTTTATGGGCGTTCAGTTAATTGAATAATATTCTTGCCGTTTTTCATTTGGAAATATAACTAATTGCATTTGCATTATTAAATCTCATTTAATGGCATGTTTCTTTTGAGCTACTTGTACTGGGAGGTTATTTTGATTTTACGCTACTGTTACACTACTTAATGCTCACGTCATCTAATGTAATGTAATAATGTCGTTTGGTGCTTGCCAAAGCAGAAAATAATACGGTACATTTTGTCTGGAGAAGTCCTGGTTTGCTTAATATCAACCAATATAAAATGGATATGGTCACAATCTGATTGGGCAGCTTTTGTAAACTTATACTTTATGAGAGAAAGCCTTCAAGGTTCATTTACACTCCTGCGGGACATAGACATAGACTAGCCCTGTAAAAACACCACTTGAACGCTAGTCGGCTTTGTGTCTTTTTGTCAGTCGGGTTAATTTTTGTTTCTACTTCCTGTTTCACTTTCAACAATGGCGAATGAAACTTTCGCTGAAATTTCACCGAAGACGAGTCATACTCTTTCTTCTGTCTGTATCTTTGGACCTCCTCAGTCAACCTCTCCTCCATGTCTTCCATCTTTATTGACCCAAAACAACCAATTCAAAAATTGTGAAGATGGAGAAGCAGCTGGAAATACTAAAGTGGAAACACGCTACTAAGAAGCGGACCAGTCACAGCTCGCGCAGTCTACGTCGCTGCAACCCATAGTTACATTTCTGGGGAGGTGCACGTCAGCTACGGCGTTAGGGTCTGCAGCTAGACTCAGAAGGGTTTGAATAAACCCCAATAACAGAGCAGTTTTAATTAAATGGAAACTTGCAGATGTTAAGAGTTCTTTTACTGATGATACTCTGATGATAGTATGATAGTACATTCTGTACTGCCACTTCTATTATTTGCATATAAAATAAAGGATCTTCGCTTCTGCCACTTTCTGCTGTTAATCTTTATCCTTTATTCCCAGATCGCTGGGAATGCAGTGAAGAAGGCGTCAGACAACCTGGTGCGAGCGGCCCAGAAGGCGGCATTTGACAAGTCCGATGAACACAACGTGGTGGTCAAGACCAAGTTTGTTGGTGGAATAGCGCAGGTATGATATATAATAAGATGTATGTGTTTTTTTACAGTATTTCTTTTTTTAATTCCAGGATTGATTGTTTTGAACAGTTAGTTCTACTTGGCTCTATGATCAATAACCACTTTTTAGATCTATGTATAGTACTTAATTATATCAAGAAATAAAATGCCTGTCTTCACATTCTTGAGTTGTCTTTGTCACACATGAGTTTGCTGTTGAAAATATCGACCGACTTTTGAAATACCCCTGGCTTTTAGATCAGCTCATAGATCCTCCTGTCTCTTCACATTGTCCAGTGACAAATGCTGTAACTCTAGAGTAGTGGGAATTAAAGTTAAGGACAAGTGCCTTCACACATGAACATTAACACAAATGAACACAGACAAATCAGCGATATAGGAAACGGTGAGAGATGACAAACAGGTTCTTAATTTGTTTTAAAGCGACCTTGGGGCACAATATTAAATGCTGTAAAGTAAAAGATTTCCTCTGCGTCTGTCCAGATCATCGCAGCCCAGGAAGAGATGCTGAGGAAGGAGAGAGAGCTGGAAGAAGCCAGAAAGAAGCTGGCTCAGATCAGGCAGCAGCAGTACAAGTTCCTACCGAGCGAACTACGAGAGGACGACAACTAACCAGCTCTGCTGCGCATTCTTAAACCGGCATGAATGACATGTCTGTGTTTGTGTTCAACTTTGTGTCTTTCTAATGGTGCACCTGAACAGGTATGCGGCCAACAGTGACTTCAGATATATTGTGACTGATTGAACAAACCAGTAAAGCCCAGGTCTGCAGTGAACGCCGCTGACCACATCATGTGGAAAGTCTTCAACTACTAGCAAGTTTGAAATACTACTGCGTGGAACTGACTACTTCCTGATATTAGAAATGAAAAGGACTGTGGTGATTTGACTGAAGAGCCTCTTCATGTCCCTGTGTATAAGCCTAACTACTTCAGCAGATGTAATCTAAACCAGAATGTGACGTGCTTCGGACAAACAGCACAGCTCATATGCTCTCATGTTTGCCTGTAAGCTACCTTTTTTTTTCTCTTTTCTTTCTTTTAACATGTTGAAGCTCTAGTGCATAAAATGAAAAACTGATTGTGCTGCTGTTCGTGTCACATAGCCGTTTAACTGCAGCGCCACTCTGAGAGCGGACACACTTCAGCTCGGTACTCTGATTTGGTATGAATGTAGGCCTTTATGCTCCAGTCTGGCACCTTAATGTCTGTCTGAATCATGTAAATCACTGTGGCGTGTCTTGACTTTAGATCAGTGATCAGTGAACCCTCATATGAAGAAAGATTTTTGCATATTGGTGTTTCTTGGACCATTGTGTGAATTTCAATAATGCAAATCTGTTTTGGGGACTCGTCGACATTGACGGTCATATGAGCATCTCGTGTCTTTTTAGCCATTTGTGCAGATATTTGTGGGCTTTACATGCAAAATGTCCTCTAGAGACGATGCAAAGAATTCTACGTGCTCTGTCAGAGACCTCGACATGAGACATCATGTCACCATGTGAATGCTTTTCTACACAGGACAATGCATTACCATAGAAGGAATATTTATTACTCCCGAGTATTTTTAGAAGAGGGTCATCTTTTCCCAGGGGCATAAATAGACTCTGTTAATTGCTGCCGTTAGCAGAGGCTTGGATAGCTTCAAGGCAAGATATCAGATACCTTTACAATCCTTCAAATATTTAGTTTTTTGTTTGTTTTTTTGGTATTTTTTAATAATTTCAGGTATTGGAGACTTGGATACAGTATGTATAAAGTTGATGCAATAAGGTTGAAGGTGCTTTAGGGGGCAGTATTGGTTTCTTTTCACACCGTGCAAACTTGAAGTCCGGGAGGTGAGGTTGTAATGTAATGTACTTCGGTGCTTGTTTCACTTTCAGTATAGAGTGGTTGTGTGGTAAACCCCGCTGGTCAGTTGGCTTCTACATCGCGCAAAATTAAGAATGACTGGAAAGAATACCTCGGAGCAGTCGGATGCCGTCAGTGCCACTTCTGCGCAGGTGTTTTGTCTCATGGTTGCTACTCCCAGCAGATGTTCCTTGGTCTTTTTGTTGATACTTTAATCTCCAGCTGTACAGAAAAGTCAGTCACTACCACGGATTGGTTTGCGTCAGTCGACCTCTAGTTTTGCAAATTCAGAAAGTTGCAACTTTTAGAAAACCAGAAAATGTAACGTTTAAAAGGTTAAAAGGAGTGAACTGAAAGTGAAGGAACTGGAGCGCTAATCACTTCAGTTGTTTGTTCCCCTTTAATGGGTGCTCTGTGCGACTTTTACTGAACATGCTCCGTGCTGCAATAGAAGACCCTTTTCTTTACCGAGTTTGATTGTAATATGTTTTGTTCCCCTGTCTTACTCTATGGGCTGTTACATTATTAAATCACAGTATAATGTAAGACTAGGTCCTGCTGTGAAAATGCATGGCTTTGTGCTTCATAGCAGAGTTACTCAGACTCCAACATACAGACAACCCAACACTTATGAGTTTTTATTCTTTAGAGTTGAATTTACAGGGGTTTTCTGGCATTGCGTCCTCTGTGTGTGAGAAAATAAAGGAAGGGGGAGGGAGGGTGGGAGGGGTCACTGCTTATACAGTAAGTCAAGTCTGTAGTGTTATTAGTGCCTTAGTCAGTAGCCCATACAATGTCCTGTCTGCTTGAGTGACAGCATCACCTCATTGGTTAACAGAAGGTACTGGACAAGCTGTTGTTTGGAAATATAGGTTCATGTCTGTGGTTTTTTTTTTTTTTTTTTACCGTTTGTTGTCCCACTTGCTAACGTGCTGTTCCTCTAAGTGCTGAAACAACTCAAACCCCTTTACCCTTCTCTCTGCAACATGTAAGGCCTTTTTGGGGGGGGACAGAGGAACTGTCCGCCAGTCAACAAAATGTGCTTCAAATGTACTATCAGTATACACTGTTAAAGTATATAATATATATATGAACACATTTTTGTACTGCATTCCATGGGCATGTACCGCAGTGCTTCTAAACTACGACAGACCGGGGATGCGAGCCTGTCAACTGCTTTGCTGTGTGTTATGAAGTCACTGTTTTTCTTATGGGTGGGCTTTATTTCCCCTTGTCCTTTTACAACCTATGAAAGATCCATGTGATAAGAACATTTCAGTATGTCCGTCACCATCCAGATGTTGTGACGCAACTCAATGAAGTAATTGAAGTGGTCCGTGTGTTATTAACTCCCTTAACAGAAATAAATTAGGACGTTGCTATGGTAGACATAAGCGATAAGGTACAATATAAAAGATATTTATCTGGCCTCGATAAAACTATTTTTTGTATTCACTGAAATTAAAGCATTTCAATGTATTTAAATATCTTGTGGTTATTTCAGTGAGCACAGACAGAAAGGTATGCATGTTTTACACGGGGTAGGATTTAAAAATGTTGATCAGGTATAACATAATGAGAAGTGAATAAAATTGACCATCTTTCTTCCTTTTGGACCTGCCATTTGTGTGGATGTTACTTAGACATGTACCACTCACCTAGACCAGACCAGACCAGACCAGACACCCCCACCCCATATCCATGATACTCCTTCATGGCAGCAGCCATCCCCACCAGGATGCAGCCTGACACAGGCACGCGTGCAGAAATGTCCATTCTCTGATGAGTCAGAACTGTTTTGGAGGCACAAAGGAGACCTTCACAATATTAGGTAGATGGTCATAATGTTATACCTGATTAGATGACATTGCAGTTCTTTCCTTTTGAAGTGGGAATCCAAGTTCCAAGACGTTCCAGCTAAAACCCCACAAGCTGGGAACCCCACCACTCATCACTTAACAGTTCATGCACATTACTGTCCAACTTTCCTCTGTGGACTCATGTGATGTGTTGTCATCTCCTGGTGTTGCCAGCATGTCTAACCTACCAGTTTCCAGTCACGTTCCTTGGCCCTGATGAACTTGTCCCTTGGTTTTCCAACTTGCACACAAAGCTCCTCTCAGGCTTGGTGTCATTTCCAACTCCACCTTCCAATGTACATGGAATGCAGCAAAGCATTGGAAAGCCTTTTTCCCTCACTTCAAAACTAATGCATGTTAATAAATCTGCAGGCTGATTCCAGTAGCCTGTCATTTTTAGACCAATAAAAAATAGATTTTTAAAGAACCAACACAAGGCACCACGATTGGAATTTAATGGTGTTTTGCTCTTCCATCGTTCAAGTCATCAACATCCAGCTTTATTCACATCATGTTCACATGCAGAATGTGAGACACAGTTTTCATACCTGTTGCTCCAAAAACACATTTTGTTTGGAGCTCAAAATTAACTAAGAATCAATATCCCGATTTTTATGTCTGGTAGTTTGAGGATAACTTTGAAACAGCATTTGAGCCTTTTGTGTTGCAAAATCAAATTTACTGATGAGTAGTAGAAACGAGCCACGCTGATTACAGACAAACAATAAACGCATACAGCAGGGAAGGTGTTCCAGAGCCCAAATGCTCCTGGTCTTTCTGTTACATCCATGTCTGATGTTTCAGCAGTGCACTGAGAGGATGCAGGACCCCTGTAACCTCTCCCATCTGAGTTTATAACAAGAGCTGTACGCCCTGGCAAGCAAACAGAGGCCTCTTTGAGTGTCTGTGTTGGTGTAGTGTCAGGGCAAGACGGTATTTCTGAGTCAGCACTAAACCTGGAGCTATACTGAGCCGTGGCTATGAACTGAGACCCATGCTAAATTTGTCCGGCACTAAAATTTGAGGAGGGAATGTCAATTACAGGGGCACAGCTGCTCCCGTGCACTGCTTTTAAACCTGGAATCTGGACATTTTTATCATCAACTTTCAGCTTTTAATGCTGCAACTGCAAACTCTTTTCCAAGCGACGGAAAACTAAATCTCCGAGACTGATAAACATTTTCCTCTTAAAAGTGGATTTGACTTGTAACAAGAAGCCCTGTCAGACTCCCTTGGCTGGAGGGAAGAGAGCAAAAACCCTGGCTAAAAGGACGAGCGCATTGAATTTAATGTGGACAAGCAGCTGAGAGAAGACACCCCATCCATTATTTTTATGTTCTAAATCTAATTATAATGAAAGTCAGAAAGCGGGTACAGTTACTGATGACGCCCGCATGCTACATAGCAAGGCTAGAGGTTCATCCACTAAAGACAGTCACATTAAATATAAGATTACCTGTCCTGACTTGGTGGCGCCACACACACTTTTTTTTTTCTTTTTAATTAAAATAAGGTCACATCTGTGGTAAACTTTAACAAGCACTGCGCTCTGTGACTTAATGCAGTCATCGCACCAAAATTTTTGCTCGACCTCATCACATATGAAGTCTGATTCGGGTGAACCACGGGAAGAGATAAGGTTTGACTCAGATGGACTGACACTAATGTTATCCCTCCCTGATACTTTTAATTACTGAGGCGGAAGTGAGAAATTCCAGTCTAGACGTCAACAATGAAATTATCCGTGTGCTCTGGTTTTTGTCAGGGGGATCCTCTCACTGCTGTGTCTCCTACAAAGTGTTCAAACAGCACTTTTATCTGTGCTCTGACATAGTTTGACTGAACTGTGTAGACCGTTGGATGTTTTTGCCGTTACAAAAATGATATAAACTCAGTTGCAGAGTGGATCACACACGAGCAGAGACTGTGTGCACACTTCACTTTATTCACGCAGCCATGTTTATATCCTCTATGGACAGTTTGAAATGTTTCAAACATTTATAGAAATGTTTTTGTATATATTGTGTTTTGTTGTCTTTAAAATTGTCTTGTTTAGCACGTCATGCTGCTCACATGCGCCTTAAACTGGCCTTCGGTGACAAATCAAGACATCTGAGTTTGAATCTGAGGACTCCTCAGTATATCAGTAATGCATACATGGCCATCAGCAGACAATGGTCACCTAATGATATCAAATGTCAGGTCTCGTTAAACTAAGTAAGCGGGCCACATACTCTGGTGCATGATGGGAACTCTGGAAATACCAAGGGTTGTTTCAGTAGCAACTATATGTCATCAGGTTTTAACAGTCTACATTTTTCTGCAACCCCCTTCTGGTTGTCGAATTCACGTATAAAGGATGCAAGTGTTATAAAAAATATAAAATGTCTGGTTTAGTCAGTAATGGCTAGTTACTTATGAGAGAAGAAATCAGTGTAAAAAAAGTACAAGGTTAAAATGTTCTGTGTTGTAAAAATCCCATTTAACTGCAGTTACAGACAGACTATGTCACATCAAAAAGAAACTTGTCTTATCTGTCAAATACTCCGTAGAAGTATTTTCAGACCCCCCAAAATCACGCCTAACCTAATTTGAGAAAATCATTAATTGTTGGACAGGTACAATGTGGTGATGTTCGTCTCTCCATCTATCCAGGGTGCTAGGGTGTCATGGATTGCGCCATGAGCCTCTCTGATCTCTGTATATGACCGGCATGCCTGGCTGGCTCACAAAACACATGGCAGGATGACAACACAGTGACAGCTGACAGCCTTAAAAAAGCTCCACAGGAGGGATATCAGGCCAGACCACCAAAGAAATAAAAGACGGCAGTGAGAAGTACAGAAAAGGGGAACGCTTTAATGCAGAAGTAGTCCCCATGAAATATTATCTTAAATCCAATGACTGCTTTAATTCTTCCCTGATCTGATCTAGAAGCATGCCGTTTTAATGATGCATCAGGACTTGGCTTGCAAAAACAAGTAATATGAAAGTGTGTTTTTTTGTGTGTGTGACCTATTATTTTCATTACTTTCAATTTACTTTGTTTTATGAACGTGGGAAGTGGCAGAGAATCGACTGGAAAAGAATGATGCTTATTTTCTGAAAGTCAGACAAAGAGTAGGAGTGGCAATGAGGGCTGTGGACAAAATCCAGCAGGTGTTGTCCAAGTAGTAAGATCCCAAAATATGCTGTCAATACATCACAAAGTAAAGCCAAGGAAAGAGACAAAGGGCCATGGCTTCTTAAAGGGAATGACAACATTATTGTCAGCCTGGTTTGTCAGCTGTTAAGAACTAGAACAAATATATCATATTTCATATTGTTCATATTGTTGTCTTTGCAGGACTATTTTCAACCCATCATTGTTTTAGATCTTACTTTCACCCATTACATTATATTTGATTATTTTTCCAGTGGTCCAGTGTTCCTATTATGACGCAAAATGAATTACTGTGGTTGACGCTAAAGTATAATTACTTGAGCATCCACCAGTCCTGACAGTGAGACAGCTGCGGCTGTCCCAGTGGCCCTGTGAACTATCACAGAGGTACAGTGGGAGGGGGCCGCTGAAATGCCAAAGCTTCTGTATCTTCCACTGTGCACACCACTGTATCCACTGGCGGCACATTTGAGACGGAACACTCAGGCATGTATAGTGAGAGAGGAGCTCAACAAGCCAGATGATATAACCCTACAGAGAGCAGAGCCTATCTGATTGCTGCTCGGATGTTGTGAAGAGGCCGCTGAAATGATCCCTGCAACACAAACAAGCCATGCTGGCTAACATGACACCCCTCAAGGAGAGACGAACTTTCACATGGGGCTTAACTAATCATATTGTTTTGTGTGAATAGCTCTGATGTATGAAATGCTATTGTATTGCGGATCTCTGAATGAAGAAGAAAGTTGTTGACATCTGAATGTAGGGCTTATTAAACAGCCTCAAAATCGTTGATATGGCATTGTTGGGTGTACAAATATACTCTAACTGTAGATCTTTTTTGCCTTCTTCTTATTGGACGTCTGTGGGTCATTTTTCTGAGTGATGATTGAGTCACAGCACGTTTTTCCCAAAGACCCTCCCTCAGAGGACTACTAACTCCTGAGTCTTGACACTCTACGTTCACTCGGAGGGTGGTAGAAATAGGAGTGGATCTCTTGGTGTTAAGTGGGAGTGCCTTCCTGACGTCCGCACCCCATGTATAGTCATAGAAACGGTCAAATGTCTTTGAAGAGCGAATCAGTGAAGAGTTTCAGAGAAAAAGACGTTGACAAACAGCTGCAGTTGTCTCCAAAAAAGTATTGGGTATCCAGTAACTGCCTAGTCAAAGTACGTATTTGACTCACTACACATCAAGAGAGCACGCACTCCAGCTTGGCGCCCAGTGTGGTTCAGACGCTCCGGTCCCTTCATTCAGTTTCTTTTATTTTTGGTGTGCGCGGAGACCCCCGACACTAAGCAGCCATGGATGCCATCAAGAAGAAGATGCAGATGCTCAAGCTCGACAAGGAGAATGCCTTGGACAGAGCCGAGCAGGCCGAGTCAGACAAAAAGGGATCTGAGGACAGGAGCAAACAGGTCGGCATTCAGTGTGAAACCTGCTGAGGTGTTTTTACGCACTGGTGCCAATGGCAGGATGCGCGTCGCGCTCCATGGTTCTTATCCAGTGTCCCACGTCTGAGGATTAACATGTCTGGTTAGACTGACTAATGCAATTCATAAAAACTTTATTTTTGAAATACATTATTTCATGAAAATGTATTTTCATTATTTATCGTCCAGCTAAACATTTTTAATGATAAGCCAAGATATTATTTCAACAGATAGGTTTAAGAATGCATGTTTTCCTTTCAGAATAATTGTCTAATTGCTTGATGTAGTTTTTAATGTAGCACAATATACAATCTCATCTCTCTTCTACGCGTAACAGCTTGAGGATGACCTGGTAGCACTGCAGAAGAAGCTGAAGGGAACTGAGGATGAGTTGGACAAATACTCTGAAGCCCTGAAGGATGCACAGGAGAAACTGGAGCTCGCTGAGAAGAAAGCCGCAGATGTGAGTTATGGGCAGACGATACCACAGCTGATAACCCCTAGTGGGGAGCGCATTGCCTCATAGGCTGGTCACCACCTCTCTATACAGATTCACCAATGCGTTATGCAATGATAATTTATTACAGACCTGTGGGCTGCATAGGATGAATATACGGATAGTTAATTTTAGATCTGTGCTGTATATGGTGAAGTCACAGCTCACTGGCTTACCGTGGCATTCCACGGCCATTTGGACGAATCTGAGGGACAGTGTCTGGTTTCAGTGATGCATTTTACGGGAATATTTTGGCTTGTGAAATCCTTGACAGATTTGTGGTCTTACTGGTTTCATTGGCACCTCCACAGTTCAGGCCAACCCGGATGAAATTACCAGTTTACTGACTGCGTTTAATGTTAGGCCAATTAAGACTAATGAAGTACGTCACAAACAGAAACAACGACGTCAGCAAGCACACGACATAATATAAACTTTATTTAGCTAACAAAGAGGAGATTATTTAGCTACAACGAATTAAAAACAACATTAATAGAATAAAAACGAAACACATTTAATAACTGCTGTGGTCCACATCAGTTTTAGCAGTTTATGAGTAAAGTTGTTCCACTTGTAGTAGACAATCAATAATAATAGGAATAATATTATTTAAAAAATATTATTTACGGTAATTTAATGAATTAAACCTTTATTTACGAGAGTCTGTGTGATTTAGACACATTGTTGTTGCTTTAAATTAGAGTCTAATGTTTGGAACCGTGATTTTGATAGGGTTAGCTCAATTTAACAGTAGGGGATGCGCTTAAAATAGCGAATGAACTATTTACCTATGTAGTTGTCAAAAAATATAAACAGTGACATAAAATGTATTTTATAACACATTAGATATCGGAATAATTCACATATTTTTGATCCCGACAATATATTTAATTGTTTACAAGTAAAATGAGTTACTTCCGGGGTTGATGGCACGTCCCAATCCTCATCAGCGGTTGATTAAAGGCGGTGGGGGCAGGGATCAAACGCGCCGCATCTCCAAGTGTGTGTGTCTGCGTTGAGGCTGCCCGCACAGAGCTGAGAGGAAACTAGCTTAGCTGAGACAAATTGAGCAAAAATGGCCGGTGGGAGCTCCCTGGAAGCCGTGAAGAAGAAAATTAAGTCGTTGCAGGAGCAGGCCGATGCGGCGGAGGACCGGGCAGCGTTACTACAGCGGGAACTGAACCAGGAGAGGAGTTCGAGGGAAGCAGTAAGCTGCTAATGATTTAAGGCAATTAGTCCCCAGGCATTAGGCGTAAATCTGGTCAAAAAGCGTGGCGGTTAGGCCCGCGGCGATGCTCTATGCTCGAATACAAGTCAGGTATCAGGTAGACGAGTTTGAAATTAGCACACTGTTGGATGCAGAGGATAGGATGGGCGGATGAAGGGACACCACCCGCTTCGTCCCGAATAAACAAACAGCCCCGTTACAAGTAGGCTAACGTTACAGCAGCAGCACCGGTCCTGTGAGATAGACGCCTCCCATGTGCTCCTAGCTAGTTGAAGCAACTGGAAATACGTTTATTCTCCTCAGAAATACTACATTATAAGCCATTATTGTAGCTAGTACATTAATAAAGCAAGAAAACGAGATTTCTGTGAGACAAGATATTGCAGATTTTATGGCAGAGGGTGAATAAATTGAGGATGAAATCATATTGCTAACATCTCTTTAGTAATAAACAGGTGTAGGAAGAAAAGAAATAACGTGAACAATGCAGCCTCTAGCACCCCTCCCTTGTGCTGGCCCCGCCTGACCCAGCCCATGGGGAGTATGGGATGCGTTGGGAATACCCAAATTCTGTAAAGCCAAATAAACCATACTGTTGAGCACAATTTAAACTATGCAAATGAACTTGATTTGACTCTCCACGATTGCGGTGTTGTGCTCTCCCAGGCTGAGGCTGATGTAGCTTCCCTGAACAGACGCATCCAGCTGGTTGAGGAGGAGTTGGACCGTGCTCAGGAGCGTCTGGCCACTGCTCTGACCAAGCTGGAGGAGGCTGAGAAGGCTGCTGATGAGAGTGAGAGGTGGGGATCTGGCACCTGGAGCACAGATGTCACTTGGTTAATACGAGTGCACTTGCATGCCGTGCAGTGTGTGTTAATATACATAGAATCACATAGTTTGTGTTTCTTAGCTCCCCTGGCATTGAATATTTTTTTTGCTGCGGATTAAAGTCTTTTGGAGTGCCACGGACTTGCTTTTAAGAAAAGTAGATGCATTTGTCTTGAATCTCAAGAATGGACTATTCTTCAGAACTGCATTATAGTAATAATCAACTTCTTTGGACATGATACATGTGGTCCTCATATCTGGCTCGGTGCTGACCCCAGTGGCTACAAGTTACACTGCAGGACAAACCACTGTGCTCTTTGTCATCCCTAAGAGAGGGAATTATCCAAACATTACTCTGACTTCTGTGACTTGTTTCTTTCTCACAGAGGCATGAAGGTCATTGAGAACAGGGCGATGAAGGACGAGGAGAAGATGGAGCTGCAGGAGATCCAGTTGAAGGAGGCCAAACACATTGCTGAGGAGGCTGACCGCAAATACGAGGAGGCAAGTTACCCAGCTGTTCACTGCACTCTGGTCTTTGAGCTCATCCTAGAGCTTTCAGTGGACATTGCTAGCTGTTTTTTTGCCAGGTGTATGTATTTAACACAAGTGATAAATAATCATTGTGTGTTGTGACTTCAGGTAGCCCGTAAGCTGGTGATCATTGAGAGTGATCTGGAACGTACAGAGGAGCGTGCTGAGCTGTCTGAGGGGTAACAACGTTATTTCCTTCTTCCTCTATCGGTTTCACACGTATTCTGTTGTTTTGGTTTTCACACATCTCCTTTTCTCTTTGACATATTTGTGTTTGCTCAACCACACTGTAACTCGACAGCAAATGCTCTGAGCTTGATGAGGAGCTGAAAACAGTGCAGAACAACCTGAAGTCTCTAGAGGCCCAGGCTGAGAAGGTACAATCGCTAATGAATGATTCTTACTTTAAATGAATAATACCTGAAATGTGTTTGAAACTTTGTGTATTACATTGTCTTGCATAGTTTTCCTAACTCTGGCCTTTGTATGTGATTACAGTACTCACAGAAGGAGGACAAGTACGAGGAGGAGATCAAGGTCCTGACAGACAAGCTGAAGGAGGTGAGTTGGCGTTATGATAAATCGTCAGTATGTCCATTTTTTTTGTGTAAATGTGTCTCTGTCTGTCCTGTGTAAAATATTTCATGTGTGCTTTGTAAAGTTTCTTTTAAAACTGTAATGGGTATTTGGATTAAATACGCTGAGCATATGTTTTAAGCCTTTTTCCTGTAGACCTGTGGTTAGTAATGTAAGCCTCTTAATGGGAATTGCTAATGTTTGAACGTATTGCTCCACTCAGGCTGAGACCCGTGCTGAGTTCGCAGAGAGATCAGTCGCCAAGCTTGAGAAGACCATTGATGACCTGGAGGGTATGAATCATTTACACTTGATTTATTGTGTTTATCAGAGTTTTTTCTCTTTTTGTAATGAGATTTTGGTTACTGTTACCATTCAACTACAAAATGGAAAAAAGTCACCCTGTGAGGCCGTATTCAGTTATCTTGTAAAACCATAAATACCATTTGTCTTTAACTTAATTGCTCAAAGGCACAACGAAAGCACAGGAAAGGAAAACCTCTTTTGTGTAAAGAGTGATGCTGGTCACCAGGTTGTTAAATATCTCCACTGTCGGTTGTCCACCAGGGAGAAAAACAACGATATGATGCACTGAGCCTCTTGTGATATTATTCATGTTGTCAAAGCCATTTCTCACCACGGTGCTGTTTGGCATTCTGGTGTAGTGACTGTTGATGGCCAGCTAGTCTTGAGTAGTGCTTGCGGGGTCATGGAACATACGAGGCAGTTTCTCTCCGACTCCTCAGGAATCTCTCACTACATCACCAGCTGTTCCTACGCCCTTCCTATTTCTGTCCTGCCTTTTTTCCTCAGTTTGTCTTTGTGTTTCTTTTGATTTTCATTCTCTGACGCTGTTATTTTTCCTTTTCTTATTTTCAAATCCTTTGCTACCCCCTGATATTAATTGCAACACAATAGATGAGCTGTATGCCCAGAAACTGAAGTACAAGGCCATCAGCGAGGAGCTGGACCACGCCCTCAACGACATGACTTCCATGTAATTCACCTCATGCTTGTTTCTGCTGTGTGCCTTCGATCTCAGCAACCCTAACCACTTATACCAGTATACAATAGCTCCCTCTTGTGGCTTGTTTGAGTGCAGTGATTTTAACTCGGATAAATTAGTTTTTGAATCCTCTTTCATTGTGTGTCTAACATTGCTTTGTGATTTGTCTAAACGGGATTTACTGTGTCCTTAGTTTTAGATTTTGCCTTTTGACATGGGCAACTACTAAGTAGTACTGTTACTTTCCCTTATCATCTTTGTAAGTTTTATTTTCTAACTTTTCTGGCTTATTCCTGCATCCGTTTTCCTCCTTTGCTTCTGCATGTCAGTTATCTTTCATTCCTCCTTTCATTTTCCCCGCCAACATTTTGTTTTTCTTCTTCACAGCTAAATTCTTACACCCTTCACTCCAGAAGCAGCTTGAACATCATCATTTCTCTCCTGTGCAGCGCAGCCCAACTTTGTCTCCTTTGTCTCTCTGTGTTTCTTTACTGCCCCGCCATGACTGCACATTGGGCCGTCGCTGCCAGCATCCTTCAATTTTCCGTGACTCATACAGAACTTTGAGCCATATTGCTTTCTGTAAAATAAACATTCTTCCATCTTTGTCAGCCCTTCCCTATTCTCTTGTGATGTTTCTTCATTTCCATTTGTCTCATCCCTTTTTTTTGTTTCTTTTTTTGTCTATGTGTTTTAATTTATTTTGCTGAGTAGCATTTGAATAAACTCTGAAGCTCCTCCCCCATTTACTGTTCCTTTTTGTGTTTGAGAGGACCATTTGATATAATTGCATTGCTGGTTGCTATTCTAATTGGAAATTCATTGAAATTCAATGCTTGTCCTCTTGGTGTACCTCAGACTTCAACATGTTGGCAATTAGTAATTATCTTGGCTTATTTAGTCATTTAAGCTGCAGTTTGAGCATGTTCAGCTTCATCTATAGGGATTTTCTTGCAATCATAGTCCCAGTCTTCAACACTGAGCAGCTTTCCCGGTAGAAATGCAACAGAAGAAGTGTAACCAGTGTAAATAAAAGCGAGTTATAGTTAAGCATATCAAATTAACTTAAATCCTGTGTAGCAATGGTTGTCTTTGCTGCTAGCATCACATACTAATGTAAAGACACGTATACAAAGGAGGTTTTGATTTGATGAAAATGCAACCAGTTTCAAAGAACAATCAGAGTAACTCTGGTTGAGAAATCACTAATGTGTTCTTAGTTTCCTGTATGATCATCTTGGCTCGAATTCCTACACCATATCTACTGACAATGAATAACTGAATTTAATACTCATTGGTCACAAGGCTATTTACAATATCTGGCAATAAGAACGTTAAAATACAATTTACAAAAACAACAATGGCTGTGTATTCGACTTTAGTTAAGAAAGTGAGCTAGTGATAGTTCACAACCTTTTTTGAAATGTTACCTTTACCTTGTTGTGTTCATGAGGATGATGGTTCATCCGCTTGAACACGAACTGACTCTTGTCACTAACTCTTTATCTTTTGTACTAACACCGTCTGTCTGTTTCCTCTCTCTTACCTGCTTTCTGACTGTCAAGACCATCTATACAAGCAGCTTGAGAAAAACCGTCTTCTGACCAATGAACTGAGAGTAGCCTTGAACGAGGCGTAAACTGGAATGGGCTCTCGTATGCTTTATTTTTCCTGAAGTTTGAATGTCCAAGAATATTGTATAAGACAACTGTGTATGTGTTAGCTACACAAACCAAGCGATGCTTTGAACAAATGGGAGTACAATCTGAGGATTCTTTCACATTATGCATGCTTAAAGTGCAGTTTCAAGTGGGAGGACTGACAACCTCGGGTCAGGAAATGTTACGGCATGGATTTAATATACATTCTCAGTTATAGTCAGGGCTGTAGTACATGAAACTGGCTTTAATGTGCATTGTGCTGGTGTTCATGTAGTCAAGGCTGGTGATGGTTCTTGGGCCCCACACCAAGGGAAAGCTTAAAATACTATAAGAGGCTGAGAGTTCTTTCTAAATCCCTGATACTAAACCAAATTTCACCACCAAAACTACACAAAAATAATGAATTAGAATGATGTACTGAGATCAAAACGGCTATTATGGTAATGCAGAGTTGACTTGCTGCTCCATAGGGAGTTATAGTTTTCAGTCTGTAGCAATACAGTTGTTACTTTAGCATTTTGAGTTTCTATAACAACACATCCACCCATGCCAAAAGGACGATCTTGGATACTGAACACTTCACGTAAAGATAAATGGTAGCAGAGGAAAAGTGCTGGCCATTGTTGATATGGAACCTGTGCCTATTGACGGTGTGACTGTATGAACTACTCTGTAACCTGACCTAGAAAAATAGAGTGGGTATGAAGGGTATGAAGGGTATGGAAGGGTTGGATGTTAAATTGCCCCACAGACTCTTGTTGATATTCTGATTAACTTGAAACTGCTTGAAGAGAATCGTAGGACTTGATACTGTAAGTCCTTGGCATTGTTCAGATCCACTTCTGAACCAGATGTGACCAAAAATAGACTGCTTTGGACCATTCTTTGTTCCTAGACACAGCTCATTCAGTCTTGACTACAGCCCTGTTTATAGCATGAGTGTAACATTTACTTCATACTTTAAAGGTCCAGTGTGTAGGATGTAGTCTGTTAGCAGAAACGGAACATAGCATTAAAAAGTATTTTTCATTGGTGTATTTCTGGATTGTTTTTCATTAGCTTAGAATGAACCACTGGAGCTCGCTAAGTTGTGCCACCTTGTTTCTACAGTAGCCATTGGTGCACCATTGGTTCTTTCACAAGCTAAGGTATTAGGGAAGGATGTACATTTTGGTTGCAGTCTGCAGTCTCAACAATAGATGGCGCTTCATCCTAGCCACTGGTCCTTTAAAGATGAACTAAAAATGGGATTTTGGATTTGTGGAATAGGCTCACAATATTAACGATGTGAACTTACGCAATGAATACTAACCTGTTACTAAACAAATAAATAAAACAAAAAGGTTTCTAACAATATCCAGCACATGTTTAACTGGACTAGAGCTTTGTCTGTTCTCTGCATCTTTGCAGCCACAGTTTGTTTTGTGCTTTTTAACTGATGCAATGCTATATTAACAGATAAACTCACACGGGCTAAAGAAGAGGGCCTGAGCGTAAAGCAGATGCTGGATCAGACTCTAATGGAGATGGTCAACATTTGACCCAGCTCTGTCCCTATCCTCACATTGCTACGTCTACTCTGAATATGGCTGACTACAGCATTTGGCTGCTACAGATAATGTGGGTACTTGTGTTTATTCATCCCCCTTGTTATCTTGAAGACACAAATTCTACAAAAGTAGCAGAGTAAACTTTGAGCTACAGTTCATCTACACTGTTTTTTACATGCTGTATTGAAAGGTCAGTTACAATTTACTGTTTATCTTTAATGGTTTACATGTATATGTTGGGAATTTGCACTTGTTATGGGGAAAACTACTGCACATGAACATCATGAATAAAGCCATAATTTAAGCAAAGTTTATATAGAAGGGACTTTTATTATATGTACTTTTGTAAAGTTGCTTGAGTGTGTCAGTTCCTCCTGTATTGTAAACATTTATTCATAGCCAGTGATGTTCACTTCCACTTTAGCAAGGAAGGGATTGTTAGCACAGCTGTAAATGTTCTGTATTGTTTCAGCTAAGCAAAATAGATACTTGCACCACTGTACTTGTCTTTTCCTCCTCTAGATGTTTCTGTTCTAAAATTTGGTTTGCTTAATGTAGCGTCTCCCGTTTTATCTTGGAAATGTGACAGTCTTGAATAAAAACTTGAGTCAAGTAATTTATGCTGCTTGATGTAACACCAAATGCTTTCTGTTCTCTTCAGTACAGGTGAATTACTAGAATACTGTTTCAAATAAACATTTACTTGTAATTGTACCTTAACATGAAGTGCAAATTACACCACTAAACTACCTAGTTCACTTGTCACTTTTAAGTGGAGTTCAAATTGGAATTTTTTTTTATGTTTCCATAAAATGAAACATTATGACCCGATATCACATTATTCTATCAAGATGGAATGCATCATCTTATAACTAACCAACATAACTAAATAACACGAAAGTTCATGCCTCCGTCAGGTCTTCCAAGTAACTGAATGCGAGTATCTTGACTGCAGCAGCTCTTCCTCGCCGCTGGGGGCAGTGTCTGGCTCCAGCACCTCTTGTACAGAGGTTAAAGTTCGTAGTTGGCTACCGTGCTGGAAATCCCACAACCTGAGAGAGACCAATATGAGTGAAAATCCTCTTTTAGTTGATTCTTTTCAAGACAGCAAGGCTGCGTACGTACTCAGCAATGTTGTCGAGGTGGTTGAGAGAATTTTGACCTTCATACCGACCAAATCTCTTCTCCGGATCGCGAGGTAACGAACATGTTTATGTGCTAAACTGTTAACTTAGCTAACGTTAGAGGCCGTCGAAAGGGAGTCAAAGTGTTGTTTTCAATGTACATAAAGTTACAGTACAACCAGGAAGCTAAAGGAGTGCAGATTATGCTTCTTTTTCTTGATATTGTGGGTCAGTTCCTTTCCGCTGCTATGTCGTATATTTGACTGAAGCGTCAACAAACAAGCTAACTCCTTGTGAGTAAGTTTCGGTTTGGCGAGCAGGTGAATTTGTGGTTCGCATCAGTGTGAGCAGACTATGTCTGTGGTTTTCCTCAGTGTGAGCAGACTGTGGAGAAACTGTGCCCGCAGAGTGCTCCGGACCCAGCAGCAGCTGACATGGGTGTCAGCCTGTGGGTCGTCCACATCGGAGGCCCACGTCCTGTGCAGCGTCCTGGCTGAAGAAGTGGAGGTAAACAACTGAACTCTCATTGAATGCACTTTAAAGAGAAGTTGTGTTGGGACAAGAAGAGAAAATCTAGAAAACGAGAGTAAACCACAGGCAGGAGATATTCCTCCTATTGTCCTTTATGCATGCGCTTGTCTTATCTTGGTGAGCAGTTACATTTCTTTTAAGTTTATGGCGGGTCGAAGTTTAATCACAACTGGCGTAGACAATACAAATTCATCCAAATATTGTTTTTACATACCGATGGAAAAGACTTACACAGTAAACATTGTGTTGGTGATGGCATGTTTAGAATGATATGCCATAAGTTTAAACTTGTGTATTAAGTCAACACACTGCTTAAACCTCATGTGCTTCTGATTATTTCCAGAACGTGTTTCTCCTGCCCAAAACAGTTCTGGCAATGGTGGACTGTGAGGCCTTCAATGGACAAGCTTATTGCTACAGCAAAGGTCGGTACCATTTACTGTAGTATAATTAGTTACGTTGATGTGTTTGTCAAGTGAAGTGTCAGGTCGGTAAATGTTTATCTCATTCGCTTTAGGCACTTCTCACAGTAGGAAATCACAGGTGTATTAATCATGGCTGCACTCAGCTTAGCATGCAGGTTTACTGTCATGGCTTACAGGGACACCTGATGGTACTTACTCACTATTTATACACCTTTGCTATCTTATGTGTTGGAATAGACTGACGGTTTGAGTTTTGCTGGTACAGATATACATCCTGTATGAAGAAAATTATCATGTAATGCAATAGTCAGATGACCTATTCAGAAATAATTAAAAAAATAATAATAAAGTGATACAGAAATAAGTGATAAGTGATTTTCAGTTGAGTTTCCTATAAATTCTGTTTGATATGCTGTAGCCAAATTAACAGTACCGCCACAGGTATGTAGTAGAATATTTTGTATTTACTTTGTCTTGAAATGATTTAGAACGTTGTATAAAACTTCAGTACAAGTGGAAAACTTGCACATAAACTCATTTGGCAGTTAGGTACACAGCTGACAACAAAGGCATTCTAATATAACAGTCCTGCAATACGTCTTAGCTTCATGAAGTTTGTAGTGTTCAGCATTCGTTTAAAATAACTGAGAGAGCTGTTGATTCATCAGTGTTTTCACTATTGAATTGTATTGAATTTCAGTTATTTTGTTAGCCCTAAACTACATCCTCCAAAGTGATTATACAGTTGAATCACCACTTTCCTTACACTGTTTCATCATCAACTGAACATTGTAACGGTCGTGACAGTAAGATTAAGGGCAGGGTTAGGGTGTTTTAAAGATATTCACAGGTTTATTTGGTATTTAGTTGCATTTGCTGGTTAACCAAGTGTTTATATTATTTCTAGGATTGTACTTATGCTACTAAAATTTAACTTCCTACTCTATCTTCCGGCTCACGGGTGTGATTAGTGTATTTCCTGTGTTTTGGGGCAGCAGGGCTGAGCTTGCACTGAATAAAATAGGTTCTTATTTAGCGCCGATATTAATACAGCAATGTCATATTTTGAGTTTATCTTTCAAACATTGTTGTATCTGTGTTTTAAAGGAACTAAAATAAATACATTTTATGTAGGTGTAAATCTCTCTGAATCTAAAATGAATACTATATAATTGAATGAATAGACACACATTGCTGTGCAGACGTTTCTAGGTACTGAACGTATTGCCCGTTTCCTTTCAATAGTAAGACCAAGTTTACAGCCTACACATTTTTTTGTGGTAAAAAAAAGAAAGGATCTGGAAACACTCTGTTGGCAACAACAGAAAATAGGCTGGGCCAATCAAACAGCTTTTAGTGGTGATGGACAGAAGAGAAACTGTAGTGTAGTCCCCACCACAATTGAACGCCGTGGATATTAATTTGTTTATAGTAAAATGACCCTGATTAGTTGGAGGACTATCCAATTGCATGCAGACTCTTTGTCACTTCTGTGTCGGTTGAAACATACCCCATAATGAAATCCAGATGGCATGTTACAGGCTTATGTTCTGAAAAGAACTGAGTCAGGCTGTACTAGGTCACTCTCTTCATACAATCTCAAACTGAATAATGTTAAGATCGTGGCTGTCGCTCAAACTGTAGCCAGAATCCTTGTCCTTCGTGTTGCTGAAGTTAGCTCTTTCCAGCTCTGGCTGCATCTTTGAGGTTATTGTCATGATGCAGAATGAATTTGACATTGATCAGGTGCCGCCTTGATGGTACAGCTTGATGGATAGGAGGCTAAACAACAGAAAGGCCTAAAACATTTGCACAGACTGCACCTCAGTGACCTTTCTTATTAACATGTTCTTTTTGCCTGAACTGCACTGAAGCCAAAAAGAGTCGCCACAGTCCACACGCTATTGAAGAACTCAACGTGCTCTTCCCCAAAACCTGTGACTTCTTGGGCATCGCTGTACCAGGCGTAGTCTGTAAGTATTCCTCTGTTTTGTATTTTTGCTTTTGTGTCCTTTTTATTGAATTAAAAATCGTATCATCCCCCCCAACCCAAATCAAACCAGGCGTTGCTATGTACAAGGAATTGTACCTGTCATTTACTTCGGTGCCCTGACAAACAAAAGCTAAATATGTTTTTTAAGTGTATATTGGAGGAATAGTTCACCTTTCTGCAGAGCGGACCGTGCATTAATCCCTACCGCTGCTGCCTAGTTAGAAAGCACCACTGGTGGCTGGCATCTCTCTGCCTCTCCCTCTGATAGATTGGCTACTCTGCCTGGTGCTCTACTCCCCATTTCTCCATATAATCACATCCCTCCGGAGAAGTGACTCTCCATAAGCCATGTTCTCTTTCCTCAAGATGATGGCTTATCAGGATCCCATCATTTGTCAGGTTTAATGGCAGCCTTGGCTGTTTGCTATAAGACTCAACATTTTGGGATATTGCATACGAGGGTCACCACGGGGTCGACATGCACATCTAATTCACTGAATTAAATCTGGAATCTTATACGGCTGAATATTATAATAAATTTGCCAAAAAGCCCCGAGTACAACTTATCATTGATGCATGTTAGTAGAGGGGCTGTACATGATGCTGTATGTGTTTAAAAAAAAAACACTTTTGACATTTCTTCATAATCGTTTATCCGTATCTTCCACTCTGTTACAGATTATAGAATTCATAGAGTAATGTTGAATGTTTTCTCATTTTGAACACAATGAAAGGGTTTCCGTATGAATTTGGCTCACAAAAAAAACAAAACAAACACTAAACACAGCGGTGAATGTTGCTCCCTTTCTCATGATCTTATATATTTATGGTAGACGAGATTGATGCTTTTCTTTTTGCATGGTGAGGCATCCATGCAAAATCCTTGATTAAGCCATTGATTCATGGCGCTGAAATCACATGCTGTGTGTTGAGTTTGCTGGGAACTACTCATGGAGCTTGCTGATCGTTTTCTAATAACGCTAAACATTTAAAAACAACTCCCACCTAAGCGGTAAACACCACAGTAGACTGGTGAATATAAATTGCAGCTCCTCTAATAGCCACTAGGCGGCGACTTCTAGATACTGACTATACAAAAATCTAAATAAAATTCTGCTGGTTAATGTACAATTTATTTCATTTCATTGATGCAATAATAAAAACACAATAATATACAATTGCTTTAAGTCCTGATCTGGGTTATTTTTACTCTCAACTGTGTTACTTTTCTTCCTTATTCTTTTAAAATTAGAACATTTCAGCGCACCTTCAAGGGGGGATGAAGACCTCATTGCACTGATCTGTTTATAATATTTACCTGGAATGAAAAAAAAAAATGTATTCAATTGACTCTGACCAGTATAAGAAATAGTTTTATGATGCTTCATGATCTGGCTCTTTGCACAGTGACGCCCAGCGGGGCCCGATCCAACCCTCCACAGGAGTACCAGGAGGGGGAGGCTGGCTTTGCAATCATGTTGCCCAGCACTGAGGGTGTCAACATCAGGCCCTTTCACTTCTGTAAGAAGACCATCTCCCCGTCAGCACTGAAAGAAGCAGGTGGGTGTGGACTCAGAAGTTAATTGCAATAATCTAATGTATGTGAGAAATGCATCCATAAAATCTTCCGTAACTCATTTTTTATTGCTCTTTCATTTGGCGTCATTCCTTTCCAGGACTAGTTGACAACCCAGATCTTCGTGTGGTGCTGATATTTGTCTATGAGGCATATAAATCTGGAGGAGCGCGCTTCCTCAACCAGATACTAGAGCCGCTGGCCAAGAGCAAAGCTCTGATCGCTGGAGGGCTGGTAGAAAGCGTGTTCTCTCCTCCCAGACAATGGTGAGTTTATTAAATGAATGTACCAAGTGACTTGCTATAAATATCATATTCATTCAGACATTATAGGTTAATAGTTTTTTTCTCAAACGTATTCTTGCCCAGGTTTTATTCTGTGCCATCAAATAGTCACAGTAAAGTTTAAAAGACTTCCAACTCTAGTCATCTACAGTGCCAGGCAATGTATCTGCTGGTGTTGTTCATATCTGATTTTAGTGACTGACGTCTGTGTTGCTCTGTCGCTTATCCCATTTGGCTCACTGCCAGTAGGCTCTGATTGAGTTTGACAAATAATGGCGATGTCTGAGCTGAATTATTTGTCGCATTTTTGCTGCACGCTCACACTTTCTATCATCTCTCACTATAGCTGTAGCCAGGGTGCGTACGGTGTGGTGGGCCTGGCCCTGAGTGGCCCTAAGGTGCAGGGGGCGTCTGTGCTCTTGGACCACGACATCAGCAACGCAAAGACAGCCGAAGCCACGATCCGACGGCTGAAGGCAGCCAAAATTCCAGAGAAAAACACCCTGGGGTTCATGTTCGCCTGCGTGGGGAGAGGCCAGAACTACTACAACAACCAGACCAATGTAGAGGCTGACGCTTTTCACAAGGTGTTCCCCAACACTCCACTATTTGGCCTGTTTGGCAACGGCGAGATTGGCTGCGACAGGATCATCAAAGATGACTACACGCTGTGCGACACCGACACGGACTGCCTGCAGCACGAGTACACTACGGTCATGACCCTAGTCCATCTAGGCTGACTGTCCTGCAGTAACAATGAACATGCAGGATAAAAGGCGACCCATCGTGCTCTTGTCTGCAACAGCAGTCGGTAACAACAAACATTATGTACAGAGTGTCATGACTCCAGTACTGCTGCCAGAATTTCTGCTCACAAAGCAGGGAAATTGTCCTTTAAACCACCAAGGGAATTGCAACGTTTGGGAAATCGTGTCCCATGGAGATTTGAATCTAGTGAGATCAGACATGAAAAAAAACAAAAAAAAACATTGGAAATTCAGATGTGATACAGCACTCTTGTGAAATATATTTGTGTATATTTTCCCAAATTTCACACACAGACAAGGCACACATTACTGTCTGATGTCAGCCTCATGGTCTGTTTGCTTTGCAGGTGAGTAAATGATTCACACTTGTTGTTATAGTTGTTGATTCAGCGAAGGCACTTTTCTTTTATTCATGTAAGTAAACGAGTGTGATCGTTCTTCCACAAAATCAAGGTGATCGTGGCTTGAACGCTTTTGCTCCTTGTGTCGGTTTTACTTTTAAGGGTTTTACATGATACTTCTTACCAATGGAGAAATTAAACTACCTTACCACCCTGCCGATGAATACTCCTCCATCTCCTCTACCACTGTGTGTACGGGCACAGGAAGAATTCAGTCAGAATTTCACAGCGCACCTTTGTCTTTGCCCACATGTCGGGGGGGGATATTTAATTTAACGGCTGGACTTAATGGTAACATCGTGTCCTCAGCTTCTGCGGCTCCCTCCGCAAATCATGAGCGAGAACAAGGCAGAGCATCTGTCCAGCTGGCTCTGTAAGCAACACTTTCACATCCCTTTAGTCTCTTGGCTCCTGTACAACATCCAATTTGAGGAGGCAAGTGTTCGGAATTAATTAAAGAAGGCTCTAAAGTTAGGTGGAAAAAGTTAATGTCGTTTTGAGGGCATTAAATAATAAATAATATTTGCTTTTTTAAAAAAAACAAAAAAAAACTAGGTGCACATTTGAAAATCTAGTTGTCAGAAAATCTACTTAATGCTACAGACGTTATGTCTGTATTACCCCCTCCCTCCTCCCAGATCCCTCCCATTCAGTATCTCCCTTTACAAATAGCTTGTTGACATAAAGGTGCAATTTCCATGATACTGTACATGTTAGTTGGTCAGTTAGTCGCTGTTAAATGTTGAACATTGCTGGTATTCAGCTTTTCTGTAACAAAAATGCAACAATGATTGTAGCGAGAAAATTCCATTATTTAACTTTTTTTTTATTAAGGAAACAATATCTTCATTCCTTGCATTGTACTACATCCATTTCCCCTTAATAGTTTGTAGAAACGGAAATTAAGTTGTCTTTTAAGTTAGTCTAACTGGTTCTTTGAACAACTTTTTTGGTGTTGATGCACTTTTCTACATGTGCCAAATCCTATCTATCATCTCAATAAATTACAATATGTGTAGAAATGTGCTTATTTTCTTTCTTTGTTGGTTTGTTTATGTTTGTGTTTGTTGTTGACTTTAAAGGCAGCACCAGCCAGCACCACTGTCTTTAAAGCCATCTCTGGGCGTAACGCAGCCTCCCTCGGTTGTAACTACAGGCCTACTACATTTAATTCAGATCACTACTTTCCGTTTTTTTTTATTTTTTTATTTATATAATTAATTATTTTTGCTCACACCCTTAAATCTGCTCCTCAGCCTATAACGTCTTCCTCAGCCCACGTCCAGGCGTGTTTAAATAGAGGAGGAGACGCCTCGGATTGATTGATGTGCGCTCTCACCATCGACTGGCTGATCCCGATGAATGACAAACGGTTAAGCCAATTGGTGTAAAGGCAATTTATATTCCCATAGTATCTTTATTTTGGGAAACCGTGGAGAAAAAAAAAAACGCTCATGACACGGAGAGAGACGACCAACCAGGCGTAAAGCTAATAAAATCATCCGTGGCGACAATCCGCTCTCAAATTGGCCTCAATCGGGGACTGGGAAAATTTACTCGCAGGCTTTCTTTCTCTCTCACACACTCATACACACACACACACACACACATACACACCCCACGGCAAACATTTTTAGACCGCTATGTCGTGACCGGAGCGATGCAAATGTCACACGATTCATTGGTTACTGTCAGTCTCCGGCACGAAAACGTCAATGTTTTGGTGGCCTCTGGATAAAAATTCGCAGTTTTTTGTCCGGCTTCAGCCGTGGAAGAGGGTCGGTAGAGACCCGAGGCTTCGCAGGGCTCGTTTCAGCACCTGGACAGCTCCCCTCGCAGGGTCCCCCGCTGCGCTCGCCGGGGAAACCCTCGGCTGGGGAGCGGAACCGGGGATCTGGATCTGGATCGACCCCCGGCAAATCTCTGCCAGCGGGAGACCGCACTTTAAAAAGGGCCGTTGCGTGATCGCTCCGATTACATCTTAAAAAGCTAATATGATCTTGCCGTGTGACGATGCTTCTTGCGTTTGAGCTTCAGCCCCTCTTTTGGTTTTGCACTGAAATCCAAGCAGCGCAAGTGGGAGCAGCGGAAGCAGCAGCAGCAGCAGCAGCAGCAGCAGCAGTGGTGCTCGTCCAATGCAAAAGTGCTAAGGATAGCTGCAGCCTACACACACTACGAGCCTGCTGCTGCTTCACTTACTCTGATCACCACCGAGGGAGACATTACTATCAGCGAGGGGGCAGCGGGAGGCTCAATTACCCGTCAACAATGTACATCTCGCACAGGTAGGTCCTTTGCTCCAGATTAATAATTCATTTATGTACAGCGAGGGGCTCTCAGTAGTTGTGCGCGCAATTCCTTCCAGTTTCTCTTGACACCAGCAAGCAAATCAGCTTTTATCACCGGTGCTATTATTACTCTGATGGTGGGAGCGTGGGAAGTCTGACACGCACCCAAACTCCATGCAGTTTGAAACGTTTGGAGAGCAGATGGATGCTTTAGGAACGTGCTCAAAAGTTATTTCATTTTTTGGCTGACTGCTTGGAGCGTTTAGCGTGTTCTTCAACTTCTCAAAAATAATGCAGATGCAAGGTTGTGGCTGGTATTAATCACTGTCTGTTATTAGGAGCTCTAGATAGTTTTAGATGGCACATGTTTAAAAGATATCAGACATCCCTCATGTCAGATTTGTGTCCTAACTGATGCACAGCTCAGAGCTAAAATATCAGATATTGCAGAGACAGAATTGAATGCAAGGCTTTTTGCATGGGGTTGCATTAGTTGTAACAATCTGGTTTACGTGCCACTGCAATAATCCACTCCCAAGTTGTCCTCTTGCATTAAAGGCTGTGTTCTTCCCAGGTTCAACATGAAAGCAGCATCTCTCAGGTGGGAAGGTGAACTGCAGCACTAAAACAGGCAGGAGTGAGTGGAAACCTCGTGACTACTACCACCACATCTCTCCTCTCTCCATCACCATGGCTAATGCTGAGTAAGTACAGTGTACACACTATGTTTGCCGCTGATCTCCTCGTCTGCCTCGTTGTCTGTTTGTATTTGCTTCCTCACACATGAAACAAACAGTCAAAGAGTGACAAATGGAAGTGTGTCATCAAATGCCAGAAATATGTCAGCAGAGTCATGCACAAGCTACTCTGTTTCTCTTTAGGTAAAAATAAAATCCCTCCTCTTCCCTCTCATTGCTCTTATTTTCCCAGCGTGCCTTCCCTTTTCACTCTCTCGCCGCTTCCATGTCTCCGATTCCGACAATAATGACCTTTGTTCACGCAGACACAGCCTCCGTTGAGGTGTCTCTGACCCTCGTCACTCTGAATGCACAAGCACATGCAGATTCGTGTGAACCCACCTGCGCAATGCTGACTACAGAGCGTTTATTCTGCAGCCACAAACACGGATCACTTTGTTAATGCCTTCTGTGGAACAGCGTCCACTAATATCGATTACAAACCAACACATTTTTCCCTTTCCAACAAACCGTCCCCAACTCCGGTTTTCCCCCGGCTTTGCCTTTTTAATCTTCGTTCTCCAATCTGTGTGCCGAGAACAGCTGATGCATTACTGAGGGAACATGCTGTGGCCTGTGTGTAGGTTTGTGAGTGCGCGTGAAGACAAACTAAGAGGTATGGGAGAACGGTGGAAAATCATTATTCTTTGTCAACTCACAATTCTGCTGCTGTGGTATGATGCTGTAATTTGTCTTATCTTAACTAGCTGCATTTATTCTCTTGACCTAGATGAATCGCCTTAAATCATTGCTCCATTTGTGCTTTTCTGAGAAAACCAGTTCTGCTCGTGCTCCCATACAGAGCTCAGCTCAGCTGCTCTCAATAGCAATGCCACATCACGCTGTGTTTAAGGAGAGTAGCATCCTAAAAATGATGACTACGGTGCACACTCGATCCAGGCGGTACACCCGAGAGAAAGTTTCAGCATTAAAGACTGATGACCATGTCACTGAGATTCATTAGGACCGAATATTCTCACTTCAGAAGGAAAGTGAGATGATCCAGCCAACTGTGAAAAAGTTTTTCCTTTTTAAACCATCGTTCATCACCTTGCTTCTGAGGTGGCTCTGGATTTATATACTTTTATTTATGTTCATCATCTGTGCAAAATGTATTGGTGTCAAATTCACCTCTTATTTTCAGCGGTGGAGGAATTATGCAGGTTTAAGTAACGGTACAGTTTAAGTATCTCATTGTTAAGCATATATATATGGTGCAAAAGAGTTATCATCACAATTACATTAAAATATTAAAGATAAATTTTCTGCTTCTGCAGAAATTTGTGATTGCTAGTCAGCGTGTAAGATTTCCTTGGGTTGTCTGTTGATGCCCCTCTAAAGAATAACCTGAAGGATGAGATGACATATGTGAGGGGGAAGAAAGAAAAAGAAAAGTTTTGGTTGTTCTTTTCTGAAGTCGTCACTGGTTGAGCAAAACAGTGTTTTAATTGGAGTCTAAATTGGAAACATAGCTATAAATTTACAGTTGGATTGTTGTAATATTACTGTTATGTGTGGTGGAGTATGTTCACCGCAGCTCTTTGTCTTCTCCGCCAATTATATCTGAGGTTTGCCACGTCGCCCTGTTTGCAAATCTGAGCTAAAGTGTATCATTTCTTAACAATACTACACACAGTAAACTGCGTGATAGTTTGGTTTTTCCCTTTTAAGACTATGATGATTCGTCTGCGCTTAGGAGGCCCCCTTTATTTTTTTCTCACCACGTCACTGTTTACGCTGTTTGTTTTTTTGCTTTTTATGCAGTGCTAGTGAGAGGCTGGATAGTTGTGCCTCTTTTGTTTAGCGGGTGGGAGATGATGAGCACATGGTGTCTTTCAGCCTTCTGTGAGAGATGCTCTCTTTCAGTGGCCGGCTACTCTGCTCGGCTGACTCATTTCAAACATGTAGACTTCTATGCAGATCTTGCGGCTCCAAATCATTTTGTGGAAAGTGGCACTTAGTTTGCTGAAACATAACTCAGGCCATATTTAATTTTAAAGCGTCCCTAATGAGTCCTTCCACATCCCGATCACTCTTGTACGTGTCAGTGTTGAGTTAATGGCACACTATTTACTACACACGTTAAAATAAATGATGTCTGTTATGGTCTGTGCTTAATGTCTGTTGCAATAAATTTAACAACTTGATCCTGGTGCTGGAGCCTTGCCTGTTTTAACTTTTTTGCTTTTTACACCAAAACATTTCTAACATATTCTAACATAATGTATATCAACATAATTATTCCATTTTCACACTCATTGGTGGGAAAAGTCTTGTAAATTGTTCCTGGAAATAATATTATAATTTACACTATTTACTCATTCTGTACTAAATTAAATGATGGTCAAATTTTACTGAGTTGTTGCTACACATTTGTCCTGCATAGAAATCCACATGCAACCACTATCCTATAGTCTCTCTTATGAAGAAATAAGACAGTCAGTGAAGACAGTTTCACGAGTCTACAGAAATCTTTATGTTCTCTGTCCAAGTCCGTCCAGACCGGTTTTCCCTTTAGTGTCTGTAGAAATTAAAATAATCTATTATTGGACACTGACTCAGTGTAAAAAGGTCCACGCACCTCTCCATTATTAAGACATCTGCTGTCTTAGTCCTGCCCCGCAAGGGTCTCTGTGTCTCCTGTGTCTTCTGCTGTTTGTATCTGTTAAGGTCAGATAAGAGACTGGTTGCACCACGGCCACAACGGTCCATTGTGCAGTCTGCCAATTCATCCTAGGTTAATCTGTAATATTATTAATGAGCTACTGTGCCTGGCAGACTTCATTAATATCCACCGGCATGACGTTATGCAAGTTTTTCTCTGGAAGTTGTCGTTGGCTTTCTAGGAAATTACTTGAAGCAGTTAGTGAATTGTGTGGAAGTGACAGGCGGTACAACGTCGGCGTTATGTTAAACACCAAGTTTTGCTGGCACGGTTGCAGTCTTGAAAGGACAGGAGGCGCCGGGTGCCAATAAATTCACTTAAGTTAAAATTCCCCCTTATCTTTGACCTTTACCTTCTTATGAGCACAAAGGAGATGTCTTTAGCTCGCTGCATTGTTACGAATAGACATCAGATAAATAGATTTCTCCTTCAAACTGACACAAGCACTGCGTCTGTAGGATAGACGTTGTGGAACAGTTTGCCCATGGCTGTTCAGGACTCCTGTGCAACGATGAGCCTGTAACACTGATGCACAATGATGCTGAGCTTCTTCAAAGTTCTCCATGGCAGCTGGTGGGAGCAGTGAACATCTGCTTTATCTTCTGGCCGGGTTTGGGTGTGTTCTAGGTCCTCAGGCGTCGTGTTCAAACACCCCAGTCTAACATGTGCGTGTTGATCTTGTAGTCCACCGAGGCCTAGGACGGAGTTGAATGTGTTTCTGGATAAAATGCTGCCGGGATGTAAATATCTACTCCTACCCCCGGAAAGTGCATTCGTAAAGCTTCCGTTGGGAGGTGACAGGCAGTGTAGCAGTTTTTATGTTTCATTTTCTTGATGGATGCATTTGTTTACGCTATGTATCAACACACTGAGGCGGACCATGTCAGGATTTCTATTTTATATTTCCTCACATCCCCATTTCATAGCAACATTTTCATCAGCGCTACACTGTATGCTACCTGATACACGCACCACATCTAACGCCTCGTGTACACTGTATCACTGCTAATGTGATGTAATGTAGTGCGTCTTATTCAAAGCAGACCTGACCTTATTGTTATAATTCAGAGTGCACTTGGAATTTATTAGTTATGAATGATGTCCACTTAAAGTTTAAATACGACATAAAACCAGAAGATTCAAACAGTCTTAGTCAGGATTTTCCTTCTTTTCCAAACAGATCCAAATGATTCCCTTTCCTTGTCCCGTGGCTGCTCGCAAGTCCGTCTTATTGCGTGGGGTCAGGAGGGTCGTCGGTGCGACGCTTCCACTTGTCTGAGGAGGAACATTCTTCAGAGCCACCAGCCCCCCAGTTACTTACATGACCTTCTGTCTTAGTCAGTGAAAACCCTTGAGCAACTTTTGTCACATAATGACCTTTCTTACCTGGCCCACAACACTACAGCCCTCCATTTAATTTTATCTACCACCTTCAGGGAAAACTGCTCCCCTGAATATCACTTCTTTCCTGTGGGTGCTCTTCCACAATTGCGTTCTTGTTAGTCTCTCCGTAAAATTTTGCAATTGCCACATTCTGTTAGATAAGAACATCACGGGGAATCCAGAAAGGTCAGCATTTGTATTAAAGACATCAGACATGCATTTGTATTTGCACTCGGATAGAAACAAGGAGGAAGAAGGAAGTTGTTGTATGTCGTTTAATTTTATTGTCAAGGGATATGATTTACAATTCATTTAGTTAATAAGTCTGTTTTTCACAGTTCTATGCAACATGTCTGTGAAGGTTCTCAGTCGTCCAGGGGATGGTAGTATATATCCAAAAGGCACATTTAAAAAAGGGCAAGTGGGCTTGTAGGGTTTCTTGAAGATGTTTCACCGCTCATCCAAGCAGCTTCTTAAGCTCTAAATGTCCTGTAACATCTGTCCACAAGAAGTTTAACCCCCATTCACACCTAAAGGACTGGAGTCTGGGTCATGGGTTGTTAAAGTACCATTCATTGGGGAAGGAAAATGTGATCACAACAGGTTCCTCCAGCTACCGGTAACTGGTCTTAACAGACCCATGTCATGTAAATTTGGCCAGCAACCACAGATATTCCTTTTTAAATTCCAAATCCCCACCAGTGTTTTATAAGTGAAGAAGCAACTCTGATAAGTGACGAAGCGTCTTTGAGAAAAGTCCAGTTGCCCTCGTTTCAGATTGATCTTTGGACTTCTATGCAACATTAATAATAAAATTGAGATATATACTGTTATAGATTAACTTTCTCATTCAAGTTTATCACGTGGAATGGAGTAGCGAAAAAGGAACTCTGAATGAAATATCTGATACCCCTCAAAATGCGTGACTTTCCACATCACTGTAGATAAGAAACTTGCTGAACATTGTGCAAATCCATGGCCTGGGTCAGCACCTTCTTTTCCTGATATCTTGACTGTCAGCCAGGCAGAGCACCGGGCACATCACTGTAAGCTGTGGGGCCAGCGGGCTCTGGACAGCTTGTGTCTGTCATGCGTAGTTATGTGTATGGCCCTGATTGTTTGGGAAGAGAGCCAAACCTGCTGCTGTGCCGTGGATGAGCGGCGGTATGAATGAGATGTTGTTTGTTGTAGAAGTGTGTAGAAAACAACATCTGTCAGGTGCGCACCGTGCGCCGTAAGACTGTACGTCCACAGGCTCGGAGTGGGAGTCAATTATTTTCCAAGTTAAAGAAGTGTACAGGAATTTGCACACTGACAGCTTCCGTAGTGTAATGACGTACACACTGTCCTGACATAAGTTTGCTGTAGTGGGAGACATGCTAACACATGGCATCTCCGTGGTTGGTTGATCTTTTTTTTTTTAGTGCAGCACTGGTTGCAGATTGAAATCAATAATAGAGATATCTTTGTGGAAAATCCCAGATGTTCTCTTTTCCCTATAAACCAATATCCTAATATCCTCAGGCAAGGCCCTGCTGGTTTGTTTCAAGCTTTAGATTATTCACAACCAGGTCCTAGATTTGGGAATGTGGGATGTCCATACTTGGAACTCCTCAGATATGCTCTCATTCAGTTCATTTTTATTTGTATGCATGTATGTACTAATCATGAGAATTTCTGAAAATGCTGCCTCCTTACATTCAGCATCAAATAAAATAATGCAATATCCATTGGCTTCGCGCATACACTACATATTACATTACTGTGCAGGAGTCAACACCATCACAGCCTCTAGTGACTGTCTTTTGGACTATATAGAGTATGTATCATCAAAGAAATGGAAGGCCGTCTTGCCATGGGAAATAATCCTGTTAAATTTGGATGAGGGCTGCAGCTCTTAAGACTAGACTGCAATAACACTTGGTTGTTGTTTTTTTATTATTATTATTATTGGAAAACAGAAAAACACTATGAAGTTTTATGCTATACATGAAGAACAATAGACCTCTTTGACCTCCTGTTTTGGATTTAAAGATGCTTACACCTTGAAATCAGTATAGTGATAAGTCTGTGGTTATTTCTGCCAGTTATTTTGTAGTAATTTACCTTTTTACTGTGCCTTTATCTCATGTTTATTTGTGGTTTATTAGTTGTGGAGCTGGCCACCTGCATTTAAAGCAATGCAACAAATTTCAGTGAAACGTGGCCCATGGATACGTTCTCCCATAATACGTGAAAATATAGTTAACAAAATGAATATTATTTTTATCTTAAAGCTACAATCTGGAACATTTATTTCTACCTGAGAGTATTTACCCTAACCCTAAACTTTAATGGCGCGTACGATGCATGCTCATTTATACTTGTGCGCTGGTTTGCTCTGTAGAAATGCCACCCAAAAGCTAGTCGGCAATGTGTCTTTCTGTTTCTACTTCCTGCTTCACGTTCAACGATGGCAACTGAAGCTTCGCTGAAATTTCACAGAGGACGAGTCATACATGTAATCTTCAGGTAACCTTTCCTCGATGTATTCCATCTTTATTGATCCAAAATCAATTAAATTATAAAAATAAAAATGCACAGATGGGGAAGCAACTGGAAATACTAAAGCGGAAACACGCTGCTACCAAATGGACCAATCACAGCTCTCGAAGTCTGCACTACTATCACACGTAGTTACATTTCTAGCGAGGTGCAAGTCAGGCCATGGTTTTCTATTGTTTAGTCTTTTGAATATATGTTTATGGTTCAGTTAGGTGCCGTTTGGTGCTTCAGACAGGCACACGTTTTATGTTCACTAATCTTTAAAATCTACTTCCAATGGGAATTTGACTGGTTTCTTGCTACCCACTGTTAAGGTCGACATCAGATCAGCTTTGGTGGCTTTGGCGACTTCCTCATGGCTAGGATAACTGGCTATCACCCTGTTAAATACACACACACACACACAGTGCACTCTTTCACAGTGATTGAGATGACCTCTAACAGGTCACTCCAGATTGCATCAAAGGTCTTTAGGCACTGACATTATCACTGTATATATTTTAGTAAACCAAGGTTGTGTTGTGGGCAGCGGGGTCATGCTATGTGAGAATTATCTGCCTGCATATCTATCGGTCTTGTTTGTTTATCTTTACTAGAGGTGCGCCCGTCTGTCATATAGCTTGTCTCTCTGTGTCACTTGGTGCCACAGAACTTTTAAGATCACTAATCGTGGGAAAGAGCGTATCTTTTATCTGGATGTAGCTGACGACTGCTGGGAATACCCTTATTCTTTCTCCACATAACCACTACCGCTTCCTTTTTCTCATCATCTTGTCGACTCTACATTTCCTTTCCCACTTTGCCATGTCAGCCTTCTTTCCTCCGCTCTTTTCCCTGACCCTTTTCTCTCTGGCTTCTTTTCTGACTTCGCTCTTGCTTTTTATGTGTTACCTGCTCTTCTCACTTCCAGTCCTCGTCCTGAGCCCATGTGCTCTTCTTTCCTATCTTGTCACTTTTCCTCGCGCCTCTCTCTCTCTGATTTCAACTATCCCCTGTCCTTCTTGTATAACCCCTGAAATCCGTCGTTTTTCTCCCACATGGCTCCTAGTTTTGACTCCCTTTGACGTTTGAAGGAGAGTGGGGATCCACTCAGCTGACAAAGGGAGAGGCAATGACGTCACAGCAGACATGATACACCAGCATCTGCTCTGGTCTAAAAATACACACCACAGGGCACACACAGTCAGTCTGCAGCTGCACTCAGCATTTGTTTCCACCTCCACGCTCTACTGAGATGGCCCAGCTTTTATACAACTGGGGCTCGTGGGCACGCTGGGCTACATGCTGCTGGCCTACAACTGAGCACCCTTGATGTGATTAGATATTGCGATTTAAGACTCTAGCTGGGTGAGGGTGTAGGTTGGCTCATGTGAACACCAGGGAAGATGGAAGTGTTCTCTCTCACACTGGTCAGAGCCCTCTTGGAGATCTAATCAGAGCAAAGCAGCGAGGAAAAGCCAATACCTTCACATTATAAGAACAGGTGAATCTCTTTATCTGTCCTTTACTGTAACTGTTTATTCATCTAACCTGCCTGGTGTATTTTTTTTCATTTTTCTTCTATGTAATAAATATATTTCAGCATTTTATAGTCCCTCCTTATAATACTACTGTTCTTCAGAAATCCTGTCTTGATTCCCTTACTTTGACTAATTCCTTCAAATTAGATGGATGTTTTTCAGCAGGAGTATATCTTTGAAATATACTATTTATACTATTTTTGTTTAATATTTCCATATGTTTACCCCATAAAACAAGGATCACAACAGATTATATAGCACCTTTACAATTTTCTGAAAGACTGTCTTATGTTAGTAGCCTGGATAGCTTTCTGAGTAACTGATGTATATATATGCAAAAGAAAAACAATATATGTACCACTATCTATACAGTCAGAAGTATAAACATACTACATATGAATAAATACATAGGGCCAGTGTGTTATGCAAGTAGTGCAGCAGTGTGTAGTGCAAGTTGTGCTAAATGGTAATATGATTGAGTTTGAGCACAAAGAGAAAATTGAGAAAACAAATGTACTATGACTACAGCTAGTGGACCCCTTCATGACTGTTATAATGTTCAGTTCATGTTGGAACTGTGTAAGAAACGTGGTTATTCAACTGTGTGATCAGTGTGGAGGATGTCATTTGTGGTGCTGTTTGACTGGATTGAATGTAACGCAAACATGTTTCTGTCAACTCAATCCAATCCAAGCACTAATGCCTCTGAGATGAAAATCGGTTATTCTAAATAACGAATGCCATTACCTCCATGAAGCTAAGATTGAGTGCAGGATGCGTTTGTTCTCCAGCCATAAAACGCTGATCAGGTGACTTTAGTGACTATAGTTTCTCAGTGAAGTATGGCTCTGAGGGCTGAAATTATCTGATTAAAAGCTGCAGAAGCACTAAAGAAACCTAGCAGGGACAGTAACCCAAAGTTGAACAGAAAGAGACCTTGGATACAAAGTTGTATACATCAGTAGTCGATAAAGTTTCATTACGCCACTGTCTGCAGTGTAAACAATAAAATAAATGCACATCAGTCAGTATTCCCAGTCCTGCCTCTTTTCATTGAATTAACGAGAGTTGTTCTGTTCAATGCTGAGAATTACGTTTTAAAGGCTCAAATGATTAAACCGACCGGAAGATTTCTGGACAGTCGCAGCAACAAATACTCTACCCCGTCTCTGTCCAACTGAGCAAGGCACCGTGCCTGCTGTGCCTCTGCTCCATTGGGGGATTGAAACTTTAGTAGTTTCCTGGTGATGAATGGATGTTTGTGTGTGAGCCTCTCTGACCCCCGTTTACTCCCCAAAATCAATACTGTAAATAAGGGCGTGTTCTTAGTGTAGTTACTAGGTTGAATAATTATATTGTGCTACTTAGATTCTTGATAATTGATGTGCCATTTTTGATGTCCGAATTAAAGAATATTTACCTAAAATGTTTTTAAAAAAAACACAACACATTTGCATTTTTCCAGACTAATTCCACATATTCATCTTACCGGTGCGATATGTTTCAATGCACATTTGAGAATTAGTATGAAGTAATGAATTTCTTTCTGTTTTCTTCCTCCCTGTATGTGCTGCTGGTGTTGGCATGGAAGTAGGGAAGTGGCGCAGGCAGGTCTGTCAGATTTGGAGATCATCTCCCAGCCGGTGGAGGATGAGAACCAGTGCCTGGCTCCTCCAGTGCAGCTGGTGAGTTTTGGCTACAGAGATCTGCCTCTCGCCGCTCTGGACCTCTCTCTGGCTGGCTCGCAGCTGCTCTCCAACGCAGATGAAGACGAAAACAGGGATGGGTGAGTGAAGCCGGTGTTGCGTAGCGAGATCCTTATGATATTTAATTTCCTTTGTTTATTATTTAAAAAAAAAAAAAAAAAAACACATTCAGCCCCTGTTGCAATGCGTGAGTGAGTCACATGCGGTCGTACAGGGTTAGATTTGTTTCTCTCTGAACAGCCTGGCCTCATAGAGGGGTGACACTGTAGTTTTTCTAGGTGACTATTCAGACAATATTATCCTTCATCTTATGAACACTGGTTTGTAAGGGACATAAAAGACTTGTCTGCCAAAAACAACAAAACAAATAGAAACACTCCTCCAAACATTACTTTCTTCCTGACTTTTAGAGGTTATTGTTCCTCTGCCTTGAACTTGTCATGTCTAGTCTTTGCATGTGTCAAAAAAAACCTAAAAAACAACTTGGCACAGTTTGAAAACTGATTTATTTTTCTTGTACCTGTATATTGCGGTTTTGCTTACTTCAGTTACCTTTTGATATTAATTTTCAAGGCAGATTTATAGTTGCACGTCACTCCAGACCATGTGCTGCAGCGTGTTGTGCTCCTCACCGGAAAATGTTGGCGGTGACACCAAATGCAACACCTGGCTCACAAATGCATTTCCTTGTTTACATTCCTCAGTGGCCGGACAAGCACAGAAAATTTACTTCCCCCCCTTTGTCACCTGTTGATCAACGTTTTTTAGCTTCAGTTCCAGCACGAGCCACTCACTTGCAATCATCACTGTGTGACGTACAGAGTGAAACTCTGCACAGCTCACTTGCATTTTAGCCGACACAGCAGCCCACAGGTATGAATGCTTCCACTGGCATGGCCGCTACATAGAGCATTTGCTCGAGCACAAACCAAGTTATTATAAGTGTTAATATTGTCTATTGTCTAAAAATAGAATTCTGTTCTGCTGTTGAAAAAAGTAACTCTGCTGATGCCATCACTTTTTATTTTTATTGTTTTTATTTTTTACCATATGGATTGTGCTACAGATATGTGGCGTTTGAAACACATGCACATTATCCAAGCAGATGGGGTCTAACAATGACGTATATTGGAGTCTGACCCATGGCACCCGAGACGGCACTATTTATATGTAAATTTATTTTTGGTGTATGGCTGTAAATTTAGCAACTCTTTATAAGCAGTTTCAAAACTTTTTTTACTGTACCACTGTAGGTGATGTGCTGCAGATCTAGTATGAGACACTGGCACATTTGGCAGACTTCCATCCACACTCACTGGAGCAGTTATGTGTGACCTGACCCCTGTTATGATGGTTATTGTGGAGCAGCAACCTAAAGCTTCTATCTATATTTGTAGCACCTCACACTATATAGTTTTACACTGTATATCAAAGAACAGCAACTACGTCTACAGAGATGCACACTCACATTAATACATGCGCACAAGCCCCATCAAGCTTACATAAATGCCACGCAGTATGCAAGATTATCATCCATCATGTGTTAAGTCTCCATGCCAGAGTCCTTGACATGCTGTCCCTGTTGCTCAGGATTACGTCCATTTATCATTAAGTGACAACCTCTGGGTTGTCCAGCGTCCATAAGTTAACTGAGATCAATTCATCATTTTCAGATATCCGCCCCTCCTCCTCCCCCTGCTGGCTGACAGTAGGAGCCTTTATTGTAAATGACACTTAGTTCAAGAGAATTAGACGATGGCGATAAGAACACAAAAAGGAGAAAATGCAAAAATAAGTCTCCGTGCTGCCATTAACTCGAAGGCCCATGATAACAACAACAACAATAACTGCTGATAACAGTCATTGTGTTTTGCGTTTGAACATCTGAGAAATGGCGGTTTAACATATGGATATGAGGTCACATCACAGCCATCCTTTTGATTAGTCATAACATTATCAGTTTTTTTCCCACTGTCCAGTCTTTCCATGCTGTCCAGCAACTGTGACTCAAACCTGGCTCTTAGTGTGAGCTCTCACTGGGATACTCATAAACAACATAAGCTGTAGTATAAGATCCAATACGCGTGCACACGCACACGCACAGACACACCGACACACAGAAACAGACACACCGACACACAGACACAAAACTCAAACTGGTCCTCAGAAAGATATTGTACAAGAGCATGCTGACGCACTAGCACATACTTACGTACTTTGTTAGGACATTGCTTCATTTCCACTGTCAGTCTCATTCTTTTTGTCCCTCCCTCTTTTGAAACTTATCAAAATGAATTATTCTTTACCCTAAACCCAGGTCCTACCAAGTTTTAACCCCTACAAGTTCATTAGTCCCAGCAGAGAGGGTCCCCACAACCACAATGGCCCCGCAATATTTATCGTCCGTGAAAAATTGGCCCCCGCAACTTAATAAAAACAAAACCACACAAACACATACGCACAATCTACCTCATCCAAGTACTCCGTTTGACACCAAATCAGCTCTCACTCCATTGGTTCCCTTCATTTAGCCAGTCACGGCCAGAAACAGATGGATTTCACGTCGTCAACCATAGACAGTGCCGACACTCACACTGTGCAGGTACTATAACCAGTACAGCCCATGTGTCTCTCCTTCCATATCAGGGTCAGTGGCAGCATGTTTTCTCATCCCTTTACATAATACATAGACGTGTCAGTGTTTGCTGTGAATGCGCTCTGACGCCTAGGTTTGTTTTTGTTGTTGGGGAAACACTTTGGTGTGCGCCGATGAATTATGAATTGAACATTATCATTGTAGCTCAACCTCTGAAATACCTCTTACCTCTTCTTAAACTTCTCCAATAACCGTCTCACTGTTGTTGAGTAATCACACAGTGAGGCCGCCAGTTTGTTTAAATGAGCTTGAGTCAGAGGGCAAGAAACTACATTTCTCCTTCTGGTCCAGAAGCTGAAAACGAACCCCTGTTTTAAAACGGCACGGTAGAGACTGTGGTGAAGGTTATTTTACCAGTTAGCTCAATTTACTCAAAGTGTGCTTAGTGTTATGGGGTCACTATTTCATATTTAAGTCATTAGCTCAAAAGCAGTAAAATGCTGCAATAAAATGCTGCCAGAGGGAGTTGTGAAAGTCATCATTCTTCCTCACTGAAATTTCATTTAAATCCAACCATGAGCTTTACTTATGTCTATGTTACATCTTTACGATAGCTTAAATGCTATGCTAATCATTCACAGTCATCACTATAACCGGCCTGTGTCTGACCTTATATTGTCGAGTTTCATTAGGATGCTCCCATACAAAGGGTATTTCCTGTTGTTTATAGGCATCATACCACACCAGGTGTGTGTGACTGGAAAAGAAGACGGAGCCATTCTGACATTAAGGCCACGTCATTAGAATCTGTGAGATGATGTGAGTGCATCTCATGAATGTGTCACTCAGCCCACTGCCCCTCGCCCAGGACCCAATTCCGTTTTATTTTGTGGATTTCAGCACCGCTGGGCTTTCGGTGATTACGCCTGTGCCTCCGTCTCCTCATTACCGTATCGATCTACCTCTCAAACAGACAGCAGCCGTTAGCCTCCTTAAATGACATTCACAAATGCCACGCCCGTGCACCATCATCATGTTTTACGACGGCCTCCTGCGGCAGTGGGCAGCTTTTTCAAATCAGCGCTTTTCCATCACCTACCCGTGACTTGACTTTGCTGGGTCATACCGACGTGTAAGCACCATCAGGCCTCTATCTGTGTTCGCCTTCAGGATGGAAATGGGCAAAATGGGAGTGCGTCAAGTAGAGTGACTGATTTTTAAACTCACCTTTAGGGAAATTGGGCAAAGGAAATATCCTTTTTTACGGGTGTGTAGACTGATGAAGTGAAGTTGAGAGAAGGCAAGACGGCAGCGCTGGGACAGCAAACCCACAGCCATCAAAATGAAAACGTATGTGGAAGAGGAATCCCTTGGCTGCTCTACTGACTCCACCTGGGAAAGTGGATTGCCTGACCACTGGCATCACACCCCTCTACTCCCAGCCTGCATTAGCTGGCTCATTGCGTTTCTGAGATAGTGAAGGAGCGTCATGAAGAAAGCTGTGCATGGAAAATGTTTAGGCTTGCTCTGTAGTGATGTTTGGCAAAACGAGAGCGTGCGCCCCTGAAAGTGAGAATGTCACAACCGCGGTAGAGGTGTTTCATCAGCATGGTGATGGTTCATTGGATGAGGGGTGGAAGTTATTTTCACCCGGAGTTTGAGAACGTGTTGCTGTCAGCGGAACTTTTCTCATCCGCTCATTTCAAAAAGAAAGTGGGTGCAAATGAAAAATATGCAAACTAAACAGATATGTTTTCTCCTTAGAAGACGCGGTTTATCTCGAATTTTATGTGCCAGCTTGTGGTGAGTTTTAAATCTACTCAGCTAATCAGTCTTGTCGACAAGTCCATGAAATCGAAACTCTAAGAAAAAAAAAATTACGTATTTACATGCTGGCAGTGGGAAAGAAGGTAATTTTTTTTTTCTTTTCCCATCGCAGATTTACAGATTAGTTGCTAAATGAACAGAGCTTTGTGTTATTATCGTTTGCTTATACTGTAAAGTCGCAGCGTGTTTCATAGCGGGCAGCAAGCAGAGGGGATTAATCAAGAGAAAATGCTCCCGTGTCAAGCTGCCACAGTGTGATGAAGCACCTACTGTCAGGCATGTTCGCATATCATAGCCTGTAGCATTGTGAAGGTGGAGCTGACCTTACTGCTATCTCTCGTATAGAGCGCTGCCCTCACTTCACATTATGGCAAAGCAGTCACTCTCGCGCTGCCCCGCATCCTTTTCTCTCTCTTACACATATACATTTGCATGCATGAACAGAAATGCGGCGCATAGAGGATTTATACGCCGAGAAAGACGGAGAGGAAACAAGGCCATGCCGGAAAAGCCTTCTCACTGCACTGCGTAGTGGTTGTTATCTAATCCCCTGTAATCATGGTTCACTTCATATTCCAGTTTATTCTGTGCTGTCACACCTCATTAGGAACAATAGTGCTCCGTCATTGATGCCTCTGCACGTTTGGATAGGCTCCTCTTTCTCGCTCTTTCACCACCTTTCCACGTATTCCTGCGTCTCTCCTGATTTTGTATTCCTTCTTCTCCCTCCATCAGTTTCATCCTCATTGTTTTTGCATCCTTTACAGCCGTCAGTTTTTACACAGAGTACGCCAAAATGCCAATCGGCACTAAATGCCAATAACCAGCCCATGTTTTCTACTCCCTCTAAAGCTTTGCACACACACATCACACTGACTCAAACTACCAGAGGCACCTTCACAAGCCTGCAGGAGCCTCCAGGTTCATAACTCTGTGGTCAGGGTGAAGAAAGGTGGACAGGTTGGAGGTCTTCAGCACCCGTTTACCGTCTTGTTGCCTAACAGAATGTTCCTTTCAGGAGAGAAGTGGGCGACATTGTGGGAGGTGGTTTTTCTAGCTAGCATCAGGGGGCAGTTGCAGTGTTAGCAGTTTTGGCGCCATGGTAAGTGGAGTGTAGTTATTATTAGAGTTGGGCCCATCCATCTTCCTGTCTAGGAAAAATGCTGGGAGGACCAAGGTGGTGTGGGCTACTGTTCAGCACTTTCATGGCCGCCCACTCTCGCCCTAGTCATCAAGCTTGCTTTCGTTCGTTTGCTCACTTTTTTTTTTTTTGGCTGAATGGTTCTTTTGGTACATTTTAGTTTGCATGTCTTCTGCTGGAGTATGACTTGGTCAAAAACAACCCAAGAAGAAACCTCGGGGTGGAGGATCTGGAGAGCAGGGCCTTGTGGTTTAAACTGGCAGCCACTGACGATAACTGCGCAAATCATTAAAAAAAATATTCTAAATCTTCAATTAAAGTGAAGCACGCAACATTCAATATGTCAAGTTGGCAGCACCTGGTAAGAAAGCTGAGAGTTTTATTAAAAATAAAACTTTTAACTGTAAGATTGGACTAACCTAGTAAGTAACTAATCAGAAAATATTTAGGTATACCACTCAATCTTTCTGCAGCCTGCAACCCTACACTGATGATTCTAATTCAGGACAAATAGATTTTGCAATAGCATTTTGTAACATTTTGCCCAGAGGTCTGGCGTGCACGTAGGCAAGTATAAGAAAGGTCATTATGTGGACGGTGGATAAATAGATAAGAGGAACGAGCTGTGCTTATTATTGACTGAGAACAGAGGACATGGATGAAAAGTGCACTGTAAAAATAGATTAAAATTCAACTTGCCAGACTGGCTCCCTAGACCACCCCAACCCGACTGCAATTACATGTGCACACCTGAGCAGTGGAATAATGTCACCCCCCATCCAAGTGATGGGCGTGCGGTTGCCAGACACAGAGACAGAAGCATATGTTGCTGATACGGCTGGTCCAAATGTGCAAGGAGTCCATGGTTAGGTACCAACGGCAGATGGTTCGTCTAAATCTGTGGTGAGCAAGGGAAGGAAAAGAGGAAAAAAACAAGTGCTCCTACCCTTTGCCACCCACCAGCTTTAGGCCAAGAGTCCAAATGTTCTATTTTCAAAATAACTACTGGCCCATTTGCAAGATTTAGAGCGTGGTTGGAAAAAACATGGGCCTGTTATCCAGTAACAACCAACAGAGGAATGATTAGGGGGGATTTTTTTTTGGAAACTCCTTAACCTGACAAAGGTTTTGAAAATGTGCACATTAATATAGAACAAAGTTGTGCAACCTTATACTGTACCGTTTAAACTTTGTTAGTGGAGGGAGGGAAGAAAAAGATTAAATGTTGAAGTCTTGCTTTTTAAAATAATGCATTCTCAGAAGGCTTTCACCAGGTCTAGCCAATTTGGCCTGATTTAATTAGAGAGCTCGGGAAGTTGTCTGAGACAGCGACCAGGGAGTGACTGGCCCTCCTGTTATCTACCAGGCTTCCTAATTCCTGCCACAGGGATGGCTGCAGGCCCATGTAGTATAGAAGCGAAATGTTCATCGTTTGCTAAATGGCTGTTTTCTGTCATTTATGAGGACCAATGGACATGACAAACGCTTACTGTCAGAGATGTTCTACATATATATAAAAAAAGCTGAAATTGTGCTTTGGTTTTAAAGCAAAATGTTTTTAGACAATACATTTTTTCATTACATACGTTAGACGCCCACGTCTACAGTGATCTTTGGGGTGTAGACTGACATCCATCCATCCCAGGTCATCTGTTTTACATATTGCCTAACATGACATTAGTTTTACTGTCTTTTACACATCCTCCTGTCTCAGTACTAATAATACTATAACTGTCACAAATACACGGACAGCCAATGTGTAGCTCATAACCCTTATTCTCACGCTGTGCTCAAATCACACACATGAGGAAAAGAGACATCACACACACACATAGAAGGAGGAGAGCGGTGGCAGAGTGGTTGCTATTCACAGACATGAAAAGTGTGAGATTGCTTTTTTGGCTGAAAAGGGAGAAGGGTCAAGTGTATGCCTCCTTGTAGAGACCATGGTGAAGTACTGGTGAAGTAGATTAGTCTCTGTTTACATTGGTATAAAATGATAATTTCTCATCTTACCGACATCAAAACTACAAATACTGCTGCTAAATGGCTGGAGATTTGCTCAACTCTCAGCTGACATCCATAACCATCTGCAGTCTGTTGCAAGACTGTTCTGATCAAGGCCTACTGTGATTGGCTGCATTTATATCAGTGCACACATATAGTATGTGCACACACAGAATACAGAATACACTCAATGTAGTCTCACACACGCTGACCTTCTTGTCCCCTTGTAACATACAAATGAGTCTTTCCCCGACGCCCCCATAGGACTGTGAGGAAAAGCCGAACACCAGTTGCCCTTGTTCGTCGTGTTGTGTGCACATGAAACTGTTCACAGTAAACTAAGCTTCTAGCTGCAGGTTCAGTGTAATTTCAACTCTTTCTTCAAGTGTATGTGTACTGTAAGTCAAATGTGATGTCATATTCTTGTCATTCACTTCTTTAAGTGGGTCACTGTGCTGCTGTGGGACACTATAAATAAGTACTAAATACAAGTGGCATATTTACGTAAAACCATAGCTGTGTACCTGAGGTTTAGAATTTTTCAAAGGCAGACCAGATTGAGGCTCAAACACATTTGGCAAAGGGGTAATAAACTCACATCGTAAGGCCGAGACTTTGTGGATGTTTTTCGCGGGTCTGTGATAGCGTTCTGTGTCATTTTGTAATTATATTTGGCTTGTCTTTCATGTAGTTGTTTTGTGGTTTTGCGTCTCCTTGTGGTTGTTTGATTGCCTTTCCAGCGAGAAGCAGAGCCACTTCATGCAGAGGTTCTGACCACCACCCCTGGCCACCATAATGCTCCTGTCTCTGCAGGGCAAGTGTCAGGACCAACTTTTTTGATGAATGAGACTATCAGTGTTGAGAAGTTGCCTTGGGTGCCTGCCAATGTAATGTTTGGAGTAAACTAGTTTTGTAAACGGTCCCTTTTTGATGGAATTCTCTCTGAGATTGTGATCACATTATAAAACCCTAGGTCTAGAATGACCAATTAAAAAATAGGTCAGTAGAGAATGAGCTGTAGTGAGACCAAGAAGCTGTTACGTAACTGTATGAATAAAGGAACAATCTGAATGAATCATTTGTTTGATGTAAGATGGTAAATATTTGTATATTTATATGCTATATTTCTTTTAGCTGTCACTAGAATCAAATGTGCTCTAAATCGGCTCTAGCTTTGTGCAGAGGTTGGTCAGCTGCATGGAGACTCCAGGGTTAATCATCTATTCCTCTGTTTCCATTGAAAGTGCTGCAGGAGTTTTGGGGCTTACCTCTTCCTTGCTGATGTGTTGTGATCAATGGAGCAGAGGCACTAGTAATAGGGAACCTTTCAAATGTAAAATTAATTACCTGCAATCTGACAGCATCAGGGAAACTCGGCATGTATTTTCTGCTTAGTTGGTACTCCCCCTTTCCACACTCGCTAGCGTCAAGTATTGTGTATGTATGTGTGTGTTTGTGTGTGTATGGAGCCTGCTGGAGACACATTTGTTTCTAGATGATAAGATGCTGCTTGTCAGGTTGGTCATATTTTTCAGGTGAGGCTGTATTTGCCAAGAGCAGACAGAAACTCCCTTCAGTGAGAGGAGATTTTTTTCTCTCGCTCTCGTCCATTCTCTTTTTTGTTAAAACCAAACCATATGAACCGGAGAATTTCTTGACAGCATGTTGTTTGGCTCTACATTCAGTGGTTTTCCACATTGCCTCGTAGTGCCTTCAATAGAAGGATATGGTTTGGTGTACATTTTACCTCATGCTTATCTTTTGTGCTAAATGAGAATTATATAACAAAACATCAGTCAGTATGCTAAGATGTTACTTTTGACTTGCTTTGCAACCTCTAGTTAGTTTAAGCTAGTAAAAAAATCCTCTGTTTAACTTTGCACAAGTTAACCAGAATTCTGCTTTACTGTCGCTGGCAAGTTGCAGCTGCAGCTTGCCTTCTATGTAAAAGAACATCAATTTTGCCAGTTTACCTTCAACATGATCAAACTGCATTGACAATCTTGGTTAGCGACTTGAATGATACCATTAGCATCCGCTCTGCTAGTGCTAATTAGCTAAATCGGTATGCTTTCCTACTAGGCCAAGAGTTCTCTCTCTGCGTCTTGGTTTGGGAGTAAATTTGTTTTATCCACCGACTTTCCTGCCAGCTTCTGCCCTGCTAATGCTAGTTCCCAAAATTTATGTTGCAGTAAACTCATGTTGCCCTCAAATGGAACTCATGAGCCTGTGGTTATCAAATGGGAAGTACACAAAATACTTGGCGTTAAAATGGTAACATCAACCATAAGACATGAGAACATGGCTGCTAGCCCCGAAGCTGACAGTTTAGCAAGTAATGTATAGAATTTAATTTATGCAAAGGCTAATCAAAGGATAAGACTCCAGTGTATTGCTAAAAAGTGCCAAACATCAGCATTTAGTTTTCAGAAAATCTCCAATTAGAAGGCTGCGAATACCACTAGATTGGCCTGTTCTTGGTAAACGTGGATTAACCTAAACAGACACTACATTTAACATAGTGCACTCCTAGTTTCCTCTGTCTTTCTATCTGCGTGTTTCAGTAGGGGCATACATTTGTTTCATCCACTGGGGTCACATTTCTAGCACAGCAATACAGCCTAAAAATGATCTCACTAAGCTCCCACATTCACATTCGCACTTCTCACCCTAGGAATAGTTGTCATCGCCCGTTTCAAAGCACCTCAGGTGATTAGCCAATAATAGAACTCAAGTCAAAGAAAAAACTCTTCACTTGCGAGCAAAAATAAAAACTAAGATGGGTGGTGCCCCAGTTCATTACACCAAGTAACACTGAAGTGCTGTCAGGACTCGGATTATTGGATGTTTGTTAGGAACTGAGTTTAATATGCTGTCAGTCCATGAGGTCAACGTGAATTGTCAAAGAACCTGTGATTAGAGCCAGCTCTACAGTCTGCTTTTTGATATTAATGACAAGAGAGATTAGGACAAACAGTCAATCAAGGGATTCATTCTTTTGTCGAAAAAAATGAAAAAAGGTCCTATTGTGTGCAGCAGTGACACAACCCTCATAATGCTATGATATTAACATTTATTTTATGTTAACTAGTTGGAATAACTAATGTTAAAGTGTAATGGTTCTCTCATCTTATTAAACATGTGATTTAAGAAACAATTCTATCTTTAAATCAATTGAAACCCATTTCCCCTTGCTTTATCTCCAAATATCACAAGTTTAGGGTCTGTTTCATCAAGAATTCATGCCAAGTGCTTTTCTTCAATTTAACCTAGCTTCAATAAGATGAAAGGTAAAAAAAGATACAAGAAACTGTGAGAAGCAGAAGAAGTAGAACTGAAGGACCAGTAGTCTAACGCCGTATGTTGGACAAAAGGTGAATAAATGTTTAAGTAATATCTCCCTCCGCTGCAGTGGAGGACTTTATCTGATGAGACCATCAGGTGCTGTGAGTCTGACAGATCCAGCGTTTGGTGGCTCACTCGACATGCCGGTATTGATCACTTTGCCTGATTTAATCTCCCTTCTCTGTTTCCCTGTCCGGCTCCACTCAGTCTCACCAGCAGTGGCAAACAGTGACAGCTCTATCAACCTGCTAAACACACACTGGCGTCAGAAAGGATGTAGAGGAAGAGGAGGAAAAGCGAGAAGGCGGGAGAGATAATAGGAGAAATGTTGAGAGAAGATCCACAGACGCTGTTATTGTCCCAAAACGTCTCGCATGCAGGTTGACTAAAATAACAAAGGCAGCGTGACTGTTATTTGCTAAACTGGTGTTAGGATGAGGACTCAAAGCGGGTTTGAAAACAACCAGTTTGAGAGGTGACCTTGTCCGTTGAATGTGCTTGTCTACCGGTGACTTGGGCCAGGTGGTTCTGTCAGACTGTCAGGGCCGACTGGGTCAGAGAAACAACATTTGCTACTGTTCTGTTGCTTTAATAAGACTCATTAATATACCGCATGTGTCACCAGCAGCGTCTGACTGCGTCCCCTCTGGGCTGGGCTAGTTTGGGCATGACATGAAGTAAGGGCACACGCATTCACTGAATTTAGCCCATTTGTCATTTGTGGGGGGAAAAAAAGAAGGAGGTGCGCGTTATTGATGCCAGGCAGATCGTAACTCAGGTTTATTGCCTTGTTGACTCATTTTAATATTCTCAGATGATAAATTTGATCTTGGAAAGGATGTTGTTCGGGGCATTTTGAAGAAGCTGGTTACTTAATATTGTCCGTAAAGGGAGGTCTGTCAGGATTCAAGTCCAGACTATTAAAACATGCTGTATGTACGTAAGGAAGGAAACACACTACTTAGTGACTGAAAGAATCGTTTGACATCTGCATACCATCTTTCTTGCCAATGCTTAGATGAGAACACTGACATCACTCTCACGCCTTTGTGCTCAATATGAAGCCATATACCCCTATTAGCTCCTATTAGCGCAAAGACTGGAAACAGCTAGCTCAGCACTGTCTAAAGCTCATTAACCAACACATATATGCTGGATGATTTATTTACCCGGAGCAGTAATGTCCTGCAGTTTTACTGGCAAGACTCCAGGATGTCTCTGTCCTCCAGAAAAGTTTTGGTCAAAATCAGTAATTCTCCACAGTTTTAGTTTAAAATATGTGGAAAAGGCTGTATTTAGACTTTTATGTAACTGCCTGAAAATTGTAGAAATTAGAAAAAAAAACAACCTTCATTTAACCCCATGACCCGTAACAGGAATAAGCGGGTACAGAAGATGAATGAATGAAATATTTAATTTAAATAAATGTCTGTTATGGCGCTAGTTATCAAGGTTCGACAGTGCTGGCTGAACTTATGAAAGCTCTTCATTATTTTATATATTATCTTAGACTTGTTATAAAATGAGTCTGGTAACATGCCATTTAGATTTCATTATGGGGCTTCTTTCAAACATTATGGAGAAAGAAAATACCTCGTCCTAGCCAATCTGAGCATTGTTATAAAGATGGGGGATTTCTCAGTATGTGTCCTTGCCTGTACTTGTGTTCTCACAGACTAATAAATCACTTGTTGCACAAGTACATTTCCAATTCAAAGCACGTACCTAATCAAGTACAGTTCAAATGCCCAGATGTTTTCCACCTGTTTTATCGGTGACACACTGGGAGGTAAATTGTGTGAACAACGTGGAGTCAAACTTGTATGGTATTGATGAATGCCTAAATTCAACTCTCCGATAACGTATATGACTACGTCGCTGCTACTTTTCTGTTCATCACTGATCTTGAGTGTCATTCAATGAAACAAAACGCAGCAGTTTGAAATATTGCACAGAGTAATAAAACAGTGAGCAGCTAACCCTGACTCTTGAGCTGTTATGGGGTGTGCAGATTACTACTGAAGAAGCAACTGGCTGCAAGTAATTTTCAGTGGAAGTAGGATATATGTAGGTACAAAAACACGACGCTTGTTGCTGCGTGTTGGGCTTGAGGCTTTTGAGGCGTGAAAATTGCGTAACCTGTAAACCACATTCACCGCTAACGTCAGTAACTATGGGAGTTGCCAAACCAGATAACCTGATATAACTGCAACTAAATTCAGAGTTTACTGGAAGAAAATGGGTAAGTTACTCCAAAGTTTACCACTTCTTTTTACTATAGCCACTGAAAGCGGTTTGCTGTTGTGCTCTCCCTCTTGCAGCAGTTAAATGAAGCATGAAATCACTTAATATCTATTAATAATCTAATCATATGGTGGAAGTCTGTTAAACCGTGACCTCTTGAAATTGAGGTTGTTTGCACCAGTGAACTGTTTGGATGTCTCAAATGCACTGAATTACCAAAGCACATTTTGTAAAAGTGTGCAGAAACTGCTACTCATCATGCATTTCCTGATTTGAAAATAAAAAACATTTTTGATGAGTTATTATAATACATATCTTCACTGTGCTGATCATTCACTGTCCTGGAACTGGTTTGAATGAATTTTACTCTAATATATTGCTTGGGGTAGCCACAATCCTCCAACTTTAAAGAAGGTTACTGGTGAACGGTGATTGGTGTAAATTTACTGAGACTCACTTGAGATACTTACAGCGTGTCAAATGTTTTGTGTTAAAAGAGTGCAAGGACTCATCCTCACCAGCAGGTGGCAGTAGTCTATATTCGTCTTTCAAAATTAGTAACCAAAAGACTATTATCTGGGAGGCTGGGAAGCTAGGAAGAGCTACAAACCGTCATATGGAGCTGGCCTCTTCTGATTTGTGATGATCCGGTGGCTTACTCTTTATTCATCCTCAATGATTGCGCTATTGTAAAAAAAAAAAAAAAAATGTGTATCTATATGTTCAGATTAGATGAACACATGATACTAGAAACCCTTTCTGCAGGGCCTTTGATCTTCATCATTTCATTTACTTTGGACAGTTCCTTTTCTCTTCTCGTGACCTGGTTCTCAGCCAATCAGCGTGATCTCTCTGACCAATTCGTTACGCCACCGATTCAATGTGCTGAATTGGCTGAAAAGATGCCGCCAGGGGTCTGACTAGTGCCAAAGGGACTGGGGCCACTGGTTTGGTGCGTCATGGTCATAAAGGTGTTCAAAAAAAATAAAAAATAGAGGCTCAAACACAGTTGTGTGCAAATCTAATATAGTCACAGACGTGAAATGCGCGTATGTGACAAATTTTCCATTTTTTTGTGACACATAGCACGACTTTGAAAATAATGTACTTGAGTACATCCTTTAAAGGCAGCTCGTCTCGTGGCAGTTTGTGAAATACTTGTGAACTTTTATTACTGATTCATGCGGTTTTTGTGACATTGACCAGGACTTGTATGCAGTACTAGCAGGTGCAAACACGGACAAAAGTTCACCTCACAAGATGATGCTGGCTTCAGTCACACACACTGAAGATTGAACTGTGGGGACATGGTCGCCCACCATTTCTTTTGTTTTGCATAGCTTTTTGTGTCGTTGCTGCCTGGTTGCAGGACAAATTCAGTTTAAACTTTCACATGTGGAAATGGCACAAAAGTTGCTGCCAGTTTAAAGCCATTATTTTCAAAGTAATGCTGTATGTCATAAACCTGTGACGTGAGAAAAAGGACCTGACGCACTAGAGGTTTGAGACAGTGTCCCGATGATGCTTGGTTTCCATACCTGGCATTCGCAGAGTCTCACTCTGACTCTTGTGCAGCAGATTCTACACCATCTGGAGCTTGCGCACTTGTTCCACCCCACCCAAAGCCAAGAAGATTGCTATCAGCATGATTACGCCTTCATTAGATTAGCTTTGCATTGTTTAGAGGCTTGAGGCTCAGCCCATGCAGAGTTGAACGAATACTCCTCTCTGAGAAACCAGTGAGAGGGTGGAGTGATCAACTCAGCAGCTGCTAAACACATTTCCCTTATTGCTACATAAATTTGTTACTTTGGAAGGTAATCATAAAGACGGGAACCTCAGAAAACTGTTTTCATTCTGATGTATGTTTTTTCGTCAGTGAAGTCCACAGCTGAACTGTGAATAACAGTTTTGCAGCGTATGTCAACTTAAAACATTTCTACCTGATCAAACAGCCAAAGAGGCCCACATGTGAAGTATAAAAGACACATGTGTTGTCTCTTCCACCGACTGAGCAGGAGTACATGTGTCACAAATGAGGAAGTGACTCGTACAAAAATTCACCCCCCTGGGATGGTTTTGCCATATAGCATAAAATCCACTCCAATAAATGCTCTGGGTTCAGCAGTCATTTACTTAAACCATGAGGTCGACATGAAACCTCTTATTCACTTTCCCTATGCTTTCCTTAAAGATGTGCGCTGTGGTCATATTAAAACGCAGTCTTTTTAAAATCATTTCAAGCACGTTATTTAAAACACAGAGTGCACTAAGACGCTTTTCGGAGCCGCAGTGAAAATGGAGCCATTTTGCCACCATAGCAGCTCATATTAGCGCCACGCCAAGGAATGAAGACATGATCAGAGGAGGGAAATGCTCTGCCAACGTCTGCCTCTTCCGTGCCAGTGCATGGGGAGAAGGGAAAGGTAGTGGGCAGAGCCAACTTTCCACTCCAGCTGGAGAGCTGGTGAGAGGCATTGTTTCTCTCGGCTCCTACTGTCAGCTCTCGTAGTCGCCGATCTACACAACTATCCTGCTATTTCAAATATGATTTAGCCGTGCTGGACTCTTATTACAAGAGTTCTCATGAATTTGATCTAACAGATTTCTCAAAATACTATTTCTTTTTCATATTATCTAATTCTAGTCTCTATCAAAGAAACAAGCAACTGTCTGGTGGCTTTTGAAAACATTCCATAGTTACACAAACAGTTAATGGATCCTGATGATTTCTCTTTAACTTTTGTCTCTGGCCACTAATTCTGCAAAATGGGGAATCCTCCTTCCCAAGCCTCGTCCTTGACAGTGACTCCCTTCATTGCTCTGTAAAAAAGAGTCCATCAACATTCCTCTCACACCGCTGATGGCCCAGTCACTCGTCCACAGAGCCTCACTGTCCCCGTCTCAGTCAATGCTGTCTCTGACCACACTTTGCTCAGGCCATCGCCACCAAAGTTTGCCTTGATTTAAACAGACATCACCTTTCATGAGAGTAAACTAACACCCTCTGTTGGCCATGCCAGGGAGTTTGAATATCCACATCGATTCCACGTCGCTGGTAGGGGCTGGGATCATGGATCCACAGATACAGTTTTTTTTTTTTTTTTTTTCTCTTCCAAAAAAGTTTCGGTTCAACTTCATTTGGAAGGAGAAAATGTAAGATTTAAATTTAACCTCAATGTCACATAGCAACATTTATATTATAATATAATATTATTCCTCAGTCAGGTCAAGGTTGAGTCTGGCAAGTATTTGCAAGTATTTGCAAGCGTGTGACTGTGTTTCTATCACTCTAATGTATTATATGTAAAATTTCTAAATGCTCATGTGTATTTTATACTCTATCTTTTCATTGTATTCATTGTTTCCTCTCTCGTTAGGTCCAACTGGCTGAAGCCATGCTGCGGGCGTCGAGTGGCCCTGTGGCAGGTCTGTCTGCTCAGCGCTGGCTTCAACTGTATCCTGGTGGCCTGTGTCATCCTGGTGGTGCTTTTCCTGTCGTTGGAGCTGCTCATAGACACCAAACTCTTACAATGTAAATAGTGTGTTCTGCCTCTTTGACCTGTACTTTTATATGAGGAGGATTTTGCTGAGCATGGATATTCCTCTCCATTAATACTCTGTGTGACGTTCATAAAACACGTGGGGGGCCCGCAGCAGCAGCAGCAGCAGCAGCAGCTCCTCCACTGGAGCACTGGAGTTTAATGTCCTTGAGCATTAAACCGAATCTTTATTAACTCACGCTGGCACTGCTCTTGCACTGTGCTCGACCTGGCGACAGGGTCACATTAAGATAATTTATTTAGAGAAATAAAAAGGTCTTCTTCTTCTTCTTCTTCTTTTTCTTCTTCATGTTCTTTGCTCTTCTTTTTCTTTCCTCTTCTTCTTTGATAGTCTTATCTTCCACCACTGTTGCTGTGTTTAAATGTTGATGGTTGCATTGCCCATTAATATGCATACTTCAATCTGTTACGCACTGTGTAACTCTTGACTTTAACAAGTAGACAAATAATCTATATGAATGTAGCTGTTATGGAGACCATCAGTTTTATGACTTAATCTATGCTAAGTTATGGTAATGATATTAACACCGTATTAAAAAGTCCTGCGTTCCAGCTGGGTGTGTAGTCCTCTCAGTCACAGAAGAGCTGGTGGAGCTGGATGCTTAATGGTTGTGATGGAGAGTGATGGAGAGAGGTGATAATGAACCAAGTCTCTTGTCAGTGGCAGCAGGCACACATCCACATCGATTACTGGCCGGCATCCAGCTCTGATGATACCCAAGTCTCGCTGCGAGGACTGCAGGACTCTAGTCAATTTAGATCTTTTGTAATCTTGTTCTTAGCTCGCTGCCAGTCTCACAAGACAAATAGAGGAGTAGGCAATAAGGCGGGACTGGGCAAGAGACTTCACAGATAGATTAGTGGTGTAGGACATGGGTAGACACAGGCTGGCAGTGTGGGTTAATGAGCAGACCCTGAGATAACGGGAATCACCAGAAATGATCATGTTTAACATTTGTCATGTCTCTTATCTCGATAGTTTCCAATGCGTTCCAGTTTGCCAGCATTATCCACTGGATCAGCCTTATCATCCTGTCGCTCTTCTTTTCAGAGGTAAGATATGTATAACGCTGTAAATTAAACCAGTTTCCAGCATTACTTAATCACTTGAAGGATGTTATATTGTAGCATGGACATTTCTTCTGAATTTATAATTGAATTAAACCAACAAAAAATGTTTTTAGCTGTAGATTATGCAGCGTCTCCAGATTTGCAAACCAGGTACAACCCTGAGGGATCTATGTAATTTCCATTATTGTTTAGTCCATTGTCTAGTAAGGAATAACCGTTCGCTTCAGAAATGCTAGCTTGAGGCTGGACGGTGAGTAAAATGTCCATTCGAAGCATTATTGTAATTGGTCTTAATACAATTTAAGCCATTATGTGATAGAAGTATGTCTTATCATTTCTCTGGAAGGGTTAAAAACAAATGGAAAAGGGGAGAATCCGGCCCTCAGGCCTCCACTCCAGTGCAAACCAATTACCCTGACAGTCTCAGCCCCAATGCCCAAAACCAAACATTAATTACCAGTGAGCCAGCAAGAGCAATAATTAAAGCTGAGTTTAATGAGCAGTGGGGATGGGGTTACAGTGACGTGATCCATGCAAACACCTCGCCCAATGACATCACAGAGGAAGAAGAGTCACCTGGGAGCGGCGTTTGATAGATATGAAATATCTGCTTCAGTCAGAAAACAGAAATCTAACTTTGGGGGCGGAGCACCTGCACTTCTCACTTGACACCAGAACTGTTGTCCAACATGATGGATTAGCAAGACCAGGCATACATGACACCCCATGCTAATTAGGATGTAAATCAATGCCCTGTTCAACACAGTGTCCCACAGCATTTACGGTGTAGAATCTAATGTGTGATTCGATCCTTGTGCTGTTCGTTAGTAGGCAGAACATTACGTATGCATAGTTATTATTTGACACTGTTTAGAAATAAAGGTGATTTTAAGAAGAAAGCAAACACAAGCCATGTATCACTTGTTTTTACAGTCGTTGTTCGATAATGTGACGTCAGAGAGTATCACTACAGCCTCTGATGTGCTGACACACTCCCTCACTTATCTATTTTAAAGTTTTTGATTGATCTCTCTGTCTGCCTGCTTCAGACTGTCTTCAGAATCATAGTGCTCGGGATCTGGGACTACATAGAAAACAAAGTTGAGGTGAGTTCTGGTGTGCAGTGTGCAGGTAGATACTGATGCCATGTTACCACTTGTTCTTACGCATAAGCGGCAGTTCAGAACTTTTGTCTCCCTCTTCTGTCAGCCAGAGTTGACGTGCACATGTGTGACTGCTGTCTGCCATTCCTTAGTGTCTTCTTGTCTTTCAGCCCTCTCCAGCGAGGAAAAGCCAAAACAGTTGTGATCCTTGTTCGTCTTTGGTTGCTTTTTTTTCTTTTTCAGACTGTAATCCTTCCTCTGAAGACCTTTTTTTTTTCTTATCCGGAGCATCAGAAACTAAAACACAGTTCCCAGATTCTGTTTCATTCCTCATGACGTGCAAAGAGGCTGCATTCATAAGAACACTTACTACTACATTACTATCATACTACCATGGCCGTAGCGACTCCACTTTTCAGCTCTAGCAGTTCCGTTATTGCTGGCTGACGTATTTTTCTCCACCGGCCTGCCATCTTGGGAATCTACTGTGCACTTTTTTAACTTTGCAGTTTGCTGTAAAATACAAATAAATTGGCAGCCTTAATTTGCATTTTATTTAAGTAGTTCATCTACACACACATACATCTATGACGTAAATATGAACTTGTTACTTTAGACAAGCACTGGAATTAGAGAGATACAGCAGACTGTGTCCAAATGATTTTTGAATGAATATTGCAGATTTAGTTACCCTTCTATGGTTTATGCTGAGCTAAATTATTTGGTAGTTAAATTATTTACTGTAAGAGCGGTATTAATATTTTCATCATCTAATGAGGTGTTACATTGATGAAAAGATTATTTTCTAGCAGCCCTGTTGAAGTGTAAATATATGCATGAATAAACAAAATCTATTTGGAGGGTCAAGGGTTGGGCAGGGGTTTATTGTTCCTGACAACAGTTACACATGTGAATTCCTTTTGTGACTTGTGCATGTGACCTCTTCAGGTGTTTGATGGTGCTGTCATTGTGCTGTCCCTGGCCCCCATGGTGGCCTCCACGGTGGCCAATGGGCCCAGCAGCCCCTGGGACGCCATCAGCCTCATCATCACGCTGCGCATTTGGAGGGTCAAGAGGATCATTGATGGTGAGGAAGCAAAAAGGAAAATAAAAGAAGTCCGTATGTGAGAATGAATCATTTTGTGAAACAAGTCGAGGAAACACCCGGCCTTTCTTAACTCTGACTGGCCGCACATATGCACAGAGAAACACGTGGCCTTGAAGCAGCTACATGACCCCATTCTTTCCATGATTATACAAATTATTTGCTATTCAGAGCAATATAGCTATTGATCATCCCTCAGAGTAAATTGCTGTCACTCTGCTACTCTAACTTGTATCGATTGTAAGCGTCTGGTTAAGTAGATTCAGAGAAGCCATAATGAATATAGTGGTTGTTCTCTCCTATGCTAATGCAGACTGGTTCGATATCTGTTCAGAGGTCACCCTCACGGCGGGGCCCTGACTGCATACGGGATCAGCTGCACACGAAGCACACAGCAAACAGTTTGTTCATGTCAAATGAGACAGTGGACAAGAAAAGTGCGACACCCCGTCTTATATCTGCTCTTGATAATCACCTAAAACGAAAGGATGCTTTTAGGAACTTGGAAATCTGTCTTGGTTGATTTCTGGATGGCTTTAATCCAGATTTTATGGAGTTAATATTAAGCACCCGATCACATCCGTGCAACCGCTACAACTTCTACATCGATATACCCCACAAACACATTCAGCAGGAGCAGTAGCTTTCTTCAGAGAGCCGTGCTTCTTAACATGCAGCTGCAGTGCCGGTTTCCAGGGAATGAACTCTTGATTTTCTTTGCCGCACACCTCGACCTGTTGGGTTTGATATTTGTGAGTGATTGAGTTTCCTTGTTAGGCAGGCGGCAACACATCTCGGAGGGAAGAAAATAACATTCAGACCAATAAATATACAGCTGAGGGACCGGCTCAGTTATGGTAGGAGAGGAATCGAGTCTCTCACAGAATGAGCTTGACGTATAAAGTGGCAATGTTTATGTCAGTCCGGTGGGATTGGTAATTCAGAGGAATGAACTGCAACTCAATTTGTGAAGAAAAATAAAAACAAAAACTACAGTATATGGTACTTAATAGCAGTGCAGAGTCAGATGGGAAATATCAGCTTAAAAAAAAAAAGTGTATTTGCTGTACAATAAGTTAACTCTCCGTGTGTGTCAATGTATTCCTTGCTAAACACAGCGAGAGAAACTGCTCATAACAGTAAAGTAAGTACATGAAGTATTTTTATTTTACTGTAAACGCCTTGTCAAATATTTCCCATCTCCTTCTATCTGATCTTTGTTGGATAAATAAACAGTAGAATAAATCCAAATACCTGGACGTATAGTAAGGGTATTGCCTTGAACAGTGAACTTATTTTATACTGTACATATGCTTAACTATAGCTATAATAAAAATTAAAAGTCCATGAATTAATTGATGAGATATAACAATAGCTATGACTGTACCAGACCATGCTTGTGTGAGCAGTGAAACACTAAATCTGTGGACACAGGGCATCTGAGAAGTTGTGGTGTGAAATACACTGTCATGCATGTGCTGCCAGACATGCACAGGCGTCCACACACAATATAATCAGGTTGACACACTTCCGACTGCGTTCTGCCACACATTTTTGCATTATTACTGAATAATGAACTTCTGATTGAGCTTTTCGAGCCTGTTTGAATCCTGACCGGACTGACCCCATCTGATGCCTCCTCCGCTTGCGTTGTGTGTGTCTGCCAGCACGGCTATAAATAGGTGCAAGGAGCATGTGGCGATGGTTGTGTGCTTTGCTCTCTCTAACACAAAGCCTCGTCTGAGTCTCCCTGTGGCCCGCGATCACAACAGCAGTAGCAGCGACTTTGAGACTGAACTACTGTAAATAGTGTTGGAGATTCTCTGGTTTACGTGGCTCGCTGCTATATTCTCTGTCAGGCTGTGCCGCGTTGCGACATGTGATTTCATGTGGCTGACAAATGTGATGACAGAGAGGTGTGAAAGACTGATTGTCTGCCAACTGTGATCACAACAGGTATCCAAATTTATTCTCACTATTCTTTTTTTAGGCCCACCTTCCCGTCCTGCTCCAGAAAGTGTGTCATGTATAACTAAATAGTCAAATTGTAGAAGGTGGAGTTAGTGATTGACCCAGACATGATTGTAGGTGATTGGTGCATCAGTCATATCCTATCCACATTATACTTTTTAAATATATTGATCAATCAGAAAAATAGAAAATAAAAAGGTGCAAGATTACCGTTCAACATCATGATAATCAGTTTGCACAAAGCAAGAGAGACTGTTCAGAGTATACTAGCAACACATATGTCTGACTACATCTCATATAGGTATAGTTAAGAGTTGGATAAGCACATAGTGGGCATGCAACCACCAAGGCTGGACAACACGTTAAAAAACATATCCAAAGAATTAACCTAATAAATAGTAGATAAAGGTTTTCATTCAGGTGGTTCTATTGTGCTCTTGGTATACAAAGTGGTGAGTGAAGATCATACCTGAATGATGTAAGAAGCAGATTGTTATTGACAACTGTGACAACTGTGGCAGACAATGCTGGTACCATTGGACGATGTTGCAATGATTTGTAATGTGACCTGTTCAATGGGTAAATTAGCAGCGGGCTAAGAAGAGGTTGATGCTTATTAACTGCTGGTTTTTGCTGTTCATGTTGCAATACCACCAGCAAACACTAGGTGGGTGTCATTCATCAGTTCAGCTCATTTGGATGTAATGGCATCTACTTAAGCGTCAAAAATAGCTCCTCATAAAATCATCTGATTCAGGGCATCACATTTCATTTCAGGTGCAGCAAAACCAGAATCAAGAGCAGTGGCTCTGTGGTTGATAATAATAAAAAATAACAGGGACATGGTCCTTACAATCTCATCTGAATCAGGCACGTGACTAATTGACTAATTCCCTCTCCATTGAGAGCTTGGCATGTGCATTCATGTATTACATACACATTTTTGCACACTTTGTACAGGAATATCTAGATTTATAATTTAGAAGGAAAAAAAACAAAAGCATGTGTAAGAAATGTAAGAAAAACCCTCCCAGATGTCAATCAGATTGCAATGCAGGGTCTACAGTTCCAAAAACCAAATCAACCAAATATCTAGACTTGTTATGAGAGGACCTCCTTGAACAGTGAACACACTGTATTGATTATATACTGTACATATGCTAAGCTATATTTATCCAAGTTATATACTGTACATTCAACCGCACATGGCTATACTACAGGCACTGACTGCTAACCTGTGGTAACACTGTGACAGAAAAGACCCCAGTAACTTACCTTTCTCCCTTTATCAACCCCAGGGAGAAACCACCGATGGTTGACACAGAGCTTTGTCTACCTTGTATCAAAATACGTTGCTCATTAATCTTGGGGCAGTTTCCAGGAACATGGGAGGACTGCAACCTCCTTTTACCCACATGTTGTACAAAGGTCCCATATGTTAACTCAGTGGAGATCTTTTGGAGGAACGCTATAAATCACGTCTAAAAATGTACTTTGAATCCTTCAACTCAGCATATACCAAGATCCCAGTGGAACCTTTTCAGCACCTTATTTAATTCCTTCTGTACAGGTGTAGTGTTACTAGTTACCAGTAATTAATGAGCGTTGCATACGTGGTGATGGACATCTTTGGAGCAAAGGGTCAACCAACACTGACCTCTGACCCGGTGTGCTCTGTGTATTTTACCATCTCTTAACCAGCTGTCTAACCTAAAGATACTTTTCTCCAGCAAGTCTTGATGCCTGTGAACACTGTGCTTCCTTCACAATCCTTTTCACACTATTTAATTATGCAGTTAAGTGTCAAATTCTGTTCCTCCCCTGTCTCTTTCATTTTAGCGTATGTTCTTCAAGTCAAAGTGGAGATGGAGCTGGAGATCCAGCAGTGTGAGAAGACCAAGGCTGTGAGAGAGGAGCAGCTGGAGCGTCTCACTCAGATATGTCAGGAACAGGCTGTGAGTACCAAAACGCTGTGCATTTAACATTAGTGCCGGCCGGGCTGCATTTCACCATATGCACATGTGTGACAACAAAGCTATAAAAAAATATTTCTGCAACCACTGTCACAAACAGGAGCATTGTTTTACTGCACATGTATGTGAAGTAGTCCCAAAATTGTATCAACAGACTTGTGTGCGTGGACATGAGTTTCCCATTTTTGTGTACACTGACCACAGCAGGTAGACAGAAGGATGGAGGGTCAGATGCAAGGGATTTGATTCCTGCTGCTTTCTTTCACTTTCTTTCACTTTCATTGTCTGCTTGGTTAGGCACAGGGAACAGATACACTTGGTAATATTTAGGAAAAGGTGCAACAACCATGAAAGATGCTGCCAATTTAAATAGATTATTCTCAAAGTTGTACCTCCTGTAGTAAAAGGAAAATCTGGTAACTTTCAAAATCTCCAAGCTGACTATTGCCTCAGTTCAGCAAATCAGATGGATGTTACAAAAGCCAATAGTCTGTTTTTAATTTACAGTCATGTTATATCCATTTTTTTTAAAGTAGTAAAGTGTGTTCTGCGTTTCCAGTGGTGTGATTAAATCCACACAGGCCCATACAGTGCTTGGATGCCAAGAGGAAGCTGTCAGTAAATCTGTCTCCAGAGGAGGGCAGCAGTACCTCACAAACGAGTCAAGTCTTTCAGCGCATTTCATCATCATTCCTCAGAACACGCACTAACAGGCACACACTGGGAAATGCAGACTATAATAAATATCGATAAAGACTTACCTGCTTAGTAAAGACTCACTTACGTGCCAGACGTTCAGGCCTAAGACCAGGCGTCTGCAATAAATGAGTTCATTTTGAAGAAGAAAATGATCAAATCCTTCCAAATAAATACTTGTTTATGAAACTGGTGTTTTGTAAATGCAGATAATAGTTTTCCAGTGACTCTTACAAATCTTATCCCGTGGGTTTATAAACCGTATATGACCTCATACGTCATAGAAACTACACAATGTATTTTAATATTTTTTAATATTTGTCCTTCCTCGTCTTTCTGACTCTGTCTTTGCACACTCATTCATTTGTCTCTTTCTATGTACGCATTCACACCAACCATATTCAGTTTGAGATCAGGCAGCTGCGGGCGCATCTAGCCCAGCAGGACCTGGACCTCGCAGCAGAGCGTGAAGCAGCCATGCAGATCCACCACGTATGGGGCAAACAGGGCAGGAGTTTTCAGGTGGTAGAAGGCTTGACTCCTGGGGAGTCTGACGACGAGGGCGGTCAGAGGAACCCCAGGGAGCCGCATGCCACTGCAGGTATAGTATAGTTTCTTGAACCTGCTTGTATGGACTGTAAAATTTGGAAAACATACCATACCAGATGTTTTATTTTGCTTGAGAAAGCAGCGTGACAAAACAGAAGAGAGGTTCAACATAAAGTATGTACATAATTATGTGGAACAAAAAGTCTGTAACGTGGTAACATCAGGTGAACTGGATGCCACAGCATGTACAGTTAATTTGGAGCAGTAGCCCTGGAGCATCTCTGAGGCCAAGCTCTTAACCGTTGCGTGCTCACACACAACACCCATCTGACCGCAGGCAATCTGGGATCAATGCAAAGGCAAAAAAGCTTTTAGGATCTGGTGAATTCTGGAGAAAACAAGCATGTCCTCTGACACCGCGTTGGGCTGCGTAGGGCCCAGCCATGCCCCAGCTGTCTTTCTTTCTGCCCCCCTCGTGGCGAGCCCAGCCGAGCCAGCCCTGACCACTCGGGCTATTTCAGGTACAGAGTGCTCTGTGCATTGGGTCTTGTTAGGAGAGAGTGGGCTCCTGTCAACATCTGTTCCCCTTCACCTGCAAACCACAATAGGGCACCAGGAGGCCCCACGGTGGCCACAATATTACCCCAAGGGCATAGTGGGAAATCTGGCTCACAGGAACAAGTGGGGCATTTTACAGAAACATGGTCACTGGGATGAGCACTTAGGCCACAGTGCCCAAGTGATGTCAGGTGTATTCAAATTAGGTCAGCTTTATTTGTATTGTCCAATACTGCACAAAGTGTTTTCGGTCTCTTTCTTTGGACCAGCAGGGTGCCATCAAACTATTAAGAAGTCTTATGAGGTCATTGTCCTTTACAGCGGACTCATGTCTCAGGAGAGTGATGGTTTTGACACCTCAAAGTACCAAACCATGTAGATATGAAAAACATCCACTGACAGTCAGTGTTAATTAACCAACAACTAGAGTTTTCTCTCAGGTGCTGAGAGAAGATGGTATTGATGGATCCCTTAGTGGAGCAACAGAACATAACATATTCATTGGAATGGAGAAAGGTGGATATGAAAATTTTCTGAGATTGAGTATGAGCCCACAGCCATGCCAACATATTTGCTTGTTCTCATATTAGCAATTGTTAAATAATTGTCAGTGAAAGTAAAGTAGAGCTGAATCTGAGCAAAATGATATTTTGACCTGGTGATAGCACTTGATGTGACCTGGGGATCAACGCAGAGATCCGTTTTGTGGGGAACCATCATTGTCTGTACAGACATTTGTGTCAGTGCATCCAGTCGTTATTGAGGTTTATCAGTATGGGCGACAGTTTGACAGTGGAGCTCACAGTAACGTAGCTAGAAAGTCTATATGGATGCATAAATCTCTGCAACAATAAAGCTATTATGTTATAAAATCAATGCCTGTTTTGATTAAATGTTTTTTTTATATGCATTAGCTGTAGTTGCAGTGGTTACTGTTATTCTCAGGGTCTACTTCGCGGGGCATAACTACTGTTCTCAGGTCAGGAGATGGTGTACAACTAACTCTTCACCCATCTAAATGATAGTTTAGAGTTGAACTAAGAGGACCTCAGCTATCTCCTCTCCTCTTGCACCGACACATGACAGCCCGATAACTTGACTGTTACAGAAAGAAGGGGAGAGTCTTTTACGTGTGCTGGACAGCCCATTCTTTTCCTTAAGACTCATGTGTTATTAATTGTAGAGTGATTGTCCCAGTCTTGTTTCAGTGAGTGCAATGCTTCCTCTCTAGGGGTGGCTCAGGGATTAATATTTTAGTCTGAAAAATAAATGAAATTACCCATCAGAGTCTGCAGCATGTCCCATGGGGCAGAGGCTAGCACTCAGGGTACTCTGGGTTAGCACTCAGCCAGCGGACAGTGAGCTCAAGACCAATCAAGCGAGCAGAGAGAGCCTAGCAGATCACAGCCATTCGGCATGCACACCGAGGGCAGCTAGACTGGAGGGGTCAGAGCCTGAACAAAGAGCTGCTCTCCCTCACTTTTCCCCCATTTCGCTCATCCCTGCAACCAACCCCACCCCACCCCGTCCTCGTCCCGGTTTATTCCTAGCGTTGTAGCGGCGCAGCTAATGCACAGCGTGGCAGTGTAGGATCCAGGCCACTCACCTATAAAGCACTTGTGGCCTGGGGCACAACCCACCTCCGTCAATATTATGTTGTAAACATAACAGATATCTTCCATTTGGACTAGTATGCAGTATGATCACTGAAATGGACCAAAGTACAAAACAGAAAGACCAATTACAGCCACACAGAGTATCAGAAGCATGTGTCTGTTGCACTGCATTTTACTGTGATTAGAATCAAACGACCATTTCTGGTTCATTCAGTTTTCATTAAACAATTGAGCAAATAGTACTCAAATCTGTAAATAGTGACAGCACATATTTTATGCGTACTATGCATATTTATACAGTTTCTCACAGCCATTGGACAGGAGGTCTGTGGTATGTGATTTAACTTGAATTCCTGTTATATAGCTATTACATATTAATATGGATATGTAGCCAGAATGCAAAAAAACAATAGAACCAAATATATTTAATTATTAAACATTTGTTTAGGCCCCCCCCCCCCCCCCCCCCCCCCCCCCCCCACACACACACACGCACACACACACACACACTAATTTTAGCATTATTGTGTTTTTTTTTTAACTCAGATCCAGTTGTCCGTGATGACATGAACAACTATATCAGCCAATATTACAGTGAAGCGAGCAGTGGTAAGTAACTATTACAAATAATTTTGAGCTGCAGGCTGCTAAGTCATAGGACATTACCAATTTTTTACACTCATATTTTTGTTGTACCAGTCTTGCAAAGATTTAATTAAACAAAACACTTCTTTATTTATCATGGTTTCTTTAACTGATGTTATGATGTGAATAGTCCAGGTTTACTGCATCATTGAGCCGAGTTAATTCATTTACTTCTTTTCTGACTTTTTTCTTTCAAGATGCTGGAGTCTCAGGCTTAGGTGCCCGGGTCATCACCACAGCAGCCATTGACGTCCACCTCCCCATCAGCACAAACCCCACCCAGTCTAATCCGATGCTTGCTATGGAGCGGGTGGGCAGCGCTGTGAGTGACGCCTCCACCAGCATATCACGGTCCAGTGGCAGCCTCACAGCCCGGCCTCACAGCCTGAGTAGCCACACCCCAGGTTCCTCTATGACAGACTGCAGCAGCAGCACAGCTCAGGACCTCAGTCTGAGCTACAGCTCCCACCGCTGCCGCCCTCCTTCCCTCTCAGGCCAGGACCCCTGCAGGGACCCCAGCATGGTGGTGCAGGAGCTCCTCTCCTCCCTCTCTGAGGACTCGTGTCTTGCTCAAAAGGGCCTGGCAGTAGACCCTGTCAACCTTAAGCTTCCCAGTCCTACTGGTTCTGAAAATGCCAGCCCTGAGCTGGACAACAGAATAAACATCTTCAATCGCAGGAACCAAGAGGAGAGGCGAGGCCGAGGAAGGGGCTGTGTGCTGTTGCAGACCAAGCCGCTGATCCACTTGCAGGGCAGCGCCACTGAGCCATCTCTGGAGGAGAAATACCGCCTACTAGGACCAGCTGACTCACCTCTGGGGCGCATGCCTGACACATAAGCTACAATTACACAGAAATAGGAGATTTTATTCTCTATTTACTGCCATACTATTTGGCACAACTCTTATGACAGGTCAAACCTCACGAGAGGAACCGTAGAAGATTAATAAATTGGATATTTCTGTTGCTGTGTAAATCAAATCTTAGCCAATTCAGAGCAAGCTTGAGCTGTAGCTTCCAGCTGACACTAATGCTCCTTCACTTGATGTGTTCAGAGGTCAGTAGTAGAGATGACGACAAGAGTCCTTAGACCCTTTGTCATACCGTCCACCTTCCCCTTCCCCTCCTTCCCGTATGGAGTTTTGAAAACAAGAAATGCCCGGATATAGCACAACAAAGACAGTAACGTCCCGGTAAGGGGAAGTCTAATGTGTTCTTGGACACATTCTTCATCAGGAATTCTCACTTTGAATAGGTCCTAAATGCACTGAACTTTACACAAATTAAAACCAGCAGAGGGCCTTTCAAGCCTATACCGAACAAAAACAGAAATGCTGAACAGTGTTGCAATCCAAGACACCGTTCTCTTGAATTTCAAGCAGTTCAAGGAGTGTTTTCTATTGCATTTTGTTGTTACTTAGTTTCTTTTCATTTATATTACCAACTTTAAACATGAATTATGTTGTTCTTTGTTCAAACAGGTACAGGGTACGTACAGTAAGACTGGCTTAACGTTTCAGACAGTTTTTTTTTTAACCTTTGTCACTCATTTGTTTGATTTAAAACCATTGTCAAAATTTATTGAATAGCATTTTTTTTTCTTTTACTTATTCAGAACAAAAAAAATATTAGTAGGGTATATTTGTGTGGATGAAATGGAAAAAAAAAAAGGTAAGTGACTGGACTTTTCACCTGAAACTAGATTGGAGTGCTTGTAGCATGAACCTTTAAAAAGATATGTGCCATAAACGGCGAGCAAATTCTTTGCACTTTAATGTTTACAGACACTTTTGTAAACTTGATATAGAGGATGATATTGCCAAATGCAGGTGTGGTCATTTGAATGAAAATAGCAAAAATAAAAGTTAGTATTTCCTTAACCCCTTTTAGATCACTGACTCTTAATACACCACGTCAATTGGTGCCGAGCAGGTCAGAACTTTTTTTTTTTGTGAACCAGAGTCTTATCAAAAACCATCTTCTGACAGACTCATGGGTGCACCCTCCATTGTGCATCATACCATATTATTTCATTAGCGTCATCTCCTTATTTGCATATGATTTTGGAAAGTCTGAATTATTTAATGTTATTAACATTAGACCTGTCACAACAACCACCGACTGATGAAACCACTCTAGGTGTGTCATGAGAACAATAAGCCTGCCCCCACCTCATTACACTCTCATATCATTAATTCAGAGGATAAACTGCTGTACCATTTTGTTGCTTGTCAAATGTTTACAAGTATCCAGAGAAGGTTTTAATTGTTAATAATGATTACAGCTGCAGTTAAGCTATTAACTTAAGTTTTTAATTTACAAAACTGGGATTTGTCGCCTCGTTCAGTTCATTAATTAATGACACTGTAAATATTGGACTATTACAACTACTGCAATAGCAACCTTAACGCTGAATTAAAAATAGCCCTATTAAATGGTAGTTAGAGCAGCCTAAAAGCTACATATTAATCCCACTCTTGATCTTCTTTTATGTGTGGACAGGTGAATGGACATATAGAGTGTATATTCAAAATATAAAGATATGTTTGTTTTTTGTTAGACTGTGAAGGAATCTGCATAAAAAGTCCAAAGACGTGCTTTGGTATTTTTTGATTTTTCTGTAAGGGCCACTTTTCTCAAAGAACCTTATTGCATTTGCAGTAAACTCATCTTGGCAGTATACCTCTGTTCTTTGACCTCCCTACTCTTTCACAATCCCAGCTGGGTAGCTCAAGACAGGAGCAGCAAAGACGGCAGTTCAGGACAGAGTGAGCTTCCTTGAAACAGTATTTACACTGTTAGTTAGACAGACACGTCATAAAAGCACGAGTTAGGTTGGAGGGGGTTTGCAAAGCAGCTTGCTGAGAAACAGCTAAGGAAGGCAGGCTAAAGGGACTTAAATAGGCAACTTGAATGAGATTTGCCAGGGACGCTTCAGCTGAGCTGTAAGCTGATATTGACGGGTTTATAGATTAACTATCAGCTGATGAGCCGGGGGTTCTGCCTGATATAACGCTACACTCCATACGGAGATAAGAACCTGTCTACCGAGTACTGTGCATGTGACTATATTGCAGCAAACATGATGTGAACGTTGTTATTACAGAGGTTTGCCTGTCAGTGTTTAAAAGAAATGGCTTAATATTTAGTTCAGTTCAGCTAAACTGATCCATCTCTGGAACAGCCTAAAAGGTAATGATGGAACAATTGAAGAATTAAACTGCGATCTAAGAGCTCCAGTGAAAATAGTAAACAACACATGTCAGGTGCAGGAGCAGACTGATTAATAGGAAGGGAAAGAAAAGTAAAGACAGAAAAGTTACAAAGCCAACGGTGTTTTTCTTTTTTTAAACAGCCTGCATGCAAGTTGATAACCCGGAGCTCACTGGCCATTACTGGGCCCATCGCATCAATCTCGCATAGAACAACAACAACAACAATGCCCGCTGCGTGCCATGGAACAAGTAAATAAATAATGATCTGCTTGGCTCTTGACTCACACAAAAGAACCCTGTTGAATATGGGTGCCAAATCCTGGCCTGGCCTCCATCCGTCATTCTGCCCCGGTATTAATGTCTCAAGAGGAGGTGCTGTGCCTCAGTCTAAACCCCTTCCAGCTCAACCAGCCATGTAAAAAGAAGGGACACGGTTCATTTTCCAGGTCCACCTTGAACAACGCTGCTCAGCGAGGAAGCGTAATTATTTCATCTGTGAGGAAGTCAGTTGTAACCACAGAGAAAATGTCCCGCTTTTCCTTTTACAACAAAAGAGGAAATGAAAGGTGGGGCTAAATGATTCACATGGACCCCGTTTGTCAATACGTATCATACCAGGTGAGTCTGAGTTAAACGCTGAATTTTGATGGGCAGGGACACCGAGCAGACCTTTAGGAGACGGGATAAGAGGTAAATTGCTTTTGGGACCTCTCCGGTGAAACCAGAGGCATGGTCCCTGTCACACTCACAGGAAGCTAAGTGAATTAACGGTGGCCATTAGACACTTAATAATTGAAATGTTTTAATAACGGCACGAAGGGAGTCACTTTAACTGCATTAACATTACATGATCATTGTCTCATTAACAGAGAGAAACCAGTGGCCTCCAAGATGAGAGTCACATCTGCCCAGTGTCTGACACAAATATCAACTGTCTTGACAGTGCAGGTATTAACTAAAGAATTTACTTGGGTCCAGAGTCACAACAGAGTTATGACTTTACTGTTTCAGTGCATACATTCCCAATGTGAACTGAGCAGATGATGTAGAAAGCTTCATGTTTGGTTCATGCTCCCGTTGACTGAATCTTTCCCGACACTGAAAATTTTTATTATTTTAGCTATTTATCAAAACATACAACAGTTACAGTCTTCCCCACAGTTGCATAAAAGAAGGAGTATCTCATCTTATTTTAAGCACTGACTCTCAGCATTGATGTGACAGCATTCAAATTGGAATAAAGTTGTAGGAATTAAACCTATTTTATACACAGTCTTGTTTCCAGGGGATCATATGTAACTGGAAAAATGAACTAATAATGAGGATGAAGTTCATTTTTTGTTATTCAGGAAATCAGTGTGGTTCCTGTTGTTTGATGCTGGAGGCTGGAGCCTGACCGGGCTGAGATCTGGTACCTAACTCAGCCGTTGCCAAATATTAGGAATTCCACTCATCTTCAAAAACTCCTGGTTGGCTTTCTCTGTATGTTTTGGGTCACTGTCCATCTGTACCATGAAGCCCTGCCCGTTCTTTCACATCATCAGTAAACACTAGTGACCCAGTGCTATTAGCAGCCGTGCATGCTCATACATCTTTAGACTTGAATGAATGGTTTGCATGTTGTGGTGGATCCTCTGTATGTATGAAGTCTGGAAACTGTCATTTACTGACTGCTGTGAAAGGATTTTTCTTTATCATAGAAAGGATGCTGAGATCCTATCTGGCTGCTCATGTTCCTGATTTATATTTTAGTTTTTATAGGTTGAAGAAGGCCTGTTTCACATCCTTTGAGAGATCCATTGAACCCGTATTGTGGGTTCACAGAAACCATTGCCAAATGCAAATGCTACACGATGAAGAAATAATAAAGGACTATATACATTGGGGCTCAAATTTGTAGCTGTGTAATAATAATACTTGTAATTCCTATATTTTCCTCCATCTTTTACTGTGAATACCCTCAATTTAAAGGCAAAACACTGTGTGTCAGTGTCCAAACATACATGATGAACCTAACTGTATGTTATCAACATTTAGTTTTAACATATAAATGATTAGGTTTTGCTACACCAACGTAAAATGTGATTCATATCAGTGTTTATGGCTCATTTCCCCCTTTAGACTGTATATAAAGATGGATGACACATCTCCAGATCGCCCAGCTGTACAAAAGTGAAGCCAAAATATTGCAGAATGGGCCGTGCCAAGGATGTCCTGACAGTCTTGGGCTGTTGCAGATGCTTGAGGTATGCTGCTGGTAAAAACATCCAAAACACGCAACCATGACGCAGCTGTTGGGGATGAAGTTCGCTGCCTGTCACTAAAATTAGCAAAGAGATTACTGCAGCGTTTACCACTGATTCATGACTGTAGTCTCTCATACACACACAAAATTGTTACAACTCACCACTTTGAAAGGAAACCTCGCTGCCTGTTTGCAACAAATGCCTGAGCCAAATAAACTGAAAGTGCCAAATAAAGTGAAACTTCAGAACTATGATGACAAGTGTGCGTAATTTAAAATTATGATAGCAAACACACATTTTTGGCAAATATTTATAAAAAATAAAATAGAATTTATATTGACCTGACCCTTAAAATGAGCTGTAAACAGTCTTAAATGATTCCAAACTGCATTTACTGGCTCAAGTTAACAACTGTGGTCTTGTTTATGAATTTAGTCTCTTGTGCGTGGAAGAGATTTTGAACGCAGCCTCATGACACCAAACCACCAGCTACAGTAGTACTATATATAAAAAGGGTCAACTCATTGAGAACAAATAGATGTGGGGGACACCGCTGCATAGCTGCAGCAGTCTGACAGATTCAGAACACATCTCACACGGCACACTCCTTCAAGAGGCTCTGAAGCAGGAGAAAAATACAAATAAATTATACATCATTCTTTAAAAAGCTTCTCAGGTTCTCTTTTTGAAACATACTTCTTAAGTGCACAGGATCCAGAGGTTCGTCTGGTGGAAGAAATCCACTCAGGAGACTGTTGTCATGGCTACTGAAGTTTTTTTTTTTTCTTTGCATTTACATGCACCTTCTTCTGGTACCCTTCCCCTAGATGCTTATTATGCTTCTTTTGGTAAAAGTGGGTCAACAATGGAAGAAAAAAAAAAAAGGAGAACTAAAAACAAGACCGACTGAGTGACCAAGCTCAATCACTTCAATCCTCTGGAGGCGTATTATTAATTATTAAATCAGTTTGTTGTAAACTGAACAAAAAATAAAATCAGAATTAATCTAGAATCTGTTCCACGTGTAGTTTTTCATTTTTATTTTTTTATTTTTTAAAGGAAAAGAAAAACAACAACAACTTAAATATACATTGCATTGCTCCTGCCTGACGCATGTTGTAAGCAATCGGAAGATGATGTACGCTAGTTAGTCATGTGATAAACAACCAACGTGGTCCTCGGGGACATGTTGCGCTACATCACGCTGTGCTCCACAGAACTGAATAAAATAATCTACTGAACATCAAAATTAATTCAGCAATCCAATATGTACGCATGCAGCCATGCATGACTGGTTACATGGAGGCTAAATTAGTAGTAAAAAGCACAACTCAACAGGGACATGGCTGCCATATATGAAACTTTTTTTTTCCAAACTCTGTAAAATCTGTGCACATGTTCCTATTCATTGTGCTGCTTCAGCAAGAAATACTCTGACAAAACATTTACAAAGGCAGTTTTAAGAAATGATAGTGCATACTGTGTTGCTGAAAGTGAACAGTTTACTTTGCTTTAACTGGAAACTAGTTTCAAGTGTGAACAGATCAATCTTTCTCTGTCAGTGTCAAGAATGTCAAGAAGTTATTTATTGCTCTGGCCACAAACTTCCAGAATCTACTCACTCACATGTTTCAAAATAAAAGACTTGGCTAATTATTGCATTGGTGATTGTCTATCAAATGCTCCATTCTTTTTTTTCGTCCTAAAGTACGACTTCAAGTTTCCAGCTTGTTTAAATGAGATATTTTTCAGTGTCTTTGCCCCTAAGTACAAACATTGACATCCTGAATCCGGGAGCCCTCAACTTAGCTGGACTTCAGAGCCTCAGCTAAATCACAATCACTGTCCCGGCCAGAGCTCAGGGTGTCTGCCAGCGTGTGCCGGGGCCCTGCAACATTTCCATCTGGCCTCTGGGGAGTCGCACATCAATTGCTCTCAGCTAAATGCACTCACATATGAATATTTCAGTACAATTTAATGTTTCAGCTACAGCCCCAAAGGAGCAGAGCATCAATTTGTGAACACAGTTCTCCTGGAGTTAAAAGCCAGGCTGGATAATACAGTATGAAAGGCGCTGTCAATCTAGAGGGCCTTTTTTTTTTTTTCACTTGAGAGAAAACAAATTTGAAAAGTGCGCCCCTATGCCTTCAGTATCCAGCCGCATTCAAGCAGCTTTTCCAAGTTTCCTCTGGATAGAAGCCGACTGCGGCAGCAGCAGGCAGTTTTTGGTTCAACAGAGTCACCAGTCGATTTGCCAAGCTTGGTCAGTTTTCCCAGAGCTCTGGATGTCTGCCATTTGGTCTCAACATACATGCACATACACAGCTGGTGGAGGGAGAGGGTCAGGGAGTCGTGCACCTGCTGTCCTGTTAATGAAATACCCCAAAGTGATGCTGAAACCTCTTCCTTCACACAGAAATGATTCCTTCAGGTGTGAGAACACGAGTGCTTTACAAACCAGGCAGATTGTGACACAATCACCTGGTCAGTAGACAGACTGCTACAGAGCACACAGAAGCCGAATTCAGGACACAATGCGTATTCTTCGGGGTAAATCTCAAACCACGTGAATTACTAATTTAAAATAATTAACAAATTAAAATTGTTTGCTTTTTTATTAGCAACACTCCAAACCTCAATGACATAATTATCATATAAGATGAAGAAAACCGTCCTACATAGCCAGATGGTTTGGCATTACTGACTGAAAAATCACAAAAAATGAAAGACACTTAAAAAAATAAATGCATGAAACCATGAAAATTACAGTAAATTACTAAACTAAACTACTAATAAAATCTGAATCTGTAGTGAAACATAAATGCATACATTAATACATCAGAAGCTTTTTTACAGCCAGCAGTTGTTTTGGGTGTAGTGAGGTGTCACACACTAAGTGAAAGCATTGTTTTGACTGCCCCAAACAGAGATGCTCCTTCCCTCATTTAAGTGACACAGCCTCTTGTTAAAGCTGCTTCTAAGCAACAAGATGGTCGCTCAGTGCTAATGAGAGCAGCTGATAATACAATACAAGATGTGCATTTGTAAAATAAAGCAGGCGGCTGACAGTTACACTAATAAGGTAATAATGGCACAGGTTCTTCTGCCCAACAATGCAGCGCTGCCCTGAGGCACCAATCAAAAATTAATACTAATTATCATGTGAATACTGCATTAACTCTGAAGAATTATGAATTATAAATCCGCAACATGGTTCCCCTCTCAGAGCGGCCTCGCTCGCATGTGGATGTGATTTTTTTTTTTTCTCTCCTCACTGAGGCATTTTTGAGGACCTGTCACAAAATAAATGAGTGTGCAGTCAGGCGTGACGTCTCTGCATCCGACACTGAAAACTATTTATTGTGAAATAAAGCATAATTATGTCTTAAAAATAATATGTGCCTTTGACTTAAAGTCATTGCAAAATAATCAGCGAAGAGATCTTAACACGGTTTTATTAATTTGACTTTATTAAGCTGACGTAAGGGTGGACTCAGAGCACAGTTCATCCAGCGTTGGTTCTACTCAGTCATTATTTCTTTATGGCAGCCATTGACTTCTTTTCAGGAATTTAACGTGTTGCTCTCGAGTCCAAATTATCTTCCAGATAAACAGGTTGAAATCTGAGCAATTAAACAACATTAAACTGTGATTTTAGAGTCGTTTTAGGTGGTGCTGTTGCCAGAATTAACCTGATATATGTTTTAACCAGGCCAGGGGGATATAATACTCACGTTACTGGAAGCTATAATCCCAGTTTTATCAGTTTCCACCAGTTTGAATCAGGTGTACAGTAAATGTTAAAGAGTGAATGGTATGTCTTTTAATTATGTGTCAGTTTTATATTTCATTAATCTAAATATATTATATTCAACATCTGAATTAACTCTACACAGAAATTAAATTAAAACAGATAATATAAAAGTCAATGTTAATGTGTAATATTGCACATATAGTATGTGTTTTTTTTAAATGAATACACTACACTCGTATTTTCCTTGGTGACCGACAAACAAACAAAGCGTTAATGTGATTTAATGTGAATAATTTACAAAAGCAACAGTTTTCCCCGTCTGGCCCAACCTGCACGCCACCAGGGATGAAGTCAGCATCTACAGCACGGCACACAAACGCAGTGGGAAAATAAAATAAAATAAACAGTCACGCATGAACACACTCACGCATGTCAAGCTGTCATATTATGCAAGACTTTATTGACTGAGAAAAGAAAGAAGCACCATGCCTAAAGGGTTCAGATTATCAGCCAGGTCAAACATCAGCATGAAGTGGTCCTACTGTTTTAGACTTCACCCTGAATAAATACATAATCAAAACAGTCAGCCAAGGTGAAGTTTGACTTCTTATCCCTCTGAGACCACGTGTACTAAAACTGGATGTTCTTAATATATATATATATATAACAGCAGGCCTGCACAAGCCATAAATGAGCAAATCAAACACTGAACATTTTCCTGCCAAACCTGACATCAAAAAGGCTTAAGAAGTACGACATGATGGACATGATGAAAGCATTACAAGTAACTCCAGTCTTTTTTATGGAGATAGTAACGTTTTTTATGTGGAAAAAAAGACGCTCCAGTGGATATACACAAATTGGCACAACTTCAACTGAATCCAGCTTGGGGAGTTTAGAGGAGTGTAAATTAGTTATAGGTCTGACAATAGAGGCCAAGTGCCACGGACCCCTAGAACATTTGGGACAAAACGAGTCGCTGTGAAAACTTCAGTAATGCAGCCCAGGAATGCCCCCTTGAATTCCAAACAAGAACGTTTGGCTCTTGCCAAAGTTTAAGTGGATGAGTTCAGTCACACATATATATTTCATGAGGTTAATGGGCCCCATCAAACTGTGATTAGAGATTCTTCAGGGAGGCTTTTATGCCAGAGTGACAAGCAGAATGGCTGGGCCAGATCAAGCAGTCATTAACAGGTCACAAACAATGATGCTGTGTGTGACATGTCCTGTCAGAGTTTATTCAATATATTTATATATATAAATGGTGCGCTCAGCTTCTAAACTTAACCCTTGACCTGCAGCATTGGCAAAACAGTGAGCGCGTGTAATACTTTAGGCTACATTGTGGGAAATGCTGCGTACAATACAGTCTGCATAAATGCGCCACAGCAGCATGACCAGAACTTTACCAGAAGATTTATTGAGTCATTAAGTGCACCCAACAAAATGTGTGCTTCTTCAGAATAAATCAAGTCCTGACAACGCGTTATTATTCTAATAGATATAAGATACTGGGTTATAACTTAGCCTTGGGAGAAAAGACGAAGAAGCAACATTTTCTGTAACAAAAAAACAACAACAAACGAAACAGGAAACGGTTTCATATTGTTAAAGAGTCGGTGCTTTCTTCTGTCTGCCAGCCGCAAGCAGATGGCTCCCTCCATATGAGCTGAGTTCTGCTCAAGGTTTCTTCCTGTTAAAAGGGACTTTTTTTTCCCCGTTGCCAGTGTCGCTTTAGTGCTGGTTCTAGTTTCAGGCTCTATGTTCTCTAAAGAGTCTGGAGACAGTTGGAATCGTTGTTGATGCTGTATAAATTGAACTGAATTCGTATTTGCATGAAAATTGTATATAACAACACGAGCCTCAGCAGGATGCAGTTCATGGATTCCTGGGATTCAGCCTCAGTGAAATATAAACTAGTCACCATATCCTGCTCAGCCGACTCTCCAGGGAAGTGTTTCTGTAAAGAGAACGACCGCATTTGAAGCTCACAGAGCTCCTTCAGATCTAGTGACAGTGACAGAGCCTATAACATTTAGTAAGTAAGTAAAAGTTCTGTCTTAGGTCAGGGTGAAAAGGTCATGTGAAAGTAAAAGGGTACTGTTCAGGCTGGTTTTTAAAATATCAACAGCAACATGTTTCTATTATATTCAGGCATTTGTGCTTCGTTACAGTAACAAATCCCTGATGCACATCATATTGCATATTGCAATATAAAGTGACTGCACACTTTCAGTTACTCTCATACAACACCTTGTTCTGACACTAAAAACAAAGCAGTCTATAAAGATGAGTAGAAGTCATATTTAAAAATAAATAAGCTGTATTTTAATGCAACCTAATGCGATTAAAATACCATTAGATCTGCAAGCTGTGCTTCAACTGAGCAATCACAGATTACAAAATGAGGTCTCCTCTTAAAAAGGAAGATGCATAAGAACACTGAGATGCAAAATCCAATATGCATAATAAAAACTATCTGGACGTCACATTTTTTACGTCTGTCCGAGCACTTGATTGCATAAATGTATCTGAATTACAGAGAAATAATTCATTTAGAGTGAGGCAGATGTTTTCTTAGTAAACTTTTAAATATTTGTAACTGCTTTTTACTTTTAATTATTTATCCCCAATGTTAATTCTAACATTAAATAGATTAAATGTTTAGAGTGATTCTATTAGTCTGCACTAACCTTGACTACACGGACATGTTTATGTTATACCTTCTCTGTGATTTAGTACAAAACACTGTTTTTCATGACATTTACTTTTATAATAAAGAGAAATTTCTCATTAATTCATTTGATTGTTGTCACTGAATGCTTACATGCGACTCCACTCACCTTTCCACAGTGGAGGCTCCTGCACAGGTGCATTTGAGTTCAAATTGTGAGTTGTATGGCTGCTGGCAGTTTTAGTTGCTGTTAAATTGGAGCACGATTGTTGAGCTGGTGCCAGTGATCAGGTGTGACACCTCTCCTCCCACACTACTGGCAACAGAGCTGCCATTCATCGCCGTGCTCTGCCTTAACAGCGTAGTCTGGAGGAGACTGGCCAGTTGCAAAAGTTTTATGCATGAAGCATTGAGTATTAAGAACAGGGTTAAAACTATAAGAAGAGCATCTTTTTTCAGTGCTTCAGCAGACTGGTGCTAACAGCAGGCAGTACGGCACACTGGCTTTAGTGTCAATGATAACTACGTATTTATCGACAAGAAAGTGTCAATAAACATCCCAGCTCTGGCAAAAGCCATTGTCCTAAAACAGCTGCTCTAGACAGTTAATCAGTTAATCAAAGTTTCATTTAGAATTTGTACCCGACATGGGTGGCAGGTGGCAGACCAGTGCAGATAAAGAGGATGAGAAGAATAGTCCAAAACCTGTTGTCTAGAACTGGAGAATCAATCAAAAATAATTCAGACAAGCTGATATGAATGCTATGTGTTTGGCTGGAGGAATTTTTCTTTCAGTGAGTTAAATGCAGGACGATTATAACTACACACAAACGTGTTTCATGCCTCAACCCATCAAAGTAGAGTGATATAAACCCCCGTCTCTCTGTCCTAATTTAATGATAATGCCCGTGATATACCAAGCAACAATATCAGATACCATTACTGAATTGTGTTTATTTCTGCTCCTTGTCGGCAGCTGTCATGGAGAGCTGATCAAATCCCTGGTTTAAGCTGCTTTGTGGCTTTCCAAATAAAAGCCGAGAAATAAGTAATTTCCAGTTGCTCTATAAAGGTGATGATTCAACTGATCAGTTTGGAAGATGTAGTTTGTGGTGCTCTACAGCTCTCAGCTATTTGAAACAACGTAATACCAGAATCTCTACTAAGCCATGGTTTAGTGCAGGATAGTGATTAAGAATTTGTTTTCAATAGCGTACCTAATGAGTGAGTGCGCACAGTCACCATGTTAATGAAACTGAATGGATGCAGTTTAACTACTCTCACACTGAAGATTTGTTTTATCTTTGAATGGAAAAAGCAATGCGTTGGACTGCTGGGAAGGAATTCTGGATTTGTTTGCTACTACTTATCCAGATCAAATGATTTTGTGTGTGTATATATATATATATATAGTACTGACTACCGTGCAAAAGTTGGGGGTCAATTTGTCCTTTTGGAAGTGTACTTTCATGAAATAACTTACTACTTATCCTTTAGAAATCACCTAATACATTGTATGTGGTAAATGACTATTCGTGCAAATGTCTGGTTTTGGTGCATATCACATAGTGTATAGGCTAGTTCAGCCACTATCACTCCAGTGTTCTAATGGTGAAATGTGTTTGCTCATTGGCTCAGAAGGCTAATTGATGATTAGAAAACCCTTGTGCAATCATGTTCACACATCTGAAAACAGTTTAGCTCTTTACAGAAGCTACAAAACTGATCTTCCTTTGAGCAGATTGAGTTTCTGGAGCATTACATTTGTGGGGTCAATTAAACGCTCAAAATGGCCAGAAAAAGAGAACTTTCATCTGAAACTCGACAGTCTATTCTTGTTCTTTGAAATGAAGGCTATTCCATGCGAGAAATTGCTAAGAAATTGAAGATTTCCTACAACGGTGTGTACTACTCCCTTCAGAGGACAGCACAAACAGGCTCTAACCAGAGTAGAAAAAGAAGTGGGAGGCCGCGTAGCACAACTGTGCAAGAAGATAAGTTCATTAGAGTCTCTAGTTTGAGAAACAGACGCCTCGCAGGTCCCCAACTGGCATCTTCATTAAATAGTACCCGCAAAACACCAGTGTCAACATCTACAGTGAAGAGGCGGCTGCGGGATTCTGGGCTTCAGGGCAGAGTGGCAAAGAAAAAGCCATATCTGAGACTGGCCAATAAAAGAAAAAGATTAAGATGGGCAAAAGAACACAGACATTGGACAGAGGAAGACTGGAAAAAAGTGTTGTGGACGGACGAATCTAAGTTTGAGGTGTTTGGATCACAAAGAAGAATGTTTGTGAGACGCAGAACAAATGAAAAGATGCTGGAAGAATGCCTGACGCCATCTGTTAAGCATGGTGGAGGTAATGTGATGGTCTGGGGTTGCTTTGGTGCTGGTAAGGTGGGAGATTTGTACAGGGTAAAAGGGATTCTGAATAAGGAAGGCTATCACTCCATTTTGCAACGCCATGCCATACCCAGTGGACAGCGCTTGATTGGAGCCAATTTCATCCTACAACAGGACAATGACCCTAAACACTCCTCCAAATTGTGCAAGAACTATTTAGAGCAGAAGCAGGAAGCTCATATTCTATCGGTGATGGAGTGGCCAGCGCAGTCACCAGATCTGAACCCCATTGAGCTGTTGTGGGAGCAGCTTGACCGTATGGTACGCAAGAAGTGCCCATCCAACCAATCCAACTTGTGGGAGCTGCTTCTGGAAGCGTGGGGTGCAATTTCTCCAGATTACCTCAACAAATTAACAGCTAGAATGCCAAAGATCTGCAATGCTGTAATTGCTGCAAATGGAGGATTCTTTGACGAAAGCGAAGTTTGATGTAAAATCTTATTTCAAATACAAATCATCATTATTTCTAACCTTGTCAATGTCTTGACTCTATTTTCTATTCATTTCACAACGTATGGTGGTGAATAAGTGTGACTTTTCATGGAAAACACAAAATTGTTTGGGTGACCCCAAACTTTTGAACGGTAGTGTATATATATATATATATATATATATATATATATATATATATATATATATAGTGGATGCATGGAAACTCATAGATATTCCATTTACATTAGTCATCATACACCCATGGAGTGTGTTAATACCAGCCCAATACAGTGCATGTTCAGCATTTACAGACCAGTCAGACACGCCACTAGTCCATCCTCCTCCCTCTATTAAGTGCAGTTCCGGTTTTCCTCCAGTAGATGGCCTTGTTCTCGAGTATATCAGCAGGCCGGACAGGGTAGAGGACCCTGTCAGCTGTCCACAGATCTACTGAATTCATGCCCGAAACAAATGACAACAGTTTTTCATTTAATTGTATTTTTATAAGGTGTGTGATTTTATCTGTATTTATTTATGTCATTCACAATAGGAATAAGTTGTGCTCATGTATTATTTTTTTTTCACATAAAATTGGAAATTATGTTGTTGACTTACAAGATATACTGGTCCTTAACCAAAATAAATAAATAAATAAAAAATAAGATAAAATAAATGCTGTATGTATGTACAGTATGTACAGTATGAATTAATTAATCAATTGTACGATTAATCTCGGTGTGCAAAATTGGAGCAAATGCGGATCACATAAAACCTTATAGTCAATAATAAGTTATTGCTTCATTAAATGACCAAAGAATTCCCCCTTTAGCCAAAGAAATAATTCTGTAAATTATTTGTTTGTAAATAGTTTCAGTGGATATAATACCGGTGGTTATTTTAATAAATAAATGAATCACACAAATTTAAAATTTCGGAAGGTGTTGCATTTTTTTTTTTTTTTTTTTTTTTAAACGTTTAAGTTACTGTCAGAAGAAACAAAATATGAACATCTGCATTCTTAGGCTTTTGTCGTCTGTGTCACGGGGATTTATTTTTCGCAGAGTGGGGGGGTGGCAGGCAGCAGAGCGATTGGAGAGTCCGGTGTTGACGTGATGACGTCAGAGGGACAGCGTGTGGGACCCTGCAGCCTCTTCGGCCCCCCTCCAGACCGGAGAGACACAAGTTATCAGGGAGGCAGCCGAAGGGCCAGTCATCTCCTCACACCTTTTCTGCATCTACCACAATCCCCTTTATCCTTCCTGTATGGTGGATATTATTTTCAGCTCTTCTTTCTTGGGTGATATGGGGGATCATTCCAAAAGTAAGTACGCTGGGCTGCTCGGGAGTTTGTGTGGTAGATTTTGTTGTCGTCGCATGTCATTGCGATCTAAAATCTATATTTACCAGTGCACCGATTTCTGAAGTCTTAAAAGTACAGTGTTGCGTAATATTGTTTCTACTGTTGTACATGTTGGATTAGCATTTGTTTTTTGTTTTAAGTAAGCAATCATTTCACCTTTCTGTTTTGTCAATGTTGGCAAAAATCTCCAGCTGTTACATAACAGCAAGGGTCGTCCAGTCCTGCAGAAATGAGGAGTTCGCAAAAAAACAAAACATCAACAGCGAATTAAAGTGTGGATTGGAGAGAGAAATAAATAAATAAAGGCAGAAATGCTGCGGCTGGTTTTGGTGTGATGTTGATTTGCCTGCACTTTCAGTTTGTGGTTACAAGGCTGTCGTCTCTTTGCAGAGAAGCCAGGATTCGCGATGTGTGTAGGATGTGGAAGTCAGATCCATGACCAGTATATACTGAGAGTCTCTCCCGACCTGGAGTGGCACGCAGCCTGCCTGAAGTGTGCAGAGTGCAGCCAGTACCTGGATGAGACCTGCACTTGTTTCGTCCGGGACGGCAAAACTTATTGCAAAAGAGATTATGTAAGGTAGGATACTACCCTCTGAAATTTATATTGCACAATGTGGCATTTATTTACGATAAGAATTTATATATCACGAAGAGATGCAATTCAAAATCTATTTGGGCAAGAAAATACATAAATGTAAAATACAACCTTTGTAAAAGACAACTTAAATGCGCAGTTTGCCACATTTTACGCAAAACACATAATTGTATTTTGATATCAATTCAAATAAATAAAATAATGCCACACGATATTTTTTAATTCAAATCTTCAAAACCACTTCTCTGGCGAATAATAGCGTTAGGAGTAATTTCTTACATCCCAAAGATTTATTTCTTTTTAATGGTCCTTTGAACAACTCTTCACTTCACCAGGCTCTTTGGAATTAAATGCGCAAAATGCAACCTGGGATTCAGCAGCAGCGACTTGGTGATGAGAGCCCGGGATAACGTGTACCACATCGAGTGTTTTCGGTGCTCGGTGTGCAGCAGGCAACTGCTGCCAGGGGACGAGTTCTCCCTGCGGGAAGAGGAGCTGCTGTGCCGGGCGGACCACAGCCTGCTGCTGGAGAGGAGCTCCGCAGGAAGCCCCATCAGCCCCGGACACATCCACTCCAACAGACCGCTGCACCTGGCAGGTCAGATTATTATCAGTATTATTACTATTATTTTTTAATATTACTATTAATGTTCGTGTTAGTAGTAGTAGTATTTAATGTAATAGTTATTTTACTCTATTTCAGAAGCACTAGATTTAAAGGGAAAAGGGCCTGTAAGGAAATGTATGAAGAAAAATAAATAAATCAGACACAGAGGCCTTAAACGTTTGTCAGAAAAAAGAGCAAACGACTTGAGTTTTCGTAACAACAACAACAAAAATATATATCTTTTTCTTCGTCCTCGACGTCTGTGCTGGGTCTTGGTGTGTGTGTGTGTGTGTGTGTGTGTGTGTGTGTGTGTGTGTGTGTGCGTAAAGTGTGCGCTGCGACCTTTCTTTGGGGTAATTTCATAATTGATCTCATTAGAGGTAACCTGCTCTGTTGCCATTATCTGAATAATCTGCTAGGCCTATTTGAGCAGCGGCTGTGACAGCGTGTGCTCGTGTCTGTTCCTGCCAGCGGAAAGAAAACAAAGTAAATACGTGAATAATGTTCTCCAACTTCCTGCTTGTCGCGAAACAGACCGGGGCTGCACAGCTCGGCGGGATGACACTTTAATTAAGAGGAGATTTCATATTCCATCTTATGTTTTTTTAAAAATTAAAAAGCCTGTTTTTTTTGTGAAGATAAGGATTATTGAGATGCCAACAGACAACAATGTCAGACTTGGTTAATTTGGAAAGTGCAGCCTTGTAAGGCTTTAATTAAAACTATTACTGCTTTGGAAAAACGTCTAGTAACAAATCTAAAGCTGATTTTCAACAAAACTAATTTAAATACTCCTCCCTCATATTTTGGTATATGGTTTGAAGTATCACAGAGATGTACTGTATCTCCCAATCCATGCCCGAATGACAATACAATAAGTATTTCCCCCTTTTTTTTTCTTTTCTTTTTTTTTTGTAAAAGCAAATTAATTTGAGCTCAATGACTCACAAAGTATCCTGTGTCAAAAGATATGACTGGCTTCCTGTGGTGCATGGCAGTTTCTGACAAACGTTTTCTTCCCTCCGTCCCTCAGCAGACCCCGTGACGGTGCGGCAGGCCCCGCATCGGAACCACGTCCACAAGCAGTCGGAGAAGACGACGCGGGTGCGGACGGTGCTCAACGAGAAGCAGCTCCACACGTTGCGGACCTGCTACAACGCCAACCCGAGGCCGGACGCGCTCATGAAGGAGCAGCTGGTGGAGATGACCGGCCTGAGCCCCCGAGTAATCCGGGTCTGGTTCCAGAACAAGCGCTGCAAAGACAAAAAAAAATCCATCCTCATGAAGCAGCTCCAGCAGCAGCAACACAGTGATAAGACTGTAAGCATCTTCGTAAGTTTGGCGCTCGACTACTCTCTACATCTATTCACATATTTACTGTAAAAACTGTGACCAGGCTGAATGTGAACTCGGTTTTATGTCTGTCTGGGGCTGGCATAAATCCTTATGAAAGGTAGAGTGGGCTTTAAAGTGCAAACAGATGGAAGCCATATGAACATAACATACAGCTTAAAAAAATATCATTATTATTTTTATGAGTGGTTATTTGTCATGTTATTAGGTTGTAGTTTGCTCAACATTTTTCACTGGAATTTTACTCTTCTGTTTACTCATTTTATAAGCTCAAAGGCATGCCTTCCTCTCAGCCCCGGTGTTATGCTGTATTCAAACTTAAAGTCAATGAATAATGAATCAAATGCTTTGGCTTATGTTGCTTGACCTTAAGGTTAAAACAAGCTCCTGATCTGCATTACGTTTCGCTATAAGACCATATCAATCTTTGCTCCAATGTCAGAGGGACTCTCTCAACTCTGGAGGCCTACACGAAGGCGTAGCCTTCACATGGACACACTACAGTTTTCAAACTTGTTTCAACTGTGCACATCAGACTGGTGGCCGGTGGCGCCTTGGTGAATGCAGATGAGCAATGATTATGACATGTGTTCTTGTCACATTTTTCTCAGAACCTGCAGGGCCTCACGGGGACGCCTCTTGTGGCTGGAAGTCCTATCCGGCATGAGAGCACCGTGCAGGGAAACCCAGTGGAGGTTCAGACCTACCAGCCTCCGTGGAAAGCCTTGAGTGAATTCGCCCTGCAGAGTGACCTGGACCAGCCAGCCTTCCAACAACTGGTGTGTGTGTTCAGGACAGACTGAGTTAGATGCACATCTATCTATCTATCTATCTATCTATCTATCTATCTATCTATCTATCTATCTATCTATCTATCTATCTATCTATCTATCTATCTATCTATCTATAGTTGGCATCACTGACACATGCACAAAAACATTTTTTTGTAATAGTGTTGCATGTACAAATACAGAAGTGCTACACGTGCATGCACACACATATTTAATTTTGTTTGGCAACATGCACATTGTGTCGTTCTTAACATTAAATACCAAATTACCTCCACTATGGTTTCTTTGCTATTCTTTTTTTTCCCTCCAATATAAAAGCCTTGATACTGACACTTTATTCATCGCTTTTCAGGTGTCTTTCTCTGAATCGGGCTCTCTCGGGAACTCCTCGGGCAGCGACGTGACTTCATTGTCCTCTCAGTTACCGGATACCCCGAACAGTATGGTACCCAGCCCGGTGGAGACGTGAAACGGGGCCCCACAGACCTGATGGTCCCCCCCTCCCTCCTTATCCTTTTCCTGCAAGGACAATTGCAGCATGATCCCGGTCCCCCTGCATGTGACCAGCTCATCACATCGCCCAAACTTCAAAGAGGAGAGCTTTGTTCTTTTTAATTATTATTATTATTATTTCCTGACATCGAGGAGATGGAACCAAGAAAGCACCGACTGACTTTTTTTTCTCTTTTTTGAGATTTCATTGACAAAAACTAGCAGAACAACTGTTGCATGAGTTGAAGCGGAGAAAGAAGATGTACAGAAGACCTCCCGATGGATATACTACAACAAACCTTCCCTCAGAAACAAATTGGAAACATTTCCACGTCGATGCAGACGGACACTCTGCCATTTCGTTGTGTTCATATTGTGTCTTGATTCTTCAACATGAGAATTTTTTTGATACATTTATTGCGTTGTCGAGTCCAGTTGACTCTTTGTCTTAAGGTCAGAGCATGGTAATCTGCGAAGTATTCGTGTTGTAAAATACTTTATCTTACGGGCAGGATTGTTTGAGCTTCTCGAACAAAAAGTAAATTATTGTTATATTATTTATTGTTAGGAAAACGATTCGCTAAGGCATTAATAACTGATAAAAATAAAAAAAAAGGTGAATACATACACTGTCTTCGTGAACAATTTGTGTACAGGCGCATCAAAAAATGATTCATCTACGTAATCGTTTACTTTTAAAAGCCAGTATGATTAAATATATACATACAAAAATATAAAATTAGAAACAACTGTTAACCTTTCGTTGCACGCGCCTAATTGAAAATTTCCGGTACTTTTATTGTGACAAATTCACTGCCCAGTTTCAAATTCTGGCAACAGATCGTTACTCTTTCTGACAGCGAATCATTTCTGAGTTGAGAAACGAGCCACGAATACAAACCTTATTCTAAATGCACATGGTTAGAAAACAATACAAGCATTCATTCCAGTTGTTCCGAACATGCTGTCCGTCCCGTTCGACCTAAACGAAGCTGGCCTGAAGCCTGAAGCCTCTGTTGTCTTATCACTCCTCTCCATCACGCCGCGCTTTCCCCCCTCGGTTATAAAGCAGAATCGGCCAGTGGTCATTTACTATCTCGGGGGCAAAAATCTGCTGTAAATTGTGCGCAGTCCAGTTCCTCTGGTTGAGTCACAAGCTGGTCTAGACAGCGCGCAGGGATCGGCGACCTCTTATCTAGTCCTGGCATCACCTGCAAGCGATACACTGACTCAAGCCACAACAAACTAAACACCCCCACCGCCCCCCCACCTTAGACATACACACACCCTCAGCAAAGCCCCCTTGTAACCGAGGGGAGCAGAGAGCAGATCGCAAAGGGTCACTTCGCCTCCTCGGTTTATTTTCATTCGCTGAATTGCGTTATTGCGCACGGGTCAGCCGAGATGACAGCGCAGACTAAATGCAACTGACCTCTTCCACACTGTGTGCAGGACAAAACACAGCTACCATGTGTGCATGGGGATCTGTAGATAGACCTATCTTTTTTTTCCTTTTTTGTGTGTGTTCTGCGTAATACTAAAATACTACGTGCACAGGTTTTCAGGTGAGGTGATTTCGCTCTTTTTTTTGATGCAGTTTTTTATTTTTCTGGATTATTTCGAAAAAAATGATAGGGACGTAATTAATTTCTCGATATTCATTCTGTTTTGGAATCAAACTGAATTATACTGTGCGCCACTTTCTCCTCTTGCTATTTAAAAAAAAAGTAGACTCAAAAACACATATGGATGTATTTCCATTTTTTGTTTTTATTTATTTATTTATTGGTACGTTTTCATTGTGTTTTTTTTTGTTTTCCTATTTTTATTTTGGAGTCCTAATCGGAAGTTTGAATGACAAAGGGCTGATTTCAGGGTTGTAATTGAGCTATTTCAAATAAGATAGGAAAACAATGCGAGCAGATTAAGATAACACAGATAAGCGACAGAATAACAATAGCGTTTGCAGACAAGAATGCAAGGCCTATTAACTGCCCTCCTGCAGAAAATCATTATGTTTCCAAAACATCTAATTTCCAGCATGGACACCGACTATATCTGATCCCCTGGAGTCGAATAAGAAAAGCATGGACTAAAATATGCCATTATTATTTTTGTTAATATTCTTAGAATATCCCTAAAATACTGCAAAGCTTAGAAACGCCTTTTTAAAATATAAATAGTGAATTAAAAGTAATATAAGAGTAGTTTGTAGTTTTGAGGACCACAGTAAAAAAAAAAAAAAAAGAAAATTAGGTCATGATTTTTTTTTTTAGAATTCTTAGAAAAAAGTCATAACTAATTATTATCAATAATAATATTATTGTTATTTTAAATAATCAAATGCTCTTCCGTAATAATATCAGTTTAAAGTATGGGGATATATTTGTCCCACATGCTCTTAAAATCGGACTTGTTTTACACACTGAGACTGAACTGAGACTGAAGTGCTTAGAGACAGAGAGACACACACAAAATAAAAATCATTAGGCCAAAACATTAAGCAGACCAGTTTATTTTCTTTTTTTTTTTTTTTTTTTCTGTTACAGTTTCTATGGATTTCTGTGTTACGCGTGTAGATCAGAAATCAAGTCCAGTCACATCCATAAAACGACGCTTGGGCAGGCTACCTGCTCGCTGTGTGCTCCTCTATCAAGTCTATCCATGGGCGTGTTCCCACACTGCGTTAACTAAGAACCAAAATAAACACCTGTGATCCCTGCCCAGAGCGCGACACGCACGCACACACACGCAGCTTTATCTCTATCCCTCTTACGGGAGCGGCCTAATTGACCTAATTTTAACTGGACCAGATTTGGGCCTCGCTTTAAAGCGGCTCGTAACGCGCAGACGCCACTGCGGCAAACCCACTAAACGCTAATAAATGCATATCTCACAGCGCCGACCCGCAACACTCCGTCAATGAGCTCCACCTCCGACGTTATTTATGATTAACCTGGAGCTGTGTCAGTCCTGCAGCAAGACGAGTCTGCACGCGTCATGTTGCCACAATGCAACTAGACGCTGTCAAAGGCAATGACACCGGACCATTAATGATTAAGGGGACGAGTCCATTTAAAGGTGTGATGTAATTCTCTAATTGGTGGAGGGGTGGACGTAATTAGATCACCCGGCGTGCTGAGGAGGGCCAGTGGAGCCTCCCACCACGGGCCACTGACTGATAGACGCAGATGAGCAATATCTGTCTAAGTGGGCACGTTGTTGTTTTTTTTATTGTTGAATAATTATTATTATTATTATTCATCACCTATCAAATTCATGAATTGTTGCTCCATTTAATTTGAATCTATATTTTTTCGTTTAAATATTTTTTTAGCGGGCTGTTCTATTATGTACATTTTTCAGGACTTTCAGGTCCAGAACCCCGATAAAAAATACTGTTGACGCTATTGCCCATCATTAGTAATGTAGGTAACATTTTTAGAGACGTTAGCTTAACTTGTTTTAGGGGTTTTCTTTCTTTCTTTCTTTCTTTCTTTCTTTCTTTCTTTCTTTCTTTCTTTCTTTCCAGTAACTTCCTTTTACTCCTGTAAGGTCCTTACGCTGCCGTGGTGTTCCCGAGATGACTTTTACGCATCACCCCCTCCAACCACCAGCCTTCAAACATGCACAAAGCCACCCAGACCATCACTTTTATTGGAGTGGAGCTCTAAGGTTTGCCGTTCATTTAATTCAAAGTATCCGCGTAATTTAGAGGAGGAGGATCATTATGAGGGACGCAACAGTGAAAGTGCAGCAGCCCAGTTATTTTGGCTGTTGTGGAGAACGGGGCAAAAAGAGTAGCTAACACAAAAGAAGTCACGGGTGCTTTCTATGATGGTGGGAATTTTATGTAAACGAGCCGACACGCAAATCCATCCCACGAATAAATATGCCCGTAACTAAATCTTGCAGCCTTTGTGCCATTTTGTGCCAACTTTAAAAGCAAACAAACAAAAAAAAATAATAACAACAAATCACAGCATTTCTTTAGGTTTTTAACAGATTTTGGAAAATATATTTATTACTGGAGTCCTGCTGCAGACAAAAGAAAAGAAAAGAAAAAAAATTATCAGTTTTACTATTATTGCAATTATTATTATCACAAAAATAACCAGATTCTCTACTCATGAATCATATTAGACTTTTAAGCCTCTGAAATTGGACAGTTAAAGTGGGATTATCACAAGTGTATTGTTTTCAGAAGTGTCTTCCTGAAAATTAGCCTGCAGCCCTCCTCTGACCGTCCTGCTGCGTTTGAAGAAGTAGCCCTTATACAGCTCAAATATCACAGCTGACAAAAAAACTGTACAAAAGTAAGTGTGTGTGTGTGTGTGATGTCTGTGGAGGTTCTGTGAAAGTTTCGACACTCTGTTCCACTGTGACCTTGTTCCTCCACCGGGGTCCTCCAGCAGAGGAACGGCCAAGGAGAACTCCAAGCCCGAAGCTCTCGAGGGAAGCATTCTGACAAGCTGACTTAATGCAGAGGCCGAGCTGGGAGATTTCTTTTTATGAAAGACAGAGGAAAAAAACAAAAGGGGGCTGGGCGGAGTGCGGTGAGAGAACGTGTGGAGAAGCAATAAGCGAGCTGATGGTCTCAATGGCTTATGTAAAATTAAATCAAGCAGTAAGGCATGGATATGAAAAATAAAACTCTTCTGAGGTTTGCTTTTCTCTGCTTCCTGGCTCCTCATCTAACTAAGACATACATGGCTCAGTTGCAGAATTTGTGGCTCAGAACAGAGTATGAGGCACCAAAATAAGATGAAAAGATCTATTTATCCAGTATCTTTCCTTGTTTGATTTGGTACACACTCCAGTGACAACGTTGTGTACTGTACTTGCACTCTGCTTTCTCCACCTCCTGTCAGGTGTTTTTAATGGGAAATTCAAGGACCAATTTATCTCAGACGGGTAATAGCCACTTTAACATCTGGTGACAAGAATTTAATCATCCCTGCACTTGGGTTACATTGATAATGAAAGGGCAGCGTCAACATCTGTGTGTGCTACCTTGCTGCGTGGGCGCTATCGATCCTGGGGAGTAAATGCAGCTTTTATAGGAAAGTGACACAATGAGTAAATATCCACATATTATCCTTTAAACTTTTAAAAGCACTGAGGCCAACAGGGGAGAAGGTAGAAAAGAGCATTTAGAATTTTTTGGCTTGCCATGACATAATTTGACCGTGAAGTTTTATTTTCAAAGCCACAGATTTGTCTTGATTTAAAAAAAAAACAAAAGTGAAAAGAACAAAAAGAGGCCAATTTGCATGCTCACAGGACGGGATTTCATCATGTCCTACTTGTACTTTAGGTGAACCTGCAGGGAGGAAACTGTAACAGTGGCAGATCGCCTGCACAAAGCTGTGCATGCACTCATACACTCGTGTGCGTGCTCATGCCGGGCATGTTGCTCATGCTCATGGTCTGTGTGTGTGTTTGCAGGGATGGTGAGCAGGCCTCGGGCTCACCTGGAACACACACAGAGAGCCGTGATCAGCCTCTCCGGTCCTGCTGCTGAGACAGTGTCAGAGCTCTGTAAATCAAAGCGCCCCACCCACCCATAAATCTACAGCAGAAACAACACACCAACGCCCATTAGTAGGAGAGAGGAAGGCTGGAGCCGGCCCACTTTACAATGACTTGCTATAAAACACAATGAGGGTTCACCTGTACTTGCCCCCCCTCCCTCCCCACTCCCCAGCTTTGACAACACCAAACTGTCATTAGCCGAACAAGGAAGACAAACATGTGTCACTGGAAGCAAACAATGAGGCAGCGAGTGTGAGTCACTTAAGATGAGAAACGGCATCAAAAGGTTTCAGGGAGACACTCTGGCGTTCATCAGGGTCATATCAGTGTCAGTTCAGGAGTTCAAGAATGTTTTCAGGAAGTCTTTGTGTTTAAGATTTACTACTAAAGTTCAATTAACCTTCTGACTCATGAGTTAGGATGGGACGGAGACAAACTTTAATTATGGCACACGGAGCAGAAACTGAAACGTGAATGCCGCTGAATTACTGCTCCTGTCAGTTGAAAATATTGAGTCATCTTTTCACACGGCCTGAGAAAAATAAAGTTCAAGTTTATACTGATGTCAAACTTCATAAGGCCTTTGATAGGAGGTAGCTTGTCCGGAACAAGTCGTACGCTTTTATTTAAGCGCTCCATGTGTCCAGTTGTCCCACATGTATGACAGATTATTTTCTGTTGAATGTTTGTGGGAATGTGGGAAAGCTGAACGTTGAGCATAATCCACAAATATCCTGGAAATACAGGCAGTGACACAAATGGTCCTGAGTCAGTGAGAGATACAGAGTAAAATAAAGAAAAAAAGAGGGGGGAGTGAAAAAGAGGGGAGGGCTCTGTCTGCCAACTGCAGAGATCCCCTCGTCCCAAGGCGGTCCTGCCACTTTAAGAAATGAAGCAATATCATTAATGGAGGCCTCCGAGGGCTGACATCTTGCTCCAATTCACCAGTCCCCCGTCCATCACACCATTACGGTGGGCCCAGCAGTATTAAAATCCAATCACTCCTCTGGCTAGTTTGATTAAGGAGGGCAACTGCACAAAGAAGGGGCACTGACCCATTGTTGCCTCTGCCAGGGAGTCCCCTGAGGCTGGAGCAGGTTTTTGGCCCCAGACAGAGCCTGGTCACTAGCCTCACAGTGATGTGGTGTGACTCCTAAATTTAGAATTTATTTTTTATTTTTTTCAAGTTTTAAGTGATATTTGTCTGTATGGGCAGAGGCACGTGTCAATCAACAGTCAGACATGAACCTGTAGAATATGACAATAAAAGCAAAAAGAGAAGTCGTCTTCACACTGCGATTTAGAAATCTCTAGAATATTTTCTATTGGACAATCATTTAAAAACAAAAACCATAATTTATCACATTTATTTACATTAATGCATCTGTATACGTATTACCTGCGTGTGACTCTGGAAATGTTTTGTCTCTGTGATCCAGACGGTAATATCTTTGTGACTGTTTGATGAACTGCATTGAAATTTTTTGCAGACATTCATGTTTCCCCCGGGGATGAATTCCTGACTTTTTCTGTAGCAACACCAGCCGACTGACATTTTTAGATTTTGCTAAACATCTCAAGAACCCTTGAGATGGATTCATGGTGCTCAGAGGGTGAATTGTATGAAGTGAGGTTTGAGATGCAGCTTTTTGGGGTGAGATATCCTCTTACTTGTCATACAGAGCCACAGAGTAGAATGAAAGTGTGGGGCGCACATGTACAAAATAAATTGAAGGAAAGAGAAAATACCGTATCCCCACAGTGTTCTGAAAATGCAGTCACATTTAACTGAATTAATTATTTCTTTTTTTTTAATTTAATTTGTTTACTGCCATAAGACCAGTCAGTTAAGGCATCCTAACTGGTCTCAGTTACATTTTTGGCATGGCTCTCATTTTAAGCTCAGCTCTCTGACCTCACTGCTAGCATGGCTGTGGACTCTTTTTAGAGATGGTGGTGTTATTTCCTATCAAGTGTAAGTGGGGCTGACATTTTTATGCACACTGTAAATAGTCAATTTTTAAATTCACGTGGATGTTTGCTGGATGCAGACATGGAAGGCCCAAGTATTGCATCAGTTCAAATGATTTCAAGAGCTTGCAGGTTTTGTGATCTGACATCCAGTGCTCTACTTTGTTCTTTTGTGTTTCTATGTTAAGCAAAGACAGAAGGGTCATGATGGTAAGAAGAGTCACCATGTAGCTCGTCTACATCGGCCGAACGATAAATATCTTAATTCGGTTTTCAGCCAGTGAGTCACAAACTCGCTTTTGAAAATATGTGGCTACCACTGCCATCCCCTGAGGGGGTTACATTGGTCAGATTGTGTCTGGGAAAAAAGGCAGCATCACAGGTACAGACCCCGGAGCCTAAGCCAAATTAAAGCCAGAAGTCCAGGGTGAACCTCCTCGACCACAGTGACATAAATTACTGGGATTTACAAGATTTTTAAAACACTTTTAACAATACTCCCCTTTTAATGTGCTCTCTGTTTAATAATGCACTTTAGGTTTTAAGAGCATGATAAACAAACCAATAATTCACTTTTTTTATCATCTGAGGGTGAAGCCCTTCAGGACCGAGTTCTACAGCAGCGTTCAAAGGGGCCTTGAACAGATGAACTGAAGGGCTGTCGCGAGATGTTTTGGACAACAGTTGAGATGTAACTGGTGAGCCATTTGCTTTCTTGAGGATTAAAGCGCATCAAGGCACATCTTACCAAGAACTGGGCAACACTTTAAAGGGAGACTGAAACGAATAAACATAGGTTTTGTAACAGAGGTTATTAGTTCATGTCACTGGATGCACAGAATGACTCTTTGGTGATGTGGATGGTCTGAACATCCAAAAATGTGGCAAAGAAACAGTTGTTATATACGTTCATGTTTGAACAGATGATAATAGCGTCTGACAAAGAAAGATAAAACTTCATTAACATAGTGCTTACCATAAAAAATGAAATCATTTTCTTGGCTCGTGTTGGACATTGCACTGTGCAATAATTTGTATGTGTGTCAGTAAGTAAGGGAGATCTGGGAAAGCTCACAGTAGCGTTTGGCTGCGGTTTTCAGTGTGTGAAGCTTCACAGGATAAGTCAATGATTCCCTTGGTTGCCAAGACATATAAAGAGGACTCAGCAAGGCTTTCATAAATCTTGAAACAATGAAATTCAAAGATTAGTAATCTTTCTGCAGGCGAAGAATGTTACGGTGCCAAAAAAGAACAAACATGGAACAAACGCCTTCCTGTGGGAGCTGAGAACATGCAGGGTGGAAGACAACTGATGTCTGTGTTAGAGCGAGAACCTGGAACTGAACACACATACACGCACACCCACACACACACACACACACTGAAACGCTCACACACACTGCGCCCTCGCTCTCCCTCACTAACACACGTTCTCCATCCCACTACCAGTCGCCACAAATCACCGGGCCATCTCATATAATCCTCCACCAGGCAGTGCCACGGCATTAAACATCCAAACAAATTGTCCTTCGTCAAGTGCTCGCGGCGGGGAAAGACATAAAGCAAAAGCAGATCGCTGGGCTCGGCCACGGGGTTGCATCTGGAGCGGCAGCAGCCTCTGTGTAGCCCCGAGGAACATGACGATAAAGTTTTGGCTGCTCTCAGCCTGTCAGGCTGCATTAAACTGCTCCTTGTGACTTTTTGTGAAAGAGATTTTAGGGATAGCAGAGGCACTGAGGAGCCACTCGATAAGACAAATGGCCGTCTTTGTTTTTTTCAGGCTGTTATTAAGAGTCAGGACAGAAGAGTTTTACAAGACTTCCTTCTTGGAGTAGGTAAATGATAACGCAGGCGTGTAGTGAGGAAGTAAAAACAGCTCACAGTAGCTCAAAGGCTGCCCTTGCCTTACATATTTTTGTTTTGGTGCTGGTGACCCCTGACCTTCCACATAGCGCCACCACAAGTCTATTGCATTGAAATGCAATTCAGGCCTAGTCCAGAGGGAAAATATTATGGTGGATGAATCACTACTAAATTTAATACTGGCATTCACGTTCCTCCTGGGATGAACAGTAATAACTTGACTGATAATTGGGACCAATATTTTGGATTATTTGATTCTATACAAATATAAACGATCAGAACTGAATATTAAATAATATTTAACAAATTGCACAACTAATTAGAGCTGTCTTTCATAGTTCATTTATTATGGCAGTCAATATGTATGCATTAAGATGCTGTCCTCTATTTTAGGAGAATAAGGAACAGATTCGAGTTGAGTGGATGTTATGTAAGGACACACAAAGGGAAAACATAAATGTGTAGCAGACTACTGAGAGTGTTGAAAACAAGACGCCTGAATGTGCAAATAAGGACTTTGTACTCATTTCATAATCTTCAGTTATGAGGGTGTTTCCTTATTTGTGATGTCATTTCTTCACCGGATAGCAATGCAAATCAACACATCACAGGAAGAGAGTGCCGCACGATTAAAGCAAACAACTGCAGTTCCTCGCATGGACACCCTGAACATCCTTTACTGTCAGACCCGGAGATATGTATCTGGAAGCTGGAAGTGGTCAGGTTTCTGATAAGAGGGAGGGCACAGCTGTATCTGGGAGATCTGAGAGATGCCGAAAGGCTCTCGTGAAAAGGAAGCTAGACTTAAGCTGCTGTAGAGACTTATCTTTACAGTTTCCTATACCACCTACTGACAGATCCCAAGACTGTGTAAATTCCTCTGCCCCCTGAAATGACTCGGACCAGACAATGAGACGACGCTTTGTGTACTGACGTGCGCTATAACACGGAGAACAGAGGACATTTTACAAGGTATGCGGGAGAGAAAGACAAACACAGGTTACATGTGTTGCAAATTGTGTTTGAAAATGGACAGTCCTTGAAGTAAACCAGTGGACCATGCTTTATGCCCTCTCTGTGTGATCTGGCTCTGTGACTGAGAACAAAATCCCTCATTATCTCAGTTCATCAATATGTATTTTATTTGCTGGATTTGTTTGCTTTATTTTGATCTAATCTAACTCGCTCACCAACAAATTTTAATAATAAAAAAACAATTCTAAACTAGATAAAGTTTGTGTCCAAATTCACACTTAACAAATTTCTCAGAGGATGATTCAATATGTGAGGATGACCAGGGGTGGAAACACTGCCCGATGTTATTGTAGAAATGACGGTGTATAACTCACTCCTAAGACGGCTTTTGTACTATTGGGAAGAGTTATTTACATCCGAAGAGCAGGGGGCATTTATCATCCAGGGATAGTGGTTCCCCTTCAAAGTTCTCCTTTTTTATGACGTGCATTATTTCTCGTGCACACACATAAACAAAGCCGGGGCTGCCGGCACTGAATCAGCAGACTGTGTCACCGTGTGGCCCCCGGGTCAGGCCAGCTTTCTTGTGCCGCCAGTGCTTACATTAGCATGTGAAAGGCTAAAGCTGTTCCAAATATTCCTTCTAAACATTTATCCGGCCTGGGCCCTGTATGGAAAAATTCCAGGGAGCGGGATGGGACTAGAACGCAACAGTTAATATCATATTGTCACGACAAACCAATTAACAATTTGTTGAAATGCAGGTTGCAATAAAACAACAAACACAAAGGAGGAATTCTCACAAACATGACCCAGTTAAAAAAAACCAAAGGTATCATTGGATATGAATATGATGGATTTAAACATTTTATTTGATGCAGAATAATTAGTTAATATACACAAATTATTAGCTAATATAATACATAATATATATATGAGTGAGAGAAAGTGAGAGAGAGAGAGATTTTATATTTTATTTCCATTTTCAAATGGATTTAAAAACATGTGCGCTTTTTTTGGCCAACACCTCGTCAAAGTCAAGACTCTCCATGATATGTCAGGCGGGCAGGCACCAGGAGTCTGTGTTTACATTGGAAGTGCCTGGAAATGAATTTCCCCACACTACTCTCATTTGTCTTATCACTCTGTTAATGTGCTGCCTCGCTGACGGAGGAACACATTTAGAAGATTCAAAAAAAAAAAAGTCTTTCTTGTGTTCTTAACATGGCCCCCAGTTCCTCTTCCATCACGGCAGTAACCGGCGAGGAGCAGCCGGAGGTGAAGAAACAGCACGCTGTGACTTGGAAGCGGCCGAGTTTAGCTGGTGGACTGCTGCACATTTTTTAAATTAGCAGAGTGCGTCTGCTGGGGGAGGATCTCGGCGGAACGTATAAATATTCAGAAGGTACATGTCGTATTCCCAGTCTGCTCATTCTGTTAACTTTTCCACACTGCAAGCTGAATCATCTGTCATTCACCCTAATTTAATCATCAGCCACTCTCATTCAATTATCCAATATAATATGCAAATGAGGGGAACAATGGTCAGCCCATGCTAATTATGTACATCAGAATAATTAAATTGGATAGAAGTGGTGGAGGAGAACTGAACTATCATAAAATGGGGAGCAGATTCTTTAATTAAGGCTGCAAAAATTTTATTAGAATCTGTAATCTGCCCGTAAATTGTTGAATGGTGGCCATGCACAGGGGGGACATTATTCTTATTGGAAAGCGCTCCCTGAAGACTGGCTCAGGGGAGCACAGAGGGATGTGGCTCATATCAAGGGCAAAACCATCCCAGAACAAGATTCCCATCTATTACGGCAAGGATTTTGGAATGTGAGCGACTTTCCTCAAAAGACTGCGAATCATAAAACTGTTAGCATACTGAAAAAAAAAAAAATTACCGTGAGACATTTATTTTTGTGTGTGTCTGCTGGTAGTATGACAAAATAAAATCGTAATGAATAATCTGAGCTCTATTTAAACTCGATTTTCACTCGTCAGTGAGCAGAACTAAATGATGTAAATTGTGTGTGCTGTGCCAAGGCGGCAGAGCATGCCTGGCAGCCAGTTACACACAGAGAAACATCAACCCTAATCCTCTCCTCTGCTACTGCATGCATGCAGGCACCGCTGCCTCCCCACAACAGACCAGCCATGTCCAGCAGCAGAGCACAAAACGGTCTGCCATGGGACACACAATGGCTCACTCTAAGGACCAGCAGACAGGAAGCAGCAGGACCCTGGACAAGGTGCTGAAGCCACTGAAATATTTACAGAGGCGTGTTTTGTTGCTTTTGTGCCGAGTGATTGAAGGGTGCTGTTCAGACAGTCTATCTGGCGTTGCTGTTGAGGAGGAAGTCACTGGAAAAATACAGGAAAAGACAACAAAAATAAATCACTTGGCTTCACAAATAACACCACGGATATCTGCGTGCGCGCGGGGCATGCGTAAGAAATAAGAAATGTGTGCACGGGTGTTTGAAGTTCGAAGAAGTTCGAATCCTACGCAATCCATCACCGCTCAGTGCAGACAGACAACAACACCTCTGTAATGCCGCGGTGTATCCTGCCCAGGCCAGACAGTATTTGTTAAACATGTCAGGGTGACAGAACAGCAGTAGGTCAGGAGCACAGTAGATTAAAGTGGGAGTAAGTTTGAGTGAGGATGTAGAAACATGCAAAGTGACACATGACAAAATACACAGCAGCGATAGCCTGTCTACTATCTCTTCCTTTTCTAATATATCCACAGTAAATGTGCACACAGCTGAAAGCCCCGTGTTTACACTTCACATCCTCTAATATAAGCATAGCCATAGTCAATCAGTTGCTTTAAATTTTGTGGATGGAGAGAAAATAAGAAAATTTGACATATTGCATATGCCCTTTCTCCAGAGCACATAGCGTACAGTAAATTGCAAATTGTGCTGCCTTCAAATGGGGTTATGTCAAATGACGGAGGTTAGAGTTAATATATTGTAATTTAGTTGTAAAGAGTTTCCGTCGTAATTATATGAGTCTGGAGAAAATGACGGCACTCAGAGGGCCTTTGTTTTTCTGCCATTAACTTATCCAGTCATATTAGTTTGCTAAACTGTTAGCTTTAGTGATGTCCTCACGACTTACGGTCCGTGTCTCCACTTGAAGCGTTTACGACTTTCTACGTCCTAAACATGAGCTCTATTTAAAGGCAGCATTAAAACATGGCTCAAAGGATGTAGTAACAATGCGCAAAAAAAAAAAAAAAAAAAAACTTAGTGAGTGAGGTGGACATGAGCAGGCTGATAATATAAAGTGTCCACAGTTATCGGTGATCTGCCACAGTGTCTCACACACTCTTGCGGAGCATCAGTACATGTTGAAATACCCCATGGTGTTACAGAAGCTTCAGGACATTGCAGAGGATTTGTTTGATTTCATGTTTGTGTAGCTCATACCTCCCCAGTGAATATGATTATTTATTGCTGACCATTTTTTATTATGTTTTGGCCGCACGTGCGTCATAAATGTTCTTGTCCAGACAACAAAATGTTTAGTCATCCCTCAAGGACCAGTCCACTTGTGTGTCACCTGATTTATTCTCAAGCCAATTGTGCTTTCTTAGAAGTGTTTACCTCTCCAGGCAAGATGAGTCCTGTGGTCAGAATAAGATAGAGGAGTTGTATATACTGTAGACTGAACAACTGGTGTATGACTCAAAACCTGCATTACTAACTGCACTATGCCACCTCTTTGACCAACTCTGTACCCAAAGAGTCTGTTTTTAAACAAAGGTAAGATCATCAGTGAGATCTGAGGTGCGACAATGAGATAGGAGAAAATCCTGGAAGGTTACCTGAAATGTCATCACACTAGAACACTGATATATGAGCTGTATCTTGTTCTTCCTGTTTGTTTGTTTCTGGTTTAGTGCCTATCTTGCTCATCCAAACTGTTTGTAGATTATCTCCAAAAAGGAATCTTTTTGTGGGAGGATCTCCTGGAGCACCCAAAAGCAAATAACAGACAAATGCATACTTTTCTTCTCACGTTACTGAGATTCATGCTTGAAAAACAGAAGGTGTGCTGAGCTGAGCTGATGCACTAACAACACTATCTTTTGGCCCTGCCTTATCTGTCCCCATGATGGATGTGCAGGGGCCAAAGGTCGCGCTCGTTCATTCTCACAGAGGAAGCGCCCTTTCCTGATGACAGTTCAGAGCTACATACAATGAGAATGCGTTTTAAGTAGGGGTGGGACTTTAACGCGTTAATTACGATTAATTAATGGCAAAATGAATGCGTTAAAAATATTTAATGCAGTTTGTGTTCCAAACAATGCAGAACTCGTGTCAGTCAGTGTCTGTGCGATTTTCCATTCCACCAAAGCACTTCAACCTAACGGTGCCATTTAAATGTTGCAGTGAGCACAGAAACCACCGGACCTGTTAGCGCTAGCAGTCCCGGTCCGAGTACGGACAAGACGTGTCAGCAGCCCAGACTTTTTTTTTTTTTACCATTTAAAGTCAATACTGTTCTGAAAAAGTACTTAAAGTACTTAAAATGGCACCTTAACTTTAGGTCTGTTCAGTTTTGGGATATTTTCTTTCTTTTTTCTACTGTTTTGAACTGAAATGCAATTAAATGCATTTTTCCAGACCTTTAGTTTACAATATTTATGTCTGTGTCTATTATTTGATACAGTCGTGCACTACAATCCATTTAAATATATAAAAAAAAAAAAAAAAAATGTTGCTTTTGGGGCAAATATTGTTATGCAATTAAAATGTGTTATTAAAAGTAATTGAGATGAATTAATTAAAAAGCCTCTAATTAATTAGATTAATTTGTTTTAATCGAGTCACACACCTAATTTAAAGATTACTAGCAAGTTGGCATTTTGGCAAATAACCCTAAATCCATCTCACATGTTGAGAGCACAACACTGTGAGATGTGCTTCATGAAAAGATAGTTATCTATTTTATGTGAGTTTTAAGTCATGAACTTGTTTCAAAGCCTATCTTGAGTCAGCATGACAAGAAGAGAACTAGCCTTTCCCTTATTCGTTTTGGAATCATTAACAGTAAAAAGCTGACCACCTGTAATAAGTATTTGGTATTTTCTTGATGGCGGCAGGTTTGTTCACTGGTTCTTTTTGCACCCCTGCAATCATCAATGTGTACAGTGTGCAAAAATGACTGTCAGCCTGTCAGCCAAGACGAACACGGTAAACGCTGAAGTCTAACTGTCAAAGTCCACATCCTCACATCCTGAAAAAGACGTCCGTGTTCCCAGATGAAAGGAAGGAAAATACCAGGCTGTTAAAGCGACCGTTTGATTTAACCAAATTATCTCTAATAAACTAATTATGTGATTAGCCTCTAGGTTCAACCTGGAATGTTAAACTTGTTCACAGCAGGTCTACAAACAAACACAAAACCTGTCCGATCTCTCAGAGTGCCGTAACTTAAACCCCTTTCAGGATTCGTAATGAGTCAGCAAACATTTTCATTGCAAATTTGCACCACTTTCCACCTCAAATTAGAGAGTCGCTCTTCCTCCTATAAATACCAGGAGCAGGTATCTTTTACTCAGTGGCATGCTTAGCACAGGATGGAGACCTGTATGCCAATACCTCCACTGTGTAAGGGCTTGATTGTGTGTAGGGTTGCCTGGTCACACTTAATGCTGCACTGAGACATCTGAGCATGGAGATGTACTATTGTACATCTGCCAACACTGCTCCATGGCACTACTGTCCTGAAAACCAAGAGGAAGGGAGAAGGGAGGCTCATTTCCACCTCCTCACGCTAAAATCAATGCATCTCCCGGACACCGGAGGGTCAGGGCTGTCAAATGGCACTAAAGAGACACCATTAGGTCTCCTAGAGGCCACGGGGTACTTCTTGATGGACTCTTCTGAGACAGTACTAAAGACAAGTGTGCCTCTGTGCAAAAGGTAGCGTTTTAAGGATAGATACACACTGGCGCATGAGGGCTAAATCAACAGTGAAGGTAAGACGTCTCCTCTCCTCTCTTCTCGTCTCCTCCACCATCCCGCTAGGAGTGAACACAGCTAAAGAATTCCCAGACATTAAACTTGCCCATATTATCCACGACTATAGGTTTCATTTACTGGCTACTGTGCAAACTGCGGTTACGGTGGGATAGTGGAATGAATAAGGGAACTAGCGGCAGGTTTCTCACACATATTCAATGACAGGCGCGCAGTCGATCAAACAGCTGGCTGTCATTAGAGTGCAGCAGCTGGGGTTGACATGGGGCCTGGCAGCAGCACACACTGAGAGCTGACACTGACACAGACAGGAATCAGTCACATAGATCTGAGATATGTCAAGTTGCTGGTAGAGTTTCTGTGGGAGTGTTGGAAAGAAAACTCCAATGCAGAAAAACAAACTGTGAGATAAACAGTGATTGTCAATTAGTAATACTGTATACAGTGAATTTAGACTAATATAACTTAGAAGAAAATACACCATGATAGTGTTTGAAATAATTTGACGCAATGTTTATACCTTCAACTGTTTAACTGTATTGTATATTTCAGTATCTCAACAGCTGTGTCCTTTCCGTTTTATTTTGAATTAGAATAGTGATTTTTGTGAGGTATTTGCGCTGGATTCTTCAACGTGAGCGCCAAGGCCAAGTCGTCTCAGCTTGATTTATTGCCATGATGCTTCTCACTTCTGGTACTAGGGCCTCATTCATTTTAGTGCAAACAAACTGACAGGGATGTTTTAAGAAACATATAAAGCATTGCTTCCTGTGAACTGTGCACTTTGACTGTGACTTCAATCGGAAGACTTTTTACAAACTGAAAAACATATCTCCCTCCTCTCTGGCCGCAATCCGCAAGAATTCAAAATGAAGTGAAAATTTATAACAACTTCCGGTGGTACGATTTCTCAGTGGACTGCAAGATTAAAATGCAAGTCATGTCCCTCAAGTTCTGTGCTTTATATGCCCACAATCCAGCCTTTCACTTGACCACTCAATATACTCAAGCAGAAACTACAATTTCTTCAATTTGTCTCAAGAAGAAAATATTTTGATGGATTAGTCTGTTCAACAAATTGATCCATTGGTCAGGCTGCAGCATAAATAAAGCTCCCTGACCAACACCTGAATGAAAAAAACAGCACCTGCACTGATGGAAATTCATTACATGACAGGGCGAAAGGATAGATGACTGAAGAGACTATCATTGTTTTTTCTAAAAATACTAAATGCACCTGCAATATTGAAGCCAAAATTCAATGCTCCAGTCTTTAAAGAAGAGTCCGTAATGACAAGGCACTATTTTGGCATTACAAACTTGTCTTTCATTGACAGGTCCAAAGAACATACCCTCCCCACCCACTGCAGTACAAATCACTGGTAATTGGCCTATTACTCTGTCGCCAGGTCTGCTCCAGTAGAGCAGCGTGAGGAGCCGACGGATGGATCCGTCTCACCTTGTCTGAGTGTCTCAGGTATGTCTGCCCCTGAGGTACTGAAGTCCACTTCTCTTAAAGGTGCACCCCGCAGAGAGCGCTGTCCATCACTAGACCTCCCGGTGTGTCAAAATTCTTCCAGTCAGCTCTGGAGGCCAAGCAGCATTCGATCACTGACGCTAAGAGCATTTAAAACAGCCTTTCTTGAGCTCTGCCCTTCTCCAACTCAATCCCACTCATTCACGTCTTTGTTAGGCCTGTCAGTCATTGCAGACTTTACATAAACCAGTAATTACAATTTCAAACTGCTCACAACCTCCCTACTGAGTATGTCACATGTCACAAGGACTTAAGCTTGTTGTTATGACATTCTTCCCCTAAATGGCTTCACTAAGGCATCTATTGTCATATTGTCAGTCTTGGAGCTTAACAGTCAGGGTACATTTACCTACAGTTACACTAAACCTTGACTACAAGCCTAGAGCGCTCTGCTACACACATATCCAGCTATTGTTAAAGACATAGATTATTTCAAACATCAGTTTTACGATACTAAATAGAATATTCTGATGTGTCATTTGGTTCAGATATTTCACAATCCTGTAGTTTTTTTCCCAAACTCTTTCACTGCAATATTCCAGCTAATATTGTATTTGGTTGTTTGGTGGTTTGCTTTGTTTTGAGGCTTTTCAGCATTGTAAATAGAGGTTTGTTTGTTTTTATCCTTGCACAAATGTAGTTTAGCAGAAATAATCTTCATGAAGACCAGAAATAACAGGCAATGACATCATTTGACGGAAAACATTCTGATATGTTTACAGGCAGGATGTTGAGGGGGAAAAAAATCATCCAGCTCTGTCTTTTATGACTCATTTACCGACTGAGTCACACCATATGAATGCAGCCATGAGGAGCTGCTGCATTTTGTTTATCATGCATTAGGGAAGAAGTGAAAATTCTCTTTTCTTCAGCTTCTCAAATAATGGATGCCTGATCTTTGATCAGTCCATTAACTCCGGGATAACGTGATCTCTGAATAAATTTTAATTAACAAAATCTTTCCCCGAAGCAGACAGTTACTCAATTGTAGCATTTTAAGTGGGACAATAGCTATATATTTGTGTTACCTAATAGCATCTTAGTGACTGGCTATGATCATTTACACCACGGGGTACTAGCAGAAGTCGGTGCCCCTGCCAGCACCCAGTGAAAAGTGGGCTCAATTAAAAGCCCTTCATAAATATTAAACACTATCTATCAGCAAGTTATTCATATAAATGATGTATCCACTTGTAAGCACAGACTATCAACATCTAAATGTCCTCTGTAAATACAGCTCAGTCATGGAATCCTTGCTCTGCTCTAATTCCAGCGACGGCCAGTTTTAAGTGGGCATGGGGCCAGAGCAGCACTTCGCCATGCTAGCTAACAGAGGGGCAGTAGCAGGTCTACTAATGTTTGGCTCATGCTCGCATGGTAAGTGATCAGTTTCGTCAAAGCAGGGAGGACCCTGCACAAGGCTTACTCGTCTGTCACCACAGAGACGGAGGCCCGTTGAAAGACGCAGAATGTTTGGAGGGGAAAAATTCGACTGGTGATTTATTCAGTCACACTGAGGTGTTTGATATTTCACGGCTGAAATTTTTAATGTTCTGTCTCCCAGTTTGGTAATGATTAAGAGTATTTAACTGTAATTGCATTAACAAACATTTAGCAATAACAAAACCATAATAGTTCCTGCAACTGATGGATGAGGTGCAAATGTTAAATTACAAACCATTATAAGCACCAAAAGGATAATGTGCAATATTTATTTACAGAATCCACAAAGAAAAGATTTATTTTTAAAATCAAATGTCGGCTGAAAGTTACTATTAAAATTCCATACATTTTAATGAAATGTAATTTCCCAGCGTTTTGTACCTGTTCAGCGATGATTAGTCTCAGTAGGGAATCCGGCAGCATTGTAACATGAATAATAGCACATGTCTCTATATTATTAATCAGCTCAGGGCTAAAGTTGGTCACAAGAAGTCACTGTGACAGATGCTTTCTGGTCGGGTGCCAAATGGAGGCAAGTGAGAAGTCTCGGAAGTGTTTGCAGCAGGGTGTAAAGGAGCCCTGCAGGTCATGTTAACCCTGTTCAGATAACCACGGCTAAACAGTGAGGCTAACTAGAGGAGCTTTACAAAGAGGAACCTCCAAGCCCCAGAACTAACCCTTAAATGTCTTGGTAGGACAACAGCATGAGCTGAGGAATACAAGTTATGAGATGCAAGTGATTACAGGAAAGGGAGAAATGCAAAAGTAGGCTATGCGGAATAATTTTTATTTTACAAAGCAAATGTAAAGGAGTCTACTAATTTGGTAATGTTGTGCATTTACTATTTTTTTTAATGTTTTTTTTTTTTTTTCAGACATTGAATAAGGTACACCAAATTTGGAAAACTAAGAAGTCTGCAATTGGTTTGAAGTTGTAGATTGACCAACGCGTGTCAGAGCATGCCTTTGTCATTTTCTGTTACTAAGAAAGGATCCAGTTCAATGATTTTTGTAAACTTAATGCCAGAATGGAGCGCTGTCAACCTCACTACACAGCGTCTAAGATAATGCATATTTTATGACAGTTGGAATCAGTTGTTACATTCATCTTGCTGCGAGATTCTTGAGTTACAGACCAGAAATGAAACCGTCCAAGCCATCTGATTTCTGTTTTTCCTAATATGAACCATATGTGTTTTGTGCTTGTGAATGATTCTGACAAGTCTACATTGTTTAGTCTGCATGGTTCCGTTTACATGAAAATGTGACAAATTCAACATCACCGCTGTCTTTCGATGAAGAGATAGGCTTTAAAACTAACACATTATTGCAACGTGTAACTAATTATCACAGAAAACAAAGAATTTCTGTGACGTAAGTAAAAGCTGCTCATGGAGGCATGGGTTGCCTAAAAATTGTGTCACCATCTCAGTCGCACTACTGTACATACACAGTATAACTAGTCATAAATGTATAACGGAGAAACTAGGATGTCAGAGTGTGAGGGACTGCAGAATTACAGATGTAAAGCATAGACTAGAAGTTGTCTCAGTTCATTGGTTTGTAGGTTACTATTTTGAAGCCTCAGGTCTGGCTTTACTGGCTGTCGCCATCTTGTTTTTTTGGAGCCAGACGTGAAGATATCTGGACTGGAGTGTGGAGCTGGAGAGGGGTGAGGGGCAGATCTGACAGAAAAGCCAAGGACACTGTCCACCCCCACACAGGGGCAACTTTTCAGTTACTTTAGAGCCACGTCCTAAATCACAGGGACCATAATTTACAAGATGTACATCATGTTGAAACTAGTGACTGAGACCATAAATTCATTAGGAAAATGTTTACCGAGGTAGTAAATCAAGTAAGACGCCAAAGAAGCTACTTTTTGTAGACAAACTTTTCCGTTCAGATCCGGATGAAATCAAACACATTATCCAAACAAACAGCGGCGCCTCCTTTTTATACTGATCTTGCTATAAAAGATTCGTTTGTGCCTCTGAATGCTGTGCTAATTCCTGAGACCCCGTGGTCAATTATTCATGCCAAGTACATAACTTTTCAATTAACTAATTGCCAGGCTCTGGAGATTTCTGCAAACACGGTGCCCCCGGCAGGTCACCAGCAGCCGTGGAGGGGAATTCTTCACCTGCTTTCTTAATACACAGTGACTTGAGAAGCATGAATATAATTTAATAAATATTTAAGAGAACAAAATGAGCTTTTACAAGCATAAACCCTCACACTGAAGTAAAGCAGGGCTTTGACCGTGCGTGCAACTTCACCTTTTAAGAGACAGTATTTATTTGTTGTGTATAATTTCTGCTTTAATTTATCGTGAATACGTAGCACACAAATATGTCTTAAAGTTCAAAGATGCAGTTGGATTTACACATGAAATGTGTAATATCAAACGCTGCATGGAGGGCTGCTTACAGCACAATATGCAACATGTAATGTAAAATATCCCAATAAAAGGGGAACCTCTAACCTTCAAACTTCCTCTACCTGCACATCTACTTTGCTTAACATAGTTATTTATTGTTGTTCCTCGGTGCTCAGCTTTCCTTTCTCTGCTCTCCCCACCCGAAGTAGTCAAGATACACACCTGCACACCCTGACTCCTCCATGCTGGCTACCATATATGTTGCTCTAGCCTGGAATTATTGGTTTTCAGTCTAACACATTGCAAGGCCTTGACTTTAACAATGTGAGACTCGTTTGACAATTATATTTGGAAAAGATATTGATAATCTAAACAAACTGAACTAAAATCCTGCACTGATTAAAGAAAGCATTTGAAGGTCTAAAACCAGCACTAGCAGGCTGAGATGAGCTGCGCTGGGTGCGGAAGCAGCAGACAGCTGTAAGGAACCTGTTTCACTCACTTGCCAGATTCTGCAATGTTCCTGACAATCTAATCTCCCTGACCTGATGACCAGTCAGCAGAGATAAGAAGCAGGGACAAAGGGGACTTGGTGGATCCACACCGAGAGCAGATGCTTCAGTCATTTTTCTACAGTGAGTATAGCTCAACATCTAATAGACTACGCAACTGCCTGTAAGAAACCTACGGCACGGATACGAAGAAATTAAACAGAATATTTGCTATGATCTTTGTTTTTATGAAGCATTACTAAAGCAACAAACAAGCCGCACAAACGGCATTGAACTTAAAATCTCAAGCTGCTGTACAATGCAAAAAAATCCTACGTCAGCATAGTTTTCAGATGTGATTAATGTGTGTTTGCAACACACACAGTGCGGGGCTTTGAAAGTGAAATTAGATGAACTGCAGAAACTCTTTTCATCTGTTTTTCTGTAACCACTCCAGGCTCCAGCATCAGCAAAACCTCACTCAAAACAAAATGTGTGCAACAATTCAACCAGAAATGGAATTCCACCGGAGAGGTTCAGATTTGGGATAGTTTGAAGCGAGCGGCTGTTTATTTCTTGTCATAAACATCTCAACATACATGATAACTTTGTCCATCTGGTCCTCATTCGCCAACCAATCCTCCCTGGAATAACAGTAGACATTATAAACCGCATAACCTATCAGTCTAAAGAAGCTATGCACAGAGCTGTGGTTGCTCCAGATCGAACAGATTTGAATATGGTTAAAGTACGGCTGCTGCTCCCTTCAGGCAGGTAAACACTGTAATAGGAAACTGTCACAACTGATTTGAGGGGCACACAGCCAATGGCAGGAGACGATATGACATGTCTCCGCAGATCAGCCGACTGATGGCAATCTGTGAAGCTGGAGAGCGTGTAAGGAGCAGCAGACCATGAGAGGAGAAGGAGAACTGGAGAATATAGCCAGGAGGAGGAAAAGAGGAGAGACGAAGGCGGCAGTGGAGAGCATGACAGAGATGACGGAAGGAGAAAGAGCAGGAGGAGAAAGCAGAGGGAAAAGAAAGAAGAGGTGACAGGGTGAGTGCGGGATAGTGATAATACTGGATCCTTTCAGCCGGTGCACAGGGGTAAGGTGAGACTCCCTCCAAACTGTGTTTTCTGGGCAGTGGCCCAAGCCCGGGGCTGTCGGATTGATTTGCCCAGTAAAAGGCCCACTTGTGCAGCTATGCCAGAGCTGATTTCTCCCAACCCGCCCAGTACAGCTCCCTCTGCGGAGAAACCACATTAAGCAACACGCAGAAACCCCTGCTGCGAGCAAATGAGGGTGACAGCACTTTTCCTGAGCGGGTTCTGCGCGCATAAAGTTTAAGAGCAGTTTATAAAAAAGAGAGTTTGGAACAGATAGCAATGTTTGACTGAACTCTCACAATAAAAGGGCAATGACCAAACCGGGACAGGGAGATCTTGTGAACTGATGTTGACCACTGTTGTTTTCAATGGCAGGATATTGAGGTCAGAAAAAATATTTCCAGAAATCTGCCACTTTCTAGCAGACCAGTGACAGGTATCATATAACATGGTGTGGAAAGTGGTGAAGTAGAGAACAGAAATGCACTATGGGAAGTTTTTTGTGTTTTTGTGATGAGGTACATTTTGGCTAGTTTGTTGAGGATTTTCATGGCGCTCACCAGAGCACTGCTGCTGATCTGAAACACTAAGTATCACCCAATAAAGACCGAATCTGAACATTTAATACTGAAGCTAACAATAAATACCCCGCTGTCTCTTCTGCGCAAGAAACCGTGCACCTGCACCTTTTAACTGGGGAATGACCAGTTTATCAGCTTGCAGAGACGAAGCCTTTCTGTGCACATAAGTGCCGTCCCCCGTCCCTGTGTGAATCAAACCGTCTCTGATTAGCCATTCAGAATGCACGGGATAAGGCAGGCCCCAGGTGGCCCCCTCTGTTAAATGGCAGATTAAAGAGTGCACAACTAATTTCTTTAGCCTAATCTTATTAAAGGAAAAACAGCTGTCAACTGTCACCATGTGAATGCGAACGGTCTGCGGCGAGCGCACAAGGGCTGCGTCGGCGGCAGGATGCACAGAGACACTACACACCGCTTCATACATATTCATTGCCCGTAAAGTTCAGCATTTCACACGTCATTTATTTGCAAAGACGCTACAGCAGCCATCCCATACACTTGTTTCAGAGCATTAACCTTCAGTTTAAGAAACAACCTGTTTTATTTGGCACCATTATTCCAGGACTTTGCTTAAGACACACAGTACATTAAATAAAGTAATACAGCATATTTTAGCTGGAGATGTATTAAAGTTGGCCCTAATAACTAATCATAAAAAATCCCAGCTGCGCAATTTGCATTCACAACGTATGTAATGAATCATTTTATCTACAGCAGAGTTTTTGGTTATTAATCTACTTTGTTTAAGACCTTCAATCTATATGAAAAAATATTTTTTTTGCTAAATTGTGAGGAAATTCATGCAGCATTGCGACATGCAACAAAAACAGGATCCATCTGCACCATTTCATCGTCATCCCTCGCTCACTTTCACAGCTCAACTTGGAATTTTTGGCCCTGTGCCTCCTGACATGATCTGACACCAGGTGCTCAGGACCCCAGGGCATTTTGGGGACCCCTCCAGTTTAAAGCCTCATCACCTCTGAATCCCCACCCACGTAATCCTACCACACTCAAACATACACGCACACACACATACACACACCATCTCCTTCAACATTTAATTCAACTTTCAGGCAGAAACATAAAAGACCGGTCCTCCAGGATTCTTTTTCATCATTTGAGAAATGGTTGGTTTGAGTCACAGTGGCTCATGACACCCGAGTACCGCGGCCCACACACTTCAGCGCTGCGCCATTGCGGCCTTTTGATTGCTCCTCCTCTCCTGTAATTGCCAGTGATTAACCCTGGCATGAGAGTGGGCCAGAAAGAGTCCCTCTCCCTTCTCTGCTGACAGTTCTTGTCAGTGGGTTTGAGGGGCAATTTGGCTGCTGACATGCCTTCCCCTAGTCTCTTGTTACTGGGGAAGTATGCTTGACCCAGTACTGCAAGCCTATCTGCTGAATTCCTTATTCTCCCTCTTTCTCTTTATCCCCTTTGCTTGTCTATCTCTCTTCTGTCATTGCTTCTCTCCTCCTTCCCCTAACTTTTTTTTTTCTTTTTCTTCCTCCCTGGCTCCAGCGCTCCCTCAATCGCTTTCCCTCTTCTTTCGCATTTCTCTTTCTTTCTGCTAGTGTTCACGTCGGACAACCCGACTCCCCGGCTTTAGTGCCTGGGCTGCCTGTGTCTGCCTGCTTGCAAGACTGCACGGGGGCAACAAACAATGGGCATATTGTTAATCTGTCCGTAAGAAAGCCTTATCTTGTTGTAGACATGGTATTAAATTTCGGAGCGGCCCCATGCGGCCAGCCAGGGGGAGGGATGTATTGGGGGGTAGGGGGAGAGAGAGAGAGAGAGAGAGAGAGAGAGAGAGAGAGAGAGAGAGAGAGAGATGTGGATAATAAGCTGTGTAATCTCCTCACCTACTCTAAACAGCTTAACCTTGTCAGTGGCTGCTGGCCCAGTGGCACCCTGGCTAGGGATAACGCGGGGTTAATATTAACTGTATGCATCCCAGGCTCAAAGAAGAAGGTCTATTTCAATATGTGACAACCGTGTTACCACTGTACTGAGTGCATATATAAAGGATTTATAAAATTCAGCCTGTGAATTCATTTAATTTTGTCTGTGGTAAGAGGCGAACAATAAAACTTCACCATCTGGCTAATTTCTAAAAAGAACGTTTCCTTATAGGGATGGTTATGATCCTTACAAAGAGTTTATTTCAATACCACAAGCCATAAATGTCACTCGAGGCTATAATGTGTATGAATAAGAATCCAAGCAAATATCTATTTGGTCTTAAGATTCTGGGAAATTGTCTACTTAGTTGATCTTTCTTAACTCTGTATGAAGTCCAATCTGAATTACCGAGCAGATGGTTCATGTGGGTGAGGGAGAAAGAGGATTAGAGGAGCAACAAATTACAATTTTTCATTGAGACGATGCCTTTTCCTCTCTTACATTTGCTCAGTGACGTGATTTCGTGGTAAAGCATGTCCAACATTTCAAGTGGCCGCAGTTAATGTGAAAACTGATATGGAATTGGAATTGGTCATTTTGAGCAGTAAAATTTGAGCTTAGGAAGGGAAAAAGACAATAGATCCCACATGTGACGAGGGATCGCTGGGGATTAGTTTGCGCAGGAGCGTGCACCCCGGAGTTCGGATCCCAGAGTTCAAAGCGGACCCCCCTGTGATAACAGGAAATAAGAAGGTGGATCAGGAGATCAGAAAAGTGCTCAGCTGACAGGATGCACATGGTGTCATCTTTTCTTCTTCTTTATTTTTTTTATTACAGACACACCTCAGCAAACCAGTGTAATACTGACTGTGATTATTTAACAAGCCAAACTATTTCAAGATGTACGGATGACAGAAACACAGCTTGGCAGAGTGATGGGAGATGCTATCTGGTTACATTCCTGTTATAAATAAAAAGTCAAACAGCCTTTAAATACAATAAAAAACACAAATGAGATATGGGTAAGACAATATGGTGGCACATCCTTCAGATTGCTTCATCTCTTTTCGTAGAATCATATAAGCAGGTGTAACTGTCCTAACACTTTCATTTAAAGGAACATTGCTGCTATTTTGCTTCACATTATCCTTTCACTATTCCTGAGTTTACTGAGACGTATGCCTCTCGTAAAACCCCTTAGCAGAGTAAGCAGTCCTGATGGGGCTTTTCACACTTACACAGCAAATTGTTGAATGTAATTTGCATTTCTACCTCGACCCAACTTGGGACCAGTCTAACCAGTTTGCTGGACTAGTTTGAAAATAATGTCAGAGCATTCTTTACTCCACTATAAACTGTATGTCTGCTGGGAATAGTCAGATGGTCAGGCAGTCACTGGCAGCGGTTGATGAAATGCTCAGTAAAAGCAGAAGTAATTACGTTCTCTGTCATTTCTATCTGAATGGTTCCGATGCAACAAAGCCCCACATGCGTTATGGGATAATTAAATTAGTTTAAACTGCATTTTGCAAATTCTGCCTCAGGTGTGAAGTGGCACTTAGTGTTGCTGTGGCTTTTTCTGTCAGTGTCTCCCTGGAGACTTGGTGAGTCGTGGTCTTTTCTGCTGACAGGAGGTTGGTGGTGAGCCCAGACTGTGGGGACAGACTCCTGCGGGGGACTGCTCTCCAGCAGCACCTACTGGAATCTGCATGAACATACTGACAACAAACACGGTCTCTATGTAGAAAGACCAGAGTCAGAAAACTGGCATTGCATACTGTATTATGTGATGCCACGTTCACTCAAGGCTATTCACTGAAATATCTACATGCAATTAATATTAGAAAAAAAATGCACCGTCACACTCACATGTGCAGGTACAGTTCTGAGTTGTTACTGGTGTTATTAGTGAGTGAAAATGACTATAGTTATAGAGGGAACAGCAGGTGCTCGTGTGACAGTGAAGAGAAAGAGAGAGATGTTGCTGTTGCAGCTTGGAAGGAAGGGGATTATTGTAAAGAGCGGATACTTGAGCTGTATAAACTGTGCTTCAGCATGTTTTAACATTCACATGAATAATCACTACTGAACACACAATATGGCTTGGATGCACAACAGAACAACAGAGGATGTTAACACAAATTATTACCATTATTAGCACTCTATTAAATTCTAAATAAACAAAAATACAAGCTGTGCATTGACATGCAGCACATTTTCTGCATGTATGACACATCGACCGGTATTAGAGCAGTTTCAGGGGCTTTCTGCATGACACAGTCTGTTATTTTCCTTGAGCCAAATATATGTACATTCAGTGTATAAATATGACATTTACTTATTATATCTCTCCCCCAGCACATGATTTACAGCCATACTTAGAGGTCCAATCTGCTGGGTCAGTTCAAGGAAACCTGTGGGGGAGCAACATTACCAAAACAAAAATCAATCATTATCCATTTGAGGGCTGTGGACTGTCAGGAAGAGAAAATCTTGCCTGTGTGTGTGTGAGTGAGCAAGAGAAAGAGAGATGGAGAAGCAAGTGAGAGGATGAATGGCGGCATCCAGAGAGATGGCAAATGCTACTTAATGTGTTGTGCGTAAGCTTGTCTTTATTTATTAGGGACGTTTAGGGTCAACGTCTTGGAGACTGTCCATGCACATTACATGCATATTCTGGCTGCATGTTCAGGAGCTGGTTATTTATGTGGAGGAGAGCAGCTGCTTCTCCCTTTGAGGGCCGCAGTCCTCCCTGCAGTGAGAGGGAGGTGTGTTCAGTTAGCAGAGTTATGCATAAAACACGTAAAAACGCACTTATTTGTATGATAATTACTGTAAAGAATTATTTGTTGTAATGACTCTGTGTTTATATAGCTGCTGGTTAACACACCGTGTACAAAATTACAAAAAGGCAAAAAAACTCTAATAAATGGTTCACTTTGACAGATACTACATACAGCATCTGGCATGTACTCACAGAACAGAACATGCTTTTCTCGGTCTTGTTTGAGGTGCAAATATCAGTCAACCAAGAAACAAGATTTACGAGATACAAGGGGAATCTTTTTGAAGTACACAAGCATTTTCTATTTGAGCATGTTTTGAGCAGGTTGACTTCTCTGCCTTTAATGTGCAGCCATTAGATGCATATTTATCCCCTTTTTAATGGCATCCAAGTTTTCAAATATGAGACACTCTTTAAGCAACTTGCAGAGCTAACTCTGTCTTTAATAGCTGCAAGTTACAGTTGTAATTTTAGTCTGAAAAACACAGGACAGCAAACTAGGACTATTTGAATAAGTTTGAATAACTTTTTGCAAATGAAAGAAGAGAACCTGCCAGGTGTAGCAGCAGTAATAATAATGGAGGGTTGATTATGTGTGTTGTTCCATCATCAGCCTCACATCAATGAAAAATCCTCCAGGGTGCATATTTGGAGAATAAAAGAGGATTAACAAGCACCAGAGTCTTTGAAGGGCAGTTGTTTTCCTCCAGATATATATATTGTAGTTTTTTTGATGCCATATTCTTTTTGGTTAATGATTTGACTTATGTAAGCGGTGTCGATCAATACGCTCCGGAGGTAAACGTGCGGAAGTCTGGTGTCAGCACACACCAGGAAGAAGTAAAGGGAGGGAAGAATGGGTTTATCCTCATGTACTATGCATAATAGTTAGAGTCTGACCTTGGTGAGGGAGGACAAGTAATCTAGGCATCAGACATAAGTGGTAAATTTAGCAGGAAATGGTGACCTGGTGAGAAAGGCAAGGAAAACTGAAACTGGTAGAAATACAATTAGGAGAAATAAATGGTGGTAAATGACTCAGTGATAGTAATTATAATGGATAAAAGAGAAAATAGAGTTCGTTGTGCGGTGAGGATACATGTTCCATGCATGGAAGGAACAAGAAAGAAAAGATTTTTAAAAATGATGGATTTGAGACAAGTTATGAGAATGATATGGCATCTGTGTCTTTCCTGTGGTCCATTATTCTAAAGCCAGGCCCTGAATGAGACAGATCCCAGTGGACCACCGTGGCTGTTGAGGGTTTTTACAGCTTCCTGGTTTTTCTCACTATGCGTGCGCATGTGTATGTGGGTGTCCCACACTTGTAAATACTCATCTAAGCTGGTTGAAACACATGAAAGTACTGTTCTTTTTAGTTCTTCAAAAATGATCTAATGACAAAAACACAGAGTTTGTGTGTGTATGTGTGTGTGTGTGTGTGTGTGTGAATCCTTGTTGTTCTCTTGTTGGTCTCTTTGAGCTTTTGCTCCAGGCCTTTATAAGTGATGGGATTCCTCAGCGGTGTCACAAGCCTTCCCTCACACTTCTCAACACCAGCGATAACACAAGAGGAGAAATCTCTCGCGCACCACGCGAGCACACACAAACACTTTCATGCACACGGGAAGTGGAGGTGCAGGGGAATCCCCCCTTTAGATGAGAACAGTGCCCACTCTCTTATCTCACACACACTCTTCACATTGTCCATAGAAATCTGAAGAGGCAGGAGACTGTTCTTGTGACATTGCACAGATTCAACCTACCTGTATTTATTTATTTTTAAGGGGTCTTCCTTTCCCTTTTCTCTTTCACGGTCTACATTTTCTGCTCTAAAAAAAAGACAAAGTTTGAAAATGCGAGAAGAGCTCAAAAGTTCCTAAAATCCGATGGATCAAACTTTTTACGTCAGTAATGTTTTTCAGTTGCATAAACAGAATCGCTTTACAGCTCTACCTATTGCATTAGAATTCATACATCCCCTCTAAAGAACAGCCACACCCCTATCAAAGTGTTTTCTTGTTTTGCAACTCAAACCAATACTTTCTCCCTAATGGCAACAGAAAAACCTTACTTCATATTCCACAATCGTGTAGATTATGATATTGATCGGCCCTCTCTGTAAAAGCATTATAAATATAAAGAGCATTTCTCCATTAACGGAGAGTAGGAAGCTGGCTAATGCTAATGAGCCTCAGAGTGGCCATTCCAGTCCATTAAGGGCTCTTAGCGCTGGGAAATGATTGTGTTTTTGCAGCGAGAAAAACTAACACAGCCACGCGGACTCACAACTTACACACGGGGAGGTTAATGATAAATGGTACTAATGGACTTTCGGTACATTTGAGGGGAGAAAAAATAGGAGATTGGAAAATGGGAAAATGTATTTGTTGCTGTAAACTTGAAAGACTCAATTCATTTGAGGATCTAATTTGATTTCCAATGCATGACATGAAAGGGAGGGAGTTTTATGAAGCACAGGAAAGTTATACTGCTGATGTTACGTCATGCATTTTGAAAAGTTGCAGTGAGACCAAACAGCAGATAGGTCACAGGACACTGTGTCATCCAAGTTGTTCTAATATTAATATATTATTATTAATAATACTTACTTGCTTAATGTGAGCCAGGAAGACCACTAGGTTGACACATCACATGTGGCTGGCAACGCACAGTGCAAATTCTTAAACTGTAAATAATCATTATCAGTGCTGAACATCAACTTTATACCGTCATTTGCATCTAATTTCCATCACTTCAGATTCAAAAAGAGTGCTACAACAGAAATTGCATTTGAAGTTATCCAAAAACGTCTTTCTTTATGTCTTAAAGATACAGTGTGAAACTTTTGTGTCCTCTTTCTGGTAAGTACTTTCTGGAGTTATTACACAAACGCTGTCACAGTCCCAACAGTCCTTCTTATCTTTTATGACACACATGAATATTATTTCTTGTTTGTCATCGCCCTCAGTAAATTTCTTACTTTTACACCGTAATCCTTACATTTCTTTTTCATTCCTCCTGACTACTAACAGAGACCGAATTCATAGAACCATAGTTACATTCATAACTCCCATACGATCATCATTACTGGTTGAACAACAACATTGCTCCTGGGGCCAGAAAAGGACTACGGACAAAAGACCTCAGAGACTACAGTGTACTCTGAAACACAGAGAAACTTACTGTAATCCACGCTGTTTAACCTAGAGTGACAAGAGTTTGAATATAACAGACATTTATTTATATGTGAAAGTCCTGCACTATATTTAAGGCTTGCATGAATGGATTATAGAAGAAAGACTCTATGGTTTCTTTGGGTTGAAGTTTAAACAGAAGACCTGAGTGAACAGTGTGTTATGAATAAAGTGTTTAGTGGGGTCAGGCTGCTTGTGCCTAATAGTGAAGCCCCACAGAAGAATGCACATGGGTGGACGTAAAAGAAAAAAAAAAAAAGCAAGAACCCAAAAACGAGGGGGTGGGTGGTGGAGGTGGGGTCAGACTGAACTACCTGTCTACTGAATAAACAGGAGACTGAGGGGGTGAGAAAGGGAGAGAAACACAATGAGAACACAAGAACCAGGGGGGAGATAGGAAACAGAAACCATCCAGGGGTGAGAGCAAGCATGTGAGAAAAAGAGATGGGGCTGGTGTGTAGGTGTGTGAGAGAGGGAGAAATAAATGGGGGGTGCAGGGATGAGGAGGAGGAGGAGGAGGCGGAGGCGGAGGAAGGGGCAATGACTACCTGTCTGGAGAATCAGTGTTCCCCTCCGACCTGTAACGTTACTCCCTCTGCATTGTTCAGTGACGGACAGAACAAGACACAGTCAAGAACAGCCAGCCAAGCCGAGGGATCAAATTATTCTCAGGGAGGAAAGATTTACCCTGAACACCACCACCCCTGCACCAACACCCACATCCACACCACACACCATCCAGCGCACCCTCATCTCCCCACACACTCTTTTCTTTTTCATTCCTCTCTCTCTCCCTCTCTTTCTCAATCCCCCTTTCTGCCTCTGTGAAACAGAATGATCCCCAAACCATTCCTGCTTAATCTCAAAAACCAATGCACGCACTTCGCCTGCACCTACACACACACACACACACACACACACAAATGTGCATGGGCAAACAGAAAAACACATACCAGCACACTCTTACATGCACTCTCAAACATGCCCGCTCACAACTCTGCATCTGCACACGCACGCACACACCCAGACACACCGAGGGGTGAGAACAGAGGCCACAAAGTTGAGGAGAAGCAGGTCTGTGTGTGAGCGGCAACAGGGAGGTCTGTTCTAATCCAGGGCGACCAGAAAGAGGAGGAGGAGGAGAGCAGGAGGGCAAGCATTCAGAAAGAAAGAAAAAACATCACACCGTATGTGACAATAATGCTAGGCAATCTTGTTGTAGGTGCTAATAAAGGGAGGAGAAGATTGATTGATTCAAACACAGAAATTAAGTAGCTACAGGTTGTGTGTCCACAGCGAGCTGTCTCATTTGATTCTCCTGAGCGTATCCACTGGACATTTGAACCACGGGAGTTTTATTCATTTTACTTCTATGCTGCGACAAGTAATTTCAGAGTACGGCATTCTTCTTGCAAAGAATAACGATCGGTGGTTGTTCCTATATAGTCTATCAAATTGCCCTCAGCTTAGAGGAGTGCTCAAGAGGAACAGAGCTAAGGTGAAAACCAAACAAACTGCTCACTCAGAGGTGTTGAACTACAGAGGTCAAATTGGGACAAAACTCTCATAATCTGCAAAGACCTCAATTTAATGAAGCTTGACAGGTAATATGAATCTTAATTCTGATCCTAAGTTCTTTAATAGTTGTCATTTGGACAATATAACCAGACCCTACCTCCCAGTGCAGGATTAATTTATCTGTTCTTACATTTCTCTGGGTATATCCAAACAAGTACCCAGAAATAATCAGAAACCACTTGAATAAAAGCCGCAAGTTTATTAACCATAGTCAAAAATTATGTGTTTTTTTCCCCCTCTAGGAAAATAGTCCTGTATTGGCATGACAAACAGTGACCGCTACAGCCACTCAGGAAATGACTCAGGAAATTCAGAAAAAGTCTAGCCTAGACTCAGGAGTTTCCAGTCTTAAATGGGGTCAGTAAAGTTTTCCAAACGTTTCCTAAAATGCCAGAGTAGCAGCTGCTAAGCATAAACATAGTAAAGTTGCGCATTTTAAAAAGCAAAATGTGCATTCTTAGTGTAAATGAGGTTTCTGCTTAGGCAGAGGTAATGTCTTGCATAATCTGGTCAACAAAAACAATCAATAAATCCCAGAAACAATGATGAAGGAGAAAAAAAAAAAGGCTTGTTGCAACTCTGTGAGATGACCTACGTAACCTCAGGAATTAGCAGACACGCAGCCAAAACTGCTGGCAGACAGAATAAACTGTGTAATGTGTGACTTAAACATCCCCCCACTTTAAAGGGCTAAGAGGCAGTTGCTATTTGCAGGACCTTTCACTGCGGGCAGTAGGTAAGCCTATATGATGTGTTTGCATTGCTGACATTCTTACCTGCTTCCCGGACATTTTACCCCCAAGGCTCTCCGTTAGGACGAACAAATGGTTTTTGCAGTGATGATCATGAAGGTCAGCTGCTTAAGGCTGGTAAGAAGTGGAGTATTATATTTAATCATTAAATAAAATAAGGAATTGTAATAGAAATTACATAAACCCTTGACTTAAAAAAGATAGTTGAAGTACATATTTAACTGTGCTGATATAAATACAAATTTGAAGTCAGAGTAATTATTAAATTAAATTCATGGGCAAAATAAAATAAAATAAAATAAATCTTTAAAAAAATCTTTATTAGACCGATAACTAGACTGAATCTATTAAACGGTGAGCCAAATGTAGATGGCAACGCAAATAAAAACACAGTTAACATACCAATATCACATCAAAGGCCAAAATCTCATATTTCACCCTGGGTTCCTGCATCACGGTTTGCTTCGCAACACCTGGACCGTGGCAGGGTTGGCGATGATGATCACGCTTCTTCTTAAACCGATCTGAAAGTTCAAAGATACACACTATAATTCCAGCCCGCTCTGCCAACTTCAAGGAGACAGTATGACAGTCGCTCAGTGTGGGTACTTTGTTCCGACATCATGCAAGTCTCAACGTATTTCACACGGAAACATGGCAAACTTTCACCCTCAATTGCATCTGAGCGGCTTCTTGTCCATCACTTCTGCCGCCAGAGGTTTCATCGTGCTGCAGTAACCAGAAGGCATGACATGTTGGCATGCAGCAGAACGCTTGGGTTTCAACTGGCTGGATTCCACCTTTGCAATCGACTACTGATTGAACTGTGTGCCTGGGATTTCCTGACCAGACATGTTTCTTTGTATGTGAGAACAATCGTGGAAGTGTTTACTTAAGACGAACTGTGTGTGTGTGTGCTACTGTGGATGGTGTGCCTCAATAGCAGGCTCATCCCAGCACAGGCGAGGACAGGCGAAGGACAGGCAAGACGCTTTTGAGAGCTTCTGTCCCAGTGATCAATCAATACTCATCATATGTCTGCTACCAGCAGACTGCAGCAATAGAGCAGCCTGGCTATCCATGGTGGTTATGGTCAAAACTGGTCAAGCAGATCTGATTATTCTGATCAGCTTTATTAATAACATACTGAACACAATGAACAAATGCCACAAAGCTTGTCGTCAGCATGTGATAGCTTGGTGACTCCCTCACCACACAGCTTTCTCGCGTTGAAGTTGCTTCACACTCTGACTGGAAATGGGCCGAGGGTTGAACTTGGCTCTTCTTCACGTTCTTTACACAATAATGTCTGAGCAAAGCTATGAGTGTATTTCAAGGAAGACTTTCCAGAAATGTGTGCCGTAATCCCCATATTTGAATGATTATCATGTCTTATCCCATCGGTGAAAAACAGATAACTTCTGCACCTTTTCATTAGATTTGTGTCACTTGTGGTCATTTGAACTTTCACCATGCTTCTCCAATTTAATTATTACAAGTGCATTTTAACCATGAAATGTGCCTTTGATTGGAGTGTCAAATAAAGACATTACAGGGTTTCCACAGACATAAGGCCATGAAAGAAACTGGACACTTCAGACAGAGGTATATAATCTGAGGGCATATAATCATGGCACAGGTAAGAAAAACAATATCTTGTTCAGCGGCAGACAAAGGACAGACACGGAGACAGACTGATTGCTCCGCTGACCAGCAAATAGATTAGAGGCTCAGTTCTTGAGCAACAGACCAAAGATAAACAAGATAGGTGGGCCGGGTGGGACGGGAAGGGTACTACCCCAGAGGTGAGTGACACAGCTCAGCCAGTTGTATCCTATGATTAGGCCTTTGTGTCCAGGCGTTCTTGGCCATAATCAAAAGACTAAGACGGGGCTACTAGTTAGAAATGATGGCTAAGAAAGGGGTGGAACGGGGTCAGTGGGTGGGCCAGACGAGGTCTTTGTACTGCCCTTTCCTCACCCCCACTAATTAGTTGACATTGAGGGTGGAGGGAGCAGAGGAGGCCGGAGGAGGGTGAGCACAGAGGAGTAGGGGGGAGGAGGGGAAACAGGAGAAGTGAGGAGAGCGGGTGGACGAAGAGGTGGAGAAGGTGATCGTCCTGTAAGATCTCAGGCAACAGATGGAGAGCAATGAGGGAGGGAGTCGATCACACGGCAGTTGAAGGGAGTAGATGGGGGGGGGGCTGTTACTGTTACAGCACATTTGACACTGGAACACAATGCGTGATGGAAACTGACACACCGTCACACACATTTCAACATAACTAAACAAATGCTTAGTCAAGCTGTGATATGTGCCCTTAGGCGTTGCATTCAGCTGCACCAGAGCCCTGCTGTTTAATTCACATGTCTGTGAATTATAAATGTACTTGCTTGTTAAAGGGAATGCAGTGAAAAGCAACTGCATTGTTTTAAAGACAAGGACTTATATGGCACTGAAGAAGACATATAATAAGTAAATAGCACAAACTGTAAAGTAGGCCTCATGAGAAATTGTAGCCCATAGTTTAAATAATTGTAATATACATCAAACCATTTTCTGTCAATAGTCAGCATTTCTACAGTAAAATATTAAATGGCAGCATGAAAACAATGTAATATGTGGATTAGGTGGATTTTGTGTGATGAGATAAAAGAGAGGTGGTCTAAACATTCTCCAGGTACCAGAACCACTCCATAACTTCTGATTAAGTACAGTAATTAAGTATTTATCAGGTTAATATGTGAGTGCTGTGTTAATAGTTTAGTCTTATTTTATCTGAAACCCCAAACATTTCCCCCAACATCCTGACCATTTCACCTATTCGGGTCTTCACTTCACCCATTGATCCGTACATGCTTGACCAGAGCTTTTTATACTTTAGTTATAAAGTTATGTAGTGTCGTCTTATTTGGCGGAATAAACGTGTACGGGTAGAAGAAATGTGAGCCAAAGAAAAACTGCATGATCTTTCAGTTGGTGTAACTTTGTCTGAAATAAGCAATATCTATCTATTTTATTAAAAATATAGTTTTGTTTTTTGATGATCTGTTTAATGCATTTTAATATTGTATTTAAGGATTTAGAGAGGTGTTAAGAAATGTATCATGTGCTCTCATGCTGCCGACCAAACCGTTCAGATAAGAAAAGACATATTCTGGTAAACTTCAGCCATTTACAGATCATCATGCTGGTCCAGATGCTGTGCAGCATTAAGGGAATGCTGCTTCTGAGGAGCTGGTCTTTCCTGTGGAGCCCCCAACAGGGTAACTGGCAGAGGAGGAAATCTCATTTCCCAGTGGCAATTTTTACAATGAATGGTCAAGATAAGGCTGTTCCTGGTGGGGCACCAGGAGCGTTGACTGATGCTAGCTGGCGGGCATGCTGGTACTGATAACGGACCTCACATCTCAGAAAACATTACAACATATTCTCAAATAGGAACTATCCTGAACAATCTTATTTGCTTTAAAATCAACTGGAGATGTCAAGTTAAAACAATTGAGATCTCACATAAAAATAAATAAATAATCAAATTAACTGTTAATTTGATTATGAGTTTATGAATTTGATAAACTGAGTTTTCTCCTTCACTTGATCCAAGAGCAAGAAGTCAATAAAGAAGCATACATATTTTTTAACACTTTTCCACTTACTGATTCTTAGTATATTAACCAAGAACTTGCAAGTCAACACTTTCTGTCAACACAAGTCTTGACTCATTAAGCCTTTAAGTCCTGTAATAATGAACAATACTGCAGATATCCTGTGCAAGGGGAGCTGAGCTGCCAGGGTAATCTGGCCTGTGTGTGGAAAGTCAACAAACTGGATGACGACATAAGAGATCCGAATGACACGCAACTCCTGAAAAATTTACATTTTGTCTTTATTCCCTTCCTTTCAATGATTTGTATTCACATTTATTCAAAGTAGGATCTATATGTGAAGAACAACAAGCTATTTTTAACACCGTGTGTGTGTCTGGGGCTCAATTTCAAAATCTGCTCAACAGTAACTTAAGGCTATTTCAGAGCCGGGTACACACATGCTTGGCAGGTTGCTCACATGCAAGGCATACTGGTAGTTTCTGGCACTGCAGCTAAAAAAACGACACTTTCTCTGCCAACATAACAAACACACGCACAGAAATGTATGGCTTTAATAGTTTACAATTACTATCATTTACTATTGTGCTGCCACAAATATTCCTGGCATGATTCATTCACACCATTGGAATTAAAAGAATCAGCAGTGCTGTGGGGGACAAATCAAACGCTAATTATCCATTAAACCACCAACACAACAACAATCAAACCATTTAGTGGCCGCAACGCCTCAACACAGGCACCTCTTAGCTTCAGAAGGGAGGCATGGCAATGTTCAGCAACGATTAAATCAGCTTCCAAACACCATCCCAGTGGACAAAACTGCCCCCAGCAGCTCCCTGCATCCCGTAAACACTGTCCATCTTGGCTACCTTTTATTTGAAAGGTGTGACAAACAATGGTAGCCCAGCATTGTAAACATGTGAGCTCATGACTGGTTCAAGTTGCACAACAGCAGAATTTGTCCTGAATATTTTAGCAGAGTGGAACCCAAATGCACTTTGACACAAAATAAACCATTACCGGTCACAGAGGGAGCTGCACTGGGAGGTCATGGGCTTTCAAGCTAGTAGACGGGTAAAAGCAGGGGAGGGTCAGAGACAGAAGGGGCATTGGTAGGGTGGGAGCTGGATAAGAACTGATGCTATATTCTCTACTTCCATTGCTCTTAAGTAGAAATGGAGCACAAGATCAGATAATCCAGGAAAAACAAACTGAAGTTAGCGTAGCTCTAATATTGGATTGATATAATTGAAATCATAGAAAATGTGTATCAAAAAAATGTTATGCTCTGAAGTTACATTTTAAAAGGTCTGGAAAAAAAAGCTCATGTCTGGAAATATAATTTTCCGTTTCTGCAACACTGATTTTGCAGTGTTTCTCCTACACAGGACAGTGTCAGGCGTGTCACTGTTCTTCCAGTTTGTCTTGAACATTGGGAATATTCGAAACAGCGTTCTGAAAGCTGATACGATGTAAAAAACACATTCTGAAATCTTGAAACTTGTACGGTGAAAAGGTGAAACTTTATTTAGAAGCTGGACTGTTGCACTGCTATGTTGCACGCGCTCGAACACACACACAGACACACACACGCACACACTTTCTTGAATAGGTACATGTTTGAGGGCTCTCACACACAAAATCCTACCTACATTGATTGTGGGGACCTACACATTCCTATTAAGACACACTTGGAGGACTTACACACACACACACACAAAATCAAACATATTCATACCTATGTTAAACCAGGGGACTGTATGATCATCTAATTCCTACTAACAAACATTCTGAGGACTTGCACTTATTGTAGCAGACACATTTGGGGGGCTTACATACATGGGACTCACAATAATTCCAGTAACATCATTCTAGATGATTCTAGACAGGAGATGAAAACACACACACACACACACACACACACACACACACAAAATCTGCTCACTTACATTCTGGAGACTTACACACATAACGTAAATTCTGGGTCTTAAACAATATACACACACACACACACACACACACACATTCGTACTCATTTGGGGCGCTTAATATACATTTTGGGGAATCCTACAACCACACACACACACACACACAATTCCGACTTAGGTAACATGATGGGGACTAAGTTACAAGCTGCTATATTTGAGCTGGTTGTACCGAGTACATTTCTGGGACTTTGCCACAAATTCCTACATTGCACATTCACATTGCACACAAACACACATTCCCACCCTGGTCCATTTTAGGGACTCACACCCACATGTGTAAGTGTGTCTGCCCACTGGGTGTCCACTCTACAGGAGCCAGGATTCTGCGGCAGCTTATAGATAATTAAAAAGTCAAATTCAATGCAAAGTAAAAAGAAAGTTTGACACAATTTACACCCTGTTTAAGTGAATCTCAATAATGAATATTTTAAATACATATTTTACTTACTTTTCAGCAAAATTAACTTCATTTCAATTAATTTTAATCTATATGCCAATGAGATCATCTATATGTCAATTTAAATACTGTAAATCACTGCTGTGCTATTCTATTGTTGAGTCTATACAAAAGAAGGAACACTATTGTTGGTGTCTGTAACAGTGACAGCAGCCAGTTTATTGACTGGAGTTGATATGTGATCTGAGTGTTCTGCAGGGCAACGCTTTGACCTTTAACCCCACAGCCCTTAGGCATGGCCCTTTTGCCCATTGGCAGATGTGACTTACTGGAGCAGACTTTTCTGCACTGTGACAGCTTGTTAGCCCCACAACCCCACAGCACCAGCCCCACCCCTCCCTGCACACACACTCGCTGTCTCAAACACACAGACTCTGCCTCCTGTGGCTGTGCTCCTGTTGCAGGCCCTCCTCTTCACTCCACCCCCCACAGTCTCAGTCCCCAGGGAGATTCAGTAAGTCCCCAGTTCCTCAGCCACGACCAATGATTGGCACCATCAAACACCTATCCACTCCGCCCCTCTACATAGATGATAGGTCTATATCTCTTTTAGCAGGATGAGAGACAGTGGAAAATGTCATCTATCTTGTCTGACCTTACCAACTGAGTACAAGGGATGTGAACAGAAGTAATACGTTTTAGGTGCCACTGACTGCACATCCTGTTACTGTGCACTAGCCCCGCTGCCTTTTTCTCTTATTTCATTCACTGTCTTTTGGTTTAAATTTCTGTATGAGACTTCCTGTATTTCTTGTCACAATTTGTTTCGGGTATTTTTGTGTTGTACAAGCTGGCAAGTATGACTCTTTAATGGCATAACTATATCATGGATGGCTCTCCAGTCAACATTAAAACATCTGTGTTGTGCTGAACTACGAGTCCGTGAGAAATAAGGGAAAATATTTTATCCATTTCAAAAATGTGTGCTAAACAATGTATTTGTCATTCCAGATACCAGATCTTTCTCCCATCAGTGCAGCTCTGCCTCTGCAAGCCATACAGTATTCCCCGCCATATCTTGTACTGCACCGCTGTGGCTAAGTGGAAGGAAAACAGTCAGTGCTTGCCAGAAAGAGGTGTCACTTGTTCTCAGTATTAGCAGTGGAGTAGATAAGAAAACAGATGGGACAGGGGAGGTCAGAGGGCCATGCTACGGCTGACAGGTTTGTTTATTTGGCCTGTCTCTGATATCCTGCTTTCCCCCTCCATGCCCCGCGCTGACTCTGCCTAGAGCCTGACCTGGAAGTGACCATGCAGAGATGGATCAAGGCCACTTTTCACCAAGCGAGTCAACACTAACCGCCCCACTCACCACTCAGGCCAACTCAAAACACATGGGGCAAGTGTGGGCTTATTACCCTTTCTCTGACAAGAATAACAATGGACTAATTTGTACTTGCATAGCTGAGCCGAGTTTAGATACTGTCGGGGAAATTTCAACCAAAGCAAATATGGCTGACACCAACAGCAAATATACAATGAAAATGATGGAGACGGGCTGACAAAATCTCCAGACATGTCAAAATGTAACCGTTAAATGAATTTACATCATCAAAGTTGTTTATTCATGGCTAGAACAGAAACGTTTCAAAAGAATATCTCACTATTCAGCAACCCCTCTTTCTGTACCAGCCTGTGTGGGGTCTGAAGTCCTTATGACTGAGGTAGGCCAGAGCTGATAACCCCGCCTGGGCACCAGCAGATAAGACTGTTCACTGAGATCCCACTAACACCAAGCTGAAGAGGCTCTGTAGGCGAATGGAAGATAACCTGGATCCAGCAGATCCCAGGACATTCTCTCGGTTGACGTGACTCATTTCCTTTACTGACAGATGGCAAAAAACAGATGGTGGAAGTTGGGAAAACTAAACTTATCTCAGCGGAGAATCTTATTCGTGATCATAATACTTTTTTTTCCTCATAAAAGTTTTAAATAGAATCAGATAAACTGCTTTGGTGATTTAAGTTATATTGCTAGTTCTATGGCTGGTCCATTCAGAGAATTGTGCTGTAATTTCAGTTCCTTGCATTCATTCTCCAATCTTAAATAGTCCGGGGGAGTAATCAGAAGTTATAACTCCACTGTGGTCGATGCAAGCTGGAAATCGCTACATCATCAGCATTACTTTAATGTGTGCAGCATGCAGTTAAACAAGGGGCAGGGAATCTGATTTGGTGGTGTATACATTTTTTCATGTGATATGTTGCATCACAACCCCTTTTTTTTTTTCGCAATAACACAGTGAAAGCTACTGTAGCAAATCCATTAGCAAATCATTTGCTGTTCTGCAGCTATCTACCTCAGACCCGTCAATGAAGTTTCATACTGGCATACAACAACTGCTGCGTAAACACTTATCATTAATTATATAGTTAAACAAGAAAACGGGAAAAAGTAGAGCACACAGTGGTGTGTTCTTCTCAAAATAGAAACTTTTTCAATAGAAATCCTTTTTCTCTGACTTCACATTGTTAATGTGCACTTGAATGGTCCTAAGACAAATGAAATGGCACAGACAGTTTTATAAGAGGGCCAGAGCACTGAGCCTTTACCAACACTTCTTCAAATATCTTATATTGGATGGGATGTAATCCCTCTAGTTCTAAACAGACGAGGGGAAACCAAAAACAAAGCAGCGTTAAAAACAACCAAAACATCTGCAGGGCAGCCACGCTGAATGAGAAGGGATATCAGGCACACCCGGAATCAGCCAAACAGATGGTTCATCTCCACCATCACTCTCACACACATATCCTGCTCAGACACAAACGTCAGGGCAGAAGTGAGAAGCGGAGCCTGGGAGCGTCATGCAGCAGACCAACACACCGCCCAGGAAGAGGAGGCTGTGCGTCTTGGAAGTTGTATCTCAAACATAAGGAGGGTATCGCACAAAATGCATAAAAGTTGTTTCACGTTCATCAGCTGTGTTCAACATTAACATGAACCAACTCTAACACATGACCATAGACACAGTAAGACGCTACTCTGCACACATTGCTTCCACATGTATACTTGAAGGTTTAAATAAACATTTTGGTCCGGCACAAATCTACAGTCTCCATACTCACTGTGACTCAATGTACAGTGTGTAAATAAATCTTCTAACAAACAAACAGGCAGGCATGTGACGTTCAGCAATGAAAATGTGTGCAAATAAGGAGGAGATACAAAGGAAACGGGCCGTGTGCCTGCGCATGAATATCAGAATTTCTACTTCTCTCTCCGTGGGACATACTCAGCATGAAGCAGACCTGTTCAGACAGCGAGAGCTGACTCCTGTTTAGACTCGGCCGGCGCCAGCCGTCCCCTCACTTCGCCCCAGCAGTGACAGGTGAGAGCCTTCAGCTGACTATCATCACACTCACCACTGACAACACCACGACACACCACAGTCAATCCATCATTCCTGTCATACAACAAACTTGTATTTCCAATGTGGTGTTAAGGAATTACGAAGGAACGGTTTTGCAGATTTTTTTTTCTGATTTAGAAATTCCATGTGCTTAACTTTATGAGATCAGACACGCACAACTTTTAAACAAAAAAGAAACAAAAAACCAACATGAAAAAAATGTAGAGCTAAGAAGAAAACATATTTAAGAGGAAAACATGTTTAACCTCTGTGAAGTTTACAAATGCTTAAGAGAAAAAGAGCATGTCTCTCATGAATACACTTTCCAAAAATGTAAGAAGCTAGACTTATATAAAAATAACTTTTAAGATTTAAAAGACGGCCTTGTTATAAATTACAAATGTGTTTACAGTAGTCTCACAATCCTAAGACAAGACTGTGACAAGTCAGATCACACAATGGTGACACAAAATAGGATAAAAATTAAATGAATAAGTGGCTAAGTAGTCTCAAGCAGGCAGCATGGCAACAACAAAGAAAAAAAATAGTTTCTGCGATGATAATCCTAAATCATGTGCACACTTTAATATTACTGTGTGTACTGTAAATGGTGTATGAGTTCAGTATTCTTCAGTAACACGTCAAATCAGCTCAGTCAGCTACAGTATCTCACATACATATATAGATATATATATCTATATATATATATATGTTTGACACAAGCTGAGAAAAGTGAAGATTTATCTCCCTAATAACTACGTTGTAGAGGAGGAGGGGACAAATTAATAATTATATTAACAAATGCAAAGAAGTGTTGCAAAATTTAATAATACATGTATCAAACAGTCTGATTGTAAAAATGAATTCTTAATTAACAATTAGACCATTACACATACACCATTAGTGTATTGGTGTATTTAGCTTTGATTCAATCCTCTTTTGAATTCAGTAAGGCAACAACTGAATTAGTGGAAATAAAAAATAATTTTCAGCTTTTCAGTATTAGAAGAGATCTATTTAACCTTCTAAAAACAACCTGCATTTTAAACCAAACTTTTAGGCTTCAGTGAGTGTGAACTGTACAGTTTACCCTTTTATAAAGGGGAATAGTACAGTATTCCTCCACGGCAGCTTTACTGTTCTCAAGGTTAAATGAGGACCAATCGCAAGGCAATATATTATAGCTACACTGGACCCAGTTAAATGGCTGGTGGTTATAAATATTAGTAATCAGCGGTGGTAAATTCGTGACTTCAAAGCTGAACTAATAATGAATTAATCAAAACTGTCCCTGCCTTCACCCCGTTGTGGGATTGATGCAGGCAACCCTTGACACAAGAAGAGATCACTGAGGAATTTAGTTTTTAAGGCTGCATAGCAGCCACTGTCAGTAGACATATATCTGTTTCAAAGGCATTGTTAGTGCATACATTCTCTACATTACATTTCCCATATGGATTGGCACTGTCATAAAGCGACATGGTTTGTTATAATGTGGAAATTAATATATGCAGGGCCATAAAAACAACCTCCATGTAAAATGTAATTTGGCCATCATAGGAAGGATGATAAAACGGGCCGTTTGTTATCATGGACGGTGGAAAAACATCATGTCATGTGTAATTTCATTTGTTTTAATAATGAAGACATATCGGGCACACAAATGGAGGGTGAAGAGTGAACATTCATAGATGCCCAAACAAAGCCTGTCCATACTTAATGATAAAAACGACACATGAGACAAAGACAGAGCAATATTTCAGCTGCCAGTGAAAAAGTGCTAACAATATGCCCATGGACACAGTTGCAGGTTACCTGACATTTTAAGGGCTAATCCACCCTCACCTACGGTATACAACAGACTGTCGTTCCAACTCCCTGCTGTGCAATGCTCTTTCAATGTGCTGCACACACACACAAACACACACACAATATCTGGATGTGGCACATGCACAAACATGACACAAACACACAAGACTTGCACACACAAAATAAAAACACACAAACACACACACACACGGAAATGTCCACTGTGACCCACCTCCCTCTCTCCTTCCATTCCCCATTTACAGCCTCTAAAAGCCTTTTCCATTTAACAGTGGGCCTGGGGCTGTGAGTGACAGGGAACAGAATGGACCTTATGTTGTCACTTTCGCAGCACTGTGGCCTGGAGGGAGGCCTGGCATAGCAGTCTGCTCCTGGTGGCAGAGTGGGTGGGAAAGACTGGGGCGGAGAAGAGGGGGCTGGGTTGGGGGCCGGGGTTGGACAGTCCACTTCAGGCCTGCAAGGGCAGAAACACAAACTTAGCGAGCTTCTATTGTACTTACAAAGTGTAGCCTGGAGGGAGGCATGGCACAGCCTTCTGTCCTTTTTGTATTCCACATGAATGGAAGCGAACAGAGATCTGCCTCATTTGATTGACATTTGATCACAGATAAGTTGAAGTTAATAGAAAATCCAATGAGTAGAATAGTGACCAAAGGTTGTTTTATTGATTATTGGGTTCGGTGCGACCTCATTCAGTAAATATGCTCTATAATAAAAGCTCTTACACCGATTTGTACTGCTGGATAGTCTGACAAGAACTTCTTGAGCTCGCATCCTAGAATGCTCATTAGTGAAAGCTGTCACTACTTGTAGATCCAGATTAGTGTTGACATTCCTGGGAAGGTGCACATGAGGCAATGTTGTATACCACTGCGTTGGCTACAGGGCTACACCACACCTACAGTGTAGAACTAATTCAGAAGCCTGTAGAGACACAGGCAGTGATTACAGGAAAGGGATGCAGCAGGCGTGTGCGATGGTCAAATTCAGCACAGCAAACAGTCATGCATCAAAACAACTTTAGTATGACTCCAGACTCACCAGCTATGCTTGTCCTTGATGTATTATGGTCATATGAGTTATTGGCAATTGTTAAGGCCGTTACAGTCCAGAAATATATTTAAATACACAGCCTGGCATGGAAGATCAATGAGAAAAGGCATCTCAGAGAGATAGCGGTCCATTGTACGGCGCCCATGTGTGACGGCCTTCACGTATTAAAATAATATGAATCACTCATTTAGGGTTTGGTTACTGACGTCTTCCTCTGTGGGCTCAACATGGGTCCAACATTGGCTCAGCATTCAGGTATGCAGCGAGAAAAGCGACGTGCGACGTTGACCGATGACTAGGTGTTGACAGTGAGTGACAGGTAGACTACCTGTTTCACAGTTCACTTGGAGATTCATTAAGCATTTTGGACAGGCTCCTTTGGAAAGGCCTCGTTCTGGTGTAACCCGATCTCCAGCTTGAGGGATACTGTAATGTTTTTACATGAATTGCCCCAAACTATGGGTGAACGCTCTGCCACAGGCCAGGGGAGCGAGGAAATAGCGGGGAGGAGACGAAAAGGAAGGGGGCTGAATGTGTTTATATAGCACAAGCCTGACAACCCTCTATCCTTATCTCTCTTCTTCTCTAATAACAAATAGCTCAACCTGCAACTCACTTTCTATTCAAACCAGGTTCTCAACTTTTTTTTTTTTTTTATGTCTCCCCTTCGTCCCCATGTTGTGACAGGCATCTAAATTGATTAAGCCGTGCCCCAGGATCTGACACTACAGCGTGTTGCCTTCTATTTGTTGATTACTATTGATTTTCTTTGATACTTCATTTAAAAATCAATAGTCAGAGCAGGAGAAAAATAGGCACAGTTTACACATACTTTAACATACTATTGTGCAACAGAGAAGGCCGCAGTTTTGGCAGTAGCCGTGACGGCAGCAGCCAATTACGAGGAAAGCTCTTAACAGGTGAAAGAGAGAGGCCCCGGATCGATTCTAAGCTTTCTTCTCCAATCACAGAAAGTGGCCATAAATTAAAGCGCATCTGTTTTGTTCTGAGGACAGACATGAAGCATGGCGGCAACTTTTTTATTTTTTTATTTATTTCGTGGTATCCTCTCGTCTTTATGCAACCCCCCACTTTCGAAATAGCTGCTCTATCCTCCATCATTACTTGACAGACAGAAAGGACAAGTGTCAAATAACAGGCAAACAGTGTGCCTACAGCATGATATATCAGTGAAATTTGACCTGTCCCTCCACATTTGAATTTACAATGGGAGCGTAAAGTAATTTACAGTAAGTTATGTTATTCCACTCTACAGTTCAGCCACTCTAGCTGTATTACTTCAGAGCCATTACTGCATGTATGAGGTTTCTCCGTGTTTTCCGTAAAACAAGAGTAACAAACTGTATGTCTTCACTTAAATTCAGGATTATGTTCTAGGATTGTAGTTTCCATCACTAGTAACAATAATTGCAGTGTTTGTCATAGCATGGAACATTTCAGCAAAAAAATAATCGCGTGCAATAAAAAACAACGGTCTCCTGCATTTGACTGCTGTCTACACACACACACACACACATATACACACACAAAAACAAAGCTGACCAATACTAATGCAAAGAAAAGCCCAGCTTATTTATTTATTTTGTATGTTTGTATAAGTCGTACTAAGATTTAGTCCTTGAGCTCATGATCACTGACAAAATCTGCAGACCCACTCATTGATTATTGATTCAGTCCATCTGGTCATCTAAGTACACAAGATTTCTCTAAGATGCCCTTAGAGCATGTAAGGATTACTTTTATTACCTCATTAAAGTTGCCACATCTCTTTCAAAAACCTTTTTCACTATAGTCTTTCCAGATTAACTGATAATGGTTTCAGACATTTAACTGTGTTTTATTGGAAAACAGTTTTTTTATTTTTTTATTTGTTCGTTTTAGTATCACTTAAACTCATATATGTTTTTTTGTTTTATATTGAGATGACTACTTAAATTATGAGTAGGTTGTCAACCAACTGTTTATAACTGTGGGTCTGTGGGTAAATTCAGATAAAATAAAATGACTATTAAATGCTTTCAGAAGCTCAGTGTTGATACTGTGCAGTTCTTTCTATTATGCGTTTGTATTCTTTACTCTGTTATTCTCTCCGTCTATCATTAAGTGTCCATCATTTGTTCCTCGGCTGCACTAATCCTTTTCTTTCATTTCTCTCTCCTACTCACCTATTCTTCCCTCTCTACCCTCGTGTCACCCCTTTCCCAAACTCAAGCATGCAGAACAGAGCAGGCAGGTCTTCTCTAGCAGACCAGAACGCTCTGTTCTCAGAGTTCTCACCTTTCACCCGGGGTGAACGTGAGGCGGCATCACTCGGCCCCCCAAGCCCCGCGGAGACCAGAACACAACAGCAACCTGAAGGCTGTATGGAGAATCACGCTGAAAGGCCTGGGCTTGTAAAAAAAAAGAAGGCAGAACAAACAAGTGCCCGACATCATAGAAAAGACGTAGAGGTGAAATGGAGACATCCAAAGCTGGTACGAGGTTGTCGACTTAGGGCCTCTCATTCAGGCACCGTTTGTCTATACATGATGTACAGATCCCTCCTGGGTGAGATGTGGGGACAACCTGTCACTACAAATGTTTCATATGTACTGTGTGTGCAAGAAGGTTCAGGCATGTGTGTGCTGTATGACACCTGCAGTATATGATAATTCAGCAATTGGCCTGCAAAAAATTCTCTCTGTACAATCCTAGAAAGTTTCCGAGTAATCAAAAGGTCAAATTACAGCACCCTAAGCTCCGTCTGCACATAAAATGATTTGCTCACCGTTTTCTAACTGTCATGTCAATTTCTCACCTTAAACGTTCCCGAGTGAGATCCTGGAAGAAAGCCCGGAGTTTCCAACAAAGGTTTAGTGGGGGAGTTTTGTTCTGGTGTTGCTCCAATCTCTATTCATCATGCCTGACGAAGATCTGCTGGACCTGTGGAGTTGATGTTGTTTACAACAAAAGGACTATCCAATTTCATGGAAAGGAATTTTTTTCTCCTGTATCAGTGGAAACATGCCCCATAATGAAATCTAAATGGTGTGTTAGCAGATTCAATTCTTCTCAGAAGTCTGGACCCAGCCAGGCTACCTAGGTAGAGCAAGCAGAAAGTAAAAATATTACCAGTGTATAGCCAGTGCTAGCTTTCTTTTTGAAAAGAAAATACTGTCGACTCTGACGCTGCTCCATCTAGTTTCACCTCAGACACACTATCAGGTGATACATTTGATGGTAAGAACCTCAGTCATGGACAGTGTTTCTGTGTAGTAAATGTTTGTGAATCAGACCTACCTGATTGAATTGGTTGTCACTACAAAAGGCCTGTTCAGATCGCAAGTGACCATTCAGGGCGGGTGTCCACACCTAGCATTAGCATGCGTCTTCAGCCAGCTTACCGCATCCAATGTCAGTTTTGCTCCATGTATGCAAATAAACGTTATCTGGAACGCAGCAGAATATTTGTCTTCTCTAATGGCTCACTACCGCTGCTCCAGAATCAAGAACAGCACTTTTTTATGTGTGTCATAACTTGGGCACAGGCGTTAAGTGATGTCCTGTTTTTCGTGCCGGCCACTTGCGATCAGATTGGCCAGATCTGATCTTAATGCAAGGTCTGAGCAGGTCCAAAATTGACATCAGTTCAACACTCGAACACTTTTATGTGGCCTATCATTCATTCAACTCGCTGACTTTCATTAATATAGCATTTCATTTGTAATCTGCTTTGATATTAAGTAATAAATAATAATCTGAAATGGATTTTTAATGGTGGTCATTGTCTGTGACTGTCCCACTCAAAAACATGATACTGCAATCATGTACACCAACATATTTCATGATTTATTCTACTTTTAACTATAACTAACTGTTACGTGTTCAGATAACATATCTGTAGAACTTCTGTGCATGTGATTGTCTTGTTGTCTGGTGGGTTGTATACTGGTGTGAGTGTGCAAGTGCGTGCCAGCGGTAGCGACCTTGTCCCTGCCCCCTCCAGCAGGAGTGCCAGATGCTCAGTAATCTGTGTGAAAGGCGATCCACCACTTAATGGGATTGTTTCTGTTGCACCTTAAAGAAGAGGCAGCCAGCAGGGCCGAGCTGAGCAGTCATCCTCCATAACTGCTGTCCTGGGACCTCAGGTGGACACAGCGGGTGAAGAGACACCACACGAGTGTTGGGGAGGAAGGAGGGGTGGGCTTCACACCTCAGAATCATAAAGCAGTACTGATCTCCCCCTCCCTGCTGAGTGCATTGTCTTAAAACAGATGGCTGACATATTGACAGGGAGGAGAGGGATGATATGGCTGAAAAGTGTGAACATATGGAAGACTGATTAGTTAGACAAATATGTTTTGAAGCAAACAGGTGTTTTTAGGATCAAAGTTTGTCGTACTAATGTAATTTATCAGTAAATAGCACATAATGTCTAAGGCATTAGATGCATGTTGTTCACGTGGTTATTATCAAATCTGGGTTATCAGTTAAGCAAGAAACTATCCCAAAGGGGTCCTAGAAGTCCCTGAAATTAAAATAATTATGGTTATTTAAAAAAATTTGTTGGCTTGCTGTAATAAAATAAAATAAAATAAAATAAAATAAAATAAAAACTCCCAAATGAGTTGCAGGTCAAATATAGGATTTGAAGTAAAGATTCAGGTTTTGGCTTAAATTATTAGACATAAATGCATTACGGAAAAATATGAACTGGACAATAAATCAAAAACTGAAATGTATACAATTTATGTATACAATTTATGTTGTGACTGTGCTGTTCAAGGATTATAAGCAGACTGATTTTAATTCGGGAACCAGGGAAAGAGTTCTCCAGCTGCGTTCATCTGCACAAAGGTGGAAAAGGCTCTGATGACCTAATAAGATAGTATGGAACTACATACCGGACTACACGCGGCAATTTTTTTCAACATATGAATTGCTGCACTCTATTGTGGATAAAAGTTATTCTGTTCATGAATTTCAGTGATATAATCTGGGAAATAACTAAAATGTTGCGTTGGTTTTTGGTTCAGGTCAAGATCTCAGGTTTGGAACTATCAGGATAGTTTATTCAGGCTGAGATTCTGATTAATATATGGTGTGAGCAGCTTTTGTCTATAAAACAGTCTTGTCATATGCTGCAAAATAAATTTGAGATCAATTCATTGCCTCCCAGATGGTATGATGGGATCAATACAATAAGAAACTGAGTATCTAAAGTGCTTAAAGCTTTTGAACAGTACTGTGCATAATTCACAAAGGGCAATAGGTGGGTCCCAACAACAAATGTTTGCCCTGGGGCCTGTTCACATATTAATCTGGCCATAGTCAGTATCAACATAAAATATGTCCATTATATTGTTGAATATGGAATCTAATCTAAAAATAAGTTTTTAAATCATAAATTTCTAAACACATAATAGAGTCTATCTGGTTAGAACATAGGTAGAAGCTTCTAAAAATCTGTCTTCTTGTCGACACTGTAACCAAAGACACATGGCCTGGGACAGAGAGGTGAACAGCACACAAGAGACACACGCAAAGACTGGGACGAGCAAAGATACAGAGGAGAAAGACGGGAGCAAAGAACGACAGCATCGTTATCTGTCTGCAGTAACACGAGAACAAGTTTCCTTCCTTCCACCTATGGCAGCAGTAAAACTGTCCGTGTCATAACGCCCAGCGTGTCAAAATGATATGTTCAACCATCTCCTGCCTATTATGCGGGACAATAGTCGCCCTGGATGGATTTCCTCCCAGTGTGAAATGACAGATTCTCCTTCTTTCTTGCCGAGTGCCCACTCGGCTCACCGCTCCTCTTCAAAAGGCTGCGACTATGTGTCACCTGTGTAGAATGTAAAGACACGTTAGATAGAGTTTCACAGCACACCTCTATTCATGCTTATGATTGCTTTGTTTGGTGGAGAGATTTCTGTGTCCATAGGGGATGGAAAGGTGGGACCTTGGCTTTATAAATGAGCCGTTGCTTTGTCAACAGAGGACTGGGGTTATCTCAAGCAGCAGCTGAGAGATTGATGGAGTGAGATGGTTATCAGTGAGACCACAGCATGGTGATTGGGCCGTACTGTATGTATGAAAGGATAAAAGAATAAAGACCCGATTGGTACTGTCACCTTTAAAGAAAAAAACACACTCGACTGAATTAATCTGAACAAGAGCTGCAAAGACAAGTCCAGTAATATTTCCTCTAGAGAACTACAACTTTTTGGATAAGCCAACCATTTAAACATTATGTTTTCCAGCAAAAACACCAAGCCTTTCCTGGTTAAGTTATCACACGTGGGAGTTCCAGACATTAACTTTCACTGTTACTGTGAAACTGTTACTTTTCTGACATTTTACAGTTGCAGAGCCAGAAGAGACGACAATTCCTGGTAAGGTCAGCTGTTTATATCAGTTTCTGAACACCATATACTACATTTTGGGCATCTAGTGAGACTGCTTAAAAAAAATAAAGTAATTAGTTTGCTTATCCATTATTTTGTGTGTGTTCTGATGGAAATGTATAGCCTGGTGTAGACATGTTGATCACACCACGATCCTCATTAACTCTCATCAGTGAGTGCTCACACCACACCCATCTACCTTCATTTTGCTTTTTTAACTTTAGACCTATATAGTTGTCTGATTTGCCTTACACTTGTTTGCCGCTACTGCATTAACAAAGTTAGTCCTCAGACACAACACCTCACACACAATACCAGCAACACTATCACAGCTGTTAACAACAAGAGCCTGTTTTGTTGTTGGCAACAGATCAGAGTAACACCAGGGTGCAGGACATGAAATGTTGCACTTATTGACAGCAAATGTTTTGGGAAATTATCTAATGGTATTTTTTTGTTTAATAGATCAAGTGTAAGATATGAAATGAGGCAAGAGAGGAAGAAAAACGCAGCAAAGCTCCAAAGTGTCTTGACCCCCATAGCCCACATAACCCAGACTGTGAGCTTTGAATTACAGGCTGACTGTTTCATCTTTTTATTTACATTTGAAAGACAGCTTAACTTTTGAGTAAAGCGTGACTGAATTACAACAGATCAGCATTAGTCATTATAACGTCAATGATTTTATTGAATGTGTATCATGTTTCCTATATTTTCCAACCAGGCAAGTGCAGACCATTCCTCGATGTCTTTATGTCGAGCGAATGACAGGAAAAAGAATTTCTTAAACACATATACGAGTTTGCGATTTTAATATTTGAAACCATATTTGAACGTTATCTTTACTGAGATAAAAAAAAAGGAGAAGACAGGCACATGGTTGAATGAGTGAAGACCTAAGGGTCACAAGGGAGGGGTTTGGGGCCACAGATCAAGGGTCCCGTTCCTTCTTCAGCCTTTTCAATTAAGCCCCGGCACACTGGTAACAATTTATGAACATGACCTTCCAGCTCTCCAGCTCCAACATTCAGTCCTGGGAGCCAACCTCTCCCGCCCCCAGCTACATCAAACCGACTCTCAGTGCCCCTCTGAACCTCTGACCTGCAACACATACCGCATCTTGACAAGACAAACCTAATGTCACACATGCAAAAGCATATGTGCATTATGTATGTATTCATACAGGAGAAAATGCACTCACTGACACACTAGAGCAGGTCCCCTGTGTTCACTTTGAGGGGTCAGTGCTTATTCTTTAGCACAGGCTCAAAGGTGAGTAATAAAAAAATCCAATACAGTAAATGCATGGGGTCACCAGCATATCAATATATAATACAGAAAGAGGACAGATGACAACCCATAAGCCGATGGAAAGCGATTGAATTCTCTGTTTCTCCCTATCCCGCTATCTCTGGATGCATCAATCTACAGCTGTTGATAATTGAATTAACAAGGAGACGTGATTAACAAGTTCTTCAAAAAAGCTGGAATTGCCTGCAATCTGACGCCCGGAGACCTTGATGGGCTTCTTTGGGAGCGCTAACTATTTGTGACATCTCGACAGTTCAGCCAGCTGTCTTCATTTTAATTAAAAATCTTTCACGAGCGCAAGAGTTATGGAAGGTACAGCGAGGGCCTCTGGCAGCGGCCTGAATGAAATACCACATAACAAATTGCGCGTGCGAACAGAGTAAGCAACAGCTACATCAATCGGATGTGACGGAGGATGCGATTTCCCAAAAAGGGGGCATACCATGGCAGCCAATGCACAATAATGCTGAACAACTTTATTGAAACTATGAAACTTTATATGATATTATGGAACCTGCTGTCATTAACCTGAGCTCATTGCATTACCAATAACTTTACTGCAGAGTGGCTTGACTTTGGGAGGACTGTTATAGATGTGTGTTTCATATCTTGACTTTTATTCAACCTGAAACATGAAGTCAAGCATCTCCTTGGAGCACTGCATCAAAATGAATTTTGTTGCTGCCACTAAAAGGTAGGCAAATTTTATTATACTAAATGAAATGAATATATCTGATGTCATGGTGTTTCATTGCTTTTCATCCACAAGCGTTTCACCCTTTTACTGTTTGCTTTGAGTGAACGTCTAAATATTCTACATATGCTGTGTTTTCACTGCAAGAGCTTTCACCAAGAACCGGAAACTTTTGGAATTGCTCAATGTGTTTCCACTGCAATGACCAGGATCTAACTTTAGTGGCTTAAAAAGTGTAGCTTATAAAATCTGTTTGCATTTAAAAAAAAAAAAAAAAAAAAAAAAAAATCCAGCCTTTAGGCATTTTGAATCCACTTTGCTGTTGTTAGTCACCTGTTTATCAGCATCAAATAACCCAGTTTGCAGCTTGGCTTGAATCTCTTTCATACTGTATACAGTGTTGCACTTTCATACACCGATCATGCATAACATTATGACCTATATGATATTGTGTATGTCTCCCTTGTGCCTCCAAAACAGTTATGACTGAGAATGGACATTGACCTTCTGAGGGTGTCCTGTGGTGTCTGACAACCTAATGCTGTTAGTGGGGATCTTTGGGTCCTGTGGGTTGAGGGGAGGGGCCTCTGAGGATCAGGCTTGTTCTAGTGCATCCCACAGATACTTGATCAGTTAGAGATCTAGTGAACCTAGAGGTCAGGTCAACACCTTGTGTTATTTTTCATGTTTTTTGAGTTGTTCCTAAACTGCATCCTGCTGGGGATGGCTGCTGCCATCAAGGAGTGTCATTGCTATGGGGTGGGGGTCTCTGGTCTGGTCTAGGTGAGTGCTACATGTCTAAGGAACATCCACACGAATGCCAGGTCCAAAAGTTTCCCAGAAGAACATTGTATTGTCACAAGATGGTCACTGTTATTTGCGTCTCCTATCATAATGTTGTGGCTGATCTGTCTACCTACTAGGTTATAGTTTTATAACCATGCACAAAAATTATGTGTAAAAACATTTGTTGCTTTTTTGCGTTCATTTATCCGTTTACATAAAATGTTACTGGGAATAAAAGTTTGTGGTACTGTGATGTTAAATTTCATTTGCTTCATTCGGTTTAGAAGTTTCGTTTCGTTTCTATTCAGATGTACTATGTCAGTTAAACTTAGCGGTGAGTGTACACTTTGCAATTTACTTGCTTAGTTCTGATCCTTAAAGCTTATCTCTTGGACAGACCAAACAAATGGAAATCCTGTTAGTGAGATCCTTTGTGAGCTGGCGCCACAGACGAGGTAAACATGTTCACATTCTGAGTCTCCATCTCCATTTGATGCTGACCTCCAAACGTTACATTTGATTTAGAAATCTTCAAATATGAGATAAAGAGACATCTTTGACGTCACATTCTGCTCTGTATGTTTCCGTGCTACGATCTGCATACCTAAAATAGACACCAGAAAATGGGGACAAGCTTTGGTTGCGAAGGTAATATCATAAAATTATCGCCAGCGGCAAGATTGCTCATCACAAAATTAATTGTCAATTTAGTTCTGATCTCATTGCTTATTATGTCATGTCTGTGCACGGCGATGAATATAAAAAAGACAATATGCTCTAGCTACAATATACGGACTGTAGCAGTAATCCGAGACACCTGTGTTTAATGACTATGTATGTGGAGGCCACATTTGCAAATCATTTTAAATACCAATGAATGAGACATAAGTGACTGACCTCGCTATAAGCCTGCTAACAATTACACCGTATCTTACCTCAGATAACATCACCTCCTCCAACAAGTAAGAGGCAGAGACATACTATATATATTTCAAAATGTGTCTGTTCTGCATGGGAATGTGAGAAGGTCAGTTTTTATGGTTGCTTCTTACCGGCTTTTTACTATGCAAAACAAATTTTACTTTCCGCAACTGAACTGTTGCCGTCCGTCATCTTCATTCTAGCTCACTCTCCCAAGACCTCCATCAAACTCCCCAATGCTCCATAACAGACTAAGGTCTCCTCAGTGACACCATACATCACAGGCTCGTCTCCACTGAGACTATTGTTCTCTTTCCTTTATCACTGCAGCAAGACTGTTCACCTTCTGCTGGGTGGGGTGGGGGGTAGGGTCCAACATCTGTCATGAATGCGCTTCAGTTTTTGATCACAGGTCGTCAACTCCCGCATCAACTCTTTGACACTGTAGTCTGACACGCACACACATGCACACACACCTTTTCATTACTGCCTTCACAGAAACAAGCAGACATCAGAGGGATGCACCTAAGATCAAACACAGGCCTCGGTCGTAACAGGGAACAGGGTCCGGCGCGGTGCATGTCATTAATGTGACCCTGGCGTGGCAGTGGAAGGGGAAGTAATGAATTAGAGTGGAGCTGGGAAGGCATTAGAGATTAGGTAGAAGAGAGGACTTTGCAGAGGAGCAACTGCAAGGTCAAGGGTGAGGCATATACCGCCAACAGTTGTCAGAAAACCTTTATTGAGAAGAGATCTGCTTATTTTGGAATAAGATAGAGGAGTGAAAAAACTGGATCACACACAAACATTCATTTCAGGATATACTTTGTGTTGCCCATTGTGGGACAATTTATGGGTTCATGACAAAAATTCCAGCTGGGCCAAGATTGAAAAGTTATCAAATTTCCAAATAATCAAGGGAAGCATTTTTATCTTCAAAGAAGAGTTACAGTAGTGTAAAAAAAAAATATTATATTATGCATATGTCAGTGTCAAAAGGAAAAGTCTGTCAAGTTGACATTTGTCAGTAATCAACCAAATGTCCTACATTGAATAACTTGGTGCAGGCCCAGTAGTTGTGGATGCATCAAACTGTAACTCTCCTGTCACGACTAAATAAATCTAAGATTCATTGATGCGTAGATCTGATCCTTCCCCTTTCAAATGTAAAGAAGCACTCCCCAGACTCTGATGAGGTATAAATTTTGCAATAGTCCGTGAGAAAGACCCCCTTCTCCCTCCCCGCTGGCCTGCCCTCATAGGTGCGATAAGTAAAGCATCTCTATAAATCTGGCGGTCATCAAAGAAGTTCTGCGTCAAGGCGTCGTAACCACAGACTCTGATCTGAGAGACAGAAGGGTCAGTCACAGAGCCAGGCTCACACGGAGGCCGTCAATAACAAATTCTTTTCCCGAGACTGTCCAGCTTCTAACTCCGGGCTCCTCTGACGCACCGTTTTGCAATTCTCGCAGTGAAACATTGCACACAGCACAGCCGTGTTGTAAATGATGACCAGGCACAGACGTGGGAATCGGAGTAAGTTTCAGAGGTCAGCAGGACTCGTTGTGATGTCATTTCCTGCCGCAGTGACGATAAGTGATGGCATATGTTTACTGTTAATCACTCCTATGTCCTGTTTTAACAATTGTTTAGTCTGCTTTGTAAAAAGCTCCTATGACTGTGCATTCATAAACTGTATCATACACCTGGATCGCTGTGGAACGCAAACTTCTGCTTTCCTACACATGACACAGTTAAAGGGACATCTACAGTACACACTGCAACTGTTTATTCAGGTGTTTTAGCTGTGCATTTGATGAATCTGGAGCAGACTTCAGCGATGGCGGTTTATTCAACAGTTCCCATCATTCAGTTATCCAGTTTAATAACTTTCATCGCTTACTGTTTGTTTCCTGATTTTTCATATGATACACCAGCAAAATGAATTCCTTGCAAGCTGGATTTTTTCTTTTTTTCTTTTACAGCCATAAACCAGTACATCTTTATTATTACTGGTCCACTGGGTGGGTGCATGTGTGAGTGTGTGTACAGCTGTGCGACCATCATCTTGCTTGTGAATACACTGCATTAAATAATAATAATTCCAGGTCCTGTTACTGCTGTAATATTGTGTGTGTTCAATTTCAGAAGTACATAGTGAATGAATAATAACTCAGAAACAACAAGTATTTTAAAGAAAGGCAACACAGAAAATATTATGTGTCATAAAGTAATTTAACAAATAACTAGCCGCGTCTCGGCTTCACATAGTGAAACAAAAGAGCCAGTTATTGGTAGTTGAAGCACACAGTAATCTATTTTCTTGTGCGAATAATAAATTGTTGGATTGTTCATAACAATCCATTTTAAGAGCAATGTTGGGATTATTCATGAGCCTGTCATCCTCCTCATGATTAATTCTTAGAAATACTGGGGAAGATTGTGGGCTGGTCATGAGAGTCACCAGAGCGGCACGAATGGTGTGAGCTCTCCTCGGATCGCGGCTGTGCAGCCGTGGCTAAAGTCAATTAAACAGAGTGGCTTAGTGGCTGTGACCTAAAGATGATCGCTGGTGTCAGCTGCTGGCCAAGGTCATGCCACAGTGTTAACAAGATTTGATCCTCTGAGCTCTCTGTTGCACTTTCCTCGCTCCTCTCATTTTATCCTTTCCACTTGTCCTGTCTCCTGTAACGATATTTCACTGTCAGGTTTTTTGTTGCTCTTGGTTTTTACTATACACACTCTCTCTCTCTCTCTCTCTCTTTTGTCTAGTTTACGTCTCTCTTTGTCTCTCCCCCTTACTCTTCAGCCTCCCTGATTGTTTTAATCAACAAGATGGCGGGTGACATTCATTGTCTCACACATTCCACTTTGTCCCGTAGCAGATAAATGTTCTGTCTGTTTTGATTTGTGGTCAGCCGTCTCTCTTTTATAAGCACAAACGTAAAAGTTCATTTATCACTCTGGCCACTTCGCGTACAATGAACGCAGTTAAACACTCATTTGAATATGTTCCCTGCAATAATAGCAACAGAGGGACCAACCTCTCTGTCAGAACATGTGCCAGAAAAGCATTATAAATGTAGCATCTTAAATATATGCTCAATCATAGATTGCGAATTATCCAAGAGGTGTTGGTAAATGCCACGTCTCTGGCTAAACATTTCTGCTGAGAAGGATTTAAAATGATAGCGCAACTGAATACACCATAGTTTCCTGGTGACCTGTGTTACTCACTGAGCGTATAACTTCAACAAAATGACCGTCCCTCCTTTTTCCTTGTCAAAACACGCGCTTATTAGCAGGTTTCACATGAATTACGTCCGGACTTGACCTTTTCGAGCAAACAGTTTGACATGTCTGAGTAGGAACAGCACAAGTGTTACAAATAATATTAACAATGGCTCTGTTCTGTTCAAGTGTCCCAGTATAACAATGCGACAGTGACCCTGAACCTAAAACATCTAAATGGAATTCAGCCATCATTCATTTTATTATGAAGCTCTGTGTTTTTCTGACTACAACAGGTCAAACCATCGCGTGTCTGTTGCAAAACTATTTATCTGAAATAGATATCACAGTCCTGGACCTCATCTTTTATATAAAATAATAATTAAAAAATCTTTTTAACACGTTTGAATGCACCCTCACACAGATTTAATTTGGCCTTGACAAAACTAGCTCAGCTACGTCCTACCCGTGTCTTTTTCCCTAAGCGTAGCCATCTTCCATGTCATTTAACTGCACAAAAACCAGAATCAGTTGTCATGACACAAGGAATGTGCCTGAAGTGGCATGCTATTTAAACACAACTCACTGATATCCCATCAACAGATGTAACATAGCTATGATGGGAGTGAGGGAGAGGATAATTATTCGGTGCTCAGCCAAGATCTAATGCTCCTTTTGTGTACACAAAGTGTTTGGCGCTCTAGTGGCAACATCGAGCCACAAGAAAGCAGTTTAGCAAGCGAACAGCCGGGTCACTTAATGTAGGAAAAGGCATAATGAAAGAACAAGGCTGCTGGGAATGTGGACATTTTACTGAGACGGTAACTGGACCGTACAAAGAAATCTCCACGCGGCTACATTACAATATATTAATTGAACATCCACCTCTGCCATTCTTGGAAACGTTGGCAAACACATGATATATCTGAATATCCACTTAAAGCAGTACGTACGGACATTTCTCAAGAACGTGACACCTTTCAAAGACGGTATCATGAGCCACAGAAAGAGGAAAATCACTCCTTTGAGGATTGAATTTGAGCAGTAAATTTCACCTGTGCAAAATATCTCCTGTAAAAAGACAGATGAATTAATGTTTAAAATAATTAGTTTAATTACATTTTAGGGGAAAGTAATGAATTATATTATATCATCTAGTCTTATCATCTTGTGTTTCAGGCCCAGTTACAGCTCGACTGGCTTGCTTTAGCCCAGAAATAAGTGTGTGGCAAATCTAACATATTTTAGCCTTCTAAGACTGGATAAATCTCACGATGATTGCTTCCTTTGTCTCTGATGGAGCGGAGGCTCGATAAGCCGTAAATACCATGTGTTCTAGCTCAAACATAGAGGAAAACAGAGGTTTGTATTGTTTATTTTAAGTGCAGTTTGCACAGAAAAGGCAAAAAAAGAGCTTGATAGAGATTATGTCAGTGGGACTGTGCGAATAATCCAGAGAGGAAATTGGAGAGAGAAGCAATCTAATTTAAGATAAAGCTGTTTATTTACCGGTATATTTCCCTCAGGCGACGCACAAGTGACATCATTGGTATCAAGTATCTAGTAACATCAAAAAATCTTTACAAAAGCAAACGACTGGTAGCCAGTTAGGCCAAATACTGCCGACTGTCGACACTCGCTCACCTAAACTGTAACAGATCAGCATCATTCGCCACCGCCTTACAGTCATTCTTACGTTTTCTCAGTACTGCTGCGGGTGTTTCAGTAAACTGTACCTGCAGTTACCGGCTCATCAGAAAATCAATTTGTTTTCATCAGGCATACAAACAGGCATACGTCCATCTCTGGTAAGTGATGCTTAGATCATCACTCATGTTCAGTAAAATGATTAGTCAGCTCAATAAAGACATTTTTATTGTAAAGAGAAAAACAAATACATATCCCAATAAAGCTGCAGTTTAACAAACGGTATGTGGAACCACTTAGGCAAACAGGTGCACACACACAAACATATATACACGTACTGAATACACAAAGCGGTTAATATGGGCACACATGATGTCATGCACAAACAGATATCAAAGCTTACATCCCACGTGCACAGACGTACGTAAGTCTTTTGTTGGTCAGAAGCAGCGTCGGCGTTATCTTCAACATCATCAGCAGGAGCAGCAGCATCGGAGCCGCCGCCAGGCTGCACAGGTCTCACTCAGATGATGTGATTATCTGCTCCACTGGTCACTGTCTCCTGGCTGGTTGGCTGGCTGGAACACATTAGCAACTGGGATGTTTCTGCCTGGCAGAGCCAACACCCTTTATGTGTGTACGTGCCTGTCGCTGTGTGTCTATAGATGGTCGCGCCGGCTGGCTGGAACACATTAGCAACCTGGAAATTTCTGCCTAGCAGGGCCAGTTCTCCATACGGCTTTGTGTCTGCTATGAGAAGAGAGAATATGCTACAGAGTCCAGAAGTCAGAGTGTCTCCATGTTTGAGTGTCCGTCATGGATAAAAGGTGGACGTGGCCACAGCCTCTACAAAGTGAAGGAGATGCAGAAGTGTCTCACAGTGCAATATCAGTGATGATGCTGACTGCCAAAAAAAAATCTCTGGCTCCAACAGACTCCCGATCAAAGAAAACCTCAACTTCTCCCATGAAACACGAAATCAATACCTTTTCCCCACAAGTCATTATGGTGTCATTAGTTAAATTCACAGCCTGCGATCCGTTAGCTGGTGGTCTGTCTGGAAATAATTGTAAAATGAAATCTATATTATGACTGAACATGGGGTATGTGTGGGGTTGTTGCTTTGATTGACTGGCCTAGACTGACAAGTATCAATCACTGCCCAGTGTTTCTAAATGCGGCCTCCTCAACTCAATAGTCTATGGTGTCAACCTCTTTCATGTGAATGTGAATATTTGTACGTCCTTGTGAGAACCTGTTTAATTTGTAGACATTGTTGGGCCACGGAAAGCCATGGAGAGTAGTGACGAGCTGTGGGGTGAGATGAAGAAGAAGGGTAAAGGAGAGAACAATGGAGGCACTGCGGTTTTATCTCCCTGGGTCAGGGGGCACTCCAGTGTGTTATCAGTTCAGGTTACAGCAGCAGGAGTAGCCGGAAGTGGCCAGATGCAGTAGTATTCACTTAAAAACTACTACATCTGTGGATTTCCATGGCCCAACAACAATTTTGCTAAATGTGTGATTTCATTTCAGGGTAAAGAGATGTGTTACCGTTACAATCAGGCATGTCATTTTGAGTTATGACTTAAAGAAGAGAAAGAAAATCAACCGGAGGTCCTCACATGTCATCACTACAAACACCATCATGCAAGCGCACGGCACACATGACAGGGCCCTCTCTAGACAAAGAAACTGCAACAATATTCTCTCAGTCAGTGCGGCAGCGAGATGAGTCAGTGATCAGTCAGACGTAACGGGCTGAGACCTGTCGGAGCTCCCCGCTGGACCACCAGAGGCTCGCTCCCAGACACGGCGGCACTGTACAAGAACAGTTAAAACACCTGCACGCTTCACTGAAGCCACCACAAGTGTGAATATCTCAGCCCACGCTCACTGGATACCGGACGTTATGGTCCTAAAATGGATGTTTATGAACACCTGTCTTAAAGTATAATGAGAAAACTTTGCCTTTTTGCTGTAGGTGTTGCAACATTTTTTTTTTTTAAGTTTAAAAGTATTAGGGCAATGGGTCTTTTTTGTTTTGTATTTACAAAATGTAAATCAAATTCAGTCGTTAGCTTTGGTCACATATTTGACATAAAATGACATCAATAATGTGTCTTATTTGGGTTACTGTCAAATTTCTCTTATTTTCTTGGCCTGATTTCAGGCAAAGATTACATCCTTTTAACATATAAAAACAAACAAACAAAAAAAGAAGGCAATACATTGTTAAATATAGTGTGTGAAGACAATCCCACTGACTTCAATCTTGTCTTAAATGAGCATCATGTTTGTTTGACTTCCACCTTTTGGAATAACTCAGTTCATTGTGAATGCTCGGAAAGCATCCTGTCATACATACATGTAAAGTAAGTATACTGCAACACTGTACGTGCTTTGCCAGAATCAAGTCTCCTTACAGGAGCTGTGACGGAAGATTTCTGAAAATGTATTTAGACTGAGTGAAAGTCGAACCAGGATAAGGACAGGGAGATGGGGAGATAAGGCCTGAAAATGTTGGTGAGAGGCAGATACCAGATGCTACGTATCCAAGCCCAGCGCCCACCTTTGCCAACTGTGAATGAGCTCTCTGTGAGCTCCAGCGGCCAGTTTTGCATCAGTCGATAGGTTCTGGATGGCTTTCACTTCACCATTTCCACTCCTCTCACAGTGGCCGTTTCTCAGCTGCTGCTCGTGCCAATGCAGTCGTCAACCTTCTCTCAACTGCTTTCACTCGATAGACCCCTGCACTGTTAAATTTATGGCAAGGGTTCTCTCTTCTCGCCTGTGCTGCCACAGTTCTGTCAACATAATACCAAGAAACCTGCTACCTAAGGTGAAGAGTCGACACACTCGCCTTTTGTCTATTTAAGGTTCTTAACACAGCTTCTTGGCTTTACTAAATCGCCCCCAGACGTTGGGTTGTCTACAGCATAACCGCACGTAAAAGCATAAAGCAGGATACACAGACCAACACACAGTACATAATATAACCCTGTATTCCTGTCCTTCTAGTACCTCTACAGCAGATACCAAACCACCTTCTGCAACCACAGGGGTAGAGGACGTGTTTGACATCAGATGGTATAAATTATTTGCTGGAGTCTTTTCCAAGACTTCTTAGGGCTTTTTTGGTTTCTTTTTTTTTCTTTGAGGTGAAATATTTATGGGGCAAGTGTTAGCCAGCACAGACTGGCCTCTCACTGTTCTGTTGTTGTGTATTTGCAAGGAAATGAAGGCAGACCACAAACACAAGGGAGTGGGTCTCTCCGCTAGATGAGTTCTGACTGCTCTCTCATGTGTTATCAGCACCGACATGTCGGCTATGGTTATGTTAGATGTCAGATCAGGCCACGACGAGAAGGCCTCCGTGAACACAAATGGTAAGAGATAGGCCGTCTCACTGTGCTGCAGTCTGCCAAGGCTCATATCGTCTCTGCTCTAGATGAAACCCCATATTTCCAAAAGAGACCTTCCAAGTAGAGGGGAGGATTTTGACCACACAAGCTGACATTACAGTTATTAATATTACTAAACTGTATGATTCATGTCACTTTCACATCACTCATGGCAAATGTTAGAGACATCTCAATGTTTTTCAAACTAATGCACAGTTTGAGGCTTAACAGATAACTTGGCAAAAGGTGTGAGGGTGTATCAAGAATCAAGAATCCTTTATTGTCATTATGTGAGAACATAACAAAATTTTGTAGGGTAGTTCCTGGCTTAAATAGTGTAATATAAAAAAGACAATAGAATAGGCAATGGAACGATGGAGCAACAAGAATACAAAGCGTGTAACCTATATCTATAATGTTTTCCTCCTAATAACCTTTAATTAAATGTGACACCTCAGATTCTAAAACCAACATAAACATTAGAATTCATGTCTCACGTTAGCTGGCCTCCACTGGAACTTCTTTGTCCCTTTCATATCCATATTAAAATAAACATCTGACCGCATCGCATGTATTATAATGCATTTTTTATGCCTCATTTCAGCCAACCCCACTAGTCTCTTCTTAGACTCTTGCCTGTCTGGTTACAGTCAGTTGGCCAGTGCATTTTCCAGTATCGTATCATTTTACAGGCCACTAATTTAACATTGTTACAGCTCATTAGCCTGAAGTGTATCACTAACCTCAAATTAAAGACACAGTAAAGAGCAATAAATAAAGCTGAGTGATGAGACTTAGCGGTAAATGACTTGATTGCTGTAATTTCTCATTTGTTTACTTCGACAACCCCAGTGAGATAATATTATGTGAGCGTGTGTGCATTTCCACTCACAGCCATCTAACGGTAATGGCTCAGGTGCATTTGTGTTGTTTCATCTTTTATAGGACTTTCAGAGCTTTAAACAATGTTTCAGGAAGGCATATTTAAGTTGTTATGGAGGCTAGCTGTCTGAGACACATGTGTTTAGTTTTGAAACACTTATCCTCCCGTTGACAGATGAGACTAGAGTTTTTCCATGACAACCCTAGACTCGGGCCACCTAACAATAGCTCCCCCAGTCTCATGCCTGCTAACGGGCAACAACAGGACCTAATGAGAACAAGGAGAGACGGGGCTCCTTCAGCACCTCAGCTGATGTAAGTAGAAAAAAACTTTTTCTTTTTTTTTTTTCTTAAACTTCTTGTTACAAATAGCTTTTACACAACCTCAGGGTTCCACTCCATGGTTGCATTTTCTGAGTGATGAAATGCGAAAAATTGAATAAATGTTCATCAGTGCAATACATACTCTACATACAGACTTACCTATAATATAAAATAGTACTGACTGTTTTCATCATTAATAACTGCTGTAAATGTTTGGGAAATAAAGTAAAAACTTGCATTTGAAGGATAAACCTGCCTTTGATAAATCGGTGAGCGTCAAATTTTAAAACACTATTAATAGAAACACGTGTCATAAAATTTGCACCTGTTATGAGTGGATTTTGTTTGGGTGGCATTTCTGGGACCTACTAGGGAGTTTAAACATTGCTGGGCTGCTTGTCCTTGTTGCTGCCTAATCTGGAGTCTCAGCCCACACTGAGAGAAAGAGCCAAACCAGCCTCCTTAGATTAGCATCAATCCCTGCAGGCTATTAAAAAGTCATTTGTCTCAATTCAAATGGCAGTCGGTCACATGCTGCCCAAGTGTTGCTTGTTTCATTTTAACCCTAAAGAGTCCCTGTCTGCCATAACAGTGTTTTTGCCGCACCGGTGCCTCCAACTAACTTATCTGAGAGGTACAAGTAAAGGCGTCTATTTATACATGCAAAGTAGCAAATAAATGTATGTGAATTGTGTGTGACTGTTTTCACAAAATGTGCCTTTTCAGTGAAGGCACATCTTGCATGTCATAGCACGATAAGCCTCGTGTTATTTTAAGGCATTAAGTGACACACTAGAGGCTTATGGCAAAGGACAGGGGTAGGTGGTCCTTCATCAAGACTACTCAACGTGAAATAACAGGTGAACAAGTGATGTTACTTGGCATTTGACTCCTAAGCTGTCTGATGACAGCAGGCTGGACTGGTTGGTGAACTGAATAATAATAATGGTCATGAATGGGCTACAAAAAAAATGAATAAATAAAATTTTGCTAACACTGAAGCTTAAATTCTGAATTATGTAAGGCATACTGGCAATATGACTTTCCTTACTTAACAAACTAACCAAGAGCCAAGTTGAGCTTCTTTGACATGTAAATATGCTCGGTGCATTGATGGATTGATGTTTTCACTGTGTAGCCTAGTGAAAACAATGGATAACATAAGGCTATAAGCTTTGCTCCAGTTGTAAATACATGTTTTGAAGAGAAAGTTCACCTGACATCAGTTTTCTGCCTGTGTTGGTGAAGCTCTGTATATTTTAATTATCACGTTTAGAGATAATTTACCTGAGTGAAAAGGCTGTCACCATGTAAACCAATATGTCTGCCAGTGTGACAGAGCAGTAGCCAGTGGGCTCCATAGACTCTGTTATGACTAGGACCAGAAAGAGTGGGAGACAGATGGAGAGAAGGACAGATGACAACAGCGAGAGAAAAAGAAAAAGAGATAAGGATAGAGACAGAGGGAGGGTGAGAGCGAGAGTTGTAAAGAGCAGGCAGGTTGGAGTGTGCTGGCCGGGCCCCAGTGGAGCCATCGATCCAGGCTGGCCTTACATCAGAGACAGGAAACCTGAGCTGCATGCTTCATCACCTTCCCCACGGAGTCCTCCCTCACTCCTCTCTTTTTGCTTCTATGTAAATCTCTCCCCACAACCGTCTTCTCTCCTCAGCTCTCTTGCACTTCACAGTCGTACTCTCGCATCCATTTTTTTCCCTGGTTTTCTCTCCTCTCCTGTGGTCCAGGGTCCGTCAGCCTCTACTACAAGCTGCTGTCAATTCATCATTTGTGGCAGAGGCTGGCTGCACCCGGCACTAAGTGCACATAGTCATCCATTCACAACCCCTCATTCATTATACTCCCCGCGCATGTGTGCGAGTGTGTGTGCACTTGTGGCTTTCAGCGTGCAAGAGTGTGTGCACATCAGTGTGTAAATTATGCACAACTTGTCTTGCCTGTCTGTCTAAGCTATTGTTTTGAATGGGGAGGGGGTATTATGGTGGCCAGTGCCATGCGACTTGGGGGTAACAAGGTTAGGTTATCGAATTTGTTTAGGCGTCACAGTCTCCTGTGGGAGTGAACTCAACCCCCACGCTACCTCAGCCTTCATCTCTCACCCAGCTCAGTCTAAAATATCTCAGCAGCCCAGCGCTGAGGGGTCTGCTGTGTAGCAGGTTGGGTGTTTGCTTATATATGTTTCATGACACTGTGAGACTCCATTTACTATACACTTTAAGAGATGTTATCATTTACGCTCTGTAATTAGCCACAGCAAACAGTTAAACAGACTAAAGCAAGGTCATTAAAGAGTGTCTTAAGTTTCACTAGAGATTCTGGCACTAAAGACTGTTTTGAAACTACAATCAATTTTAAATTCAACCTTACCAAAACACAGCACTGCTAAAAAACTGTCGTTTTTTTTTTCTGTTTTCCAGTGTCAGTGGTACTTTATCAATAACTAAGATTGTGTTGTAGTTAATGACTATATTACATTTTTAATTTCACTGAATTCACCTACATAGATGCTTAGAAATATTTTTAAGAAATAATTCAGAAGAAGAAAATGTCTTCCTCTGTATCTTCTTATATCAGTTCATTTACTTTATCAATATTAACATTATGTACATATTTTTTTTAATCTATGCTATTGGCATGATTTGTGGGTAGTTATGGCTGTGTTACTGTGGGCGATTATCCATCTATCATCCGTCAGGATTTTGAAGATCTCTTTATTTTTGTATTCTACCATCTTTAAGGTTTTGAGGGAACTGTCTCTGCAATTATTAGATTTACAACTAATATGGAAGTTACGCTTAGACAGTTAATTGCAATAACTTCTTCAGACATTTCATCTATCGCCAACATCAGGGTCATTATTTGTCTGGTGTTGGTTTACGACATGCAGAACCAATGACATTCCCATCAGCCAAAGTTGGTGTTTGCACACCTTGAATAAGATGATGATCTTGTGAACCATACTGCAGCCTGTTAGCATTAGCATTGACCATGAGCTCAAGATTGCACTGTCCCTACGAATAGTTCATAAACCTAACATAAACATTTTAACATTAGTCATATGGCAAAGTGTTGATCTAAAATTGTGCATGTGCATTAGCTTCCTTCCTGGCCAAGCCTGTAGAGAGAATCTGCAACCAAGACTTCCTGGAAGCTTCCTGCACATTTGAATGTGGAAAAAAAAGAAAATTGTTGTGCTGCTTTTCTAAGCTTTCCAAATATCACTTCATCATGAGGATTGTGTTTTGTTAATGAATCTTTGGCCACTACAGCAAAACTGCAGCTGGAGCAGCTGTAAAACCACTTGTGTGACTTATACACTGATCAGCCACAATATTAAAACCACTGTCAGGAGAAGTAAATAACATTGACCATCTTGAGACAATACAATGCTCTGCTGGGAAACCTTCTGGACCTGGCATTCATGTGGATGTTACTTAGACATGTACCACCCACCTAGACCAGACCAGACCAGACACCCCCAGCCCATAGCAATGACACTACTTGATGGCAGCATCCATCCCCAGCAGGATGCAGCCTGACAGAGACACACACAAAAACGGTTTAAGAACAACTCAAAAAAACATGAAAAACTGATCAAGTATCTGTCGAATGCACTGGAACAAGCCTGATCCACAGAGTTCATAGTGTTATACCTGATCAATTTATATTTACATGTCGTTTGTTATGTTGAGCTCATGTACAGGAGTTCCGATTCGGGCCATCTCTGTTAATGCCATAATACATATTTGATATTTAGTATTGAAAATCTGGATGATAACAACAGTAGTTTTACCATAACCAATGAGAGAAACAAGTCCACAAACATAGGGAGAAGTTGACAGTGTTGGTGTCACGCATATACAATACATAATATTAGTTAAACTCTTACCTCCAGTTCTTGCATAAGAACAGACATCAGGTGTTGACCACATCTCCACTCTTATTAAACGTTCTGTTCAGTTGTTTTTTTTTCTTTCTCACTAATGCTTCGTTGTCTTCTTCTTCTCCTTCTGGTAAACAATCAGTTTACAGGTGCATTACCACCACCTACTGGTGGTACTGGTACTGGTAATACGACATTCTCAGTATTATTTTCCAATGAAGTAATGGGAGATTAAAAATAAGAATATCTGTTCTCCTAAAGTGTGTGATGCATTCAATCTTAAAACTGCAGTCTGAGCCCAGCTTTTATCTATAAAAGAGCTACAGATATTTTCTATATTTAAATGCCCTGGGAAACCCCCATCCAGATTAGTTCCCGAGTCCAATACCATCTCTCAGACCACACATTCTGCACAACACACACTGCGTGGTACTCTCAACTTTCACAATGAGACATGAGCCTAATGAACAGCCCAAACAGGACAAACACACTTTTTCTCCTTTCTCATACTGTATCGATCTACTTGGTTGATATCATACTTCCTCTCTTTCCCCCTGTCTCTCTCTCTCACACACACACACACACACACACATGCACAAATGCATATTCTGTCTGTCCTCGCACCCCACTCCCCCATCAAGTCTATATATCAAAAAGTTTAAGAGTATTAACCGAAACCAATCCTCTTGAATTCCCTGCGTTCTTCTTTCTTACCTCACTCTGTACATCCTGTGCTCTCCGGATCAATTCTGGTGGAATTCCCTGGATGAGACAGGATATGTTTATGTGTGTGTACAATATTTATATCAACCAAAATATCTTGTTAAACTTAAACGAGGGTCCGTATTCTGTGCGCTGTAACAGCCTAAATAAAGGACTAAGTGGTGCAACAATAACTGCTAATACTGGAGGTGAATCACACAGCAAGTGAGGCAACTACAACACAAAACTATAGATGTTTGAACGCAGCTTAGAGGAGAGCCTTCATGAAACATTACCCCAAAAAGCCAGTCTGGCTGTTATCGTGGCTAGCCGGACTCCTCTGAAAGGACATTAGTCTGTCCTTTTTACATGCATGACTAGTTGTTGCATTTGGCCCCTCCAATTAATTTTTCAGCATCACAGGTATGTTCAGCAGTCTGATATAGAAAAAGGGGAAAAATGCAGACGCTAACGTAAGTTGAAAGCTCAGTTTTTAGTATCTGGGTTAACAGATTTTGGGGATCTGAATAATGTAAAATCCAGAAGAGAGAAGAGACATAAATAGCTCAGAGTAGAAGCAGATACGGCTCCATCCATGATGGTATGTATTTAAAAAAAATGTGTGCTGCCCTGTAGAACAGGCACAGATCTTGTTGTCTCAACATTATTAGTTTGAAATTGGCTCATAATATCAGCTGCATATCTGTCTTTCTCCCCACTGTTTATTTATAGCAAATATTCAAGGCAGTGGGACATTGGTATGTGGGAACAACTTAGAATAAACTAGAGTCAATGTTAATTTGACTGAAGGAACGTGACAGTCAGTGTCACTCATTGAACTCATTTATGTATTTTTCTTTTTAAAATACAAACAGTGGAGAAACCACTAAATAACAGCTGGTAGGATGTTTAAAATGTGAAATGTATTGAAGGTCATTATCCCTTTAAGAGAAACACAGCACAACACTACAACAAGCTTAAAAGGCCACGATGCCCTCTCTGCTCAACTTCTTGGTAGGTCTTGCTTGCCTTGCCCCCCACGCAGCTACATAGTGAGTAAATGGTCATCATGATCAATATCTATTTCCTGTGGTGTCATGTTTCAGAATAATGTCCATATTGAACCAATGTTTCAGCAGACTCCCACCACAGTTTTTCTCTCCCAGCCATCCACCGTTTCCGTTGCTGAAGGAGAGAAAATCCCTACAAATCCGATTAAACAAATGATTTTCAGACAAGCCATTGATCATCCATCTTGCTCCACTGGCCTAACTGGGAGATCCTAACAGTGCAGACTGGGCATCTGAGAAGGGAATGTGCCTCTAATATGGTTTGCGATTCCTGTTTATCCTGCACAGATCAGCAGTGTTAACTTAATTGGTGGAAACTCTGGATCTCAGTGCTACTCAGAGAAAATCCGCCCTAAAACCAGCTTCGCTACAGCGTTATGTTTGGGGGAAAAGCATTTGATTTGAGATCACTCTTTAGAGACCAGAAACTCAAACCAATGGTATTAATAAAACCAGCTTACCTCTACGACCTTTCTGTAGACACTAATATTGTGAAATTTAGTGGAGGTCACATTTTTTGTGTCACTGAGTGTAAATCCAGGGATTCCTGATCTGGTTGATTGATTTCTGCCATCTTGCTACTTAACTGTGGGAAACAGTTGTCTTTGACATCCCAAGATCAAACACACAGAAGCCATATATTTTTGTCCAAAGTAGATTTCCCCTTTGAAGTGTGGCTAGTAATTAGATTTCATCAATAGTAAGCTTTGCTGAAACACAGGCCTATGGTGGTGAGGGGAGCTCCATGCTACTACCTCCACCCACTGGGAGTCTTTGTAGTACTGCAAAGCAGCTCATGTAAAATACATTTCTACATCAGTAAACTGAGTTACTACCCTTATGGGAACCAAAGGGCCAGAACCCATGCAAAGTACTAGTAAGACAATCAATGTACAGTCCGTGCTAAAAGCACAAACCAAGGGGGGGCTTAAAAGCCTGCATTTTTATGCTTTAATCAATTTATGGGTGTACTGGTCATTCTGTTTAAGCCAATAAACTTGTGGATTACCTTGAAATACTGCTTAGCCCATTGACCACTTGTGTTTATGATGGAAGTTACAGAGGTCATGTTTGTGCCTCATGTTTGTGTCTTAACATGACTGGTACAAAGGAATCAGTAGCTTGCTCAATCACACACACTGCAGTTGCTATTAGGAGAAGTTTGCAGGTGAACAGTTGAGGTTATTTTACAAAACTTGAAGTCTGAATAGTATTTGCATCTGTTGACAGTTTGTGGGACGTATGGTAACTGTCAGTCGAATGTGACCAGACTAACACAGTCCTGATGAAATGCAGCCCAGTTTCTGAGTCTTGTCGTGTTAAGGGAACTGATTTTCTACCAGTCGTACCCAAACATTCCTGATAAAGTCAACGCACTGTGTTGGTGTTAAGCCTTTAAGTCCCCATTAAATAAAATTCAGTGTTTAAATGTTTTTGTATGACACATCTTAGCTATAGTCTAGCATGACAATACATTGTTTTTACACGTTGATGACTCATCTTGCACTTGGGGGCGTGTATGCTGATTTTTTCACCAATAAAATGCTTTCTTCAATTTCCAAGTCCCTCCCAACTCCTTCACCAGGAGTGCCAAAAGCTTTCTATCTCGGCTTGGACATGGATGGATGAAGCCCACAAATCCTGCCTCTTTTTAACGACTTTAGGTTTTTACAAAATAACACCAAAGGATGTTTGTCAGATTTTCTTTTTAGAAAACTTAAGCTGTTGCGTATTCATGTGGACTCATATTCATATTTTAGAAATTAAGATGTGAAACCAAACCAAAGATTTATGTCAGCACTAATTCACAGATAATTATTATTTTCCTCTGAAATTTCAACCATTACCTTGGTGAGTATAGATCTAGTGAGTACAATAGGTATTATTTACTAAAAACATAGAAATCTCTAATAGCAGGTTCTAATAAATTCGAAGTATCCAAAACAGCATATGATACTCACAATATAGCAGACCGTATACTCGCTATTATATAATATACACCCATTGTTCCATTTCACTGAAAAATCCAGTGCTCCTCTCTCCTCCATTCAGTTTCATTTTTCCTCTCTCACACTTTCCCTTTTCCCTTCCTGTCCTCCCACTCTTCTCTCTTTCTTTCCCTCTCTCGCGCTCGGGCAGACAGGAAGTGTAAGGCCAGGCCAGGTTATTTCAGGCCTAATTGGGAGATTGATGTTCCTCCAGAAACCTGGCACCTTGACATGTCTTTCATCCTCCCTCATGCACTTCCTCCCAAACGGCAAGAGCCAGACATGTTGACGGCTCACTGAAACGCAGACAACTGTCCTTTTTGAGGACTTTTCTCTGCCAGTCAAAAGTACAGATGACACAGGGATGCGTGATAAACACCGTCAGCGGGAGGAAACCACCGAGCGGTCAGAAGGTCTAAAGAAATGACTGCTTGTGCTAACCACCTTTATCTCTCACGACCGCATCACGTCCATCCTTGCCTATTACTAAGGCCATGGAAATGCTGAAAGAAAAAGAGTATCCTTGAACGGGCTGGAAGAATAGGGGCATCGGTCCCAGCTAATGGGGTTATTTGTGGGGAATGTCTGGAGGGGATCAGTGGGGGCAGTAGCTCTATCGTGTCTTCTATCACCAGGCCATGTCGGAGCAGGCTGTAACCTGAACCTCACGTCCACCACTTCTACAACACAAGCAACAAGAAGCTGGGGCAGACAAGGGCCACTGGAGCGTGTCCTGACCAGTGCTCTCTGTTTAAATAAGATGTGGCTGCAAGGGGTCTGGGACGCCTTTCAAGTGTTAGTTCACCCAATTACAAAAACATATTTTGTCACTTAAGGGGTCAGTACGATCGTAACTGGGTCTGGGCGAACACACATAAGATGTAAAACTAAAATCACTCAATTATTGTCATCCTTCCAAAACTGATTCTGTGATATATTTAGTTATCAAAATGAGTGACACCTAACAAATGTCTTTGTCCAAACTGGTATCCTCACTGGAACCAGTACATCTTGCTGTCAATCACAGAAACCCTTAAAGGTGGTCAACTGGAATGACTAACTCTTTGCATGTTTCATGAAATGTTGTACAGTCCAGTTTGTTTGAAATATATTGCAGTTTTTACGCTTATACTGGAGACGTTTGCATGCATATAAAGCACAGTAGATCCGTCTTTTTAGCTTTTTACTTTTCAAGGTCTGAATCTCCAACATTTGTGGTGTTCAACTTTGTGCCGCCACCAGTCTACGGTCGAGGTGAGCAGAAATCTGCATTTCTTTCAAAATATGGCTTCCCCTGTGAATAATCCACATAGCACAATGTCGACAGTTTCTTTGACTGAAGGTAGTACCAGTGAAAATTATATACAGGTACTGTAAACAGTTCAAAGTGACATTGCTTAGTAGAATACCTTTGTTGTAAAGTGGTAGGAAAAAATCTCAGAGCCAGATAAAATATGATTTATCTGGGGCAACCACCCAAAAATATAAAAACTGCCCTCTATTTTAATAACTCTACCCTTATCTGCCAATGTTAAAGCCTTAACATTAAATCACTGGCAGCCACTAGAGTCTTCAATGATTTCTGTAAGCTGTAGGCTCGGCTAACTTGAAGCTAAAAGGTCTGCTTTGTCTGGGCTACAGCTACAAACAACAAAAGTCTGTCCGAGGGGCTTCCACCTAGAAGGCAAGCACCAGTGGCCACAGCTAGATGCCCATCCATGACTAGATGGGCAGCTGAAATTACCAATTAGTTTACCAATTGGCTGCAGCGGATTCGATTGGTTTGTAATTAATTCTAGTTACTGGCCCGTAGAGCAGGACGGATGGCGCCATGCCTTTGTCCTACTGACACACTATCCCACAGAGCTGGGCCCTGGGGGGGAGGCAGCGGACATCAATACAGGGCCTTGCAGCTACTGAGCCCTCCACCTCCTCCTCAACGCACACACTTGGACACACAATACCTTACACACACTCGCACTCCGCTACGCAAACACACACAGACGGACCCCCTTGGAGTGCTCGGCTGATTCCGGAGAAACCTCAACCGCCTGAGAAGGTGCTGACGACAAACAAAGACAACAGAAATCTTGTGTTTCGAGACCCTGACCCAGTCTCTCTGTGTGTGTTTGTATGTGTGCATGTACAACTGTCTGTATCAGGACAAGTTCACATTTTTGACCATTAGAATGAGAGCATTTACATGTGTATATCAGACAGAGAGAGAGAGAGAGAGAGAGATGCAAAGGGAGAAACTCTTCTGCAGGTGACAGTTGTAGCGCAATGCCGGGAGAACTTCACACCTCGACAACTCAGACTTTGCTGCGTTGTTTCCATCACTGCTTTGTATTATAATTTTGTACATTTTTGCATGTGCATGCAAGTGTGTGCGTGATTCCGTATGTGTATTTGCAAGTTGTGTAGAAGCGGTGGCCCAGAGCGGAGGTCACATGGCTCACTGATACCTCCCACACTGAAGGTCAAGGCTTCTACACCCAGAGGCAGAGGAGGGAAGGCTGAAACAGATCGATGATCCAGATAAAAATACACTGCACCTCAGCTCGCCTGCTTTATAAACACACACACACACATTCGCAAACATATTCACACACCCTCAACAAATGACTTAAATGCCAGTACAAATGATCCTGGCCTCCTCTTAATGAAAGTGATATCAAAGTGAGAGCCCACGGCAGTGACTGCTGAGCTTTTAGGAGAACGCTACAGTAATAGAAGACCATTAAAAAATCATAACAGCTTAAACGATGAGGTCTCTGTTGTTGCTCCGGCCTAAACCTCCTGCGATCAAAGCACTATCTGCGCTCAATATAAAGGGGGACACGTTGGGAAGGTAAAGTTACTCCTAATGGCAATGCTGCATCAACATCCACGGGAGCATGCTGGTCAACAAAGTCCCCTGTACAGCAGAGCCGGGGCCGGCTGGAGAGAGGGAATCAGACAGGACTGCTGCTCGTGAAAGACGACAACGCGTGATTTATGTGAGCTGTGAGAGGAGTGGTAATTGGGAGTAAAGCTCCACAATGCTTTTAGTTAATGACAAGTCGACTAGTGAAAGATGTCTGCGCCACCACCGCTCCTTATTATGGATGCTGGTTAACGGTGGAAAGAGGGCTGTGTCGGTGAGCGTTCATCAGCTAATAAATGAGCGTGATGCTGAGAAGGAATGGGTGTCCTGGCAGCCAACGAGCAGTCAGCAGGACAGCACGAGTACTTCCTATTCAGGCTACATTCTCCCTGGCCAGTAAAAGGAACCTGCAAAAAAATATTAATTAAGACGGTGTTGTCTGGTTTTGACTTCTGCCATTTGAAAAAAATAAATAAAATAGCGGATTAATGTGTCTTTTCAAGTTCTTTATATGCCGCCCATTGATAAAAGAAGTCAAATTTCAATTATAATGACACTTAAACGCAGAGCTTGCTGGGTGACTAAGAGCGCTCATGACAGCCGGGTAAAGAAATGGCCACTTCATCCAAGAAAATAAATGAGCAACACATCTGATCTCACCGCACTCCTCATCATCAGCCATCAGCGGCAGAGACAGATGAGTGAAATCACCACCGGAGAGTTAAAATCAATATTGTTACTATATTTCACCATGAGACAACTGCTGGCGTGACACTATTTATTATTAGTTGAAGTTTAGACTGTGCTGTCGATAAGCTAATCTGCCCAGATGGGATCAACACCGGAGCCGGGAGAAATTCTCCTAATCTGAACGGGAATGTTGATACGTTTTAAAACAGATTACTGAAATAGCCTTGTGTGCTATAATCTATGAGGGCACGTAAATCAAGGCAAGGTAGGACAGTGTTCGATAAAGACTAATTAGGCGTTTATGCTCTGGGTTAAAGGGGTCTTGCTGTTATTCAAGCAAATCTATTAATTATGATGTGCGTGTCCCCGGACAGAAGCATAACTGATGCTGGAATTTTTGATGATGTTACTAAAACACAAGACTTAACCTAAAACTAAATGCTCATTATATATTTTATTTTTTATTTTATTTATTTATTTATTTTTTGAGACCAAGCTTTGCTATACTATCAGGAGGCTTTCCTATCCTACAGGAGGCTGTGCAACGGAGAACATAGGTTCCTTCTGAAGTGACAGCATGACCAAGCATCGTGTGCATTCAAAGAAATCCTGAAAAAGTGTAATAACGCCAACAAACCCACAATCAATAGCGCCGGTGTGTCACGACAAGAGTCAGGCGCAGTTAAGGTTAAATACATCGCCTCCAACATTTGACTCGATGTTGAATGAGATGTCCCCATTCCACCATGGCTGCATTGAAGCTGCTCAAGCTTGCAAACATATTAAGAGGGGACAGAGAAAGAGGAGCTTCAGGGCGCTCAGAGCATGCCCGTGGCAAACCTCCGTCAGATACTGTTTGTGTTTAGCGCTCGGGCCCAATGAAGAATTGATGAAGCTTTCTGAAATCGTGCTATCATCAAGACAGGGAAGAATCAGAGCATGGCACAAACTGCATATCTGCCTCTCATGTGCAGAGCACCCACCCTTTATGAGAGCCATCCATTAGCTCTAGCCACAGGGCCCGAGTCCTGCACGCATCTGCGGTCAATGAGGTGTGTGCATGAGTGGAAAGAGATATCAGAATAAGTAAGACAGGCAAGAAGAAGAATGAGAAAGAACCAGATGACATATCAGTTATTGTGTAAAGATTCAGTCACTTAAACGACCAGCTGAAAACCTTTGTTGCATTTTACATGATATGCTATGGCAGGAGTACAGAATTCCACACAGCAGGGTCAGTAGTACTGGTGGCTTGTTTGAAGCCTGGGGCAATTCCCAAATGCTCAACAGTGAAAGTGCATGTGTGTTATGGTAAGTGTGTGTGTTGCAGCCGAGACAACAATAGCAAAAGAATGAGAACAAAGAAGAATAGAGACACAAACAAGACAAGTAATGAGAAAACAGAAAGCTGTAGAAACAAAGCGCGGAAACAACGGAGAAAGGGCACGTGAAGCAACAGAGGAAGACACACACAGACACACACTCACACTCATACCGATCTTCTTACACAGCCTTGGCTGTCTGTAGGCTAACCACAATCCTGCTCCCTGCAGTGCTGACCGCAATACAGTCAACAGAGGCACACTGGGCCTTATCCTGCATGACACGCTGGTCGATAATCATGCACACCACCGCATAGCACAACACCACTGTAACTGCGATACCTGGGCCTGCCAGCCTGCCAGCCTGCCTGCAAACAAACACGCCTGGATGGAGCCACATCGGCGCTAACGGTTATTCATCATGCGTAAATAAAGATGAGTATGATGTTTTTCAGTATTAGATTTTTTTTTCCCCTCATTGTTTCAAGTATATGTACAGTACATGGAAGATTACAGCGGGCTGAAAATAAAACCATGTGTAACATTTGTGGAGAAACAGGCAAAACAAACGTATAATAAAAAAGCCAATCTCCCCCACACTGTCGTATTGTTATGATTAATTCATTCACATCTAAAGTGCATTTGAAGCACACACACAATATCTGAAGTATGGTTTAACATATAAAACACATGAAATAATATAATTACCATAAATAATTTGCTCCCGCCTCCTCGCTTAGCCTTAATATTACAAAGGAACTTTTTAAAATAATTTTTCCTTTGTGTATTTTCCTCCACATGTGACAAGTTTCTGCAATAAGTGACCAATGATATTGTGACATAATGAGCATTAAAAACCAAAGAATACACATCAGACACAGGTCAAAGTGTCCGTAGTGGTTTTAATGGTTTACATTAATCATTAAAAGAAACTATTTATTCTTTTGTGATCTTAATGAAAAAAAAAATCAATATCAACCATAAATGTCTATTCTCCAGTTGAACGTGACTGCGTGACCAACACCTAGACACCTACTAGTTCCATACATCACTTCCAAACATTTATTAGCATATACACATTTTGCAAGCTTAATAAAGTGGCTAAAGGATGAGACCGATGTCTCCACCGTCTCCGTCTTCTCCTGCTGAAATACTGTAAAATACAACCTGTGCTGTCCTCAGTTTTAGCACGGCAATAAAGTGTCTGGATCAACAACAACCCACTTTGCATGGAACACAATGTCAAACACCGTCAAGCAAAGCTGCCGATGGAGCTCATCTAGAAGTCCGACATGTGCACACATATTGTTACACATATTTTATTTAAAAAAAATTTCAGATAGGACCAAAACAACAGTATAGGCCACTGTCTCTGCTGTTTCATCTCACGCGACTCAACTGTAGCCTATATGAGTCATGCTTTAGGAGGCATCAGCATCTTAATCTAAGATGGTATTCACAGTCCTGCAGTATTTAATCAGAAACTGAACTAAGAAGAATGTATAAATTAATACGTACAATTAATTATAATAATGAAGTTAAGGTAATTTTTCCTATGACAGCAATAAAGAGGTAAATATCAAACACTCTCCAATTCCATCTAAATGATATAAAAGAGCAGTACTTTGCTTAGGCCGTGATCTTTCAAACAACAGTTGCATCAGTAATAATGTGAGGGCACTAATCTGTATGTGTCTGAAGAGATGTTTAATACAGCTGGGATTTTGAGAATGATTTTCCACGAGCAGTAGCCGAGCGTGCTCCGGGTTATCAGTGCATGTGGTGGACGAGCAGCCGATAAAGCCTTAAGATTCTTTGTGCGACTGAAAAGAAAACAAAAAGAGTGTGGATGGAGAGATGCAAGATGCTTGGAAGTCCATCAGTAAATCTGAAAACTCAACAGCCCCACCTGCTGTTTCATATGTGCACTGTTCCCACTTTTAAAGGTGTGCCAGAAGTCACAACGGACTACACAAATATTTTAAAGCAGGATTGAAGTTGAAGTGAAGTTGTATTACCATAGTTGTGAATCAAGTAAAGAGTGCATGTATAACCTCAGAAGTACCGCCACGTGTTTTAGTTTTTAGTAAGTAGAGACTGATAGATTTTTGACCAATGTAGAATTAAACAAAGTGAATACTGTTTCTGTTCAGATTAGGCTGCATTGGTTGATTTTGTGTGGTAAGATGTCAGGCACTTTCAGAAATCGATCAGTATTGTCAAAAGAGACCTCAGTTAGTTTAAATGATCTT